>CM061541.1:52437621-53732621 GCA_030864215.1 Capsicum pubescens | reverse complement strand
AATCATTAATAGCAACAAATGTAAATATCTAATTTAAATAACATACAAAGAAGAAGACGAGAAAGAAAGATCAATAGTGAACCATACCTGCAATTTTAAAAAAGCAAAGGGATCAGAACATCCAGTTCAGTCGAGAAAAGATATTGATACGTTGAGATCCAAAATAATCCTCATCCAAAAGAAGAGAGAAAAGAGAGGAAAAAAGAAAAGAAAGATAATTGAGAATAAAAAAGAGAGACAGAGAGATGAGTTGAGTTTCTTGTCTCGAGTTTATGGTTGAAGGAGAGAGTATTCTACTCTACTCCCTCCATTTCATATTAGTTGAGTTGGCCCCTATAGACTTGGCACATCCATTAAGAAAAATATTTATTAGGGGTCTATTTTACCAAATTAGCCTTATTAATTATGCTTTGAAAATATAAATTTGAATATATACAACTTGTTTAGTTATTTAATGATAAGGGTATTATTGGAAAAACATATTAAAATCCTCTTGATTTCATCATTAGGACAACTAAAGTGAAACAAATATTTTTAGAAAGAGGGTCGACTAAAATAAAATGGAGGGAGTAGATATGGGTTTTAAATATTCATTAATAACTTTTGAGGGGAATGAGGAAATGGTGACTTTGAAAAGACCAGATAAAACTACTCACTGAGGAGATTTTTGAGTTATCCAAGTAATATTTTTTACCGCCTTAGTAAAATTTTATTTTTTATCTCGGATAGGAAATACCTAAATTGCTTTAAATAAGGATCTTAAAATATCAAAGTCATACTTTGCAACAGATGACAATTTATGTTTAAATTTTTCCAAAGCTCGGTCATTTGTCGCAACAGATGGGTAATCTGTTACAACAGATGTCAGCGCTTATTTGATAATTTACAATAGATGGGTAATCTGTTGCAACATGTTGAACATTTATTTTTATACAATTTTAATTAAGTTCATATGTTCAATTAATACCTTAATTGATCAATCTAGGACTAAGGGTGAGTTCTCATAGGGTCAACTACAACTTCAATTGAGTCTTTTGGAAAATGTATGATGAGACGGTACTGCATTTCTCCCGACTAGAGTCGTCGATCAATCACTCTGAGGTGAAGCGATTCTTATTACCTAATATGTTTAACTAATACCTTAATTGATCATAGGGTCAACTACAACAGATGACAGCACCTATTTGATAATTTACAATAGATGACTTAATCTATTCGATTAATTCCAACATATAGGTAGTCTGTTGCAATAGATGACTTAATTTGTTTGATTAATTTCAACAGATGGGTCATCTATTGCAATAGGTTTAACATTTGTTTTTATATAATTTCAATTGAGTTCATATGTTCAACTAATGCCTTAATTGATCAATCTAGGACTAGGGGTGAGTTCTCATAGGGACAACTAAAACTTCAATTGAGTCTTTTGGTAATCGCATGATGAGAGGGTTAAAAATTATGCATATCTTTTATAATTTTAAAAAATAATTAAGATCAATTCGTACCAAATTAATATTTTTAAAACTTTTCATTCTTTTTTAAAATACAATTCAACCTATACAAATCATCCATTTGCGAGAAAAATATTTCATCATTTCAAATCTTAAGTTCTCGCTCTTTTCTCTCTCTCAACAATACAACAACTACTCAAAAAATTGCTTAACCCTTCACAAAAAATTGATTTTCTTCTTATTTCTGATAGTATAGGTGTTATTTTTGGCTTTATTCTTGCTTGTATCAGTCATTTTCTCTGTCTTCATAGGAAACAGAGTTCAAGAAGAGTTCTATATTTGTTATTTTTTCTAAAAACTAAGCGTTTTTAAGTTAATGATGAAAAAGAAGACTTTTAGTTGTATTATCTTCGAGAATGGGTTTTCAATTTTGAGTTTTGACGGTAAAATCGTAGGAAGAACTCGAGAAAACCCTAGTTTTTATCACAGTGTTCCTTTGACTGTCCTGGTATTGTTAGATGGTGTTTGTGGTATTGGTGGTTATGGTGGTGGTTTTCATCGTGGCACTGGTGATATTTGTGGTGGCTGTTGGTGGCATTAGTTGGTGGTGTTTGTGGTGGCTGTTGGTGGTATCGGTATTCATGGTTTTTGTGGCACTGGTTGGTTGTGTTTGTGGTGGTGGCTGTTGATGTGTCAGTATTGGTGGCGTTTGTAATGGATTTTTTAAAATTTATGCATACATAAATTGTAATGTAATTTTTATTTTTTTGTTGTTTGTAGGTAAAACATGTCTCCTAAAGGAAAAGAAAGTAAAAGTGGCTCAACTTCTGACCACCCAACAACAAAGGCTACAATATAGAGGGATTCGTAGGAACTTCCTGAACAATCTCATCCAGGGAAAAGTGAAGCTGAGGAGAGATATGAAAATAATATTAAAGGAGGTAGACAAAGGTCTGTAGATGGTGATGAAGAAAATAAAAGTGAGAAAGAGGAGGAATTAGAGAGTGAGAAAGAGGATGATCATCAACATGATGATAATGGATCACCAATGAGTCATGAATTAATATCGACATCCCAGCATTATCCTGTGAATACTATTAGTATTGACAGGTTTCAAGTTGCGATGCCGATAGATGACCCAAAAGAACTAACTGGTGAACTTGTACTTAAATGTCAGTTAGGGAAAAAATTTAATTATTTTAGAAATATTATGAAGAAGGAAAACATAGACAGGATTTTTAAGAGGAGCTGCTTTGGATGCTTTCTTGAGCTGACCGAGGACCCCCCTACTCGTTTCCAAATGAGGATGGTATATGGTCTTTTCAAGTGAAGGATCAAGTACGTAGGGGATGATAAATATTTGGAAGAGGGAGGCAAAAAGATGGATGAAATCTGGATCAACTACTGTGTCATGCTAGTTTATTTTGGTTTGCGAGAGTTTGCCATAGTGACAGGCTTGAGATGCGATCGTCCAAAAGAACCTATTGCAAGGCAAAAAAGACAGCCAAACGACCCAACAAAACCAAAAAACACAAAGAAAAAATAGATGGATTATTGGACATTGTTGGACGTGGCTACAAAGCATCGGATTTGATGACCGATCTTAAGGATAAAACCATACCAAAGAAGTACAGGGAGAAATTATGCTTAGTTTGGTTTGCCCATTCGGTTATATTAGCAAGAGACATCAACAAGGTCATAGAAGATGATTTGTTGGCGCGTGCTGAGGATTTTGATAAATTCAACAATCATCCCTGGGGATATGACAGCTTCTACTTGACTGACCAATATTTATTGACAAAGCTATCCACAGGGACGACCACATTATACGGCTTTCCTTGGGCTTTCATGGTAAAATTAATCACTATTTTTACTTATCCATTAATTTATATTGAATATAACTTTATTATGACTTTTTTTTCTTGCTTCCTATTTATATTTTTTAGGCTTGGGCATTGGAAGTCATTCCTCCCCTCCGAAAGCAAATAATAGATTACCCGAATGAGGTTTCTCATCCAAGGATGTTTAGGAGGTTGACTGTAAAGAACAACACAAGAATTAAGAAGGCTAATCTCTTTAATCCTCTGGATGATGCAGTATGTATTCTTCAAGTAAAATAATTTGACTCAATAAATATAACACCCCGTATTTTGGGCTAGAATAAAAACCATCATTTCTATGGTTAGATGATTCAAAATCCATAAATCCTATGCAAATATTCCATATTAATCTATTATGTAGTGTGGGACATTGAATGAGCTTTCTGTCGATATAAGATTCGCCCAAATTTGATCCGGGCAAGATGTTATGGCTAAATTTAGTCCTAGTCGTAAAACACCATCATTTTGGTACTTGGCGTGTCGCGGAGGTGGTCTATTTAACAATTGTCAAATTCCAGTATCCTAGCGCGATTGTGGCACGTCGCGCTGAAGTTCCAGGTCCCAACCAGTGGGACAACGCGATGGCTCCGCATCGCGGTGACCCCAAGAATCTCATTCGTCATTTTTCAGTGAGCCA
This sequence comes from Capsicum pubescens, assembly GCA_030864215.1. Taxonomy (NCBI): domain Eukaryota; kingdom Viridiplantae; phylum Streptophyta; class Magnoliopsida; order Solanales; family Solanaceae; genus Capsicum; species Capsicum pubescens. Next base: position 53,728,653 of record CM061541.1, on the reverse strand, counting down.
CCATGATAGTGGCGCGTCGCGGTGGCTCATAAAATTGGGCTCTTAGTTATAGTTTATTTCATCTCATTAAGGGTATGTTGGGTAATTCCCCCCCCCCCCCTTATCAGCTTAAACATGAGATTTTTCTCCCAAGTGACCACATTATTCATATTTTCTTCAAAAATTTACAAGAAACTCTCTTTAGGGTTTCAAACTAAAAACTCAAATATCCTAAGATTTCACCGTGGGTTTTCAATAATTCTTCGAGATTCGGAATCCCCATTATGAGGGAAACAAGAAGCACCCATCAATTGTTTGAATAGCATCCCTAAAGCACGAGTTCATTCAAGAGTCATAAATTAAGGTACACGAGGTTTTTCCTAAAATCTCATGGGCATAGAAATCATGATTTTAAGAATGAGGTTTTGGATTTATGAATATAATAATGTTTTAGAAGTTTTGACGGTATTGTTTTGGTCTTTAGACCTTCCCCCAAATTGATTGGAAATTGTATATATATGTAAGCACGCGTTTTAAAGATTGATGATTGAATTGAGAGCATGACTCATGAAAAATCTCTCTCTTGTTATGATTTTCCTTTACACATGATATACTATGGATTGTTTTGAAATGCATCTTGAAGAGCATGATACGAAGTGTCTAGATTTATACTATGACTTGGATATGATTTTGAAATAAAAAGAGAAGGTTATGAATGTTGATAAATGTTGAATATACATATAATGAAAGAGTGCATGGTTTTTGCTAAAAGCACATGACCACCATATGTTTGAAGAATTTTTACATAGTTTTGACTTATATTTCAGAACATGAAATCATCTCATACTATTGCAAATGTTGGGTGGTCTGAATTGAGATTTAATAAAACAATTATGCTTAATGCATTATGGATCATAATTACAACTTGCAAGTCTTGGTATGACGATACCAAAATAGACAATGCCATAACAGACTCAGAAAAACATAGAAACCAGATTTTCATGACTTAAGATTTCAGTATGATATATGTTTAGAAATAGATAAAATTGGGCATAAAGAGATGTTAGGTGGTCCCCTGAAGAAGGCACGAGTAAATACAACTCATTGCCCAAAACTATGATTTGCCGATCTAGGTATATTATATTATGCTGGCCTAGTGCTTTGTGGCATATTAGACTCAGACACTCTAACCCTTGCGGCATACTTGGGTTGGGGGCTTCCCCACCAAGTCAATGGTGAACTCCATATAGCCTGTGAGGTTTTAGACTTATAGGGGCATACCACCTAACTTAGAAGTAATATAAAGATCAAAAATTGCATTGACAGAAAGGTTTTTATGATTATCAAAACGATGCTCATGTGTTTTGAAAACTATTTTATGTATGATGTTTGGACAAATTGGTCTCCATTATTTTATTTATATAAAAGCTTTATTTTGGATTACTTTGCATACTAGTACATTTGTATTGACCCCCCCTTTCTCCCAGGGTCTAAAGCTCAGTTCAGAGGTCCTACTAGGCCGTAGAGTTTTCAGACAACAATGATATGTTCAGTTGGTGAGCCTTCCTTATTCCAGAAGGCCTATGTCTTTGAAATTATGTTATTTATTTTGATTTAGGTCCACTGAGGGCCTTGTCCCAGTTTCAGACAGTTGTCATTTTCAGTTGTAGTAGAGATTTCGCAGACTGGTTCAGATGTTGTGTAGTTGATATTGGATTTCATTTTTCATAGTTTAATTGAACCTAGAGTATGACCATGTTTCCATAATGATTTAAAATTCTGAATCTTCTATTATAACTTATGAATATTGTGCATAATTATCAGAGAGAGAAGGATGTCCAAGCCTTCATGGTTTGGGATGCTCATCACGGCCAGGTCCCCGGTTAGGGTCGTGACATACTTGGTATCAGATCACGATTTATGGTCCCAGGGTGTCTACGAAATCGCGTCGGGTAGAGTCTTTTTTATGGGTGTGTAGCCCGCCACACTTAAAGGTAGGAGGCTACTAGGCATTTAGGAATGTCTCTCTTTCTTCATGTTCTAGTTCATGCTATGGAGTCAGAATGTCCCTCTTACATACTCTAAATCGTGTTATGGTATCGTCCATACGGAAGTAAAGTCATCCCAATTCTTTCCTTACTTTGATGTCCTTTGATATATCTCATTATTGGGGTGGTTCAAGTGCAGAAGTTTAGAGTCTAAACAGTATGGTCCTTTCTGATTAAGTCATATAAGATTTTAAAATTTGTGCAAGGACTTGAGAAGAGCCCGTTAGTACTCCAAGGTGTTTTGATTCTAGTGTGAACTTTGATTCTGATGAAATTGTGTTTTTCATCCTGCAGTATTAAGAGTATTCAGTCTTTTTCATAATTTATGTTGCAGACTTCAAGCTTCAGGGGGAATGATGTGTAGTAGAATGTTGGAACTATATTTTCACCCGAGTAGTAGTATAAGTTAAAGTGATGGTGTTATGACCTATTGGTAGTGTGATTGGACCAATAAGTTGATAATGTGAAGTCACAAAGTTAGAAGTCAGAGTGAGGGTAACTTTTGTGTAAATAAATATTTTAGTTGAAGAACCGATGTTTGAGGATAATTTACCCCTTTATAGTGATAGACTAATGTGGTAGCTAGTAGCATGTGTGGATTGTATGGTGGTCTGTGGGGGAGTTTTTGACTCAGATTTTTATGCATACAGAGTAAGATGTGTATTCTTATATCATTGATTATTATGTGTCAAGTTTCTATCTCTTGTTATCTTGTTATCATTGTGTTTTTTAGACTGAAAGTCTAGTGAAGCCATGTGGGGATCTTTCGATTCACTAGCATAGTTGCCTTTTCATTCATCTCATTCCTAATTCAAAACACAAAATCAAAGTCTAGTGAAGCCGTGTTAGGCCTATTTCAATTCACTAGCAAATTATTGTTCGACTTGTTATTCTTGTGTTGGTTGAATATATGTATGGTCGAATCTTTTTGCATATGATTGAGTTTATAATAAAGTGATACGTCCCTGTGTGTTAGTTTAGTAGAAGGTAAGGTAGAGAAAGAGTTATTAGTTAAGGTGAATTGTTGCTTACTTGAAGTATGAAAAGAGTTATTGGCGGTGTTTGTCATGCAAAAAAAATTATAGGTTATTGATAAAGGTACTTGGTGGATGAATAATGTTAATTTTAATGCCCTTGAGGTTGCAAGAGGGAGTTTAGTTGGGACTTATGGAGCCATGAACTAAGTTTAGCTGTATAAAGGGGGTAGATAGTAATGATATGTAGAAGGAATATGTGTCAATGGATTTTAAATAAGATAGATCATAGAATTGTGATTGATCCTTACTGTTATGAAGTTTTGGCAGATTAATGTTTCTAGATATTTTGGCATGTAAGAATATTGTATGAAGTGGTGGTTCATCATAGCTAGAACTAGACACTAAGTTAGAATAGTAGATTGTGATCAAGGTGGATATAATGAATTGATGTGGTGGGTGTTAGTTGTATTGAAGTGATCTAGTAGGCTTGAACATTGTATACAAGGGCTAAAGTTTATTTGATTTGTAATCAAGTCTGATGTTGTAAGTATGATGAAGAAGTACACCCAAGGTGCTATGGGGCTGCATTATTTTCAAGGATCATTGCATGTTGTGTGGTTAGTAGTACCGTTGAGTTTTTAGGTGGATAAATACTAGTTAGATAATATGTGATGGTCTTAATATCTAAGTTATGGAGTTATGATTAATGATGTTGAGCCTTTTTGCATAATCTTGATTCTCATGGTTTAGAAATATAAGTTTGGAGTCGTGATACTGGTAGACTGTGACAAAAGTAGTATGGTCCGTCAAAGGTTTGGAGATATCCATGATTAGTGTTAGCAAAATCCAAGTTGATGAATGTTTAAGATATTATATGATGACTTTTGGGGCTATAGAAACCTAAGGGGTTGAATCTTAGAAGGAGGTATTAGCATTGGTTGCTATACATAAAGATACCGTCTTACAGGGTAAGTTTAGTTTTATGTGTATTGTTATATCCCCGACTCTAGAGTAAAGTGATTTTAGTTTATACCAGAGTGTATATAGTGGTCCACAGACTTAGAGTAATGGCTTAAATCTAAGGGGGAGATGAGAGAATGAGTAACCAAGTCAAGTTTTCATATGAATAGATGTGCCAGTAAGTTGTAGAATTGGCCATGACAAAGAACGATGCTCAATCTATTCTTATTTCAGCAGTTTACTTTAGTTATTCCGATACATACTCATGCTTTATGTTTCATCTTCATGATCATAGTCTGTGTTCACGCATATAATAAGGAATCATGTACTCTCCTAGTTCCTAGTATGATGAGTTCCGAGTTTGTTCAGTAGTCAGAATCACTTTCCGTAAGTTATGAATTCCAAAAATTCAGGTCATGCAGTTCATGACTCTTGTGCACATGTGATACTCTAACGATTAGTGAAAATTCAGATTTTATATTAGGTACATCCTCAGATTAGATCTCTTTAATGAGTCCATGCCGTGAGTGCTCTATTCCTCACGCCTTAGTAGGGTATCAAGTTACGCTTAGTACTCCCCTCATGTTCCGAATTCCGATATTCCAATTTTTCAGCGACCTTTTCCCGTAGGTCGAGATAGTGATGATGAATAGTGGTCTAGATGGGAAAGATTAAACATTTTTTGTTGATGAAAGATGGTTGTATGCTTATTTGAGTTAAGGCGGTAATTGTGGAGTATGATTAGGGCCGAGTCTTTGATGCGTGTCAAGGTTAGTTGAAGTTTTATGTGTTATATTTGGAAAAAAATATTGTGTGCTTGTTTTATGTAAGCTTTTAAGTTTGAAAGAATTTTGAGATGAAGTTTTATTTATGGTTTGGTTAGTTGAGAATATTTTATGTGTATCATCTGAGTAGTGCAGGGAAGTTGTTATGGATGGAAGTATTAGAGATTATGAGAAAGATGCTCTATGAGTGTTTGTTTAGAAGTGTATATGTGGGTATGAAGATAGGCTTGAATATCATGTCTGTATACATGCGAATGGATGCTTTGAGTGTGTGTGAATGTCTAATATGAAGTTGAAGGTGAGTGTTGGAGTGGAAAAAAGAATTAGGCATGAGATGAGAAGTTATGAAATGCAGGGTGTACTAAATTTATGATTCAGAAATGTACTACAGTATTATGTGGTGTGTTTTGTGATTTTGAGTTAGGCTTGAAGATGATGAGGGAATTTCGCTCAGTTTAGACATTGGTATATGAAAATATCAGCGGCTATGTGAAAAAATAATAAGTGGAATCAATGAGCATAGTGTTTAAAGGGAAAGTATAGTTGAGAGAATATTTTAGAAGTGTGGCTAATCTTGAAAGTAAGAATTTGCATTGCCTAAGGTTTGGTAATTCTATCCTAGTTTACGAGTTATATGTCTATATTCCATGCCATAGACTAGTATCATTGTCGTAATTCCTTAGTTGGATGTTTTGTGTAACTCATGTCAGAGATTCTTTGCTCCCTAATGCTACTAGGACTTCTTTAGAAAGAGTATTGAAGAGATACTTCAGTTAAGTATAAGTTTTAAGTCTGTGTAGCTAGCAATTCAGCTTAACAGTCAGGCAGACAAGTTACTGTGATTTCCTACCTTTTCAACCAGTCCTACTATCCGAAGTCCAATACGTATGACCATTCCAAAAGATAATTTATTCCATCCGTGTAAGTTGCAAACTCAGTTCAGTCCAAGCATAATGTTTCAGATTCAATTATTTAGTCATGACTCAGTTCATAAGAGTTTAACACATTATCTTAAATTTTTCCAACTATTTTAGCTCATACAGTGTAATACCTTGGTACGATCTAAATTATGATTCGTACCTACATAAGTTATCATTTCCAAATCCAATGATTCTGATTTGAGCATAAACACTTCGGTGGGAATCATAAACTCTCAGCATGAATCAGCTCTTTGAAGCAAGTAAAGTCAAGTCAGCTCAGAATTCAGTTTCACGATAGAAGTTGAAATGTTTCAGATCAGTTATATCCTTTCTTAGAAGACACATCAGGCCCACGTTATTCCATACCTTTAAGATTCAACGTTCCTACCCATCATTCGGGGACGAATGATCTCAAGGGGAAGATAATGTAACACCCCGTATTTTGGGCTAGAATAAAAGCTGTTATTTCTATGTGTAGATGATTCAAAAGCTCTAAATCCTATATAAAGTTTCCATGTTAATAATTTATGTAGTGTAGGAAATTGAATGAGCTTTCCATCGATATAAGATTCATCCAAATCCGATACCCGGGCAAGATATTATGGATAATTTTAGTCCTAGTCGTAAAACACCGTCATTTTGGTACTTGACGCATTGGGGAGGTGGTCTATTTAACAATTGCCAAATTCCAGTATCCTAGCGCGATTGTGGCACGTCGCGCTGAAGTTCCAGGTCCCAACCAGTGGGACAACGCAATGGCTCTGAGTCGCGGTGACCCCAAGAATCTCATTTGTCATTTTCCAGTGAGTCACCGCGATAGTGGCACGTCGCGGTGGCCCATAAAATCGGGCTCCTAGTTATATTTTATTCTGTCTCATTAAGGTTATGTTGGGTAATTTCCACCCCCCTTATCAGCTTAAACATGGAATTTTTCTCCCAAGTGACCACATTATTCATATTTTCTTCAAAAATTTACAAGAAACTCTCTCTAGGGTTTCAAACTAAAAACCCAAATATCCTAAGATTTCACCATGGGTTTTTAATAATTCTTTGAGATTCGGAATCACCATTGCGAGGGATACAAGAAGCACCCATCAATTGTTTGAATAACATCCTTAAAGCACGAGTTCATTCAAGAGTCATAAATTAAGGTACGCAGGTTTTTTTCTAAAATCTCATGGGCATAGAAATCATGATTTTAAGAATGGGGTTTTAGATTTATGAATATAATGATGTTTAGAAGTTTTGACGGTATTGTTTTGGTCTTTAGACCTTCCCCCAAATTGATTGGAAATTGTATATATATGTAAACACGCGTTTTAAAAATTGATGATTGAATTGAGAGCATGACTCATGAAAAATCCCTCTTGTTATGATTTTCCTTTACTCATGATATACTATGGATTGTTTTGAAATGCATCTTGACGAGCATGATACGAAGTGTCTTGATTTATACTATGAGTTGAATATGATTTTGAAATAAAAAGAGAGGGTTATGCATGTTGATAAATGTTGAATATACATATGATGAAAGATTGCGTGATTTTTGCCAAAAGCACATTACCACCATATGTTTGAAGAATTCTAACATAGTTTTGACTTATGTTTCAGAACATGAAATCATCTCATACTATTGCAAATGTTGGGTAGTCTGAATTGAGTTTTCATGAAAGAATTATGCTTAATACATTATGGCTCAGAATTACGACTTGCAAGTCTTGGTATGATGATACCAAAATAGACAATGCCATAATAGACTCAGACAAACATAGAAACCAGATTTTCATGACTTAAGATTTCAGAATGATATATGTTTAGAAATGGATAAAATTGGGCATAAAGAGATGTTAGGTGGTCCCCCGAAGAAGGAATGGGTTCAGACAACTCATTGCCTGAAATCGTGATTTGTCGATCCGGGTATATTATATTATGCTGACGTAGTGCCCTGTGGCATATTAGACTCAGGCACTCCAACCCTTGCGGCATACTTGGGTTGGGGGATTCCCCGCCGAGTCAATGGCGGACTCCATATAGCCCGTGGTATTTTAGACTTTTAGGGGCGTACCACCTAACTCAGAAGTAATACGAAGATCAGAAATTGCATTGACAGAAAGGTTTTTATGATTATCAAAACGATGCTCATGTGTTTTGAAAACTATTTTATGTATGATGTTTGGAAAAATTGGTCTCCATTATTTTATTTATATAAAAGCTTTATTTTGGATTACTTTGCGTACCAGTACATTTGTATTGACCCCCTTCCTCCCAGGGTCTAAAGCTCAGTACAGAGGTCCTGCTAGGCTGTAGAGTTTTCAGACAGCAGTGATGTGTGCATTTGGTAAGCCTTCCTTATTCCAGAAGTCCTATGTCTTTCAGATTATGTTATTTATTTTGATTTAGGTCTACTAGGGACCTTGTCCTAGTTTCAGACAGTTGTCTTTTTCAGATGTAGTAGAGATTTCGCAGACTGGTTCAGATGTTGTGTAGTTGCTATTTGATTTCATTTTTCATTGTTTAATTGTACTCAGAGTATGACCATGTTTTCGTAATGATTTAAAATTCTGCATCTTCTATTATAACTTATGAATATTATACATGATTATCAGAGAGAGAAGGGTGTCCGAGCCTTCATGGTTTGGGATGCTCGTCACGGCCAGGGCCCCGGTTTGGGTCGTGACAATGAAAGATATTGAATAGATGTTATATCTGATGTACTAGATGGGACATCTGCTACGACAAATTACCCGTCCTGTGCCAACTGGTGCAACAGATGGGTAATTTATTGTGACAGATGATTAATATCTTCCATCAGATTACCCGTCTGTTATTTTGGTTCTCTGAACCCGACTCTTAACAGATTAACTATCTACTGCAAATTATACAACAGATGGGTAATCTGATGTAACATATTGTTAATCTGTTGCGACATACAGATCATCTTTGCATAAGTTATTTGTGTTAACATGTAACCCAACTGTGAAAATTATTATATAATATGATTTAAATGTATCTATTTTTTTTATAAGTTATGCATCCATGGATCATGCCTACTGAGCAAGAGTTGAAGATGACTTCTTTTATTACTCTATGTCATGTTGATACTATAGCAAACCCAATGGTGGAGTTAATAAAGAATAAATTTTCTGGAGCAACAGCCATAAGAAGAGCAGTTAGGCAAGGTCAGCCTAGTGCTGAGGCTCTTTATGACCAAACTACTGTAACAGATCCATGTGTTTCTTCTGGGGTGTTGTTGGTAGAGTTGATGTTGGTGGAAGGCATGCTGATGCTACTCCCAGTCGTGATGTTGAGCATGTTGATGCTCGAGAAAAAATAAATATGTTTGAAAACACACATCTCACAAGTCCCTTTCCCTATTACACAGGTCCCTTTCACCCTTACACCGCTCCCTCTCACCCCTCTTCACCCTCATGTTCTTGTTGTAAATGCAAAGAGTGTAAGGAAAGCCAAGATAAACTCTTTGAAAAAGTAGAGGCTATCGCTAAAGCTATTGAGGAATTGAAATCAAAGAGAGGTGTCATACCATCCAAAAAGGTGAGGGAGCCATACACTCCCACAGTGGCGGTTAGGAGGAAGAAAAGAGAAATTATCCAAGTACTCTCCAATCGGAAAATCCAAAAAAATTGCAACTCCCCCCTTTCTAAAAGCTGTTGAAGTTCAGGGGTCATTCAAGAAGGTGGACATATATGCGAAACTGGGCACCAAAGAGAAGAGGGATCTGCGATGAGCCAAGCAAGGAGTAAAATATTACCCCATCCATACCTTTTCCATAGAAGACTTCAGAAGTATGATGATATGCTTATGCAGTACATGGAAAGGGTAAGTTTACTTTTTCTAACCTAGTCTTCTAATCTACTTGTCATTTTTTGCAACATATGTGTATTCTGGTGTAACTTGTGGTGGTTCTGTTGCAATATATTACCCATTTCTTGCATAAGTTGTGTTAGATGGGTAATCTGTGAAAAGATTCAGAGAACCCTCAGCAATAGATGGACCATCCGTTGTATCTTTCACTATGTTTTCCTTCTTTACAATTAATAACCTATTTAAAAATTGACTTCTTATATCACAGTATGTTGAAAAAATTCTCTGCCTCATAAGAGGCAGCCAATTAGCCTACCCATAAGCTTATGATGCTGCAGATAGGATAATGGACCTAGATTTCTACAGGAATCTCAAGGATAAGTACGATTATCTCAGTAACCTAGCACCAACTCCTAGTTGTGAGGGATTTTGTTTGTTACTTTTTAGGTTCCAATGGAATAAAGAAATGATAAAATATGTTAAAGGGGAGAGGCCAAATCCACACGGCAAGAGCTGGACCGAGGCAAAGAGGATTCTTGGAGTCACGAACGTAGACGGCGTACATTATCAAGCTGTTGAGATACTTCTTGAGGAGGAAAAGATCAAGGTTTATGATTGCAACTTACCTGTCTTGGACGAGGTCAATTTTTTTACCTACATGTAACCACTGTTAGATTTGTTCCCCACCTGGAAAGCCAGAATTGGTCAATGCTAATCACGGAGGCACAACAAAATGGAAAAGGATACCTCATTTGTTATAGAAAATCAAATAGGTCTTCCTCTTATTTTAAATTATCCCAAATAGATTATATTTCTGTTGCAATAGATGAATCAACTGTTAGGATAAATTTCTACATGAGGAAGACCTGTATGATAATTTCCAATGGATGAATAGTTTGTTGCAATATATGACTCATCTATTGCAGAAGATAGGTCATCTGTTGGTACAAATAAAAGAGGTACGAAGAGATGTATGATTTTCTAAAAATAGATTAGACATATGTCGCAACAGATACTTTATCTGATGAAACAAGTTAGTCAACTGTTGCAACATATGTATCTATCTGTTTGATAATTTTCAGTAGATGTGTCATCTATTGAAATAGATATGTGTCTATTTTTTAGTTGGAACAGACATATATATTCACCTTTTTCAGCTCATGCTTCTCTCCTTTGGACATTATACATTGCTTAGTGCAACACACAGACAGAGGAGTTGCAATTTTGCTTTTTCGGATGCTTGATAATGCCTTGGAAATTATTTTTCTTCTCCTCTTAGCCTTAATCTCTAATGGAGTGGATGGATATAAAATCTTCTTTGATGGAATGACACCTCTCTTAGATGTCAATTCCTTTACAGAAGTAATTAATGTATTAATAGCATTAATCACTACATCATATTTTACTTTGCAGTCTTGACATTTGCATGCAGAACATTCACTGGGAAAGGAAAAATCTGTATAACCAGTATGATCATACTCATAATGGTTTGTTTGAATTACTGTAAAAGGAGCATCATTAGAACCAACTCCATCACCACTAAGACCATAAAAAATAACAAGCCCACCCTCCAAAATTATTTTTCTTGTAATGGTTGTTGATCCAAACAATTCTATTTTTATTCTGTCAATGACCTTAGGATCCAATAAAGTTTGCACAGACCGTAAAGTAAGAAAAAAATGACATCTTCAACTCTCGATTGGTCGAAACTAGTGACGGATGCACAATCTAATATAAATCATTACATAGATTAGAATGATGATTAGATCATTCAAAAAAATCGTTAATTAAAACAAAAACTTAATTATAATTATACTTACTGCATCTTTCAGGGAGTTGAAGAGATCAATAAATTTTATATTTTTATCAGTTTTCGCCGACAACCATCTCAAGATTCTTGGACAGAAAACTTCTTCCTAGTAGTTCACTTGTTGTCTCAAATAAGGAATGACTTCAAACACCTAAGCCTATAAAATAACGCCAATAAATCAAAACCATTATTTAGTAAAAAAAATAAATTATATCATAATAAAAGAAAGAAACATTTACCATGAAAGCCCATGAAAAGCCATATAAGTTGACTGTCTTTGGCGCGAACGGAGTCAACAAATATTTGACAGTCATTTTGAAGCTTTCATAACCCCAAGAATAGTTGTTAAATTCCTCAAGATCCTCGGAGAGCTTTATTAAACCAACACTTATGTTGTTAACATCTCTTGCACAAAGAATATTATGTACAAACCAAACCAAGCACTATAACTGCTTGTGCTTCTTTGAAATTATTTTACCTTTCAACGTTTCTATCAAATTTTTATTTTTGGAGCTTGGACCAACAATGGACACCAGGTCATCACGATCACATGACTTGCTTTTACCTTTTTTGGATGTGCGGGGTGCTTTTTGGGGTTAGAATAGGTATAACATGAGAAGGAGGATAATATTTTAGTTCAGTAACTATGACAAACTCCTTCCAACCAAAACAAATAGGCATGCCAAAGTAATTTATCCACACCTCATCCATCTTATCTTTATTTTCATACATAAACCTACGCTTGAGAAGTTCATATACCATTTTCATTTGGAAACAAGAATTGTTGTCCTCCGACAAATCAAGATATTTTCCAAAGAAGCTGTCCCTGAAATAAGCATCCAATTTTTATTCTCAAAATATTTTTCTGAAGGCGACAAAAGATTTTCCCATGGCTGACTTAACCATGAAATCACCCGTTAAATCTGTGACACTATCACACTTCATTCTCACAGGATAACGATCAATGTTGAAGATTTTGACCAACTCTTTGGTGGAAGGGTTATTAGCATTTGGATCATCCCTTTTAAAATATTCCTCCTCCCTATGTTTATCATATTCTACTCCTGATTGAGATAACGTTTGTAAAGCAAGCTCATAGAGTGGTGGATGTAGCCTAGCTGCTTCACTTGTTCCTTTACTTGGACTTGATTCGGTTTTTATTCTTCCATATTATCTAAAATTAACAGGAACATAAAAAAAATATTATAGTTGATTAATGCATCATTAAAAAGGGATAACAGTAAATCTAACATGCAAAACAGTAAAATAAAAGTTGCAACAAATCACACATCTGTTGCACCAAATAACTAACCTGTTGAAATAAATGAGTAATCTATTATAATAATACAAAATATATCACTCATATTTTAAGATAGATGAATGGTCTGTACAACAGATGACACATCTGTTGCAATATATGAGTGATCTGTTGAAACAGTTAAATAACCTATTACAACAAATAAGTAATCTATTGTAATAATACAAAATATATCACTCATCTTTTAAGACAGGTGATTAGTCTGTACAATAGATCACATATTTGTTACAATATTTAAGTGATGTGTTGTAACAGTTAAATAACCTGTTGCAACGGATGAGTAATCAGTTGCAATAATACAAAACATATCACTCATCTGTTGAGAAAGCTGAATGGCCTATGCAACAGATCACATATTTATTGCAACATATGAGTGATCTGTTGGAACAGTTAAATAACCTGTAGCAACAGCTGAGTAATCTGTTGCGACAATACAAAATATATCACTCACCTATTGAGAAAGATGAATAGTCTGTGCAACAGATCACATATCTATTGAAATATATGAGTGATCGGTTGGAATAGTTAACTAACCTATAGCAACGGCTGAGTAGTCTATTGCAATAATACAAAATATATCACTCATCTGTTGAGAAAGATGATTGGTCTGTGCAATAGGTCACACATCTGCTGCAATATATGAGTGATCTGTTGGAACAGTTATCAACGATTAATATTATTTATATTTCTTCTAATAAAAGGATCGCCTGTCGCGACAGATGAATGATCAGTTGGAAAAATAAGTCTTGGACATGTCCTGTTGAAAGAGTTCATAGGATTTAATCTAATAGGGGGTTCATCTGTTGTATCAGATCTTTAATTCGATGGTTTCTCTGTTGCATCAGATGGTTAATCTGTTGCGTCAGATTTATAATCTGATGGTTCCTCTATTGCATCGGATAGTAAATCTGTTGCATCAGATGATTAATCTATTACAACATATGGTTAATCTATTGCTTCAGATGATTAAATTATTGCATCAGATGGTTAAACTGTTATATCATATGCTAAATCTATGACATTAAATTTTTTTATCCGATGGTTCCTCTGTTGCATCAGATGATTAATATGTTGCATTAGATGGTTAATCTATTACATCAGATAGTTAATCTGTTAAATCAAAATTTTAGTCTGATGGTTTTTCTATTACATCTGATGGATGATCTGTTGCATTATATGTTAAATCTGTTGCATCAGATGGTTAATATGTTACACCAGACAGATAATCTATTGGAGAAAAAAATAATAGCATGATTTTATTCAATAGAACAACAACAATATCACTATTTTACCTAGAACAAGAATAAATCAACCCAACAACGGGCGCAACAAATTAAACTTCGAAATCAAACAACAAAAGAGAAGAAAAGAAAAGAAATACCATAAATTAGAATTTTATTCAGACTGCATTTCAAAGTAAAGCAACAAATATTGAAATTGTTAACCAATACTATAAGAGAAGTTGGTTCAAGTTTCTCATTTTCTTTAGAACTAAAAAGGCCATAATTTTTTACCTGTGAAAGAAGAAAAGGAACGATGAAGAATTCAAAGTTGTTGTGGTCAGAAAGCAAGGTTGTTACGTCGATTGATGGTTGAAGTCGAAAAGGAACTCGAAGCCCAACTATTTGTCGTTGGAGGTTGAAGTCGTCGGGGATTGAAAGGAGAAATTTACAGAACTATTGGTTGAGAGAAGTTGTCGAGAGGGATGAGAGAGATGGTCGATGATTTGGATTAAAGAGGGGTATGGGTTGGGTTGATTTGTGTTTTTGAAAAGATTAGAAAGTTTTGAAAATATTAATCAAGTTCACAATTAACTTAATCAAGTTTTCTAATTATGTTTGACTCTTTAAGTTGGTCAATGCCACCAATCTTTCATTCAAGACTTAAAAGACACCTTTCAATCAATTTTCTCTAATCAAATGAGTATATAGAATATATATATGTTCATACAACTATATACAATTAAGGATATGTATATACAGAACAGACACACATACACACATATATAAGCATACGCATCGATGGAAATATACAATCAAATTCACTTTATGACTAAAAAGAATTCATAGATACCAATATATATTTACTCAAATCTTTCAGATAAACATGAATTGCTAGAATTCAGATTATATGTATAAATATACGAATTCAAATGTATAAATATATACATATTCAAGATGTATAAATGCATTCAAAATAATATCTATTTAAGGATGAAGAAAATAAAATAAAATACATACAAAAATACAAATGCACCAGTAGAAATATACAAACAAAATTAGTTTATGATTAAAAAAATTCAAAGATACAGAAATTAAAGTACATTTTCTAAATAGTCACTTAAGTTTTAGGAATTTCTTTCAAATATGCTTATGTTTAATTTAGTACCATAATATCACTCAACTATCACTCTTTTTTCAAAATATACTAAACACCTTAAAAGTATTCTTCTCTTTCAGTTGGCATGTCATGTCATTAAAATCACTTTTTTTTTTAAATAATAAACCATTTAATTCAACAAACTCATTTAACCAAAATTATAACTTTATTTTTATTTTTTTGAAAAAAATGTGTTATTGTAATTTTCATGCTTAGAAATTCTTTACCACACTTAATCTTCACAATATTATTTTACATGCAAATTAAACTCTCTAGATAACTTATTTAATTTAGTGATATTATTTTCTTTAGAAAACAACTGATCTTTATAGGCAATTATATATAAAAACCTGAATGACCATCTAGGAAAATAACTCTAGAAAAAAAAAATATAAATACCTAAGTATGAGAATTTCTTATTAATATATTTTTTTTAAAAAAAATAAGATTATAATTTTAGTTAAATGAGTTTAACAAGTTAATATATTTATTATTATTTTAAAAACGATGATTTACTGCTATGACATGCTAATAGAAGAGGAGCAGCTAGACTTTTGAGGTATTTAGTGATTTTTTGAGAAAAATATTTTTAACTGGGTGATATTATTGTCTTAGCAAAACAAAAAGTGATTTTTATAAGCGACTCCAAAAACATGGATAACAATCCAAGAAAATAACTTTAGAAGAAATAGAAAGTTTAAGTAATGATAAAAGATTTCTAAGTATGAAAAATTTTTCTTAATAAATTAATAGATTTTTGTTAAAGAAAAGAATAAAATTATAATTTTGACTAAATAAGGTTGATGAATTAAATAGGTCTATTATTAAAAAAATAATTTAATGACATGGCATGTCAATTAGAAGAAAAAGAACTTATGAGATATTTAGTTTTTTTTTTCTTGCGAATATAGTGATTTTTGAGTCATATTATTATCTCTAAAATAAATAAAAGTAATTTTTGTAGGCAACTCAAAAAATAGTGATCGTTCAGAAAAATAATTCTTAAAAAAATATATATCAAATTTTAGTACCAATAAAGTTTTTTAAGTATAATTATTTTTTAATAAACTAATATATATTTTTTAAAAAAAGAATATAATTGTATTTTGCTTAAATGAGTTTGGTGAGGTAAATAGGTTTAGTATTTTTTTAAAAAGAGATTTTAATGACATGATATGCCAATTAAGAGAGAAGAAGATTTTTGAGGTGTTTAGTATTTTTTGGGGAGAAAAAAAATAGTTGAGTGATATTATAATCCTAAATGAAACAGAAGTGATAATATTTGAAGAAAATATTCAAAACTTAGGTCACTATTTAGGAATTCACTCGAGAAATTATTGTTGATCAATAGTTGTACGACTAGCAAAGTGCCACCTTTGAACCAAAAAAAAAGTGCCACCTCTTCCCACCATTATTTAAGTAATTGGACTAGATTCACTATTAATGAATATATCATCTTATAAATAGAGGACTAGGATATACAACATTCACAAAATCATAATTGAATCAAACATAGCACAACACTTTTATCTCAATTGAGTACATCTTGTTTCATAGTCATAATAATCACTATGGCTGAGGAGGAGAAACACCACCACCACCTTTTCCACCACAAAGACAAGGGAGAAGAGGGCCCTGTCGACTACGAAAAGGAAATCAAACACCATAAGCATCTTGAACAAATTGGTAAACTTGGCACTGCTGCTGCCGGTGCCTACGCCTTGGTATGTAAATATCATTTTCTTCTATTCAAATTATAGTCATATATATAACCCATCATAAAAGATCTCATTCCTCTAAAGTTTTTCTATCGTGAACCTATAAAGATAGGTCAGAATCATGTTATGATCTAAAAAAACAAGAATTGTACGTCAATAAAACTAAAGTATCTGCTTATCATCGCTTGATGTCTGAATTCACTTTACACCGATTTTGTGATCTGTTTAATTGGGATTTGTGTTTGGAAAGTTACTTTGATAGCTAAATTAAGAATTAAAGTTATAATATTTACATTTAGTAGCTGTTCAAGATTAGCATCAACTTTTACCGCTGACTATAAATCATCTCACTGAGAGTAAAATAAGAAGTTTAAGTAAAATTATTACAAAATATAAAACGTGTCATTATTTTTTCCGACGGACTAAAAACAGAGAATAATGTCACATAAATTAACCGGTACAAAGAGATCGACTAATTAATCATTGAAAATTGTCTGCACATCAATACTTATTGATCATCTTTCACTATCTTTTCTTGTCATATAGCATGAGAAACATGATGCTAAGAAGGATCCAGAGCATGCACACAAACACAAGATAGAGGAAGAGATTGCAGCTGCTGCTGCTGTTGGTGCTGGTGGATTTGCATTGCATGAGCACCATGACAAGAAGGATGCAAAGAAAGAGGAAAAAGAAGCTGAAGGGGGACACCACCACCACCACTTCTAAATTCCTATATTTTAATTAGATTTTTAATATTTGTCGAATTTTCCTTTTATGTATGTCGAGCGTTGTCGTGTTTTCCTACGGTAATGCTCTCTGTAGTAGATGCATGTGTGACGTTTCCTAAATAATCATGTGTGTGTTTTTCGACTTACGTACCTCGCAATTTTCTGTTAGAACTACCTTGTATATTTGTGGTATAATAAATGGCAGTTTGTGTGCACTTGTTTATTGTGTAACGAGTATAATGCAAAAACTTTTAAAGGAAAAATATGCGAAAAATACCTGTACTTAGGTGAAATTAGCAGTTACGCACCCTGAATTTTGTGGGAGTCCTATGAACTCCCTAGACTAATTTTTATCGTATTTAATCAGCATATATTTGTCTCTTATCAAATATTTTTTCTCACGTGCTCAAGTGCGTGAAATACACGCAGTGGTTCAAGTGTCAAATATATGTCAGTTAAATACAGTAAAAAATAGTTTAGGGGGTCATAGGATACCCTCAAAGTTCAGGATGCGTAACTACAAATTTCGTTAAAGTATAAATATTTTTCGCATTTTTTCCAACTTTTAAATATATCAAACTGTCATATTATCGATAAATTCTTGTTGTAGATTAACCGCCTTATTTTCCTGTTCAGGTGATTATTTTAATTATTAGTTTTTAATTAATTTCACTTATTATGACATATACTTGTAATTATTTCATAAATGATTTATTAGTGTATTTTCGGTTTACTCATCAATAAAGAAGTTAAATTGGGCCAACTTGGTTAGGAAAAAATTATCCTGAGATTTCGATGACGTGAATATGTTATGAGGATTAAATAATAATGAAATTATGTAATGAATACACTTTTAACTAGGATGCTTTGGTGGTGGTGGTGCTACCAAAAAAAAAGGATGCTTTAGTGGGGATAATTAAGCTGGCCTTGTCTTTGTTAAAATTATTTGGTATAAAAACTTTTGAAAAAAGCAAATGTGTCATTTTGTTGTTTTTATCTGGAGATTAGTAATATCAAAAAGACATTTTCCAAAAATATTTAACCTAACCAAGTATGAAAATTTAAAAACACATTTTCTAGAAAACATTTTTCCTTTTTACCAAATGACTCGCACTTAGTTCCGTCTTGTGCAATTCTTTTTATACTAGTTTAGTTGCGCGTGGCTCGCACGTATAACGTTTGATTATTTAAAATGAAATGATTCTATCCATTGTGAAAATTTTATATAACGTTTTTATATTTATTCTTAAATTTTCTTAAAATCAAATTTAGTTGATTTAGAATTCTTAAACTAATGGAAAAAGAATTAGTTGTCATTAGTTCTGATGACTTCTAATAAGAAAAGATTTTACCAAAAATATATTTAATTAATTTTTAAATCTTATATATTAGGAAAAATAGTGAAATGACGATTTTATCTAAAATAAAAACTTTTAATGGAGGGCAAAAAGTTCAAACACTATTTCTAAGTCCATTAACACTTTTAATATATTATAGATATAAATATAGATTATAGAAAATGAAAAGATTTTATCCATTGCGGAGATTTTATCTAACGTTTTTATATTTATTCTTAAATTTTTTAAATCTTCTTAAAATCAAATTTAGTTGATTTAGAATTCTTAAACTAATGAAAAAAAAATTAATTGTCATTAATTCTGATGACTTCTAATAAGGAAAAGGTTTTACCATAAATATATTTAATTAATTTTTAACTCTTATATATTAGGAAAAAATATTGAAAAGACGATTTTATCTAAAACAAAAAATTTTAATGAAGGGCAAAAAGTTCAAACAATATTTCTAAGGCCCTTCACATTTCTTATATGTTATAATATAATGTAATATGTTATAATTTATAGATTATAGATATAGACATAGATTATAGATTATAGATATAGATTAGAGATTATAGATTATAGATTATCCCAAGTTATTTAATACAAAACTTAAATTGGTAAAAGATATATTTTAAATGAAACACATATTTTTACAAAATAGAAATCAGAACAGTATAAAAAAGTAACAACTTCAGAGTTGAATAAACTCAAAGGTTTGGTCAGAAAACAACCGGAGAAGAAATATGCGGATATTCCTCGGATGCAAACTGCCTATTACCCACGACCAACTCCTCAAGATGTCATGATCGAAGAGAGAGATTGGTCCCTCACAAACACTTCTTATAGTGGAGAACATATTTACGAATGGAATTTAGATGATTTATCTGAAAGACTGTCTTTCAGATAAACCATCTAAATTCCATTCGTAAATATGTTCTCCACTATAAAAAGTGTTTGTGAGGGACCAATCTCTCTCTTCGATCATGACATCTTGAGGAGTTGGTCGTGGGTAATAGGCAGTTTGCATCCGAGGAATATCCGCATATTTCTTTCCCGGTTGTTTTTTGACCAAACCTTTGAGTTTATTCAACTCTGAATGAATTTCTGCTCCGATTGGAGTAGTTTGGACATCATTAAAATTATTGGTTAAAGATTCAATAGTATCAGCAAAATTATTAGACAAATCAATGGGTTTTATATTTAGACTAGAGAATTTCTTTTCAAGCAATTTTTCAAATTGTTCTAAGTCAGAGAGTTGTCTAAATCCTTCTATATCTATATCAGGAGATCTTTGAATATGCGGTTTAGCAGTTAAGTTTTCTGACTTGCTTTCTGATGTAAAAGCAATATCGGATGACTTTTGACCATCACTAAGTTTTTTAATCAAATTAGCCATAATATCAAGTTTTTCATCAAGAGAGGAAATATGTTCTCCTAGAACTTTTACATAAAGGCTCAAATAATTGTTTTGGGCAATTAGACAATTAATTTCAGAAATAGTGATTTTTTCAACTTCATTATCGATAAATTGTTGAAAAATAGAGAAAGTTAGACCAGTATTATTAGGCAGTATAAAAGATGATTGAGAAGGATAAATAGCTTGTGTTATAGTACCATTTGAACTGTGGTAAGATCTTTCAATAACCTTGACATACAAAGACAAATATGCAGACATGAACCATGGCACAAAGTAAACAATTTGATTAAGCAATGCGCACATTTTATAAAATTCTTCAGAGAAGTTTTTTAACTCATCCGGACTATAAGCCTCAAAAAACCAAGTCCTAAAGGTTTTCCAGTTTTTATCAAAAAATTCATTTTGAATATATTTTCTTGCCTGAGAACCAGGACTAAAATCAATAAGTTGTGTCATCATCTTTTAAACAGAGTTAATATCAAAATCCATTTCAGATGGGGTAGGATTTTCATAATCTTGAACAATATTTGTTTTAGAATTGATTTTAATTTTTTCTACACTTCTAGGTGAATCTGCAGAATTTAAAGTATGTAAGGATGCAACACGATTTCGAGCTGGACCATAAATTGGTTCAACTGGAGAAATATGATGCATAGCATGCAACATTTTAGGCATGGAAAAAGAATTTCTTGACAAAGAATTTCTATATGCAGAAGTATCTTCATCAAATTGAAGAAAGATTTTTCCATCACTACTCTGAGTTACATGAGTTAACTCCGAGTTTGTCACTTCTTCCGCAAGCTGTGTCGGAGAAATAACTGAATTTAGAATCCAATTTTTTGGAAAATTTATCTCATCCCATCGAATAGGTCTCCTGGTAGTGAGTTTAGCTTTTGCAAAATTAGTTTCAATTAACACAGTATAATCTGAAGCATTATCGATTAATTTACAACGAGGATTTAAAGTTGACAACAAACGATAATAAATACGATAAGATAAGCTTATAAGCTCAGATCCAGGCGCATAATTATAGCCATGAGTTCTTACATTTAAAGTTAAAGCATTAGTGATATTAACATCAGTCAAAGATAAAGTTAAATTAGGCTGAGTATTAAAATAGACAGGGCCATAAGCAAGAGTAGATTCTATAGATCCCATAAGGGATTGTCTAAAGTTTAAATTTCTAGCATCACGAAGTGCAGCTAAAAAGATTTCAGGAAGACCTTTCAAAGTTAAAGGTTTAAATGTGATTTGCACTAAGCCAATATGTAAGTAATTATATTGTTTTTTAAATATATCAATGTCGTCTTGTTTGAGCAATTTAAGAGTTTTTTCATCAGCATTCAGAGCAATAGATTGCTCTGTAGTTTTTATAATCTGCTTGTGTTTAATTTTATCAAATAAACCATATTCATAAATAAACCAGGAAGGATCATCATGAAAAACACAGAATATTGGTTCCTCAATTTATTTGGAAGATATTCTAGAAGATCATCCTTCGTACAAACAACTTCAATCTTATATATCCGATCAACAAAAAACTGCAGATTCATTTGCATCTATAGTCCAAGAAAACTCCGAAAATAAACCCACATATGAGAAATTGGATGATAGAGAACTCATCTACTTATTGAAAATCCGTATATTCCTCGACAAAAAAATTCTAAAGAAGCATGGAGACTACTCCAAAAATACTTAACTACTAATGTTTATTTCACAGGAGAATCATATAAAACACGAACTTTTTATGAAAATATTTTGGTTCAGACATTCAGTGCAGATTTTGAGCACAGTCCGATGGGAGACACTACCCCAGGTGTACATGGATACTCCAAGATAATTATTAAAAAACTTATTTCTATTGAAGAATGGGAAATTTCATCCATGACTCAAAAAACTATGCCTATGGGACCAATGGAACAGTCTCAGATAAATTTCACATATTGGGATTATATTAAGGCATTTTCTCAAGTCTTATATTATAATAACATTAAACACAAACATACTTGATTTATAAAAATCTCTGCCAAGGTTTTTGATAAACTCATTCCCAATTGATTTGTACAATGGTGGACTTGCCACGGACCTACCGTTAAAATATTACCTCCAGAATATTCTTCTATTTATTATGCATGGAAAAAATCCTCACCCTTCTTGACTGAATTATACCTTTTCGAACATATTTTTAAAATAGATACTATTGACCAAATGTATTTCTTTATAGAATTCTCTATCCCTTGGATTCATAGATGGTTGGTTGAAATAGGTTATACCAGCCAACAAATTCCTGCTTTATACAGAGTCTTTTACTACAATTTCTGGGACAAATTAACTTGTGAAGATCCACATACAAAACTCTTATATGGACATGATCAACGAGAAAATATCATCAAGAAAATTGCTGAATATGAACAGACTCCTCAAAAATCTATTTTAGTTGAAGATAAAAGTCTCAATTATGTTTTCAGGAGAATATCAGCTCACGATGGGAATAAAATGGAGATGATAGAACAATACTTAGAAGAAGTACAAAAGTAAATTACTCCAAACAGTGGATCAAAACTCAGATACATCAATGAAAAGTGATGAAGTAAACACTGAAGATATCACAGAGTCCCAACCTCCAGAAGTGATGGGCGAAACAGAAGAAGTGATTGAAAAAGATGCAGCATTTATTAGAAAATGGAAAGGCAAAGACTAGGCGGGACCCATCAGCTAGATTATTAAAAACTTTACTATGCACAGGGACCCACATATTACTGTGCAAGATGCTTTTCTTTTCTATTTAAAGCTACCTCATTCAGTTGTAAGAGGAGCAAGTTTTTCTTTTGATTTTCTATCTCTAAAATACTCTCCCTTCTCTCTAAGATCTTCCTTCTTGTACAACATATCTCATAGATAAATAAGAAAGCAATAGCCATTATTTGTTAATATTTTCAGGCCTTGCTTCCGGCTATTAAGATACATATTACTTTCTTATTTGTGTGCATTTACTACAACTTCTACCCTCGTCCAGCCGTGACTATGTCCAGCTGAAAAACTTCTTATATCTATATTGAAGATCTAACTTCATTTACATAGTAACTATGAAAGATCCAGACTCTATCAAAATATGAAGAAATTTTTCTATAGTTTCTTGACTTGGTTCTGAAATGGTGGTACAATCGAGTTTAATAAACTTATGTTAGCCTTGTTTCTATGACTACGTCTAATAAAGTTGTGCCTCTTTAGCCCGTTGTACTGAATACAAAAAAGGCGACTTCTGCACGATTAGAACTTCTAGACATTTAACATAAGGTTACTAAATCTCTGACAGGACCCTTGTTTGGATAAAAGATTCCATACAGTCATTAAACTATTTGAAATTCTTTTATATTTTGGTTGGTGTTTTGGTTCGGTTTTCTGACTTTTTCGTAATTCGATATTATTACATGGTCTGGCAGGCTGAGAGGCATACCCCAGCCTAGTAAGATCCTGTCAATGGTATCAGAACCAAGGAACTTTCATAGTAATTATGTTAAGTGTGGTGAAGTTTTCAGCATAGATATAAGGCTTTTATAATTATGGATATGGGCGAAGTTAGTACTAAGAGTACTAAACTCGAAGAAATAGATTTACCTCAGCATATGGATTTATTAAATAAATGGACAATTCCCACAGTAGATTTAAACACTATTTATGAATATGGTTTATTTGATAAAATTAAACACAAGCAGATTATAAAAACTACAGAGCAATCTATTGCTCTGAATGCTGATGAAAAAAACTCTTCAATTGCTCAAACAAGACGACATTGATATATTTAAAATATAATATAATTACTTACATATTGGCTTAGTGCAAATCGCATTTAAACCTTTAACTTTGAAAGGTCTTCCTGAAACCTTTTTAGCTGCACTTCATGATACTAGAAATTTAAACTTTAGCCAATCCCTTATGGGATCTATAGAATCTACTCTTGCTTATGGACCTATCTATTTTAATAATAAGCCTAATTTAACTTTATCTTTGACTGATGTTAATATCACTACTTCTTTAACTTTAAATGAAAAACTCATGGCTATAATTAAGCGCCTGGATCTGAGCTTATAAGTTTATCTTGTCGTATTTATTATCGTTTGTTGTCAACTTTAAATCCTCGTTGTAAATTAATCGATAATGCTCCAGATTATACTATGTTAATTGAAACTAATTTTACAAAAGCTAAACTCACTACCAGGAGACCTATTCGATGGGATGAGATCATTTTCCAAAAAATTGGATTCTAAATATAGTTATTTCTCCGACACATCTTGCGGAAGAAGTGACAAACTCAAAGTTAACTCATGTAACTTAGAAGAGTGATGGAAAAATTTGTCTTCAATTTGATGAAGATACTTCTGCATATAGAAATTCTTTGTCAAGAAATTCTTTTTCTATGCCTAAAATGCTGCCTGCTATGCATCATATTTCTCCAGTTGAACCAATTTATGGTCCAGCTCGAAATCGTGTTGCATCCTTACATACTTTAAATTCTGCAGATTCACCTAGAAGTGTAGAAAAAATTAAAATCAATTCTAAAATAAATATTGTTCAAGATTATGAAAATCCTACCCCATCTGAAATGGATTTTGATATTAACTCTGTTTAAAAGATGATGACACAACTTATTGATTTTAGTCCTAGTTCTCAGGCAAGAAAATATATTCAAAAGGAATTTTTTGATAAAAACTGGAAAACCTTTAGGACTTGGTTTTTTGAGGCTTATAGTCCGGATGAATTAAAAAACTTCTCTGAAGAATTTTATGAAATGTGCGCATTACATCATCAAATTGTTTACTTTGTGCCATGGTTCATGTCTGCATATTTGCCTTTGTATGTCAAGGTTATTGAAAGATCTTACCAAAGTTCAAATGGTACTATAACACAAGCTATTTACCCTCATCAATCATCTTTTATACTGCCTAATAATACTGTTCTAACTTTCTCTGCTTTTCAACAATTTATCGATAATGAAGTTGAAAGAATTACTATTTCTAAAATTAATTGTCTAATTGCCCAAAACAATTATTTGAGCCTTTATGTAAAAGTTCTAGGAGAACATATCTCCTCTC
Organism: Capsicum pubescens; assembly: GCA_030864215.1. Classification (NCBI taxonomy): domain Eukaryota; kingdom Viridiplantae; phylum Streptophyta; class Magnoliopsida; order Solanales; family Solanaceae; genus Capsicum; species Capsicum pubescens. Next base: position 53,703,356 of record CM061541.1, on the reverse strand, counting down.
TTGATGAAAAACTTGATATTATGGCTAATTTGATTAAAAAACTTAGTGATGGTCAAAAGTCTTCCGATATTGCTTCTACATCAGAAAGCAAGTCAGAAAACTTAACTGCTAAACCGCATATTCAAAGACCTCCTGATATAGATATAGAAGGATTTAGACAACCTTCTGACTTAAAACAATTTGAAAAATTGCTTGAAAAGAAATTCTCTGGTCTAAATATAAAACCCGTTGATTTGTCTAATAATTTTGCTGATACTATTGAATCTTTAATCAATAATTTTAATGATGTCCAAACTACTTCAATTGGAGAAGAAATTCATTCAGAGTTGAATAAACTCAAAGGTTTGGTCAGAAAATAACCGGGAAAGAAATATGTGGATATTCCTCGGATGCAAACTGCCTATTACCCACGACCAACTCCTCAAGATGTCATGATCGAAGAGAGAGATTGGTCCCTCACAAACACTTCTTATAGTGGAGAACATATTTATGAATGAAATTTAGATGGTTTATCTGAAAGACAATTGTCTATTTTGGTTCATCGTATGTTGATGTATTTTACTATTTCTAAAGTCTCTAGCCCTAAAGACAGTGCGGGAAATCCTACTCGCTCAGATAATACTATTTGTAAAATGATTATTGCTGGTTTTACTGGTCAACTTCGTGGCTGGTGGGACAATTTTCTTTCTAATGAAGACCGAAATAAGATCTATAAAGCCAGAAATCTCTTACCTGGGGTAGATAACATAGGTCGGGATCTTCCTGCAAATAGAGAAGATGACGTTTATACCCTTATGCGTACTATTATTCAACACTTTGGAGGTAGATTTACTAACCAACATGAAAATACTCGCACTCTCTTAAATGGTTTAAGGTGTAGACATTTAGGCGAATTTAGATGGTATAAAGATACTTTCCTTTCTAGGGTTATGGATTTTTCCGAATCTAGATTAGAACATTGGAAAGCAAGATTTGTTGATGGTCTTCCACCACTTTTTACTGAAAGAATTAGAAAAACCATCATGGGTCAGTACGGTGCAATCTCTTGGACAGATTTTACTTATGGTCAACTTCTAGCAGCTTGTACTGAAGAAGATTTAAAATTCTGCAATGAATTAAAACTATCTAGACAAATTAAGCTAGATAGAATGAGAGAAAAAAATCCAATTAGGAGATTTTTGTGGATAATTTGGTATGGAAAATCCTCCTTCTACTAGAAAAAAGAGTCGTAGATACTCTAATTCTGACAAAGACAAACCCTATCAATGAAAAAGATATAGACGTAGATCTATAGAAGCGCGTCAAGCTAGAAAGACCAATCGCAAATCCTCTAGATTTACAAAAAATAGGTCTAATTAGACCTAGCAAAAATCAAGTGCTATAAATGTAACCAATATGATCATATAGCCCCTAATTGTAAACTTCAAAAACTCAAGTCCTTAGGACTCTCCGATGAGGTGCATGATCAAGTATATGGTCTTTTATATACTTCTGATTCTGATTCTGATTATGGAACTGAATCCGAGAATGATATTGAATTACCCAATTCTTCTGATATTGAAAATTATGAAAAACCTACAACTAATGCTTGCACTGATTGTAATAAAGATAGTTATGACTGTGATGATGTGTTTTATAAACTTCAATCTCAATTTGAAGATTTAGAATTAAATGTTTCCACAATTACTGCTGATAGCGCTCTAGAATTACTGAAAGAAGTAACTGATGAGAAGCTTCGTCAAAAAATTATTGATCTTACTTCTACATCAACCAATACTTCTGGTAATCCTAAGTCAAGTAATTATGTCATAAAATCCTCTAATATTGATATCATGACTTACTCTATTTCTGAAGTCAATAGAAGACTTGCTATTAGTCAAATGCCAGGAAGAAATACCACTTTTGATGATTTAAAAACTGAAGTCGAAAATTTAAAAAAAGAAATTATCTCTCTAAAACAAAATCAATAATCTCTAATCATAGGATTTTGAAAATCGAAGAAAATATTTCTGAAAATATTATTTCCTCTAAAGGAAAAGAAAAGGAAGTTGAAAAATCTGACGATTTTGACATGAACAAAATTATTCAAAAAATTGATTTAAAAAATGATTATTTCTTGGGGATGATGCAATTAGTTACTGCTCATAAATGGTATATAAATTGCACTATTTTGATTAATAGAGAATTTTTTATCACTAATATTGCTATGATTGATAGTGGTGCTAATGTTAGCTGCATTCAAGAAGGTTTAATTCCAACCAGATATTTTGAAAAAATTACTCACATAATTAAGTCTGCATCATTGACATCAACTATAAATTGTCGTATACTCATATATGTCGAAATAAAGTCTGCATTCCACATTTCTTCTTTTTAGTAAAAAAATAGTTAAATCCTCCTATTATTTTAGGAACACCTTTTATAAATGCTATTTATCCTTATACATATATCGATGCGAATGATTTTAAGGCTACCTATAAAAATAAAAAAAATTCTTATCCTTTTGTTACTGATCCTGTAACAAGAGATATAAATGCTCTTACTAGTATGAAGCAAAAGCAAGTCAATTTTTTACAATTAAAATTAATGAGTATAAATATTCTAGATACAATGAAGTCTATAAAGATCCAAGAAAAAATAAAAATAATTTTTGATCGATTGATTCTGGATATTTGTGTTGATCACCCAAATGTCTTCTGGGATCGAAAAAAGTATATTGTTTCTCTTCCCTATGAAGATGATTTTCGTGAAGAAAAAATTCCCACAAAATATCGACCCTATCAAATGAATACCGAGTTAGTAGAATTCTGTAAAAAGGAGATTGATAGTCTTCTGCAAAAGGGTCTTATAAAACCTTCAAAATCTCCTTGGTCTTGTACTTCTTTCTATGTTAATAATGCTGCTGAAAAAGAGCGGGGTATTCCTAGATTAGTCATCAATTATAAACCCCTGAATAAAGTTTTAAAATGGATTAGGTATCCTATACCAAATAAAAAAGACTTACTTTCTAGATTATATGATGCTAACATATTTTCTAAATTTGATTTAAAATCTGGTTATTGGCAAATTCAAATTGATAAAGAACATACTTATAGAACTTCTTTTAATGTCCCCTTTGGACAGTATGAATGAAATGTTATGCCATTCGATTTAAAAAAATGCTCCTTCTGAATTTTAAAAAATTATGAATGACATTTTCAACCATTATATGGATTTTATCATTGTCTACTATATTGATGATATTTTAGTATTTTCTAAAACCCCTGAATTGCATTTTAAACACCTGAATATGTTCAAACAAATATTTATACAAAATGGTTTGGTCATCTCTAAATCAAAAATAAATTTATTCCAGACAAATATTAAATTTTTAGGACATAACATTTGTCAAGGTGCTATTGAACCTATACAAAGAGCTCTAGAATTTGCTAAAAAAATTCTCCGATATTATTACTGACAAAAAACAGCTACAAATATTCCTTGGTAGTTTTAATTACATTTCTCCTTTTTTTAAAAATTTGTCTAGAGATTTAGCTCCTCTGTATGATAGACTAAAAAAGGATTACAAAATGTCTTGGACTCAAGTCCACACTGATTTAGTAAAATTAATTAAAAATCGAGTTCAATCTCTTTTGTGTACATCTCTTGCAAACCCTAACTGGTTAAAAATTGTTGAAACTGATGCTTCGAATATTGAGTATTGTGGAATACTTAAACAAGTGAATTCCCATACCAAAACAGAATGTTTGATTAGATTTTATTCTGGTAAGTGGACAGAAAGTCAGAAAAAATACGCCACAGTAGCTCATGAAATGCTTACTATTGTAAAATGTGTTTTAAAATTTCAAGATAATTTATATGATCAAAAATTTATTGTTAAGACTGATGCTCAATTTGTAAAATACATGTTCGACAAAGACTTTAAACATGATGCCTCTAAATTAATATTTGCAAGATAGAAAGCTCAATTAGCCCCTTTTGATTTCGAAATACATTATAAGAAGGGTAGTGAAAATTCTTTGCCTGATTTTCTATCTCGAGAATATTTAATCGATTAACATGAATTTTTACACATACTTCCTCTCTGACAAAACTATAATTACTATTATCAAATGCATTCCTTTAAATGAAGATATTCATTTTCTTATCTTAGAAAATCTGGTTCGTGGTATAATAGAGGAAGAATTGTTCCTTAATCACGACGAATTTCTTGATAATGATATTTATTGATTTGATATTGACTTAAGTGATTAATATTTACAGGAATAATGAAGCTCTTTCTGCACTTCTTCCCTCAAAAATTCTTAATCACTTTTATAAAGGCAACTCCTTTAAATGCGGACATGCACATGCTTATATTACGGAAGGTCATTAATGATCTTATCACAAAGGACACACTTTATGAAGATCTATTTGAATATATGTCATGGTATGTTGATCAAATTCCTGATTATTGATGTAGCATGGATCCAACCTGGCAAACAGCCAGAGGACGTGGCAGAGGAGGACGAAGTCAAAACTCTTCATATTACGGAGGACGAACAAATCCTACTTATTTTGGTAATATAAATAATTCTGCATATAGCTCTGCAAGTTCTAATTTTCCGGTATTACAACACGGAAATAGGACTTTGGTCAATTCAAAAATTCTCCAGGAAGGATCATCATCAAAAATACAGAATATTGGTTCCTCAATTCATTTGGAAGATATTCCAGAAGATCATCCTTTGTACAAACAACTTCAATCTTATATATCTGATCAACAAAAAACTGCAGATTCATTTGCATCTATAGTCCAAGAAAACTCCGAAAATAAACCCACATATGAGAAATTGAATGCTAGAGAACTCATCTTACTTATTGAAAATCCGCATATTACTCAACAAGAAAATTCTGACGAAGCATGGCGACTACTCCAATAATACTTAACTACTAATGTTTATTTCACAGGAGAATCATATAAAACACGAACTTTTTATGAAAATATTTTGATTCATACATTCAGTGCAGATTTTGAGCACAGTTCGATGGGAGACACTACCCCAGATGCACATGGATACTCCAAGATAATTATTAAAAAACTTATTTCTATTGAAGAACGGGAAATTTCATCCATGACTCAAAAAACTATATCTATGAGACCAATGGGACAGTCTCAGATAAATTTCACATATTGGGATTATATTAAGGCATTTTCTCAAGTCTTATATTATAATAACATTAAACACAAACATACTTGGTTTATAAAAATCTGTGTCAAGGTCTTTGATAAACCCATTCCCAATTGGTTTGTAAAATGGTGGACTTGCCACGGACCTACCGTTAAAATATTACCTCCAGAATATTCTTCTCTTTATGATGCATGGAAAAAATCCTCACCCTTCTTGACTGAATTATACCTTTCCGAACATATTTGTAAAAGAGATACTATTGACCAAATGTATTTCTTTATAGAATTCTCTATCCCTTGAATTCATAGATGGTCGGTTGAAATAGGTTATACCAGCCAACAAATTCCTGCTTTATACAGAGTCTTTTACTACAATTTCTGGGACAAATTAACTCGTGAAGATCCACATACAAAACTCTCATATGGACATGATCAACGAGAAAATATCATCAAGAAAATTGCTGAATATGAACAGACTCCTCAAAAATCTATTTTAGTTGAAGATAAAAGTCTCAATTATGTTTTCAGGAGAATATCAGCTCACGATGGAAATAAAATGGAGATGATAGAACAATACTTAGCAGAAGTACGAAATAAATTACTCCAAACTCTATCAAAATATGAAGAAATTTTTCTATAGTTTCTTGACTTGGTTCCGAAATGGTGGTACAGTCGAGTTTAATAAACTTATGTTAGCCTTGTCTCTGTGACTACGTCTAGTAAAGTTGTGTCTCTTTAGCCCGTTGTACTGGATACGAAAAGGGCGACTTCTACACAATTAGAACTTCTAGACATTTAAGATAAGGTTACTAAATCTCTGACAGGCCCCTTGTTTGGATAAAAGATTTCATACAGTCATTAAACTATTTGAAATTCTTTTATATTTCGGTTGATACTTTGGTTCGATTTTCCTACTTTTTCGTAATCCGATATTGTTACATGGTCTGGTAGGTTGAGAGGCATACCCCAACCTAGTGAGATCCTGTTAATGCTATTTTAGTTATATATCATTGTAATCTAATTTAAGGACAAATAATAAATTAGTTATCTTGTAAAACTAGGTATTATTTATGAAAAATAAATATTAAATTGATAAAATAGATTTATTCGTACCTAATATTTATACAAAAAATGCTTAAAGTTTAGTTGAATATTCATCTATCACATGTATTAAGCAGCACAAAAAATAGCAAATCTACAACAAACAATGCAGTAATCTCAAAAGAAAAAAGAAAAGCAAAATTAGTATGCAAAAGAACAAGAAAATAAGATTTAGTACAATGTTCGTCCATAAAATATGACGTATAAATGCATAAGTATCCACGTAAAAAAAAGCATGAATTAAAGTTAGTTTACCTCAAAAACAGAAATCAGAAAAGACTTTCTCCTCAAGCCAAAACAGAAGTTAGAATGCAATGATTAATATTATATTGATGTTATAAATGGAGAAAATAATGGAAGAGTCAAAAACTTAATAGGAGTCCTTTTCTATTTAGGGAGAAGTTGCATATCGTCACGTATTTTTTATCAAAAAAAATCCGTAATAATCGAATTATTTTTTGGGAAAATATACTTTTTGATATATTTATTAAAGTCCTATTTCATATACTTTAGGAGTCAATATTATGAAAATAGTTAAATAAAAAAATAAGAGAAAAAATAAAAAGATAATTTTATCTATTACAGATTCCTTTAAAAAAGGTCAATAGATATAGATAACAAAGTTCACTTTTTACTCTAAATTAATATAAACATATAAAATATTGGTTGTTTTCATATTTATTACTAAGAATCGTATATTATTTAAATCAAATAACCTGGTGGTACAAGAATCTTTACATTATTGGTCCACGTAATTACGCCCAATGTATATTGATAACTAAGCGTCATTTGTTGCAAGATATCTCCGCAATAAATTAAATGCATTTTCAAATTGAGAAAAAATAATTTTTCTAAAAAAACTGAAATGTGAAAAAAACAAAACATAAAATTGAGTGGAATGATAGTTACATAACAATTTCATAAAGTAACGTAGGGACATAGTGTTTGCTTTTCTCATTTGCCACGTATGCTCTCTTAGCCTTATTAGCTAAGTAATCCTATATTTTGGTGGGTGATTCCCAATTTTGGCCATCTAATTATGCAGCTCCTCCCACTTAAAGAGGAATAAGGTGATGGGTGATTGCTGGGGAAGAAACTAATTTTTCTAAAATAACTCCAATGTAATTTAATTTGTTGATGAGTATATGCTAGGGGTGTCTAACGGGCCGGGCCGGGCCAACCCGGAACCGGCCCTCCCATTTTACCCGGGTTTCGGGCCGGGTTTGGCGTTAACCGGGCCAAACAGTAAAAAAATTAAAACTCACCCGGATCCGGCCCACTAAACCCAATCCGTTCAAATCCACCAAGACCCGGTCAAACCCGATCAAACCCGGTTAAAAACCGGTCAAACCCGTTTAAAAAATAAATAAAAAATCCAATATACACTATATACACTCCAATATACAATATGTATTTTAAAAAAAATATATAAAGTGTAAACAATTACACATATATACGTACCATTCAATATATAATTATATATGACTATAGGTACTACTTTAAATAAAACATTTGCTATAATAGTATAATATATATATATATACACTACAATATATATATATACTAATTTATAAAACATATACACATGTATACGTTAAATATATACTACTTTAGAAGATATATACACATATATATGCACCATTCAATATATATGTACTACTTTAAATAAAATATATACTACAATATAGTGATATACATATATATATATACAATAATATGTATATATATATAGTTACATACTAATTTATAAAACATATACACTTGTATACTTTAAAGATATACGTCTATAGAAGATATATACACATATATACGCACCATTCAATATATATGTACTACTTTAAAAAAAGTATATACTACAATATATATACTAATTTATAAAACATAAAGTAATGTATACGTTAAATATACACGTCTATAGAAGATCTATTCACATATATACACTCTATTCTATGTATTTGTAATACTTTAAATGAGATATATGCAATATATATACATTACAATATATATTTGTATAGTTATATACTAATTTATAAAATATATACACATGTATACGTTAAATATACACGTCTATAGAAGATCCATTCACATATATACACTCTATTCTATGTATATGTAATACTTTAAATGAAATATACTATAATGTATATACATTACAATATATATTTGTATAGTTATGTACTAATTTATAAAACATATACACATGTATACATTAAATATACACTTCTATAGAAGATATATACACGTGTATACGCACCATTAAATGTATATATACTACTACTTATAAAATATACTACATTATATATACATTACAATATGTATAGATATACTTATATACTAATTTATAAAACATATACACATGTATACGTTAAATATACACTTCTATAGAAGATATATGCACAAATATACAAAATTTATTCAAAAAAAAATAAAAAACAACGACTAAGGACTGAATGAATTTGGGGAATTTTATTGATTGCAAAATGATCCAAAATTTATAATTTACATGAATGAAAAATCTATAAATTATGCATCATTTTTTCCAACTCATTCATGTTAATATTAATGGGAACTTGCATAGGATAATCAAAGTCAACGGGGGCAAAACCATGCATTGGACTTGATTCTGCTGAGTTCTCCCGTGAAGTCATAATTTCTTCTAGTTTCAGCTCGTCGCTCGGCTCCGGTTCCATTCCTTGGTTTCTTCTTTCCGCTCTAATCCAATCTCTGAGGCAAATTAGAACATTCATTGCATTGCTTCCCAATGAGTGTCGGTTGTCTCCAAGCTGCTGTCGTCCCTGACTGAAGGCGCTCTCTGATGCAACGGTTGACATTGGAACATTCAAGATATCTCTAGCTAATCTTGAAAGCACGGGATATTGTGATTCATTATTCCTCCACCAATCCAGCGTGTTGATCCGTCGTCTGCGATCCTCTGGTGCCGTCCGAAGATAATATTTCAGCTCTTCCCGATAAGTTGATGTGTAAGTTCTCTCATCAACACTGTTCCAACAATTTAAATCATAAAACGAATCAGAAAAACCACTATGTGCCGGCCTTTTAGAAGATGATGGCTCCTCGGGAGGATGAGGAGCGACAGTTGGAGTGATATTTGTAGGTACGGCTGAATCAAATAAATCAGCATAGTGATTATATAATTTTTCTATATAATCTTTTGCATCAGCCGTAGCCGTCCACAAATCAGGCTGTACTTGTTCAGAATCATGGTTAGTATTTATTTCTAAGTTAGTATAAATAAGAGTACTAAAGTGACACATATTATTATATTTCATGCACGGATTTAGCATAGCACCAACCAAGTAAATAGGGGGAATCGGGAAAAAATATTTTTTAAATTTTGTAAACATGGCGCCAACAGCTTCTTTATAACCTTCTTTATTTTTATATTGTTGGAGCAAACCAGAAATATCGGCTATATATGCCAAAATATTACAAACAGTAGGATAGTAAGCACCGAAAAATTCAACCGTAGCTACATAAAATTTTTCTAAAAACTTAACAAGATCATTAATTACAACCCAATCAGAATTATGTAGCATGCAATCAGCAGAATCAGCAAATGAACCGCAATGTTGGTTAAAAGCTAGTGTAATAGGAATTCTATATTTATAACAAGTTTTTAAAAATTCATACGTAGAATTCCATCTAGTATCAATTTCCTCAGGCATCAAAATCGGTGTAAGTCCATTTTCTTGACATTTAACTTTAAATTCTCTAATTCTTGATCTACGATTATTTCCTTGAATAAAACCAACGGCAAGACGATTTTTTTCAATATAAAGCTCAAAAAACTCAAGACCATCTTTTACAATTAAATTATATATATGACATGCACACTTAATATGAAAAATTTCAGGCAAGGACGGAGATAGCGTAGATTTTATTTTTGTTATAGCAGTCTTGTTGTTAGAAGCATTATCAAAAGCAATACATAAAATTTTATTTTCTATACCATAGTATCCGGAAATTTTAACAATAGAATCAGCAATAAATTGTCCAGTATGTTTACGATCTTCATCATATAAAAAAGCAAGAATACGTTTTTGCATCACGAAATTCCTATCCATCCAATGGCAAGTAACGGTTAAATAATCATTTTTATTTACAGCACGACCAAGATCAGAAGTTAGGGACAATCTACATTGAATATTTTTTAACAATGTTGATAAATAAAAATAATATTGTGAATGGAGTCTAAAAATATCAGACCGACAAGTAGTTCTAGGAATACCATTAAACATAGGATTATAAATTGCTTGTATATAACGAATAAAAGCATCAGAAGAAGGAAAACTAAAAGGCAAACAACCCACAACTACCATTTTAGCTATTTCTTCCCTGTCCCTCAATATATTATACTTTTTCGCTACTTGACCGGTTGTTGGGTCCATTCTAGTTTGCGTTGACCCACCAACATCCCCACCACCTTTTGCAATATTTAACTCTCTTTTGTGATCTTCATCTATATGTCTCATTAACGTACCCGTACCCCCTTGCTTGCCTCCACTTCTATGCTTATATTTTTGTTGACAAATATTGCACTGCACCTCAATATCTGATATACGTTCAAAAAATTGTCATGCAATACTAGTTCTTTTACGAGGTTTTGGGGCACTGGGAGGACGGGAAGGGAGATTAACTGATTCAGATCTAACGTTAACATCTCCTACTGCGGGTGTTTCAGCAATATTTTCATTATCTTCGTCTAAATTAACTGCATCTACTTCATTTTCTTCTTCTATACCATAATTTTCCTGAGCTTCTACATAATCCATATCGTGAGCACCTACACCTATTTCTTCCTCAAAAGGTGTACCAAGCGGTACCGGAGGCGAAGGCACACGGGTATATCTATTACTTGAACTACCTCTACCGCTAGTAATTCGCTTTTTACTACCACTACCGCTTCCGGGACAAAAAAATTTAACACCTTTAGCAGCGAGATTTTTTAATTTATCCATAATATAAATTAAATTAAACTAAAAATATTCAAAATACACAAATATAATAAAATTAAATATTAAACAATTAATACAATAAATAAAAATTAAACGTAAGAGATGGAACAACAATATCAAATTTTGGAAGTATCCGAAGATTGCGACTTTAGAAACTTCCGCTCGTACTTTGTAAACGAAAATTAAAAAATTAAAGTGAACACTTTAAGAAATTAAATATATTGAATATTAGAGAATTGAGAATTGAGAGAGAATGAGATTTGAGAGAGTGAAAAATTGTGTGAAAAATGATTTGAAGTTATAGGGTATTTATAGATTTTTTTTGGGGATTAAAAAATATTTTTTAAAGTTTTTTTTTTTTTTTAATTAAATGGGCCCAAACTAGCCGTTTGGACCCAAAAACGGCTATATAGCCGTTGGGCCAACGGCTAGTTGGCCCAAAATCCAATTTTTTTTTTTTTTATATTCCGGGCCGGGTTAACCGGGCCCATTTTAACAAAAAAACCGGCCCGGGACCCGGAACCCTTAAGCCCTAGGGCTTACCGGGCCGAGTCAAACCGGACCGGGTTACATAATAGGTCCGGGCCGGGTCGGGCCGGCCCGTTTGACACCCTTAGTATATGCAGATTATGTGTGTGTATGTATAACGGATCAATCAGAAATTTATGACGGTTTTAATATTTTATGATGAAATATATTAATTTGTGATATTTTTATGATAAATTATTGGTGATTTTGTTCTTGTGATAAGTTTTACAATGCTCAAATTTAAAACGAAGTGACAACATATCTTCAGTTCAAAACTAATTTTTGGAGGGGTGGGGGTGGAAATAAATAAGTTTTACGAGATAAGATGCATTGGATTGGAGATCATCAACCAACAATCCAAAATTAAAGGACAAAGTCACAACTAATTGTCCACGGGTCTTGTTGAATGATAAGAACCTCAATTCATGTCAATGTTCTTGCTCAAATCTCGCACTGTATTATATTTAATTTACTTTACGTAATTGAACATATATATGCAAACATAATGTTTGATATCAAAATACTTAGAGAAGTATTATTGAAGACCATTGAAGGTTGTGGGGTTGTAAATACACTTTATTCTTAATCATATGATTTAGATTTAAGCTTTGATAATTGAGTGGTCTTTAATAGAGGAACACTTTACACCTCTAAAATGGGACTTCTCAGTCAAAACCAAATTAATCTTACACGAAAACAGATATTTTACACGATTAACACACACAAGTTATAGTTGATTCAATTGTATGACTAGCAAAGTGCCATCTCATCCCACAATATAAAAATAGAGCACTAGGATATGCAACATTCACATATCATAATTGAATAAAACATCAAACACTTTTATCTCAATCAAGATCTTGTTTCATTATCATAATAATTAGATGGAGGAGGAGAAACACCACCACCACCACCACCACATGTTCCATCACAAGGACAGGAAAGAGGAGGAGGGCCCTGTCGATTACGAAAAAGAAATCAAACACCATAAACATCTTGAGCAAATGGGTGAACTTGGCGCTGTTGCCGCCGGTGCCTATGCCTTGGTATGCAAAATCATTTTCTTCTATTCAAATTATGATCAAAATCATTTATTTTCATTTACATTATAATCGATCGATCATAACAGATCTCATTTCCTCTAAAGTTTTTTCTATCGTGAACCTATTTGGATAGGTCACCACTCATCACCATGTGCTTAATTACGATCTAAAGACCAATAATTAATTATACGTCTCTAATATTTGTTTATTTTATTTTTAATTTAGTATCCAATATTTATTTTATGCCTGGTTTGTGGTCCAATTAATCGGGAGTCGTGTCTAAAAGTGTCATTTTGAAGGATAAACTAACAACAACAGATTCAATGTATTCTTATAAAGTGTATGCAGTCCATACCATTACATTAGATGAAATATGAAATAGAAAGGCTAGTTGTTTCCGATAGACCGCTCACTCTAGACAAATAACAGTCTAACAAACATAAAAACACATAATAAAATGAAATAACACACTACTAGATAATAAAAGAAACAAGACACCCACAGAGTAATACTATAAACTATCTATCAAAAATCACAAATATCACCAAAACACCACAAACAAGAAACGACAACACACACGCATAACACTACGACTACAGACACAGCTACAAACATAGCATTCTTTCCTATCAATGGTCATGTTGGACGCATTCCCACCTACTAACCATCTACCCTATTTCGCGTTCTCTACACTTTCCTATCAATGGTCATGTTGGACGATAAACTAAGATGACTTTATTTCGCGGATTCTCGAAACCAAGGTCTTTATTTCGAGAATTCTCGAAACCAAGGTCTTTATTTCGAGAATTCTCGAAACCAAGGTCTCTAATATATTAAGAATGGAGGAGGAGTTAGTGTATATATACTCCACCACAAATTTCTGTGATCTAACATACGTACTTTCCTACGTTTCTTGCTTGTATTCCCAAATGATCTTGTCAAGTTGTTGGATTGCCGGAACGGAAGGTTTTCACTTGCCAATTATTTATTTACTATAGGGCAAAAAGAAAGAAAGTCACAAGTAAAATATAGTATTTCTTTTTTTTCAATTTCTGTTTAATTTCTTGATATATGTAAGAGGGGACTTGTACACTAATTTCACATTTAGTTCACCTACAATAATAAGTAGCTCTCTCTCTATAGTCTATATATATCAGGCGATACAGTACCCTATATGAAAAATAGCATCATAATTCACTATAATTAGTTAAATCACACAAATTGTGTAAAAAAAATTCTAAAACTTCGAAACTTAATTAAAAAAAAAACGGTTCAATGGAAATCAAAGTTTTATCATTTTAAAAAAAAAAATATTACTTTACTTTATATTACAAAATATTTTAGAACTTTTTATTAGGTATTCATATTAATTAATAAATAAAGTTTTCATAATAATATTAGGTCATGCATTAGTCCTTACTTTTATAAATAATAATAAAACTATGTGAAGTAGTAGTAAAAATAAAAAAAGAACTCTAAATTATTGATATTTTTGTTATATGCATGTATTTAAGATCTCATATTAAAAAATTTGACTTTAGACTATTAATAAGAGGATCTTGACGCAGAGACTAAACAAAATATAACATGAGACCAAAAACATGTTTCTATTTACTCATGTTCATTGAGATACGAGATTGAACACTGGAAATCAAATCCATAAATAAAAGAGATTGAGAATAGGTAAACCATAATAGATCAAATTCATAAATAAAACACACTAACAACATGAACAATGTTACACACCTACCACTCATAATACTTGATTGTCCATAATTTTAACTTTATTTATGCTAGAAAGGATTCCTTGCACAAAAGCCTTTTATTTCAACCAGTAAATCTTAGCATCAGCTGCATTCTCCGAATGATCACTGTACTTCGCCCTCGCCGCCTTACTCCTTGCCCTCGCTGCCTTATTCCTTGTCCTCGCCGCCTCTCTCCTTTCATTCATCTTCTTACAGAGTTCATTTTCTGAAAAACGCAAAAGTTTCACTTAAGACTCATCATCAACACATCTTAATATAATGCTCAACAACAACATAGTCAACATGCGCAGTGCAGTTCGAGTATATCAAATCAAGGTAAAGAATACATAACAACTACTACCTCTGTCGGTCCCAATTTATGTGGTATATGATAATATAAAGAAATCAAAAGCAATACATTAGGGCAGACAGACAGCAGCCTTACCACAATCACATATGGGCGGAATAAGTTGTAGAGTACGCTTAGGAGCACGCGGGATATAACAAATCGGTCACATAATATTATCTGATTCCAACTTTTTCTCCTGATTGTCATCGATTTTGCTGCTTTCAGATTTCATTCCCACAACAACACTATGACCGTGACCATTCAGAGATTTCATTGCCTTGTGCAGCTTCTCCACATCATTACGTAACAAGTTGTAATTTGGCATTACTATATCCCTGTAGTAAAATCAGATAGATAGATAGATATGTTTGAGTCGTTAATCATCATCAAAAAAATGCATGTTGCATAGAAATCAAAGGCCACAGATACATATGTTTCTACGTAAAGAAGAATATATATGTTTGTTCTTATAACCTATCTTAATCGATAAGAGTGACCAAAATTAAGTTGTAACCTTTAATGTCGAATCCTGGATGTTGCTTCGTCCATCTGTTGCCCTTCCTCCTCCCATCCGGTTGCTGAAAATCGCAAAAGTTCCTTTTAAGAATCATCACCACCACACAGTACACATCTTAATTTAATGCATGCTCAACAACAGCATAGTCAATCAACATACATATCGAGTGAGTGAAATCCGGGTAGAGTGTTCGAGTACATCAAATCAAAGTAGGTACATAAATAAAGGTAAAGAATACATAACAATAAATAGGCACGCCACAGAATTAAATTGAGACGGAGACAGACGAAGAGACTAATAAAGAAACCATAACAAGAAGAGTGCAATAAAAAAAAATCATGCAGAAATCAAAAGCAAATTTAGCCTTACCATTAAGCATCGTTGAGCACTTCGTCTAGAGACATAATATCTGTTTCCCACTTTTTCTTCGGAAAAACAACACTATGACATAGACGCCGTTGTGCCACCCTAACTCCATTTCTCATTTGGCCAAGCATATTGAATCCACCATCTAAACCTAGTTTTGCTTTCTCAATTACGCTTCCCCTCTTTCTGCCTGTAGTTTTCTATATATACTAAGCGTACAAGCGTAAATTCACTCCTTGCTTCCTAATTTTATTGTATAATTTCCTAATTATTATATATTATTTATATATTAAAAAATTAATAATATTTAATAAAAATAAAATAAATATTTATGACATATCTGATTCAGATGTTTCAACCGTACGTATTCGTCGACGTACCTGATTATGTCATCCCTAATTAATTATTATATGTCATTTATGTATTAAAAAATTAATTATATTTAATTAAAAAATAAAAATGACATTTATAACATGTCTGCTTCAGCTGCTAATTTTAATATATCACTCCTAATTAATTATTATAAGTTATCTAAGTATTAAAAAAGTTAATAACATTTAATAAAAGGATAGAATAGACGTAAAATGATAAATTAACTCTTAATGTTTTAAATTAACTTGACATCTTATATGAGACTCCCTTCAATCTTTGTCACAAGTGTGTTTTTATAGCAATTTTGCTATATCACTTCTAATTAGTTATTATGAGTCATTTAAGATATGTCTGCTTCACTACTTCAATCGTGATATTTGATTGACTCTCGATATTATTTCAGTGTCACTTAAATTTAAATAAAAGAAAAAGTATTATAAAACTCAATAACTAAAAATTTAAATTATTTTTGAAATAGAATTGACTATCAATTTACAAAAATTGGGACAAAGAGAGTATTATAAATTACAATAGCTAACAACTTAAAATATCTAAAAACATATTAAAAATATAATTGATATTTAAATTTATTTATGTCACATAAATTAAGATTAAAAAATAATATATATTGGGTCAGTGCTAGCACGCCCCTGAATATCTAGTATTATTATATATAAGAGAGTATCAATTTTTAATATATAGTCCTCACAAAACTATTATAGTAATTTTTATATTAATTTCCTAATCCTCTAAAGTTGTGACATTTGGTTGATAATGATGAAACTATTTATCTCTTTTGTTGCCATATGGACCTTTGCACTTGGTGCATATGTCGTAATATGAGAAACTATTATTAAGTTTTTTCTTCTAATTTAAGTTGCTTAACTATTCTTTTTTGAAAAAAAAAAGTGGGAGTAGGGGAAGAAGAATTAGGGAGAGAATTACAACGCGGAAAAACAAACACTTACCAATCAAGTGAAGCTGTTTAAGTAGCCAATTATTTGAAATATTCAGATATCCTTGTTGTTTAACTACTCGGTAAATCATTTTTATAATTCACCATTATAAAAATTTTATTTCTCATACTTACATATTATTTAATCAAGTCAACTGAAAAATATAAACATCAAATATCCAATAGTCAATTTTATTTATTTAATTATTTGTACTTCATGTTTTATGAATCATCTTACAATGATACTATTTGTACAAGATTTTGGTTAATCGTTATGTGATGACAAGATCAAAAGGCTTTAATTTTGACTATTTTTTATTATTTTTTTTATCAAAATTAATTATTTAATTAATTTTAAAATAGTCTTAACAAAATTAATATTTTATATGAGCTTTTATTCAACATAGTTAAAAAATAAAAAATATTTTATGATTGTGGAGAATCTTTTTCTACTACATCCCTCATTCTCTTTTTTCATAGTAAATATATTTAATAATTTTGCTTTTTCTATGAAAGATGTTTGTTTAAATAGCTTAGGGATAAAGAAGAGTAAAAGAAGAGGGATTAAAATTAATGACTGTATGTGGTTATGTTTTATTTTTATTGGATCGAGTATGGTTTTCATGTATTTTCTAATTATTATTTTATGAATTAAATAGTATTTTTTGTGGATAATATTATCCATTGCTTTTAAAAAGATCTAACATATTTCATATATGAAAAATTAAAATTATTGACAAAATTAAAAATTAAAGCAATGATATGAATTAAGATCAAATTACTTTAAAAATCTCTTTTTGATTAATTGAAAATTAATATCTTTAAGCATAAGCTATATATAAAGAATTATTTAAATTCTCGATGTTCATTTTGATGAATTTTTTATTTTATTTTTTAATATAAAATTACGCATAAAGCACCACATGTAACTAGCATAAATTCTTGCCTCGTAAAATTATAAATAAAATTATGCATTTTTCACTACAGACAAGAAGTCTTGAGGAAAACAATCCCCTTAATGACTTTCTTCTTCATCTTTGCAAAGAAATTCAAACTGAGAATATTAAAAAACAAAGATCTCAAATTTCTAAATAAATATATTTCTAGCTATAACTAAAGAAATTATATGCTCACAAATTTATAAAAATGCTAATATTTTTCAATTTTTATGATCTTATGATTTATAATTATTTTATATATTTTAAATCATGTTATTACATAAAATATGAAATTACTTGAGTTTGGGTCCAGATTCACAGTCTTATAAAACTAGTATATAGATGTTGACGTCACTTTGTAGTTGTTAAAGATTATCATAAACTTCCACAGTTGGCTATAAATCACCTCATTGAGAGTAAAACAAGAAGTTCTAGTCAAAAAATTATTATTAGATATGAAAATGTGTCATTATTTATTAGACTGACTAAAAATAAAAGAGTATCACAAAAATTAAAACAAATGGAAGAATTAACCTTTGAAAAATGTTTCTACATCTATACATATTGATCGTCCTTCATTATCTTTTCTTGTCATATAGTATGAGAAGCATGAGGCAAAGAAGGATCCAAAGCATGTACACAGACACAAGATAGAGGAAGAAATAGCAACAGTAGCTGCTGTTGGTGCTGGTGGATTTGCATTCCATGAGCGCCATGAGAAAAAAGATGCCAAGAAAAAAGAAAAAGAAGTTGAGAGGAAACACCATCACCACCACCACCATCACTAAATTTCAATTTTAACTACACTTTTAATATTTGTTGAATTTTCCTTTTCTTGTTAGAGAATTGTCTTGTTTTTCTGTTGTATTGCTCTCTAAGTCTAGTGTGATATGATCATACGAAGAGTTTTTGAACAGGATAAGATGCATGCAGATTTTATCCTATAAATGTGTGATCTCGTATAATAATAATAATAATAATAATAATAATAATAATAATAATAATAATAATAATAATAATAATATATGTTTTTGACTTCCCTTGCAATTTTATATTGAAATACCTTGTATATGTGTTGCTTTTTAAATAGTGTAATAAATGACTTTCTTTGTCAGTGAGTTTAATTTGTATGTACTTGTTTTGTTTATTGTTTAAGTATGAGTTAATACAAGGATTTATAATGTATGTAAGTACGAAATTGTCATACTATCTCGATATAATTTTTTATTATAGAGTTTGTTTCTCTTATCATTCAGGTAACTAGAATTATTAATTTTTAATTTTTTAACTAGTTTCACTTATTACGACAGATACTTATTATTTCATAAATTAAAATTTTGATATTGTAATTTTGGTTTACTCATCATAAAGATTTAGATAAATTGGACCACTTTGTTGAGATAATACTGTAATTTGTTCATTGGATTGGGTTGGTTCACCTGTTTCATTTGATTGTTATACTATATTCGTCTACTGCAGTGAATGACTTGTGTCAGCCTCAATATTATCACCCTCAACACATTAATTTCATTCCCCATTCAGAAAATTTTTGTACATATTGTTTATTTTCTTTTGTAAACTTTAGGTAAATCTTTTGTGTATCCTTATTTATGTTAGTATCTTACCTTATTTAGGAATGTATTTCTTTATTATTTTTTTACCCTATTTAAGAGTCCTTAGGTGTTTAGGTTTGGTTTCATTTTGATTTTGCTTCCGTTTCTTATTTGTATATATACATAGGACATTGTACAAAGTTGTAATTTAATAAAGAAAATGAAAAGAATTTTTTCGCAAATTCTTTTGTCTTTCTTTTTCGCAATTCTTTTAATTTCTTTCAATTCTTACATAGTATCAGAGCAAAGTTGATTCAATAATATTGTCTCAAATTCTCATCTTTGTTTCTCAATTTCAATCATCTTATCTCAAAATTTTCATCTTCTTTTTATCATGTTCAATACCTAAAATAATCTAATTTGTACTTACTATAAGAAATCAGGTCATACAGTGGACAAATGTTATAAAACTCATGGGTTTTCTGCTAATTTTAAATTTACAAAGCAGAAAAAATTTCAAGAAAAAGTTCAAGTCAACAATAGTTTCGACACTGCTAAGGAACGGGTGAGTGGTAGTGTTCCAAACATCAATTCCTTGACACAAAATCGTGGGACGGCTGTTGGAGGTTCTTTAGAAATTATATATTGCAAAACAAGGTGAAAATACTCCCCAAGTTTCTGCCAACGTGAGGTTTGCAGGTAAAACTAAAATTTTCAATTCTTATGCACACCTAGTAAGCATTGATAATTCTTTAATATTAAATAGTAGAGCTACTCAGCATATGACTTACAATAAAGCAATTCTTTCCAATTTTAAGGCCTTGCCTAGAACACTCATGGTGAATCTTCTTGATTCATACAAAGTAAGGATAATTCATTCAGGAACAGTCTGTGCATTATCAAATCTTGTCTTACACAATATTTTATATATACCTTCATTCGAGTACAATCTCTTGTCTGTACAGAAATTTTGTAGAGAACTCAACAATTATGTGTTATTCACTCCTACTGCTTGTTTTATGTTTTAGGGCCCTTCTCTAAAGAGACCATTAGAAATTGATAGAGAAAAAGAAGGACTCTACATACTCAAATCAAGCCAGTCAGATATTCTTCCAATTGCTCGAGTTAATATAAGTCTCAAGTCCTAGTTTATATCTTAATTTAGTTTCTTGTAATAGAATTTTCATTTCTAATTCATGTTTTTTCTTGTTTGATTTCAAAATAAAGGAGAAATTGTGGCATTACAGATTGCGGCATATGAATTTAAATAATATGAAAAATATTCCTTTTCATTTCAGCCTTTCTTGTCAAAATTTTGACTCTCCATGTGTGATATGTCCTATGACAAGACAAATCAAACTACCTTTTTCAATAAGCAACATTTCAACAAAAATATATTTTGAGTTAATACATATTGACACTTGGGAATCATATAAAGAGCCAACACATGATAGGTGTAAATTCTTTCTTATCATTGCGGATGATTTTAGCAGAGAACCATGAACTTTCCTATTAAGAAATAACTCAAATTTTTTCACATTCCTCAAATCTTTCTTAGCTATGGTCAAAAGACAATTTTAAACCAAGGTCAAAATAGTAAGACCTGATAATGATCTTGAGTTAGGAAGTGGCACAAAATAGTATTTTGTTTCTAAAGGGATCCAACATCAAACCTCATGTGTATCTAGTGCACAACAAAATGATGTGGTTGAAAGAAAACATAGACATTTTATAGAAACATCTAGGGCCTTTTGGTATCTGTCACATCTTCCCATTCAATATTGGGGTGAATTTCTTTTGGTTGCAACTTATTTAATTAATAAATTTCCTTCAAAAATTATTAACAATAAAATACCCTTTGAAGTCCTTGTCAAGACCACACCTAAATATTCTAATCTCAAATATTTTAGATGTTTATGTTTTGTTTTCACTCTATCCTCTAAAATGTCTAAGATGGCATTAAGAGCCACTGCATGTGTTTTCGGAGATATCCACATGGAAAGAAAGGTTACAAAGTTTTGATTCTTGATACTAAGAAAATCATCATTTCTAGAGATGTTGTATTTCATGAAAATATCTTTCATTTTGCTTCTTCTAAATCTAATGATTCCTATTTCTCAGTCCATATACATCAATCCCAATTACTGATTCTGATGATAATGTTGACATTAATCAAAGCATCCCATCTCCCCCATGTATCACTTCTACTTTGCCTCCTGCATCTATCATTGTGGACCAGGTACAACCTTTTGTTCCTCCTATTGTCATGAACCAAGTACAACCTCATGTCCCTTCTATTATCATGAACCAGGTACATCCTTCTGTTCCTCCCATAAATAATATTTCCTCACTGAAGAGATCAACTCTGGAACAAAAAATTTCTAGTCATGTAAAAGACTATATATGCAATTCTATGCACCTGGCTAATGTTAGATCTTCTTGTTTCTCATCCCCTATCTCCCCAGTCTCTCTTTCTATAACAAATCTATCTTTCAATAATCGATATATGCCAAATTCTTTGTCTAATATTCAATAACATGTCAATTATAGTCAAGCTATGTCGCACAAGGGTTGGAAATAAGCTATGGACAAAGAGCTTCAGGCTCTTGAGTGGAACAATACTTGGTACATGGTCCAACTACCCCCAGTAAAAAGGTTTTACTTTATAAGTGGATTTACAAAGTCAAACAACATAGTGATGGCAGCATTGAAAGGTTATAAGCTAGGCTAGTGATCAGAGGAGACATTCAAAGGGAAGGTACTGATTTTAATGATACTTTTTCTCCAG
Source organism: Capsicum pubescens (assembly GCA_030864215.1). Classification (NCBI taxonomy): domain Eukaryota; kingdom Viridiplantae; phylum Streptophyta; class Magnoliopsida; order Solanales; family Solanaceae; genus Capsicum; species Capsicum pubescens. The sequence continues at coordinate 53,680,955 of CM061541.1, read as the reverse complement.
TAGTCAAAATAACTACCATCCAATGTCTTCTAGCTACAATTGTTAAAAGAAGTTGAGGGCTCTATAAATTGGATGTTAATAATATATTTTTACATGGAGATCGCCATGAGAAAGTCTACATGAAGTTTCCTGATGAGACAGTTCCACCATCACTATCTCATGTTTGTAAGCTTATGAATTCTATATATGGACTTTGTTAGGCCTCTAGAAAATGATACTTAAGACTCACAGCTGCTCTTAATTTAAAAGGATTCACTCATTCTCTTAATGATTATTCTCTGTTTGTCAAGAAATCTGATTCTTCTATTTCAATAGTAGCAGTATATATTGATGACATTATTTTGACAGGTAATGATAATCAAAGTTGCACGCATTGAAGTTATTTCTACATGAAGAGTTTAGAATCAAGGATTTAGGAGATTTACATTTTTTCTTAGATATGGAGGTATTGAGGAAACCTTGTGGCACCATACTTTCACAACAAAAGTTCACAATTGATCTCCTAAAATAATTTGATGTCACACATATGTCATCTATTTCATCTCTTATTGATCCTACAATAAAGCTAAGTTTAAATTATGGGAATGTTATTCGTAATCCAACTATATATAGACATCTTCTTGGTAAGTTGAATTACTTTACTCACACAAGGTCGGATCTTGCCTTCACAGTTCAGAATCTTAGCTAATTCATGCAAGAACCGTCAACCTTGTCTACCTCATCTTATTGCCACATTACGTGTTCTTCGTTACCTATCAAAAGAAGGCCTTTAACTCAACGCTTCTTCTTCTTTTGACTTGCTTGCTTTTTGCGACTCAAATTGAGGAATATGTCCAAATTCAAGAAAATCCATTAGTGGATTTTATATATAATTTTGGGTTTCTCTAATCTCTTGGAAGTAAAATAAGCAAACCTCTATTTCTCTTAGCTACAAAGAGGCTAAGAATCTTTCTATGAGGTGCATCGTTATCGAGCTCATATGGTTGGTTTGTTTCTTTCAAGACTCTCTATTCCAATATCATTGTTTATGTCTATCCGTTCAAATATTCAGGAAGCATTACATATTGCTAAGAACCCCATGTTTCACGAGAAAACAAAGCATGTTGAGATTGATTGTCATTTCGTTTGACAAAAAATTTTTGATGGACTTATTTCACTTTTATTTGTTCCATCTTTCTCTTTGTTAGCTGATCTATTCACAAAATCACTCACTAGTCCTTTTCATCACAGTGTTTTGGCAAGTTGGGAGTCTGTTTGTCCCCTTTAACTTGAGGAGAGTGTTGAGATAATACTGTAATTTTTTATTGGATCAGGTTGGTTCACCTGTTTCATCTGATTATTATATTCTATTTGTCTGTTGCAGTGAATGACTTGTGCCAACCTCAATATGATTAAGATGCGGGATTACAATACAAGGATTAAATAATGATAGAATTATATAATAAATATTTTTTAAAAGTTGTTAGTAGCTTATTTCTCACATGTAGGATGATAGATGGACCTTTTTGTGATATATTTGATGCCCAAGCATGTCAGGCAGTACTTCACTTAGAGAAAGACAATAGTTAATAATTTGAATTTCTTTATATATACCTAAGATTCTACGTGTTATTTGAGATGTTTTTAATATAAATATGAGCTAAGATTTAAGATAAAGTAGCTTCTTAAAATTATAACAGGGTTGATTTGACTCGTCTTGTAGAGTCCTATCCAATAAAATTTTGATATTTACAGTTGGAAACAAAATGGAATATAGGGAAGGAGTAATATGTATCCAAATGTCCTCAACTCCTAAGCTCATTGATAGAATACTTTAAATTCGAAAATGTCTCAACTAAACTAAGAAGACTGAGAAAAGAATTAAATTATCACAACTAATTAACTTAGAACTTCTAATTAAGACATTTAGGATACATGAAACTAAGACATACTTACTATACTTTTACTTCAGCTATAAATAATTGCTTATTCAGAAGGATCATCCAATACCTGATTAATTTTCATTTTTATTTTAAGAAAGAAAAAAATATTTGTCTTATGTGTTTTTGGATAAAAAAGGGTCAAAATATTGGAATTAATAGTTAGTTGTATGTAGGCTTAATTAATTAATTATGTAGCTAGACTTCCTTTTCCTTCAAACATGTCTAAAACTGACAATATTGTTAATTTGGTTCATATAGATGTGTGGGGTCTTATAGAATTGGCACTCATACATGTAGATTCTTCTTAAAAATTGTTTATGATAAGTCTAGAATGACTTTGGTGTTCTTGATGAGTTTTAAAAGTGATGTATTTCTGATTCTTAAGTGTTCCTTTGCTTTAGTTTTGAACCAATTCATAAGTTTATTAGAAGAGTAAAGTCATACAATGAAATTGAATTCTTCAACAAGGAATGTAAATCATTATTTGCAAGCTTGGATTTTATTCATAAGAGTAGTTGTCCATACACTCCATAATAGAGAGGGGTGGTGGAAAGGAAACACAGAAATATTCTTGAAGTGGCTAAAGCACTTAGGTTTCAAGGATCTATACCAATTAAATTCTGGGGTGAATGTGTCCTACCAGTTGTTTGCTTGATTAACAGACTGTCTACTGAAGTATTACAGGGTCAATCTCCTTATGTTGTATTTCATGGCCATCAACCTAGTCTTGATCATGTCCAAACAGTTGGATGTTGATGCTTTGCTACTAATCTAGTGAAAACTAATAGGTTTTCACCAAGAGCTGATATATGTGTTTTGTTAAGTTACTCATCTACTCAGAAAGGATATCTTTTGTATAATCTTTCTCACATGAAATTCTAAATAAATAGTGATGTTATATTCAATGAGGATGTGTTCCCTTTGGCTGGAATGAAAGCACCTCATGTTCCATTATTTTCTCATGTACCTGGTTCTTGGTATGACACTAATAAAGTTACAAATGGCTTACTTTTTTATGCTTCATAGTTGAATGATATTCCTAAGTTTGATCATGTACAAGAGCACGTTGATGCTCCAGTTCAAGATCCTATTGATGCTCCTGAGTGTCACGATCCAAAAATTGATCGGTCATGATGGCAGTTGTCGCGGTAAACCTTGACAAGTAAGTCTCTCACCCAAACGGATAGACACGGGAAAAAGATAGAAATGCTCCCAAGGTAAGGCTTCTAGAACGAAGACAAACCACGTAGATATAATAAAAGCGGAAAGAATAAAATCAACACATGCAACCATAAATTTCAAAACCTGGTGTCAACAGTATAAGAACTACTAATACAATTCCGGAGTCAAATGCATCAGAATAATAACCATAAAGAAAAATATATGTCTCCAAACACTAATAAAGACATACTAATACAGAAAGACAGAGGTGAACTCCAGACATATGAATGTCCAAACGCTACCTTGAGAAATTTGAAGGCGTCTGAAATTAATCAGTGTGAGGCATACCCAAACCTAAAGCTAAACTGAAAGGGTGAAGTAAGAGTGAGTAAGATCCACTTGTACTCAGTAGGTATTATGGGCCGATCGAGCAAAGTAGAAAATAAAGCATACAAAATACACACTACGGATACGTCACATGCAATCAGAAAATATCCCACAATGGTATCCCACACCGCTTGCACTAACAGTGTTCTAATATATCACATATATTACAACAACATACCAAGATAGAACATAAGTATGCATTATGTCACATATAAGTAGAAAAAGGGAGAACATGTAGATACAAGATCATCAAATACATGTAAAGGAAGGTAAGCAAAGACATAGATGACAAGTCGTGCAATGTATATAATGATGATGATGCACGAGGTCGTCGTACAACCTGCGGGATCATCGTACAATCCCCGTATACAACTACAGAGGCAACCCTCCCAAAGTAGGACCCATGGGGAGTTTGTCAATCCATATATAATCTACTTATCTCATATCTCCTCCCCAGCACATCCCTCGGAAAGGTGTTATCAGTGTTTCTCAGATGTTGCCACGGTGGTACTAATATTTCATGAATGAGTATGATATGAGAATTCAATTCTCATAACCAATCACAATGATATATTTCCACAACCAACTACAATTATACATTTCCATAACCACGTGAGCCAATATTCACTCATTATTTTTGTTTCATCTTTGAATTTCAACATGTCTCATATTACAACAAGTATGAATATATCACAATACACCAATGGTACCACATTAGGCATTTCAACAACACAATACAAGTATTCGCATATATTCAAGGCTATCACCATCACATAGGACCTCTATAACGCCACGAGAATACACCCTGGATGCCATACGGTGCTTACAGTCCCAAGAGACCACAAGCTAACCCATAAGCTAGTACTTGCTGTGAGCACTGAACAAAACTGATGACAAGAGAATATGTGCGGAATTTAACTGAAATTCCATGAGGTTTTAAAAACTGTAATCAATACTGAATCGTGGAGTTAATATTTGAAAACATACTGAAAAGCTAACTAACTATCTGTTATAGTCTGAAAACCTCTAACTGAATAACTGAGGATTTGATGGGACAAACCCCCAACTAACTCTGACTATCTGCTAAAACTGAGAAAAACTAAAATAACATAACTGGTTCTCGGAACATGAGGACTCACCACTGTTGTTGCTAATGGTATGTTGGGATATCTAGGTACGGTCGGGAACCTGAGCAACCAAACCTATGATATGAAACATAATAGGACAAGAAACGGGTATGCGATCAGTACTTTGAATGTACTGGTATGCTAAATGAGGTAAGGCTGAGATGTATGGGCTTATATGCATGAATGATAACCAACTGAATGAATAGCATAGGATAACTGAACATGAAGTAATAACTAGCTAAATGATTTGAAGTAACAAAGTAAATATGTATGGAGTAGAGATGGTCTGGTTAGCATGAGGATATTGAATATAAATGCGTAAAAGCTGTAAAATCTGAGAATTCATGACCAAGCATATAATATGTTTCTAATATAATCTGTAACTGAAATACTAAAATCCAACAACTGAATAACTGATAAATTGTATGCTATGGTCAAGCAAAACTAAATTGAGCTCAGAACTGAATATTGAAACTGAAATTGTGGGAGGTATCATCTAACCGACATGCCCCGCTCTGAGCTGATTGAGGTCCAACTTGTAACCCCAGTTGGAAAGGTGCTAGTACCGTACCACGGGAACTAAAAATGGTTGTCGAGTCAGTCCTAATCTAGCGGGTGACCCCTGAGATCAATCCTAAGCTGGCGGGTGATCGTTGAAGGTGTCAGTCCTAAACTGGCGGGTGACATCTCATAACCTACGCTGGCTACGTAGTTCTAGAACATAAGGATTGCTTCTAAGGACCCATTTCTAAATGACAGGTGAGACCCCATCCCTAGTCTCTCTCAGTGTTAAATCCTACTCCAATCTGAACTGATACTGATTACGGGACTGATCTAGGCTTAACTGAAGAGGGAATTGACTCGGATTGCTAAACTGATCTAAGTTTGACTGATATGATAACAAACTAAACTGATAATGCTCATACGTGTCTAAAACTATTCTGAAACCACTGAGATTAAGTAAACAGCTAAATTTCGGGTATTCATAACCCCCAGGACTCGATAGCAATAACAACAACAGGGACACATAAAAGCTTTGAGACTATGGAAGGAGATCATTGTTCAAAATTATTCTCTTAAGCATTTCATAAAACACACGGGGGTTAAGACTTTAACATGAGGATACTTCTAGACATAATGAGATAGCACGATCACATGACAAAATCATAAAACTGAGGATTTATTTTGCATTCTCATGAGCATGATATGGAACCCACAATATTTAAAACATACTATAATGCATTCCACTTGAAAAAAAATTCCAAAATCTTAACTTGTAAACATGTAATAAGTAGTCATTGTTCAAAACCCAATCATTTTGGCATTTCATCAAACACTTGATATGCTTAGTGTAAGATAAGCATGGGATAGCTTAAAGCGTGTAGTAATAGCATGATTTTACTTCTAAGATCACTAATTGGGGTTTAAATTCAACAAACAACACCATTCAACCATGTAAGGTTTAATATCACCAATAATTTCATGGAAACATGATAAAATTTTGAAATTCATGTAAGTTCGTGGACATAATTCATGAAATATGTAATAAGGGTTGCTTTCAATGAAAAATAGATTGTAAGCATAATGTATAATCAAAATTCATAAAAGCTTAATGGAGATAAATCATTATAAATATGTAATTTCATGATTTAAAACATAAAATATGGATTCTTAGAATCCATGGGTGAAGAGGGCTCATGGATGAACATCTAACATACCTTTGGATTTTAATCTTGCAAAAGAATTGTAGTTATTGATCGTTCTTGGGTGAAGAAACTTGAATCCTTAAATTTTCTTGAGGAATTAATGGTCGAACTTGGTGAATTTGGGTGGTGGATAGGCTTTCTTTTTTAAGAGGAAATTGTAAAAATATTGAATATAATGCCTTAACTAATGATTAATCCCATTTTTTTTATTGAATATGATGAAGGGAAAAGGACTTAAATGTACTTGGAAAATTAAACTCGGAACTAGAAATTGAAAATTTTCGGTTTTGCATAAAGTCGCGATGCGGTACAATCGCGTCGGGACACTGGAAAAAGGACAACTCCCATTTTGCCCAATGGTGCGACGCGGTGCTATCGCTTTGTGCCACTGGAAATAGACAACTGGGAACTGGAACTTTAGCGTTACGAGGATCCATCGCGGTGCCTCACTAAAAAATGACAATTGCGAAAATGCCACTTGGCGCGACACTGTGCGTATCGCGTTGGGCTACTATTTTGCACTAAAAGTGCCATAACTTCTCACCCGAGTATCGAATTTAGGAAAAATTGGTATCATTGGAAAGCTAATTCAATTATCTATCTGATGGGAGGTCACGAGCTCAGAAAATCTAAGTAGAATAAAAGATAAGCTCATTTGAAGTTAACTATAAAAACATTTCTCAAAAACTCAATCGGTAAGGAATATTTTGATTCGTCTAATAGCTTAGAGTTATTTGAGGCCTTAATATACATCAAACTAACTCATAATACAACCAAAGAACCATAATATTTATTGTATGAGCTTAATGTATGGTTCTAATAGTGGTCTGGATTCTCGAGGTATTATAATATCTCCCCCTTGGGTACATTCGTCCTCGAATGAGACTAGTTAGACTGAGAGTAATGTGCTGAAAAATCTAAGATCATATACTGAACATGCACGAATAGGAACATGAGAACATAACTGGGTCCAAAACATGATACATGAACTAAATATCATGAACTAAACCGATTTCTTAAATACATGCAATGACGTGAGAATGGTTATAAGGCTAAGATATAAATGAGAGAGTCAACTTATAAGTACCTTGTTTCTTCAAGCTAGATCTTTCTATGTAAATATAAGATGGAAGGTTTAGGACATAAAAGCTCGGGGATTACATTACATCTCTCCCTTGGGATATTATGTCCCTCGAAAGATACTCACTTGGTTGAAATACTAAGGAAAGACTGAGATGATGCACGAGATATATACGGACTGAATCATAACTAATTATATGGAATTGAAACATGATGCATGACATAAATCTAAATTTTGCTGATCATTATGTGTGTAGAATGAGTATTGGAACTGAACATACTGTAAAGCATAAATACATTTGCATGACCTGGGTTTGGATTTCATAAGTTTCATGGAATATAATCTGTACTACTGAGCAAACTAGAACTCTTATACTAGGAACTGGAAGCATACATGATTTTTTTTATGAAGTGCATGAACATGAACTATGATTATGGAACTGACATGTAAGGCATGAGTAAATATTATGATGACTGAGAAACCTTTCACTGAGATAAGAACGGGTTGGGAATCATCCTCCCCTACTAATGCTCTACAATACACTGGCATCACTATAAGAATCGAGAGACTAACTTGGTTACTTGTTCTACCATCTCCCCCTTAGCTTAAAGCCATCATTCTAAGTGTGAGACCACTTAATCAACATCTCTAAATTGGATTGCCACCACTTCACTCTAGAATCTGGGGTATGAAAATACAAATAATTAGTAAACTCACTCTGAATGACTATTCCTAATAATGTAAACCTTGTTGCTAGTACTTTCTTCTGAGATACAACTCTTAGTTTTCTATAGCCCTAACAATCATCATGTAACAACTTAAAATTAACTAACTTAGAATTTTGAACTCTTCTTTCTGTTGGCTCAACCTTCAAAGATTCAAACTTATATTCTAACACTTAACATAAATATCCCCAAACCTTCAAGGAACCATACAACTTTCATCATAGCCTACAATTATCACTTTTATAAACTTATATTTTTCCCACACCATGAGAATTACCACTACAGCAACATCAACAACATATAATTTTGAATCACCAAACTTAAATTCTTGCGCACACTATCTCAAGCCTACTGATTCACCTTGCATACAACTAGCCCTATTGCATACAAAATCTGCTTAAATTCAGATAACACTATCCCAACTCTTCTACTGCTGTTAAACTCTTAGTTCCATGCTTCTAATTCTAGATCATATGCTTTCATAGGATTCTGAGAAGGAATATAGATTATTCATCTGACTCCTAAGCACTGAGTTACTACCAATTCATTCAAAAACTGAAATCGAATGACTCTATTTCTGAAATCAACTGAAGTGATTTTCTGGGATACTAAAATCGGGCCTCTTCTATATACCTGTCTGGCTAGGATAGATTTACCCACTGAGGCAGACACTGAGAAGGGCTCTACTAATATTTGTGGTCTGACACCTAAGTTGATGGCTATATAGGGGTTACAAAAGAAAGTGAAGCCTCGAGATCTAAACAAGAAAAATAAAAATATGAAAGACTTGTGATGTACCTGTAACTCTATAAGGAGAACTTTCCTGATCATGTCGGGACTGGAGTGCATAAAGTCTATTCTTACGCTGACCTCGAGTTGCACTGGAAGTGATGCCCTGCTGAGTCGAGCAACCAAATGGAACTAAAGGATGGCTGTGCTGACTCCGCGGACCAGCCTTAGGATATTCTCTGAGTCGCCACATCCTAAATACATATCACTGCCGTCTTTACACACACCCTTATAATTCTTACCACATTCTCCGCAAAGCGGATAATTATGAACACCCTTCCCACTACCTTGTGACTTAGAGACTGGTGCTCTATCTCGATTATCGTTCTTAAACTTAGGCACTGGCACACTAACTGAAGGTGAAGCTGGGGCTGAGAATATCTGATAGAATTGGGAGCAGTTATTACCCCTTGACCTAGGCTTAAAACTACTTGTTCTGGCCCTCTTATTCTTGCTCTATTTCATCCTACGCTCTTCCCTCTCACTCAGCTGAGCATGAGTCAAAAGTCTAGATAGGACAACAACTTGCAGATTGTTCTGAACAACTACTGAATAAGCTAAGGTAGTGAAAACAGCTCTAAATTTAGCGTGAGAGACAGGCTCATTCAGGGGATCTTCCTGAACATGCGGAAGCGCGGGCTGATTCCCATTTCTTCTTTTGTTGTTCTTTTTAGGAGGCATTTTTTGTACACAGAAGGATGGATTAGTTAGGAAGAAAGTTTAAATAGAGCTCATGCTCTATTGCATAACATGAACACTAAAATAAAGGACAATTTTCTTAAAATGCCTCGTAGCCTCTTGTCCATAAGTGTGGCGCGCTTCACACCCATGCACAAGACTCTATTTGACGTGTATTTCAGACTTCCTAGGATACTTTAAAACCTTAGGCTCTGATACCATGTTTATAATGTCCCGAGAGTACACCCTGAGCGCAACACGGTGCTTACAGTCTTGAAAGACCACAATCTAACCCATGAATTGGTACCTGCTGTGAACACTGAACAAAACTGATAACCAGAGTATATGTGTGGAATTTAACTTAAATACCATAAGGTTTTAAAAACTGTAATCAATACCTAATCGTGAAGTTAATGTTTGAAAACATACTGAAAAGCTAACTAACTGTCTGTTCTAGTCTGAAAGCCTCTAACTGAATAACCGATGAGTTGATGGGGCAAGCCCCCAACTAACTCCGACTGTCTGCTAATACTAAGAAAAATTAAAATATTATTACTAGTCCTCAAAACAAGAGGACTCACCACAGCTGCTGCTATTGGTGCGCTGGGATATCTAGGTACGGTTGGGAACCTGAGCATCCGAACCTATGATATGAAATATTATAGCACAAGAAACGGGTTTGCGATCAGTACTTTGAATGTACTGGTATGCCAAATGAGGTAAGGCTGAGATGTATGGGTTTATATGCATGAATGATAACCAACTGAATGAATAGCATGGGATAACTGAACATGAAGTAATAACTAGCTAAATGATTTAAAGAAACTTAGGGCCCGTTTGGCAATGAAATTTTTTTCCTTTTTTCCAAAAAAAAATTCTGAAGTTGGAAATTGTGGTGTTTGGCCATGAAAATTCGGAAAATAATTCCGAAATTTTTTTCTGAAAAGGGAAAATAGGTTTTTGTTGTTTTCACAATTTTCCAACTCCAATTTCAACTCTTATTATTATTACATATAATCCTAATCTTTTAAATTTTTCATAAAACTCTCCTTATAACATTACTTTTTCAATATTACGTATATAGCAGTTTTAAAGAATATGATAATTATAATTTCAAACTTAATGCTATCCTAATTAATATATATCTCTTTTTCTCTCTCATCATTATTTTTATCCCTTATTTAATTTTCTCCCTTATTTAAGACATTATTTTACTGTTAATTTATATTTATACCCAAAAATATATAAAGTATTATATTTATACCCATAAATATATAAAGTATGATATTTATAATAGAAATATACAAAGTATGTTATATATAAAGTTTATACCATGTATATACCATATACACACATATATAAATATACAAAGTATTAAGAAACATACTAAACATATTTATAATATAAATATACAAAGTATGTTATATATGAAGTTTATACCATATACACACATATATAAAAATATAAAGTATAAAGAAACATACTAAGCATATTTATATATTTATGGTATATGATATAATATACCATAAATATGCAAAGCATGTTTTACATAGAAATAATTTATTCACACACAGTAAAATCTTTCATGTATAAAAAAATTAAATAAAAAAATTAGTGGCACCCTAAAATTTAATAACAACTCATCATTTCCTATTTTTTAGAAACGGAAAATGAAGAAAATAAATTAAATAAATTTCTAAAAAAATAAATGTGTTTGAAAGATAATATTTGTTACCTAAAAAACAGGAAGCAGTGATATGTTAATATAATATCCATATTTAAAATTTTCAAATATGAGAAAACGGCTATTAATGTAAATATTATATATGTCATAATTGAAATTCATTAAATATGACCATGTATATGTAATTATTTTTATAATAGTGGCTAATTGTGTTCTTTTTCCATTAGTAGGTAAATTTTAGTTGGGTGATTTTGATAGTTTGTAAAAGTTAGGGAATAAAATCATATTTAACAAAGTTTTTTAAAAGTCAAAAAAAAAATTCAAAAAAGACATGGTCAAACACAACTCCAACTCCAATTTCAACTCCAACTTCAACTCCAACTCCAAAAATTTTTAGTTTTCATGGCCAAACGGCTACTTAGTAAACATGCATAGAGTAGAGACGGTCTGGTTAGCATGAGGATACTGAATATAAATGCGTAAAAGCTGTAAAATCTGAGAATGCATGACCAAGCATATAATATGTTTCTGATATAATCAATAACTGAAATACTAAAATCTGATAACTGAATAACTGATAAACTGTATGTTATGGTCAAGCAATACTGAACTGATCTCTGAACTGAATACTGAAACTAAAATTGTGGGAGGTATCATCTAACCGACAGACCCCGCTTTGAGCTGATTGGGGTCCAACCTGTAACCCCAGTTGGAAGGGTGCTAGTACCGTACCATGGGTACTAACAAAGGATGTGGAGTCAGTCCTAATCTAGCGGGTGACCCCTAATATAAGTCCTAAGATGGCGGGGGATCCTTGAGAGTGTCAGTCCTAAACTGGCGGTTGACATCTCATAAACTACGTTGGCTACGTAGTTCTGGAACTTAGGGATTCCATCAAAGGACCCAGTCCTAACTGACGGGTGAGCCCCCATCCCTAGGATCTCTCGATGCTAAATCCTACTCCCATCTGAACTGACACTAATTACGGGACTGATCTAGGTTAACTAAAGAGGGAATTGACTTGGATTACTAATTTGATCTAAGTTTGACTGATATGATAACAGACTAAACTGATAATGCTCATACGTGTTCTAAAACTATTCTAAAATCACTGAGATTAAGTAAACAACTAAATTTTGGATATTCATAACCCCCAGAATTCGATAGCAATAACAACAACAGGGACACATAAACGCTTTGAGACCATGGAAGAAGACCATTGTTCACAATTATTCACTTAAGTATTTCATCAAACACACGGGGGTCAAGACTTTAACATGAGGATAATTCTAGATATAATGAGATAGCATGATCACATGACAAAATCATAAAACTGAGGATTTATTCTGAATTATCATGAACATGAAATGGAACCCACAATATTTAAAACATACTATAATGCATTCCACTTTTAAACAAATTCCAAAATCTTAACTTATTAACATGTAATAAGTAGTCATTATTCAAAACCCAATCATTTAGGCATTTCATCAAACACTTGATATGCTTAGTGTAAGATAAGCATGTGAATAGCTTAAAACTTGTAGTAATAGCATGATTTTACTTCTAAGATCACCAATTAGAATTTAATTTCAACAAACAACACCATTCAACCACGTAAGGTTTAATATCACCAACAATTTAATGCAAATATGATAAAAATTTGAATTTCATGAAGTTCATGGACATAATTCATAAAATATGTAATAAGGGCTGCTTTCAATGAAAAATATATTGTAAGCATCATGTATAATCAAAATTCATAAAAGATTCATGGAGATAAATTATTATAAACATGTAATTTCGTGATTTAAAATATAAAAAATAGATTCTTGGACTCCATGGGTGAAGAGAGACCATGGATGAACATCTAACATACCTTAGGGTTTTAATCTTTCAAAAGAATTGTAGTTCTTGATCGTTCTTGGGTGAAGAAGCTTGAATCCTTAAACCTTCTTGAGGAATTACTGGTTGAAGTTGGTGAATTTGGGTGGTGGCTAGGATTTCTTTTTGAAGAGGAAATTGTGAAAATATGGAATATAATGCCTTAACTAATGATTAATCCCGTTTTTTGATTGAATGGGGTGAAGGAAAAAGGACTTAAAAGTCATTGGAAAATTAAACCCGAAATAGAAAACTGAAAAATCTTGGTTTTACATAACGGCACAGCGCGGTACAATGGCGTTGAGCCACTGAAAAAAGGACAATCCCCATTTTCCCAACGACGCAACGCGGTGCTATTGCATTGCGCCACTGAAAATAGACAATTGGGAACTGAAACTTTGGCGCGACGCTGCGCTATCATGGTGCCTCACTAAAAAATAACAATTGTGAAAATTCCCCTTGGCGCGACGCGGTGCTTATCGCGTTGGGCTACTATTTTACACTAAAAGTGTCATAACTTCTCACCCGAGTATCGGATTTGGGCGAAATTGGTATCGTTGGAAATCTAATTCAATTATCTATCCGATGGGGGTCATGAGCTCAGAAATTCTCAGTAGAATAAAAGATAAGCTCATTTGAAGTTGACTATAACAACACTTCTCGAAAACTCAATCGGTAAGGAATATTTTAATTCGTCTAATAGCTTGGAGTTATTTGAGTCCTTAATATACATCAAACTCACTCATAATACTACCAAAGAACCCTAATCTATTTTGCATGAGATTGAATCATGGTTCTAATATTGGTTTGGATTCTCGGGGTATTATAATATCTCCCCCTTGGGAACATTCGTCCTCGAATGAGACTGGTTAGACTGAGAGTACTGTGCTGAAAAATCTGAGATCATATACTGAACATGCACTAATGGGAACATGAGAACATAACTAGGTCCAAAAAATGATACATGATCTGAATATCATGAACTGAACTGATTTCTTGAATATACGTAATGACATGCGAATGATTATAAGGGTGAGATATAAACGAGAGAGTCAACTTATGAGTAATTCATTTCTTCAAGCTAGATCTTGCTATGTGAATAAAAGATGGAAGGTTTAGGACATGAAAGTTCGGAGACTACATTACATCTCCCCCCTGGGATATTATGTCCCCCGAAAGATACTCACTTGGTTGAAATACTAAGGTAAGACTGAGATAATGCACGAGACACATACGGACTGAATCATAACTGATTATATGGAATTTGAAACATAATGCATGACATAAATCTGAATTTCACTGATCATTATTTGTGTAGCATGAGTACTGGAACTGAACATACTGTAAAGCATGAATACATGAGTCATGAGCTGCATGACCTGGGTTCGGAGTGCATAAGTTTCATGGAATATAATATGTACTGTTGAGCAAACTGAACTCTTATACTAGGAACTGAAAGCATAAATGATTTTTTTATGATGTGCATGAACATGAACTATGATTATGGAACTAACAAGTAACGCATGAGTAGATATCATGATGACTGAGAAATCTTTCACTGAGATAAGAACGGGTTGGGCATCATCATCCCCTACTGATGCTCTACAATACACTGGCATCACTACAAGAATCTATGAGACTGACTTGGTTACTTGTTCTACCATCTCCTCTTAGTTTAAAGCCATCGTTCTAAGTCTGTGACCACTTAATCAACATCTCTAAACTTTATTGCCACCACTTCACTCTAGAATCTGGTGTATGAAAATACACATAATTAGTAAACTCACTCTAAATGACTATGCCTAATAATGTAAAACTTGTTGCTAGTACTTTCTTCTGAGATACAACTCTTAGTTTTCAATATCCCCAATAATCATCATGGAACAACTTAAAATTGACTAACTTAGAATTTTCAAATCTTCTTTCTATTGGCTCAGCCTTCAAAGATTCAAACTTTGATTTTAACACTTAACATGAATATCCCCAAACCTTCAAAGAACCATACTACTTTCATCATAGCCTAAAATTATCACTTCTCTAAACTTATATTTTTCCCACACTATGAGAATTACCACTACACCAACATCAACAACATATAATTTTGAATTACCAAACTTAAATTCTTGCGCACACTATCTCAAGCCTACCGATTCACCTTGCATACAACTAGCCCTATGGAATACAAAATCTACTTAAATTCAGATAACACTATCCTAACTCTACTACTGCTGCTAAACTCCTGGTTCCATGCTTCTAAATCTAGATCATATGCTATCATTGG
The DNA here is from genome assembly GCA_030864215.1 of Capsicum pubescens. Taxonomy (NCBI): domain Eukaryota; kingdom Viridiplantae; phylum Streptophyta; class Magnoliopsida; order Solanales; family Solanaceae; genus Capsicum; species Capsicum pubescens. The sequence goes on along the minus strand of CM061541.1, from coordinate 53,665,530 downwards.
ATTTTGAGAAGGAATTTGAAAACACATATAACTCTTAAACACTGAGTTACTACCACTCCATTAAATGATTGATTCATTTAGAAACTGAAACCGAACGACTCTATTTCTGAAATCAACTAAAGTGATTTTCTGGGATACTAATAGCATGCCGCTTATGTATACCTGTATGGCTAGGATAGATTAAACCACTAAGGTAGACACTGAGAAGGGCTCCACTAATATTTCGGGTCTGACACCAAAGTTAGCGGCTATATAGAGGTTACAAAGGGAAGTAAAACCTCGGGATCTAACCAAGCAAAAACATAAAGATGAAAAACTTGTAATGTAACCATAACTATATTAGGAGAACTTTCCTGATCATGTTGGGACTAGAGTACATAAAGTCTATTCTGACGCTGACCACGGGTTGCACTGGAAGTGGTGCCCCGCTGAGTCGAGCGGTCGAATAGAGCTGAAGGATGAATGTGCTGACTCCGTGGACCATCCTTAGGATATTCTCTGACTCTCCACATCCAAAACACACATCATTGCCTCCTCTACACACACCCTTACAATTCTTACCACATTCTCCGCCAAGCGGATGATTACGAACACCCTTCCCACTACCTTGTGACTTAGATCCCGGTGCTTTATCTCTACTATCATTCTTAAACATAGGCACTGGAACACTAACTGAAGGCGAAGCTGGGGCTGAGAATTTCTGATAGAATTAGGAGCGGTTACTACCACTTGACCTAGCCTTAAAACTACTTGTTTCGGTCATCTTATTCTTTCTCTCTTTCTTCCTACGCTCTCCTCTCTCACTCATCTGAGCATGAGTCAAAAGCCTAGATAGGAAAACAGCCTACAGATTGTTCTAAGCAACTACTAAATAAGCTAAGGTAGTGAAAGAAGCTCTAAATTCGGCGTGAGAGACAGGCTGATTCAGGGGATCTTCCTGAACATGCGGAGGTGTGGGATGATTCCCATTTCTTCTTTTGTTGTTCTTTCTTGGAGGAATTTTTGTACACGGAAGGATGGATTAGTTAGAAAGAAAGTTTAAATAGAACTCATGCTTTATCGTACGACATGAATACTGAAAGAAGGGAAACTTTTCTTAAAATGCCTTGTAGCCTCTTGTCCATAAGTGTGGTGCGCATCACACCCATGCACAAGACTTTACTTGACACATTCCTAGGACAATTGAAAACCTTAGGCTCCGATACCAAGTTTATAATGCCCCGTGATTACACCTTGGGCGCAACACGGTGCTTACAGCCCCGAGAGATCACAAGCTAACCCATGAACTGGTACCTTCTATGAACACTGAACAAAATTGGTAACAAGAGTACATGTGTGGAATTTAACTTAAACACCATAAGGTTTAAAAAACTATAATCAATACCAAATCGTGAATTTAACATTTGAACACATACTGAAAAGCTAACTAACTGTCTGTTCTAGTCTGAAAGCCTCAAATAGAATAACCGAGGAGTTGATGGGACAAGCCCCCAACTAACCTCGACTGTTTGCTAAAACTAAGAAAACTAAAATAACATAACTGGTCCTCGAAACATGAGAACTCACCACAGCTGTTGCTCCTGGTGAGCTAGGATATCTAGGTACAGTTGGGAACCTAAGTATCTGAACCTATGATATGAAACATTATAGAACAAGAAACGGGTCTGCCATCAGTACTTTGAATATACTGGTATGCTAAATGAGGTAAAACTGAGATATATGGATTTATATGCATGAATGATAACCAACTGAATGAATAGCATGGGATAACTGAACATGAAGTAATAACTAGCTAAACTATTTAAAGTAACTTAGTAAACATGCATAGAGTAGAGATGGTCTGGTTAGCATGAGGATACTGAATATAAATGCGTAAAAAGCTGTAAAATTTGAGAATGCATGACCAAGCATATAATATATTTTTGATATAATCTGTAACTGAAAAACTGAAATCTGATAATTGAATAACTGATAAACTGTATGCTATGATCAAGCAAACCCGAACTGAGTTCTAAACTAAATACTAAAACTGAAACTATGGGAGGTATCATTTAACCGACATTTCCCACTCTGAGCTGATTGGGGTAACCCTAGCTGAAAGGGTGCTAGTACCATACCACGAGTACTAATTATGGTTGTGGAGTCAGTCCTAATCTAGCGGGTGACCCCTGAGATCAGTCCTAAGCTGGCGAGTGATCCTTGAGAGTGTTAGTCCTAAACTGGCGGGTGACATCTCATAACCTACGCTGGCTACGTAGTTCTGGAACTTAGGAATTGCTTCTAAGGATCCAGTCCTAACTGAAGGGTGAGCCCCCATCCCTAGGCTCACTCGGTGTTGAATCCTACTCCTATATAAACTGACACTGATTACTTGACTGAGCTAGGCTTAACTATAAAAGAAATTGACTCGGATTACTAAACTGATCTAAGTTTGACTGATATGATAACGGACTAAACTGATAATGCTCATACATTTCTGAAACTATTTTAAAACCACTGAGATTAAGTAAACAACAAAATTTTGGATATTCATAACCCCCAGGACTCGATAGCAATAACAACAACAAGGACACATGAAAGCTTTGAGACCATGGAAGGAGATCATTGTTCACAATTATTCACTAAAGCAGTTTATCAAATACATGGGGGTCAAGACTTTTACATGAGGATACTTCTAGACATAATGAGGTAGCACGATCACATGACAAAATCATAAAACTGAGGATTTATTCCAAATTCTCATGAACATGATATGGAACCCACAATGTTTAAAACATACTATAATGCATTCCACTTGAAAACAACTTCCAAAATCTTAACTTATAAACATGTAATAAGTATTCATTGTTCAAAACTCAATCATTTAGGCATTTCATCAAACACTTGATATGCAAAGTGTAAGCTAAGCATAGGAATAGTGTAAATCTTGTAGTAATAGCATGATTTCACTTCTAAGATCACTAATTTGGGTTTAAATTTAAAAAACAACACCATTCAACCATGTAAGGTTTAATATTACCAATAATTTCGTGGAAACGTGATAAAAAAATTGAAATTTATGTAAGTTCATGGAAATAATTCATAAAATATGTATTTAGGGCTACTTTCAATGAAAAATAGATTGTAAGCATCATGTATAATCAAAATTCATAAAAGTTTCATGGAGATAAATCATTATAAATATGTAATTTCATGATTTTAAACATAAAAGATGGATTCTTGGACTCCACGGGTGAAGTGGGCCCATGGATGAACATCTAACATACCTTAGGATTTTAATTTTGTAAAAGAATTGTAGTTCTTAATCGTTCTTGGGTGAAGAAGCTTGAATTCTTAAACTTTCTTGAGGAATTAATGGTTGAAGTTGGTGAATTTGGGTGGTGGCTAGGGTTTTTTATTGAAGAGGAAATTGTGAAAATATTAAATATAATGCCTTAACTAATGATTAATCCCATTTTTTGATTGAATAGGGTGAAGGAAAAAAGACTTAAATGTCCTTGAAAAATTAAACTCGAAACTGAAAACTGAAAAAAAAAATCCCAGTTTTGTATAACAGCGCGACGCGATACAATTACATCAAGCCACTGGAAAAAGGACAACCCCCATTTTGCCCAACGGCACGACGCGGTGCTATCGCATTGCGCAACTGGAAATGGATAACTGAGAACTGGAACTTTGGCGCAATGCGGCACCATCGCGGTGCCTCACTGAAAATGACAATTGCGAAAATGCCCCTTGGCGCGACATGGTGCTTATCGCGTTGGGCTACTATTTTGCATTAAAAGTGTCATAACTTCTCACCCGACTATCGAATTTGAGCTAAATTGGTATCGTTGGAAAGCTAATTGAATTTTCTATCTTATGGGGGGTCTTGAGCTCAGAAATTCTCTGTAGAATTAAATATAAGCTCTCTTGAAGTTGACTATAATAACATTCTTCTCAAAAACTCAATCGATAAGAAATATTTTGATTCGTCTAATAGCTTGGAGTTATTTGAGGCCTTAATATACATCAAACTCACTCATAAGACTACCAAAGAACCATAATCTATTTTGCATGAGCTTGAAGCATAGTTTTAATATTGGACTGGATTCTCGGGGTATTACAACCCCACACAGTCACATATCACATAATATCTCAATTTCAACAATTACAATACATATAGGCTCACACACGGGCACAACACATAGATAGCCATTTTTCATGATTAGTTTCTACCCTTAACATATATTTTATACCATTATTTACTACTCAGCCCAATCTAAAAGAGTGAAGTCATAACCTACCTCAAAAGTCAAAATACCGCAACCAAGACTTAACTTCCAAAGTCTTACTCCTCAAGAACGGTCCCAAACTCCATTAAAAACATCAAATATAGAATCTACTCATCAAAACAAAACCAACGACTCCCATATTGACTATTTTTAGGAACCTATAGCTAAAAACTCAAATCAAATAGAAGAAAAAACATTTTTATGCTTTACCAGGTAAAATCTTTGAAACTCAAGTTAAAATCAAGAATCAGAGTTTTTTTTAAGGTTAAATTGATGAAAAACTAGTAATTATAAAATTAAATTATTATTCAAATAAAAAAAAGTGAAATTGAAGTTTAAAACCAAGCCCTAAGATTTTTGGATTTTTGAGAATTTAATCAAGAATTACTAAGAAAAGGGTAATTTATTACCTTAAATCCGTAAGAGAATCAAGAAATAGATGTTAACCTTGCTTCCCAAGAACCCACAAGCTTCACTTTAAGCCCTCACACTAATTTTAGGGTTTAACTCTCAAGAGAAAGGTGAAAGAATGAGAAAAAGCCAGATAAAAAGGGTTATTTATACTATACTCGGATACCAGGTAAATAAGGCATAAATCGCACTTGGGGAATTCAATTCACCCTTTAAATTTCCTTATTGCACCAGCAACCTGGTGCACCAAATTTTTAAGTCCAAACGAACTTCGACAGGGTGTTCGGAATTCGTTCGGAGTCTGATATATGCAAATGAATTATATAACCACACTAAATCAATGCTTCGGACTCAGTGATGATATCATATTTTCAAAAAATATTGTTTTCATAAAGTTGACCCCAAAATCCAAAATCGCAATTTTTCAAACCGAGGGTCGAAATGAGATTTGTCGTAAAATCACACCAAATATGTTACCACCCTAAAATAGACACTTTTAATCTACTAAAAAAGTCAGATTTTCCATCCGAGGTAGTTTCGACCAAATGTGGGTCCCACGCCTATATTTTTAATTTTTGAACTTTTCGACCAATAGATCGAAATGGTCTCGGGTGCACCAAGACCCGAACCAAAGGTCTACCTAGCTTAAAAGCAATATTTCAAAGCTGCTGGGACAGTCCATTCAGCCATTCATTTCACATATCAACAGATATATATATAAGTCCAAAATAAAGCTCTCGAAGACATTAAAAACTGTAGACACATAATTTTGTCCTTTCCCGAAAATATTATAATCATTTTTATTTTATTGTATTTTTTTTAATTTTTAATTTTTATTTTTATTTTATTCACCTTACCATACTTTTTTTTAATTGATAATTTCTCCCCCCAAGAAAGAATTGAAAATAATTAAATACATAGTATCTTTGTCACCTCACTATGCCACCTCAACGCCTCACTTTCCATTTTTCATTGGATACATGCAAAAGGCATACACCCTACTCATTTTTCCACACGCCACCCTCATCTCTCCACATGCCACACTAAATATTCCCACAAGCCACACACTTATTCCCACAAGCCACCAATTATATGCTTCCACAGAGGATAATAAATAAAGAAAAAGAAAAATCAAATAAAAAATATAAAAAGAAAATTTCTAAAAGGGAAAAAGAGAGGCTCATTCTTTGATCATCATCTTCTCCACAATAACAACAATCACAAAATAATCTTCCCCATAAAAAAAAATCCTCCATTTTTCTTCCATCTTGGAGAGCAAGATAACAATCCACACGCACACAATAACAATTCTCCACCCATCGATCTTCCTCACAAGAACAAAAACTGAGGGAGAGAAATAAAGAATCGTGAAAAAAAAAGATTTGGTGAATAGTATCGGTGAACAGTAATCGATGAGCAGTAACCGGTGAACAGTAACGCCGTGAACAGTAACGGAGTGAAAAGTAACGGTGAACGGGTCATTATTTTCCAAGTTGGATTGTTGGTGTTAAGGTTCAGCTCGAGGTTTCCGAGTGAGAACTCTCTTTATTCGAATAACATTGAGTTTGAAAGCTTCAAATTGAGGTCCAATTCTACTCTCTTTCTCTTTTTATTTCATTGTTTATTATATTTGGTGTTGGATTGAATATTGTGTTATTGGGTCCTTGTTGGTGATGAATGCATGTTTATTTTGACTCATGGTTGGTTTCCTTGATTATGGTTTGTTGAAATGGTATCTCGTTTGAGAATTGAAATTGGTTGTTTGGGGTGGAAATGAGAACTTGATAAAAAGGGTGAATTTATTTTAATTTTTGTTTATTGTTGTTTTGTTTAATTCGAAATGTTTGTGAACTCGATAGGAGCATATTTTAGGCCGAGAGCTTAATAGGAAAAGCTAGGTTTGGGTAGGCAAATTTAGAGATATCGTTGAATGTTGAAAATTTGAATGTGTGGTGAATATTTTCTAGTTTATCGTACTTGATTCAATTGTACTCATTTGGCCGGGAAATGCCCCGAGGTACTTGTATTATTTTATCCGGGGAATACCCCAAAGTATTTTGTACTCGGAGGACGTTCGTGATGAAGGCCCAAGGCATCGGGTGAGGCATTGGAGCTTAGTCTAGGATTAGTTTAGAATAGGATTTACATTTTCGTATTTTTCTATTTCGGGACTGTATAACTCGGACTGGACACTATATTTTTATTCGTTTTGTTTTATTTGTTTGTTTGATTGTTTTACGTGTTTTTGTGTAGTTTGTACATCGTACTGTAAAATTAGCCGATTCATTCTACCAAGCGACCGTGGTCGAACCACGGGATCGAGGGGTGCCTAACACCTTCCCCTCGGTCAACAGAATTCCTTAACCAGTATCGTTGTTCGCAAACCAGTTTTGAAGAGTCAAATCATTTTGAAAAGGATCTTTCAAAGGTGACTTGGCACACCGGATTATGTCAAGTGGCGACTCTGAATAAAAATAATATAAATAATTCTTTTTCGAAACAATTATTTTCTTTTGTCACTTTAATTAATAAAAGCCTTTCGAACTTAAAATCATAATCTTCCTTGGAGTACGAAAAAGGGGTGTGACAGCTCTGACGACTCTGCTGGGGATTTTTCAGAATTCGAGGTTATTTTGGAGTTGTATCAGCTTAGTTTGGCACTATAGGTGTATAGGAATTTGTTTGTGATGTTTTGTGTTATTGTTTATCATTTTGAGTACCTACGTGCTCTTTGTTTATAGTTTTTACTTTATGTCTTATCGCTTTATATCTGACATCATGTGCATATCCCGAGTCTTTCTTTCTGCAACAAGTTCGTAGTACACGTGTGTACACGACCTATAATTGAGTCACCCTCATTTTAGGGGGGCCGTTGGATTGTATGGAGTAGGTGGCCAGCTAAAGCAAGTCATTATCGGCCATACGCTCCCCCGAACAGCCTTATTAGTGGACCCCAGCGTAGGTCAACCTTTAGGTCATGTTTATTTGCATCATATTGAGACCTAGAGGGACCCACGTGGCCCTTTGTAGGAGATTCACCTCTAAAGCATCCCTACTTGCTAAATGTTGCATCTTTAAGGGTGATATGGTTATTTGACGGATTGATTTGGGGGAAAGCATGTGCTAGATTTAAATAGAGTGTGTAGGCAAGAAAAATTGAAAAAAAAAGGAAAAAGAAAGAAGAAGTGAGTAGAAAAGAAAAAAAAAGTTTCGCAGTTTTTAGAGTTTTTTTTTATGGCTTTTGTATTTCATAATTCAAAAATTCAAAAAGATTTTTTTACTTTTCACACTCATTTTCTCAAAAACATCAAAAAGATTTTCCTGTGTCTTGTTTAGCATGCATTCATAATTCGTAACTTCAAAAAGATTTTTCATTCATAGGAGTTTTTATAAAAGAAAAATGCAAAAAAAGATGTTAGAATTTTTTTTACATTTCGTATGAAGCAAATACCAAAAAAAAAATTCTTTCATAGTTGTTGGTGTAATTTTTGTATGAAGTGTTAACTTAAAAATCCAAAAACATTTTATTTTCATCGTGTAGTCGTGTCTCTCAAGTTAAGATTTTGTTGTTCTATAATCCTTAATTGTCCAATCTGGAGAACTACGCACCCCTGATTCTCCTATCTCAGGAGTGAGATACGTAGGCAACCTATTGTGGGTTAGGAGATCTTATTTCAAAAATTCAAAAATATTTTTCTTCACTCTTTATTTAGAGTAGGTGTCATATGCATCTTCAAAAGAAAACTACAAAAAGATTTTCCTTTAATAGGTTCAAGTTTCATTTTCGCATGAAATTGAAAAATTGAAAATTCAAAAAGATTTTTCTTTGGTAATCATAAGTTTCATTTTGTATAGGGAGTTTAAGCCTGAAAAATGCAAAAAGATTTTCGTCAATTCTTTTGACAATTTGTTATTTTTGAAGTTTCAAGAAAAAGAAAAAAAAAGAAAAAAGAGTTTAATTGGCCATTTCGGCAAGACTTCACGAACTACACACACCTGATTCTCCTCTCTTGGGAGTGAGATACGTAGGCGCCCCTCTTGGGTTCGGTGACTTTTTCAAAAAAAAAAAGATTTTGAGAAAGTGTTGAACTCTAACGCATTTGCTATCTCTTGTTCAGTAGTTTGAGGTTGTTGGTTTGTGGCATTTTGGTTGGTCCTCCATATTGTACCAAGTCACAGAGAAGGTTATGGCCAACAAGGATATCGAATTTGTTGTCACTAATCAGATAGGGAGTTCGGGAAATGAGAATTTAGGAGCTGATGAAGAGATTCGGAAATTAAGGCAGCAAATGATGGAAATTCATCGAGCTTGGGCTAATGGGTTTCCACCTCCTCCAGTTCCCACTGATATTCTGGAATATATTTTTAGCTTGCCTCCCGTGTCACATGCGCAATTTCCCATTTTTATTGATATGACACAACATGCATCAGGATTGACTCAGGGGCAACAATATCCAACCACTTCCAATGTTCATTTCCTTACTCCCCAATCCAAGACTACCACATACTCGGCTCCACCTGTTGTTCATGCTTTTACGGTGCCACTCTCACCTGAAGCTCCTACTTTTGATATTCATCCACAAGTTGTGCCTCCCTACTCTACAAGAGAGATTGCATTGAATATTATTGGTGATCAACATTACACTTCCGAGCCTACATTCAAGTTGACATGTCTTTACGGTGACACTCACCCGCCTGAATTTCTTCCTAACACTGAGAATCCTGCTATGACAGAAGAACAAGAGGAAATGACCAGAAAATTGAGAAGTTTGGAACTGGCTATGAAGAATTTGCAAGGACTTGGGGATTATAAAAGTGTCTCATAGAAGGACTTATGCATGTTTCCAGGTGTCAACCTTCCTCCTGACATTAAAATGCCAAAGTTAGAGAAATATGACGGACATGGGGATCCAGTGGCACATTTGAGGCGCTATTGTAACCAATTAAGGGGCGTTGGAGGGAAAAAAGAACTACTCATGGCTTATTTCGGGGAGAGTCTTTCAGGCCTAGCTTCAAAATGGTTTGTTGACCAAGACATTGACAAGTGGATTAGTTGGGATGACCTAGCTAATGAATTTGTGCAACAATTTCAATACAATGTAGAGTTGATCCCTGACGAAAAATCCCTAACTGGTATAAAAAAGAAGAATACTGAGAGTTTCAGGGAGTATGCGATCAGATGGAGCGAACAAGCTGCTAGAGTAAAACCGCCAATGAAAGAAAGCAAAATAGTGGAGGTATTTATTCAAGCGCAGGATGAAACATATTATCAACACTTGTTACCTGCATTAGAAAAGTAATTTATTAAGGTCCTTAAAATGGGGGAGATGATAGAATAGGGAATTAAGACTGGTCGCATTGTGAGTTTTGCAACATTGAAAGCAACAACTCAAGCAATTCAAAAGGGATCAGGAAGTGTTGGGGAGACAAAGAATGAGGAAGTTGCATATTCTGTTGTAGTTGGACATCAGGAAAGGTCAAGAAGACCCCTTCGTCATCACTCTCAGGCTCAAACCCAAGTTCATGCTCAATCTCCACATAATCACTCCCAAAATTCATTATACTCTGCTCCTCCACCTTCATATTCAATATATAACGCACAACCATATGTTCAACCCCCATCTTACCCACAGTGGAACACACCAACTCCTCAGAGTCGTCCTCTAACTCCACAAACATACCAAAACCCTTCTAAGCCTGATTTTCGATCCAAGCCAAATGATGAAATGACGCAGAAGTCAAGAGATAGTTTCACACCAATTGGAGATTCATATGTCAGTTTATTTCAGAGATTGGTATAATGGGGCATGATCACTCCTCTCCTTAGGTGCACTCTTAATCGACGTTCAAGAAATTATGACCCCAATGTACGATGTGCGTATCATTCTGATGCTCAGGGTCATAGTATTAAAAATTGTCGAGATTTGAAAAGAGAAATTGAAAAGTTGATTCAAGATGGATCAATTATGGTGCATAACATTGACAGTGAGGAAAGCTATAGTCATGCTGATATGCAAACCAGTGGCTAATTTGTCAGGCTGAGCAATTGAGAAGTCACCTCTCTCCCTACTAGGAAAAGGTCGGGTAGCTTGTTTTGTTTTATTTTCTATTATCCGAATTATTTCAGGGTTGTAGTTCGGGATCTATTTTGTTTTATCCTTTTGTCATTTATGTTCAAACCCTTCTATTTTTTGTTTCAACTAAATGAAGTGTCCCATTTTTCTTTGTGTTTTAAATATGTGTTGTTTGTGTGTTTTCTTTACATAGTACATTTTATGTTGACTCTAGTGATCTGACATGCTAGTGAAATTTTCAGCCAGATCTTAAAATCTGGTTTAAGCATGAGCATTGAAATAAAAAGTTTAAAGTTAGAAAAAGAAAGTGTCTGAGAAAATAGATAGTGTGCTGGGGCATTTGGTGATCAAGTAAGGCCTTCTTTGAAAATTAAGGTAATTATTTTGAGAATCATGAGAATAACTTGGTCAACATTTGAAAGACATGTCTCAATTAGGTCAAATAGTGGATGTGTGATCCTACATCAAAAGGAATAGAAAAATTAGATCCATGAAAGCATGAGGAATGTACAACAAAGATGGAGTTTGCAGAAGTATAGACGCACGATCTTAGTTAAAATTAGTGTTGTAAAAAATATCACAAATGATCTTCATCTCTCACTTTCATATTGCATGATGTGTACTGGCATTTTCAAGGATTGATATGACGAAGGCATTTCATTCTGCTATCCAAACATCGTGTCATCCTTTGTTTACCCCATTTGAGCTTTAGTCCTATTTTCTTTCATACCCCTCTTTTGGAATCTAGATAGAGTCAGCAAAGCTCAAAAAAAAGTGGCAAGCAAAACAATAGAGTTAGAAAGTTTCAAAAAGAAACGAGAGAAAAAAATGTGTCCAAAAGAAGGAAAAGAAGAGGGCATCAAGAAAAATAGAGTTAGGAGGTCCTAAAAAGAAAAAAAAAGTCAATAAAAGAAAAAAAAAATAGAATCAAGCAAAAGAACAAGCCGTCAGAACTACGCATGACCTGATTCTCCTCTCTCGAGGGTGAGATACGTAGGTTGCCCTACTCAGGGCTCGGTCCAACCAAATAAATAATTTAGAATTGCCCAGTCAAAAGAAACTGGGGCATGAGTTAATCCTCATTGTTTGAGTTGATTCCAAAAGTTGTAAGTCCTACCCCACTTCAAGTGTCGATTGGGACCCATGCCATCCTTTCTTTCTAACCCTATCCAAAAGCTAAGTTACAACTAAAGAAAGACCTTCAGATCAATCTTTGAGGATGTTAAGGCTAAGCATGCAAGGGATATGATGATGCATTTGGGAACTACTTGTCTTCCTCAGCATAAGAAATCAGGAGAGAAATAAAAATGAGAGAGTCTTATTGGTGAAAACCCTTACGGGCACTGTAAGATGATGGTAAGTTGAGAGAGATAAAAATGAGAGAGTCTTATCGGTGAAAACTCTCACGGGCACCATAAAACGACTGTGAGATAAGGGAAACAAAGATAATAGAGTCTCATTAGTGAAAAACCTTTACAGACACCATAAGGCAATGGTGAGCTGAGGAAAAGAAAATAAGAGAAACTTGTTGGCGAAAACCCTTCAAGGCGCCACTAGCCAAATAGGGTCTTTAATCCAATTGAAGCAACTCAGTTTCAAGGCCATTAACTCAACAACAATGGATAGAAAGTTTGGATGAAAAGATCAAGCTGCTTAATCCAAAATGCATGGCATAATCATTAGTGTTGACTGTCATTTTTAGATGAATTTTTCGTTTCTTTGTTTCAAAAGGGGACATTCATTGTCTTTTCTTTCTTCTCTTTATTTTAATTTTATCTTTCTTGAGTCAGTTATCAAAACAAAACTTGTCATTCTTTTTTTTCGTTTCTTGTCTTTGAGTCAAGCCCGTGTCAAAACAAGTGAGAAAAGATTTCAAAACTGGCTACCAGCTTCTTTAATTGCACAAAGCAAGACAAAATCTAGCACATGAAAGAGACATGATTGTGAGCCAAAAAAGGGTATGCAGAAAGTTTTGTCAACAGAGAAGTCGGGGAACTCATAGAAATACCAAGGTTCAAAGGGTTTATTTGAGAAACACGACAAAACAAAAATACTGTGTTTGTTTCAGAGTCACTCTTAATAAGCTGAGTTTAAGTCAATAATACAGCAAGTCAATGACATATGCTAATGGTTGGAATCAAAGCTAAATGTAACGGGGGCATGAGCAATTTCCTCAAAAGCCAAAGACACAAACTAGCCACCATGTTTTTAAACTCACAAGTTTTCTTTGTATGTAACAGGAATACATGTTACATTCAGATCAAGGATTTCAGAGCCTAAACATCAAAGGCCATAATTTCTCACCTCAACAAATACTAGAGACAAGGTTGTTGCACAGGTTTGGTAATCAAAACCATGGTAAAACTCATAATTTAAGATCTCTAGGAGACACACTTTATTGTTTTGATAATTCAAACAACATTGGTAAGGAAACACACTTCCTTGATTGGGTAATTTGAATTTTTCTTCTTAGTTAATGCACTTCCTAACTTAAGTCTTGATTCCTATTAGACATACCTTTTAGTCGAGTCATCACCTTTGATTCCTATAAGACGTACCTTTTAGTCGATTCATCCCTCTTGATTCCTATAAAACGTACCTTTTAGTCGAGTCATTCCCCCTTGACCCCTAGAAGACGTACCTTTTAGTCTAGTCACTCCTTTGATTCCTATAAGATGTACCTTTTAGTCGAGTCATTCCCTCTTGATTCCTATAAGACGTATCTTTTAGTCGAGTCATTCCTCCTTGACCCCTAGAAGACGTAAATTTTATTCGAGTCGCTCCTTTGATTCCTATAAGACGTACCTTTTAGTCGAGTCATTCCCCTTGACCCCTAGAAGACGTACCTTTTAGTCGAGTCATCTCCCTTTATTCCTATAAGATGTACCTTTTAGTCGAGTCATCACCCTTGATTCCTATTAGACGTACCTTTTAGTCGAGTCATCCCCTTTGATTCCTATGAGATGTATCTTTTAGTCGAGTCATTCCCTTTGATTCCTATAAGACGTACCTTTTAGTCGAGTTATTCCCTTTGACCCCTAGAAGACGTACCCTTTTGGTCGAGTCATCCCTTTTGATTCCTATAAGATGTACCTTTTAGTCGAGTCATTCCTCCTTGACCCCTAGAAGACGTACCTTTTAGTCGATTCACTCCTTTGATTCCTATAAGACGTACCTTTTAGTCGAGTCATTCCCCTTGACCCCTAGAAGACGTACCTTTTAGTCGAGTCATCTTCCTTGATTCCTATAAGACGTACCTTTTAGTCAAGTCATCACCCTTGATTCCTATTAGACTAACCTTTTAGTCGAGTCATCCCCTTTGATTCCTATGAGATGTATCTTTTAGTCGAGTCATTCCCTTTGATTCCTATAAGACGTACCTTTTAGTCGAGTTATTCCCTTTGACCCCTAGAAGACGTACCCTTTTGGTCGAGTCAACTCCCTTGATTCCTATAATACGTACCTTTTAGTCGAGTCATTTCCCTTGACCCCTAGAAGACGTACCCTTTAGTCGAATCATTCCCTTTTACCCCTATAAGACGTATCTTTTAGTCGAGTCATCTCCTTTTGATTCCTATAAGACGTACCTTTTAGTCGAGTCATTCCCCTTGACCCCTAAAAGACGTACCTTTTAGTCGAGTCATCCCTCTTGATTCCTATAAGGCATACCTTTTAATCGAGTCATTCTCCTTAATTTCTAGAAAATGCACTTTCTAGTAGAGTCATTGCACTTAATCCTTATGAGACGCACTTCCTTGTTAGTTCTCATTTGTCAGGTGACACACTTTTAAATTTAAACTTCTATCTCTAGAAGACGCACTTTTTAGTCAGAATTCCTCACTTTAATTCTTAAGAGACGCACTTCCTAGTCCTGGTCATTCAATTTTACTCTCAAGAGATGTATTTCTTGGTCAGAGTCTTGATTCAGTATTGCAACATGCAAGTAGGTATGATCTGACTTTCTCAAAAGTCTTTTGATGGTACACTGGGCAAAAAAAATATTAATATCTGTTTCGGAACTTTACTTTTTTGGTAAACGATTTTCTCTTTACAATAATTTTGTTTGGGATAATTTTCTTTCTAGTTTTGATGTGATTTAAGGAGCCCGCCCGAAACACAGGGTGAATAAATGGAAAGTCAAGCAACAAAGTGAAGAAATTGAAAGTCAAGTAACAAAATGAAGAAAATGAAAGTCAACAGATCGGAAATAGCAAGTCAGGATCCCTCCTGGAGAATAGGGTGATGAAATTGAAAACCAAGCAACAAGTTGAAGAAATTTCAAATCAGGAGCCCGCCTGAAGAATAGGGTGATGAAAATCAAGTCAAGATTCCAACAGAAGCTGCGTAGATAGAATTTTATAATTTCATTTATGTTTTTAACTTGTAATTTTCATTTTTTTGATGTAATAACAGAGCCGCGGACCGGAACCTCGATGGGACCTCACTCGACTCTCCTACTCGGCATAGTCCATCTCCTAACAATCCTTTGAGATAACTGTCACTTGATTCCCTCATAACTTGGGTAGGTAGGATGTCCTAAGTCAAGACCTGGTTTCTTTCCCTCCTCGTGCTCAGTGCTTTTGAATAAAGGTCAGGACAAAATTCTGTCTCATTGTCTACTACTTTGTATGAAAACACCATGTGTTTACATCCAAAGGGGGCATGATGTAGACACGTAATTTTGTCCTTTCCCGAAAATATTTTAATCATTTTTATTTTATTTTATTTTTTTTAATTTTTAATTTTTTATTTTTATTTTTATTTTATTCACCTTACCATACTTTTGTTTAATTGATAATTTCTCCCCCCAAGAAAGAATTGAAAATAATTAAATACATAGCATCTTTGCCACCTCACTATGCCACCTCAACACCTCACTTTTCATTTTTCATTGGATACATGCAAAAGGCACATGCCCTACTCATTTTTCCACACGCCACCCTCATCTTTCCACATGCCACACTAACTTTTTCACATGCCGCACACTTATTCCCAGAAGCCACCAATTATATGCTTCCACATAGGATAATAAATAAAGAAAAAAGAAAAAACAAATAAAAATATAAAAAGAAAATTTCTAAAAGGGGAAAAGAGAGACTCATTCTTTGATTATCATCTTCTCCACAATAACAATAATCACAAAATAATCTTCCCCTTAAAAAAAAATCCTCCATTTTTCTTCCATCTTGGAGAGCAAGATAACAATCAACACACACACAACAACAATTCTCCACCCATCGATCTTTCTCACAAGAACAAAAACCGAGGGAGAGAAAGAAAGAATCGCGAAAAAAAAAAAAGATTTGGTGAACAGTGCCTGTGAACAGTAACCGATGAACAGTAACCAGTGAACAGTATCGGTGAACAGTAACGCCATGAACAGTAACGGCGTGAAAAGTGACGGTGAACGGGTCATTATTTGTTGAGTTGGATTATTGGTGTTAAGGTTCGGCTCGAAGTTTTCGGGTGCGGACTCTCTTTATTTGAATTTTGTTGAGTTTCAAAGCTTCAAATTGAGTTCAAATTTACTCTCTTTCTCTTTTTATTTCATTGTTTATTATATTTGGTGTTGGATTGAATATTGTGTTATTGGGTACTTGTTGGTGATGAATGCGTGTTTATTTTGACTCATGGTTGGTTTCCTTGATTATGGTTTGGTGAAATGGTATCTCGTTTAAGAATTGAAATTGGTTGTCTTGGGTGGAATTGAGAAATTGATAAAAAGGGTGAATTTATTTTAATTTTTGTTTATTGTTGTTTTGTTTAATTCGAAATGTTTGTGAACTCGATAGGAGCATATTTTAGGCCGAGAGCTTAATAGGAAAAGCTAGGTTTGGGTAGGCAAATTTAGAGATATCGTTGAATGTTGAAAATTTGAATGTGTGGTGAATATTTTCTAGTTTATCGTACTTGATTCAATTGTACTCATTTGGCCGGGAAATGCCCCGAGGTACTTGTATTATTTTATCCGGGGAATACCCCAAAGTATTTTGTACTCGGAGGACGTTCGTGATGAAGGCCCAAGGCATCGGGTGAGGCATTGGAGCTTAGTCTAGGATTAGTTTAGAATAGGATTTACATTTTCGTATTTTTCTATTTCGGGACTGGACACTATATTTTTATTCGTTTTGTTTTATTTGTTTGTTTGATTGTTTTACGTGTTTTTGTGTGGTTTGTACATCGTACTGTAAAATTAGCCGATTCATTCTACCAAGCGACCGTGGTCGAACCACGGGATCGAGGGGTGCCTAACACCTTCCCCTCGGTCAACAGAATTCCTTAACCAGTATCGCTGTTCGCAAACCAGTTTTGAAGAGTCAAATCGTTTTGAAAAGGATCTTTCAAAGGTGACTTGGCACACCAAATTATGTCAAGTGGCGACTCTGAATAAAAAAAAATGTAAATAATCCTTTTTCGAAACAATCGTTTTCATTTGTCACTTTAATTAATAAAAGCCTTTCGAACTTAAAATCGTAATCTTCTTTGGAGTACGAAAAAGGGGTGTGACAAAAATCACAATACCACATAAAAGATACTAAAAATACATCGCGAACTATGTCAATCACCACCACACCCCAGAAATACCATAATATAACTACGAAAAGGGGTAAAATAGTTAAATCATACAAAAACACACAATGCACATATTTCATCAAAAAAAAGCTGGTCGTTAGGCTGAGCCAACTTTGTCCGACAATGCTTTTGATCATTTACCTTGGGTTTATTGGGAGATGATACCACCTGCAGTTCCTAATGCGGTTACAGCTGAGAAAAGTTATAGACACTCTACAAGGACTTCCAATCCTCCTATATGGTTGAAGGATTATATGACTAATGTCACCTATCTTGAACATCCATATTCCATGTCTGATTACCTTACTTATGATACATTTTTACACGAATATCAGCTTTATCTGTGTAATATTTCTGAGAAGTTTGAACCTAGGAACTAAGAAGAAGAAATAAAGGATCCAAGATGGGTGGCAGTTATGCAACAGGAGATCAAAGTCTTGGAGGAGAATAATACTTGACAGATAGTTTAGTTACCTAAAAAGAAGCATCCTATTGGCTGCAAATGGGTCTTTAAGATCAACTATAAAGCAGATGTCCAGATAGACAGATTCTAAGTAAGACTGATTGCAAAAGGATATAGTCAAATAGAGGGAGTTGATTATCAATAAATATTTGCTCAGATGGTTAAAATGGTAATAGTTAGGTCTATTATTGCTTTGGTTGCAGTTGAGAATTAGAATATCTACCAAATGGATGTTTTCAATGTGCTCAGTTGAGAATCAGCATGTGCTCAGGTAAGGGTTATGCCACATCCATTTCAATAAGCATTTTAGCATATAAAATATGCCCTTCTGCGGTAGTTAGACTATCAGTACATACTGGTTTTCCCATGTAGCTAGCAGTTCTATTCAAGTTGTCTAGGGACCAGTATTAGACAGGCAGACTGGGGAATGTAACCCATAATGACATTTGTTTCAAAGATTCCTTGCTCACCTGGAAGTTTGGTGACCATGGTTTCAACACAACGGATATGCTCATAAGTATAAGGGCCATTATTTTGTACCTTTGCTCTATCTTCTTCATTCTCAAATTAAAAAATAAAATAGCCATCATCGTGAAGAAAAATGTGGTATGTCCACAAAGCTCCAGATAGCATATACAAAGTTCAGCATCTGTTTGAAGGAAGGGTTCTTCCCGACCATATATCCTATTAAAGCACAATCCCATTTTCTTCGTTGTTTTTCCACCTCTATCAACTACTTTAACCCCATTTTTCAACACTGGTGGAAAGTATTGAAGTTGCTTACCCTCCATCGGAGTCTTGTTATGCGTTATCTCATTTGGTTTGGAGTTTATCGAGAAGGTGAGCTTCCTTATCGCTTGTGTCAAGACCTACCCTGCTTCAGTATTATCAGTTGGGGTTTTATTGACTTGGGTAAGTAGGGGTTTTTGTGTAGAAGTCTTCGAACCACTGCCAACTCCCTCCACCCATTGGGATAGCTGGACTGTAGATAATGGTTAAGGAACCCCCGTTTTCAGCGTAATAATTCGAGAACTCGTGTCCGCTAAATTATCGTAAAAATCATTTACGAGAATTTTAAAAACAAAGTGCATAGTCTTGAATTGACGTGTCTAAATGATTCAGGCTCAAACATCTAACTAACATTTTTTTGAAAATATTTTCTTTTCATACCAAACACGGTAACACACCCTTAGTTCCATCTTGTGCATTTCTTTTTATCAGACAACAAAATTCACTATTTATAAACATATAAAATATTGGTTATTTAGATGTTTATTGCACCATTCATTTAGAATTACTTGTCATTATTTTTAGAATTTAGTTTTTATTTTTACTTGTCATTTTTTACAAATAGAGAAAAGACAAAAAAAAAAACATGTTTTACCCTTGCATTAATTACTTATTCTATACTATATCAATTATTATTATTTTTAATGAGTATGTTACATCAAAATGTGACAAGTAAATTCGAAACAAGTGAGTACTAAAAATCGTATATTATTGTAAAATCATTTAACCTGGTGGTACAAGAAATCTTTACATTATTCGCGCACATAAGTCTGCCCTACTTATATTGATGACTAAGCGCCATATAAATTAAATGCATTTTTATATTAAAAAGATTAATATAATTTTTTTGAAAATTGAAATGCAAAAAGACAAGCACAAGGACCTGTTCAGTCATAAATATTGCTAGTTTTAAAAAGAAAATGGTAAAATTTATTTGGCCATAAAATTTGTCAAATTTTAACAAAAATCCCAAGATCCCAAAATCTAGAAAAGGCATTTTGAGCCAAAATCAAATTTTGGATTTTTTTTTACAAATTTTAAAACTTGCCCCAAATTTTGTACTTTATATATTAAAAAAAATCATCAATTATGACTCTGATTAGATATTAAATTCATCTATTCAACATCTCATTAAACAGATTCTTATTAAAGAGATTATTGGTACACATTGAAAGATTATATTAAAGAATAGCTAATCACTATTATCGTTTTTATAATTAATTTTTTTCATCAATGAATCTTTATAACTAATTTTGATAGTTTGTAATTATATTATTACTAATTAGTGAATTTGTTCGCGCTTCGCGCGATCATAAAATATGATATAAAAAAAATGACTAAACAATTTTTATTACAAATTTTCTAATGAAAATTTATTTTACTAAAAATAAGTAACATAAATGATAGAAACATTATTTGTGAAGAAGCAAGAGAACTTTTTGGTATTTAAAAATTGAATACTGCATACGATGATGAAGATGTGCGGGCACAAGTCAAGAATGCACCCTCCATATTTTTTGTTTCTTGTACATAAGTCCCTAAATCCTTCTTACTAAATTCTTTAGCATCCCTGATAGAGATAGTTTGTGGATCTTACAACAACAACAACAACATACAGTATATTCTCATAAAGTGAATCTGAAAAATAAAAATGTTAGCAGTTCGTACATTACCTCAAAAGTGAAGCTTATTGAAGTCCTAGATCTTTTATTATTTTTTAAAATGATCAAGATATTCTATTAAACATGTGTGTGAATTATCAAAGTGACAATTTTATATATCTAAAGATGATAAGGAAATAACAAAATCAATTACGAAATTATTAATTATCTACTCCACTTGTAATTGACTATTTTTTTTTAATAATAAAAGATTCATGAATATATTTTTACAAGCAAAATGAGTTAAAATCAATAGAAATAAAGATAAATATCAATGTTGACGTAAGAGAGACGTTATCTAATTTTTTATGAGACTAACTAATACATATTTCAACCTACTTAGTGAGATTATATTTAACGGCCTATTAACAAATGGAGCAAAAAAATTGTGTCTTACAAATAATACTCAATCAAATTTTTTAAAAAAATTAGCACAATTTTTTATTGTCCTTTGTTTAGTTGCGCATCAAAATTATTTTAATCACATGTAATTAGTCCCTTGATTTGAAAAGATCATTTTTAGTCTCCACTTTATCATATGAAGTAGTAGTACTTTAAAGAATAACTTTTATTAGTAAATATGATAACTTTCAATAATTATTCTGAGCTTTTAGAGAACAAGTACCTGTTTGGATTGACTTTTGATTTTTGGCTTATTTTTAGCATTTTAAGTCAAAAGTTATAAGTTGAGATTTCTAACTAATGACTTTTGACTTATTTTTAGCATTAGCTTAAAATTAAGTGCTTATAAGCACTTTTTAAATATACTCAAACACTTCAAAAGTGCTTAAAAATTAATTTTGACTTAAAAACACTTAAAATAAGTCAATCCAAACAGACCCAAAGATATAATGAAGGACATTTAAATTGAATAATTTTAGTTATCAATGCACATGACATTTATTTTTAGAAGGGAAAAGGATCAAATATGCCCCTAAATTTTTCGAAAAGGTCCAAATATACCCTCCATTATAAATTTGATCCAAATATACCCCCGCTGTTAAAAATTAGGATTAAATATACCCCTACAAACGTCAACTGATTTGCTGAAATTTTGAAATTCTTTTTTTCTTTTCTTTTTAATTTTTGGTCGCCACGTAAGCAAAAAAGTGTCACATCAATAAAAATAAATTAACCCAATTTTTTTATACCCTGACCCGATCCAAGATCCGACCCAAGACTCCTTTAACCTCCCTAATATCATAATCTTCTACGGCAATAAGTAGTCTACCCATGGATGTTAGTGAATCAATACACAAAGCAGATTGGATTTCTCCTATTTGTTTTCTTTAAGGAAAAATTTAAACTGACATAAACTTACATATTTGTGTTTCTCCTTTCTTTGAGAAAAAATTTACACATATTCTATGTCTCCATATACAACTTTTTTAATATGAAATAAGACATCATATACAACTTACCTGCATACAAACTATACGGTGACAGTATCGGAGAGCTGCTGAACACCACGAAGCAAAAAACAGCTCTTCGAAACCTAGTGACCAAAAAGCCCTTCACCAAAATTCCATGATTCCGGCAACAACTCCGGTGCCTTCAAACTTCTCTCTACCGGATCTTTCTCACGATTACGGAGCCTTAGAACCTGTTATTAGTGGTGAATTCATGCAGCTTCATCGCCAGAAACATCATCAGACTTACATTACAAATTACAATAATGCCCTTCAACAATTTCATGATTCAATTAACTAGGTGATTCTCTTACTGTTGCTAAATTGTAAAGTGCTATCAAGTTTAATGGCGGAGGTCATATTAATCACTCAGTTTTCTGGAAGAACCTAGATCCTACTCGCGAAGGTGGTGGTGAGCCTCCAAAGGGTTCTCTTGGCTATGCCATAGACACCAACTTTGGGTCTCTTGAAGCTGTAATACAAAGGATGAATGCAGAAGGTACTGCTTTACAGGGTTCTGGTTGGGTGTGGATTGGTTTGGACAAAGAGCTGAAGTGTCTTGTTATTGAAACCACCGCAAATCAGGATCTTTTGGTTATTAAAGGACCAAACTTGGTTCTTCTTTTGGGCATTGATGTTTGGGAACATGCATACTACTTGCAGTACAAAAATGTGAAACCAGATTACCTAAAGAATATATGGAAAGTCATGAACTAGAAATATGCTTCTTAAGTTTATGAGAAAGAATGCCCTTGAACTGAGATCTTTGACGCTATACAGAGGACATGTCCCGTGTCTGTATAAATTTTAACGCGAATTTAGTACTCATAGTCGTTCTAGTGGTCCTCTTTGTATGATAAGTAGTAGCTGATTGATGTACTACGCGTGTAGAAACTGAAATAAGCTACACTGGTTGTTACCAATTTTGCATGAGACAACTAACTATTGTAGCTAAGATTGTACTGAACATGGACATCACATCTGAACACTATAGAAGAACAAAAGTGAGAATTGATTTGATATGTGCTTATCATCTAAGTTCCTCGGGCTCTTCAAAATGTCTACAAGTGTGTGTCGGATCCTTCAAAAATAGTATTTTTTTGAAGAATCCGACACGGGTGCGACAATATTTTTAGAGAGTCCGATTAACTTAGCTTATAATTCAAGAACCAGTTCCATCCGAGAACAAATATAATGAACTGACTAGATTTTTACTAACAGGATTAAGCAATTAAATCTTCGCATAGAAATTTGTCCACGTTATGGAACATCAGACCATAACTAAAGACTAACATAAAATTGTTTATCCTTACTTAAATAAAACAGCACAAAACTGCATAAAACAGCAACAACATTTTGAATAAAACTGAATAAAAACAGCAAAAAATTGAATAAAACAACACAATTCGGGCAAAAAAATAACAAAAATCTGCACAAAAATAGCCAAAAAAAAAGGACCACACTGCAAAAAAAATTGAACAAAAAACAGCAACAAAAAAATATGAACAAAAACAACATCAAAACTGGGTAAAAAATAGTAAAAAATCTAGACAAAAACATTCAAAAAATTAGACAACAACAACACAAAAACTGAATAAAACAGTAAAAATCTGAGAAAAAAAGATAAAAACAAAAAAAAACAAGAAAGTAGGATAAAACAACAACAATACCATTCATTCAACTAACCAAAAGATAGTGTCATCAATACCATTCAACAGTAACATCATCATAATCAAAAAAGATATGTCCATAATGCTATTCATCAAGGCATATGAAAGTTTAACCTGACTTAATTATCAGGTGTTGAACCAACCCAAAATAAAAGTTACTTCCGACTATATTGTTTGTCAATCAACTATGATTAACCATCGAAAAATTAAGTCAAAAGTATACATAGAAATTAAACTACATCACAGAAAAGCATCATCAGGTGCAAGTACTCCTTTGCCTTTAACCCCTATTTTGGTCCTTCTTTTTTTTTGCTTCCATTTGCAATTGTCCAGAAGAAACTGTTTTTTTTCCTTTCCAGGTTGTCTTGACCGGAGAATAAGGTAGATTCGTTGACACTGAAATACTAGTGTGATCTCCAGTAAAATTAATTTTTCTTGTACTAATTGGAACACCTTCTGTCATCAACTTCTCAACCCAAGATTCAGATTCAGGATATACCATTGGTCTTAGGGGCGGATCTTCTTCATTTCCAACATCGGAATCATATGATTCAAAATTTTGTGTTGCAATTTGTATTTGTTCAAGATCATGTTCCTCTTCTATTATTCTTGATTGTGAATTGCTTCCCATCATTGGCCTTTTTTCTTTTCTTAATGTGTTTTCACCTGACTTTTTCTACAAAAATATTGTCAATAATTATATTGTTAATCACATAAGAATTGAAAATATGTTATAAATAAGTATTTTGTAGCTCACCGTGTAACAACTTTTTACATTGTAAT
This sequence comes from Capsicum pubescens, assembly GCA_030864215.1. Classification (NCBI taxonomy): domain Eukaryota; kingdom Viridiplantae; phylum Streptophyta; class Magnoliopsida; order Solanales; family Solanaceae; genus Capsicum; species Capsicum pubescens. Next base: position 53,641,423 of record CM061541.1, on the reverse strand, counting down.
TTGGTTCGCCACAATTACTACATGTCATTTGAGTGCCCTTTCTAGACTGTGACCATTCACCTTTTCTTTTTCTTGCCTCATCAGGTTCTCTATCCCTCTTCGATTTTGGTCTGCCAACTTGTTTCTCAACTTCACGAGGCAACATTGCATAAGACGCATCAACCTTTCAAAACCTCTCACACCTTACGGGTTGCATCTTGTGTTTATAGGTCAACATGTAAGCCTCCTTGGTGTACCACCAATGAATTTCAGTTTTCGGAATCACCTTCTTGAGCATTAATGCTTTGATGGCATGGGGGCAAGGAATACCTGATAAATCTCAAAGTCTGCAAGTGCATTTTTTGTGCTCTAAATTAACAGTGTGTCTATCTTCTCCATCAGAAACCTCATACCCCCAATCTCCATTGAATTTCACCTTACATCTATGTGCTATAAACCTCCAATTATTAAATAAATTCATGCATTCTGTACTAATACCATTAGCACCCCAAGTCTTTATCTTATTTTTATTTTTCACTAACAGATTCATTACTTTCGCTCTTATCTCTTCTAGCATCTTGATTATTGTCTTACCTCTAGGCACCAGGATCCATGAATTGAATGATTCGGTGAAGTTGTTGTCAACCATCATGTTCTTACATTGAGTATCAAAAATAAGCCCTGCACCATGTCCTTGGTGGAAAATTCACCAAATCCCTTGCAGCTTCTTCTGACAATTGTCCCAACTTTTTCAACTGATCCTTGAATTCTTCATCATATGCACTCCATGAACACCACCACATAAGCTTCCTCATTTCACCACTTCTCCACTTTTCACACCAATTACTCTTAACATGTCTCATACAGTACCTATGGTGAGCTCCGGGTAACACTTTGTCAACAACATCCACCAATCCTTGTAATTATAAATAAAAAAATATATTTAATCATGAGACAAGAATATTGAAACTAAAATTTAATTTAAAAATGAGAAACTTACTTTTTGCATATCTGAAATAAATATGGTTCCAGGACCATCTTTAAGGTTCAAAGACCTTTTCAATAGCTCCATGAACCAGCTCCATGTCCTACTGGTTTCTTTGTCCACTATTGCCCATGCTAGTGGATAGAAACTGTTCATAGAATCTTGTCCTAGAGCAACCAACAACATACCCTTACATCTACCTTTCAAGAATGTACCATCAACTCCAATAAGTGGCCTCAATCCACATTTTCAGCCTTTCTTCAGAGCATCAAAGAATAAGTACATCCTTAAAAATTATCTTTTTCCTTCTGCGAAGGCATCCTTGGAGATATTTATCACAACATCACTTTTAGGATTAGACCTCTTAATCTCTTGTGCATAAGCCTCAAGCTTATTGTACTCATCTATAAAACTACCTTCCAACTTCTCAAGAATCATGCGCTTAGCCCTTTTCAGTTTGGATTGACATACATTTAATGTAAAATCATTTTCAAGTTCTCCTCTCATGCCTTTGACATTATACTTGGGGTTATTTTGAAGCTTATTTCTGAAGTATTTGGCCAAAGTGGTTGAATTAGCTCTAGGGTTCAAAAAGGCCTCTTCACAAGTATGATTGTTTATTAAAGTCTTGATCTTGAACCCTTCAGTCTTGCCATCTTTTGAAATCAAACACCTAAAAGGACATCCCTCTTCACAATCATATCTAGTCCTCTTTTTATTACCCTTGATTATAGTTAAAGCCCTTTTGTTAGCTAATGCATAATAGTTGACAGCCTGTATACTGTAACACCCCGTATTCAAGTACATGTATTGGCGTATTCAAGTACGTGTATTAGTCTTATTTATATGGAATTAATTTTTTTTATTTTATTTATACCGGAATTTGCCCGTCGATGGTTCCATACGAAGGTTATTGAATAAGATTTCCAACGATATAAAGATTTCCAAAAACGGATAAGTTATGGATATAATCGAGCACATTCGAAACTATAAAACGGTGGCTGGGATATGGTGAATAGTAAATGTGCAGGAAAATTTCCTGCACACAAACTACTGAGGCCTGCCAGTTTTTTGGGTCAACTTTGAACGATCATAACTCCCTTAATATAATGAACTGGGAGATCTACGACCTATCAAAAGAAATATCTTTGAGTCTTCTTTCCAATGCAATTGGTTTCATCTAAACCCAACATCTGAGTAAGGAGTTATACTCGTTTTACTTCAGCCTATCAAAACAGTTTTTTAGGGTCAACTTCAAACGATCATAACTCCTTGTACAGGACGAACTGGGTGGCCTACTTTATATAAAATGAAAGCTCTTTGAATTATATATCCAAAGATACCAATTTCACCTAAATATGATATCGTAGGAAAGAGTTATGGATGATTTACTTTAGCCTATCAAAACAGTCCACCATGGACAGATTCGGATTTACTTAAATTTTTAAGGGCAATATGGTCATTTTCCATCACCTCATGGACGAAAATTGGTCATTATATACATATATTTATCCTAGTATCCATCAATCATCATCCAATTATTGAAGAATAAGGAACCCTAGCCTAATTTCAACTCCAATTATCTTGTGATTCAACCGTAGAAAGTCCAAATTGATTCCGTAGTTGTGTTCACCGTCTCGAGGGCTTCGAGAAGCACCCCTTATTTGTGCCAACAGGACTTCGAAATCAAAAAGGCCATTTTATGGTAAGGATGTAAATTATGTTGGTGTTATTTATATGGATATGTATATATATGCATGTGAGCATAAGAAGTATGTTATTTGATTGTTGTTGAAAGATGATTGGAAATGATGTTGGATTATTCTTGTGCATGGTTGGATTATGTTGAATTGTGAAGGGATTTGGTGTGATGATGTGGTATTGAAATGATGATTATATATATATATACACATAAACCTATTATTCAAGTTGCGTTTTGGAATGCTTTGCAAATATTGGTTGTATGGAATTATGGAAGAGAATTGTGGTGTTGGGTTGCTAATAATAGATGCCAAACATTTCATTGTAGATAAGTGATTTGTAAAGACGGGAAGTTGTGTTGAATTGGTATCCGAATCTACGACGAGGTATGTAAAGCATACTCTAACAATGTTCTTTGGCATGAAAACACCAATGTTCCATCAAGTAAGATTCCGAGGTTGTCCAAAAACATGTATTGTTCTACGTTACCAACGAAGTTGTTTCCATCCTATAAAGTGTCAAAATGTTTCATTGATATACAAAAAGGCTCCTATTTCATTGTTGTGATATTAATGATTCTGAAACACATTGTTGATATACCAATAAGTTCCAACTTTATTGTTATGGCATTGATGACTCCAAAACACTTCATTGATGTGCCAATGAGTTCTTACTTCATTGTTATTGCATTGATGGTCTATTTATATGTCTCCTATTGATGTATCATTGTTTCAAAGTATCAAAAATGTGGTGGCGACCGAAATAACAATCTCAAAGATTAATTGAACTAAGTGATGTAAGTTCTCTCTTATCGGGTGGTATCCCAGGGGCATAAGCCTAGCATGGGTCAATCTCAGTTGATATGTACTGGAGGCAGCCTAATGGTCACAGTACAGTACAATAATGATTACAAAGACGATAAGAACGAAGGTAAAGTGATTGAATAAATGCAATGTACAGGTTGTCACAAGTTCTAGTAAATGTGGTCCACTCCTATTACGCTTTATTCACTTGTTTCTGATTTCTATTGAGCTCCTATATCATATGTGATTATCTACAGTTTTACATACTCAGTACATATTTCGTACTGACGTCCCCCACGGGGACCTGCATTTCATGCTGCAGGCACAGGTACCTCAGCTCATACACCGCACAAGTAGGAGCCAGGTCATACAGTTATTGTTGGTGAGCTCCAGTTTGCTTCGGAGCTTTCCGAGTCGGTTCTTTATGTTTTGTTATTGTACAGGAGTCATGTGTGGGCGGGGGTTTGTCCCGACCCTAGTTATGTCATGTATATCCTAGAGGCTTTGTAGACATAAGGAAGGGTAAATTCATGGAAGTTTATATAGTGATGTTATATTTGTATATGTGGTGGCCCCGACGGCCAAGTATTATATATATATATATATATATATATATTTGTGCGTGTTGTGCTGATACAGGAAATTAGACCCTTCTATGTGTAACGAAGTGCTGCCCAAATTTTTGGTGACATGTAAGTGAAAGTACGGGTATTTGAACGGGTTCTCCCCGTCCTTCTCGGCTTCGGGTGCCAGTCCGGCCCGATGGGATTTTGGGGCGTGACAAAAGTGGTATCAGAGCGGTTCGTCCTAGTGAGTCTACAAAGCCGTGTCTACGTAAAGTCTTGTTTATCGGTGTGTTGTGCACCACATCTATAAACAGGAGGCTATGGACATTTAGGAATTGTTTCTTTTCTTCATGTCTTAGATCGTGCGATAAAGCTTATATTGTATATGAAGTCATAGTTGACCACTGAATCAGTTTGTTTCTCTTATTATAGTAATGATGCCGGTTACCAGAAGCAAGAATACCGGTAAGCAAGTAGATGTGGCTGCCGGAGAGGGGACTCGTAAGTCACCCACTATACCAACTAATCAAAGTGAGGCTCCAGCTGAGCATGCATCAGAAACTTCCCCCAGTCCGGAAGAAATAAGGGGGAGGAGAACTATATCCCCAGAGCCACCTATTAATGTTGTTGATCAAGATCTTAGAAATGCAGTGCAACTTTTGACTCGTATAGTTGCTGGGCAAGCTAAAGGGCAAGCCATTCCTACTGCAGGTCCTAGTGGTATAGATAGGGCGGCTAGCCTTCGAACACAGGATTTTCTTAAGATGGATCCTCCCACTTTTACCGAATCAGATCTTAATGAAGATCCGCAGGACTTTATTGATCAGATCCAAAGGGCCCTAGAGGTGATGCATGTATCGAGCAGAGAGACAGTGGTGTTAGCCGCGTATAGATTCAAAGGTGAGGCTATATATTGGTATGAAGACTGGAAACTATCAAGGGGCATTGATGCACCCCCAGCTACTTGGAAAGAGTTTAAAGAGGCATTTATTGATCATTATCTTCCATATGAGATTCGTCAGGCCCGTGCGGATCAGTTCTTAAATCTTTGACAGGGTAATACAAGTGTGAGAGAGTATAGTCTTCGATTTAATTCTTTGTCCAGATATGCTCCTAATGTTATAGCTACTATGGATGACAGAGTTCATCGGTATGTGGATGGATTGGATCCGTATTTGGTTAGGGATTGTACTATTACTACACTGAATAAAGACATGGATATAGCTAGGATACAAGAATTTGCACAGAAAATGGAAGATCAGAGGCAAAGAAGAAGAACACAGGAATTTGAAAGCGGATCTTCTAAGAGGGCCAGATCTACAGGGCAGTTTATGGCGCCACAGGAAGGTTTTAGACCTCAATTTTCTGCTAGACCACCTAGGCCATTATTTTCTTATTCTGCAGCTAGTGCTCCACCACAGCATCAGGGGTTCATAGGCAGTCAATTTGGGCAAAGAAGTGAGGGTCATAGTTCGCGATCAGTGGGTTACCAAGGGCAACGGAATATGATCCAATCGAGACCTCCTCGAGAGCCATGCAATAAATGTGGAAGGTATCATTTGGGCGCATGTCGGCTGGGGACCAATGTTTGCTTTTGGTGCGGTATGTCGGGGCATATGATGAGGGAATGCCCACGAAGGGACATAGGGGGTATGGCACAACCTACAGGGTCATTTGTTGCATCATCATTATCGATGCCTTATTCAGGAAGGGGCGCACAGCTAATGGGGCGTGTTAGAGGTGATAGAGGAGCCACGAGTTCTAGCGGGGCTCAAAATCATACGTATGCTCTAGCGGATCAACAGAATTTAGAGGCTTCCCCAGATATGGTTACGGTTACGTTGTCTATATTTTCATTCGATTTATATGCCTTAATTGATCCCGGTTCTACATTATCTTATGTTACTCCATTGGTTGCTGGAAAGTTTGAAAGAATACCCGAACTGTTAGTTAAGCCATTTGAAGTGTCCACACCGGTCGGGGAATCTATTATAGCTAGAAGGGTTTATCGAAACTGCATAGTAACTGTTTGTGGTCCTAATACGATGGCTGATCTTGTGGAGTTAGAAATGGTAGATTTTGATGTTATAATGGGTATGGACTGGTTGGCGTCTTGTTATTCCACAATTGATTGCTGCACGAAAAAGGTATATTTCCATTTTCCAAATGAATCAGTCCTTGAATGGAAAGGTGAAATTAGCGCGCCAAGAGGTAGATTTATTTCTTATTTTAAGGCAAGAAGAATGATTTCCAAGGGATACATATATCATTTAGTTAGAGTAAGGGATACAGAAGCGGAGCCACCAACTCTTCACGCTGTTCCGGTGGTAAATGAATTTCCTGATGTATTTCCTGAAGATCTTCCAGGTTTGCCTCCTGAACGAGAAGTAGAGTTTGGTATTGATGTAATACCAGGCACCCAACCAATCTCCATTCCTCCGTATAGAATGGCCCCAGCAGAATTACGAGAATTGAAAGATTTGCTAGAAAAGGGGTTCATTAGGCCTAGTATTTCCCCTTGGGGAGCACCAGTGTTATTTGTGCGCAAAAAGGATGGCTCGCTGAGGATGTGTATTGATTATCGGCAATTGAATAAGGTGACTATTAAGAATAAATATCCTCTCCCAAGAATTGATGATTTATTTAATCAGTTACAGGGCGCCAAGTGTTTTTCTAAGATTGATTTGAGGTCAGGTTACCACCAAGTGAGGGTCAAAGAGAAGGATATACCCAAGACAGCTTTCCGAACACGGTATGGTCATTATGAGTTTCTAGTTATGTCATTTGAGCTAACTAATGCACCTGCAGCTTTTATGGATTTGATGAATAGGGTGTTTAAGCCATTCCTGGATGTATTTATGATAGTTTTTATAGATGATATTCTAGTTTATTCTAGATCAGAAGAGGACCATGCCAATCACTTTCGACAGGCATTGCAGACTCTTTGTGATTGTAAGCTTTATGCAAAGTTCTCTAAATGTGAGTTTTGGTTAAAGTCGGTGGCATTTTTGGGTCATATTGTATCTAGTGAAGGGATAAAGGTTGATGCTCAAAAGATAGAAGCTGTGAAGAACTGGACAAGGCCCACAATGCCTACGGAGATTTGTAGTTTTCTCGGGTTGGCCGGTTATTATAGAAGGTTTGTTAAAGACTTTTCTTCCATTTCAGCACCCTTAACCAAGCTAACACATAAAGCATCCAAGTTCCAATGGAATGATGCGTGTGAGGAGAGTTTCCAAGAATTGAAGAATAAGTTGACTTCTACACCTGTGTTGGTACTTCCAGAAGGTACAGAAGGGTATATAGTGTATTGTGATGCTTCGAGAATTGGTTTAGGATGTGTATTAATGCATCATGGTAAGGTGATAGCATATGCCTCAAGGCAATTGAGGCCACATGAGAAAAATTACCCCACACATGATCTTGAGCTGGCAGCGGTTATCTTTGCTTTAAAAATATGGCGCCACTATTTATATAGGGTTCATGTTGATATATATACTGATCACAAGAGCTTACAATATATTTTCAGTCAGAAGGATCTAAATCTGAGGCAACGAAGGTGGATGGAACTATTAAAAGATTATGATGTTGATATTTTGTATCACCCAGGGAAAACGAATATAGTAGCTGATGCGTTGAGTCATAAGGCTATGATGGCACCTATAGAAAGGCAAGGGATGATTAAAGATCTTCATTAATTAGATAGTCTAGGAGTTCGTCTTCTCGAAACTCCGGACGAGGAGCTTATTGTGCATAATGCCGCGGAATCCTCATTAGTAGCTGAGGTGAAAGAGAAGCAAGCTGCAGATCCTATTTTATTACATCTTAAGGAGAACGTTCAGAGTGGTGCGACCAAGGCATTTGAGCTTACGCGAGAAGGAGTACTTCAGTGCCAAAACCGATTGTGTGTGCCGGATATAGACGGGCTAAGAAAGAAGATTATGACAGAGGCACATTTTTCAAGGTATTTCATTCATCCAGGATCAACCAAAATGTATCAAGATTTGAAAGATATGTATTGGTGGAATGACATGGAAAGGAACATCGCAAAATTTGTAGCTGAATGTCCAAATTGCCAACGAGTTAAAGTGGAACATCAAAAGCCCGGAGGCTATATGCAATGCATAGATCTTCCAATTTGGAAGTGGGACATGATCAACATGGATTTTGTTACAGGTTTGCCTCGTACAGCTCGGAAATTTGATTCTATATGGGTGATTGTGGATAGGCTTACTAAATCCGCACATTTCCTACCCGTTAAGACCACTTACACAATTGAAGAATATTCGAAGTTGTATGTTAAGGAAATAGTCCGATTACATGGAGTGCCAACTTTTATTATATCGGATTGGGGAACTCAATTTACCGCAAACTTTTGGAAGTCTTTCCAATGGAGTTTGGGAACACAAGTGAATCTGAGTACAACTTTTCACCCTCAGACGGATGGACAAGCAGAGCGCACCATTCAAACACTTGAAGATATGCTACGAGCATGTGTTATAGATTTTAAAGGCAGCTGGGATGATCATTTACCTCTTATTGAGTTTGCCTACAATAATAGCTATCATTCAAGTATCAAAATGGCACCATATGAAGCTTTATATGGGAGGAAGTGTAGATCACCAATAGGATGGTTCGAAGCGGGTGAAACTCTTATGTTCGGACCGGATCTTGTGTATCAAGCCATAGAAAAAGTCAAGGTGATTCAGCAACGGTTGAAAACAGCCCAAAGTCGACACAAGTCATATGCGGATAGTAGAAGAAGAGGGCTAGAGTTTTCGATAGGCGATTGGGTATTTTTGAAGGTATCTCCAATGAAAGGGGTGATGAGATTTGGCAAGAAAGGAAAGTTGAGTCCACGATATATAGGCCCGTATAAGATTATTCGAAGATGTGGGCAAGTTGCTTATGAATTAGAGCTACCCCAGGAACTCTCATCAGTGCATCCAGTATTTCATGTATCGATGCTTCGAAAGTGCATCGGAGATCCGTCCCTTATTACTTCTACTGAAGATGTGCAAGTAACAGAAGATCTTACCTATGAGGAGATGCCTATTGCTATATTAGATCGTCAAGTTAAGAAGATGAGAAATAAAGAAGTAGTATCGGTGAAAGTACTTTGGAGAAATCAACAAAGGGAAGAGATTACATGGGAAGCTGAGGAAGCAATGAAATCTAAGTACCCTCATTTGTTCAAAGATGAAGAGGAAGTTCAAGAAACGGAGTTAGAACATTAACAAGTAAGTTTTTGTTTATATATGCATAGTATTTATGTGATGATGTGAATGTTAATGGTGGACTTGAACTTGTTTTGGTTGAATAACTACGCTAACATTCGAGGACGAATGTCCTAAAGGGGGAAGGATGTAACACCCCGTATTCAAGTACATGTATTGGCGTATTCAAGTACGTGTATTGGTCTTATTTATATGGAATTATTTTTTTTTATTTTATTTATACCGGAATTTGCCCGTCGATGGTTCCATACGAAGGTTATTGAATAAGCTTTCCAACGATATAAAGGTTTCCAAAAATGGATAAGTTTTGGATATAATCGAGCACATTCGAAACTATAAAACGGTGGCCGGGATATGGTGAATAGTAAATGTTCAGGAAAATTTCCTGCACACAAACTACTGAGGCCTGCCAGTTTTTTGGATCAACTTTGAACGATCATAACTCCCTTAATATAATGAGCTGGGAGATCTACGACCTATCAAAAGAAATATCTTTGAGTCTTATTTCCAATGCAATTGGTTTCATCCAAACCCAATTTCTGAGTAAGGAGTTATACTCGTTTTACTTCAGCCTATCAAAACAGTTTTTTAGGGTCAACTTCAAATGATCATAACTCCTTGTACAGGACGAACTGGGTGTCCTACTTTATATGAAATGAAAGATCTTTGAATTATCTATCCAACGATATCAATTTCACCCAAATACGATATCAGATCAAAGAGTTATGGTCGATTTAATTTAGACTATCAAAACAGTCCATCATGGACAGATTCAGATTTACTTAAATTTTTAAGGGCAATATGGTCATTTTCCATCACCTCATGGACGAAAATTGGTCATTATATACATATAATTAGCCTAGTATCCATCATTCATCATCCAATTATTGAATAATAAGGAACCCTAGCCTAATTTCAACTCCAATTATCTTGTGATTCAACCGTAGAAAGTCCAAATTGATTCCGTAGTTGTGTTCACCGTCCCGAGGGCTTCAAGAAGCACCCCTTATTTATGCCAACAGGACTTCGAAATCAAAAGGGTCATTTTATGGTAAGGATGTAAATTATGTTGGTGTTATTTATATGGATATGTATATATATGCATGTGAGCATAAGAAGTATGTTATTTGATTGTTGTTGAAAGATAAGTGGAAATGATGTTGGATTATTCTTGTGCATGGTTGGATTATGTTGAATTGTGAAGGGATTTGGTGTGATGATGTGGTATTGAAATGATGATTATATATATATATACACATAAACCTATTATTCAAGTTGGTTTTTGGAATGCTTTGCAAATATTGGTTGTATGGAATTATGGAAGAGAATTGTGGTGTTGGGTTGCTAATACTAGATGCCAAACATTTCATTGTAGATAAGTGATTTGTAAAGGCGGGAAGTTGTGTTGAATTGGTATCCGAATCTACGACGAGGTATGTAAAGCATACTCTAACAATGTTCTTTGGCATGAAAACACCAATGTTCCATCAAGTAAGATTCCGAGGTTGTCCAAAAACATGTATTGTTCTACGTTACCAACGAAGTTGTTTCCATCCTATAAAGTGTCAAAATGTTTCATTGATATACCAAAAGGCTCCTATTTCATTGTTGTGATATTGATGATTCTGAAACACATTGTTGATATACCAATAAGTTCCTACTTTATTGTTATGGAATTGATGACTCCAAAACACTTCATTGATGTGCCAATGAGTTCTTACTTCATTGTTATTGCATTGATGGTCTATTTATATGTCTCCTATTGATGTATCATTGTTTCAAAGTATCAAAAATATGGTGGCGACCGAAATAACAATTTCAAAGATTAATTGAACTTGGTGATAGAAGTTCTCTCTTATCGGGTGGTATCCCAGGGGCATAAGCTTAGCATGGGTCGATCCCTATTTATGTGTTTATGGGTGGTATCCCAGGGGCATAAGCCTAGCATAGGTTGATCCCAGTTGATATGTACTGGAGGCAGCCTAATGGTCACAGTACAGTACAGTAATTATTACAAAGACGATAAGAACGAAGGTAAAGTGATTGAATAAATGCAATGTACAGGTTGTCACAAGTTCTAGTAAATGTGGTCCACTCCTATTACGCTTTATTCACTTGTTTCTGATTTCTATTGAGCTCCTATATCATATGTGATTATCTACAGCTTTACATACTCAGTACATATTTCGTACTGACGTCCCCCACGGAGACCTGCATTTCATGCTGCAGGCACAGGTACCTCAGCTCATACACCGCACAAATAGGAGCCAGGTCATACAGCTATTGTTGGTGAGCTCCAGTTTGCTTCGAAGCTTTCCGAGTCGGTTCTTTATGTTTTGTTATTGTACAGGAGTCATGTGTGGGCGAGGGTTTGTCCCGACCCTAGTTATGTCATGTATATCCTAGAGGCTTTGTAGACATAAGGAAGGGTAAAGTCATGGAAGTTTATATAGTGATGTTATATTTGTATATGTGGTGGACCCGACGGCCAAGTATTATATATATATATATATATTTGTGCGTGTTGTGCTGATACAGGAAATTAGACCCTTCTATGTGTAACGAAGTGCTGCCTAAATTTTTGGTGACATTTAAGTGAAATTACGGGTATTTGAACGGGTTCTCCCGGGCCTTCTCGTCTTCGGGTGCCAGTCCGGCCCGATGGGATTTTGGGGCGTGACATCTACCTTCTTTCATGTCTTTATATGACATACCTATATACAATTCCTTATAATTTTTCAACCTATCACTTACTACCCTTCCCCTTTCCTTGCTAATAGCCTCCAACCCATCATAATCATATTCCTCACCCCCGAAAAGATCAAAATCAACAAAAGAATCAACACTATGTTCACAGTCTGTGCCAACCTCAACATTTACAAAATCAGTTTCAGTATAGTGTGTGATACATTGAGGAAAGACTGTTAGTTCCCCCTTATCCACTTCATCAATCATCCTTCAAAGCACATAAAATAAATAGTAAATATACAATAAAATTATAGGGTCCACATCAGATCAAACACATTACAAGCACAGAAATAGAATAAATAAAATTCTAAAAGAACAGATGCATATCGGGACCACCAAAAATTAGAAAATTGATTCTATAATGACATAAAAAAGCACACCCTGTTTTCTTAAACAATAAATTTCATGAGATTTTGATAGACACAATCGAATCTCCTCACATATCTCATTTAGTCGACTTTATTAACTTTACAGGAACTTTGATGATTGATGAAAAATGCACAAAATAATAAAGAATCCACCACTCTAGTGATCCCCCCAAAAATATGCATATCATCCAAAGAAGAAGAAAGAAAAAGTCGAAGATGATGCAAAATTACCTGAGGCTCTGCGGAGAGAAAATTTACCAACAATAAGCAATACGTTGTTTTGCGTACTAGAAGATACAGTGATATGGTGAAATGGGTTAGGGTATTAGGGAGGTTAAAGGGGTCTTGGGTCGGATCTTGGGTCGGGTCAGGGTATAAAAGAATTGGGTTAATTTATTTTTATTGATGTGGCAATCAAAAATTAAAAAAAAAAAAACTTCCAAAATTCCAGCAAATCAGTTGACATTTGTAGGGGTATATTTGATCCTAAATTTTAACAGTGGGGTATATTTGGATCAAACTTATAACGGAGGGTATATTTGAACCTTTTCGAAAAGTCTAGGGGCATATTTGACCCTTTTCCCTTTTTAGAATTCTTAATGTAATTAAACGTTTCAAGAATCAACATTATTAGTGATTTAATAATTAAATAATTACTATATTAAAGAGAGAAAAACAATATAAATATCTTTTTATTTGGCTCAACATCAATATAAAGGCAAAATGAATTTGATATTTAAATTAAAAATCACATTGAATCTAATAAGCCCTATTTCCTTCATTATACATGATCTATCATCGTTGACATTAAATTTAAATGTTTGGATCAAAATTTTAACAATCTTTTCATGTATCTCTGAAGTGGAGCACGTATTATCTTTATACTAACTTGCATACCCATTACTTACTATAGAAGACAAAATTTTTATTTTTTAATATGATCTCAACTCATCGTAAAGTGTGTCTTTTGATCCCAACATCCTAACTCTGTAGAACATTGCTTTGTCACCTGCTAATCTTAATGTCACGGCTTGCTTGTCATACTCCCAAGGAAATGCAAACACCGTATTCTATAAGTTCAACTGAATCCATTACTTTCTATATTCGAATTATATGTACATATAATAAGATCACATTCATTATGTATCTAGCTGAGAACCTCAATAGTGATGTCAGTTGCACAAAAATAATCTGATTCTACAACATGTGGCTTTAAACACATTAATTGATTTGCCTTAATTTTCAACCGTTACAATATTAATTCAATAAAAAAGTTAATTCAATATTAACATTTGCAACATTAATGAACCATTATTGTTTTACATTCTATAGTTGTAACTGATATTTTTATTCGCAACAGATATAATTGTAACATAAGTGTTCATTAGCTGAATTATTACAAGTCACAACAGTACAATACTTTTTGTTTAATTAAATGTGTTAAGCTAGCGTATTTTTTAATTCAAATAGTTAGGAGATTATCATTATATTATTATTATTTAGTAAAATGAAGAAAAATATTCAAAAAGAAATAAGAAAAAAAAAAGAAATTTTAAGCGATAAAGATATGCTACATCACCTCATTTATAGATGTTTATAAGTATTTAACTTTAATTAGTTAATACTTTCATAAATTTCATCTTCTTTAAAATCTAAATCTAAAAAATATTTTAAAAAGAAATCAAAAAAAATAAAAAAAGTAAACTCTTTTGCCACAAATTTATAAAATCAATTGGTAGGAATCTTTCCTTCTTCTTTCTCTTTCTTTTACCTAAAATATATGATGACAGAAAATTATTATTAAGATGATTATTATTATGATCATAAAAAATTGTTATTAAAATGAATTAATAAAAAGAAGAGGAAAAGATGAGGTGTAATTAACAGGATTAACAAAGTAATTTTTGAAATTTGTAATGAAGCACAAAATAAATAAAATAAAATTTGAGAAGACTAAATTTTTTTTTAAAAAAGTTGAAAAGCAGAAAAAAGTCAAAAAATATTAATTTTTGGTCAAAGAATTATATACATCATCTTCTAATAAACCACAGTTATATCTAAATAGAGATTGCATATTTAAAAATGCTTATATAATAAAATATCAATTAAATTTTATGTTAGCAACAAAATAATCAGTATAAACAAAGTGAAAAACTTTATAATAAAATCTTGCTATTAAATAATACATCTTGTATTTGGTGAAATAGTTATTTGACAAGTCTAAAATAACCAACAATAAGTGTATCTATATTTATTAATAAACCATTCAAAAATTTCTATTTTTCTAAACTAATTTGGCCATCTCTCTTGATGCACTATACATTCTTCTACGTCTTGACGATGAACTTATACGAAACTAATTTGATCATTCTTTCTTTGATGAATTTTATACCGCCATCAAACTTCCTCCTTCATCTTTGATGAACTTTTGTTTGGTTCTTATTACACAAGAAGAAACTTTGAATGATATATCTATGATCTTCATCATAGTAGTCATATTGCCAAATCTTTTCAATAGCCTCTCTTTTGGTTATTGAACACATGATTGATGAAAATAATGAAAAAAAAAGTTTGAAAGAGAGAAAAAAATATATACTAATAAAAAAGATGAAGGAGAAATGAAAATGAGCACCCAACAGTTCTATAGGTTATTGTTATTTATAGATTGATCAAGTAGTTGAGAAGACATTTTATTAAATAGAGATACAAATAGTTGGAAGTTTTCATATAACTCATGAGATATAATTAGATGTAGTAAATATGATATGATTTTTTTAATTATTAAAAAAATTAATTAATAAAAAAAATGAAGAAAAAAATTCAAAAAAAAAAAAATTATGAATGGAGTTCATAAAGAGGTGTCACATCACCTTCTCTATGACTCTCCTTTATATATATACTAGTTTAGAATACGTGCGTTGCACGTGTATTTAATGTTAAAAAAGAAATATTTATTTATCTAATATTTAAATATTTATTTATAAAATTACCTGACAGTCTACATAGTTCAAATAAGAAAATTATAATAAATATATGTATACATGATTTCAAAGTTCTAAATTAGAACTTTTTACTCATAGTTCAAAGACATTCTACCGGTGGGATTGCATATTTAACGTTTTCTTATACCGGTGGGATTGCATATTTAACGTTTTCTTATTTTGCTCTGACAATTTTAGAACTTTTTTTTTCATGTACACAACAAAATATTTTTTTTTACCAAAATTAACTCTTTGTTTCCCATAAAGTTTGTAAAAGTTGGGTAAAACGTGTTTTTTTTTTAGATTTAATTTACTACTACTTACCTTCTATTTTAAGACTCCTAATTTTAGAAAAAATCTTACTAGATTTGTTAAAGTCCTAATCTCATATATTTTAGGATTCAATATCATAAATATAATTAAAAAATAATTTGAGAAAAAAAACGTAAAAGACGATTTTGTCTAAAGCATGAACTTTTAATGAAAGACAAAAAGTTCAAATCACTTTTCTGTCTTCATATTTTTAATATATTATAGATTATAGATTATAGATTATAGATATAGATATAGATATAGATATAGATATAGATATAGATATAGATATAGATATAGATATAGATATAGATATAGATATAGATATAGATATAGATATAGATATAGATATAGATTTTATTAAAATATTGTGTTATGATTTTCTAGACAATATATTATTTTGTGTTAAACTTAAAAATATAAATTATTTTTCATTTTTTTTTTGAAAATAAAATATATTTTTGTAAAACTATAATGCTTAAACACAAATTAAAACTTCAATCAAAACTTCACGTCAAATCTAATTCCCAAAAATAGTTGGTAATATATGATCAAACTCCACTAAAATTGCGTTGAATTATAATTACATGACATTTTCGTCTTGTAGTAAGTAGGGACAGTGTTTGCTTTTCTCCTGTGTTTCTTTTTCTCCGTTGCCACATGTGCTCTCTCATATAGCCTTAATAGCTAAGCAATCCCATATTTTGGCACAATTTTCACCATCTAACTATAAAGGTCCTCCGACTGAAAAAGGAAAAAAAAATGATGGTGATCGGTAGTTGAGGAAGAAAATTATTTTTTTAAAATAAATTTATATGCATAATTGATTATCACAAATTGTTGATGGTTTTATGATGAAATAAATTAATATACTAGTGATAAATTCAGGCAATTTTATTCGTTCGTTTAAAAAATTCGCAATGCTGAAATTTGTAACGAAATCATGGAAATGCTTTATTGCATGATACGAACCTCAATTCATAAGAGGGCTATGGTAGGGTAGCAAGTAGTCATGTCAACTAGGTTTGGTCGGCCAATTGTGAGAAAAACTATCTTTAACCCTTTAATTTACATTTTCTCAAAATTAGTACGGAATTTTAATCTTTTAATCTATATTTTAATGCAAAACTACAGATTTCAATATTAAAATGATTTTAGTTGATTTATGTTGATATTAATTTTAGTAATGTTACTACTTATATTTTCTTAATGGGTCGAGGCTGAGCCGGTTTCTCCTCCCCAACCCAACCCACTAAAGTATGACTCGGCCCCTGCCCAATCCCATTGACACCTTTTTTTTTTGGGTAGACCATTGACACCTTAGTAGCAAGTATCTTTCAATTTCTTAATCTAAGATTTTGTGTTGAGTCTTTATAACAGTATAATTTTAAATATTTTAGTTACCTTTTTAAAGTTGAATTATTTTTCTCCATAAATTCAAATTGATTGAATCCAAAAGTAAATATTAAGTACCAAGTGGGAAAATTAAAAAGCAATTTATAGGTGATTAAGCAACTAAACTTTGTTGAGTCTTATGGTCTTTAATTAGTTCAACACCATAAGATTTAAAATGTTATAAAACAATAAAGAACAAGAAGAAGAGTAGAGAGAATAGAGAGAGTGATTCTTATTTCTTCTCTTGAGAGATGATTTACAATGAAGGAAACTCTTCTATTTATAGGGGGAATTTGCCCCTAGTTTCACACTAAAAGACAAATACATCAAATCCTGATAGATATCAACTCGATCTTATTAGATTTTAATAGACATTCACTATAATGTAAATACATTTATAACACTCCCCCTTGAATGTCTTTAAAACCTTACTAGAAAAAACTCAGTAGGAAAAAAATCTAGTGAAGGAAAAAGAGTACACATTTCTAACAATACGCATATCAGTTGCCTCATTAAAAACCTTACAACAAAAATCCAGTGGGACAAAACCTCGTAAGAGAAAAAGAGTATAGCGCGTATTAACTCCCCCTAATGAGAACATCCTTAAACCTTTGCATCCCGATCTTGTGCACCATCTTCTTAAAAGTTGTAATTGGAGAAGACTTGGTGAATAAATCAGCCACATTTTCGCTTGAACGAATTTTTTGCACGTTGATATCACCATTCTTTTGTAGCTCATGTATGTAGAAAAGCTTTGATGAAGTGTGCTTCGCTCTATCTCCTTTTATGAATCCTCCATTAAGATGTCCTATGCATGATGCGTTATCTCCGTATAAAATTGTGGGTAGATTGTCATATTTCACACCACATTTTTCTCAAATGAGATGTATCATGGACCTTAACCATACACATTCTCGATTTGTTTCATGAATAGCTATTATCTCAGAATGATTCGATGAAGTGGCTATGATAGACTGTTTTGTATATCTCCAAGATATTGCAGTACCACCACATATGAACACATAGCCTATTTGATATTGAGTTTTAGGTAGGTCAGATAAGTACCCAAAATCAGCATGACCAATAAGATCAGGACTGCAAACTTGCTAACAAATTAACTAAAAAAAGGCTATATCAGGCCTTGTAGTATTTGCAAGATACATTAGTGCATCAATTGCACTAAGATATGGTCCTTCATAACCAAGGAGTTCCTTATTCTTTTCTTGAGGTCAGAATGGATCCTTATTCAATTTTTGCATGTTTCTCATTTGAGCAAATACTCTATTGCTTTTGAAAAATCTCCAAGAGTTTCAATGATACTCAAATCATCAAATTATATCTTATGAAGATAATAAAAACTTTTCCAGAAACTTTATATGCTTCAGGCATTTTGAAGCCTGTAGGGATTTTCATATGGATGTTTGTCAAGCAACAATATCCAACATGTCAAGTGTGACATCTTCAAGTGTCTGGACTGCAAATCAAATAAGTTTTACGCTTACCAAAATGCATCCTTTCAGGTCACTTGATAAATATTTCTACGTCAGCATGCTTAAATTAACATAGAATTCAGATCCTCATAATCTTTTACAATATTGCGCCAATATTGTATAAAAGATATCGTCGATGATTTCTTATTTTGTATCGGTTCACAATGCGACATAACATTTTGAGATCTCATCACTTCATTATTTTCAGGTACCTAAACCTCTCATAAGGTTTCATGAAGTGTTATGTCGTAGGCTCTTCAAGAGCACATTGCCTTCTTATCATGCTTATTTGCTCCTTATCCTTTTCAAGGATTATTTCATTTGGAACCGATTGGTCTATCATGCTTCACGCATGCATAGACTTTATCATTTAAGGACGTAAAATAGGAACACTTGCAGCTAAATATGAGATGCTTTTAGCATTTGATTTGAATTATATTTTGAATGAGGATCTGATGATAATTCCTAACATATTTCATAGTTACTTATAATCTCCCCCTTATGTTAGGAAAACTAACATACATCCTCCATCTTCTTTGAAGAATCCATCTTTATGCATCATGGTATATTTATTAATCGTATACCACACATCAAAATTATTAGATGGAATAGTTGGTTCTTGACCTTGAACCAATTGAGAGGGAAGAAATAATAATAATATATTGGTCTAATGCATACAAGTGCTATTGTATGCAATATATCATATTTCATATCAATACATGAAACTTTGTTCTCATTAGTAATGATTCAACTATTTATGGAAGTCATTCAATGCTAAACCATCATCATCAAGATGAATTATCTTGATTACACAATCTGAAAATTATACTCAATTTATATTGAACAAATAACTTCATGAATGTCAAACGTAGGTTGACCATGAATGTACATGTGATCATCTTATTGATGCATCTTTTCAACATATCACATGATAGGTGAACAAGCCCTTATTCACCTTTTATTCTTTTCAGATTTTAAGGGATCTAATCCCAAAATTAGTTGGTCCAACCAACTTATCATGAGAAAAAACAATATTAAAGTTCATGAAGAATTTTTTAATTCTTCAATATATGTTCAATACTCAATATGCACATCTTCGGGATATCGCAATCGTTCATGTCAACTTATGAACTTTTAATCTAGTAAACTCCAAGTTTACCATGATATGTGTTTTTGCTTTAGTAAATTTCAGATTTATTGCTTCAGAAGTAGATTTCAAAATTATTCAACCTCTTTCAGAGGTGAGTTGTGATACAGTCACAATCAAGTGCACGTTTGCATTAATAAGTTTCTCATTCCCCGAGAATGGAATATAATCGTGCCTTAAGCCTATCAAATTATTATAGCTTATAACCTCTTTCAAGATTTTTGCTACTTCAGAAGCAAATCGAGGCATACATATGATGTAGAGAATTTTTCTCTAGCATATCTTATAATCATATAAGCGTGTGAAAATATCATCACTTTTGATGATCATTATCATATTGTCCCTCCATGCGTATATTCGTGTATTTAATCACCTGTCTTTTTTCATACATATTATGCACTGCTACCACATAAACCACTGCTACCACATACACCTCAAGAATGAAGAAAGTTGTCATATTTCAGACTTATCATATATAGCTACCACATTCACTTCATGAATTAGAGCATATTCAATGGGTCGAATTTCATGACTTTTCATCCAATATCCATGATTTTGCCTTAACCATCATAATATCATCAGTATGGTGCATTGATATTCAAACTCAATGTCTTATCCACGTAAAGGCGTCTTAGGCATAAATCGATGGGTGCTAACTTTTAGCCCTCAAATAGTGCTGACTGAATGCAAACTTTTAAATTTCAATCAACAGATACTTTTGGACTATATCACGATGAAATATATATATAAATAAATAAAATAGACACAAAGAATCACCGAATACAATAATCGTATGAAAACATATATAACTATGACCATTAATAGTTGACCAATTCTCTATATAAAGCAATTGAAATTTTATTTTATTATATAATGATTAGCTTGGCAGGTGGCTGCAAAACTCTTAGATTTTTTTCTTACAAAGAAAATGAAACTTTTATGAACAAAATAAACTTATGTTATCATCGCCGAAGATTAATGAATACACCCAAAAAAAGTAGTTAATGTTTCTGACAACTTTAAAATCAAGTTAACTATCAGCAAGTAGTGAAATAGTTAATGAATTTCCTCCCCTAAACATAATATATAATACCAAATCAATATTTAACAAAATAAGATCACAATTCACATCCTCGTATCTACGGACAGATGCAACATATTACCTTTTAATAGCATTATCTATATGCTTATCTTCAAAGAGTATTTTGACTCACGGTGGAGTCTCGTGCTGATAACCTGTTATAAAACAATAAAGAACAAGAACAAGAGTAGAGAGAATAGAGAGAATAGAGAAAGTGATTCTTATTTCTTCTCTTGAGGGATGATTTACAATGAAGGAAACTCTTCTATTTATAGGGGAAGTTTGCCCCTAGTTTCACACTAAAAGACAAATACATCAAATCCTGATAGATATCAACTAGATCTTATTAGATCTTGACAGACACTATAATGCTAATACATTTATAACATAAAAAGCTTTTTTGTGATAAAATATAAAGTAGAGAAGAAAAAAATAGAAAGAAGAGAGAGTAATTTTTTATTGCTCTTGAGTATTCTCAAGGTGTCCGTTACAATGAAGGAAACTCTTCTATTTATAAGGAAAATTACTTCTAGTTTCTCTCTAAAAGATAGATATTTTACATCTAGATATCAAATATATCTTGATAGATCTTATCAATATTTTTTATATTCACTATAATGTAAATACATTTATAACACTTTCCCTTGAATGTCTAATTGATACATAATGTGCCTCGTTAAAATCTTACTAGAAAAACCCAGTGAAAAAATATTTAGTAAAGAAAAAAGAGTATACATCTCTAATAATACGCTTTTCGACTACCTCATTCAAAATCTTACATGGAAAATCCAATGGGGCAAAACCTCATAAGGAAAAAAGAGTACAACGTGTATTTGCTCCCCTTGACGAGAACATCAATGAACCTTTGCATCCCGATCTTGTGCATTATCTTCATGAAAGTTGCAATTGGAAGATATTTGGTGAATAAATCAGCCACATTGTCACTTGAACGGATCTGTTGCACGTTAATATCACCATTCTTTTGGAGCTCATGTATATAGAAAAAGCTTTGATGAGGTGTGCTTCGTTCTATCACCTTTTATGAATCCTTCCTTAAGTTGTGCTATGCATTCTTCATTATCTCCGTATAAAATTGTGGGTACATTGTCACATTTCAAACCACATTTTTCTTGAATGAGATGTATCATGGACTTCAACCATACACATTCTTGGCTTGCTTCATGAATAACTATTATCTTAGCATGGTTCGATGAGGTGGCTAGATAGACTGCTTTATATATCTCCAAGATATGGTAGTACCCCACCATATGAACATAGCCTACTTGAGATCGAGCTTTATGTGGGTCAGAAAAATACCAAGCATCAGCATAACCAATAAGATTGGACTGTAAAAATAAGATTATGTATTTGTTCACATTTCGATGTCTCCTAATAGGAGCATAACTATACCTTGCTAACAAATTAATCGAAAAGGCTATATCAGGCCTTGTAGTATTTGCAAGATACATTAGTTCATCAACATCACTAGGATATGGTACTTCAAGATCAATCCAATTTGGTATATTTCTCATTTCAGCAAATAATCTATTGCTTTTGAAAACTCTTCAAGAGTTTCAATACTTTTCAAATCTTCAATTTATCCCTTAAAAGGATAATAAACAAGTTTCCCAGAAACTTTCTATGCTTCAAACATTTTAAATCCTTTAGGGATTTTCATATAGATTTTTGTCAAGTGAAAATATCCAATAATTCGTGTGTGACATCTTTTAGTGTCTGGACTACAAATCAAATAAGTGTTATACTTATCAAGATGCATCCTTTCATGTCACTTGATAAATATTTCTACGTCAGTATGCTTAAATAAACGTAAAATTCAGATCCTCGTAATCTTTTACAATATTGCGCCAATATTGTATCAAAGGTATTAATGATATATCATTTTGTATCGATTCACAGTGTGACATAAAATTTTAAGATCTCATCACTTCATTATTTTCAGGTACCTAAACCTCTTCTAAGGTTTCATGAAGTGTTATATCGTAGGCTCTTCAAGTGCACATTGTCTTCTTATTATGATCATTTGTCCTTTTCAAGGATTATTTTATTTGGAATCGATTGATCTACCGTGTTTCATGCATGCACAGACTTTATCCTTTAGGGATACAAAATAGGAGCATTTGCAGCTTAAATATGAGATGCTTTCGGCATTTGACTTGAATATTTTTTGAATGAGGATCTGATGATAATTCTTAACATATTTCATAGTTGCTTATAATCTCCCCCTTATGTTAGGAAAACTAACATACATCCTCCATCTTTTTTGAAAAATCCATCTTTGTGCATTATGGTATATTCATTAATCGTATACCACACATCAATACTATTAGATGGACACTATGTAGTTCCTGACTTAGAACCAACTTTGAGGGAGAATTTATCATAATTTAATAACTTGATGCATACAAATACTTTTGCATATATCATATTTCAAACCAACACATGAAACTTTGTTCTCATTAGTAGTGATTCAGCTATTTATTGAAGACATTCAATGTCAAACCATCATCATCAAGATGAATTGTCTTGATTACACAATCTGAAAAATATGCTCTTAACTCAATTTTATTGAGCAACAACTTTATGATTGTCAAACTGGAAGTTGACAATAAATGTACATGTGATTATCTTATATCGATGCATCTTAATAGATCACATGACAAGTGAACGAGACCATATTCACCTGTTATACTTTTCAGATTTTGAGGGATCAAATCCCAACATTAGTTGGTCCAACCAACTTATCATGAGAACAAACAATATAAACAATTCTTGAAGAATCTTCTATTTCTTCAACATATGTCTAATACTCAATATGCGCATCTTTGGAATATCATATATAATCGTTCATGTCAACTTATGAACTTATATGTATTAGTAAACTCCAAGCTTACCATGACATGTGCCTTTTACTTTAGTAAACTTCTTATTTACTGTGATATAAATTTTGTATCAATAAACAATAAACTCTTAGTTTATTATGACATGTGATTTCATCATGCCTGGATAAATTTTCACATCTGTGGTTCTTACTGTAGTAACATGGAGATATTTAATCTTTCAACTGTTCTACCTCTTCTGGAGGTGGATTGTGTTATCTTCACAACTAAGAACACGTTCGAATTATATACAGTCATATTCACCCTCAGGGTATAGATTTGTATTTATAATAATCAAAATTCTCATTCCTTAGGAATGAAATATAATTGTGCCTTAAGGGTATCAAATTATGATAGCTTAGAAACTCTTTCACGATCAAGACATACAAGCCTGTGAAATATTATTATTTTTTCATTTTTCCCTATTTATGTACAGTCATTGAACCACTTGTCTTCTTTCAGACATGTTATGTACTGCTACCACATTCACCTCAGGAATGGAGCATATTCAATAGGACATGTTTCATGACTTTTCATGAAACACACATTATTTGCCTTAATCATCATAATATAATCAATATGGTGCATTGAGATTCAAACTCAACGTCTTATCCATAATATAGTCCAATGCTATTATATTTCGTTTTTATGCAATGACAGTAGATATTATTTTTTAAAAAAATTTATCATGTGATAACTGTAAATACTCATGGTTCTAGGTCAATATTGGTAAAAAAACATTATTGCACTGTAGAATATTGATTGAAATTTGTTTTCAAACTATAAGAAAATTATAGAAAAGCATACCTGATTTTGCACCAATATTTTTTATTGTAGTAACCTTTTTTTTTTCTCGTAACAAGATAAAGTAAAACATGAGCCGACGAAACACTAAAACTTAATATTAGTTGGTTAGAGTTGTTGAGATTTACCTTCCTTCTATTTTGTGATTTTCATTAATGGTAGAATATTTTTATTTTTCCTTTTTTAGTCTAAGAATATTTTACATTATTTATTTCCTTTTAAGTCTAGGGTTTATTAATTACAGAATATTTAGTCTTATACCTATAAGAAAAATATCATAATTTCCTTATTTATTTTATTTAGTTTCTTATAAATAGAGATATACTCGTCTGTTTGAATCAAGGAAAAGAATCAATCAAGAGTTTTCATTCAGTTTCTGTTTAATTTTCTTTCCTGTCTCTTTCATTCCATAACAGTGGTATCAGAGCCTTCATCGATCCTTATGCATCTTTGAATTTATTGAAGCAAAACTATCAATCATTTTTTAATTCATACCTATTTTCAGCCTACTCTTAATCCTTTAATTTATTTTTAACGTAGGGCTATTTTTAACCCTTACTTTTATTTTTAACGTAGGACTATTTTTAATTATTTTTAAACCCATATTATTTTAAATCTTATTTTTCAAACCATGACAAGCAATACTCTCTCTTTCAATGCCCCACAAACCTTTATTGATAAAAATTATCAAATTTGGGCAGTTAAGATGAAATTTTATCTTGAAGCTTATGATTTGTGAGAAGTTGTAAAGAAAGACAAACCTATACAATCACTCCCTGCAAATTCTTCTACTTCTGAAATCAAACTTTACTCAGAAGAGAAACTGAAAAAATATAAAGAAAAAATTATAATTCAAAATTCAGTTGCTGATTCAATCTTTTCTAAAATCATTGCATGTGAAACAACAAAAG
Organism: Capsicum pubescens; assembly: GCA_030864215.1. NCBI lineage: Eukaryota > Viridiplantae > Streptophyta > Magnoliopsida > Solanales > Solanaceae > Capsicum > Capsicum pubescens. The sequence goes on along the minus strand of CM061541.1, from coordinate 53,616,018 downwards.
AAGCTTGGGAAAAACTTGAAAAGGAGTACCAAGGAAGTGAGCGAGGCAGACAAAATCAAATTTTGAATTTGAAAAGAGATTTTGAATCTCTTAGGATGCAAGAAGGTGAGACAATTACTAAGTATTCTGACAGAATTTCTTTGATTGTCAATAGAATCAGGTTGTTTGGCGAAGATTTTAAAGACAATAGAATAGTTGAAAAAATTTTGGTGACTATTCCAGAGAGATTTGAGTCCCAAATCTCCTCTTTGGAAGAGTCTAAAGATTTCTCTGCCATCTCTCTTGCTGAATTGATAAACGCTCTTCAAGCTCAAGAGCAAAGAAGAGCTTATAGGAAAGAAAAAGTTGTTGAAGATATTTTTTATGTGAACCATCAAAAAAGAAAAGTTGATTATCCACCTTGCAAATATTGCAAAAAGAAAACACACTTAAAAAAATTTTGCTGGTGGAGATCTGATGCATTATGTGGAAGTTGTAAACAAAAAGATTATGTCACAAAAGTATGCAAGTTCAAAGACAGTCAAGATAATTCAAAAGCACTACTTGTGGAAGAAGAACATTGTCACGCCCCAAATCCCATTGGAGCAGACTGGCACCCGTAGCCGAGGAGGCCCGGGAGAACCCGTTCATAACCTATACTTTCACACTTACATTACTTATGAAAATTAGAAATTTGGGCAGCACTTCGTTGTAAATAGAAGAAAACAGTACCTGTATCAGCCCAGCAGACACGCATATATATATATATATATATATATATATATATATATATATATATATATATATATATATAAACAGTAATTGGCCATCAGAGCCATCACGTCTATCAACCAAACACTCCTATGGCTGTACAATATGTCTACAAAAGCCTCTACATAGATACACAACTGAGTTAGGGTCGGGACAAACTCCCGCCCACAAAAGACTTTTATACAAATACCAAAAGTACATATAGAAACGACTTGGGATGCCCAAAAACAACTGGAGCTCACCACTATCAACAAAATGTCCTGGCTCTTACTGCGGAGGTGTACGACCTGAAGTATCCGTTCCTGCAGGCATGAATACAGGTCCCCCGTGAGGGACGTCACTACGGAAATATGTACTGAGTATGTAAGGCAGTGAGTATCAAGATGAGATACAAAAGATCAACAAAACCCAGATACCAGTGAATAAACAGTATGAGTAGACCACACTTAAAAGAGCTGATGGGATACCTGCACATTACTTTCATATCATTATTTCCCGTATTCCTTATCAATACATAACATATGTCATACAATGGCCAACTGATCAGTGGTACTAATACAATACATCAGGGACCACCCCTGGAATAACATATATACATAATCTTTATAATACAATGGCCAACTGATCAGTGGTACTAATACAATACATCATATCATCAATTTAAAATAAAGACATTCCATTTCTTAATTCAATTAATCTTTGAGATTGGTTACTTTGTGGTCACACCTTATGGAACTTGAAACCATGATACCTCAATAGGAAAAAGATGTAAATAGGTAATCAATATCATGAAAATGAAGTAGAGAATCATAGATACCTCATTAAACCATTTCGGAGTCAACAATAGTATATGAATATTTTTTTGACTAGCCGGACATCTTAAAAGTGAAAACAAGTTCAATTGGTAGTGTCGAAGATCATATGATGTTATTATGTGTCATGTGTCGTAGGACAATGTTGGAAGCTTACTTGAGAGTGCCATGGGTCATTATTCATGCCAAAGATTAGATAGAGTATGTCTTACATACCTCGATATAACCACTTCAATACAAGTCCAACTTGACTTCCCATACCCTTCGAACACTTATCTACAATAAGTCATTTGTGGCAAACTAGTATTAGCAACCAAACCTTACCATTTAGGTATTAACTTCACCAAATAATGTCTAGGAAGTAATCCTTTAACTCATCAATAAGAGTGCTACATACATCCTCTTATACTCTTATTACATTCACATATCATGCATTTTCATGCAATATCCCTCAACATCACTCTTAGCCTTTATTTTCCCTCTTAATCACCATCCAATACCAACATGATCACTAGGCATACATAACCACTAATATAATGATATATCACCACAATTCATCCTCCATAATCCAATACAACAACTTCCATAATTTACTACAACAATTTATACAAAACAATTCATAACTATGTTTCTAGTTATCTTCCAACATCAAGACAATACTCATAATCCTTTATCAATACTTATTCATGGATAAGAATGAAGAATAAACAATATTCATACCTTAACAATGAACTCTTGTATTTAGAATCCTCCTTACATAACCATGGGGTGCTTCTCGAAGCTTTCGAGATGGTGAACACAACTACGGAACCAATTCGAATTTTCTACGGTTGAATCACAAAATATTTGAAGTTGAAATTAGGCTAGGGTTTCACCTTCTCTTAATAATTGGATGATATATGATATATATGAGGCTAAGTGTATGTTTATAAATACCAATTTTCGTCCAAGAGGTAATAGAAAATGACCATTTTGCCCTAAAAATTTAAATAAATCCGAATCTGTCCCCAGTGGACAGTTTTGCCAGGCTGAAGTAAATCGATTATAACTCTTTGATCCAGTATCGGATTTGGGTGAAACCAATTGCATTGGAAAGATAATTCAAATGGATTTAATTTTAATATAAAGTATACCACCCAGTTCTTCCTGTACAAGGAGTTATGGTCGTTTAAAGTTGACCCAAAAATCTGTCCCAAAATTCTGCTTTTTTTTTGATAGGCTGTAGTAAAACGGGTATAGCTCCTTACTCAGACATTGGATTTGGATGAAACCAATTTCATCGGAAAGAAGACTCTCGAAGATTTTCGTCGATATATAGCAGCTCATACAGTTATTTTTGTACAAGGAGTTATGATAGTCTAAAGTTGATCCAAAGAAAATTGCCTAGCTGCAGTAATTTTCCTGTAGATTTACTGTTCACAGGCTTCCCGGCCACCGTTTTGAAATTTCGAAGGTGCTCGCTTATATGAAATACTCCTCTGTTTTGGGCAAACTTTATATCGTTGGAAAGCTTATTCCAATACCTACACATACAACTATTGACGGGATACTTCCGAACACCATAAACTTAATTTAACCCATACGCAAGCCTTTAGGAATCCATATAATCGCGATAAGTGTACAAAAAAATTTACGGGGTGTTACATTCTCCCCCCTTAAGAACATTCGTCCTCGAATGTTAGCATAGTTACTCAATTAAGACATGTCCAAGCTTACAATTAACATATTCATCATCATAACATACTTGCATAAAAATAAACACTTACTTGTTATTGTTCTTCTTCCGTCTCATGAACTTCCTCCTCATCGTTGAATAGGTAAGGGTACTTAATCTTCATCGCTTCCTCGGCTTCCCATGTGATCTCCTCAACTTGTTGATTCCTCCAAAGTACTTTTACCGATGCTATCTCTTTATTCCTTATCTTTTTAATTTGGCGTTCAAGAATAGCAATAGGCATTTCTTCAAAAGTGAGATCTTCTGTAACTTGTACATCTTCCATAGTAGTGATGTGCGATGGATCTCCGATGTACTTGCGAAGCATCGAAACATGAAATATGGGATGAACTGCTGAGAGCTCTTGAGGTAGCTCTAACTCATAAGCAACTTATTCAAATCTTTGAATGATCTTGTACGGACCTATGTATCGTGGACTTAACTTTCCTTTCTTGCCAAACCTCATCACTCCTTTGATTGGTAATACCTTCAAGAATACCCAATCATCGATAGAAAACTCAAGTCCTCTTCTTCTAACATCCGCATAAGATTTGTGTCGACTTTGAGCTGTTTCAAGCCGTTGTTGGATCACTTTAACCTTCTCCATTGCTTGATAAACAAGATCCGGTCCAAATAATACCGCATCACCTGCTTCAAACCATCCTATTGGCGATCTACACTTTCTTCCATACAATGCTTCATATGGTGCCATTTTGATACTTGAATGATAGCTATTATTGTAGGCAAACTCGATAAGAGGTAGGTGATCATCCCAGTTGCCTTTGAAATCTAATACACATGCTCGTAGCATATCTTCAAGTGTCTGGATGGTACGTTCCGCTTGTCCGTCCGTCTGAGGATGAAAAGCCGTACTTAGATTTACTTGTGTCCCCAAACTTCTTTGAAAAGACTTCCAGAAATTTGCGGTAAATTGGGCTCCTCGATCAGATATAATGGAAATTGGAACTCCATGTAACCGAACGATCTCCTTAATATACAACTTCGCATACTCTTCCGCCGTATAAGTTGTCTTAACTGGTAAGAAGTGCGCGGATTTGGTAAGCCTATCAATGATCACCCATATGGAATCAAACTTCCGAAATGTACGAGGCAAACCCGTGATGAAATTCATATTGATCTTGTCCCACTTCCAGACGGGAAGATCTATACATTGCATGTAACCACCGGGTTTCTGGTGTTCTACTTTGACTCTTTGACAATTCGGACATTCAGCTACAAATTCGGCAATATTCTTCTTCATGTCATTCCACCAATATATTGCTTTCAAATCTTGATACATCTTAGTCGACCCTGGATGGATGGAATACCTTGAACAGTATGCTTCTGTCATAATTCTCTTTCTTAGCTCGACTACATCAGGTACACATAAACGACTCTGATACTGAAGCACTCCTTCTCGCGTAAGATCAAATGCCTTTGTCGTGCCACTCTGCACATCCTCCTTAAGCTGCAATAAAATTGGATCTGCATACTGCTTCTCTTTCACTTCAGCTATCAATGAAGATTCCGCTGCATTACGTATAATAACCTCTTCATCTGGAGTTTCAAGAAGTCGAACTCCCAAATTAGCTAGTTGGTGAAGATCCTTAATCATCCCCTGCTTTCCTATAGATGCTATTTTAGACTTACGACTCCGTGCATCCGCTACCACATTCGTTTTCCCTGGATGATACAGGATATCAACATCGTAATCTTTCAACAATTCAAGCCATCTCCGCTGACTCAAGTTTAGATCTTTCTGACTGAAGATATATTGCAGGCTCTTATGATCGGTATATATGTCAACATGAACCCCATATAAGTAGTGGCGCCATATCTTCAAAGCAAATACAACTGCAGCTAGCTCAAGATCATGCGTGGGATAATTCCTCTCATGTGGTCGCAACTGTCTAGAGCCATAGGCTATTACTCTACCATGTTGCATTAATACGCATCCTAAGCCAATTCTCGAAGCATCACAGTACACTGCATACCCTTCTGTGCCTTCAGGAAGCACCAATACCGGTGTAGAAGTCAACTTGCTCTTCAGATCTTGGAAACTCTTTTCACAGGCATCATTCCATTGAAACTTGGAGGCTTTATGCGTCAACTTAGTCAAGGGTGCAGAAATAGAAGAAAAACCTTCAACAAACCTTCTATAATAACCTGCCAACCCGAGGAAACTACGAATCTCCATAGGCGTCGTGGGTCTTGGACAATTCTTCACAGCCTCAATCTTCTGAGTGTCAACTTTTATGCCTTCACTGGATACAATATGGGCCAAAAATGCCACTGACTTGAGCCAAAACTCACATTTAGAAAACTTCGCATACAGCTTATGATCACGAAGAATCTGCAACGCCTGCCTTAAGTGATTAACATGATCCTCTTCTGATCTAGAGTAGACCAGAATATCATCTATGAAAACTATCACGAACACATCTAGAAACTGCTTAAACAGCCTATTCATCAGATCCATAAAAACTGCGGGTGCATTTGTCAGCCCGAATGACATAACCAGGAATTCATAATGACCATACCGTGTTCGGAAAGCTGTCTTGGGTATATCTTTATCCTTGACTCTCACTTGATGATAGCCTGATCTCAAGTCAATCTTGGAAAAACACTGGGCACCCTGCAACTGGTCAAATAAATCATCAATTCGGGGAAGAGGGTATTTATTTTTGATAGTCACCTTATTCAATTGCCGATAGTCAATACACATCCTCAGTGAACCATCTTTCTTACGCACAAACAATACTAGTGCTCCCCAAGGGGACATACTAGGCCTTATGAATCCCTTCTCTAGCAAATCTTTCAATTCTCGCAATTCTGCTGGGGCCATTCTATATGGAGGAATGAAGATTGGTTGGGTGCCTGGTATTACATCAATACCAAACTCTACTTCTCGTTCAGGAGGTAAGCCTGGAAGATCTTTAGGGAATACATCAGGAAATTCATTTACCACTGATACAGTGTGAAGATCCGGTGATTCCGATTCCGTATTCTTTACTCTAACTAAATGACATATGTAGCCCTTGGAAATCATTTTTCTCGCTTTGAAATAAGAAATAAATCTACCTCTTGGTGCGCCAATCTTACCTTGCCATTCAATAACTGCTTCATCAGGAAAATGTAAATACATCTTTTTCGTGCAACAGTCAATTTTGGCATAACAAGACGCCAACCAATCCATACCCATTATAACATCAAAATCTACCATTTCTAGTTCCACAAGATTGGCCATCGTGTCTCGACCACACACAGTTACTACACAATCTTTATAAACTCTTCTAGCAATAATAGATTCCCCAACCGGGGTAGACACTTCCAACGGTTTATCTAACAATTCGGGGGTCCTTTTGAACTTTCCAGCAACCAAGGGAGTAACATATGATAATGTAGAACCGGGATCAATTAGAGCATATACATCAAATGAAAATATGGACAACGTACCCGTAACCACATCTGGGGAAGCCTCTAGATTCTGTCGATCCGCTAAAGCATAAGTGCGATTCTGAGTCCCGCTGGAACTGGCGACTCTTGTTTCATTTCTAGCGTGACCCGCAGGTCGTGCGCCCCTACCAGAATAAGATACCGGTGACGATGATGCAACAGCTGATCCCGAAGGTCGTGCTACGCCACCTGCGCCCCTTCGTGGGCATTCTCTCATCATATGCCCCATCATACCGCACCAATAACAAATATTTGTTCCCATTCGACATACGCCCATATGATGCTTTCCGCATCGATTACATATCTCTCGAGAAGGTCTCGATTGGCTCATGTTCCCTTGCCCACGATAACCCACTGATCGCGAACTATGACCCTCACTTCTTTGCCCAAATTGACTGCCTCTGAACCCCTGATGCTGTGGTGGAGCACTAGCTGCAGAATAAGAAAATAATGGCCTAGGTGGTCTAGCAGAAAATTGAGGTCTAAAACCTCCCTGTGGCGCCATAAACTGCCCTGTAGATTTGGCCCTCTTAGAAGATCCGCTTTCAAATTCCTGTGTTCTTCTTCTTTGCCTCTAATCTTCCATTTTCTGTGCAAATGCTTGGATCCTAGCTATATCCATGTCTTTATTTAGTGCAGCAATAGTACAATCCCTAACCAAATACGGATCCAATCCATTCACATACCGATGAACTCTGTCATCCATAGTAGCTATAACATTAGGAGCATATCTGGACAAGGAATTAAATCGAAGACTATACTTCCTCACACTTGTATGACCTTGTCGAAGATTTAAGAACTGATCCGCACGGGCCTGACGAGTCTCATATGGAAGATAATGATCAATAAATGCCTCTTTGAACTCTTTCCAAGTAGCTGGGAGTGCATCAATGCCCCTTGACCGTTTCCAGTCTTCATACCAATATATAGCCTCACCTTTGAATCTATACGCGGCTAACTCCACTGTCTCTCTGCCCGATACATGCATCACCTCTAGGGCCCTTTGGATCTGATCAATAAAGTCCTGCAGATCTTCATTAAGATCGGATCCGGTAAAAGTAGGCGGATCCATCTTAAGAAAATCTTGCGTCCGAAGACTAGCCGCCCTATCAGTACCGCTAGAACCCGCGGCAGGAATGGCTTGCCCTTGGACTTGCCCAACAACTATACGAGTCAAAAGTTTCACTGCATTTCTAAGATCCTAATCAACAACATTAATATGTGGCTCTGGGGATATAGTTCTCCTCCCCCTTATTTCTTCCGGACTGGGGGAAGTTTCTGATGCATGCTCAGCTGGAGCCTCACTTTGATTAGCTGGTATAGTGGGTGACTTACTAGTCCCCTCTCCGGCAGCCACATCTACTTGCTTACCGGTATTCTTGCTTTTGGTAACCGGCATCATTACTATAATAAGAGAAACAAATGGATTCAGTGGTCAACTATGACTTCATATACAATATAAGCTCTATCGCACGATCAAAGACATGAAGAAAAGAAACAATTCCTAAATGTCCATAGCCTCCTGTTTATAGATGTGGTGCACAACACACCGATAAACAAGACTCTACGTAGACACGGCTTTGTAGACTCACTAGGACGAACCTCTCTGATACCACTTTTGTCACGCCCCAAATCCCATTGGAGCAGAATGGCACCCGTAGCCGAGGAGGCCCGGGAGAACCCGTTCATAACCTATACTTTCACACTTACATTACTTATGAAAATTAGAAATTTGGGCAGCACTTCGTTGTAAATAGAAGAAAACAGTACCTGTATCAGCCCAGCAGACACGCATATATATATATATATATAAACAGTAATTGGCCATCAGAGCCATCACGTCTATCAACCAAACACTCCTATGGCTGTACAATATGTCTACAAAAGCCTCTACATAGATACACAACTGAGTTAGGGTCGGGACAAACTCCCGCCCACAAAAGACTTTTATACAAATACCAAAAGTACATATAGAAACGACTTGGGATGCCCCAAAACAACTGGAGCTCACCACTATCAACAGAATGTCCTGGCTCTTACTGCGGAGGTGTACGACCTGAAGTACCCGTTCCTGCAGGCATGAATACAGGTCCCCCGTGAGGGACGTCAGTACGGAAATATGTACTGAGTATGTAAGGCAGTGAGTATCAAGATGAGATACAAAAGATCAACAAAACCCAGATACCAGTGAATAAACAGTATGAGTAGACCACACTTAAAAGAGCTGATGGGATACCTGCACATTACTTTCATATCATTATTTCCCGTATTCCTTATCAATACATAACATATGTCATACAATGGCCAACTGATCAGTGGTACTAATACAATACATCAGGGACCACCCCTGGAATAGCATATATACATAATCTTTATAATACAATGGCCAACTGATCAGTGGTACTAATACAATACATCATATCATCAATTTAAAATAAAGACATTCCATTTCTTAATTCAATTAATCTTTGAGATTGGTTACTTTGTGGTCACACCTTATGGAACTTGAAACCATGATACCTCAATAGGAAAAAGATGTAAATAGGTAATCAATATCATGAAAATGAAGTAGAGAATCATAGATACCTCATTAAACCATTTCGGAGTCAACAATAGTATATGGACATTTTTTTGACTAGCCGGACATCTTAAAAGTAAAAACAAGTTCAATTGGTAGTGTCAAAGATCATATGATGTTATTATGTGTCATGTGTCGTAGGACAATGTTGGAAGCTTACTTGAGAGTGCCATGGGTCATTATTCATGCCAAAGATTAGATAGAGTATGTCTTACATACCTCGATATAACCACTTCAATACAAGTCCAACTTGACTTCCCATACCCTTCGAACACTTATCTACAATAAGTCATTTGTGGCAAACTAGTATTAGCAACCAAACCTTACCATTTAGGTATTAACTTCACCAAATAATGTCTAGGAAGTAATCCTTTAACTCATCAATAAGAGTGCTACATACATCCTCTTATACTCTTATTACATTCACATATCATGCATTTTCATGCAATATCCCTCAACATCACTCTTAGCCTTTATTTCCCCTCTTAATCACTAACCAATACCAACATGATCACTAGGCATACATAACCACTAATATAATGATATATCACCACAATTCATCCTCCATAATCCAATACAACAACTTCCATAATTTACTACAACAATTTATACAAAACAATTCATAACTATGTTTCTAGTTATCTTCCAACATCAAGACAATACTCATAATCCTTTATCAATACTTATTCATGGATAAGAATGAAGAATAAACAATATTCATACCTTAACAATGAACTCTTGTATTTAGAATCCTCCTTACATAACCATGGGGTGCTTCTCGAAGCTTTCGAGATGGTGAACACAACTACGGAACCAATTCGAATTTTCTACGGTTGAATCACAAAATATTTGAAGTTGAAATTAGGCTAGGGTTTCACTTTGTCTTAATAATTGGATGATATATGATATATATGAGGCTAAGTGTATGTTTATAAAGACCAATTTTCCTCCAAGAGGTAATAGAAAATGACCATTTTGCCCTAAAAATTTAAATAAATCCGAATCTGTCCCCAGTGGACAGTTTTGACAGGCTGAAGTAAATCGATCATAACTCTTTGATCCAGTATCGGATTTGGGTGAAACCAATTGCATTGGAAAGATAATTCAAAGAGCTTTCATTTTCATATAAAGTATACCACCCAGTTCTTCTTGTACAAGGAGTTATGGTCATTTAAAGTTGACCCAAAAATCTGTCCCAAAATTCTGTTTTTTTTTTTTTGATAGGCTGTAGTAAAACGGGTATAGCTCCTTACTCAGATATTGGATTTGGATGAAACCAATTTCATCAGAAAGAAGACTCTCGGAGATTTTCGTCGATATTTAGCAGCTCACACAGTTCTTTTTGTACAAGGAGTTATGATCGTCTAAAGTTGATCCAAAGAAAATTGCCTAGCTGCAGTAATTTTCCTGTAGATTTACTGTTCACAGGCTTCCCGGCCACCGTTTTGAAATTTCGAATGTGCTCGCTTATATGAAATACTCCTCTGTTTTGGGCAAACTTTATATCGTTGGAAAGCTTATTCCAATACCTACACATACAACTATTGACGGGATACTTCCGAACACCATAAACTTAATTTAACCCATACGCAAGCCTTTAAGACTCCATATAATCGCGATAAGTGTACGAAAAAATTTACGGGGTGTTACAAACATGAAGATGAGGAAGACCAACTTTATTAGATTGCTGCAACAAAATTAAGAAAAAATATATTTTTTCAAGAATAATTAAGTATTCAAACTCAAGTTGGATACACCAACTTGAGTTTGAGGGGGAATGTTGAGATTTATCTTCCTTTATTTTGTGATTTTCACTAATGGTAGAATATTTTTCTTTTTTCTTTTTTAGTCTAAGAATATTTTACATTATTTATTTCCTTTTAAGTCTAGGATTTATTAATTACAGAATATTTAGTCTTATAGCTATAAGGAAAATATCATATTTTTCTTATTTATTTTATTTAGTTTCTTATAAATAGAGATGTACTCTTCTATTTGAATCAAGGAAAAGAATCAATCATGAGTTTTCATTCAATTTCTATTTAATTTCTTTCTTGTCTCTTTCATTCCATAACAAGAGTCTCGTGTTGATAACGTGTGATGAAATATAAAGTAGTCTCGTGCTGATAACGTGTGATAAAATATAAAGTTGAGAGACGAGAGAGTAATTCTTTATTGCTCTTGGGGATTCTCAAGTGTCCTTTACAAAGAAGAAAATCCTTCTATTTATAGAAAAAATTATCCAAATAGATATCAAATAGATCTTGAATTCTTGATCGACATTCACTATAATTGTAAATACATTTATAATATTTTTACTTTTTAAAATTTCTCGTCAAATTAAAACAAGATAAATAAACTGAAACGACGGAAGTAATAAATTGTTAATTTAACTTATCAATATAAAAGAAAATTTAATAGCAGGTCATACCTGATTTACTAACCTCAGTACTTGTTATGAATAGTTATCCATAATTATCTTCTTAAGTGATAATAGTATAAAAATCGTTTCACACTAATAAGAACACAAAATTATAGTTGATGAGTAGTTGTATGACTAGCAAGATGCCACCTCATCGACAATTATTTAAGTAATTGGACTAAGTTCACTACTAATGAATATATCCATCTTATAAATAGAGCACTAGCTGGGATATACAACATTCACAGATAAAAAATTGAATCATACATCACACACTTCATCTTGTTTCATACCATATATAGTCATAATAGTCACTATGGCAGAGGAGGAGAAACACCACCACCACCACCTTTTCCACCACAAGGACAAGGCAGAAGAGGGCCCAGTCGACTACGAAAAGGAAATCAAACACCATAAGCATCTTGAACAAATCGGTAAACTTGGCACTGCTGCTGCCGGTGCCTACGCCTTGGTATGTAAATATCATTTTCTTCTAATCAAATATGATCAGAATCATTTGTTTTAGTTTAAACTATAACCCATCGATCGTAAAAGATCTCATTTCCTGTAATATCGTGAACCTATTTAGATAGGTCACATCATGTGCCTAACTAAGATCTAAAGACCAATAATTATATACATCCCTAATATTTATTTATTTTATTTTGTTTGATATTCATTTTATATTTGATTTGTGGTCTAGTTAATCAAGATTCGTGTCGAAAAGTACAATTTGGAAGGATGAACTAAAATGACTTTATTTTGAGAATTCTTGAAATCGAGATCTCCAACATATCAAGGATGGAATAATAGTTGCTGTGTATACGTACTCTCCAACTTCCGGTGATCTAACGTACGTTTGTAGGTTCCACCATTCGCTATAAATTATTCCATTGAGAGTAAAACGAGAAGTTTAAGTCAAATTGCTATTACTAAATACATATATATAGAGACGTGTCATTATTTTTTGGACTGACTAAAAAAAAAGAATGTCACATAAATTGAAACATATAGAGTAAATAATCTTATTAATTATGTTTCACTATGTTTTCTTGTCATATAGCATGAGAAACATGAGGCAAAGAAGGATCCAGAGCATGCACACAGACACAAGATAGAGGAAGAGATTGCAGCTGCTGCTGCTGTAGGAGCAGGTGGATTTGCATTCCATGAACATCATGAGAAAAAAGATGCCAAGAAAGAAGAGAAAAAAGCTGAGGGGGGACACCACCACCACCTCCACTTATAAATTGCTATATTTTGATAAGATTTCTAATGTTTGTTGTACGTGTGGGGAGCGTTGTCGTGGTTTCTTACCGTAATGCTCTCTAGTAGATATGTTCAACAAGAAGAAGTTCAGTGTGATATCATTAGTGGATGTGAAGAAGGTGAGGTGAATGCAAATCTTATTCTATTTTGTGTGAGGTTGAGAGGTCAGTGTGTGATTTCCTAAATAATCATGTGTGCGTTTGACTTCCCTTGTAATTTTTATGTTGAACTACCTTGTATAGTGTTGCTTTTTAAGTTGTGTAATAAATGACTTTCCTTGTGAATGGATTTGTCTGCACTTTGCATATATACTATCAATATAATGTACTTAGCTTATTGGCCTTGGGATAAGATCACTCCGAACAATCTTATCGGACCACAAAGTTTGAAAGATTCATATTGTAGAGCACTATTTTATGTCTGATAAAAATACATTATTGTTGGAAACTAAAGTCAATGTTAGTTTTGAATTGCGTAGTAATATGTTCCAAATGTCCTCAACTCCTAAGCTCATTCAAAAGATACTTGAAATTCACAAATGCCTCAACTAAAGTAAGAAGATTAAGAAGATAATGTCGATAAGAGTCACAGTTACTCACTCTGTTCATCTTTACGTGTTCATATTTTTAAAAATAGATGTCCAATCATATTTAGTTTGAAAAATTAATGATAATTAGTTACCTTGAACTTCTAATAAGACATTTGGGATAATATACTTGATTAATTACCCCACTTTTGAGAATATATAGAGTATGAATGTCATTATTATTGTATACTTGAAACTCAGAATGACTAATATACTTTAATTTCAGCTATGAATAATGAAAAGGATCATCCAATAGCTGATTAACATTTTTTAAAAATCCTCTTTTAATTTGAGATTTTGAATAAAAAGGGTTGAAATCAAAGTAATTGGTAGAATGAAAGTTACAAGTCTTGATGACACCTAACAAGTGAAAATAGACAAGATCTAGGTATTAATGATCAAATGATGGGTCATGGGAGGTACTCCCTCAATTCTATTTTACTTGCTTTCTTTTGACTTGACACGTCTATTAAGAAAATATTACTAATTTAGAAGTGTATTTTACAAAATTAACCCTATTATGATGTTTTGAAATTCTAAATCTATTTTTTTAATATTTAAAACTCTAAATCTAACTATTACTATTTTCCTTAGTTATTTAATATTGGGGGTACTATAAGAAAGAAGTAATAAAACAACTCTTGATTTGTGAAAATGAATAAACAATTTGAAACAAACATATTTAGAAAGAAGGTAGAGTAAAATGGAACGGGGGATGTATCATTTATAACCTAAATGACCGTTGTATGGTTAATTATTCTCTATTATTGAGGTTGAGATTAGTTCATTTCTCAACATTAAAGAAGACATTACCATATAATTTAGTTCATTTCTCAACATTAAAGAAGACAGATACAATCCCTCCACTCTAAACGTAAACTACTTTATGTCATTTACAGTTCCAACTTGTCATAAAGTGCCACATTCTCCTAATCAAATTCCAGCATTAAATATGAAAAAAAAATCCTCATATATATGAACCACTTTGCCTTTTAATAAATCTTACCTAATGCAAATTTAAATTAGTTGAGGTCGTATAAATAAACTTGAGAAAACAATACAAGGAAACAATTGATAAATTATATTAGCTTTGCAATCCAATGATTCATTTAGCTCGAGTGATGAGAGAAAGTAAATCTCCAGTCTCCACGAAGTGAATTGTTTGGCTTAATCACGACATAAATTGCAAAGTATTAACCTATTGTCCATCTAGCCTTTTAGACTGGGCTAGTGAACTATGGCAAATGGCAGCACTTGATATTTGTTAAGATTTCTCCTAGTTTACGAATCTTTAGATGCTTATTCAGTCCTCACTTTATCTCTTTTTCTTCTTTATTTTGGTTTCACTTAATCATCACGAAGATATCAACAATATGAGAAAACAAGAAAAGTATAATTCGAAGGACCCTTCTAACTCATTTTAGTTTGAAAGGGTTAGTGTTTAGCTCATTCAATAATTCAATCCATCTTGATTCAATCAAATTTACTCTGTCTAATGTTGCACCTATTTGGGATTAGAATATAGCCCTAGTTAAACCATGAGACACACTTTATTGAAAAATTCTTCTTTTCTATATGTTATAAATAAATAGTTCAAACAGTGGAGGTATCAGAATTTAAGGTTCATGGGTGCTTAAAAAAATTAAAAATCGAAAAAAAATAAAAAGATCACCTCAATGAGGTTTGAACTCAAGGCACCCCTTCCAATGAAGAACCTTAAGATCAACTCAAATGCCAATAAATCCAACAAACTTTTTGTTATAATGGATTCTTTTATATGTTTTATACATATTTTCATATATTTTCATAATTTTGTTCAGAATTAAATAATTTAATTACAAGAAAACAAATAAAGAATTTAAAATGTGATAAGAATTGATCGGACTAAATTATAACACACTCATCACTTAGCTCACACCACCTCAATCTAAATAACTTTCTACAGAGTTAGACAATAGCTCATTTGTTGATTTATTCTCCCAACTTCATCCATCAATAATTTAGTTTAAATCACTCATTTGTCATCCTTATATTTTCTTAAGCGTTTAAAATATAAATTTACAACTAATTATTTTTTAGTTTTTATAATTAAAAATGGTTATATTATAAAACTTTAGAAATTCTACACGTAAAACTCCAAAATGTTACTACTATGTTATGAAACTTGAGTCTCTAGGATAATAGTTTTTTCTTAAGAAAAACATAATCGAAAAATGACACGTCTATTCCTACCTAAAAAAACAAGACCTTGCCGACACGTCGTATTAATGGAGGGGGCCATGATGACGAAAGGTGCTACTAATAATTCAAAGGACCATTTCACTCTATCTGCTAAACAAGTGAATTACTCTCTCTCCGTCCCGTAATACCTTTTCCATTTTAATTCGTCCCTCAAAAAAAAAAAAAAAATCTATCTTATTATAATTAAAAAAAAAAATTGAAAAATTATTTTTTGTTCTTCATAAAATTTTTAAGATCACATAAACGTTCAAGAATTATTTTAGGTCATAACTTTAAAAATAAAATAAAAAATTTAAATATTATATTAAATCAAACAATTTCATACAAAATATGAGACATTCACATCAACATCCCCACCAGTCACCCACTACTTGTCGACCCTCATAAGTAAATATCTCCATCCAACTAGACTAGTGTTTGTGCGGATTCCACACGGGATATTCTTCCACTTCTTTATCCTAACTAGCTACTATTATCTACTTTATTAAAATAATTATAATAACCACAATCTTTTCCTCTTTTTTCTTTTGAATATTAGCTCTTCATAGAAAATAAAAAATAAAAAGTAAAAATCAGAATTACTATGTATCTATCTATCACTTTCTCTAGACGCCACATATACATACATGTGCCATCCTGCGACTTGATTAAAAAAGGTTTATATCCTTATAATTTTCATAGAAGATATTTTAGAAAAAAAAACAAATTGAAAATCAACCTAATTTTTTTTTACCTTAAATAGTTCACTCTTGTTTTTTAATGCATCTTTAATTAATTCTTCTCTCTTTTTTTTCTTCTTCTTCTTATTTTTTTTTTGTTAAAGCATGTTTTGAGATTTTATTCATGAATCACTGTTACTATATGTTTTACTTTGACATATATCCCATGTAATATTTTCTACACTCTAAATATGTAATTCCTTTTTCCTTTAAGCTCATAAAATGACCCCATCTATACAACCACCAAGAAAAGAACGTATAGGTATAGTACAAAGGACTGTTATCTAGCTAGGTGGATTCCTGTTTTGTCTAATTTGAAAAATGCTATTATAAAGATATCACTAAATAACTGGAGATCGACTGATCGAGAACGAGACAAAGAAGGGTTAATTTAGTGGTTATGTGATAATATCATTTTTCGCAAACATTTTCTTTAACAAATCTTAGTTCGACGTTTGTCCCTTAATTTGTGATATTCGATTAGAAAAAACACAACCTTGTTAATTTCAGTGTATGTTTATTTAACAGTTGAAAGTACAACACGTTAACCAAAAAAAAAGAAAAAAGAAAATACAAAGTACAACACGTAGGTCGAAAGACATTTTTCTTTCCATGTTTTTTTTCTGTGTACGTTAGTTTCAAGCCATTAGTTGAATTTTTATTTTATTTTTAATTATAAATTTCGTGTTTAAACTGTCAAAATATAAAAAAATAAATTTGTCTGTTTTTTTTTTTTTTTGGAGATGGGTGGGGGTGTTGGGAGCTCTGGTTTATCAACATGAATTGTATTGTGGTGAGATGATTGAGATCCATTCATCCTTGGCTAAAAATCTCGAATTCAACTCTTTATATGAAAATTTTTATATTAAGAGTGTCACCCCAGAAATGGGCCGCCCTAGAATACAAATTAGGATTAATCAAATTCCAAAGTAAGTAACAAACACCGGATAAAAGGCAAGGCTAGCATGAAGCAAAGAAACTACTATATTAGAGTAAATATACCAAAAAAAGTTTGCCGACACTCCTCAAATTTCAACAGACCAAAATATGGGTCCTAATCATAATGCCGACCCTATGTATCTATACTTTAATTTCGTATGGTCAAGAGAAAATTAGGTACTATATCAAACATTTCTTGTGGAGAGGGGTTGGGGATTTAGGTTTCAAAGATAATCAATCAACATGTGATTTCCAACTTTTCCTTGTAGCTTTTAATGGGGTCTTAAAGATAACGTGTCATTGTAATTGAAAGATTACAATTCTATAAAACGATTTGTGTTGCTCTTTTCTTTCTTAATAACAAAGTAATGTTTAGATTAGCTTTCATTGTTAGTGGTTGTGTTCAGTTTATATTAGACCTTAGTCGTGTATTAACGTTAACAAAACAAAATTTAAAAGTCACATGTTAATACATACGTTAATTATAACAAGGACTACCTGAAATCTAAATAAAATAATTAACAAAACGCACACTTGATCATCAAAATGTATAACAAATGCTCGGGATACACGTGTATTTATAAAAAAATAAATTTTTGATTCAACTCAACAATAAAATTTAACTCACGAGGAGGATTATCAAAATTTATATAAAGAGTCCATAATTTCTTCGCCATACGGACGTGGGACTTCAACAATATTAATTGCATAATCGAAATAGTGCTCCATTGGAATTGTAACACGTGTAGCCTTCTTTCGTTGCTAATTGCTATCCCGTTCTGTCACTTCCTTTTCTCAAGTGCATTATCATTAATCATAGTAGTGTTACGTTGTTTTATTTAGTCTTGCAACTGTCAGAAAATATAATTAATTAACAGCATAAGAGGTATTAACTTGTTCATATGTTTACTCCCTCTCTTTCAAGTTGTTTTATTTAGTCTTGCAACTGTCAGAAAATATAATTAATTAACAGCATAAGAGGTATTAACTTGTTCATATGTTAACTCCCTCTCTTTCAAGTTGTTTTATTTAGTCTTGCAACTGTCAGAAAATATAATTAATTAACAGCATAAGAGGTGTTAACTTGTTCATATGTTTACTCCCTCTCTTTCAAGTTGTTTTATTTAGTCTTGCAACTGTCAGAAAATATAATTAATTAGCAGCATAAGAGGTATTAACTTGTTCATATGTTTACTCCCTCTCTTTCAATTTGATTGTCTGAATTTGATTTGATTCAAGCAGGTTCGGCTCAAGCAAATCCGTGGCCTAAGACAAAAATCAAACGGAGCCCTTACGATTTTAAGAAAAAACAATTATTTTTATAATATCTATTTTTTAAAATTATATAATCGTGTTTAATAATTCATTTTGAATTAATAATATAGTCAATGCATTAAAATATTTTTACTATATCAAACTTCTAATTTTTTTTTATATAAAAAGTTTCTTTTTTGTATAAATAGTATTTAATATATTCCTTAAAATTTGTATTTTATTATTATTAAAATTAAAAAAAATGAGGCCCCTCAAATTTTGGGGGCTTTAGGCGGCCGCCTTTTCTCCGAAAGGGTTGAGCTGCCCTGGATTCAAAATTTTAAAAATAAAAAGTAAAAATAAACTTTTATGTCTTATTGTGTAAACTAAATATATATAAAACGTATCAAAATAGTTTGATCTTGTAGTCTTAAAAGTAGAAAACTATAATAAAAAAGTTGTCATAGAGAATTCATGGAATAATATGTATACGTAGTTAATGATATCAAAATAGTTTGATCTTGTAGTCTTAAAGTTAAAGTAGAAAACTGTAATCAAAAAGTTGTCATAGAGAGTTCATGGAATAATATGTATACGTACTTAATGACATACTTAATCACGGGGGAAGTTTGTTCTCAGTAAAGAAGAAAAATGAATAATGCAAGTATCTGTTTGATTTACGCTGACTATGACAATGGAGTTAAGCTTAGGTCGATTATTTTTGCCACTTGGATATTGAAAATCCACGTAACAAACTTCCATCATGAACATTGGATAAGAACTCGTACACGTTCATTGGACAAACCAATTAATTGGTCCCCACTTCACCTCACATAGTCCAACACTTATAAATACCACTAAATATTAAGAAGAAAAAAACATCCCAAGTATTTTTTACAACTTTGTTCTTCTTACAAAAGTAATTTATACCATCACTCAAATTATCACCCAAAAACATCATGGCTGAAGAGAAGAAACACCACTTTGGTGGTCTCTTCCACCACCACAAGGACAAGGAGGAAGACACCCCCGTCGAGAAAACTACCTATGGTGAAACAACCTATGGAGATAGTGAAAAAACTAGCTCTGGTGGTGATAATACATATGGCGAAAAAACTAGTGCCTATGGAGATAATACATATGGAGAAAAAACTAGCACCTATGGAGATAACACTACATATGGTGAGAAAACTAGTTATGGTGATAATACATATGGTGAAAAAACTAGCACCTACGGAGGAGATAACACGTATGGAGGTGAGAAAACTAGTTATAGTGATAATACATATGGCGAAAAACCTAGCACCTACGGAGGAGATAACACGTATGGAGGTGAGAAAACTAGCTATGGTGGAGGAGATACGTATGGAGATAACAAATATGGTGAGAAAACCAGCACCTATGGTGAGAATACATATGGAGAGAAAACTAGTTATGGTGGAACTGAGGGAGGTGGCTATGGTGGAGGAGCTGCTGCCTATTCATCTGAGACTACTAATTATGAAGACACCACTGAAACCAAAACTGCTGAGGATTATAAGGAAGAGAAAAAACACCACAAGCATCTTGAACATGTCGGAGAACTCGGCGCCGTTGCCGCTGGCGCCTTTGCTTTGGTAAATAATTTTCCTAACAATTAATACGCCTATGGTAGTATTTACTGTGTGAGCAAAATATCCTTAAGGACATTACTTTTCTTGACACACCATAACCTAAATTCTATGTATTCTCCATATGTAGTATTGATTTTTGCAACAAAAATTTGCACGATATACTAATCATGCATCTAAAAGATCACTAGTACGTGTAATTGCCTATGATAAGTGAAATTAATAATTCAAGACATGTAATGGTGACCACATTTTTAATTACTTTAATACGGCCGGGTCTAACTTTTCCTTTTGATGATCACTTAATTTCTTCCATTAATCTTTTTGGTGTGAATGAATGTTTCAGCATGAGAAGCACAAGATAGAGAAGGACCCAGAGAACGCACACAGGCACAAGATAGAGGAAGGAATAGCAGCAGCAACCGCTATTGGGGCAGGTGGATTTGCATTCCATGAGCATCATGAGAAAAAGGAAGCAAAGGAAGAACAAGAGGAAGCTGAGGGAAAGAAGAAACATCATTTCTTCTAATTTTCTCTCATCATAGCATTTCTTTTCTTCCAAAATATATGATGTTATGAGCTTTGTGTGCTTGCTCTATCCTTGTTTGTTATATTGAGCACCTAAATAATGTGTATGTGTGTTACAGTCTTGTGTTTGATCATGTAAGGTTTACTCGGTAAATTTGGCGTTTTAAGTCATGTACATGCATGTTCTGCACTTTGGAGTGTGAATAAAATTATACCTGTTATAAATATATTATCATAAATAGTGAATGTTTACTTTACCATACATAGTGAATGTTTACTTTATCATATATAGTGAATATCTATTTATGAAAAAGTTAGAAATTCCAAGGTTAGTTTTTCCCTATAAATAAAGGGGTTTTCCCTTCATTGTAATAAAACTCCTCAAGAATCTCCATGAGAAATAAAGAAGTCTCCTCTCTTCTCTCTCCATTCTTCTTCTTCTTTGCTTTATATTTCATAATACATTATCAACACGAGACTCTGCCAAACAAGGTGAGATTATAAATCTAAAGGCAATTTCAAGGTTAGTAATTTCTTATGTAATTTGTCTTTTGCTACAAATGATATAATTATTGTTGGATTTGAAAAAAAAAGTGATTTGGAACCACTTATGCTTTAAAAAATATGATGATTAATTTAAGTCTCATTTCATTAAGAGGGTAAGACATTGGGTTAAAAGTTTCAATGCATCATGATGATAAGATGTTGGTTCAATTCCCACCGAGTTATGCCTAAGATGCATTTATATGCCTAAGTTTGAATCTCAATGCACCATATTAATGATATTATGATGGCTAAGACAAAAATAATATGCATTTGATAAAAATTCATGAAACTTGTCCATTGAATATGCCATGAAGTGAATGTGATAGAAATATATAATAAGTCTGAAAGATGAAAATTTGCTTAATTCTTGAAGTGAATGTGGTAGCAATAAATGATATACTTTGAAAGATATATATGCCTCGATGTGCTACTTTGAAAGATATATATGCCTCGATGTGCTCCTGATGTAGCAATATCATGAAAGAAGTTATAAGCTATTAGAATTTGATAGGCTTAAGGCACGATTATATTTCATTCCTGGGGAATGAGAATTTTATTAATACAAACGTGCACTTGATTATATGATGGTAACATAACTCACCTCCGAAAGAGGCTGAATGATTGAGAAGAGTTATTTTGAAATCTACTTCTAAAGTAGCAAATTCAAAATTTATTCATGTAATAGTAAATTTGAGATTTATTAAAGAAAAAAATAATACATGTCATGGTAAATGTCACGCCTCAAATCCTATTGGGGCGGACTGACACCCGTAACCGAGGAGGCCCGGGAGAACCAGCTCATAACCTTATACTTCCCATGCATACCTCTATGACAACCCGAAATTTGGACAACATCATGTCGTATATAAAAGGAAATAATCACCTATATAAGCTCGAGCACACATATATATGTATACACAATACTTGGCTGTTGGAGCCATCACGTCTATTAACAAAATACCACCTTGACTGTACATTAGGTCTACAAAGCCTCTAGACAATACACAGAGTTTAACTAAGGTCGGGACACACCCCGCCATATAACTAACTTCTATACAATACAAAAAGTGACTGGATATGACACGGAAAGCCCCGAAGCAAACTGGAGCTCACCAAAAGCAGCTGGATATCCTGGCTCCTACTTGTGCGGTGTATGAGCTGAGGTACCTGTGCTTGGAACATGAAATGCAGGTCCCTCGTGGAGGACGTCAGTACGAAATATGTACTGAGTATGTAAAGCTGTAGATAGTGACATATGATATAAAAGCTCAATAGAAATCAGAAACAAGTGAATAAATCGTAATAGGAGTGGACCACACTTACTAGAACTTGTGACAACCTGCACATTGTATTTATTCAATCACTTTACCTTCGTTCTTACCATCTTTGTAATCATTACTGTACTGTACTGTGACCATTAGGCTGCCTCCAGTACATATCAACTGGGATCGACCCATGATAGGCTTATGCCCCTGGGATACCACCCATAAACACATAAATAGGGATCGACCCATGATAGGCTTATGCCCCTGGGATACCACCCGATAAGAGAGAACTTCTATCACTTAGTTCAATTAATCTTTGAGATTGTTATTTCGGTCGCCATCGCATTTTTGATACTTTGAAACAATGATACATCAATAAGTGACATATAAATAGACCATCAATGCAATAACAATGAAGTAAGAACTCATTGGCACATCAATGAAGTGTTTTGAAGTCATCAATCCCATAACAATGAAGTAGGCACTTATTGGTATATCAATGAAACGTTTTGGAGTCATTAGTAGCACATGGATCTTGTTTGAGTAACCGGATACCTTCTGACATTCATTAGTGCAATAAACATGTAAGATTTGGAAAACAAGTAAGTATTGGAATGTCTTGACATCTTGTAGGGTGGAAACAAGTTCATTGGTAACGTAGGACATCATACAAAACCTTTATGGATCACATGTTATTGAATAACTTTGGAAACTTTCTTAATAGAACAATTGTTCACTTTCATGCCAAAGATATGGTATAGAGTATGCTTTACATACCTGACTGTCAACCTTTAATACTAGTCCCAAATGGACTTACCGTCTTTTCGGATTACTTATCTACAATGAACATATATAGCAATCTAGTATTAGCAACCAAACGTCACAATTCAATTATTTGAATTCACCAAACTAGTGGTTAAGTAGTAAGCCTTAATTACACCATAAAGGGTGTCACTTTAACCCTCTTATACTCCAATTACATTTACATGCCATGCATATTCATACAACATCCTTCAATAGCTAGTTTGGATTCATTTATCCTTCCAACCAATCCATTAAACCAAATTGAGCCATAGACATAAATAATCATCAACTCAATAGTATATCACCATATCCACCTTCCATAACTCAATTACCATAGCCACCTTCCACAATTCGATACAACCAAACCATGCAAAATAGTCCATAACCTTATTTCCATCACCTTTCAATAACAACCAATACATATAATCCTCTATCATACATATACATATGGAAATGAACAAAGGCAAACAATATTCATACCTTAGAATTCACCTCTTGATTATGCAATTCTGTTTGCACAAATAATAGGTGTCGTTCGAAGCTCTCGAGATGACAAACGCAGTTATCGGATTACTTTGGAATTTCTACGGTTGAATCAAAAGTAATTTAAAGGTCAAATTTGGCTAGGGTTTGTTCTTTCTCAATGATTGATGATGAAAATGAGTTTTTGAACTCATATACATGTATATATACACATATTCCCGTTCATAATATAATAGGAAATGACCAAAATGCCTTTAAAATTTTAAAAATGTCAAATCTGTCCTTTGGTGGACTGTTTTGATAAGCTAAAGTAGATCGACCATAACTCTTTGCTCCGATATCGGATTTGGGTGAAATTAGTATCGTTAGAAATATAATTCAAAGGGATTTTATTTCATATAAAGTAGGACACCCAGTTAGTCCTGTACAAGGAGTTATGGTCGTTTGAAGTTGACCCTAAAAATATGTTTTGATAGGCTGAAGTAAAACGGGTATAACTCCTTACTTAGATGTTGGATTTGGATGAAACCAATTGAATTGGAAACAAGACTCAAAGATCTTTCTTTTCATAGGTCTAAGTTCTCCCAGTTCATTATATTAAGGGATTTATGATCGTTCGAAGTTGACCCAAAAATTTGGTTGGCCTCAGTAGTTTGTGTGCAGGAAATTTTCCTGCACATTTACTATTCCCAAATATGCCGGCCACCGTTTTATAGTTTCGAACGTGCTCGATAATATTCGAAACCTATCCATTTTTGGAAATCTTTATATCGTTGGAAAGCTTATTCAATAACCTTCGCATGGAACCATCGACGGGCAAATTCCAGTATGAATAAAATAAAAAATTAATTCCATATAAATAAGACCAATACACGTACTTGAATACGCCAATACACGTACTTGAATATGGGGTGTTACATCCTTCCCCCCTTTAGGACATTCGTCCTCGAATGTTAGCGTAGTTATTTAACCGAAGCAAGTTCAAGTCCATCATTAATATTCACATTTCTTGAACTTCCTCTTCATCTTTGAACAAATGAGGGTACTTAGATTTCATTGCTTCCTCAGCTTCCCATGTAATCTCTTCCCTTTGATGATTTCTCCAACGTACTTTCACAGATGCTATCTCTTTATTTCTCATCTTCTTAACTTGGCGATCTAGAATAGCAATAGGCACTTCCTCATAGGTAAGATCTTCCGCAACTTGCACATCCTCAGTAGAAGTGATATGTGATGGATCTCCGATGCACTTTCGAAGCATTGACACATGAAATACCGGATGTACTGTTGAGAGCTCTTGGGGACGCTCTAATTCATATGCAACTTGTCCAAACCTTCGAGTGATCTTATACGGGCCTATATAACGTGGACTCAATTTCCCTTTCTTGCCAAATCTCATTACCCCTTTCATTGGTGATACCTTCAAAAATACCCAATCACCTATAGAAAACTCTATCCCTCTCCTTCTACTATCCTTCTATGACTTGTGTCGACTTTGGGCTATTTTCAGTCATTGATGAATTACTTTAACCTTCTCTATGGCTTGATAAACAAGATCCGGTCCGAACAAAAGAGTTTCACCCACTTCGAACCATCCTATTGGTGATCTACACTTCCTTCCATATAACGCTTCATATGGTGCCATTTTGATACTTGAATGATAGCTATTATTGTAGGCAAACTCAATAAGAGGTAAATGATCATCCCAGTTTCCCTTAAAATCTATTACACAAGCTCGTAGCATATCTTCAAGTGTTTGGATGGTACGTTCTGCTTGTCCATCTGTTTGAGGGTGAAAATCTGTACTCAACTTCACTTGTGTTCCCAAACACCTCTGAAAAGACTTCCAAAAGTTTGCGGTAAATTGGGTTCCCCGATCTGATATAATAGAGATTGGCACTCTATGTAATCGGACTATCTCTTTAATGTACAGCTTCGCATACTCTTCAACTGTGTAAGTGGTCCTAACTGGTAAGAAATGTGCGGATTTGGTAAGCCTATCAACAATCACCCATATAGAATCAAACTTCTGGGATGTACGAGGAAAACCAATAACGAAATCCATGTTGATCATGTCCCACTTCCAGCTTGGAAGATCAATGCATTGCATATAACCTCCGGGTTTTTGGTGCTCAACTTTAACTCTTTGACAATTTGGACATTCAACTACAAATTCTGCAATGCACTTCTTCATGTCATTCCACCAATACATATCTTTCAAATCTTGATACATTTTGGTTGATCCTGGATGAATGGAATACCTTGAACAATGTGCCTCTGTCATAATCTTCTTTCTTAGCCCGTCTACATCCAGCACACACAATCGGTTTTGGCACTGAATTAATCCTTCTCGCGTAAGCTTAAATTCCTTGGTCGCACCACTCTGAACGTTCTCCTTAAGCTGTAATAAAATAGGATCTGCATATTGCTTTTGTTTAACTTCAGCTACTAATGAAGATTCCTCAGCATTATGTACGATAAGCTCTTTATCCAGAGTTTCAAGAAGGCGAACTCCCAAACTAGCTAACTAGTAAAGATCTTTAATCATCCCTTGCCTTTCTATAGGCGCCATCATAGCCTTACGACTTAACGTATCAGCTACCACATTTGCTTTCCCTGGATGGTACAAGATATCAACATCGTAGTCCTTTAATAGTTCAAGCCATCTCCGCTGCCTTAAATTTAGATCCTTCTGATTAAAAATATATTTCAAGATCTTATGGTCAGTATATATATCAACATGAACCCCATATAAGTAGTAGCGCCATATCTTTAAAGCAAAAATAACTGCTGCCAGCTCAAGATCATGTGTAGGATAATTTTTCTCATGTGGCCGCAATTGTCTAGAAGCATATGCTATTACCTTACCATGCTGCATCAATACACATCCTAAACCAATTCTGGAAGTATCACAATACACTGTATACCCTTCGGTGCCTTCTAGAAGTACCAACACGGGTGTAGAAATCAACTTGTTCTTTAAATCTTGAAAACTCTTCTCACAGGCATCATTCCATTGGAATTTGGATGCTTTATGGGTTAGCTTGGTTAAGGGTACTGAAATGGAAGAAAAGCCTTCAACAAACCTTCTATAATAACCGGCCAACCTGAGAAAACTATGAATCTCCATAGGCGTTGTGGGCCTTGGCCAGTTCTTCACAACTTCTATCTTTAGAGCATCAACCTTTATCCCTTCACTACATACAATATGACCTAAAAATGCCACCAACATTAACCAAAACTCACATTTAGAGAACTTTGCATAAAGCTTACAATCACGAAGAGTCTGCAATGCCTGTCATAAGTGATTGACATGGTCCTCTTATAATCTAGAATAAACTAGAATATCATCTATAAAAACTATCACAAATACATCCAGGAATGGCTTAAACACCCTATTCATCAAATCCATAAAAGTTGCGGGTGCATTTGTTAGCCCAAATGACATAACTAGAAACTCATAATAACCATACCGTGTTCGGAAAGCTGTCTTGGGTATATCCTTCTCTTTGACCCTCACTTGGTGGTAACCTGACCTCAAATCAATCTTAGAAAAACACTTGGCCCCCTGTAACTGATCAAATAAATCATCAATTCTTGGGAGAGGATATTTATTCTTAATAGTCACCTTATTCAATTGCCGATAATCAATACACATCCTCAGCGAGCCATCCTTTTTGCGCACAAATAACACTGGTGCTCCCCAGGGGGACATACTAGGCCTTATGAATCCCTTCTCTAGCAAATCTTTTAATTGCTCTTTCAATTCTCGTAATTCTGCTGGGGTCATTCTATATGGAGGAATGGAGATTGGTTGGGTGCCTAGTATTATATCAATAAAAAAACTCTACTTCTCATTCAGGAGGCAAACCTGGAAGATCTTCAGGAAATACATCAAAAAATTCATTTACCACCGGAACAATGTGAAGAGTTGGTGGCTCCACTTCTGTATCCCTTACTCTAACTAAATGATATATGTATCCCTTGGAAATAATTATTCTTTCCTTAAAATAAGAAATAAATCTACCTCTTGGCGCGCTAATTTCACCTTTCCATTCAAGGACTGATTCATTTGGAAAATGAAAATATACCTTTTTCGTGCAGCAATCAATTGTGGCATAATAAGACGCCAACCAGTCCATACCCATTATAACATCAAAATCTACCATTTCTAATTCCACAAGACCAGCCATCGTATCACGACCACAAACAGTTACTATGCAGTTTTGGTAAACCCTTCTAGCTATAATAGATTCCCCAACCAGTGTGGATACTTCAATTGGATTAACTAACAATTCGGGTATTCTTTCGAACTTTCCAGCAACCAATTGAGTAATATAAGATAATGTAGAACCGGGATCAATTAAGGCATATACATCGAATGAAAAGATAGACAATGTACCCGTAACCACATCTGGAGAAGCCTCTAAATTCTGTCGATCCGCTAGAGCATACGTATGATTTTGAGCCCCGCTAGAACTCGTGGCTCCTCTATCACCTCTAACACTACCCATTGGTTGTGTATCCCTTCCTGAATAAGGCATCGATGATGATGATGCAACAAATGACCCCGTAGGTCGTGCCATACCCCCTATGCCCCTTTGTGGGTATTCTCTCATCATATGCCCCGACATACCGCACCAAAAGCAAACATTGGTCCCCAGCCGACATGCGCCCAAATGATACCTTCCACATTTATTGCATGACTTTCGAGGAGGTCTCGATTGGCTCATATTCCCTTGCCCTTGGTACCCCACTGTCCGCAAACTCTGACTCTCACTTCTGTGCCCAAATTAATTTCCTCTGGACCCTTAGAACTGTGGTGGGGCACTAGCTGTAGAATAAAAAGATAATGGCCTAGGTGGTCTAGCAGAAAACTGTGGTCTGAACCCTCCTTGGGATGCCATGAATTGCCCTGTAGATCTGGCTCTCTTGGAATATCCTCTTTTTAATTCCTGTGTTCTTCTCCTCTGCCTCTGATCTTCCATTTTCTGTGCAAAAGCTTAGATCCTCGCTATGTCCATATCTTTGTTCAAAGCGGCAATAGTAAAATCTCTAACCAGATATAGATCCAGCCTATCCACATATTAATAACTCTGTCATCCATAGTAGCTACAACATTAGGAGCATATCTCTACAAGGAATTAAATTGGAGACTGTACTCCCTCACGCTCATATTCCCCTGATGAAGATTTAAAAATTGATCTGCACGGGCCTGACAAATCTTGAATGGAAGATAATGATCAAGAAATGCCTCTTTGAACTCTTTCCAAGTAGCTGGGGGTGCATCAATACCCCTAGATCATTTCCAGTCCTCGTACCAATATATAGCCTCTCTTTTGAATCTATACGCCGCTAACTCCACTGTCTCTCTACCTGTTACATGCATAACATCTAAGGCCCTTTGAATTTGATCAATAAAGTCCTGTGGGTCCTCGTTAAGATCTGATCCAGTAAAAGTGGGAGGATCCATCTTAAGAAAATCCTGTGTTCGAAGGCTAGCCGCCCTATCTGTACCACTAGGACTCGTGGTAGGAATGACTTTCCCTTGAGCTTGCCCAACAACTATACGAGTCAATAGTTGCACTGCATTTCTAAGATCTTAATCAACAACATTAATATGTGGCTCTGGGGATATAGTTTTCCTCCCCCTTATTTCTTCCGGAGTGGAAGAAGTTTCTGATGCATGCTCAGCTGGAGCCTCACTTTGATTAGCTGGTATAGTCGGTGACTTACTAGTCCTCTCTTCGGCAGCCACATCTACTTGCTTACCGGTATTCTTGCTTCTGGTAACCGGCATTATTACTATAATAAGAGAAACAAACGGATTCAGTGGTCAACTATGACTTCATATACAATATAGGCTTTATCACACGATCTCAGACATGAAGAAAAAAGATAATTCCTAAATTTCCATAGCCTCCTATTTATAGATGTGGTGCACGAAACACCGATAAACAAGACTCTACATAGACACAACTTTGTAGACTCACTAGGACGAACTTGTCTGATACTACTTTTGTCACGCCTCAAATCCTGTTGGGGCGGACTGGCACCCGTAACCGAGGAGGCCCGAGAGAACCAGCTCATAACCTTATACTTCCCATGCATACCTCTATGACAACCCGAAATTCGGACAACATCATGTCACATATAAAAGGAAATAATCACCTGTATAAGCTCGAGCACACATATATATGTATACACAATACTTGGCCGTTGGAGCCATCACGTCTATTAACAAAACACCACCTTGACTGTACATTAGGTCTACAAAGCCTCTAGACAATACACAGAGTTTAACTAAGGTCAGGAAACACCCCGCCATATAACTAACTTCTATACAATACCAAAAGTGACTGGATATGACATGAAAAACCCCAAAGCAAACTGGAGCTCACCAAAAGCAGCTGGATATCCTGGCTCCTACTTGTGCGGTGTATGAGCTGAGGTACCTGTGCCTGCAGCATGAAATGCAGGTCCCTCGTGGGGGACGTCAGTACGAAATATGTACTGAGTATGTAAAGCTATAGATAGTCACATATGATATAGGAGCTCAATAGAAATCAGAAACAAGTGAATAAATCGTAATAGGAGTGGACCACACTTACTAGAACTTATGACAACCTGTACATTGTATTTATTTAATCACTTTACCTTCGTTCTTATCATCTTTGTAATCATTACTGTACTGTACTGTGACCATTAGGCTGCCTCCAGTACATATCAACTGGGATCGATCCATGATAGGCTTATGCCCCTGGGATTCCACCCATAAACACATAAATAGGGATCGACCCATGATAGGCTTATGCCCCTGGGATACCACCCGATAAGAGAGAACTTCCATCACTTAGTTCAATTAATCTTTGAGATTATTATTTCAGTCGCCACCGTATTTTTGATACTTTAAAATAATAATACATCAATAAGAGACATATAAATAGACCAGCAATGCAATAACAATGAAGTAAGAACTTATTGGTACATCAATGAAGTGCTTTGGAGTCATCAATGCCATAACAATGAAGTAGGAACTTATTGGTATATCAATGAAACGTTTTGGAGTCATTAATAGCACATGGATCTTGTTTGAGTAACTGGATACCTTCTGACATTCATTAGTGCAATAAACATGTAAGATTTGGAAAACAAGTAAGTATTGGAATGTCTTGACATCTTGTAGGGTGGAAACAAGTTCATTGGTAACGTAGGACATCATACAAAACCTTTATGGATCACATGTTATTGAATAACTTTGGAAACTTTCTTAATAGAACACTTGTTCACTTTCATGCCAAAGATATGGTATAGAGTATGCTTTACATACCTGACTGTCAACCTTCAATACTAGTAAAAGATTGAAGCATTATGAGGATTTGAATTCTGCGTTTATTGAAGCATGCTGACGTAAAAAATATCTATCAAGTGGCATGAAAGAATGCATCTTGGTTAGCATAAAAACTTATTTGATTTACAGTTCAGACACTTGAAAATGTCACACATGATATGTTGAATATTGTCACTTGACAAAATTTATATGAAAAGTTTGAGGATTCAAAATGTTTTTGAAGCATATAAAAGTTTCTGGGAAACTTATTTATATATAATCCTTATATGAAAATTGTTGGAACTCTTGGAGAGTTTTCAAAGGAATAAATTATTTGCTGAAATGAGAAATATACCAATTTGAATTGGTTATAAAGTACCATAGCTTAGTGCAACTAGTGCACTCATGTATCTTGCAAATAATACAAGACCCCATATAACCTTTTTGGTTAATTTATTAGCAAGGTATGGTTCTGCTCCTACTGGAAGACATTAAAATGGGATAAAACACATGCTCTTATTTTATTCTAAAGATTGCAGTCCTGATCTTCTTGATTATGCTGGAACTGGGTATTTATTTAGTCCGCATAAATCTCGGTCTCAAATAAGCTATATGTTCACATGCGAGGACACTGCTATATCTTGGAGATATTAAGAGTAGTCTTTGTAGCCACTTCATCAAATCATGCTGAGATAATAACTATTAATGAAGCAAGTCAAGAATGAGTATGGTTGAGATTTATGATACATCTCATTCGAGAAAAATATGGTGTGAAATGTGATAATGTACCCATAATTTTATACGGATATAATGCAGCATGCATAGAACAACTTAAGGGAGGATTCATAAAAGGAGGTAGAACGAAACACACTTTATCAAAGCTTTTCTACATACACGAGATACAACAGAATGATGTTATGTAACACCCCACATTTAGGACTAGAATGAAAATCCATCATTCATATGCGTAGATGTTCCAAAAGCCTCAAATCGTATGTAAATTTAGTGTGTTGATCAATTATGTAGTGTGGAAATCTATTTGAGCATAAATTAAGATCATATAGGTCCCCTAACTCAAGGAAAAGTTGAAAGCTTTCCTATTGTTCAAGTTTTAGTGAGCGTTAAAACTTGGGTTAACTTCAATCGACCATAACTACTTGTGTATATATAATTAGAGGACCTACTATATATCAAATAAAATATCTTTGAATTATCTTTCCAACGATACCAATTTTGACCAAATTTGATATTGGAGCAAAGAGTTATGCCCATTTTACTCCAGCATGTCAGTCTGGAAAACTGACTAACGACATTTTGTGATAAGTTATCACAAGTGTGAGGACTTATCACAAATGCCATCAGCCTTAGGCAAAAATCCACCCCCAGTGATGAAATTTTGTGATAAGTTATCATAAGTGTGATGGCTTATCACAAATGTCATCAGCCTTAGACAGAAATCCATCAATTCCAGCCCCCTAGTGACGACATTTGTGATGACTTATCACAAGTATGACGGATTATCACAAATGTCGCCAGCCTTATATTTTCAGTAATTGGGAAGCGGTTTAGTAAGGGTATTTTGGTATTTTACTTCACCTCCCACGACTTATAAACCTCAAGGGATGTACCTTTTTCCTATTTTTCTTTAGTTAAACATCTCAAAAACCCTCTCTTACACTTTCAACCACAAGATTAGGGGTTTTATTAAAATCATCTCCCAAAAGAAAGATTCAAGCCCTTTTTCCAAGATAATCAAGAATTAAGTTTCCCAATCCAAGAACTCTCCAGCAACTTATCAAAGTTTCCTTTCTAAGGTATGCGTAGTTTTCATCCATGGATCCCTTTCATCCATGGAGCTAAAGAATCATGTTTTAAATTATAAATTTTGATTTCCTTGTTATGTTATGACTATATTCATGTTGATGATTGTTGTTTGGATTCAAGGTTGTATCTTGATGTGTTTTTCATGAAGCATGTGAGTAGGTTAGTTGAAACTCATGAATTTTGGATGGATTAGGATTGTCAAATTGATAAGTACACCTATGCCCAAAGTTGTGCATGTAAGGTGTTTGATAAAATGCCAAGAATGATAGAATCCATGTTTTTATGACTTAATAGTGCTTAAATGACAAGTCCATGTTCTATTCCTTATGTTTCCACATGAATTCCATGTTATTGATATGTGTTGTTGTTATGAGTTGTTGTTGTGATATGGAATGTCCATGATATTGAGGTATGCAAGTATATCCATGTTATATGTATTTCCTTTCATGTATAAGGTGTTGAGAATTATGTGTAGTATGGAATCCCTATTTAGTATTCTGAATTGTGGATGTTATTCCTATGATCAAGAAGTATCATGTGTGTCAGTTTCCTTCCATCGAGTCCTGGGGGTACTTGTACCCGAAAAATATAACTGTGTGCCTAGAGCTGAGTCAGTCTCAAGATAATCTCAGTCGTGCTATGATCAGTAAAACTCAGTCAGTTACAGAATTCAGAACTCTCAGAGAGTTATAGAACTTAAGAAATCTCAGTAATCTAAGTATCGTTATCATTCCATCTTCAGTTCAGTACTCAGCTCAGATCTCAGTAGCATTCAAGAAATCAATTCAGAACTTAGTATTATTTAGTCAAATAGTAGAATTTAGACGTATTCCATCAGATAACGAAATCAAGTGAAATCAGTCAAGTAAGATAATAAGTAATAATATTTAGTTCAGTCTAAGTTTAGTTAAAGATCAATTCAGAGTCTTTCAGTTGGGAGTAGAAACTAGCACCGAGCGAGTGCAGGATGACGGTTTCCCCGTTAGAGAGACGGAGTCATTAGCAGCAATACCTATACTCCAGAACTGCGTAGCCAGCGTAGGATGAGGAGTCACCCGTCAGATAAATGATTGACTACCTGCAGGAGTCCATATAGCCTTAGCCTGACTTTCTCTTGAGGGTCACCCGTTAGAGAGGCTTGACCAGAGAGGTCTTTACCCGTGGCATGGTATTGACACCCTTCCATCTGGGGTTATAGGTTGGACCCCACTAGTTCAAACTCGGGGTATGTCATTTAAATGAGAACTCCCACAGTTACAATTTTAGTATCAGTCTTTAGAGTAGAACTCAGAAATCAGGACTGTCAGATACAATCATTAATCTCAGTAAGAAACTCAGATAGTTCCGCAGATTCATAAACCACCCACTATATAGGCTTGGTCTAACATAAAGTTATTCAGTATCAGTACTTACAGAGGTCACCCATCAGATAGGCTTGATCTCAGTCTCAGATTCAGTTGAGTATTATCAATATCAGTTCCAAAGATTACCCATTAGTTAGGCCTGATCTCAAGCTTAGTCACTCTCAATCATTATTAGAAGATTTATATTGTCAGATACAATCGCTCAGTATCAGTTACATCGGTTAGGCCGATCATCATAGTTATATCAGTTAGATCAGTCGTCATAGCTTACGTTATCAGTATTCAGTTTCAGGACTGTTAGACATAGTCAATTAGACCAGTTCTTCATAATTCAAACTATCAGAAATAGTCGTTCATCTATTCAGTATCTCAGTATCAGTAAACTCATGTTGTTAGCATTCTGACTCAGTAGTCAGTATCACCACGAGTTCAGTTATAGTTACTTATACATGTATGTATTCTCACGTTCATATAAGTCAACATTATTCATGCATATAAACCCTTTGCATTTAGCCTACCTCACTCGTATACTCAGTATATTTAGACGTACTGACGCATTCGCGCTATGGTGTTTTATTTTATGCCGTAGGTTCAGAGGCACAAGTTTTAGAGCAACAATAGCATTATAGATTTCCGCAGTCAGAGTTAGAAGTGAATCCTTATCCTTCGAGGACATGATTATTTCTCTATCTTCTCATTGATTAGTTTATTAGTCAGAGTTAGTTGGGGACATGTCCCATCAGCTTCTTATTCAAATTATTCAGACAATAGAGGCTTTCAGACTAGAAGCAGATTAGATTACAAACTAGATTCAGACTTCAGTATTTTGGTTTTGTTTTGGTATTGTGGTACCATTTTATTCAGACAGTGTTATTATTCAGATTAAGTTTAGTATTGAACCTTATGGCCTTTCAGTTTATGTTTTTGTATTTATATTCATATATTATGTAGTGTACAAGTATAGATATCAGTCATGGTTTAGCGTGTGGTCCCTCGGGGTCATGAGCACCGTGTAGCGTTCCGATTCAGAAAATTAAGGCATTACATGATATTAACGTGCATCATATTCGTTCAAGTGACAACTCGACTGATTTGTTCACCAAGTCTCCTTCAACTTCAAGTTTCAAGAAGATGGTGCACAAGATCGGGATGCAAAACCTTAAGGATGTTCTCATTAGGGGGAGCTAATACGCGCTGTACTCTTTTTCCCTTACGAGGATTTGTCCCACTGGGTTTTTCTTGTAAGGTTTTTAATGAGGCAGCCTATATGCGTATTGTTAGAAATGTGTACTCTTTTTTCTTCAATAGATTTTTTTTCCACTGGGCTTTTTCTAGTAAGGTTTTAACGAGGCACATTGTCTATCAATTAGACATTCAAGGGGTAGTGTTATAAATATATTACCATATATAGTGAATGTCTACTTTACCATACATAGTGAATGTCTACTTTACCATATATAGTGAATATCTATTTATAGAAAAGTTAGAAACCCCAAGGTTAGTTTTTCCCTATCAATAAAGGAGTTTTCCCGTCATTGTAATAAAACTCCTCAAGAATCCCCATGAGAAATAAAGAAGTCTCCTCTCTTCTATCTCTATTTTTCTTGTATGTACTTTATATTTCATAACAATACCTATATGTTAATACAATGTTGTTTATATTAATATTTGTTTCAATTACTCGTTTATAAAAGAAAAAGTGAAATTTCTATCTTTTAAGCAAGTAAACATTGTAAAAAAGCACTTTTCTCTTGTGCCATTTATCCTTTGCGCAAATGATCTCTGTAAATAGTGGAGTGGGGTCTACATTATGTTGGGAATTATTTGATTCAATTTATGTGACATTTTTGCTTTTATAAGTTCAAATAAGATAAGTTTGACCATGTATTTGAATATGAAATCTTCAATTATTTGAAATAAAATTTATATATTTGAAACTATGTACTATATTGACGATTCAAAATATTTGAAACACATAAGAACATACGGTCAAATATAGATATGGTTAAATTTTGAAAAACAAAAAGTGACATATAAATTTAAACAAAAGAAACAAAAATAATTAAAAAAAGGACTGGCATTGTCTAGAAATAAATTATATGTAATACCCCATATTTTCTTAGCTCATTTTAACCCTTAGTACATGAGTTATTCAATATAAATTTTTTGAAATACTCAATATTTTTCAGTTTAGAGCATACCAATGCGTAGAAAATTCAGCCAGCTTTTTGACGATATAAAATTTGCCCCAATCCGATACCCGAGCGAAGAGTTAGAGCAATTTTAGTAAAGTAGTGTGCCAACTGGCACTTCAGCACATCGTGGAGCTAGGGAAAATGGCAATTGTCAAATCCAGTGAGCCTCCGCGATCATGGCATGTCGCGCTAAGCAACATTTTCAGAATTATCCTTTTCCAATGTTCCAACGCGATCCCACCGCATCGAGATGAACCCCAAATTCGTATTCAGTGTAGCTTCGCGAATTCACTGCGTCGCGCCACCAACCACATTCTCAGTTGTCAAACTCCAGTGACACAGTGCGATAGCGCTGCGTTGCGCCAAGGGCCCAAGTCAAAAAAATTTGATAAAAATTAAAAGTTTTGTCTAGGGTTAAATTAGTCTTTTTTCATGATTTTTATATGCTCAGATACGAGATTTAATCTCTAAAAATATTCTTAAGTCATTCTTTAATCAATTTTACCCAAATTAAAGACATTCTCTCTCAAAGGGAAAAACCCTAGCTTCAAGAAAACAAGAGCAAAACTCAAGAAATTCCTCCAAGAACTCCAAGAGATTATCGATCCAGGTATGTTAGGTGTTCATATATGGGTACCTTTCACCCATAGAGTCCAAGACTCCCTTTCTAAAAACTATAATTTTATGAAATTGTGAATTCCCATATTTGAAATTGATTGTATGCATGTCTATGATGTTAATTGGGTTATCAATCCATGATTATTATAAGATTCATGAAATTTAAAATATTTTATGTGATGAATTATGTGAATTTCATGCTAAACCCTTGAATTTCCAATTTAGTATTGTATTCATGATGTCATGTGTTGACCATTATCATGTGAAATAATCCATGCTCTCCAAGTGTTTTCTAAAATGCCTATGTGAAGTAGATAGTGGAATCATGACATGTCATTGTGTGGTCCCAATAATGTACAACCCTATGCCCTACAAGTGTTTGATAAAATATCTCTATGAATGAATTATAGACAAGTATACATTGTTATATCGCTTAGGATCATGCTATGCTTTATTTTATGCTATCGAGTTCTGGGGGTATTTAATACCCGATAAACTAGCTGTTTACCTAGAGCCAGTGTTAGTTACATAATAGTATTATTCATGTCACGATCAGTAGAACTCAGCCAGTTATAGAACTCAGTAAACTCATTCAGTTATAGAACTCAGTAACAACTCAGTATCAGTCTAGTCCAGTGCAGTATAATCAGTCCAGTGTCTATTCAGTTGGGAGTAGGATTCAGCACTGAGTAAACCCAAGGATAGGGGATCACTTACCAGTAGAGGGTGTGATCCTTAGAAGCAGTCCTTGCATTCCATAACTACGTAGCCAGCGTAGGTTGAGACATCAAACCTGCTAGTTGAGGGTTGATGACATATTTTTAACTTGCCAGATTAGGGTTCCTCTATTCTCATTAGAGTACCTACTAGATGAGGGTATCTCTTTAGCTTGTCTTTACCCGTGGCACGGTACTGACACCCTTCCTATTGGGGTTACAGATTGGACCCCAGCTCAGTTATCTTATTTGGGACATATCGATTAGATGATTACCTCCCACTGTTTCAGTTTTAGTCTTCAATATATAACTCAGTTCAGTTTTACAGGATCAGGATTGTCAAACGCAGTCAAATAGTATCTGTAACTCAATTATCAATAATCTCAGTTTAATAATTACTCAGTATCAGAACTCAATACTTAGCTTCAGATAAGCTCAGTTACAGTACGCATACATGTATGTGCACAATATTGCTTACTCAGTATTTACAACAACTCCATTTATCCATGTACTTTCATATTCAGTTACTCTATATCATTTCAGTAAGTTATTGTTCATGCATATAAACCCTTACATTCAGCCTTACCTCATCAGCATACCAATACATTACACGTACTGATGCATACTTTCTCTTTGTGCTATGATGTCTTATATCATAGGTTCGGATGCTCAGGTGCCCGATCCACTTAGATAAATTCAGATTCAGTCAGCAGTATCATCTTTTGTGCTTTTATTTTAGTATTTTTAGTAGCTTCAGTATTTCAGTAGTCAAAGTTAGTTGGGGGCTTGTCCCATCAAGTCCATTTTCAGATAGTTTAGTTAGAGGCTTTTCAGACTAGACTTTCAGACAATATTTAGTTTTATCGATTATTATTACAGTTGTTATTATTTCTCAATTTTTTATATTTTAAACCTTATGGCATTTCAACCTATTTTTCACATCAGTATTAATATTTAGTGCTCACAGTAGATATCGGTCATGGGTTGGCTTGTGGTCCTTCGGGATCGTAAGCATCGTGTAGCATCCAGGGTACAGACTCGGGGCGTTACAAACTTGGTATCAGAGCTTAAGGTTCAACAGAGTCCTAGGGAGTCTGAAATTCACATCGCATAGAGTGTTGTGCATAGGTGTGGAGCACACCACACATATGGATAGGAGGCTATGAGATGTTTTAGGAAAAATTTCCCTTCTTTCAGTATTCATGTCGTACGAATGAGCATGATCTTAAGATAAACTCCCTGTTTAATCCTTTTCTTCCTTTCATTACAGAATATGCCTCTCAAAAATACTAACAAAAAAATAATCATAAATCAGTTAGCACCTCATCCCATTCAGGCAGATCCCTTGGACAAAAATGTCTCTCATGCAGAATTCAGAGCTGTATCTACTTCTTTAGCCAATTTTGTTGCAGCTCAAAATGAATGGCCAGCTGCTGTTCAGGATAACCTAGTGGCCAATACTACTTCTTCTAGGATTCGAGACTTCACCCGAATGAATCCTCCCTTATTCTCAGGATCTAAGTCAGAAGAGGATCCACAGGAGTTCCTCGATCAGGTTCAGAAGGTCACATACATCATGGGAGTGACATCCAGTGAGAGTGCTAAGTTAGCTTCCTATCATCTATAAGATATATCTCATACGTAGTTTAAGTAGTGAAAGGTAGATAGGGGTACAGATGTAGAGCCCATAGAATAAGAAGAGTTTGCTACTGCCTTCCTAGATAGATTCTTTCCCTTAGAGCTGAGAGAATCCAAGGTGTTAGAGTTTATCAATCTCAGGCAAGGAAATATGAGTGTGAAAGAGTATTCCCTCAAGTTTACTCAGTTGTCCAGGTATGCTTCCTATGTAGTAGCAGGCAGTAGGTTCAGAATGAGCAAGTTCATATTTGGGGTATCAGATAGTATGGTTAAGAAGTGTAGAACTGCAATTTTGATTAAGGAGATGAACATATCCAGGCTTATGGTCCATGGTTAGCAGATAGAAGAGGCTAATAATAAGGAGAGAGAGAGGCAGAATAAGAGAGCTAGAACTGGTAGCTTCAAATTTAGTCATCCTAAGTCAGAGGGCGATAATTGTTCCCAGTTTTGCCCAAAATCTTCTATTCTAGCTTTGTCCTCAGCCAGTGCTCCAGTACCTAAGTTTAGAAATGATAACAAAGATATGACGCCAGGCTCTAAATCTCAGGGTAGTGTCAGCAGTGCTCGAATAAATCCTCTTTGCCAAAAATATGGTAGGAACCAGCAGGGTGTCTGCAGAGATGGCAGTGATGTTTGTTTTGGGTATGGCAAGCCAGGCCACAGATTCAGATATTTTCCTCATTCAGGTTCTCAGGGTCAGTATAATCGTCCTTCAGCTCAGTACGGTCGCTCGAATTAGCAGGATGCCACTTCTAGTGCCTCTAGTGGTCAATGCCCAAACAGGCTTTATGCACTTCATTCCATACAAGATCAGGAAAGTTCTCCCGATGTGGTCACTGGTATATTACAGGTTTTCCATTTATATGTTTATGCCTTATTAGATCCAGGATCTTCTTTAACTTTTCTAACTCCTTACATAGCAGTCAACTTTAAAGGCAAACAAGAAATCTTAGCAGAACCATTCTTAGTCTTTACCTTAGTGGGTTAGTTTATCATAGCTCGACGAACATACAAGAACTGTCCGGTTATGATATCTCAGAAAGTCACGTCAATAGACTTAGTAGAATTAGAGATGACAGATTTCAACATCATTCTCAATATGGATTGGCTCCATTCATGCTATGCCTCAGTTGATTGTAGAAATAGAATTGTTCATTTTTAGTTTCCAAAAGAAACAACCCTTAAATAGAGGGGTAGTACTACAATGCTTAAGGGTCAGTTGATTTCATACCTTAGAGCGAGAAAAATGATATCCAAGGGACATGTCTATCATCTTGTGCGAGTCAAAAGACTCTAGTTTAGAGACTCCTAGTCTTGAGTCTTTTCCAATAGTAAATAAATTATCAAATATGTTTCCTGAAGATCTTCTTGGAGTTCCTCCCAAAAGAGAAATTGACTTCAGAATAGACCTTCTTCCAGATACTCAGCCCATCTTTATTTTGCCATACAGAATGGCTCCATCTGAACTCAAAAAGTTAAAAGAACAATTAAATGATCTCCTAGATAAGAGATTCATCAAACCTAACATTTCCTCGTGGGGCACACGAGTCCTATTCATGCGTAAGAAAGATAGTTCCCTCAGAATATGTATAGACTATCGTTAGTTGAACAAAGTCATGATCAAGAATAAATACCCACTTCCCAGAATCGATGACTTGTTTTACCAACTTCAGGGTGCCAGTTACTTTTCTAAGATAGATCTCAGATCAGGCTATCATCATCTCAGAGTCAGGGAATACGACATTCCAAAAATAGCTTTATGAACCTAGTATGGTCACTTCGAGTTTCTAGTCATGTCCTTTGGTCTTACAAATGCCCCATCATCTTTCATGAACTTAATAAATCGCGTGTTCAAATAGTACTTGGACATGTTCATTATAGTCTTCATCGATGACATCCTTGCCTATTCCTATAGCAAGAATGATCTTGCATATCACCTCAGAATCATACTCCAGACTCTCAGAACTTATTAGTTATTTGTCCAATTCAGTAAGTGTGAATTTTGGAAAAGGTCAGTAGCATTCCTTGGTCATATTTTTTCTGGTAATGGCATTAGATTTGATCCTCAAAAGACCGAGGTAGTGAGAAACTGGCCTAGACCCATCTTTCCATCAGATATTAGGAGTTTCTTTGGTTTGGCTGGCTATTACCATTGGTTTGCTGAAGGGTTTTCATCTATTGCATCCCCCAAGTCCAGATAGACTTAGAAAAAAGTCAAGTTTCATTGGCCAGATTCCTGTAAAAAGAATTTTCAAGAGTTGAAGACTCGACTCACCTCAGCTCAAATTTTGACTCTACCGGATGGTTCAGATGGGTTTATTGTGTACTTTGATGCATCCAGAGTAGGTTTGGGTTGT
Organism: Capsicum pubescens; assembly: GCA_030864215.1. Taxonomy (NCBI): domain Eukaryota; kingdom Viridiplantae; phylum Streptophyta; class Magnoliopsida; order Solanales; family Solanaceae; genus Capsicum; species Capsicum pubescens. The sequence goes on along the minus strand of CM061541.1, from coordinate 53,574,000 downwards.
GACCTCATGCAGATAGGTAAGGTCATAGCCTATGCCTCTAGACATCTTAAGCCCCATGAGAAGAATTACCCTACTCATGATCTTGAGTTAGCAGCTATAGTGTTTTCCTTAAAGATTTGGAGGCATTATTTGTATGGGGTGTATATTGATGTGTTCATAGATCACAAAAGCTTGCAGTATGTATTCTCTCAGAAAGATTTGAACCTATGTTAGAGAAGGTGGTTAGAGTTGTTGAAAGATTATGACATGAGTGTTCTGTATCATCCGGGCAAGGCCAAAGTAGTAACAGATGATTTTAGTAGGTTGTCTATGGATAGTGTTGTTCATATTGATAATGATAAGAAGATGTTAGTTCAGGAAGTTCATCATCTTACCCGACTAGGTGTCCTCTTAGTCGATACAGCAGAGGGTAGTGTATGGGTTCAGAATAGTTCAGAATCATCTCTAATTTCCAAGGTGAAGGAAAAGTAGGATGGAGATCCCATTCAAGTTAAGTTGAAAGAGTCAGTTAGAGATCAAAAAGTAGAGGTTTTCTCCCAAGGGAGAGATGGTGTGTTGCGTTTCCAGGGTCGGTTATGCATGCCAGGTGTAGACGACTTGAGGTAACAAATTCTTGCAGAACTGCATGGTGCATGTTACTCTATTCATCCAGGGGACACTAAGATGTACATTAATTTGCGGGAGATATATTAGTGGAATGGAATGAGGAGAGACATTGCTGAGTTTGTAGCTAAGTGCTCTACGTGTCAGCAGGTTAAGATTGAGCACTAGAAGCCTAATGGGTCCATACAGGAGTTTAATATTCCCACATTGAAATGGGAAGAAGTGAACATGGACTTTGTGATGGGTTTTCCTCATACTCCTCATCAACATGACTCTATTTGGGTCATTATAGACAGGATGACCAAATCAACTCATTTCTTACCAGTTCATACCTTATATTCAGCCGAGGACTATGCCAAACTCTATATCCGAGAGTTGGTCAGGTTGCACGGAGTCCTAGTGTCCATCATCTCAGATAGAGGTACCCAGTTTACCTCTCACTTCTGGAAAGCATTCTAAAAGGGTCTTGGTACCCAGGTTTACCTCAGTACAACCTTTCAACCTCAGACCAATGGTCAAGCAGAAATGACCATTCAGAATTTAGAAGATATGCTTAAGAGCATGCGTTGTTGATTTTAAAGATAGTTAGGATGACCACTTGCCTTTGATCAAATTCACATACAATAATAGTTATCATTCTAATATCCAGATGGCTCCGTTTGAGGCTCTTTATGGTAGGAGATGTAGATCTCCAATTGGTTGGTTCGAGGTAGATGAGACCACAATTTTAGGGCCTTACTTAGTATTTGATGCCTTAGAGAAGGTTCAGTTGATTAGGGAAAGGCTTAGGACAACCCAAAGCCAACAGAAATCATATGCAGATGTGAGGAGAAAAGATCTCAAGTTTGAGATTGGTGATTTTGTGTTTCTAAAAATCTCTCTCATGAAGGGAGTGAAGAGGTTCGGCAAGAAAGGAAAGATCAGTCCCCTATATGTCATTCCATATAGAATTCTCAGTTGTTTTGGAAAGGTAGCTTACGAGCTTGAGTTGCCTTTATAGCATCTTTAGTACACCCAGTATTCCATGTCTCCTTGCTAAAAAAATGCATTAGTGACCCAGCAGTCATAGTTCCCATAGAGGATGTTAATATTCAAAATAATCTCTCTTTCGAAGAGGTTCCAATCTAGATCCTCGATCATCAGATACACAGACTGAGGAATAAAAAATTTCCCTTGGTCAAAGTTCTTTGGCGGAATCAGTACGTTAAGGGAGCTACTTGGGAAGAAGAAACAAATATATGGACCAAGTATCCTCACCTCTTCTCCACAAACTCAGATTCAGCTTAAGATAACATCCTTTCTTAGCTTTATTCAATTCCATGTTACAGTTCAGTTACTTTTGCATATTCAGTCATGCATTCACGAATTAGTTTAGTCACGTACTCATGCATCAGATATGTATGTTCAGTATGAACATTCAACTTACCAGTAGTTTCAGTCATACACTCATGCATCAGATATGTATGTTTACTTTAAGAGCTCAGTTTGTCAATAACTCTGTCGTATATTCCATGTATCAGATATGTATGTTCAGTGTGTAAGCTCAGTCTAGCAGTGTTTCTTATCTTAATTAGTCTTATTCGAGGATGTATGTTCCCAAGGGAGAGATATTGTAATACCCCGTGTTTCCTTAGCTCATTTTAACTCTCAGTACATGAGTTATCCAATATAAATTTTTTGAAATACTTAGTATTTTTCAGTTCAGAGAATACCGATGCATAGGAAATTCAACCATCTTTCCAACAATATAAAATTCGCCCAAATCCGATACCCGAGCGAAGAGTTAGAGGAATTTTAATAAAATAGTGTGTCAACTGGCACTTCGGTGCGTCGTAGATCCAGGAAAAATGGCAATCACCAAACCAGTGAGCCTCTTCAATCATGGCGTGTTGCCCAAGTAACATTTTTAGAATTATCCTTTTCCAGTGTTCCAATGCGATCCCACCGCATCGCGATGAGCCCTAAATTCATATTCAGTGCAGCTTCGCAATTTCACCGGATCGCGCCACCAACCACATTCCTATTGTTAATTTCCAATGACATGGCATGATAGCACTGTGTTGTGCCAAAGGCCCAGGTCAGAAAAATTTGACAAAAATTAAAAGTTTCATCCAGGGTTAAATTAGTCTTTTCCCATGATTTTTATATGCCCAGATACGGGATTTAATCCCTAAAAACATTTTAAGGTCATTCTTTAATCATTTTCCCCCAAATTAATGTCATTTTTTCTCAAAGGGCAAAACTCCATCTTCAAGAAAACAAGATCAACTCAAGAAATTCCTCCAAGAACTTATTGATCCAGGTATGTTAGGTGTTCATCTATGGGTATCTTTCACTCATAGAGTTCAAGAATCCCTTTTTTAAAACTACAAGCTTATGGAATTGTGAATTCCCATATTTGAAATTTATTATATGCATGTCTATGATGTTAATTGGGTTTTCAATCCATGATTATTATAATATTCATGAAATTTAAAATATTTTATGTGATGAATTATGTGAATTTCATGCTAAACCCTTGAATTTGCAATTTTGTGTTGTATTCATGATGTCATGTGTTGACCATTATCATGTAAAATAATCCACGCTCCCCAAGTATTTGCTAAAATGCCTATGTAAAGTAGATAGTGGAATCATGACATGCCATTGTGTGGTCCCAATCATGTACAAACCTATGCCCTACAAGTGTTTGATAAAATGTCTCTGTGAATGAATTATGGACAAGTATACATTTTTATGTTTCTCAAGATCATGCTATTCTTTATTTCATTCTATCGAGTTCTGGGGATATTTAATACTCGATAAGCTATTTATTTACCTAGAGCCAGTATCAGTTACAGAATAGTATTAATCATGTCACGATTAGAAGAACTCAACCAGTTACAGAACTCAGTAAACTTAGTTATAGAACTCAATAACAACTTAGTATCAATCCAGTCCAGTTCAGTATAATCAGTCCAATGTCTATTCAGTTGGGAGTAGGATTCAACACCGAGTGAATCCAAGGATGAGGGCTCACTTACCAGTAGAGGGAGTAATCCTTAGAAGAAGTCCTTGCATTCAAAAACTATGTAGCTAGCATAGGTTGAGACATCAAACCTGCCAGTTGAGGGTTGATGAGGTGTTTTTAACCTGCCAGATGAATGTTGCACCATTCTTTTTAGAGTACCTGCCAGATAAGGGTATCTTTTCAGCTTTTCTTTACCCGTGGCATGGTACTGACACCCTTCCAATGGGGTTACAGATTGGACCCAACTCAGTTATATTATTTGGGGCATGCTGGTTAGATAATTACCTCCCACAATTTCAGTTTCAGTCTTCAGTATAGAACTCAGTTCCGTTTTACAAAAATAGGACTATCAGACACAGTCAATCAGTATCAGTAACTCAATTATCAGTAATCTCAGATTAGCAGTTACTCAGTATTAGAACTCATTACTTAGCTTCAGATAAGCTAAATTATAGTACTCATACATATATATGCACAATATTGCTAACTCAATATTTACAGCATCTCCAGTTATCCATGTACCTTTATATTCAGTTACTCTATATCATTTCAGTCAGTTATTGTTCATGCATATGAACCCTTGCATTCAGACTTACCTCATCTAGCATACCAGTACATTCTATGTACTGACATATACTTTATCCTTGCGCTATGATGTCTTATATTATATGTTTGGATGCTCAGGTTCCCGACCGTGCATAGACAGATTCAGATTCAGTTAGGATATCCGTTTTAGTAGTGAGTCCTCATCTATTGAGGATATTCTTTTATATTACTATTTTCAGTAGCTTCAGTATTTCAGTAGTTAGAGTTAGTTGGGGGTGTAATACCTCGTATTTCCCTGCATGATTTAAGTACCAATACATTAGCATTCATATATAAAAAATTTTAAATACCCATTATTTTTCAGTTTAGAGCCTGCCATTATGTAGGAAATTCAATTAGCTCTCCAATGATATAATATTTGCCCCAATTCGATAATCGGTTAAGAAGTTATGGTGATTTTAAGTTTAAGTCTTTAAACACCATCATTTTAGTCACTAGCATGTCATGGAGCCAGTCTAAACGAAAATTGTCAATTTTTAGTATGGGACCATGATATTAGCGTGTTGCGCCAAGGACCCAGTTCACATTTGGCTATTTTCAGTGAGCCTCCACTATAATGGCGCGTCACAGAGGTGGCCAAAATGGCATTCCAAAGGCTTAGCGAGATAGCTCCACATCGCACCAATGGATAAAATGAGGATTGTAGATTTTCAGTGGCCTGGTGCGATTGCACTGCGTTGCACCGGAGCCAAAAATTGGGATATTCAGTTTCTGGCCCGAGTTTTTAAATTCATTTAGGGGTATTTGGGTCTTTTTCCATAGCCCTAATCAATCTAAAACACACAATTTAACCCCTAAGTGACCTAAATAACCATCATTTATTCAATTCCTCTCAAAATTAATGATCCCCTTCTCAAGAAAAAGAAACCCTAGCTCTAAAATTAAAGACCAAATCTCAAGAACTCACCATCAATCCTCTCAAATCCATTAATCCAGGTATGTTAAATGTTCATCCATGGGTTGCTTCCACCATGGAGTCCAAGTATCCAATTTAAATTGTAAAATTATGATCTTTTCAAGTTATCTTGATTTTAAAATTATGATTAAACCACGAATTTCCATGAATCATGTTCTATACCATGTTTTAGTAAAATTGATGTCTATTCCTACACTCCATATGTTTAAATATTGTTGTCCACTGATTTAATTCATGATCTGTGATAATGGTGTTGAAATTATGCTTTACTACAAGTTTTGGTCTAATTCTCATGCTTAATGTACACTATGTATATCAAGTGTTTGATAAAATGCTTACAAGAATGAATATTTAATAAAAGCCTTCATGCTATGTTGTCCAAGCTTTAGTGTCGTTTTAATATTATTGTTTTGAGTCCTGGGGGTATTGAATACCCAAAAACCATAGCTGTTTACTTAGACTCATTTTAGTATCTTCAGAATAACTTCATATTATACTATGAGCATTATCAAAACAGTCAATTAAACTCGGAACAGTCTAGTATTTTAGTGTCTTTCGATTGGGCGTAGGATTTAGCACCGAGTGAGTGTAGGGATGGTGGCATCCCCGTCAGATAGGCATAGTCTTTAGTAGTAGTTCCTAAACTACAGAACTACTTAGCCAGCATAGGATATGAGAAGTCACCCATCATTTTAGGCTTGACTATCTCGCAGGGGTCACCTATCAGTTCAAGATTTACACCTTTAGTCCTTTGGGACAATAGATCAGTATAGTGGATCCACATAGCTAATATTAGTACCCATGGAACGATACTAACACCGTTCCAACTGGGATTATAGGTTGTACCCCAATTAGCTCAAATTGGGGAATGTCGGTTAGATGATACCTCCCACAATCTCAGTCATAGTCTCAGTTATAGTCTTAGTCTAGTAATTTGTTCAGACATTCAGTCTTTGTGCTGTTTAACCAAAGCATATAGATATCAATTATCTCAGTATTTCAGCTTACATATTTTATTCAGTTTATGTTATATTCTTGGTCATGCATCCTCAGTATCTACAGATTACATGTACCTTTAGTATTTACAAACTTTTATGCATTCTATTCAGTACTCCATGTTTTACATGTATATTCAGATAATTGTTATTCCTATGTATAAAACCATGCATATCAGCCTACTTCATTTAGCGTACATGTACATTCAAAGTACTGATAGCATACCCTTTTCTTGCGCTATGATGTATTATATCATAGGTTCTGACGCCTAGTTCCCCAATCACGCTTAAACATCTCAGACTCTTAGAAGTAGCAGTGGTGAGTCCTCATATTTCATGAATAGATTATTTATTTCATGCTTTCAGTCTAGTAGTTAGTTGGAGTTTGTTGGGGCCTGTCCCATCAACTCAAAGTTATTTAGTTTAGAGGCTTTTAAACACTACAGTCAGTTAATCAGTATTCAGACTTCAGTTGACATGTCAGTTAGTTATTCAGTTTGTCCTAAATTTCTGTAGTTATTCAGACTTAGATAGTTATTTCTTCAGATTCATAATTCAGTATTTGTTTTAGTTATTTAAACCTTATGGCGTATCAGTTATTCTTTCACATTTATGGTTATGTTATTTAGTGCTTATAGTAGGTAACAACTCATGGGTTAGCTTGTGGTGCCTCAGGAATGTAAGCACCGTGTGATACCCAGGGTGTACTTTTGGGGTATTACAAACTTGATATTAGAGCCTAAGGTTTTAAAGTGTCCTAGGAAGTTTGAAAGCCGTGTAAAGTAGAGTCTTGTGCATGGGTGTGTAGTGCACCACACTTATGGGCAAGAGGCTAACAGGTGTTTAAGAAAAGTTTCCCTTCTTTCCTTATTCATGTCGTGCGAGTGAGCATGAACTCAATTTAAACTCCCAGTCTAATTTGTTTCTTCCTTTTGTTTACAAACATGCCTGTCAAGAAGAATGGAAGAAGAACAAGAAACCAGCTAGCACCTCCGCCCGTCCAGGCAAATCCTCTAGATGAACATGTCTCTCATGCATAATTCAAGGTTGCGTTCACCACTCTAGAAAATTCTGTAGCAGCTCAGAATGAATGACCAGTCTGGAAAACCCAGTGGCTAATACTGCTACAACCAGAATTTGAGACTTCACCCAGATGAATCCTCCTTTGTTCATGGGATCCAAGTCTGAAGAGGATCCACAAGAATTCTTAGATATGTTTCAAAAGGTAACGGATGCTATGGGGGATGACATCCAGGAAGAGTGCTGAGTTGGCTGCATATTAGTTGTAGGATGTAGCCTATACATGGTTTAAGGAGTGAAACGTAGATAGAGGTGTAAATATAGGGCCTATAGAATGGGAAGAGTTTGCTATAACTTTCTTAGATAGATTCTTCCCATTGGGGATGAGGGAGGCCAAGGTGTTAGAATGTATTAACCTAAGGTAGGTTAGCATGCGCATGAAGGAGTATTCCCTCAAGTTTACTCAGTTAGCTAGATATGATCCTCATGTAGTAGCTTACAGTAGGTCCAAGTTAAGTAAGTTTATGTCTAGCATATCTAATAGTGTGGTCAAGGAGTGCAGGAACACAATGCTGATTAGAGAGATGGACTTGTCTAGGTTGATGGTCCATGCTCAATAAATTAAGAAGCAGAAGATTAAAGAGAGGGAGAGAGAAAATGAGAGAGCTAGGATATGTAGTTTTAATTTCAGCTAGCCAAGGTCAGAAGGTGGTAACCATCCTCAGTTTCATCAAAGGTCTTCAGCCCCAGCACCCTCTTTATCCAGTACCCCAGTACCTAAATTCAAAAATAATAATAGGGATAAAGCACCTGGCTCTAAGTCCTGAGGCAGTGTTAACAGTGCTCGTACAAACCCTCTATGTCAGAAATATGGCAGAATCCATCAGGGAAAGTATAGAGCGGGCAGTAATGTCTGCTTTAGGTATGGCAAGCTAGGCTATCAGATTTGAGATTATTGTGTAGTTGCTAAAAAAGGTAGGGATTTTCGCCAACAAGGCCAGTTCTACTAGTCATCAGTTCCATCCGGTCGCCCAACTCAGTAGGGTGCCACTTCCAGTGCTACTAGTAGTCAGTGTCCGAACAGATTATATGTTCTTCAGTCCCATCAAGATCAGGAAAATTCTCCTGACGTAGTTACAGGTACGTTAGAGGCCTTTCACTTACATGTTTATGCTTTACTAGAACCTGGAGCTTCTCTTTCTTTTGTAACTCCATCTATAGCCGTCAATTTTAGAGTCAGTCCTGAAACTCTAGAGATGATGGATTTTGACGTCATTATCGGCATTGGATTGGCTTAAATCATGCTATACCTCAGTTGATTATAGAAATAGAATAGTTTATTTTCAGTTCCCAAATAAACCAGTCCTTGAATGGAGGGGTAGTACTACTGCGCTTAAGGGTTAGTTGATTTCAAACCTTAGAGAGAGAAAAATGATATCCAAGGGATGTGTCTATCATCTTGTGTAAGTCAAAGACTCTAGCTCAGAAACTCCAACTCTTTAGTTAGTTTCAGTAGTCAGGGAATTTCCAGATGTATTCCATGAAGATCTTCTTGGAGTTTCTCTAAAAAAAGTAATCGACTTTGGAATAGACCTTCTTTCAGATACTCAGTCTATATTTATTATGCCATACAGAATGGCTCCAGTTGAACTCAAAAAATTGAAAAAATAGTTGAAGGATCACCTAGATAAGGGATTCATCAGGCCTATCATCTCCCCGTGGGGCGCACTAATTCTATTCGTGTATAAGAAATATGGTTATCTCAGAATGTGGATAGACTACCATCAGTTGAACAAAGTCACAGTCAAGAATAAATATCCACTTCCTAGGATCGATGACTTGTTTGACCAACTTCAGGGTGCCAGCTACTTTTCCAAGATAGACCTCAGATTAGGCTATCATCAGCTCAAGGTCAGGGAATATGACATTCCAAAAATAGTTTTCCGAATTCGGTATGGTCACTTTAAATTTTTAGTCATGTCCTTTGGTCTCACGAATGCCCCAACAGCCTTCATAGACTTGATGAACACAGTGTTCAAGCAGTACTTGGACATGTTCATCATAGTCTTCATAGATGACATTCTTGTTTACTCCTGTAGCAAAAATGATCATGCAGACCATCTCAGAATAGTATTACAGACTTTTAGAGCTCACCAGTTGTTCGCTAAATTCAGTAAGTGTGAATTCTGGATAAGATCAGTAGCTTTCCTTTGCCATATTATTTACACTAATAGCATTAGAGTTGATCCTCAAAAGACCAAGTCGGTGAGAAACTAGCCTAGACCCATCTCTCCATCAGATATAAGGAGTTTATTGGGTTTAGCTGGCTATTACCATCGGTTTGTTGAAGTGTTCTCTTCTATTGCATCAACCATGTCCAAATTGACTTAGAAGAAAGTTAAGTTTCAGTGGTCATATTTCTATGAGAAGAGTTGTCAGGAGTTGAAGACTCGACTCACCTCAACCTAGTTCGTACCTTGCCAGATAGTTCAGATGGGTTTGTTAAGTACTGTGATGCATCCAGAGTAGGTTTGGGTTGTATCCTCATGCAGAGAGGTAAGGTCATAGCCTATGCCTCTAGATAACTTAAACCCCATGAGAAGAATTACCCTACTCATGATCTTGAGCTAGCAACTATAGTGTTTGCCTTAAATATTTGGAGGAATTATTTATATGGGGTGTATGTTGATGTCTTCACAGTTCACAAAAGCTTATAGTATGTGTTCTCTCAAAAAAACTTGAATTTGCATCAGAGGGTGTGGTTAGAGTTATTGAAAGATTATGACATGAGTGTTCTGTATCATCCGGGCAAGGCCAATGTAGTGGATGATGCTGTCAGTAGATTGTCTACAGTAGTGTTGCTCATGTAGAGGATGGTAAGAAAAAGTTAGCTCAGGAAGTCCATCAGCTTTCTCGATTAGGTGTTCGCTTAGTTGATTCAGCAGAAGGTAGTGTATGTGAGCAGAGTAGCTCAGAAAAATCTCTAGTTTTTGAGGTGAAGGAAAAGAAGGATAAAGATCCAGTCTAGTTAAGTTGAAAGAATTAGTCAGAGATCAGAAAGTGGAGGTTTTCTCCCAAGGGGGAGATGGTGTACTGCGTTGTCAGGGTCGGCTATGTGTGCCTAGTTTAGATGACTTGAGGCAATGAATTCTTGCAGAAGCGCATGGTGCGCGATTGTAATACCCTGTATTTCCCTAGCATAATTTAAGTCCCAATACAGTAGTATTTATATATAAATTTTTCAAAATATCCATTATTTTTCAGTTTAGAGCTTGCTATTGCGTAGGAAATTCAATTAGCTTTCCAACGATATAAAATTTGCCCAAATCCAATAACCGGGTAAGAAGTTATGGCGATTTTAAGTTTTAATCATTAAACACCGTCATTTTGGTCACTAGTGCATCGCGGAGCAAGTCTAAACGACAATTGTTAATTTCCAGTAAGGGATTGCGATATTGGCACGTCGTGCCAAGGACCCAGTTCACATTTGGAAATTTCCAGTGAGCCTCCTCGATGATGGCGCATCGCTGAGGTTGACAAAATGAAATTCCAAAGGCTCAGCGTGATAGCTCCGTGTCACACCAATGGAAAAAATAAGGATTGCCGATTTCCAGTGGCCCGAAGCGATTACACCGCATCGTGTTGGAGCCAAAAATTGGGATATTCATTTTCCAGGCTGAGTTTTTAAATTTGTTTTGGGGTATTTGGGTCTTTTTCCATGGCCCTAATCAACTTAAAACACGAGATTTAATCCCTATTTAACCTAAATAACCATCATTTATTCAATTCTTCTCAAAATTAAATATCCTCTTCTCAAGAACAAGAAACCCTAGATCTCAAATTCAAGACCAAATCTCAAGAACTCACCATCAATCCTCTCAAATCCATTAACCCAGGTATGTTAAATGGTCATCCATGAGTTCCTTCCACCCATGGAGTCCAAGTATCCAGTTAAAATTTTAAAATTATGATCTTTTTAAGTTATCTTGATTTTAAAATTACGATTAAACGACGAATTTCCATGAATCTTGTTCTATACCATATTTTAGCAAAATTAATGTCTATTACTACACTCCATATGTTTAAATATTGTTTTCCACTGATTTAATTCATGATTTGTGATAATGGTGTTGAAATTGTGCTTTACTACAAGTTTTGGTCTAATTCCCTTGCTTAATGTACTCCATGCATACCAAGTGTTTGATAAAATGTTTACAAGAATTAATATTTCATAAAAGCCTTAATGCTATGTCCTCCAAGCTTTAGTGTCATTTTACTATTATTGTTCTGAGTCCTGGGGGTATTGAATACTTTTAAACCATAACTGTTTACTTAGTCTCATTTCAGTATCTTCAGAATAACTTCAGATTATATTATGAGCATTATCAGAATAGTCAGTTAAACTCAGAACAGTCTAGTATTTTAGTGTCTTTCAATTAGGAGTAGGATTTAGCATCGAGCGAGTGTAGGGATGGAGGCTTCCCCGTCAGATAGGCAGAGTCACTAGTAGCAGTCCTTAAACTCCAGAAATATGTAGCCAATATAGGATATGAGAAGTCACCCATCAGATTAGGCTTGACTATCTCGCAGGGGTCACCCGTTAGTTCAGGCTTGACACCCTTAGTCCTTTGGGATAGTACATAAGTATAGTGGTTCCACATAACCAACATTAGTACCCATGACACAATACTAACACCCTTCTAACTGGGGTTATAAGTTGGACCTCAATTAGCTCAGATTGGTGAATGTCGGTTAGATGATACCTCTCACAGTCTCAGTCACAGTCTCAGTTACAGTCTTAGTCCAGTAATTAGTTAAGACATTCAGTCATAGTGTTGTTTGACCAAAGCATAAAAATATCAGTTATATCAGTATTTTAGTTTACATATTTTATTCAATTCATGGTATATGCTTGGTCATGCATCCTCAACATCTACAGTTTTCACGTACCTTCAGTATTTACAAACTTTCATGCATTCTATTTAGCACTCTATGTTTTACATGTATATTTAGATAATTATTATTCCTTTTTATAAAACCATGCATATCATCCTACCTCATTTAGCATATGATGTGCGAGCTTGACGCTAGCACATTTAAGGCTTTTAACTAGGAATAATTGCAAATTCTTAAGCAACTTTTGTTGTTTTTGATTTCTTTCTCTGTGATAGTGCAAGTGAGCTAAGATGTATGAAAACCAATGACAATTGAGTCAAAAGAGATAGATTTTGAGTAAGAAGCCATGAAGAGTACAGTTGACAACTTTTCTGATAGGTCGTCAACTTTGTTAATAGCTGCCAGGAATACCGTCAGCCTAAGGAAGTGTGTAGGAGCTATAGTGAAGAGTTGACGACATCGTCTGATATGTCATCAATTTTTTGATAAGCCATCATTCCTTGTCATCAGCTGAAGGCAGTAAACATGGAATTTGAAGAGGAGTTGAAGACATTTTTTGATAAGTCATCAGACTCCTGATAAGTCGTCATATATGTCGTCACAAATGTCGTCAGCTAAAGGAGCAAAAATCTGAAATTCTAGTTTCGAATTTCCTTTAAAGTACAAATATAAATAACAACTTTTAGGGTTTCATTCGGTAGCTGGAACTTATTTCAAAAGGCAAACTCACCTCTTTTTGGGCCTCTTAGCTGAGAATTCAATTTTCAGCTCTGTGATTGGGTTTTGGGAACTTTTTCTTTAACTTGGAAGAGAATCAACTTCATACTTCATCTTTTGTAAGTTTAATTTCTCTAAATGAGGAATACAATTGTTGCTATCTCTTTCTTTCTCATGTGGAACTAAAATCCATAACTAGGGTTGTGGGATCTATGATTATTCCTCTATGGATTTAATAGTTGGTTAGGGTTTGAGTGATTGTGGGAACATCTTGATAATTCCTTTGTAATGATTGTTTTCTATTGGTTGCAAATAATAGATCTAGCCTTATGTTTGCTTGCTCAAACTGAGAAATAAACTAAAGGTAGTAAATTATCAACGAGGATTTGGGAAGGTTAATTTTCCATCTAATGATTAATGTTGTAATAAGATTAATCAACTCAAGATAAAATCAGTGTGAATAGAAGGTTTTCTTAAGTTCGAGAGCATTAGGGAGCATAACATCTAGGTAGGTTGAGAATCACTTAGATGGACTGTCGATACTGATAATTTGGTGTTTCCCACAAGTCACGAGAATCCAGTACTACAACTATTATTCAATGAGGGGTTAGTAAACATAGTAATCACAATCCTAGTTTCTCTCTATCATTGATTTGAACCATTGAAACTTTAGCTTTGAGTTCTGAAGCAAGTCCAAACTTTAATCGCCGTTTGATTGATAAAACCCCCAATTAAAGGAAACCATTATCTATCAGTTATTTTTATCACAAATAGACTTGATTAACACCGTATTCCCTGTGGGATTTGACCCCAACCTAGTTGGGTTATATATTTGATAACGACCGCTTACTCTCTCGTAAGAGAGGTGTAATTTAGGCATATCAAATTTTAGCGCCGTTGCCGGGGAATACAGTTGTCGATTGATTTTATGTGTGTTAATTGACTGTAAGTCAAGTTTCCTTATTTTACGTTTATTTATTATTTTTGTTCATTACAGGCTCATTATTGTTGATTCCACGAACCAGAAGTTTAGGAGAACCATTATGACCCTTCAATCCTGAACCTATCTCATTGAAAGAATGGCTAACCAATAGGAAGCTGAAAGATTAGCCGCTTTGGCTAATGCTAATTAAATCAACAAAATGCAGATAATCCAGGTTGGGTACCTAATCTAGATGAAGAGGACCTGGGAGATGATGATTTCATTGACCCGAATATAGGAGGCTTACAGAGGAAGTAGTTTCAGCTGTAAATCTAAATCGTCCATTCAAAGGAAGACTAGACCGCCAAGCTGTGCAGTTTGATATTGACAATGATGAGGATGATTTAGATGGAGCTGGAGTTACAGGGGCAATCATTCTACCACCACTAGCTCCTGGGGTAAAATTCAACATCAACAGTACTCTGATCCAGCTACTAAATTTGAAAGGAATCTTCGGCGGATTACCTGGTGATGATCCAAATCTACATTTGGTGAATTTCATCAATATTTGTAAGTTGTTTGATAATCCTGGAGTGGGAAAAAATGCTATTTGTTTGAGATTGTTCCTATTATCTTTGTCTAGAGAGGAAACTATGTGGTTAAACGAGCTGACTCCTGATTCTATAACAAACTAGAGGCAATCAAAAGGAGCTTTAATAGAAAGGTTCTTTCCACCCTCCAGATTATTACAGTTGAGAGATGAGATCAATAATTTTAGGCAATGGTCTAATGAAGCTTTGCATGAGACTTGAACGAGGTTTAAAAAGAAGTTGACTCAATGCCCAAACCATAAGATAACTGATGAACACTTGATGGAAAATATTCTACAGAGCTTTGAACTCACTTACAAATCCAATAGTGGATAATGCTACATGAGGAGCTTTTATGGAGCTCACCTTTACTGAGGCTACAGAAATGTTAGAAAGAATGACTAAGATAAGTAGAGCTTGGCATACCAAAGATTATGTGGTAGAAAGCAATACTGGGTTTAATGTAATATCAACAGAGCAACGTAGGAGAGAAGAGGAGCATGATCAGGATATGGCTCACATGAAAACCTAGAGGGATCTGCTCACGAAGTATTTGCTATCAGGGAATGTAGAAAAGGTAAAACCTGTGGGGTCCCATGGTAAGAGAGCTGAATCAAACACTGAGAAAGAGACTAACTACTTGCATAGCCAGGAGGGTTTCTTGACTGGTGGTCAATGAAACCAAGGTTGGAACTATAAGGACATTGGAAGAATAAAAGTGACAGGAGTGGACTGTATGTACCTCCTGGAAGTCGTGATAATACTGCCACCAGTTCAGGCAAAATGTCCATAGAGGACATGATGGAGAAAATATTAAAGGGAGTTGAGGCGACCAATTCTGGGGTGACTACTATGAAGAGTGACATATCTTCCATGAGTCAACTAGTAAATTACACTCAACTGCTATTAAACAACTGGAGCAGCAGATGATCTAATTATTTGTAGTATTCAACCAAAGATAGAATAGTACTCTACCAAGTGATACAATTCATAATTCGAGGATTGATGGATCATGTTTGGCTATTACCACTAGGAGCGGTAATATGTTATCTAGTCCAGGATGAGGAGCATCCTCTCAAACTGATGCGGTCAAAATAAATTGGGAGATTGTTGATGAATCTTCAGTGGTTCCTGTGGAGTTGGGAGGTTCAGAAAAGAACAGTGCGGAAGTGGAACAACCACCTAAGCTGAAGCATGTTAGTGATGTAGAGCAAGGCATAAGATAGGAGGTAAAAGTTGCTCCAGTTGAAATTCCAAGGCCACCACCCTATTTCCACAATGTTTAAAGAAGAAAGAAGATGAAGACAAGTTTAAAAAATTCATTGCTATGTTGAAGCAATTGACAGTGAACGTGCCTTTAGTTGAAGCTCTGGAACAGATGCCCGGCTATGCTAAGTTTATGAAAAATTTGTTGATAAAGAAAAGGACTGTGAGCTATGAAATAGTAGACAATCTTCATCATTGCAGTGCCATTGCTACAAGATTTATTGTTCGTAAGAAAGCTGATCCGGGAGCATTTACTGTCCCATGTATGATTGGATCGCTTAAGTTTGAAAGGGCCTTTTGTGATCTTAGGGAAAGTATAAATCTTATCCCATTGGGGGTTTTCAAGAAACTGGGTTTAAGAGATCCTACGCCCACCAATATATGGCTTTTAATGGTGGATAGATCGGTGAAAAGGCCAATTGGGATTCTACATGATGTACTTATAAATGTTGTTGATTTTATATTTCCTTCCAACTTTGTAATTCTTGATTGAGAAGTAGACTTCAAATTACCCATAATTTTGGGCAGGCCATTCTTAGCAACTGGGAAAGTATTAGTTGACATGGAGCTGAATGAGCTAAAATTTAGGCTCAATGATAAAGAAATTAGTTTTGAAGTATGTTAGTCCATGAAACAGCAAAGGGATATGAGTGTATTTTTGATTGTTGATGTATTCTATGAAGATGAGCAAGGTGTACCAGTTAAGGATAGGTCTGCTGTGGAGACCATAACTGGTTTGGTTAAACTTGCAAGCAAGGATGCGAGTGAATTCAAAGTGGCTGGACTAGGAATAAAACATTTTCTTGATCTAACAAATGAGATACAAATGGTATCATTAATATATCTTGATGAAGTCTGAATAGTCAAGATAATCGAGTCGTGCCGCGACATTAAATCAAGCGCTGCTTGGGAGGCAACCCAAGGCATTTTGTTGTTTGTATTTGTATTATGTGACTAACATCAGATCTCTGCACCTATGTTGCCATAGGTATGTTTCTAACTCTTTTGTTTTAGTTTGGTGCATTGGGGACAATGCATGATTTTAAGTTGAGGGTGAAACTGCTTATGGGTGTTGATGTTCTCTTGTTTTTTTATTGCCGTGACTCTTTTCCCCACAGTCTTGTTCCTATTAGAGCCGGTATGTTTAGGCGTACTGTGTTTTATTTTGTAATGTGTTGTGGTTAATTGGGAGAAAATTATGTATCTGGGGCAGTTGACATATTTTTTTCGTTGATTTTAGGAAATGATAAATACCTCTCCAATTGTCTATTTGTCTATTTTGTAATTGTGTGATGTACATCTATATGTGAATATGTGAATCTTTTTATAGCATTGGTATTAGGGACATGATAATCATTACTAACAATTGCATGAACCAGATAGGTAGTAGCTTGTGATGTACCTTTGTGCCATGAGTTTGTGAGATACTACCTAGTTCTCATTGTGTGTTAAATCCAGAGCTTGCCCGGTTGGTCTTGCCTTGGTTGTAGAAGAGTAGTTAGGAAATGATCATAGGCCAATTTTGATATTAGTCCACTTTTAGCCTAAATGACCTTTCATGTTTGAATAATATCCCTTGATCCTGATTTTGAGCTTGAATGCCTATATTTTTTTTTTGTTATACCCATCACCTTCCCACTTGTATCACAATGAACCTGTTTTAGCCCTGGTCCTCCTTGAACATTGTGCACTTTGACTTAGACAAATCGCCTAAGTTGAGGGTGTGTATCATAGGGATGCGTGATGTAAAGTGAATATGAAGAAGGGAAAATAAAATAAAAAATGCAAGGCTGGGTGTGGTAGAAAAAGAATAATAAAAGAAAAAATATGAAAAAGAGAAAATGAAAGACTAAAGACTAAAGGGAGAAATAAGTTAAAGGTTGATAAGTGAGACCCCAAAAATAGTGTAGTGTCAAGGAGGCTTAACCACTTTAAATATCCTTGCATATCATACCATCCCCAAGCCTACATTACAAGCTGAAGAAAAGTCCTATAGTGATTCTAGCTTAACTGTCTGAAATCCTCGGTGATTAAAATAATTGCAAGCTTATGGTATTTGGCATACATTGACTGGAACTTCATTTTGAGAGTGAGTGTCTCTTGACGGTCCCTATATTTACGTGCTTGATTTCACATATGGGTAGTGTAACTTGTACAGATACATGGTTATTGTTGCTAATTTGATGCCATCTCTTGATTCCCTTGTGTCACATTGTTGATCTTCATTGGTATACACAGTTGGGTTTGAAGGTGTTGGAATTGGAGAGGGTAATGTGTTTTGAACTAAAACTGATGATTGACTGCTATATGTGATTTCCATTCTCTTGGTTAAACACCGTGGTACTATAATGTGTTAGTTTCTTGAGGACAAATAATTTTTTTAAGTTGAGGGTGTTGATGTGCGAGCTTGAAGCTAGCACATTTAAGGCTTTTAACTCGACATAATTGTAAATTCTCAAGCAACTTTTGTTGTTTTTGAATGTTTTCTCTATGATAGTACAGGTGGTCTAAGATGTATGAAAACCAAAAAAAATTGAGTCAAAAGAGATAGATTTTGAGTAAGTAGCCAGGAAGAGTACAATTGACGACTTTTCTGATAGGTCATCAACTTTGAGAATATCTATCAGGAATACCCATCATCCTAAGGCAGTGTGTAGGAGCTATAGTGAAGAGTTAACGACATCGTTAGATATGTCATCAATTTCTTGATAAGACTCCATGCCTTGTCGTTAGCCGAAGGCAGCAAACACGGAATTTGAAGAGAAGTTGATGACATTTTCTGATAAGTCATCAGACTCCTGATAAGTCGTCACATATGTCGTCACAAATGTCATCCGCTAAAGGAGCAAAAATTTGAATTTTTTGTTTTGAATTTCCTTTAAAGTACAGATATAAATAGCAGCTTTTAGGGTTTTATTCGGTAGCTGGAACTTATTTCAAAAGGTAAAGTCACATTTTTTTGGGCCTCTTAACTGAGAATTCAATTTTCAACTCTGTGATTGGGTTTTGGGAACTTTTTCTTGAACTTGTACGAGAATCAACTTCAGACTTCATCTTTTATAAGTTTAATTTCTATAAATGAGGAATACAATTATTTCTATCTCTTTCTTTCTCATGTGGAACTAAAACCCATAACTAGGGTTGTGGGATCTATGATTATTCCTCTATGGATTTAATAGTTGGTTGAGGTTTGAGTGATTGTGGGAACATCTTGATAATTACTTTGTAATGATTGTTTTCTATTGGTTGCAAATAGTAGATCTAGCCTTATGTTTTCTTGCTCAAACTGAGAAATAAACTAAAGGTAGTGAATTATCAATAAGGATTTGGGAAGGTAAATTTCCATCTAATGATTAATGTTGTAACAAGATTAATCAACTAGAGATAAAATCAGTGTGAATAGAAGGTTTTCTTATGTTCGAGAGAATTAGGGAGCACAACATCTAGGCAGGTTGAGAAACACTTAGATGGACTATCGATACTGATAATTTGGTGTTTCCCACAAGTCACGAGAATCTAGTAATACAACTATTATTCAATAAGGGGTTAATAATCATAGTGACCACAACCCTAGTTTTCTCTATCATTGATTTGAACCATTGAAATTTTATCTTTGAGTTCTAAAGCAAGTCAAAACTTTAATCATCATTTGATTGATAAAACCCCGATTAAGGAAATCCATTATCTATCAGTCATTTTAATCGCAAATAGACTTGATTGACACCTTAGTCCCTGTGGGATTCGACCCCAACTTAGTTGGGTTATATATTTGACAACGACCGCTTACTGTCTCGTAAGAGAGGTGTAATTTGGGTGTATCAGCATACTAGTACATTTAAAGTACTGACCACATACCCTTTTCTTGAGCTATGATGTATTATATCATAGGTTCTGACGCCCAGTTCCTGGATCACGTTTAGACTTCTTAGACTCTCAGCAGTAGCAGTAGTGAATCCTCATATTTTGAGGTTAGATTATTATATTTCATGCTTTCAGTCTAGCAGTTAGTTGGAGTTAGTTGGGGCCTATCCCATCAACTCAGAGTTATTTAGTTTAGAGGCTTTCAGACACTACAGTCAGTTATTCAACATTTAGACTTCAGTTGACATGTCAGTTAGTTATTTAGTTTATCTCAGATTTTAGTATTTATTCAGACTCAGATAGTTATTTCTTTAGATTCATAATTTAGTATTTGTTTCAGTTATTAAAACTTTATGGAATATCAATTATTCTTTCGCATGTATGGTTATGTTATTCAGTCCTCACAGCAGGTACCAGCTCTTGGGTTAGCTTGTGGTCTCTCGAAACTGTAAGCACTATGTGAAGCCCAAGGTTTACTCTCGGGGCATTACAAGGGGCTTGTCCCATCAACTCCACTTTCAGAAAGTTCAGTTAGAGGCTTTTCTGACTAGACTTTTAGACAACATTCAGTTTTACAGATTATTATTACAGTTGTTATTATTTCTTAGATTTTTAGATTTTTAACCTTATGGCATTTCAACCTATTTTCTGCATTTATTATAGTATTATTATTTAGTGCTCACAGTAGATATTATTTATGAGTTGGCTTGTGGTCTTTCGGGATTATAAGCACCGTGTAGCATCCAGGGTACAAACTCCGGGCGTTACATTATAAGACCAAGAAAAGAGGGAAAAAGATTAAGGTCTCATTTATGTTCATTAAGATTAAGATCACGTTTGAATCTGGATACACGTCTAAATAATTAAAATCATAAAATATTAAATAGTTAAGACGATTTATTTTTCAACATTAGATGTACATAATTTATTTATTTGTAAACATAATAAATATATAATTAAAAAAATATTAGAAAAAATAAAATTTTTATAAAATAAAATCATTGTTTGATTGAAAATAAAATATTTATGTTTGCTAGGATGATAGAAATGATTTGTGGTGATGATGGCTGTAAAGGTTGGTGTTAGTGTAGTAATGGTGGTGGTGATAGTTGTAATAGTGGAGGCGGTTGGTGATGTAATGAGTGGTGTGATAATGACGATTGATAGTGGTGATGGTGAAGTTGTTTGATGTTAATAATTAGCGATATTTATCAAAAATTTATGGTGGTTGGCGATATCTTAGTGGTAGTTGGCATTGGTGTTAGTTAAGATAATAGAGGTGGATAGTAGAGATTGACTTCAATGGTTTTAGTGGCTGATAGTGGTGCCACTGGATATAACTATCATGTTAGAGATGTGTATGTGTGGTAGCGAATGGTATTATTAGTGGTTATGAGTGATGGTTGTGATGGCAGAGATAGTAGTGGTTGCAGCAATGGATATAATTATAATGATGTGGATAATAGATACAGTAGTGACTCACAGTAATAAATCGCAGTGGCAATGCTGTAATGGCAAATATGGTTGGTGATCGGCAATAATAATAATGACAGTTATGATTGCAGAGATGGTCAGTTGTGATGGATTGATGGTGATTGTAGATAGTGTGTGGAGACAAAAATTATTTACACAATTTACCTCCTGATGATATTAAGACTTTTTCAAGATTTTGATGATGAAGATCTATTTAAACCAAATAAATGCTTAAATCTTGATGAAAATAAATGTGCTTAATTGCCAAACTGAATTGTTGATTAGATTCAGACCTCTATAAAGTACAAACAAATGAAACCTAAGAATTCGGTTAAAACTAAGAATTCGACTATGGAACAAAGGCTTATCTCAAACCTAGATTTATTGTGAAAGGAAAGTGTTTTTCAAGTTTTCTATCTTCTGTTGATAAAAATCTTTTAAAAATATTTCCTCTAGAAAAATGACTTTCCTGAAATAAGAAAACAAGTTTCATGGCATTCCAAATTCATTGTATTCTCCCTACCTTCCAACACACCTCATCTCCACCCTGCCTCAGTAGCCCTCATCCCACCAACCTACTCTTGTTAGTTATTCCTCAGCATCTCTCATAATATTTGTCAAAATTATATACAAATACTTTTAGAATAACATTTATACTTATATATATACAACAAACACACACTAAAAAAAGAAAGTTGTTGAACGCTGAAACCAGAGTAACATGGGCAATTGAGTTAAAAATGACAAATGAGTTTGAAAGTGAGGTGTATGTGACACAAGTTATAATAATTGAGTGTGGGAGACAATTACTTTATTATGGATTAAGAAAGTTGAGGAAGTTTGAGAATAGCCCATAAGTTTTTTAATTTATACTTTGATCCAAATATAAAACCTAATATAGCTAGAAATAGAGGGAATAACAATGCGACGTTTCTCTCTCTTCTCATTTATTATTTTTTTCACTCTCTTCACAATTTTTATTGATCATTGTTGCTGCTATTTTATTCATCTTCTTCTGCTTCATTATCATTATCTTCTTCTTCATTATCATCATCATCTTCTTCTTGTTGTTGTTACCGCTATTGCTACTACTTGACCAATTTTTTTTTTCAAATTGTATTTCATACATCACTTTGACATTACTTCATAGGTAGTCTTGATAAGTAACATTATGATTTTGAGTTGAATTTCTCATCTAGGTACACTACTACTATTGTTTTTTCAACAATGGAAAGAAAAACCTTGACATGAATCCAATATATGAGTCATCTGTAGCAACTAGTGACTCATCAATTGTGATAGATGAGTCCTCTGTTGCAATGGAAGACTCATATGTTGGGTTCATGTTTATGGTTCTGTAGTGCTGCAATATGAATAGAATAGATGGGTCATCTATTGCAATAAATTAATCATCTGATACAATAGATTAGTCATCTATTACAATAGATGAATCATTAGTGCAACAGATCAATCATCTATTACCACAGATGACTCACACGTGTCAACAGAACCCGAAGTTGATTCCAACAGGTGAGTCATCTGTTGCAATATAACCTAATTATTATTATTATTAGTAGTAGTAGTAGTTCTATTAGTATTAGTATTAGTATTAGTATTAGTATTAGTATTAGTATTAGTATTAGTATTAGTATTAGTATTAGTATTAGTATTAGTATTAGTATTAGTATTAGTATTAGTATTAGTATTAGTATTAGTATTAGTATTAGTATTATTATTAGTATTAGTATTAGTATTAGTATTAGTATTAGTATTAGTATTAGTATTAGTATTAGTATTAGTATTAGTATTAGTATTAGTATTAGTATTAGTATTAGTATTAGTATTAGTATTAGTATTAGTATTAGTATTAGTATTAGTATTAGTATTAGTATTAGTATTAGTATTAGTATTAGTATTAGTATTAGTACTATTATTATTATTGTTGTTGTTGTCAACCGGCCAATCGTCAACCGACAAGAATAGGGTCCTCCTCAGTATACGAATCTCATGAAGCAACCTTAATCTCATGGCACCTAAGTCCCATTGGAGTTCATGAATCTGTCTTTCAAGTTTCCACACGGTGTCACACAGAATCACCATGTCCTAATCCGGATCAGCCATATCTAAAACAGACATGTATTAAAAAAACATAAAAAACCAAAGAAAGGAAAAGGGTACGTAATTTTACAAAAAAATAGAAGTGGTTGAAGATATAATGGTATTTTTATGAAAGACAAGATGCAAGAAATAAATAAAGTGGAGTAAACTGAAAGAGTAAGGAGAAACTTATTTATAGAGGATTGAATTTGAATGTGTTAGTCAAAAGTCACGACTGTTCACCTCTTTTTAAATAATTACATCCCTTAATTAAATAAAATTGGTGCCTTTTTGACTATTTAAATTAAAAAAATAGATTTAAATACAAAAAAGGAGAACAATTACGACTTTTCACCTTTTCAATAACCGTTTATTTATATTAAATTAAAAATCACGTTTATTGAGTTCTTCCAACATTTGATCCATCTGTTGTAATAGGTTAGTTGTAATACCCCATATTTTCCTCGCTTAGATTAATATAAAATTTTCAAAATACTTGGAATTTTTTAGTTTAAGACCTACCATTGCGTAGGAAATTCAGTTAGCTCTCCAATGATATAAATTTCGCCCAAATCCAATACCCGGGTGAAAAGATATAGCAATTTTTGTAAAACAGTGGGCCAAAATACACATCACCGTGTCATAGTGAGGGACCAAATGACAATTGTCAGTTTTCAGTAGTCCATCGTGATAATGGCGCGTCGCACCAATACCCATTTTCAGAATTGTCATTTTCCAGTGATGCTGCGCGATTTCATTGCGTCACGCTAAGGACCAAATTCGTGTCCAGTGAGGCGCCGCATCGCGCCATCAGTCCAGTTCCTAGTTGTCCATTTTCTAGTGAGCCGACACGATTGTACTGCGTCGTGTCGAAATGAAAAATCGAGATTTTCAGCTTCTGTGATTTTATTTCAAGGACTGTTTGGTCAATTTCCAAAACCCCTAATTAGCGTAAAAATGGGATTTAACCCTTAAATAACCTAATTAGTCATTATTTACTTAATTCCTCTAAAAAATAAATCATTCTCTCTCAAATTAACAAAACCCTAGCTTCAAAAATCGTATTCAGTCAGTTAGAGGCTTTTATATATGTCAATTAGTTATTTAGTTTATCTCTATTTTATCAGATTCAAACAGTTGTTTCTACAGATTCATAATTCAGTATTATTTAAACTGTTAAAACCTTATGGCTTATCAGTTGTTCTTCTGCATATATGATTATATTATTTAGTTCTCACAGTAGGTGCCATCTCATGGGTTAGCTTGTGGTCCCTCAGGACCGTAAGGACCGCGTGACGCCCAGGGTATACTCTCGGGGAGTTACAAACTTGGTATTAGAGCTGAAGGTTTTAAAGTGTCCTAGGAAGTCTGAAAGCCATGCCAAGTAGAGTCTTATGCATGGGTGCGTAGCACGTCACACTTATGGGCAAGAGTCTACAAGGCGTTTAGGAAAAGTTTCCCTTCTTTTAGTATTTATGTCGTGCGACTGATCATGAGCTCATGTTAAACTCTCAGTCTAATTAATTTCTTCCATCTGTGTACATAACATGCCTCCCAAAAAGAACAATGGAAGAAGAACAGAAATCAAGCCAACACCTCTACTTGTTCAGGCAGATCCCCTGGTCGAGTATGTCTCTCATGCACAATTCAAAGCTACGTTCACCACTCTAGCCAATTCCATATGAGCTCAGAATGAACGACCTACTGTTGTTCAGGTCAACCCCATGGCCAATACTGCTGCAGCCAGGATTTGGGACTTTACCCAAATGAATCCTCCCCTATTCTCAGGATCTAAGTCTGAAGAGGATCCACAAGAGTTTTTCGATCAGGTTCATAAGATAACTAATATCATAGGGGTGGCTTCTAATGAGAGCGCTGAGTTGGCCACATATCAGTTACAGGATATAGCCCATTTTTGGTTTAAGCTTTGGAAGGTAGATAGAGGCGCAGATACAGGGCCTATAGAATGGGAAGTATTTGCTACAACTTTCTTAGATAGATTCTTTCTGTTGGAGTTGAGGAAGACAAAGTGTTAGAATTTATCAACTTGAGGCAGGGCAACATGAGCGTAATGGAGTATTCCCTCAAGTTTACTCAGTTAGCTAGGTATGCTCCTAATGTAGTAGATGACAGTACGTCTAAGATGAGAAAGTTTATGTCTGGTGTATCTGATAGTATGGTCAAGGAGTATAGGATCGCAATGCTGATTAGTGAGATGGACTTATCTAGGTTAATGATCCATGCTTAATAGATTGAGGAGCGAAAGACTAAGGAGAGATAGAGGGAGAATAAGAGGGCTAGAATGAGTAGCTTTAATTTTAGTCAACTAAGGTTAGAAAGTGGTAACCATCCTCAATTCCATCAGAGATCCTCAACCCTAGTTCCATCATCAGCCAGTGCCCCAGTACCCTAATTTATAAATGATTATTGGGATAGGGCATTAGGCTCTAAGTCCCAAGGTAGTGTGAACAGTAGTTGTACAAATCCTCTATGTTAGAAATATGGTAGAAACCACCAGGGTGAGTTTAGAGCGAGCAATGATATGTGCTTTGGGTATGGAAAGATATTCCATTATATTGGGGAGTGTTGGGTAGTTGCTCAGAAAGGTAGGGATTTGCGCCATCAGGGCCAGTTTCATTAGTCATCCGTTCCAGACGATCGCCCAACTCAGTAGGGTGCCACTTCCAGTGCTACCAGTGGTCAGAATCCGAATAGATTATATTCCCTTCAGTCCCAACAAGATTAGGAAAATTCTCCTGACATAGTTACTGGTACGTTATAGGTATTTCATTTACATGTTTATGCTTTACTAGACCCTGGAGCTTCTCTTTCTTTTGTAACCCCTTATATAGCCGTCAATTTCAGAATCAGTCCCAAAATCATAGCAGACTCTATTTAAGTGTCTACCCCAATAGGTGTTTCTATTATAGCCAGGCAGGTATACAGGAACTGTCCGATCACAGTATATCAAAAAGTCACTTCAGTTGATCTTGTGGAGTTAGAGATGAGGGATTTTGACATCATTCTCGGCATAGATTGGCTCCACTCATGCTATGCTTTAGTTTATTGTAGAAACAGAATAGTTCATTTCCAGTTCCAAAATGAACCAGTATTAGAGTGGAAGGGTAGTACTACAGTGCTCAGGGGTCAGCTTGTTTTGTACCTTAGAGCAAGAAAGATGATATCCAAGGGGTGTACGTACCATCTTTTCCAAGTCAAAGACTCTAATTCAAAGACTCCAACTCTTAAGTCAATTTCAGTAGTGAGAGAATTTCTAGATGTGTTCCCTGAAGATCTTCTCGGGGTTTCTCCCGAAAGGGAAATCGACTTTGAAATAGACCTTCTCGTAGACACTCATCCTATCTCTATCTCGCCATACAAAATGACTAGTAAAACTTAAAGAATTAAAAGAATAGTTTAAGGATCTCTTAGATAAGGGATTTATCAGGCCCAACATCTCTCCGTGGGGTGCGTCAGTTCTATTCATGTGTAAGAAAGACGACTCTCTCAGAATGTGTATTGACTACCGTCAGTTGAACAAAGTCACCATCATGAATAGATATCCACTTCCTAGAATCGATGACTTGTTTGACCAACTTCAGAGTGCCAGCTACTTTTCGAAGCTAGACCTCAGATCATGCTTTTATTAACTCAGAGTCAGAGAATATGATAATTTAAAAATATCTTTTCGAACCCGGTATGGTCACTTTGAATTTGTAGTCATGTCCTTTGGTCTCATGAATGCCCTAGAAGCCTTCATGGACTTGATTAACCGAGTCTTTAAGAAGTACTTGAACATGTTTGTCATAGTCTTTATTGATGACATTCTTGTTTACTTCCGTTGCAAAAATGATTATGCAGACCACTTCAGAATAGTATTGCAGACTCTTAGAGCCCTTCAGTTATTCGCTAAATTCGGTAAGTGCTAATTTTGGCTAAGATCAATAGCTTTCCTTGGCCATATCATTTTCGGTGATGGCATTAGAGTTGATTCCCAAAAGACCAAAGCGGTGAGAAACTGGCCCAAACCCATTTCCTCATCAGATATAAGGAGTTTATAGGGTTTAGATGGCTATTATCGATGATTTGTTGAAGGGTTTTAATCTATTACATCCCTCATATCCAGATTGACTCAGAAGAAAGTTAAGTTTCAGTGGTCAGATACTTGTGAGAAGAGTTTTCAGGAGTTGAAGACTCGACTCACCTAAGCTTCAGTTTTGACATTGACAGATGGTTCAAACGGGTTGTGGTGTACTGTGATGCTTCCAGAGTTGAGTTGGGAAGTGTTTTTATGTAGAGAGGTAAAGTTGTGGCCTATGCCTCTAGACAACTTAAGCCCTATGAGAAGAATTACCCTACCCATGACCTTGAGTTAGAAGTTGTCGTGTTTGCCTTAAAGATTTGGAGGCATTATTTGTATGGGGTGTATGTTGATGTGTTCATAGATCACAAGATCTTGCAGTATGTGTTCTCTCAGAAATATTTAAATCTGCGTCAGAAAAGGTGGATAGAATTGTTGAAAGATTATGATATGAGTGTTATGTATCATCTGCTCAAGGACAATGTAGTGGCACATACTCTCAGTAGATTGTTTATGGGTAGTGTCTCTCATGTTAAGGATGATAAGAAGAAGTTCGTTATAGAGGTTCATCAGCTTGCTAGATTAGGTGTTCATTTGGTTGATCCAGCAAAGGGTAGTGTGTGGGTGCGAAATAGTTTAGAATCATCTTTAGTTTTCGAGGTGAAGGAAAATCAGGATAGAGATCCTAGTCTTGTAAAGTTAAAAGAGTCAGTCAGAGATAAAAAAATGGAGGTTTTATCCCAAAAGGGAGATGGTGTATTGCGTTGCCAGGGAAGATTGTATGTGCCGTGTTTTGATGAGTTGAGATAGCGAATTCTTGCAGATGCGCATGGCGCGCGTTTCTCGATTCATCCAGGGGACACTAAGATGTACTGCAATTTGTGGGAGATCAACTGGTGGAGTGGGATGAAGAGAGATATTATAGAGTTTGTAGCTAAGTGCTCTACGTATCAGCAGGTTAAGATTGAGCACTAGAAGCCTAGTGGGTCCATGCAGGAGTTCAGTAATCCCACATGGAAATGGGAAGAAGCGAACATGGACTTTGTCATGGGTCTGCCTCGTACTAGTTCTCAACAAGATTCGATTTGGGTTATCGTAGACAGGATGACCAAGTCCTCTCATTTCTTGCCAGTCCATACTTCCTACTCAGCCAAGGACTATTCCAAACTCTATATCAGAGAGTTGGTTAGGTTGCACGGTGTTCCCTTATCTATTATTTCAGATAGAGGTACCCAGCTTACCTTTTACTTCTGGAAAGCATTCTAAAAGGGTCTTGGTACCCAAGTTTACCTCAGTACAGCCTTCCACCCTTAGAAAGATGGTCAAGCATAAAGGACCATTCAGACTCTAGAAGATATGTTAATAGCATGCATTGTTGATTTTAAAGGTAGTTGGGATGACCACTTGCCTTAGATTGAATTTGCATATAATAACAATTATTATTCTAGTATTCAGATGACTCCATTTGAGGATCTTTATGGTAGGAGATGTCGATCTCTAATTGGTTGGTTTGAGGTAGGTGAGGCCACAGTAGTAGGGCTTGATTTATTATTTGATGCCTTAGACAAGGTTTAGTTGATCAGAGAAAGGCTTAGGGAAGCCTAGAGCCGACAGAAGTCATATGCAAATGTGAGAAGAAAGGATCTCGAGTTTGAGATTGGCGATTTTGTGTACCTAAAGATGTATCCCACAAAGGGAGTAAAGAGGTTCAACAAGAAGCAAAATCTTAGTCCCCAATATGTCGGTCCTTACAAAATTATTAGTCATTTTAGAAAGGTAGCTTACTAGCTTGAGTTGCCTGCAAATCTAGCTTAAGTACACTCAGTGTTCCATGTCTCGTTGTTGAAGAAATGCATTGGTGACCCAGTAGTCGTAGTTTTCTTAGAGGGCGTAGATATTCAGAATGATCTCTCTTTCTAAGAGGTTCCAGTCCAAATCCTCGATCGTCAGATCTACAGACTGAGGAACAAAGAAGTTCCCTTGGTCAAAGTTCTTTGGTGGAACTAATCCGTGGAGGGAGCTATTTGGGAAGTAGAAGCAGATATGCAGACCAAGTATCCGCACCTCTTCTCCGCAAACTTAGATTCAGTTTGAGGTAACAGTCTTCCTTAGCTTTGCTTAGTTCCATGGTCAGATATAGTTACAAAACTTGGTATTAATTACCATTGCATATCATCTTTATGACCTTATTCATTCATGAAATAGTTCAGTCGTGTACTCATGCATTAGATATTCATGTTCAGTATGAAAACTTAGTCTACTAATATTTCTCATCTTAATTAGTCTCATTCAAGGATGAATCTTCCCAAGAGGGAGATATTATAATATCCCATATTTTCCTGGCTTAGATTAATTCTTCATACACGAGTATTCCTATATAAATTTTTCAAAATACTTTGAATTTTTCAGTTTAAGACCTTCCATTGCGTAGGAAATTCAGTCATCTTTCCAACAATATAAATTTCGCCCAAATCCAATGCCTGGGTGAAAAGATATATCAATTTTTGTAAAACAATGTGACAAAATGTACATCACCACGTTGCGGTGAGGGTCCAAACAACAATAGTTAGTTTCTAGTGGTCCATCGTGATAACGGCGCATCGCGCCAAAGCCCATTTTTAGAATTTTCATTTTCTAGTAAAGTTCAGCGATTTCATCGCGTCACGCTAAGGACCAAATTCGCCATCAGTCCAGTTCCCAGTTGTCCATTTTCCAGTGAGCCAGTGCGATTGTACCGCATCGCGCCGAAATGAAAAATTGGGATTTTCAGCTTCTGTGATTTTATTTCAAGGACCGTTTGGTCAATTTTCAAAACCCCTAATCAGCCTAAACACGTGATTTAATCCATAAATAACCTAATTAGTCATTATTTACTTAATTCCTCTAAAAAATAAATCATTCTCTCTCAAATTAACAAAACCCTAGCTTCAAGAATCAAGAATGATCCTCAAGCAATCCTCTAAGAGCCTTCAAGAACTCATCTTCTCAAGTATGTTAAGTGTTCATCCATGAGTTCCTTTCACCCATGGAGTCCAAGTACCTAATTAAATTACAAAAGTTACGATCTTTTCAAAATTTATGATGTTAAATTGTGATTTTAAACTATGAGTCTCAATGAACCTCTGTGAATATCGATTATACATCATGTTTTAATGAAATTATTATGGTCGTCAAATCCCACATGTTTTATTGTCAGTATTATTCATCGAATTAAATCATGATTAGCTGTCATTGATCTTGAAATCATGCTATTACTATAAGTTTCATACTATTCTCATGATTTTCTTAAGTTATGAATACCAAGTGTTTGATAAAACGCCTATAAGAATGAATATTTGATAAAGGCTTTCATGCTATGTCCTCAAAGCATAATATTATTTTACTTTTATTGCTTTTGAGTCCTGGGGTTTTTGAATACCCAAAAACCATAGCTGTTCACTTAGTCTCATCTTAGTATCTTTAAAATAGCTTCAGAATATATTATGACCATTATCAGATCAGTTAGTTAAACTCAGAACAGTTTAGTAATCCAGTGTCATTCAGTTGGGAGTAGAATTTAGCACTGAGCGAGTGCAGGGATGATGATTTCCTCATCAGATAGGCAAAGTTGTTAGTAGCAGTCCCTGTACTCCAAAACTACGTAGCCATCATAGGTTATGAGAAGTCACCGATCATTTTAGGCTTGACTATCTCGCAAGGGTTACCCATCAGTTCAGGCTTGACACCCTTAGTCCTTCGGGAAAATATAGTACATCAGTATAGTGGATCCACACAGCCAACGTTAATACCCATGGCACAGTACTAACACCCTTCTAGCTGGGGTTACATGTTGGACCCCAATTAGCTCATATTGGGGCATGTCAGTTAGATGATACCTCCCACAATCTCAATTACAGTCTCAGTCTAGTAGTTAGTCTAGTGATTCAGTTTCAGTTGCTTGACCATAGCATACAGGCACTAGTTATATAGATATCAAATTTCAGTATTTACAGATTATATTCAGTCCATGTTATATGCTTAGTCATGCATCCCCAGTATCTACAGATTTCATATATCTTCAGTATTTGCAGTTTTTATGTATCTTCAGTAATTACAGATTCCATGCATTCTCAGTACCTTATGTTATACATACATATTTAGACGAATATAAATTCATGTTCATGAAACCATGCATATCAGCCTACCTCATTTAGCATACCAGTACATTCAAAGTAATGATTGCATACTCTTTTCTTGCGCTATGAAGTATCATATCATATCATAGGTTTGGATGTCCAGTTTTTGGATCACACTTAGAATTCCCAGTCTCTCAGCAGTAGCAGTGGTGAGTCCTCATATTTAGAGGACAGGCTTTTTATTTCATGTTTTCAGTTCAGTTGTTAGATAAAGTTAGTTGGAGCCTGTCCTTTCAACTCGTATTCAGTCAGTTAGAGGCTTTCGGACATGTCAGTTAATTTTTTAGTTTATCTCTATTCTATCAGATTCAAACAGTTGTTTCTCCAGATTCATAATTTAGTATTATTTCAGTTGTTAAAACCTTACGGCTTATCAGTTGTTCTTCCATATTTATGATTATATTATTCAGTACTCATAGTAGGTACCTGCTCATGGGTTAGCTTGTAGTCCCTCAAGATCGTAAGAACCGTGTGATGCCCAGGGTGTACTCTCGGGGCATTACATTAGTGATTTGTTGGTTTAAATCAATTAACTAGCAAGTCCTATTTTGAATTTTTCCTAATAGATCTGTAATCAATTGCAACAACTTACCTGTCTATTTGATAAATTGTAATAAATAAGTCATCTGTTGCAACAGGTAGCTAATTTATTGGTTCAATCTAACTACATTTTCATGTTTTGTACATTACTTCATGGTGGGAACTAAAGATACTGAAGATAAAACACTATTTTGTTTTTGTTATTGATGGGAATAGATGGGGTAGGAAGAATAAGATGCGTACAAATAGATGAGTCCACTTTCATATGTGTGAGGTATGTATTACTGATCGGGTTATCGTGACAAACATACATAAAATACAATGATTTGTGATTGTTGTTTTTCACCAATTAGGCATTGATCATTAAAATAAGATCTTTCCTTTTACAATTAAGTTTGGTAGGGCTGAACTAATAAGGATGAGGGACTCAAAAGGTGGTGTGGATACCCTGCTACAGTCTAATGAAGGTTTTGCTAATGTTTTATGATTATGTGTGTAGTTTGGAGAAGGGATAAAGATTTGATGGTAGTGTAGATATTTAATAGTGATAGGACTGGTTTTAAATATTTAATGGATTGTTGAAAGGCCTCCGAATCCACTTACAACAGAAAACAATAATGAAAATCCCATAAAAATTTTCCAGGTTCAAATTTATATGGATGAGTTGCTCAGGGAGATGATTATAGAGCAAACGGTGTTGTAGGAGAATATCTGCGAGAGAAGAAGAAGGGAGTTGTTGAAGACTATATCATCTTAAACCTTATCACAAAAGAAACATAAGTTTTAAAAGTTTGAAGACTATATCATCTTAAACCTTATCATAGAAGAAACATAAGTTTTAAAAGTAACTCATCTAAAATACACACTGTAAAATGTGCTTTGAGGGATGATTTTTTTCTTGAGAAATTAGATCTCAGACTTTAAAATGCACACTCATTTAATGTTGGAAGATATACAAAAACAATTGTGGATACTTTCAATCTGTACTTTAGATGAGTGTGAATTTTACAGTCTGAGATCTAATTTCTCAGATAAAAATTATCCCTCAAATCATATTTTACAGTGTGTATTAATGAGTTTCGTTCAAACCTTGTGTTTCTTCTGTAATAAGGTTTGAGATGATATAGTCTTCAACAACCCCCCTTCCCTTGTAGATATTCTCCTATAATATTTTCTTCTCTATAATCATCTCTCCGAGCAACCTATCTATATAAATTTAAACCTGGATAATTTCTATGGGATTTCCAATACACCAACACCAATATGAACAACACCAACAACATCAACAACAACATCAACAAAACATCAACAAGGATTTTTAGTTTATGACATCCAAGTTTTGAGTTCTTCCAATAAATGACCGACCTGTTGCAACTGATGTGTTAATCTGTTGGAAGATCTCAAGGTTCATGACTTAGATTATTTAATTAAAAAAATATTTTGTAAATAAATAATAAGTGAAAAAAATATGATATACACAAGATTTTATTTTGTAGCTATTTAACTTAAATAACTATTTTTCATCAAACAAGACGTGATAAATTTCAATGAAACATGCAAGGAACAAAGAAAAAGACAAGAAGGCAAGAATATCATAGAATATAAACCAGTGAAACCACATACCTCATGTATATATATCTAATATTTTAGTTCTGGAGGCGATGAGATCCAAATTCTCCAGCGAAAGAGGAGAGAAAATATAGAAAAAAGAAGACAGTTGCGGTTGGTTTAAATAAAAAAAAGAGAGGAGAAAAGAAAAATAGTTTTTTGAGAGAAAATTGTAGAGATGGTTTTGACTATTTATTGGCAGTGGTTTTGGTATTTGAAAAGACAAGATGGTGTCATTGAAAAGATAAGACAAGATAAGACACTTTTGAGTTATCCTAAAACGTTTGAGCTCATTATCTTTATTTTATTTCGGAAAGAAAATTTTATTAAAATAAATCCAACAGATAGGTAATCTATTACAACAAATATTCTATCTGTTTGATATTTTTTAATAGATGTGTCATCTGTTGCAATCGATGTCTATATCTATATGATAATTTCCAACCGATAGGTCATCTGTTGCAATAGTTAGTCATTTGTTTATTCAAATTAAGCCAGTATTATTAATAAATAAATTAATTTAACAAAAATTAAAGATGAATTTATACGTTCAATTATAATTGATCAATTTATCTCGTTGCAATTACATGATCAACTGTTGTGTTCGTTCTGAGAAGGATGATCAATTGACCAAATTTCCTTGACAAGTTTCTAATCAAGTCATTAATTGTAATAAATAAATTAATTTAGATAAAATCAAAATTATTGATATGTCCAATTATAATTTCAATTGATCTCATTCCAATTACATGATCAACTATTGTGTTCGTCTTGAGTAGGGTGATCAATTGACCAATTTTATTTGAAATGGTTCAAATAAAGCCATTAATTATAATAAAAAAATTTATTTATGTAAAATCAAAGATGAATTGATACGTTCAATTACAGTTTCAATTAATGTCAATGCAATTACATGATCAACTGTTGTTTTCATCCTGAGTAGGGTGATTAGTTTTACTTGAAATGGTTCAAATCAAGTCATTAATTGTAATAAATAAATTTATTTAGGTAAAATCAAATATGAATTGATACGTTCAATTACAATTTCAATTAATCTCATTGCAATTAAGTGATCAACTATTGTGTTCGTCCTGAGTAGGGTGATCAATTGATCAATTTTACTTGAAATAATTCAAATCAAGTCATTAATTGTAATAAATAAATTGATTTTAGGTAAAATCAAATATGAATTGATACGTTCAATTACAATTTCAATTAATCTCATTGCAATTGCGTGATCAACTATTGTATTAGTCCTGAATAGGGTGTTCAATTGACAAATTTTACTTGAAATGGTTCAAATCAAGCCACTAATAATAATAATAACTAAATTTATTTAGCTAAAATCAAAGATGAGTTGATATGTTCAATTATAATTTCAATTGATCTCATTGCAATTACATGATCAACTGTTGTGTTCATCTTGAGTAGGGTGTTCAATTGACCAATTTTACTCAAAATGGTTCAGATCAAGCGATTAATTATAATAACTGAATTAATTTAGCTAAAATCAAAGATGAATTGATACGTTCAATTATAATTTCAATTGATCTTAGTGCAATTACATAATCAGCTGTTGCACAATCTATTACAACAGATTTAACCTGCTACAATAGATGATTCATTTGTTGAAAATTATCAAACAGATATACCCATCTGTTGCAACAAATGGCACACCCATTGCAATAAAGGATTTTATCTGCTTGGTTATTTCAAACATATTACTCATCTATTGTAACAGATTACTAATTTATTGTAACAAATTATTTTATCTGTTTGATCATTTTTAAAGTATTACTGATCTGAGACAACAAATGAGTAATATGTTGGAATAGATATTTTTAATTGTTCCAACAGATGACTCATATGTTGAAAATTATTAAACAGATATGGACATGTAATTAATTAATATTAATATTAAATTAATACTAAATTCATTTTTAGTTACAATTGAACTTAATAAATGAAAAATAATTTTTGTGAAATTAATTTTAAAATAGATAAAATTTATCCCTTTTAAAGAATTAATTTAGATTAACTAAGACCATAATAACGTTTTTTAAACTTTTTATTTTTTTCCAAAATAAAAATCAATCCATACAAATCTTCCATTTGCGGAAAAAATGTTTCATCATTACAAATCTCAAGTTCTCTCTCTTTTCTTTCTCTTTCAAAAATACTAACAACAACTACTCAACATGTTGCTCAACCCTTCACAATAAATCGATTTTCTTTCCATTATCAACCACATAGTTTAGCTGATATGTTCGACTCCCTTCTTGCTTTTATCTATTGTTTTCTCTCTCTTCGCAGGTAATAGAGTTCAAGAAGAGTTCTACATTTATTATTTTTTGAAAAAATTAGGGATTTTTAGTTAATGATGATTAAGAAGATTTAAAGCTATATTATCTTCGAGAATAAGTTAACAATTTTGAGTTTTAATGCTAAAAAATATAGGAAGAACTCGAGAGGGAGAGCAAGAGAGTGAGAACATGTAGTTTCAACTTTGCTCATCTTAAGTCAAAGGGTGGGAATCGTTCTCAGTTCCACATAAAACCCTCAGTTCCATATCCATCCCCAGCCAATGCTCCTATGTAGAAAGTCAGAGATGGCAACAGAGATAGGGGTCAGGCCTTAAACCTCAGTGTAGTGTTAGCAGTGCTCGAACCATTCCCCTTTGTCAGAAGTGTGCAAAAACCACCAGGGTATCTGCAGAGCTGGCAGTGATGTATGTTTTAGATATGGCAATCTAGGAAACAGGGTCATACAGTGCCCTTAGGTGGGTTAAGCAGAGATAGCATAATCATCCCCCAGCTCAGTCCGATCGCCCGAATCAGTTGGGTGCCTCTTCCAGTGCCACCAGTGGGCAATGCCTAAATAGACTCTATGCACTTCAGTCCCGATAGGATCAAAAGAGTTCTCCTGATGTGGTCACTGGTACGTTACAAGTTTATCATTTGCATGTTTATACTTTGCTAGATCCAGGAGCTTTTTTATCCTTTGTTACTCCTTATATAGATGTTGACTCTGGAGTCATTCCCAAAATCCTATTAGTACCTTTCTCAGTCTCTACCCCAGTGGGTAAATCTATCATAGCCTGGCGGGTAACAGGAACTGCCCGATTACGGTATCTCAGAAAGTCACTTCAGTAGACCTAGTCGAATTAGAGATGACTGATTTTGATGTCATTTTTGACATGGATTTACTTCATTCCTACTATGCCTCAGTCGAGTGTAGAAATAGAATTATCCAGTTTCAGTTTTTGAATGAGCCTTTCCTAGAGTGAAGGGGTAGTACTTCAGCACTTAGGGGTCAGCTTATTTCTTACCTTCGGGCGAGAAAAATGATATCTAAGGGATGTGACTACCATCTCATTCGAGTCCAGGACTCTAGTTCAGAAACCCCTAATCTTGAAGTCAGTAGTATGTGAATTTCTAGATGTGTTTCCCAAAGATCTTCCAGAAGTTTCTCCAGAAAGGGAAATTAATTTTGGAATTGATCTTCTTCAAGATACCCAACCCATATCTACTCCTCCATACAAAATGGCACCTACAGAACTCAGAGAATTAAAAGAGCAATTAAAGGATCTCCTAGATAAGGGATTCGTCATACCCAATGTGTCCTTGTGGGGCGCACCAGTTTTATTCATATGTAAGGAAGACGGTTCTCTCAGAATATGTATTGACTACCGTCAACAGAATAAAGTCACAGTAAAAAAACAAGTATCCACTTTCTAGAATCGATGACTTTTTGGACCAACTTCAGGGTGCCAGTTACTTCTCTAACATAGACCTCAGATCAAGCTATCATCGGCTTAGAGTCAGGGAATATGATATCCCAAAAATAACCTTCAGAACTCGGTATAGTCACTTCGAATTCTTAGTCATGTCCTTTGGTCTTACTAATGCCCCAACAACCTTCATGGACTTGATGAACCGTGCATTCAAGCAGTACTTGGACATGTTCGTCATAGTATTCATAGATGACATTCTTGTCTACTCTCGCAGTGAGCATGATCATGCAGACCATCTCAGAATAGTATTACAGATTCTCAAAAACCATCGACTATTCGCCAAATTCAGTAAGTTTGAATTTTGGCTAAGGTCATAGCTTTTCTTGTCCATATCGTTTTCGGTGATGGCATTAGAGTTGATCCCCAAAAGACCGAAGTAGTAAGAAATTGGCCCAAACCCATCTGTCCATCAAATATCAAGAGTTTCTTGGGCTTGGTCGGCTATTACCGAGGGTTTATTAAGGGATTTTCATCTATTGCATCCCCTATGTCCAGATTGACTTAGAAGAAGGTCAAATTCCAATGGTCAGATTCTTGTGAATAGACTTTTCAGGATTTGAAGACTCGACTCACTACAGCTCTAGTTTTGACCCTGCCAGATAGTTCAGATAACTTTGTTGTGTATTATGATGCTTCCAGAGTTAGCTTGGTATATGTTTTGATGTAGAGAGGTAAGTTCATAGCCTACGCCTCTAGACAACTTAAGCCCCATGAAAAGAACTATCCTACTTATGATCTTGAGTTAGCAGCAATAGTTTTTGCCTTAAAGATTTAGAGGCACTATTTGTATAGGGTCCACATTGATGTGTTCACCGACCATAAAAGCCTGCAATATGTGTTTTCCAAAAAGACCTAAACCTCCATCAGAGAAGGTGGTTGGAGTTATTGAAAGACTACGACATGAGTGTCCTGTATCATCCAAGTAAATCTTATGTAGTGACTGATGCTCTTAGTAGGATGTCCATGGGTAGTGTTGCTCATGTGGAGAATGGTAAGAACAAGTTAGCTCAGGAAGTTCATCGGCTTGGCCTACTAGGTGTTCGCTTAGTCGATTCAGCTAAAGGTAGTATATGGGTGCAGAGTTGTTTAGAATCATCCCTAGGATCCCAGTCTAGATAAGTTGAAGAAATCAGTTAGAGATCAGAAAGTAGAGGTTTTCTCCCAAGGGGGAGTGATAGTGTGTTGCGCTGCCAGGGTCAGCTATGTGTACCAAGTGTAGATGACTTTAGGTAGCGAATTATTGTAGAAACACATGGTGCACGCTACTCTATTCATCCAGGGGACACTAAGATGTACCTTGATTTGCGAGAGATCTATTGGTAGAGTGGGATGAAGAAATATATTGCAGAGTTTATGGCTAAGTGCTCAATATGTCAGCAGGTTAAGATTGAGCATCAGATGCCTAGTAGGTCTATGCAGGAGTTTAACATTCCCACCTAGAAATGGGAAGAAAGGAATATAGACTTTGTGATGGGTTTTCCTCGTACTCGTCGCCAGCATAATTCAGTTTGGGTCATTATAGAAATGATGACCAAATCAGCTCATTTTCTACCAGTTTATACCTCTTATTCAGCCGAGGATTACGCCAAACTTTATATCAAGGAGTTGGTCAGATTGCATGGTGTTTCGTTGTCCATTATATCAGATAGAGGTACCCAGTTCACCTCTCATTTATGGAAGGCATTCCAAAAGGGTCTTGGTACCCGAGTTTTCCTCAGTACAACCTTTCATCATCAAACAGATGGTCAAGAAGAAAAAGACCATTCAGACTTTAGAAGATATGCTGTGAGCGTGTTCGATACACTATAAAGGTAGTTGGGATGACCACTTTCCTTTGATTGAATTCGCATATAACAACAACTATCATTCCAGTATTTAGATGGCTCCGTTTGAGGTACTTTATGAGAGAAGGTATAGATCTCCCATTGGTTGGTTTGAGTGGGTGAGGCCACAATGGTAGGGCCTCACTTGGTATTTGATACCTTATAAAAAGTCCAGTTGATCGGGGAAAGACTTAAGACAACTCAAAACCGACAGAAATTGTATGCAGATGTGCGCAAAAAGTATCTCGAGTTTGAGATTAGGGATTTTTTATATTCGAAAATCTCTCCTATGAAAGGACTGAAGAGGCTTGGAAAGAAGGGGAAACTCAGTCCCCGATATGTCGATCCTTACTGAATTCTCAGTCATTTTAGAAAGGTAGCGTACGAGCTCAAGTTGCCTTCAGATTTAGCTTCAGTGCATCCAGTATTCCATGTCTCCTTGCTAAAGAAATGCATAGGTGACCTAGAAGTCGTAGTCCCTATAGAGGGCATAGATATTCAGAACAACCTCTTTTATGAAGAGATCCCATTCAAAATCCTTGATTATCAGATTCGCAGACTGAGGAACAAAAAAGTCCTTCTAGTCAAAGTTCTTTGGCTGAATCAGTCTCGGGAAGCAAAAACAGACATGCAAACCAAATATCCTGTCCTCTTCTCCGCAAACTCAGACTCAGCCCAAGGTAATAATTTTTCTTTGAATTTACTCAGTTTCATATTCAGATATAGCTACCAACTTGGTATCAATTAACGTTGGATACTCAGTCATGCATTCACGAATTAGTTCAGTCATGTACTCATGCATCAGTCATCCATGTTTAGTATATAAACTTAATTTATCAGTAATCCCAATTATGCATTCATGAAATCATGTTCAACTATGTACTTATGCATCAGATATGCATGTTCAGTAGGATAATTCAGTATATCAGTAATTTTAGTCATGAAATCATGCTTCAGTTGTGCATGTCCAGTGTCTAAATCTAGTCTATCAGTATTCTCAATTTAATCAGTCTTATTCAAGGATTAATATTCTCAAGGGGGAGTTATTGTAAGACACCGCAAAATCCTAAGCTTAACTCAGTCCCT
This sequence comes from Capsicum pubescens, assembly GCA_030864215.1. Classification (NCBI taxonomy): domain Eukaryota; kingdom Viridiplantae; phylum Streptophyta; class Magnoliopsida; order Solanales; family Solanaceae; genus Capsicum; species Capsicum pubescens. The sequence continues at coordinate 53,533,922 of CM061541.1, read as the reverse complement.
TAAAGTTTGTTAAGATTTCCCAGACTTAGAAAAATTCTATCTAAGTATTCAGACATGGCGTTATTTTGGCCTTCGTAAGTTGGCAACTCTATTTCACGACTCTTATGACCTTAAAGTATCGATCTTTAAGTTGATTCATGATCAGGAATGTCAGTAGGTGTTTCTGGACAAGTTTCATATTTTTCAAACCTCGTTTAGACCATGTTCAAGTGACAAAAATAGTGAGTCGACGCGATCTCTATGCCTCGCATAGTCCATCGCGTCGATAGATAATTTTCCCCTCAGCTCAGTGAAAATTCTAGTGAATCGATGCATACTCGACGTGGCGCATTGGCTATCGCATCAATGCTAATGACGCAATATGTTGGTATGCGAGTCAACAGTTTGATTTTCAATCATTAAAAATCTGCGTCCTTAGGGGTATTTGGGTTTTTTCCCCACCCCTATTCATCCCTAAAACATGAGATTCAACCCTCATTAAGCAAAATACACTCACTTTCTCTTAAATTGCTTAAGAAAAAGAACCTTAGGTGATTTAATTTCAAAGCCAAGGCTCAAGATTTCACCATTGTTCTTCAAGAATTTAGCAACCAAGGTATGTGAAGTGTTCATCCAAGGGTTCCTTCCACTCTTGGATTTCAAGAAACTCTTTTAAACTTCAAGTAGATTGATTTCATGATTTCTATGATTTGGAATTAAAGTGTATTCATGAGTATTATTTAATTGGGTTTTCTATTTCATGATTTATTACAAGATTGATTAAGAATTAATTGATATGTGTGATTTATCATGTCAATTCATGTTGAAACCCACAAAATTTTGAATTTGGAATTGAATCATGATGCTCACATGTTGTTTAGTATTATGTGCATATACTATGACATCCAAGTGTTTGATGAATTGCTCATGTGAATGTAATAATAAGATTATATCATGCTAGTATGTATACTAATTCATTCCATGCAAGTGTTTGATAAAATTCCTCTATAGATGCATTATGAACAAGTGTGCATTTTTATGCTATGCAAGATCATGTGATGCTTTACTTTTCATGCTATCGAGTACTGGGGGTATTTAATACCCAACAATTTAGCTATTTACCTAGAGCCAACGTCAGTTACAGAATGATCTCAGTTATGTCACGATCAGTAGTGCTCTCAGTCAGTTACAGGATTAGGAAAAACTCAGCAGACCCAATATTAGTCTCGTCTAGTTTAGTATTCAGTTTAGACCTCAGTAAACTTAGTCAGCTAACAAAATTCAGTAGAATTCCATCAGTTAACAGAACTTAGTAAACTCAGTAGCAGTTCAATAAAGCCTAGTATGAACTAGGAAATCAGTTCAGTGTCTATTCAGTTGAGAGTAGGATTCAACACCGAGTTAACCCAGGGATGGGGGCATTCCTGCCAGAAGAGGGTTTGACCTTTAGTAGCAATCCCTGTGTTACAGAACTACATAACCATCGTAGGTTGTGATATCTTCTTGCCAGATTAGGGTTGATACATCTCATATGAGTTTTCCTGCCAGCAAGGTTTGATGAAAGATCTTTCTATCAGAGAAGGTTAACTTATAGTGTATCTCTACCCGTGGCACGGTACTGATACCGTTCCAACTCAGGTTACATGTTGAACCCCATTCTATTTAGAAAAAGGCAAGTCGGTTAGATAATTACCTCCCACAGTCTCAGTTTCAGATTTAATCTCAGTATAAAACTCAGTTCTGTTCTACAGATTTAGGACTGTCAGACATAGTCACTCAGCTCAGTACGAAACTCAGCATAGTTCCAAAGAATCAAGACTGTCAGATAAAGTCGCCTATCTATTAGTAATACATTATCAGTTAATCAGTATTCAGACTCAATATTTAGTACTATCACGATCTTAGTTATAGTACACATATTCATGTATGTACTCTCATTCAATTATATCCATTTCATTCAGTCAATATTGTTCATGCATATGAACCCATGCATTTCATCCCACCTCACTTAGCATACCACTACATTCAAAGTACTGACATAAACTTTTCTCTTATGCTATGATGTCTTATATCATAGATTCAAGCACACGGGCTCCCAAGCACCCTTAGCAGTTCAGATCTTCAGCAGTCAGAGTTAGTGGTGAGTCCTTATAGTTCGAGGACATGATTATTTTCTTCAGTACTTCGCTTTATCAGTACAATTTTTAGTAGTTGGAGTTAGTTGGGGGCTTGTCCCATTAACTCCATAATTCAGACAATAAAGGCTTTTCAGACTAGAATATTTTCAGACAGATGTTTTAGTTTTGGTATTGTTATATCGTATTTAGTTTTATTTCAGTATTGAACCTTATGAAAAGTTTTTGCCTAATTTTTGCATATTTACAGTATTACTATTCAGTTATTGCAGCAGGTACCATTCATGGGTTAGCTTGTGGTCATTCGAGATTATGAGCACCGTGTAGCGTCTGGGATACTGACTCGGGAAGTTACACCCAACCACCTTATACAACCTTTGATGGGTTGAATTTCGAGTATATAACAAGAAAACATAAATGCTTTCATGATAACTATGGATAATGTCACAACTATAACTGACCCAACCGACTCCAACCATACCAAACAGTGAGAAATTATGTCTGATGATGTCAGCCTCCCAGCTTATTCTAATGCCAAGGTAGACACCAATACAGATCCCACCTATACAAACTCCCAGAAGTACCATAAAGCCTCTATCCAAAAGAGTAAAAGTATCTAGTTGGGATATGCCCCCAACCAGGGCCAAAACCAATATCAAAAATAAATTAAAAGTGTTTAAAGATGTCCATAACATGAAATTGAGCCTTTCGAAAGGATGGAAGCTCACCACTTCAGTCCAAGTGTTGATATCAAAATTCAAATGCTAGATAAGAGGAGAATAACGACCGGTTCCTTCATAGTGTGGGTATACAGTCGCCAATAGATGGGTTAACGAGTGATCGCTAGCATGAACTCAGGATAAGGGTAAAATAATGTCATTTATAAAACCAAGTAAAACCATCCATAATGCGTACAACCAAACATACATATAAGTTCCGGGAAAGGGATCTGGATTTAGCATTCATTTAAAACCTTTACCGGGGGTATGTAGCTTTGCCGTCCTAAGACACCCATGGGAAATATGGGTTCAACTCCCCCTGCTAAAAGGTCCTCAATGCGTGTAGCCGCATGACCAGAGAATTATCCTATGGGATGACTACTACATCCCCCAATATAAGGTGTGGCATCATGCAGACGGTCACCAAGACCAATCTCATATCGGAAAATATGAATTTCTGGTTTTGGTCCCCTCGTTACCTCCACCTTTCATGAATTAGCTACACCTCCCCCTTTAATGCCCAATTAAAACCATTTCCAAATAACCAACCAATCCATTTACCATTTGTTAACCAAGGAAATTTATTGGTGGTATCGTCATACCGACCATACTTGTAAGCATTATCCATAGCCAACTATTTATAAATTAAGGGGACTATCAAGTGCCCTTTCATTTACCATGTTAAACCTCTTAGGAGATTCTGTACCCCACAATCATAACCATTCATCCATTTACCTTTCCAAACCATTTAAACCATGTATAAATCCTTTACCAAGTTTAAAACAATCAAGAGTTTCATTTAAAAGTAATCAATGCAATGAACATATCTTTATAAACATTTTGTCAGACACATTGGGGGCATAGTATATATCCAAAACCAATTCCAATTACCAATAACCATTCCATGTATTCCAATTATCCAAAAACCCCATTAATGCATATAAAAGCATAATTAAAACCATGGGAAACCATAACCAAGTATTTATAAACAAAAATCCCAAATCATATTTGAAAACCCAAAACATACGATAATGAAGTCATTAAAACCAATAATAAAATCATGCCTTTAGTTGGAACTAATAATGAATGAAGGAGTACATGCCTTATACTGAGGAATTGATGGAAAGAAATCACCATAGCAAGCCCCAAATTAGTCGTCAAGATGAAACCCTAGCTTTCTTGCCCCAAAATCTCTTGAGAGAATTATGAAGTGTTTAGGCATAGTTTCTAAGTGTTTATGAATACAATAATAGGGTAAGTAGAAAAATGTACAGAATACCCCACTTAAGTTGCACAAAAATTCTGTCACAGGGATACGACTGACCCACACAAGTCATACATTTTGATACGAGTGGTACCCACCACTCGTATCCTAGCCTAAACCCTAGGACCTAGCACTATCCAGTATACAACTCATCCTACCTAAGTCATATCCAAAATATACGATCCATACCTCCCATCTGTATCCCTGGTAGAACGGAATATCATGAGACTTGAACACTGTCCCCTACACGAGTACAAGATACGACTCATATCCAACCATATGACTCATATCCCTTAAGTCATATCCATCCTAGTGACCCATCCATCCCACCAGTTAATACTGGCCAGTATACGACAGGACCATACCACTCATACCCCAACATACTGCTCGTACCCATAAGTCGTGTTGGGTCCGAAGAATGGGATTCCTGGAAAATTCTAAGGTCCAGAAACCAGGATGTTTCAAAAACTGAAATATCTACTGGGAGATATTAAAATAGGTCTTCAAACAGATTTCCCATCTGTTGCAACAAATATTTTTGTTGAAAGAAAACAAACCAGGAACAGTGGAGTGGAGGGATGACTTATAAAACACCTTTTCTTAAATCCGCAAGAAGTTGTTTTTAGTTAAAAGTGACAAAAGAGTTTGAAAATGAGGTGTAGGTGACTCAAGTTTTAATAATTGGGTATGGGTGACAATTAATTGATTATGGATTAAGAAAGTTAAGAATGACCCATAAGTTTTTTAATTTATACTTTAATGCAATGTAACTGCTAATATAATTAGAAAGGAGAGAAAAATACCTCATTTCTCTCTCTTCATATTTTTATTATTGTTTTATATCTTTTTGATTTATTGTTGATTGATTGTTCATTGTTGTTTGTTGCTGCTTTGCTTGCTTTATTCATAAACGTGTTCTTCATTATCATCTCTTTTTTATTCATCATCATCATCATCCGCTTCTTGTTAACCAAATTTTGAGGTTAATTTTTTTCCGTATATCACTTGGGCATTATTTCTTAGGTGATTTTGGTAGGTTAAATTATGATTTTTAGTTGAATCTCTCATTTGGGTACACTGCTACTTCTATTTTTTCAACAATGGATAGGACTTGAATATGAATCTAATAGATGAGTCATCTTTTTGCAATACGTGAGTCATCTGTTGCAACAGAATAGTCATCTTCTGAACAGACAACACAATTGTTGGATTCATGTTACTGGTCATATATAGTGATGTAACATGAATCCCAATAGGTGAGTCATCTATTGCAAGAGATCACTCATCTATTGTAATAGGTTACTAACTTGCTGCAACAAAATACTCTGTCCACATGCTATGGAAGTACTTCGAGCTCAATATGAAACTAAAACTTATAATTACTCATTTCCATATTATTCGATGGAAAGATATATAATGGCATATAGTGAGAATATTAATTTGGTGCCTCCTGAAGAATCTTGGATTGTTTTGTAGATATTTAGGAGAAATTAATACCTCCCTCATATATTGATCCAAACACTATCAAACAAGGAAGTAGACGATATAAGAGGAGGCGTGAATTAGGAAAATCATCTCCATCAAGAAAAAATAAGTACTCCGTATGAAAGAACACTAACCGCAAAAGAAAAACATGCCTAGATCATAATGCGCCATGATCATTGTAATAGTCCCGTGTTGTTGTTTGTTATGGATTTTGATAGTTTAAACTCATTGTTGGGAATGTAAATGTTATTATTTATTATATAAACTATGTTATTATTAATTTGCGCATCACTAAAAAAGGTAACGGAAAGTAAAATACAATAGACTATAAAAATATTTTCAAAAAATTACCTATCTATTGCAACAGATGCACTTTGCTAAAAGAACACAATATAGTCCATCAAATTAGGATTGTGTTCAATCAAAAGACGGCTAATCTGTTGCAATAGATGGGTAATTGTAACACCCCAATTTTCTGAATTGGAATGCTACACGGTGCTCATGACCCCGAAGGACCACAAGATAACCCATGACTAATATCTGTACCTGTACACTGCATAATATAACATGAAAATACGAAAACATGTACTGAATATCCATAAGGTTCAAATCTAAATAAACATCTGATAAAATAATGTCTGAAATAACCGTCCGACGTGCTGTAGTATGGAAAACCTCTAAAATGTCTGAATAAGGAGTTGATAGGATATGTCCCCAACTAACTCCAACTACTGAAATAAACTGAAAACTAAAATAGTAATCAAATTGTTATGTCCTCGAAAGATGAGGACTCACTTCTAACACTGACTGCTGATATTGAAATCTACTGCTAATCTGGAGCTCATGCCTCTGAACCTATGGTGTAACATAAGAGAAAGAACCATAGCGCAAATGCGTCAGTACGTCTGAATGTACTGAGTATACGAGTGAGGTAGGATAAATACAATGTGTTATATGCATGAACAATGCTGGCTAATATGAACGTGAGAATACATACATGCATAAGTAACGATAACTGAACTCATGAAGATACTGACTATTGAATCTGAATACTGACGTCATGAATTTACTGATACTGAGATACTGAATAGATGAATGACTATTTCTGACAGTTCGAATTATGAAGAACTAGTCTAATTGACTATGTATAACAGTCCTAAAACTAAATACTGATAACATAAGCTATGACAACTGATATAACTATGATGATCAGCCTAACTGATGTAACTGATACTGACTGACTATATATGACAATCTAAATCTTCTAATAATAACTAAGAGTGACTGATCTTCAGATCAGGACTAACTAATGGGTGATCTCTGGAACTGATATGAGAATACTCAACTGAATATGAGATCAAGATCAAGCCTATCTGACAGATGACCTCTGTAAGTACTGATATTGAATAACTTAATGGGAGACCAAGCCTATCTGATGGGTGGTCTTTGAATCTGTGGAACTATCTGAGTTCCTTATTGAGATTGATGACTGTATCTGACAGTCCTGATTTCTAATTTCTACTCTAAAGACTGATACTGAAACTGTAATTGTGGGAGTTCTAGCTTAATTGACATACCCCAAATCTGACTAGTGAGGTCCAACCTGTAACCCCAACTGGAAGGGCGTCAATACCGTGACACGGGTAGAGAACTCTGCTATGGTCAAGCCTCATTGATGGGTAACCCTGCACAGGAAGCCAAGCCTAAGGCAATATATAATAGTCTAGTCTAGCCTTAATCTGACAGGTGACTCCTGGACCTACGCTGGCTACGCAGTTCTGGAGTACAGTGTTTGCTGCTAACGACTCTGCCTCTCTAACGGGGAAACCTCCATCCCCATACTCACTCGGTGCTAGTTCCAACTCCCAACTGAAAGACTCTAAACTGATTAACTGAGCTGAACTGATTGACTAAACTGAACTAATACCAGTGGTATTATTTAGCGGACCTAAACTAATTTTACTGAGTTCCGTTGACTGAAAGAACGTACTGAGTTCTGAGGATTGACTGAGAGCATCGTGATAACATGATATCGCTCTAGGCACACAACTATATTTTTCAGGTACAAGTACCCCCAGGACTCGATGGAAGGAAACTAACACTTCTTGATCATATGAATAACATTCACAAGTCATAATACCATAAGTAAGGGATTCCACGCTACACATAATTTCATATTATTGATCACGAAAGATAATGCATATAATATATACATAATTGCATGATTCTAATTTCATGAGAATTTCATAGCATAACAACAATACATAATAATTTGCATGGAATTCATGTTGTCATAAGGGATAGAGCATGGACTTGTCATTTGGGTTCTACTTAGCTATATTGCATGATTTCTAGTCTCTTAGGTATTTTATCAAACACCTTGCATGCACTCTTTAAGTCATAGGTATATTCACAAATTTACACCACATTAATCCACCCAAATTTATGGGTTCCTACTACATGAATCATAATCTTCATGAAAATTCGTTAAATTCCCACTCTATAGCACAAACAACAAATAACAACATGAATACTACCATATCACCACAAAACATTCATGATTTAGTAATCAAAAATTGATTCTTGAACTCCACGGATGAAAGGAATCCATGGATGAACACTACGCATACCTTAGAAGGAAGATTCTTGATGATTGATGGAGGAATTTCCTTGAAATTAGATCTTCAAGTTTAATTGTGCAACCCTAGTTGTTTTGCTCCTATTTGTGCTCTTGGATAATGAACTTAAGATGTTAATGGGGTTTTAATATGATTAGGAGTTATATATTTCATAGGGTTAAGTTTAGGGACGTGCAAGGAGTGTCAAAAGACTTAATTATCCTCAAAATAAGTCAAAAACTAAGTGTTTTCGTTGCTGAAATCATAAGTGTGCGTCGCACACCTCATCGCACATGCTAGGGTGTGCGACGTACATGTTATCGCACAAGCCTAGGTGTGCATTGCACATCCTATCGCAAACTTGAGGGTGTGCGCCGCACAACCTATCTCACACTTGATCCAGTAGCCATGTGCAATTGTTATGCGTCACACTCCACTTTGCAAGGCCATAACTCCTTGCTCGGGTGTTGGATTTTGGTAAAATTGATATCGTTGAAAAGATAATTTGATTCTCTACAATTTGGTGGTTCTAAATCTACCAAAACACCACATATACATCGAGTTATTCTCATTCAAAGATTACCCTTGAAAAATCAAACACTAAAGCATGATGGATTCAAAAACTCTTAGCTTGCATTACATTAAGTGACCCATATGATCATGCTTAACACATCGTAATCTATCTTATCATTGGGATACTTATTAAAATTCATGTACTCGAATATGAATTACAAGATACAAGGTTTGATAAGTAGGAAAAAAATGGTTCACTTCCTATCTTAGAAACATACAGGGTATTACAATATCTCCCCCTTGAGAACATTCATCCTCGAATGAGACTGACTGGGAGGGGAAACAATAAGCTGAACATGAACTAAACATAAATGATAAAAACATGATCTTATGACTGCCGTGACTGATAAACTGATTCATATTGAACATGCATATCTGATGCATGGGTAACTGATTCATGAATGTAGGACTGAGGATTCTAATAAATTGAGCTTTCTCAAAATAAGGATGCATATATGATGCATAACTAAAAGGATGAATCCATGCATATCTGATGCATGATTACATGACTGACATGGTACGTGACGTATTAACTGAACATCATAAACTGAACTGAACCTATGAATACTTGACTTACAGCTGAGGTTTTAACCTGAGGGTTAACTTATGAGCACCCTCTATTCTAGACTGAATTCATTATGCAAGGCGAAACTAAAAGATCTAAGACATGAGAGCGTTAAGAAAGGTGGGGTATCTCCCCCTTGGGACACTATGTCCCTCTAAAAATGCTTACCTTACGGAGATACTGAGGTAATACACAGGGCATCTACGAACTAGATTATAATTGAACATTGGAGAGATGAAACTAATGCATGAAGATAAAAGATTCATACGTACCTGAATCTTTGTTAGGAAAAATTTCTGGATCATGACGAGTCTGAAGTGAATAGAGTCGGTTTTGACGCTGACCACTATTGGTACTGCAAGTGGCGGTCTACTGACATGAATCTCTACCTTTCTGAGCTAACACTCTATAATCCCGCGCTTTATGACCTAGCTTACCACATCCATAACATACTTGACTACTAGCTCTGCGTGTACCTAGATGATTCTTGCCACATTCTCCACAAAGTGGATAAGTACGCTCACTACCAATACTACTCTGGGCTTTGGAGCCTGGTGCCCCATCATGACTGACATCTCTAAAGTTTGGTGTAGGCACACTAGTTGAGGATGGAACTGGGACTGAATTTTTCTGACTATGGTGAGAACGGTTACCACCCTGTGACCCAGCCTGAGAAAAGCTGTAACTACCTGTTCTGAATCTCTTATTAGATCTCTCTCTCTCCTTAGACTTATCTGCCTCTATCTATTGGGAATGGATCATTAACCTAGCAATATCCATGTCTTTATTAAGCATAGCTGTCCTACACTCCTTCAATACTAACTTGGACACATCAGTCACAAAATTACTCATACTCGCTCTGGCAGCTATCAAGTCAGGAACATACTTAACTAACTGGTAGAAATTAAGACAATACTCCTTCACTGTCATAGAGCCTTGTCTTAGGTTCATAAGCTCTTCTACATTAGCTTCTCTCATCTCTAGCGGGAAAAACTTATCTAAGAAGGCATCCTGAAATATCGGCCTAGTCATTGGAGTTGCATCTTCCCCTCTACTCTTCTTCCACAACACTACCCAATCATGAGCAATATCTTTCAGACTATAGGACGCTAATTCCACACTCTTCTCCTCTGACACATGCATAATTTGGGTGATCTTCTTCACCTCTTCTAGATACAACTGTGGGTCCTCACCGGCTACTAACCCAAAGAATTCTGAAGGGTTCATTCTCATAAAATTTCTGATTCTAGTTGCGGCTGAATCCCCATCTTACTAAGGTGGGGATGCATTCTGACGATTGCCCTGAACACTAGTGGTCACAACTTGGGCTAGCGCCTAAAAAGCTGCCCGAAATTCTGCATGTGACACATTCTCATTCAAAGGATCTGCGGGCTGAGGGGATGACTGTTTCTTTGTTCTCCTCTTAAGAGGCATGTTATGCAAATAGAAGAGGAATAAGGATTAGACTGGGAGTTCAACTTGAACTTTTACTCAATGGCATGACATGAATACTAAAAGAAGGGAAACTGTTCCTAAAACATCTTATAGCCTCCTGTACAAAAATGTGGCATGCAATACACCCATGCACAAGACTCTACTGGATGCGGCTTTTAGACTTCCTAGGACTCTATTGAACCTTAGGCTCTGATACCAAGTTTGTAACACCCCAATTTTTTGAATTGGAATGCTACACGGTGCTCATGACCCCAAAGGACCACAAGCTAACCCATGACTAATATCTGTACCTGTACACTGCATAATATAACATGAAAATGTGAAAATATGTACTGAATATCCATAAGGTTCAAATCTAAATAAACATCTGATAAAATAATGTCTGAAATAACTATCTGACACGCTGTAGTCTGGAAAGCCTCTAAACTATCTGAATAAGGAGTTGATGGGACATGTCCCCAACTAACTCCAACTACTGAAATAAACTGAAAACTGAAATAGTAATAAAATCATCATGTCCTCGAAAGATGAGGACTCACTTCTAATGCTGACAGCTGATACTGGAAGCTACTGCTGATCTAGAGCTCGTGCCTCCGAACCTATGGTGTAACATAAGAGAAAGCACCATAGCGCAAATGCGTCAGTACGTCCAAATGTACTGAGTATACAACTGAGGTAGGCTAAATTCAATGTGTTATATGCATGAACAATGCTGACTAATATGAACGTAAGAATACATACATGCATAAGTAACTATAACTAAACTCATGGAGATACTAACTACTGACGTCATAACTTTACTGATACTGAGATACTGAATAGATAAATGACTATTTTTGACAGTTTAAATTATAAAGAACTGGTCTAATTGACTGTGTCTAACAGTCCTGAAACTAAATATTGATAACGTAAGCTATGACAGCTAATATAACTGTGATGATCAGCCTAACCGATGAAACTAATACTGAGTGATTGTATCTGACAATCTAAATCATCTAATAATAATTAAGAGTGACTAATCTTGAGATCAGGCCTAACTAACGGGTGATCTCTTGAACTGATATGAGAATACTCAACTGAATCTGAGATCTAGATCAAGCCTATCTAATGGGTGACCTCTGTAAGTACTGATACTGAATAACTTAATGGGAGACCAAGCCTATCTGATAGGTGGTCTTTGAATTTGTGGAACTATCTGAGTTTCTTACTGAGATTGATGATTGTATCTGACAGTCTTGATTTCTGATTTCTACTCTGAAGACTGATACTAAAACTGTAACTGTGGGAGTTCTCACTTAAATGACATCCCCCGAATCTGACTAGTGGGGTCCAACCTGTAACCCCAGCTAGAAGGGCGTCAATACTGTGCCACGGATAGAGACCTCTGCTATGGTCAAGCCTCACTGACGGGTGACCCTGAACAGGAAGCCAAGCCTAAGGCAATATATAATAGTCAAGTCTAGCCTTAATCTGATGGGTGACTCCTGGACCTGCGCTGGATACGCAGTTCTGGAGTACAGGGATTGCTTCTGACGACTCTGCCTCTCTAACGGGGAAGCCTACATCCTCATACTCGCTTGGTGCTAGTTCCAACTCCCAACTGAAAGACTCTAAACTAATTAACTGAGATAAATTGATTGACTAAACTGAACTGATACCAGTGGTAAACTAAGTTTACTGAGTTCCCTTGACTGAAGAAACGTACTGAGTTCTGAAGACTGACTGAGAGCATCATGATAACATGACATCTCTCTAGGCACACAACTATATTTTTTGGGTACAAGTACCCCCAGGACTTGATGGAAGGAAACTGACACTTCTTGATCATAGGAATAACATTCATAATTCATAATACCATAAGTAAGGGATTCCACGCTACACATGATTTTATATTCTTGATCATGAAAGATAATGTATATAATATATACATAATTGCATGATTTTAATTTCATGAGAATTCCATAGCATAACAACAATACATAATAATTTTCATGGAATTCATGTTGAGTCATAAGGGATAGAGCATGGACTTGTCATTTGGGTGTTCTACTTAGCTATATTGCATGATTTCTAGTCTCTTAGGTATTTTATCAAACACCTTGTATGCACTCTTTAATACATAGGTATATTCATAAATTTACACCTTATTAATCCACCCAAATTCATAGGTTCCTACTACATGAATCATAATCTTCATGAAAATTCATCAAATTCCCACTCTATAGCACAAACAACAAACAACAACATGAATACAACCATATCACCACAAAACATTCATGATTTAGTAATAAAAGATTGATTCTTGAACTCCACGAATGAAAGAAATTCATGGATGAACACTACGCATACCTTAGAAGGAAGATTCTTGATGATTGACGGAGGAATTTCCTTGAAATTGGATCTTCAAGCTTAATTGTGTAACCCTAGTTGTTTTTCTCCTATTTGTGCTCTTACATAATGAACTTAAGATGTTAATGGGGTTGTAATGTGATTAGGAGCTATATATTTTGTAGGGTTAAGTTTAGGGACGTGCAAGGAGTGTCAAAAGACTTAATTATCCTCAAAATAACTCAAAAACTAAGTGTTTTCATTGCTGAAATCATAAGTGTCCGTCGTACACCTCATCGCGCATGCTAGGGTGTGTGCCGCACATGTTATCGCACAAGCCTAGGTGTGCCTCTCACATCCTATCACATACTTGAGGGTGTGCGCCGTACAACCTATCGCACACTTGATCCAGTAGCTATGTGCGATTGTTATGCATCACACTCCACTTAGCAAGGCCATAACTCTTTTCTCGGGTGTCAGAGTTTGGTAAAATTGGTATCGTTGGAAAGCTAATTTGATTCTCTACAATTTGGTGGATCGAAATCTTCCAAAACACCATATATACATCGAGTTATGCTCATTCAAAGATGACCCTTGAAAAATCAAACACTAAAACTTGATGGATTCAAAACTCTTAGCTTGCATTAGATTAAGTGACTTATAAGATCATGCTTAACACATCGTAAGCTATCTTATCGCTAGGATACTCATTGTAAGTCATGTACTCAAATATGAATTATAGGATAGGAGGTTCCATACGTAGGAAAAAATGGTTCACTTCCTAGCTTAGAAACATACGGGGTATTAGAATAATCTACTGGAAAAACTCAAAATCCTAGCTACTGGACTGAAGTGTGTTCTTCTAACAGATGGACCATCTGTTGCACCAGATGTGTTGAAAGAACCCAATACAATTCATCAATCTACTGGATGGTGTTCATTCAATAGGTGACCAATCTGTTGAGACTGATGGGCCATCTGTTGGAAGAACACAATATACTTCCTCAATTCTTGCCACTGGTTTGTGCTCTTTCAATAAATAACCAATCTGTTTTAATAGATGGTCCATCTGTTGGAAGAACTCAAAACTCTTGCTATTGCTACTAGATTCAAAATTGTGCCAAACACTCAAACCAAACCAGGTACCTCCAACCCTTAACATGTTAAGAAAAATAAATAATAGAATGAAAATTAAATAAGAAATAAAGTCAAAGTCGGCCAAACATAGATTTTTGAATTCATTACATACAAAAATACAATAAAAAACAAAATAAATCAAAACATACATTAGGTCCCTCCTCCATTAGGTAGATTCGATATAATAAAAAAAATACATATGCTAAAAAAAACCTAATTATTATTATTATTATTATTGTTGTTGTTGTTGTTGTTGTTGTCAACTGAGTAATTGTCAAGCGGTAGCAGCAGATCCTTCCTCAGCCTTGCTATCATGGCGCCCAACTCCTACCTGAGTTCATGAATCTGCCTTTCAAGTTCCTGCAAGGTGTCGCGCAGAATCGTGTCCTAATCTGGATCAGCCATATCTAGAACACATATGCATTAACAAAAATCATTAAAAAACTAAAGAAAAGAAAAGAGTCAGAATATAATGCAGTGTATATACTAACTGGCAGTTTTACAAATAAAAAAAATACCTCAATGGACCAAAAAGAAATCTGCTCTTTGAAGAGAAGTGGTTGAAGATGTAATGATATTTTTATGAAAGACAAGATGCAAGAAATAAATAAAGCGGAATAGACTGAACAAGTAAGTAGGGACCTATTTATAGAGGATTGAATTTGAATGTGTTAGTCAAAAAGCCACGACTGTTCACCTCTAATTTAATAATTACATCCCTTAATTAAATAGCTGACTTTTTGATTATGTAAATTAAAAAAATAGATTTAAATACAAAATGGGTGAACAGTCATGACTTTTCACCTTTTCGATAATAGTTTATTTATATTAAATAACTATTTTCATTGAGTTCTTCCAACATATTATCCATCTGTTGCAACAAATTAGTGATCTGTTGGGTTAAATCAAACAACTAGCAAGATTTGTTTTGAAAAGACAAGACAATGTCATTGAAAAGACAAGGCAAGATAAGATAAGAGGCTTTTGACTTTTGAGTTACCCTAAAACTGTTTGAGCTCATTTTATCTTAATTTTATTTTGGAAAGAAAATTGCTTTAAAATAAATCCAATAGATGGATAATCTGTTACAACAGATATTCTATATGTTTGATAATTTACAATATATTGGTAATCGGTTGCAACAGATGTATATATCTGTTTGATTATTTTCAATAGATATGTAATCTGTTGCAACAAGTTGGTCATCTATTGTAACAAACATCTATAATTATTTGAGAATTTTCAACAGATCTGTTATCTATTGCAACAGGTTAGTTATCTATTGAAAATGTTATCAAATTATTTAGATTTCTCCCAACAGATGGGTCACCTGTTGTGACAGATGAATGATCTATTGGAAGAAATCAAAGTCTTGGACATGTCACTTATTGGAATAGCTATTAGGCTTTCATCCAACAGATGATTTATCTGTTGCAACAGATGGTTAATCTGATGTAACATATTGTCATATGTTCCATTCTGATGCAACAGATGGTTCATCTCTTACAAAAAAAATAAACCAATAGCAAGATTTTGTTCAATAGAACAACAACAATATCTCACCATTTAATATCAATACACCATTATTACCATGAACAACAACAACCCACAAACAACAAATCAACCCTGCAACACTAGACACACAACACATACACCAAGAACCATCTGTTTTGACCAAAAACATTGTTGTTTTGTTTGTACAAACACAAACAACAAAAAACAAACTTCAAAAAACACAACAAACAACAACAAATCGAATCAACGGTTCGACAATAAGAACTACAGTAACAACAACAACAAATTAGAGTTTTCTTGAGTCCCCATTTTAAATTTAAGCAACAAATATTTAAATTGTTAACCAATACTAGAAGAGAAGTTGACTCAAGTTTCTCTTTTTCTTCATAATTTAAAAGCCCTAATTTCTTACTAGTAAAAGTCGAAAAGGAACGATGAAAAACTCAAAGTTGTTGTCGCCAGAGAATGTATTCACTTCAATTGACGGTTGAGATTCAAAAAGGAACTCGAAACTATTTGTTCCTGGAGATTGAAGGGAGAAATTTGTGGAACTATTGATTGAAAAAAGTTTGAGAGATATTGTCGGAGAGATAGGGGAAACAAAGATAGTTGATTTGGAGAGGAGAGGGGTGTGGATTGATTTGTATTTTTAAAAAAAAATTAGAAAGTTTTGAAAATATTAATCAAGTCCACAATTAACTTAATAAAGTTTCTTAATTGTGTTTGATCCTTTAAGTTGAACAATGTCACCAATACCGCATTCAAGACTTAAAAAACACATTTCCTTCAATTTTTTCGAGTAACATATATATGAAATATCTATTGTTACTAAAATAGAATTTGTGGATTGAATATATTCAAAATAATATATCAATTGTTCCTAAAATTTGAATAGCTTAATGAAATCCTTATGGTTTGAAAGGAAATGTGTGAGTTTAACTAACACCAAATCTGAACAGCTTATTGAAAACCTTATCGTTTGAAGTGAAATATGCGAGTTTAACAGAAGGGTTTCGCCAAACAATTAATATAGATCATAAAAATACATTTGTTAGTCGTTCTACTATTTTGCTTTTTCTTTCGTCCTTTTTCTTTTTGGTCAATGGTGTTTTGTAAACAATCTTTTTGTCTCATAAATATACTAGTAAGATTTGCATACACATATTCTCCTACTTATAAAATCTCACCGGATATGTTATTGTTGTTGTTGTTTAGTCCTTTATCTTTAATGGCTGGCAGATGCTTGTTCTTCTTCAATGTATGTACGTAAAACGCAATTAAAGTTTTGTGATAGAAGGATAAGGGTGGTAGAGTTTGAGTTTGGAATTAAAGAAAAAAATCTTCATAAAAAAATGCTAATCTCAAATGAATCTTACACGGTGGGACTTCGAATTATTAGTCGGCTCCTCAAAATGAATATTGAATGCCCAATGGAAACAAAAAAAAAAAAAAGAAGCAAAAACCCTTTGATTTGGACTAGAAATGCATAATATCCAAATTTGTGGTGGTGAAATTTTCATGTCTTTTCAAATGGTAAATTTGAATGTACATGAAGACCAAGTCATATCAATCAATGTAAAGTGGAAAATTGTGTGTGCCACCGGTGATGGGGATTGAAATTCCAAGTGCCCCTTACTAAAAATCTACTTTAACATCTAATGGCACTCAGTGGCTACCACATGATATCTTAGTTAAAAGAAATCTCGATAATTATCAATTGTCCATTTCTCGCAGTATATGGTTTCTTTCTCGCTATAAAGCACGTCTGGTTGCAAAAGGGTATCATCAGGAGTATGGTGTGGATTATAAGGAGACCTTCAGCCCTGTTGTTAAGCAACAGACTATTCGTCTGGTCTTGTCTCTTGCTCTTCACTATGATTGGCCGCTTCATCAGCTAGACGTCAGCAATGCCTTTCTTCATGGTCATCTTGAGGAAGAAATCTATATGGTTCAGCCACCGGGATATGTTAATCCCAACCGTCCTCACTATGTTTGCAAGCTTCGCAAATCACTGTATGGCCTGAAACAGGCCCCTCGTGCCTGGTACACACGTCTCTCTACTTTTCTGCAGGGTCTTGGTTTTCGCACCTACCATCATGACAACAGCCTCTTCACCCTTCACTGTTCTCGAGGGACAGTCATCATTCTTATCTATGTGGATGATATTGTTATTACAGGCAGCTCGTCATCACTCATCACTGAAATTACTGAAGCTATGCATCGTGACTTCAAACTTAAGGACCTCGGTCCTCTGGAGTTCTTTCTTGGCCTCGAACTCATCCGCAAATCGGGAACCATATTGATGCATCAGACAAAATATACCCTTGAACTTCTAAATCGGGCTGGAATGACAGACTGCAAACCCGCGGTCACTCCCATGGCAGTCCGCCAATCCCCAGGGCCGAATACTCCCTTTGCCGATCCTACACTATATCGGAGCCTCGTCGGTGGACTTCATTATCTTGCTGTTACTCGTCCGGACATCCAATATGCAGTCAATCGAGTCTCCCAATCAATGCATGCTCCCACAGAACAACACTTTCAGGCCTTGAAACGCATTCTGCGCTATCTTCAAGGTACTCTTCACTGTGGAATTTTATTTCAAAAGGGCTCGTTTGATATATCTGTTTTTTCTGATTCGGATTGGGCTAACGACAAAGATGATCGAAAGTCCACTACTGGATATATTGTTATGATGGGACCGAATCTGATTTCCTGGTGCACCAAGAAGCAAACGCGAGTGTCCCGTTCCTCCACAGAAGCAGAATATCGTGCCATGGCTGCGGGTGTTGCTGAAGCCATGTGGTTACGATACCTTACGGATGCACTTGGCATTCCCCCGACGAAACCACAGATTTATTGTGACAATCAGTCCACTATTTGTGTTACCAAAAATCCAGTCCTTCATGATCGTATGAAGCATGTTGGGTCTGACTGTCACTTTGTTCGCGATGAGGTACTTGCAGGAGCGATGGCCACGCACTATGTCCCATCTACTGACCAGCTTGCTGATATTCTCACCAAGCCTCTTCCGTTACAGCCTTTTCAGTCTCTCTGCTCCAAGCTGCCCCTCGTTACCGCTGATCAGCTTGCGGGGGGATAATAGACTACATATATAATTATTAAATACATCTGGGTTATTCTGTAATTAGTTATTCTTCAGTTCTCTATATATACAGCTGTAACCCCTTCAATATCAATGAGATCAATTATTATTAAATTGTATCAGGTTCAAATACAACTAATTAGATAGTTCTCTAGTACTGTAGTAAAACTATTCAAGAATGATCTTAGAACTTAAGTAATTTATAATTATGAGCGACTTATAGTACTTTAGGCGTAATTATTAATTAATTAATTAATTACTACTTGAACCTCTTCTTATTCTCTTGAGATTTATTTTTTGTTATTATAGTGTTTGAATTTGAAGAGTATATGATCATGATAGTGTCTTGACACCGCTAGAGCTAAACAACACTATATATAGCAAGAAATCAAATTTTTTGAAAGAATTCAATAGTAAATATATTGAGATTAATTGTCAGTTTGTTATAAATATAATCTTTTAAATTCTCTGCCCTCTTTGTATCAGTATAATTAGTTGATATTTTCATATAAACTTTTACGTAGGAACAAGCACCGTAAGGCAAATAAGAAAAATAAGTGATATTTTGTTTTGTAGCTTGCTACTTGCTAGTACATCTTTTCTTGTACATTGACCAATTAGCTTAGTCAGTTAAGAGTGAGTTAGTTGGTTGTGGTGATTTTCTTAGTGAGTACACGTGCATTTATACAGTGGTGTTGAAGGTATGTAAGCTGATGCATGTATAACATTGACACTTATATTGCGTGTGACGCGTGTGTGTTTTCTATTTTTTTTTTTCTATTAATTAATTCCGTGTGTGCAAAAGTTAGACCTGCCGACAGGTTTATGCGATGAGCAAATTCATAAACACCATACGTTGCTTAAATCAACATCACGTGACATGGGCAGATCTAGCCTGTGTGGCGCCAAACTTGATATTTTGATTTTATCGCGTCAAATAACATTTTTTAAAAAGGTTAGATATGAATTCACGTGAATTTAATTAGCATTTGTTAAAACTTTATATTTATATTAAAAATTTATAAGAAAATTGATTTATAAATTTTATTGTTATTATATATTGATTATAGATTATTCATAAATTTTAAATATTGGATTTGGTTGCTAATCAATTTATGTGTTTGATTGTGGTTTCATAGATTAGTGCTTTACATTTGTCTCCAATAATCATTGGACACATATAACTCTTTCTTTTAGTTTGAGACTGCAAATACAGAGAAAAAGATTTTAAAGATGAATTATTGAACGCTTTAAATGGACTTTTTGTAATGGTGATCTTGAAGATTGCGACCTAAATCGAGTATATATGAATGACAGTTTTGTTGGTTGTACACCTCTCTATCAACGCGGAAGAGTGCACAATCAATTAGGGTGGCTAAAAATAAGGCTAGTGACACGTTTATTTTAGGCCTCAAAATAATTTATTGAAGAGTGTAAAAAGAAACATACATAATTGAAATAAGAAAAACTATTACTTTTTATTAAAAAAAATATTTTAAAACTTTTAATTAATTAACTCAAATCTTCATATTAATAAATGAAATTTTTACAACAATATTCAAGTTCATATATTGTAAATAAATAACTAACATCTTGTTAGCTAGAATTAATTTTTATTTTTATAAATAATTAATAATACTATATGAAGGCACCATAAAACAATGCTAATTACAGAATCTGGATATGTACATATATATATACCTTTTATTAGTATTTGACTTTTGGTTATTAATTTTATTGAAACGTGTTATGTCCGCAATCGAATAAGGGTGAAAATGAATTGGGAAATTATGTTTCGCAATTGGGGATGATAAGAAGATAAATAATGATGTTAATTAAGACACGTGGCAGTGTATAAGGCAACAAGTAGAGAGGGACCAATAGATATTTTAAATAAACAGTGGAGATTAGAATAAATCAACAACGAGGATTAAGTCATAGTGAAGTACAAGTCAGCGTCAGTTAGGTGCCAACTCAACTTTTGTCAGCTCTTGTCTGTAAATAGCCTAACCGAATTTGTAAAAGACAGTTATTAAATTACTGATGATCTTCTTCTTAAATTATTTTTAGAACTTCCTTCTTCTTCTTCCTTCTTCTCTTATTCTAAGTTTGTTACAGATATCAATGGTGAAATTATAGAGTTGTATCTATGGAGATGTCGAGTAGATAACTCGATTGGTAATCGCTGGCATCTATTAATAAAAATTCCCTTTCAATTTTGAATAAACGATTTCTAATTTTTCGTGTCAAGGGTGTTACAAGTGGTATCGCAGCTCGGTCCTGGATAAATTACGTAACAATGAAAGAAACAAGGTTGAAAACTATAGAGGAAAGTATAAAAATAAATTAGAAACTCAGTTGTTGAATCACATTGCAGAAATCAGGTTACTAGTGAAGAAAAAAAATGAAACTTGGAGGTTTTGTGTAGACTATAAGGAGTTGAACAAGCTCACAGTGAAGGATAAATTTCCTATTTTCTTGATTGATGATTTATTGGATGAGCTACATGGTGTTATTTTTTTTTTTCTTTCTAAAATTGACCTGAGAGCACGGTATCATCAAATTAGGATGCATGAGCCAAACATTCCCAAAACAGCCTTTAGGACTCATCTTGAAACATCCTGGGTTTTGACCCTTAAAAATTTTCTGAAATTCCCGTTCTTCGGACCCATTACGACTCATGGGTACGAGTCATATGCTGGGGTATGAGTGATATAGTCCTGTCGTATGCTGACCAGTGTTAGTTAGTGGGATGATTTTGTACAATTAAATAGTTACGACTTAGGGGCATGCATCATAGGGCTTGGTACAAGTCGTATGAGGGACTCATGTAGTGGGCAGTGTTTGATACTCTTGGTATTTCATTCTGCCAGGGATGCGGGTCATGAGTACGGATCGTATGTTGTGATCACGATTTGGTGGATGAGTCGTATACTGGACAATGTATGATCCAAAGTGGTGAGGCTTGGATATGAGTGGTGGGGACCAATCTTATAGGAGGATACAACTCGTAAGGGTCAGTCGTATCCCTGTGACGGGATTTTGTGCAACTTAAGTGGGGGTATTCTGGACATTTTTCTACTTACTCTAATAGCACCCATACCTTTTAATACACTTAGGAGGTTATTTACCCCTATTATTCTATTCATTAACCCTTAGAAACTAATCCAAAATAGTCCATAATTCTCTCAAAAGCTTTTAGGGCAAGAGAGCTAGGGTTTCAATTAAGGGATTGCTTTTGGGCTTGTGTTGGTGATTTCTTTCCATCTACTTTTCGGTACAAGGCATGATTCTCTTCCCTCATTGTAATTTCAACTAAAGGCATGGTTATATGTTTGATTTCATGATTTTACTATTTCATGATTATTGTTTTCACCTATTATTTGGTGGTTTTGATATTAAATGCTTGGTTATGGTTTCCTATGATTTTATATGCATTAATGGTGATTTTGGACAATTGAATTGCATGGTAATGGTTTAATGATCTTTGGAATTAGTTTTGGTTATATTATGCCCCCAGGGTGTTTGTTAAAATGCTTATAAAGGTATATTCATTGCATTGACTTCTTTTAATGGAACTCTTGTTTGTTTTCAGCTTATGTAATTAATCTTTAAATGGTTTGAAAAGGCCAAATGCTAAATAGTTAAGCTTGTGGGGAACATGGAAGTCTCCCATATGGTTTAATAGTGTATATGAAAGGGCACTTGATAGTCCCTTTAACCTTAATGGTTTTGGCTATGGATATTGCTTGCAAGTAATGGGGTTCTATGACGATACCACTAATAATGGCCTTGGTTAAATAAAATGGTAAATGGTTTGATTATTTGGAAACGGTTTTAATTGAGCATTAATGGTGAGGTGTGTAGCAAGGCCATGGAAGGTGGCGGTCCCAGGGGGACCAAAACTGAAAACTCATATTTGCTGATATGAGGGGTCTTAATAACCATGTGCATGTGTCACATTTTATATTGGGGGATGTACTAGTCATCCCATGGGATATTTCTCTAGTCGTGTTGCTACAAGAATTGGGGCCCTTTCAGTAGGGGGACTGAACCCATATCGCCCGTGAGTAGTTAGGTTTCACGACTTGAGACTACCCCCTAGTCGTAACGCGGTGGTTGGAACCACAAGTGATCCCAAGCTAACCCATGAACTGACATACTGTTAAGCAATTGATCTAAAATATTTTAAATAACTAGTTCTGCTGTGCGGAAATATAATCATGAAAAAATTTGGGAAAATATAATACTGATACAACTTACAATCTGATATAGCTGAAGAGAGAACTGAAATTACATGACTGACTCTGACTGACATCTATGAAGCCTCTACTATACTAACTATAGATAACTGGGATATGCCTCCAGCTTCCACTAATCAATACATATGAGTAATAAAGTAAAGTACATGAACAACATCTGACTGAAATCCTCGAAATAGGAGAACTCATCACCTGCTGAATGGAAACTGCAACTGTCTGGTCATGATGTGTAGACTACAACTGGTACCTACATTATGAAACAATGTATCCACACTGACGTATATGTGGATCAGTACTTCTGGAATGTACTGAATAAGCGGGGGTGAATGCAATAAGTAAAACTGATTTTATATGAAATCTTAAAGCATGCATGCTAAGTGTAAGTAGACTCACCAAGAGACTAAAATAGACTGAAATCTGAAATATCTTTAAAACATTAGTAACAGACGTGATTTGATATGCTAGTGAATCACTACACTTAGTTTTTTAAAACTTTACTTTTATAATATAAGTAGAACTGAAGCTGGAATGTAGTAAAACATGGGTACTGTATGAATAATGGGTCTGAAACTATGGGGTGGAAACCGACATAAATCTAGGATCAGAATACACAAATATATTAAGCATGAGAGCCTGAAAACTGTGGTATCTGAGAATGCAAGACCAAGCATATACATATTTCTGAAATAATCTGTAAACTAAAATACTGACATTTGACAACTTAATAACTGATAAATTGTATGCAATGGTCAATGCAAACTTGAACTAAATTCTGTATTGAATACTGAACTGAGACTGTGGGAGGTATCATCTAACCGACATGCCCCATTCTAAGATAATTGGGGTCCAACCTGTGATCCTAGTTGGAAAGGTGTCAGTATCGTGCCACGGGTACTAACAATAGTTGTGTGGATCCACAACTAATGCCTAAAGAACCAGGGTGTCAAGCCTAAACTGACGGGTGACCCATGGTCGAAGTCAAGCCTAATCTGATGGGTGACCCCTGGGAGGTAGTAAGTCCTAAATTGACCGGTGACTCCTCATCCCACGCTGGCTACGTAGTTATGGAATGCAGGGACTGCTACTAATAACTCTTCCTAACTGATGGAGAAGTCTCCGTCCTGCATTCGCTCGGTGCTAAATCCTACTCTCAACTGAACTGACACTGATTACTGGACTAACTGAGCCAAAAACTAAACATGATACTAATTGAATGACAAGATTCATGGTTTATCTGAAACCATTCTGAAGATTCTGAAAACTATGTAAACAACTAAGTAGAAGGTGTTCATAACCCTCTAGGACTCAATGGAATAACAATAGGAACACATGAAAGCTATAAAATCATAATATGAATTGAGATGAGAATGGGTCGGGCATCTTTCTCCCCTACTGAAGTTCTACAATACTCTGGTATCACTACTAGAATCTGAAGGCCTGACTTGGTTACTTGTTCTATTATCTCCCCCTTAGCTTTAAGCTATCCTTGTAAGTCTGTGAACCTCTTAATAAACTCTAGCTGAACTGGAACCACTTTACTCTAGAGTCTGGGGTATAATAATACACATAAATGATAAACTCACCCTAAAAGACTACACTTAAAAGTGTAAAACCAACTGTTAATAATTCCTTCTGAGATAGAACTCTTATATTTCTATAGCCCCAATAATCATCATATAATAACTTAAACACTTACTAACTTAAAATCCTTAGAAGTATCACCATACCATGAGTTCACACCATCTAGAGCTTCAACTCTTCTTTCTATTAGCTCAATCTCCAGCAATCCAAAATTAGATTCTAACACTTAACATGGATATCCCTAAACCTTTATGTAACACTCCGAATCTGGTACCCGTAATGCTACATGGTGCTCATGACCCCGAAGGACCATAAGATAACTCATGACTAATATCTGTACCTGAACACTGCATAATATACTGTGTAAATACAGAAATAAAGGTTGTAAGGCCGTAAGGTTCAAAACTGAGACACAATATCTAATAAAATATAACATTTGTGTGGGGTATGAAATACCCAAAATAAACTAATATACTGACTGAACATGATAGTATGAAAAGTCTCTAACTGTTTGAATAAGGAGTTGATGGGACATGTCTCCAACTAACTCTAACTACTAAACTAAACTAAGTACTGAAACAATAAGATAATGATCATGTCCTCAAAGAATGAGGACTCACTGCTGACTCTGACTACTAAGTACTGGAATGCTACTAATGCTCTAGAGCTCGTGCTTCTAAACCTATGGTATAAAACACCATAGCGCAAATGCGTCAGTACGATTAAATATACTGGTATGCATGTGAGGTAGACTGAATGCAAAGGTTTCACATGCATGAACTATACTAACTGACTGAACAATATGAATGTGAGAATACATGCGTAAATACATAATAATTGTAACTAAGTTTGTGATAACATGATTACTGAATCGGAGTACTGATAACATGAGATACTGATAACCATATAACTAAAATAACTAATACTAAGTGGCTGTATCTGAAAGTCTAGTTTCTAATAGAACTAGCTGAGTTTCATTTTGTTCTAAGTTGACTGCATCTGACAGTCTTGAATTTTATTGAACTATCTGAGTTCTATTACTGAGACTGAATGACTGTATCTAACAGTCCTGATATGTTATTGAAACTGTGGAAAGTCGTCATATAACCGACATGCCCTAAATAACATAATATAGCTGTGTTGGGGTCTAATCTGTAACCCCAATTGGAAGGGTGTCAATACCGCGCCACTGGTAAGGATAAGCTGTGGGTGACCCTCATCTGATAGTGTCCCCAAAAAAGAACGGTGGGAACCTTATCTGACAGTGTTTATCCACCCCACCAACCCTCATTTGACAGTGTTAATGTCTCAACCTATGCTGGCTATATAGTTTTGGAATGCAAGGATGACTTCTAAGAATCATACCCCCGTCTGACAGTGTGTGTTCCCATCCTTGGGTTCACTCAGTGCTAATTCCTACTCTTATATGAATATACACTGAACATGGATTAGTGAACTGAACTGGACTGAATTAACTGAGTTTCGTTGACTAACGGAATAGTACAGAGATTACTATATTACTGAGCTTTCCTGAGTCACATGACTGACTGAGTTCAATGGATCATGGATTGACTGAGGATATCGTGAAAACATGATGCTAAATCTAGGAATAAAACTATATTTTTTGGGTACAAGTACCCCCAGGACTCAATCGGAAGAAACTGACAAAGCATGACTTTTTTTGAATACATGACCAACATCACAATCCATAATATAATAAGTTGGATATTTCATGAAGTACAATTTCTAAAGCACCACAATGGCTACATATATATCCATACTTCATTGACTAAGACATTTCATGAAACACTTGACGTGCATAAACTTGTACATGAATGGAGATTTCATATTATAATACTAGTATGGCACTTTTCCTTCACATAGGCACTTAGTCAAATACATGGGGAGCATGCTTTGGTTATACCATCATCAACATATCTAATAATCATGAATACATCAATCAACTTGTAAATTAAAGGGGGTTTATCATGATTATTAAGAAAATCTTCATATACTAGAGTCAATCATTGGAATATGTAATTTAAAACATAAATCAAAACCCCCCAACATCGTGAACATGAATTTCAATTCTATTTAAATAATGAACGTTCATAAGTACACAAATCTTGTATTTTGAAAAGAGATTCTTGAGCTTCATGGGTGAAAGGGACCCATGAATCAACACATGACATACCTTGATACTTGATTTGGGAAGATTGATGGAAGAATTCTTGAGATTTGGATCTTGAATTAGAAACCCCTCTTCTTGTTATTGAGAGAATTTAAGAGAAAAGAATGTATTTTGGTGAAATGGAGTCTGAATTCAGTGTTTATGGAGCTTTGGGATGAAGAGAAAATATCAAAATACCCCTCCAAAACCGTTTGGAAAATGCTGAATTCTACGGCTGATGACATTAGGCTGATGTCGTTACATATGTGATAAGCCATCAGCTCATGTCATCACTTGATGCTGGAATTTATAACTTTCTGCCTAAGACTGACGACATTAGCTGATAAGTCATCAGATATGTGATAAGCCATCAACTAAAGTCGTCACTTAGTTGCTAGGCTAACATGCTGGAGTAAAATGGGTATAACATTTTGCTCTGATATCAGATTTGGGCGAAATTGGTATCGTTGGAAAGATAATTCAATTATATATCTGTTGATGGGTCATGAGCTCAAAATTTTGTAGTATAACAATAGATATGCTCATTTTAAATTGACTATACCAATATCATTCCCAAGAATTCAATCGGTAAGAAATGTTTTGATTCGCCTAATAGCTAGGATGTATATAAGACCTTAATTTACATCAAACTTGATCATGGAACTACCAAAGAACCATGATGTACTATGCATAATATTGAAGGTAGAAACATTTATAAGTACACAAATCTTGTATTTTGAAAAGAGATTCTTGAGCTTCATGGGTGAAAGGGACCCAAGAATCAACACATGACATACTTTGATACTTGATTTGGGAAGATTGTGGAAGAATCCTTGAGATTTGGATCTTGAATTGGAAAACCCTATTCTTGTACTTGAGAGAATTTGATAGAAAACAATGTATTTTGGTGAAATGGAGGCTGAATTCAGGGTTTATGGAGCTTTGGGGCGAAGGTAAAATACCAAAATACCCCTCCAAAACCGTTTGGAAAATGCTGAATTCTATGGATGACGACATTGGGTTAATGTCGTCACATATGTGATAAGCCGTCAGCTTATGTTGTCACTTGATGATGTAATTTATGACTTTCTGCCTAAGGGTGACGACATTAGATGATAAGTCATTAGATATGTGATAAGCCGTCAGCTAATGTCGTCACTTAGTTGCCAGGCTAACATGCTGGAGTAAAATAGGTATAATTTTTGGTCCGCTATCGGATTTGGGTGAAATTGGTATCGTTGGAAAGATAATTCAATTAAATATATGTTGGTGGTTCATAATCTCAAAAAATCATAGTATAACGAGGTATATGCTTATTTGAATTTTACTATACCAATATCCTTCCCAAGAATTCAATAGATAAGGAATGTTTTGATTTGCCTGATAGCTAGGACGTATTTGAGACCTTAATTGACATCAAACTTGATCATGTAACTACCAAAGAACCATGATGTACTATGCATAAGCTTGAAATATGGCACTAATATTGATTTGCATTTTTCGGGGTATTACACTTTAATGAACCATACTAACTTCCATATTAGTCTACTTATATCTCATCATCATACTTAATTTCAAATCAACATCTTAAATTCTTGTATACACTGTTTCAAGCCTACTAGCCCATCTTCCATACAACTAGCCCCATGGATACGTAATCTACTAAATTCAGATAAACACTATCCCCACTTTACTACTGCTAAACTTCTGGGTTTATCCTTCTAATTCTAGGTCATATGTTATAATAGGATTTTAAGAAGGGATTTGAAAGCTCATCTGACTTTGGCTCAAAACATGATTTTTATGAAGATGAATGAAATATTTCAAACTTTCAAAGATAACATAACGGCACTAATGGGATCCTTTTAATCCAACATGTAACCCAATAACTATCTGTGGGAACTATCTGAGAAAACTCAGTCTGTAAGGATTTAAGCTGGGCTATTTCTGTTGCCTCAAGAGTAAGACAAAATTGGTACGAATGGAGCAACATGAGGATCTATATAAATTTCTAATAGAGAACTTCTACTACACGATCTGAGATATGAAAAAAAGGAAACATTTCCTAAATTCCTTGTAGCCTCTCAAAGAAAAAGTACAGACGTCTTCGTACCATCCCACAAGACTCTACTATACACGACTTCATAGACAACCTAGGACACTTAAACTCTATTCTCTTATACCAATTTTTTCATAACCCGAGACTACCCCCTAGTCTTAACACGGTGCTTGGAACCACAAGTGATTCCAAGCTAACCTATGAACTATCATACTGTTAAGAAACTGATTTAAAATATATTAAATAACTGGTTTTGTTGTGTGGAAATATAATCATGACAAAATCTGGGAAAATATATTACTAATGCAACTTATAATATGATAAAGATGAAGAGAGAACTAAAATTACATGACTAACTTTGACTGACATTTATAAAGCCTATACTATACTGACTATAGATAGGCCGGACATGCCTCCAACTACCAATAATTAATACATATGAGTAATAAAGTAAAGTACATGAACAACATTTGACTGAAGTCTACAAAATAAGAGAACTCATCACCTACTGGCTGGAAACTACAATTTTCTGGTTATGATGTGTGGACTACAACTGTTACCTACATTATGAAGAAACGCATCCACATAGATGTATATATGGATCAGTACTTCTAAAATATACTGAGTAAGCGGGGGTGAATGCGATAAGTAAAACTAATTTTATATGAAATTTTAAAGCATACATGCTAAGTGTAAGTAGACTCACCAAGAGACTGAAATAGACTGAAAGCTAAAATATCTTAAAATATCTTAATATAAGAAGAACTGAAGCTGGAAGATAGTAAAACATGGGTACTGAATGAATACTAGGTCTGAAACTATGGGGTAGAAACTGATATAACTCAAGGATCAGAATACACAAATATATTAAGCATGAGTGCATGAAAACTGTGGTATCTGAGAATACAAGACTAAGCACATACATATTTCTGAAATAATCTGTAAATAGAAATACTGAAATCCGATAACTGAATAATTGATAAACTATAGGCTATGGTTAATGCAAACTTAAACTAAATTCTGTACTGAATACTGAACAGATACTGTAGGAGGTATTATCTAACTGACATGTCTCATTCTAAGCTAATTGAGGTCTAACCTGTGACTCTTGTTGGAAAGGTATCAGTACCGTTCCACCGGTACTAACAATGGTTGTGTAGATCCACTAACTGATGCCTGAAGAACCAGAGTGTCAAGCCTAAACTGACGGGTGACCCCTGGACGGAGTTAAGCCTAATCTGATGGGTGACCCCTGGGAGGTAGTCAAGCCTAAACTGATGAGTGACTCCTCCTCCCATACTGGCTACGTAGTTCTAGATTGCAGGGACTACTACTAACAACTCTACTGAACTGACAGAGAAATCACCATCTTGCATTCGCTCGGTGCTAAATCCTACTCCTAACTAAATTGACATTGATTACTGGACTAACTGAGCTTAACTGAGCCAACAACTGAGCATGATACTAACTGAATAACAAGACTCGTGGTTTATTTGAAACCATTCTGAAGATCCTAAAAACTATATAAGCAGCTAAGTAGCGGGTGTTCATAAACCTCCAAGACTCAATGGAATAACAATAGGAACACATAAAAGCTATAAATCCATAATAGAAAATCATGTTTCAAAATTCAATTCTTTAGACATTTCATCAAATACTTGAAATTCATATACTTAGGCATGGAAGTGAGTGAAACATATGGGAATAGCATAATTTCAATACCAAAACCATAAATTGGGATTTATATAGATCGATAATGCTCATCATAAATATGAATATCTAGGTATACTGATAAGATTCATGGATTAACTATCCGGCTACTTGAAAAGTTGAATTTATGTAAATCACATAGGTATCGGGTATTCATAACGCACCAGCACTGAATGACTATTAGGCACCATATCAACACTTAAAACTATAGTATGAGAATCATGATTCAAAGATCCAAAACATAAACAATCCCCCAAATATGTGAGAATCATAATCTTTAACATGGAAATGCTTTAAACATGAGGAAATAGCATGATTGAATGACTAAAATCATAAATTGGGGACTTAACATGGAGTTCACTTGAAATAGTACTTGGAAAATTTAAATTCATAGCATGAGGAAATCAAATCTTGCATTGAATCATACATGGGATAAAATCACATTTAAATTACCATGAAAACATGAAATTCAATCTTTCTTGAATATATAAAATACCATAATCATAGAAGATTCATTCTTTAACTGAAAGAAAAATATTCTTAGGCTCCATGGGTGAAACGGGACCCATGGATGAACTTTCACATACCTTAATCTTCTTAACTTGGGGAAAGAAACACCATTCTTGAAGTTTTCTTAAAGGTTCTTCAATTTGGGAACTTGAGTTCTTAGTTTTCTTTAAGGGGATGTAATTGAATCTTTTGAACTTGGGAGAGGGTTAGGGTTTCTTTGAGAGTAGATTGGAGAATATGTGTACATATTCCTTAACTGAAGCTTTAAGTCATGGATTTATGAATTGGTTTGAGGTCGAAAAAGACCCAATTGCCCCTTAATCATTTAAACCAAAAATTCATAACTGGAATGCGGATTGAAGGCTCATCGCGACTCTGTCTTATCGTGATGGCTTACCGGTTCTAACGAAAATGATCAAAACTTTTTGCTCGAGTATCGAATTAAGGCAAAATTGATATTGTTGAAAAGCTAATTCAATTATCTTCAATTTGGTGGGTGTTGAGCTAAAAAATTCCAGGTATATCATAAGTTATACATGTTCAAAGTTGACCCTTGTAGAATCGAATATCAAACTTTGGATGAATCAAAGGCTTTTAGATTATCATTGTTCTTTGTGATTTTTATGAACATTCCCCACCTCATAAGCACTTCAAACACTAGGATAAAGATCATGACATATGCATTTAATTATGAATCAAGATCAAGATGTAAACACCTTCACCGCGATGCGATGAAGGCCTCACTGCAATGGCCAATGTGTCACGCCACTATCACGGTAAAGTTCTGGAATTAAAATCCAAACATGACCCAATCCTCATCTAAAAAATCTGAAACTTTCCCGACACGTGCTACTTACACCCCTGAACATGTATTAACTCAAAAACTTACATCTCGAGGTTGGGAAGGCCAACTTAAAAATCCTTAAAGTTAAGAGGCCAAAAATAAGACTAAGTCCCTAACACTTTGTGAAATTTTCAGGTTCTAAGCCTTTTATGCATGCATTATGAGCTGAACAAAAATAAGAAAAGTACGATGTGTTACAATAGGATGGTCAATCTACACAACCCAGGTAAAGGTTTTAAAGGCCTTCTAAACTCGGTATATGTGTGGTTATGTGCATTGGATGGTTTTACTTGGTTTGGTAACTGGTATTATTTTATCCTTATCCTGAGTTTTATGCTAGCGGTTATTCACTAACCCGTATACTGGTAGTTGTATACCCACGCTATGCAGGAACCGTTCGTTTGACTTCTCTTACATAGTGATTTACCCGGGGATAATATTTGGACTGAAGTGGTGAGCTTTCATTCTTTTGGAAGGCATTATTTTATGTTATGGATATTGTTAGATGTTTTGACTTTTTTTTGGACATTAGTTTTTGCCATGGTTGGGCCATGTCCCAACCGAATTTATTTACTCTTTTGGATAGAGGCTTTGTGGTACTTCTGGGGGTTGGTATGGGCGGGATCGGTATTGGTGTCATCCTTGGCATTAGAATAAGATGGGAGGCTGGCATCATCAGACATGATTTCTCACTGTTCTATCATATTACATTTTGGGATTTATTATCATATTATGTTTCTTACTGTTCTATCATATTATATTTTGGGATTGATTATCATATAATGTTTTGGTTTTCTCCTTGGTTGTGGCCTGGTTCATAGTCAATGGTTTGGTCGGTATAGTTGGTTGGTTTATTTGGTACAGTTGGACTCGATTGGGTCAGTCACGGTTATGACCCTATCCCAGAGTCTTTATGAGAGCATTTACGCTATCTTGTTATATTCTCAAAATTTAGCCCATCTAAGGCTGGATATAGGTGGTTGGTTTGGGTAATAGGGGGAGGTCCCTGGTCTTGGTTAGACTTGAGATGCCCATTACGATAAGGCCTAGGGTTGGGTCGAGTCAAGTTGGTAGTAGAGATTAGGTTCATGGTCAAATGGGAAGTCCATAAAGTCATGTTGAGTATAGTCTCTTTTAGAGGTGTAAATCATACCACATTCATAAGGGAGAGGTTGCAAGGCATTTAGGAATATTTCACTTTCTTGGTATTCTATCTTTAAGATTGAGTTCTCAATCCTAGAAATCTTCTCTAATCCTTGTTTGTTCATCTTTTAGATCATGCCTCCTAGATTTGGAACACAAGGAAATTCTTCCATCCCATCTGCGGATAATGCTGAAGGGGTACGTCTTGAGTACATCTTTGATCTCAAGGTCCTATTCCTGATGGTGCTAGAGTTCCTCCTATTCCAGCTAGTTCTCCTCAGGTCCCTCAGGGCAATGTGATGAACGCTGAATTTTATCAGTCTATTCATGTTATTGCCCAATTAGTTGCTGCTTAGGTTAAGTGGAGTGCGACTGGGGCTTTGTTTGTTGAGGCCTCAATGATTGGTCAATTTATAAGGATGGGTCCTCCAACTTTTACTGGAGTGAAGGTGGAGGAGGATCCAAAGGGCTTCTTAGATGAGATGGAAAAGAACTTCTGGGTGATACAGGCTACTAATATTGAGGGGGTTAACCTTGCAACTTATCAGCTCAAGGATGTTGCTTATCAATGGTATGAGGAGTGGGACAAAGATAAGGGTGATATAAAAGAGGAAGAGTTATGGAAGTCCTTTTCCAATGCCTTCTTGGATTGGTTCTTTCCTCAATATTTGAAGGAAGCTAGGTTGGAGGAGTTAGTGAACCTCATATAGAGGAGGATCTCAGTAAAGTAATCTTCTTTGAAGGTCCATCAAATACCAAGGTATCCTCCTAACTTAGTGGCTGATATGAGGTTGAGAATGAAGAGATTCGCTTCTGGGTTGAATAGAGATTTGATTCTGGAGGTCAAGACTGCCATGTTGATTATAGATATAGATATCTCGAGGCTGACTATTCATATGCAACAGGTCAAGGATTAGAAGAAAAGACAGGTAAAATTTAGGGGTAGGCAAGAAAAGAGGGGTAGGTTCTCTGATTAAGGAGGTGCTCAATCTCAGGGTGGTAGATATGGTGACAAGTGGCAGAAAAAAGTGGGAGAGTTTTGATTATTTTCTGCTAGTGTTCCTTACCTGTCGGGAGATTGGAGTCATCAAGGTGGTGATAATTCTCGGACACAGGTTGCCCAATCTCAAGTGAGCAAAGGTCAGTCAGTTTCTTCATGTCTTTCTTATCGATTATGTGGTCATCCTCATCAGAGTTATTGCAAAGAAGGAAGGGACAAATACTTCAAGTGTGTCTAAGTAGTCTATCGGCTCAGGGATTGTCCGGCCAACAAGGTTGCTGCGAGGGTGAATAAGATTCCTTTGGCTTTATCTTCTATTCTTGCACCTGGTGGTGTGGTGTAACGCCCCAAAATATGATTTCCCAAGATGCCACATGATACTCCGAACTACAAGTAGTCCTGATCTAACCCTGGCTGCTTTCTACTAAGTCTAAATCTCAAAATAGGGGATATGAATGTAAAATCATAATAAATACAAAAATTGCCTGAAATATCTGAGTATATCTGAAAATACTAATCTTATCAGTTTGATAAAGCAAATACTAAAAATCTGAATACTGTAACTAAAATCTAAAACTGAATCTAGTAGTCCGACAAGCCTCTACTGACTGGATCTAGAGATTCACTAGGACAGGCCTCAACTGACTCAAACATTCTGAAATGAATACTAAATCATGTACTATTAAATTTGAAATCTGAATAACTAAGTCCCAGAACTATGAGGATCACCAACTGCAGAGATGTAGATGAGATGCTCGAAAAAAAATCACTCATGTTGGTGAGACTGAGCACCTGAACCTACATTATAAGAGAATGTAGCACACAGAGGTATATGTGGATCAGTAATTTGGGAATGTACTGAGCATATGGGGTTGAATGCAATAAGCAAGCAATATCATCACAATTTTAAAATCATGCATGCTAAATGTAAATGACTCACATAGGCTTGAGTAATATGAAATCTAAAGATTATAAATCATAAATAGTAAAGAATATAATACAAATCTTGTGAGTCATAACACTCAGTTCTAAAATCTGTATTCTGTTCTTATTCTCAAATCATATAGGCTAAGTGAAATCTGAAAACTTATTCTGCATGGAAAGTAATTTTTCAAAAGCTTATCTTTAAGGGAGGTTTTTCTAACCGACATAAACTATGTGAGCATTTATGGAGTCCAACGTTCTTGTCCCTCTAAGGAGGAATCCTTATGTTGGGGAGAGGAGTCATACTCTTGCCATGGAGTATAACCTATCTGAGTTATCACATATCTATCATCCACATAGAAGTAGGAAAATATAAATCCTATGTTGGCCCGTAGTTATAGGGTATGAAACCGTAGTAACGTACCCATATCGGTGCTAAATACTACTCCAATAAATCTGTATGCTCATTCCGATGGAAATCCACTTTTAAAATAGCCTAATGGTTTATAATGAAAACTAACTATATATCTGTAAAGCTAAATCTATAAAGTGGATTTCATATCTATTCTGACACCAAAAGGTCAAATCTTTATCAATAATCTGAGAGGAAATCTAGTCATAGGGTGCTTATAGCACAATCAAATCTTGAAATAGAAATCTTTAATTAGGGCTTAATGACCCATGCATCAAACTCATGTCGAAACATCAAAATGTCCATGCTTGATAATGTAAACATTGATAAATTAATTCAAAATCTGGAAATTTCTGCAATATTTATGAAAATATGAACATAATCATGTAATTCAACCTCTCAATCATTGGAAATCTCATAAGTTTGTAAATAACAATAATGGGTATAAACCCTAACTTCAATTTCATGGGTGATCACATAAAATTCAGTAAATTTGTAATTAAAATAAGTTTTGGGCACATGGATGAAAGGATTATCCTTGTTGAAAACCCCCACATATCTCAATTGATGAACTAGATGCTAAGACTTGAATCTTGGATCCCTATTAATGCTTTTAAAGTTGGATTATTGGAGTTCTTGAGTTGGGGATCCTAAATCTTGAATTGTCTTGGAGAATTGGGTTTCTTGGAGAAGGAGCTTTTGGTTTCTAGGGTTTTTCTTTTGAAGAGAATGATGAATAATGTGCATAAAGTGCTTGGAATGTATTACTCTTGTATTTTGGATGGATTGGGGCTAGGTAATTTACCAAAATACTCCCTTTAAACTCGTAAACGGACTGAAAAATGTAATATTTTTCAAACTAGGTAGCAACCGTGAAGCGACACAATCACGGTGGTTCACTGAAAAAGGGACGAGTAGGAACTGGGCTCCGTCCGCGATAAGCCACCATCACGGTGCCCTTTAGTTTGCTATTTTGTCCACTGGCGCGACACACTAGTATCGAATGGTCTACTGGATTTGGACAATTGAGAATTTGGACCTCTTCGAGATGCGCCAATATCGCGGAGGTCCACTGAAAATTGACAATTGTCATTTAAACCCTCTCCGCGATGCGCTAGTGATCGAAATGACGGTATTTTCTGATGCATCTTTATATTGTCGAACCCGTAAGGCTATCATTAAGTTTCAGAAAAGGGAGTTGATGATAGGCGTATTTACACGCCTAAAGTACTATAATTTACCCATATTTTAGCTAAGTTTTGAGGACAAAATATATAATTTATGCACTTTTAGTCCTTTTTCCTGTAAGTGAGCTAACAAACGTGATTAACAAGTTTTCAGGTATAAATGATGAAGATTTCAGCATTTTATGGATAACTTGACGCCCAAGGAAGCTTCACGAAAGAAGGAAAGGAGATCTTGGACGCCTAGGGACTAAAAGTGACGCATGGAAAACCTGTCCCGGGCAAAAACAACATTTCTAAAGACTTTGGGGATCAGCAGTAACTTAGTAGGATTAGGATAATGATGCAGTAACCTAGTAGGACTAGGATAAGTAATGCAGTAGCTTAGTAGAAATAGGATATGGGTGTTATAAATACCCTATTTAGCTGGAGATTTTTATTATTCCCATCCATTCCATCAATTCCGCCCCATTCTTTCCTCCCTACTCGATCCTTTCCCCTTTTCTTCACAAATTCATTGTTGACATTATTTTTCAACTATTCGACTTTTAATTTTCACGACAAGAGAAACGCTATTTGCAAGGAATTCACGCCACAAGCACTACCAAAGCATACTTCACGTTAGACTCTTATTTTGGTATAATGATAATGTCTATTGTGATTTCCGTTGCACTCATGAATAGCTAAACTTCTCTGTTAGGGTTATGGAAGCCTTATGAGATACTATCTATTGCTATGAGTTTGTGAGTTCGTGACACGTATGCTGCTTATATCATTACTCTCTTCATCTTAATTCAAATTCTTTTAGTTGCAAACACATAGAATACGCCAGTATAGCATTAACTTGTTTGAAAGAAAAATTATATGTCTGGAAAAGAGATAATGTCAAGGTAATAGGGCACCAACCCCTGTTAAAAAGTTAGTGCCGTAACTGGATTAACCTCTTGGAGAATTTGTACCGTTAGATACGCTTTAAGCTCGAAAGAGTTAAAGTGAAATAATCCTTGATGGTCGAAAGACGCCTGAATTTACCATAGAATACAATTCTCTATAAGCACATGCATGTCTGAATTCCGCATAACTCATAGCCAATAGAGACGTATAACTCATAAGGTGGACATAACCCTAACTCTCAATTCTCATTGATTAGAATCTTACTAAACATTCTTTCTTTTTAATTTGCTATTTTCCGTTTTCACTTTGTTACATTATTGCACGTTACAATCCCCCCTTTTACGAAACTTTCACCAAAAGTCTACTAATCTTTGCTTACTCATTGACTGGCTATTCCCTCTGGGATCGATACCCAACCCAGTTGGGTTATATATTTGACAACGACCGCTTTACACTCTTATGAGAGCTGTAGATTCAGCGTTATCAAAAATCGGCGTCGCTGCCGGGGAATACAAGTGTCAATTAAGTTCGTAATAATTACTAGACCCCTTGGTCAAAGATTCTCGTACTTTTACTTTTAGTTTTTGTTTTTGTTTAATGCAGGTTTTTATTCAGTGCATGCCCCATACCCGAAGTTCTGGTCAACCGTTATTACCTATCAATCCTGAACCACAACGTATTGGCAGAATGGAGGCCCAACACGTAATTGAAAGGATGGCTTCTCAACAGGAACAGGTGAGACTAGCTGTGCTAGCCGCCGCTCAAGTGCATCAACAGAATATTGATAACCCTGGGCGAGCAACAAATCCTGACGATGAGGACCTAGGTGATGACGAGTTACTAAACCCTAGGCGTAATGCTGAGGTGGAGACACCTGCTAATAGAAGAGATCGTCAAGTCAGATTCAGACCTGAACGCTGAGCTATACAGATTCTGTTTGATGATGATGATGACGATCTGGACGGAGCTGGTGCCACAGGATCTATTATTCTTCCGCCATTGGCACCCGAAGCCAAGTTCAATATCACTAGCACCATGATTCAGCTTTTGCAACTCAAGGGATTATTTGGTGAACTAGCAGGCGATGATCCGAATATGCATCTGATCAACGTTATTTCTACATGCAAGTCATTCGACAATCCTGGCGTTGGACAGAATGCAATTCGACTACGCTTATTTCCCTTGTCTCTGTCTGGGGAGGCAACTCTATGGTTGAATGGGCTGACTCCTGATTCCATTACGAATTGGAGGCAATTTAAAGATGCTTTCCTAGAAAGATTCTTTCCGCCATCCAAGAGAGCATAGTTGAGAGATGAAATCAGCAATTTTTGACAGCTTCCAACTGAAGCTCTCCACGAAACATGGGAGAGATTCAAGAAGAAGCTTATGAGATGCCCAAACCATCATATGACCAATGTCCACTTGATGGAGATATTATACAGAGCTTTGAATTCGGTGACTAAGCCAGTGGTTGATAACGCAGCAGGTGGGTCATTCATGGACCTCACTTTTATTCAGGCAAGTGATATGCTAGATTGTATGACGAAGCAAAGTAGAGCTTGGCATACCAGAGATTCTGAGGTAGCAGCTCTACTGTATCTATTGGCATGACAGCAGAACAAAGGCGAAGAGAGGAAGAACGCGATCAAGATATAGCGCACATGAAAACACAAATAGATCTTCTTACAAAGCATCTATTATCAGGGAAGACCGAAAAAGTCAAAAATGTTATGTCAAAAGGAAGAGAGGAATCTAATTCCCATGAAGAAGCCAACTACTTGAACAATCAGGGGGTTTTCGAGGCAATGCCCAAGGAAACCAAGGTCGGAACTATTATGATAATTCAGGATATAAGGATCGTGATCAAGGTAGTTGGAAGAACAAAACTGACAAGAGTGGGTTGTATGTCCCTCCAGGAAGATGTGACGCCGCTGCATCTGGGTCCGAAAATATGCCCATGGAAGATATGATGGCTAAGTTGTTGAAAGGAGTAGAGGCAACCAACACGGGAGTAACGGAGGTAATCAATGATTTGTCCTCAATGAAGCAATTAGTTGACTCGCATTCCACTTTAATAAAACAGCTAGAGCAACAATTGAGTCAATTATCTGCGACATTCAACCAAAGAAAGGCTGGAACGCTACCCAGCAACACTGTTCAAAATCCAAGGAATAATGGAACATGCATGGCTATTACTACCAGAAGTGGTAAGGTGTTAGACAATCCTTCTAAAGGTAAGTAGGTGGTTGATGATATAACGGATAATGTTATTGATGCAGAATATGAAGAGGCCAAAGAAACTGAAGAGTGTGTTCATGATGTCACCCCTAGACGTTTGCAGCATGAAAAGATTGATAGTTGCAAGCAAGGTAAAAAGAAAGTGGTGGAGAAAACTATTCCTCTTCCACCACCACCTTTTCCGCAGAGACTGAAGAAGAAAGCTGATGATACCAGGTTCAGTAAATTCATGACCATGTTAAAGCAGCTGACTATTAATGTTCCATTGGTGGAGGCGCTGGAACAGATGCCTGGGTATGCTAAATTCATGAAGGACCTTTTAACAAAGAAACGGGCAGTAAGCTATGAGCCGGCAGATAATATTCATCATTGCAGTGCAATTGCCACAAGGTCCTTAGTACAGAAGAAGGCAGACCCTGGTGCTTTCACTATTCCTTGCACGGTTGGATCTATGAATTTTGCTAAGGCATTGTGCGATTTGGGAGCTAGCATCAATTTGATGCTACTATCCGTCTACAGAAAGTTGGGGTTGGGCGACCCTACTCCAACCAATATGCGGCTCGTGATGGCAGATAGGTCGGTAAAACGACCTGTGGGTATCTTGAATGATGTGTTGGTGAAGGTGTCTACCTTCATTTTTCCTGCAGACTTTGTGATTTTGGATTGCGAGGTGGATTCTGAAGTTCCCATAATTTTGGGACGTCCTTTCCTTGCAACAGGAAGTGTGCTTATTGACATGAGAGCTAATGAGCTTTTATTTCGGTTGAATGATGAAGTAGTCCGCTTTGATATATGCAAAGAAATGAAGCAGCCCAGCGATATGAATGTGTTCTCTGTAGCTGATGTTCATTATGAGGATAAGAAAGCATTGTCTGTAGAGAAACTGCTTACTGTTGAGCCACTATCTGATGTGCTGTTGAATGTTGAGCATAAGGATAATGAAGATTACGAAGAAACTATATGTGCTCTAACCGAAATAGGGTCCTATTCTCATACTCCTAAGCAGCCAGACCTTGATCTTAAGAATCAACCGTCACCAATAGCGAAGACTTCCATTGAAGATCCCCCAGTGCTAGAATCGAAAGAGCTCCCCAATTATCTAAGGTATGCGTTCTTGGGAAGTAGAAATACACTTCCGGTAAGTGTTGCGGATGATTCAAGTGAACAGCATGTAGAGGCTCTCATCTCTGCTCTGAAGAGGTACAAGAGAGCCATTGGGTGGTTCATTGATGATATCGTTGGGATCCTTCTTGGGTTATGTACGCACAAGATTCATCTCGAAGGAGATTGCATGCCCACAAGTAAGCAACAGCGTCGTCTGAATCCATTCAGAAAATGATGCCCCATCTATCTCGATGAAGTCTAAGTAATCGAGGTAGCTATGTCGTGCCGGGATAATAAATCAAGCGCTTGGTGGGAGGTAACCCATCGTTTTTAATTATTTTTGTTGTTTTTGTTTTCCTAGGATTTTGTCGAGCCGCGACCAAAACTAAGGCGCTTGATGGGAGGCAACCCATCGTTCTAATTGTTTTTTGTTGTTTTTGAGTAAATGTAGGTGCAAGAGGTGTAAAGGAGGAGATTGGTTTCAAATTTTGATTTGGAAGTATTGCATGTCGAAGGTGGTAAGTTAGGAATGAAGAAGCAAAAGGCTATGGGTTAGGAATGGCCTATGAAAATCTAGGCCACGAATAAGGCAAGGCCTATGCTATGGCATAAACTCTCGGATTCTAGAGTGCCATAGCATAGGCGCCGCCTATGCTCAACAATGCCATAGCATAGGCGCCGCCTATGCAAAAGCCTTTTGCCTCTGAATCTCATATTCTATGGCATAGGCACCGCCTATGCCTAAGAATGCCATGGCATAGGCGCCGCCTATGCTCAACAATGCTATGCAAAAGGCGCCGCCTATGCCAAGCATAGGCAAAGCAAAAGGCGCCGCCTATGGTCACTTCTTGTCTCTAAATCCGATTTTAAATGGGTCAAAACCCGACCCAAGCTTGTCCTATAAATAAGAGACTTAGTCTTGGACCAAAAATACATTGCAAACCTAGCATAAGCGCCGCCTACATCTCCAAATCTTTTCAAAAATTTTCCTTTTACTGTTTTACTTCACAAGAACATCATCCAAAGGCATAAATCAAGTAAGTACTTCTTTGTTCTTCATTTATATTCCGTAAGTACTACATTACTACTCCTATTATGAATTGTTAAATCTTGAAGTAGTATTGGTGATTTGAATGTGATTGAATTGTTGTGACACAACTACGTGAGTGAACGAATATGTAAGGATGATCTTAACTTGTTTCCAACTTGTATTTGATTTTGATGCACTGTCATACTCTTGCGGAATTGGCATGGTCACGAAAATTGCATATTCTTGTCAATAGAAATCTTATATGTTGGAATGACTTGTGTCTAAAGATGAAATTCATGGTGGACTACCAACCTATGAGGTTGTGATTATTCTTAGATGCTATACCTTGATTCAATCCCTATGTAGTAGTCTTGATATTTCAAACATGAAAGTATTGCCAAGATTTCAAGAAGTATGACTGCACTGATTATATTGTTGGACTATAGCACCTTAAACGTATGTCGATGAAGTCTGAGTAATCGACAACATTCACTTAATTAGTTGGTGTCAACAAATTAAGTGTGGGGTGGTGCCACTATTGTCTGTTTGTCGATTGAATCTTCCGAGATGAAGCTAACATGACTCTATTGAGACCTCAGGTAGAATGGCACAAAAAAGACGACAAGGAAAAAAAAAGGCACCCACCTCACAGAAAGGTAAGAAAAGAGGAAGAAAAGAGCAAGTTGAATCCTCCGTGCTGCAAATACCTCGACGCACTCTTGGAATTAAGTGGGGTACTTATGAGTAACTTCTGAGGATGACAACTCTGATGATGATGCCGATGCAGGGGGTATGACCCCAGACATAGAGGATGAGTCCGACTAACCAGGTTCTTCTTATTTATTTTCCACTAAGGGCAGTGTGTCCCGTCAAAATGTGGGGTGCTGGTATTTGTATGCTATACTTCTTTATCTACATGTGCTTATTTATGTTTGTTTTGTTTTTTTTAGTTAAATTTTTTTCTTAGTAGTCAAATTTTTTTACTTTGCATGAAATTGTTCTGATAGGCAGCATGGTATTATGACAAGAGTTTGTGCTAAAATCATTACTATTAAGATGTTTAGGCTCTAATTGTGACTCACTACGTGATAATTGTGTGGTTTAATTCCTTCATCTGTTGGGTCAAGAGTCTATACTACTCCCAATAAAGTCGACCATGTGCCTTGTGTGTGTGAGGAAATAGTATATTTTGTGTTTGTGGCTGATGCTAGAACTTGCCTGGTGTGTATGTAAAGCGAAATAAAGAGTGTGAGTTTAGGACATGATTTAGGCATTTCTTTGACAACCTATACTTGATTACCTTCGTTTTACCTACCCATGGACATCATCCTAGATAGCCCCATTTGAGCCTTTTAGCCTATTTTCTTTGACAGCCTCATATGTAAGCCGAATCCATTTTTTTTCAAGACCATAATTTGATCCAAATTCCTAAAGCGCTTTAAATTGTAAAGTCATGTGACAAAATAAGAGGAAATTGGATGAGTGTGATGCCTTAGAATGTATTGGTACTTGAAGTTGTTATGAAAAAAAAATAAAAAAATTGCTATCATAAGAGGTGTGTTATGAAAAGAAAAAGGAAAAGAAAACTAAAAAGTTAGTTA
Source organism: Capsicum pubescens (assembly GCA_030864215.1). Lineage (NCBI taxonomy): Eukaryota > Viridiplantae > Streptophyta > Magnoliopsida > Solanales > Solanaceae > Capsicum > Capsicum pubescens. Next base: position 53,490,377 of record CM061541.1, on the reverse strand, counting down.
TGTGTAAAATTGAAAAACAAAAGAGGAGAGAAGGGGTGGTAGAATAAAAGAAAGTAGAAAGGTTGTGTGAAAGAAAGTGTTAATGACATAATGTGATGTATTAAAGCGCTTAGGAACATAGTCACTATTTCTGTCCAAAATAGTCCTACCAGTCCCTTAGCCTACATTACAACCTATAGAAGACCTATTTGATCCTAAGCTTAGCATTCTCATATTTAGTGGAGCATTACACTAAGGGCAAGCCTATGGTCATCAGTTGCAGCATATGAATTCTTTGTGAGAGCGAGAGCAAGGATAATCATATACCCATGCTTCGATAGATGAAAATACTTGTGAGTGATTATGGGTGATATATTGTGAGACACACATGGTTGATGAGTTTTGGGTAGTTGTGTATGATTCTTTGTGCCTTAACTTTTGAATACGAATTAGCCATCATCACGAGTCTATGTTAGAGGTTAAATTGTTTCTAGTAGTGATCAGAAAACTACTCTTTGTTAATGATTGTCGTGCCTGTCTTGATGAATATTTTGTGTTGTTACTGTGAAACCCTAAGTAGATGTTTAGATGGACATGATATTTTGTTCGAGGACGAACAAAGCTTTAAGTGTGGGGTGTTGATGATAGGCGTATTTACACGCCTAAAGTACTATAATTTACCCATATTTTAGCTAAGTTTTGAGGACAAAATATATAATTCATGCACTTTTAGTCCTTTTTCCTGTAAGTGAGCTAACAAATGTGATTAGCAAGTTTTCAGGTATAAATAATGAAGATTTCAGCATTTTATGGATAACTTGACGCCCAAGGAAGCTTCACGAAAGAAGGAAAGGAGAGCTTGGACGCCTAGGGACTAAAAGTGACGCATGGAAAACCTGTCCCAGGAAAAAACAGCATTTCTAAAGACTTTGGGGATCAGCAGTAACTTAGTAGGATTAGGATAATGATGCAGTAACATAGTAGGACTAGGATAAGTAATGCAGTAGCTTAGTAGGAATAGGATATGGGTGTTATAAATACCCTATTTTGCTGGAGATTTTTATTATTTCCAACCATTCCATCAATTCCGCCCCATTCTTTCCTCCCTACTCGATCCTTTCCCCTTTTCTTCACAAATTCATTGTTGACATTATTTTTCATCTATTCGACTTTTAATTTTCACGACAAGAGAAACGCTATTTACAGGGAATTCACGCCACAAGCACTACCAAAGCATACTTCACGTTAGACTCTTATTTTGGTATAATGATAATGTCTATTGTGATTTCCGTTGCACTCATGAATAGCTAAACTTCTCTGTTAGGGTTATGGAAGCCTATGAGATACTATCTATTTCTATGATTTTGTGAGTTCGTGACACGTATGTTGCTTATATCATTACTCTCTTTATCTTATTTCAAATTCTTGTGGTTGCAAACACATAGAATATGCCAGTATAGCATTAAATTGTTCGAAAGAAAAGTTATATGTATGGAAAAGAGATAATGTCAAGGTAATAGGGAACCAACCCCTGTTAAATAGTTAGTGCCGTAACTGGATTAACCTCTTGGAGAATTTGTACCGTTAGATATGCTTTAATCTCGAAAGAGTTAAAGTGAAATAATCCTTGATGGTCGAAAGACGCCTGAATTTACCATTGAATACAATTCTCTATAAGCACATGCATGTCTGAATTCCGCATAACTCATAGCCAATAGAGACGTATAACTCATAAGGTGGACATAACCCTAACTCTCAATTCTCATTGATTAGAATCTTACTAAACATTCTTTCTTTTTACTTTGCTATTTTCCGTTTTCACTTTGTTACATTATTGCACGTTACAATCCCCCCTTTTATGAAACTTTCACCAAAAGTCTACTAATCTTTGCTTACTTAGTGACCAAGTATTCTCTGTGGGATTCGACACCCAACCCAGTTGGGTTTTATATTTGACAACGACCGCTTACACTCTTACAAGAGCAGTAGTTTGAGCGTTATCAGGAGGTAGTTCCTTAGCTCCTAAGAGGAGTTTTATTTCTTATCTTAGAGATTGGAGGTTAATATCCAAAGGGTGTCTTTATCAATTGGTCCGGGTGAATGATTCTAACTCGAAAGGTCCTTCTTTGTCTTAGGTCCTTGTGGTTAATAAGTTTCCAAAGGTTTTTTCAAATTATTCCTAATGTTCTTTTGGATAGGGAAATAGAGTTTGATATTGATTTGCTTCTGGACACTCGTCCAATATCTATTCCTCCGTATAGAATGGCTCCGACTGAGTTGAGGGAACTCAAGGAGCAACTTAAGGATCTTTTGTATAAGGTGTTTATTCATCCTACCATTTCTATGTAGGGTGCACTGGTGTTGTTACAGGGTGCTAATTTTTTTCTAAGATAGATCTTTGATCTAGGTACCATCATCTTAACATTAGGGAGGTGGATATCCCTTAGTCGGATTTTCATACTCGGTATGGTATTTTAAGTTCTTGGTGCTGTCATTTGGGTTGACCAATGCTCCGGAAGCATTTATGGACTTGATGAATAGAGTGTTCAGTCAGTATTTGGATCTCTTCATCATTGGGTTTATTATTGACATTTTGGTTTATTCGAAGAGTGAGGTGGATCATTCTAATCAGCTCTGTGTGGTGCTGCATACCTTAATGAAACAACAATTGTATTCCAAGTTCTGTAAGTATGAGTTTAGGTTGAACGTTGTGACGTTTTTGGGTCATATAATCTCTAGTGAAGGGATCATGGTAAATCCGCAAAAGGTTCCTGTGGTGAAGAGGTGGCCTAGGCCCATGACTCCATCCGATATCCAAAGCTTCTTAGTTTTAGCCAGGTATTATACGCGATTTGTGGAAAGCTTTTCTTCGATAGTTTCTCTATTGACTAAGTTGACTCAAAATAAGGTTAAGTTCTCTTGGCCGGGTTCTTTTAAAGGGAGTTTTGAGAAGTTGAAGGATAAGTTGAATTCATCTCCAATCCTGACCTTGTTGGAGGGAAATGATGGGTTCATGATTTATTGTGATGCATCTCGGGTGGGTCTTTTGTGTTGATGCAACATGGAAAGGTGATTGCCTATGCTTCCAGGCAATTGAAGGTGCATGAGAGAAATTATCCTACATATGATTTGGAGTTGTTGGCGGTTGTGTTTGCTTTAAAAATATGGTGGCATTATTTGTATAGTTTTCACATCGATATCTTTCTGATTACAAGAGTCTTCAGTACATATTTACTCAGAAAGAGCTTAATCTCAGGCAGAGGAGATGGCTTGAGCTTCTCAAGGATTATGATATGAGTTTTCACTACTGCCCAGGTAAGGCTAATGTGGTTGTTGATGCTCTTAGAAGGTTGTCTATGGAAAGTTAAACTCATGTAGAGAAAGGAAAGAGGGAATGGGTGAAGGATATTCACCGTTTGGTAAATCTTGGAGTTTTTCTCTTGGATTCTAAGGAAGATGGTGTGATAGTCAAAGAGATAGTTCGATCGTCTCTTGGTGCGGAGATTAAGGAGAAACAAGTGTTGGATCCTGTATTAATAAAAATCAAAAGTGACGTTGGTGGGAAAAAAGTAGTGGTGTTTAAGATCAGTGGCGATGCTACTTTGCGGTACCAAGGAAGGTTGTGTGTTCCTGATGTCGACGGGTTGCAGGAAAGAATTTTGGCTGAGGCGCATGTGTAACGCCCTGAGACTACACCCTGGGCGTCACACAATGCTTACAACCCTGAAGGACCATAAGCTAACCTTTGACTAGTACCTTCTGTGATGGTTGAATAATAATCATGAAGTATATGCAGAAGTAAAACTGAAAATGCCATATGGTTCAAAAACTGAATCAAAACTGAATACATTATAGAATAACTGCTAATTGATAATTTCTGAAAGCCTCTAAACATCTGTAATAAAAGAGTTGATTGGACAGGCCCCAACTAACTCACAATTGTTGTCTGAAATACTAAAATAAAGAAAAGACAAAATAAGAATCGTGTCCTCGATGGATGAGGACTCACTACTGTAATTGCGGCTAATCAAATGATCTGGATAAGTACAGTCAGGATCCCCAATATCCAAACCTATGATATGAGACATCATAATGCAAAGAGAAAGTATGCGTTAGTACTTTGAATGTACAAGTATGCTAGGTAAGGTTAGGCTAATATGCATGGCTTCGTGTGCATGAGTAATAATAATAACTAAATATCATGAAGTGACTGGATGATATTATATGTAAGGCTAGGACTACGGAAGGGAATGAACCTATAATACCCAGCATATATCGTTTGTCTGAATTAGACTAAAATAAAAGTACTGAATTTGTGATAACTAAATAACTAATAACTGTAAGTCATGATCGTGTAGAACTGAACTGAGTTCTATACTGAATACTGGAACTGAGACTATGAGAGTTATCATCTAACTGACATACCCCATTTATAGACTGATTTGGGGTCCAACCTGTAACCCCAGTTGGAAGGGTGTTAGCACCACACCACGGGTTACTAACACTAGCTGGGTCAACCCAAATCTGGTAGGAAGACTCATGAGATGTATATGGTTACATCAACTCTAGCCTGGCAGGAAGATGATTTACCCTACACTAGATAAATAGTTCTGTAACTCAGGGATTTTTACTAAGAGTTAAACCCTATACTGGCAGGAATTCCTCCATCCCTAAGTTCTCTCGGTGCTTAATCTTACTCCCAACTAAACCGACATTGATCACAAGGTTGTTCTAAGCTTGAATGAACTAACGCTGATTCTGATTAACTGACCGAATGTTGTTGCTCGGGATACTATAGAATTATTCTATTATGACTGAATACTAAGTTAGTAGCTAATTTCGAGTATACAATACCCCCAGGACTCGATAGCATAAATAATGGAACCATATCACAAGTTTAAAACATTACAATTAGGATATCATGCACAATTTATTCACATAGATATTTTGTTAAAACACTTGGGGAGCATGGTTCTTGTTTGTTAAAACACTTGGGGAGCATGGTTCTTGTACATGAGAAAGAATAACATGGGGATATCATGACTGCAACATTCAACACACAATTCATGGGCTATGACATGGGGAGTACATAAATCAACACACATGTTAGTTTATTTACTTGGAATTCGTAATCTTTTTAGTTTAAAACCCATAAAATCAACACATACATGAACACAATTCAACTCAAGAATGTAATTCATAATTTAAATTCTCAAAAGGATTATTGAACTCCAAGGGCGGAAGGAACCCAAGGATAAACACCAAACATACCTTGATTTCTGAATTTGTGAGAATTGATGGTGAATTCTTGAGATTTGATCTTGAATATTGAAGGCTAGGGTTTGTTCTTGAAAGATAATTAATTTCTTGAAGAGGATTTGTGAGTAATGGGGCACATAATTCCCCTTTAGGGTTTTAATTTCATGTTTTGGACTAGTTTAGGGCCTTGGTAAAAGACCCAATAGTCCCTGGGATTTAAATTGCAAAAACTAGAAATCCTAATTTTTGGCACCGGCACGACGCGGTGAAATCGCTTGGCCACAGGAAAAAGGACAATTCCAAACTGGAACCTTGGCTCAACGCGGTGCCATCACGGTGCCCCACTGGAAAATGAAAAACATGAAATTTCCCCTTGGCACGACACGGTGCTTATCGCGGTGATACACTGGAAAAGTACAAACGTGATTTTGGCCATCACCGCGAGAGGCCTTATCGTGTTGGACTACTGTTTTCACTAAAAGTGTCATAACTTCTCACTCGAGTATTGGATTTAGGAGAAATTAGTATTGTTGGAAAGATAATTCAATTTCCTATAGTTTGGTTGGCCTTGATCTGGAAAATTCTAAATATATCAAAATATATGCTCATTTGAAGTTGACTAAAGCAACATTTTCATCAAAAATTCAATCGGTAAGGATTATTTTGATTCGTCTAATAGCTTGGAGTTATTTGAGGCCTTAATACACATCAAACTCACTCATAAAATTATAAATGGACAATAATATTCTTTTCATGATCTTGGAACATGACTCTAACATGGGTTTGGATTTTTCGGGTATTACAATATCTCCCCCTTGGGAATATTCATCTTCGAAATATTTATCCTCGAATAAGACTGGTTAAGCTAAAAACACTGAGGAACTTAGGTTACATGCTGGATATACATGATGAAAATGTGATTACATTTCTGAGTCTAAAGAATAACACATGAAAGAACTGGTTCTGTGAATGCATGACTAACATGAGAATGATATGCAGCTGAAACTGAGCATGGAAAAGAGAAATTCTAAGAACGTTGTTACCTTACGTTGAATATGAGTTTACGGAGAAAAGATAAGGGTACTTGGTCCATATATCTTCTTCTTCTTCCCAAGTGGCTCCCTCAACGGACTGATTTTGCCATAGAACTTTGACTAGGGGAACTTCTTTGTACCTTAGTCTACGAATCTGACAATCGAGGATTTAGACTGGGTCCTCTTCGTAAGAAAGGCTATTCTAAACATCTATGCTTTCTAAGGGAACAACTACACTTGGGTCACCAATGCACTTTTTTAGCAAGGAGACATGAAACACTGGGTGCACTATTGCTAAGTCTGCAGGCAACTCAAGCTTATAGCCACCTTTTTGAAATGGCTCAAAATTTTGTAAGGGCCCATATATCGGGGACTAAGCTTCTTTTTTTTTACCAAACCTCTTTACTTTCTTCATGGGATATATCTTTAGATATAAAAAATTGCCAACCTCAAATTCAAGGTCCTTCCTTCTCACTTCTGTATAAGATTTATGTTGGCTCTGGGCTACCTTAAGCCTCTCCTTTATCAACTGTAATTTCTCTAAGGCATCAAACATCAAGTTAGTACCCACTACCACGGCCTCGCCTACTTCAAACCAAACAATCAGAAATCTATATCTCCTTCTATATGGAGCCTCAAATAGATCCATCTGAATGCTAGAATGATAGCCACGAACTTAATCAAAGGCAAGTGGTCATCCTGACTGCCCTTAAAGTCTACTACACATGATCTCAACATATCCTCAAGGATCTGAATGGTATTTTCTACCTGATCATCTTCCTGGGGGTGAAAGGTTGTACTGAGGTAAACTCTGGTACCAAGATCCTTCTGAAAATCCTTCCAAAAGTAAAAAGTGAACTGTGTACCTATATCTAAAATAATGGACAACGGGACACCGTGCAACCTAACCAACTCTCTGATATAGATCTTTGCAAAGTGCTCAGCTAAAAAAGATGTATGGACTAGTAAGAAATAGGCTGATTTGGTTATTCTGTCCACAATGATCTAAATCGAATTATGTTGATGACGAGTATGAGGCAAACCTGTAAAAAATCCATGTTCACTTTCTCCCACTTCCAAGTGGGAATACTGAACTCCTGCATAGACCCACTAGGCTTTTGGTGCTCAATCTTCACCTTCTGACAAGTAGAGCACTTAGCTTCAAACTCTGCAATATCCCTCTTCATCCCACTCCATCAATAGATTTCCCACAGGTTGCAGTACATCTTTATGTCCCCCGGATGAATAGAGTAATGCACACTATGCACCTTTGTAAGAATTCTCTATCTCAACTCATCAATACATGGCATACACAGTCTACCCTGGCAATGCAACACGCCATCTACCCCTTGTTAGAAAATATCTACTCTCTAATTTCTAACTGACTCTTTTAATTTACCTAAATTGGGATCCCTGTCCTACTTTTCTTTTACCTCAACAACTAAAGAAGATTTTGAACTACTCTACACCCATATGCTACCCTCAGCTGAGTCAACCAAACGAACACCTAATCTGGAAAGCTGGTGAACTTTCTCAACTAATTTCTTCTTACAATCCTTAACGTTAGTAACACTACCCATAGACAATCTACTTAGGGCATTTGCCACTACATTGGCCTTTCTCGAGTGATATAGAACACACATGTCATAGTCTTTTAGTAATTCTAACCATTTTCTCTGACGCAAATTCAAATCCCTTTAACAAGAACACAAACTATAGGATCTTATGATCTTTGAACACGTCAACATGCACCCCATACAAATAGTGCCTCTAAATCTTTTAGGTGAACAAAATAGCTGCTAACTCAAGATCATAAGTAGGGTGATTCTTTTTATAGGGCTTAAGTTGTCTAGAGGTATCGGCCACAACCCTACCCTTCTACATCAAAACACACCCTACGCTAACTCTGGAAGCATCACAGTACACAACAAACCCATCTGAACCATCTGGTAATGTCAAAACTAGGGTCGTGGTGAGTCGAGTCTTCAACTCCTAAAAACTTTTCTCACAGGAATCTGACCACTGAAACTTAACTTTTTTCTAAGTCAATCTTATCATGGGGGATGTAATAGATGAAAACCCTTCAGAAAATCATCGATAATAGCGATACAAAACCAAGAAACTCCTGATATCTGATGAAGAAATGGGTCAGGGCCAGTTTCTCACTGCTTCGATCTTTTAAGTATCAACTCTAATGCCATCACTGGAAATAATATGGACAAGGAAAGATACTTAGGGGAGCATACCTAGATATCAAAGTAAACTTAAGGGAATACTCTTTTACACTCATGTTGTCTTGCCTCAAGTTGATAAACGCTAACACTTTGTCTTTCCTCAGCTCCAATGGAAAGAATCTATTTAAGAAGGAAGTTGCAAACTCTTCTCATTCTATAGGCCTTACATCTGTGCCTCTCTCTACCTTTTACTACTTAAACCACATATGAGCTATATCTTGCAACTAATAGGTAGCTAACTCATCACTCTCACTAGCAGTTACCCTCATAATGTTTGTTACTTTCTGCACCATGTCAAGGAATTCCTATGGGTCCTTCTCATACTTAGACCCTGAAAATGAAGGAGGGTTCATTCGGGTAAAGTTCTGAATTCTAGATGCAGCAGTAGTTGGTCAAACATTCTGAGCTACCACAGAATAGTCTAGGGTGGTGAATACTGCTCTAAATTTTGCGTGAGAAACATGCTCATCTTCCTGAATGGGTGGAGGTGCTGGCTGGTTTCTAGTTCTTTTTCGTTAGTCTTTATGGAAGGCATATTCTGTGAATGAAAGGGAAAGTTGGATTAGACAGAGAATTTAAATTGATCTCATGCTTACTCGCACGATATAAATATTGAAAGAAAGGAATTTTTCCTAAAATGCCTTATAGACTCTTTCCCATAAGTGTGGCGTGCTACACACCCAAACACAAGACTCTACTTGACATGGTTTTCAGACTTCCTAAGACACTTTAGAACCTTAGGCTTTGATACCAAGTTTGTAACACCCTGAGACTACACATTGGGTGTAACACAGTTTTTAAGATCCCAAAAGACCACAAGCTAACCCATGACTGGAACCTGACATGAACGCTAAATAATAATCATGAAGCATATGCGAAAGTAAACCTGAAAATACCATAAGGTTCTTAAAACTGAATCAAAATTAAATACATCTGTTGAATAACTGCTAATTGATAATGTTTGAAAGCTTCTAAACATCTGAAATAAAATTGTTGATGGGACAAGCCCCAACTAACTCACAACTGCTATCTAAAATAACTTAAATACAGAAATTAAGCAAAGACAAAATAAGTATTGCATCCTCAATGGATGAGGACTCACTACTGTAAATGTGTCTAATTAAATGATCTGGATAAGTACGGTTAGGAATTCGAGAGTCTAAACCTATGATATGAGACATCATAACACAAAAAGAAAGTATGCATCAGTACTTTGAATGTACTGGTATGTTAGGTGAGGTTAGGATAATATTCATGGGTTTGTGTACATGAGTAATAATAATAACTAAACATCATGAAGTGACTGGATGAGAGTATATGAAAGGCTGGGACTACTGAAGGTAATGAACCTGTAATACCCAACATATATCATTTTTCTAAATTAGACTGAAATGGAAGTACTAAATTTTTGATAACTAAATAACTAAAAATTGTAAGTCATGATCATGTAGAATTGAACTAAGTTTTGTACTGAATAGTGACTACTGAATACTGGAACTGAGATTGTGGGAGTTATCATCTAATCAACATACTTCATTTATAGACTAATTCGGGGTCCAACTTGTAACCCCAGTTGGAAGGGTGTTAACATCGTGCCACGAGTTACGGATACTGGCTGGGTCAACCCTAATCTAGCAGAAAGACTCATGATATGTATATGATTATGTAAACCCTAGTTTGGCAGGAAGGCAATTTACCCTACACTATTTATGTAGTTTTGTAACTCAGGGACTACTACTAAGTGTCAAACACTACACTGGCCGAAATACCCCCATCCCTGGATTCGCTTGGTGCTGAATCCTACTCCCAACTGAACCGACACTGATCACTAGGCTGTTCTAAGCTTAACTAAATTGAAATTGATTCTGATTAACTGACTGAATTTTGTTGTTTGATATACTAAAAATCATTCTATTATGACTTGAAACTAAGTAAGCAACTAATTTCGGGTATACAATACCCCCAGGACTCGATAGCATAAATAATGGAACCATATCACAAGTTTAAAACATTACAACTAGGATATCATGCATAATTTATTCACATAGTCAATTTGTCAAACACTTGGGGAGCATGGTTCTTGTACATGAGTGTAACAACCCACGTTTTCGAGCTAGAATTCAAATTGTTGTCCCTAAGAATACAGACCCAAAGCCAGTGATTTTATTTCTATATATGTGTGATTATCACATATATGATGTGGGAATATCTTCGTGTATTTATTGAGGTCATAATATCCTCCTAACTCAAAGACGAGTTGAGGACTTTTCTGTCGATAGAGTTTTGATGAATTCTCTAGCAAGGGTTAACTTTAAACGAGTGTATATCTTAGCATATTTCGATTCAGGTGTCATACTATAAATCAAAAGAAAGATCTCCGAGTCCTCTTTCTAACGCAATTGTTTTTACCTTAATCCGATATCGGAGCGAGAAGTTATGCCCATTTTACTCCAGTATGTCAGCTTGTCAACAAAGTGACGACCTGAGCTGACAGGCCGTCACCTATGTGACGACTTATCGGCCCAAGTCGTCAGACATAGGTAGAAAATCATCAATTCCAGATTCTAAGTGATGACCTGGGGTGACAGCCCATCACATAAGTGACGACTTATCTGCCTAAGTCGTAACCCATGAAATTCAGCAATTTCCATTCAGATTCGGATGGCTATTTTTGTCCTTTCCCTCACCTCCCATGACTTAAATAATCAAAAACATGTACATGGACATCATAAATCATTTTTAAGAACCCTTAATCCTCTACACTCCCAAGAACAAGAAAATTAGGGTTTCCTCTCAAGATCATCTCCCAAGAACAAGATTGAAGTCCTTCTTCAAGAAAACCAAGAAATTATAATTCCCAATCCAAGAACGTTCAAGAAAAGTTAATTCTCTTTTAAGATCAAGGCATTAAGGTATGTTAGATGTTCATCCATGGACCCTTTTCACCCATGCATCCAAGAATCCATCTTTTATATTGTAAATCATGAAATTACATATTTATAATGATTTATCTCCATGAAACTTTTATGAAATTTTGTTATACATGATGTTCACAATCTATTTTACATAATTTCAGTAGTCTTAGAATATGTTCAGATAAACCATGAGTACTACCACTCAGTTAGTCATCATGATCAGTTGCCCATTAACTTAAGCTTAGTCAGTCCCGTAATTAGTGTCAGTTCAGTTGGGAGTAGGATTCAACACCGAGAAAACCTAGGGATGGGGGCATTTATGCCAGTTAGGATTTGACCCTTAGTAGCAATCCCTGAGTTATAGAGCTATGTAGCCATCATAGGTTGGGATGACTTCCTTCCAGATAAGGGTTGACACATCTCTCATGAGTTTTTCCATCAGTTAGGGTTGACAAAATGTCTTCCTGCCAGTTAGGGTTAACTCACAGCCATTGTTAGTACCCGTGGAAAGTTTCTAACACCCTTCTAACTGGGGTTACAGGTTGGAACCCAATCAGTTTAGAGTGGGGCATGTCGGTTAGATGATACCTCCCACAGTTTCAATTTCAGTATTCAGTACAGAACTCAGTTCAATTTTGCTTAACCATAGCATACGGTTTATCAGTTATTCAGTTATCAAATTTCAGTATTTCTATTACAGACTATATCAGAAACTTATTATATGCTTGGTCATGCTTAGATTTTACAGCTTTCACGCATTGATATTTAGTAATCTCATGCTAACCAGTCATTCTTTGTTTCATGCATGTTCACTAAGTAATCTCATATTATTAAGCTAGTTATTACATCATGTTCAGTTATCCCATGATATTCATTCCGACAGTTATTACTCATGCATATAAAACCATGAATATTAGACTATCTCTTTTAGCATACCAGTATATTCAAAGTACTGATTGCATACTCTTTGCTTGCGGTATGATGTTTCATATCATAGGTTCGGACACTCAGGTTCCTAATCATACCTAGTTATCCCAGCGCACTAGTAGTAGCCGTGGTGAGTCCTCATATTTCGAGGACCAATTATGATATTTTAATTTCTCAGTTTTATTAGAAAGTCAGAGTTAGTTGGGGTCTTGTTCCATCAACTCCTCAGTTATTCAGTTAGAGGCTTTCAAACTAGTGTAGACAGTTAGTCAGTTTTTAGTATGTTTTCAGATGTTAACATCGTGGTTTAGTATTGATTATAGTTTTTAAAATCTTATGGCATTTCATTTAAATTTCGCATATATTTTCTTTGATATTTTACTCAGTGCCCATAGCAGGTACCAGTCATGGTTAACTTGTGGTCTTTCGGGACCGTAAGCACCATGTGGCGACTAGGGTGTATTTTTGGGTTAGTACAAACTTGGTATCAGAGCCTAAGGTTTTAAAGTGTCCCAGGGAATCTAAAAGCCGCATCAAGTAGAGTTTTATCCATGGGTGTGAAGCGTGCCACACTTATGGACAAGAGGCTATAAGACGTTTTAGGAAAAGTTTCCCTTCTTTCATATCTCAGATCGTTCTATAGAAAGGTCCTCTAAGAAAGTTATTAAGAATCTTATTTTTCCTCTATTTATACCAGCCTTACCTTGTTTTCAAGGTAACAGAAATAATTAAGCTTAAATCCCTATAGATAGAGCTATTTCAAACAGTCCCCATAGACAGTTATGGGATTGTTACAGGCTCAAAAGTATCCCATCAGTTTTTTATGTTTTAAAGTTTTAAAGATTTCATTCATGATCATGAAAACTCGTGCACTAACCCAAAGTAAGTTGTTCCCTCAGATCCCTTCTCAGTATTCTAGGATAGCATATGACCCAGAGTTAGAAACATGAAACCAAAAGTTTAGCAACAATAGTAAAGTTGGGATAGTGTTATCTGAATTTAAGCAGATTATATTTATGGGACTAGTTGTATGAAAGGTGAATTAGTAGGCTTAAAGAAGTGTATGTAAGAACTTAAGTTTGTTGATCTGAAACATATGTTGTGGATGTGATGTTTATAGGCTATGATGAAAGTAGTATGGTTATTAAAGATTTAGGGATATCCATGTTATGTGTTAGAATCTAAGTTTGAATCTTTGAAGGTTGAGATAATAGAAAGAAGAGTTGAAAATTCTAAGTTAGTCAGTGTTTAATTTATTGTATGATGAATATTGGTGCTATAGAAACTTAAGTGTTCTATCTCAGAAAAAAGTACTAGCATCGGGTTTTACACTATCAGGTGTAGTTTTTCATGGTGAATTCATCATTTATGCATATTTTTATACCCCAGATTCTAAGGTAAAGTGGTGATAGTTCATTTTAGAGTTATTGATTAAGTAGTTCACAAACTTAGAATGATGACTTTAAGCTAAAGAGGAGATGATAGAATAAGTAACCAAGTCAGGCTTTTAGATTTTAGTAGTAATGTCAGTATCTATAGAAAAGCAGTAGGAGAGGATGATGCCCAACCCGTTCTTTTCTTAGTGTAAGGTTTCTCAGACATCACGATATCTACTCATACCTTACATATCATCCCTACGATCATAGCTCATATTCGTGCACTTTATAGAAAATCAGGTACGCTTCCAGTTCCTAGTAAAAGGAGTTTTAGTTCTCCCAGTGGTCCGAATCATATTCTATGAAGTTATAAACTCCAAACTCATGTTATGCAGATCATGACATATGTAATCATGGTTTACAGTATGTTCAGTTCCAGTACTCATGCTACACTCTTAATGATTAGCAAAATTTAGATTTATGTCATGTACATCCTCAGTTTAGATCTTTTGATGAATCTGTGATATTGATATTCTATTCCTCATGCCTCTTTTAAGCGTTAAGTTATGTATAGTATTCATTCATTCTTTAGGTCCTCATTTTTTAGTCTTTTAGTGACCTCTCCTTATGAAATGATGTAGTGATGAGCAATTGCTTAAATTGGAGAGAGTAAATATTTCATGTTAAGGAAAGACTGTTGCATGCTTGTTTTACTCAAGGATATAGTTATGAAGATAGGCTTGAATGTCATGTTTGTGTGTAAGTGGATAAATGCATTACGCGTTAGTGAATGACTAGTAAGAGGTTGTATTTAGTTGTTGAAGAGGAAATCAGAATTTTTCATGAGATGAGAATTTGTGAAACTATAGAGTGTATTGAATTCATGACTCAGACTAGTATTACATTATTATATATGCATTTTATAGATTCAAGTAGGCTTGAACACAGTGGGGGAATTTAGTCCAGCTCAGACCTCGATAGATAGAGTTATCAGTGCCCATGTGAATATTTTTAGTAGTCTTAGGTGAAGTGCAGTATTAAGGTGGAAGGTACAGTTGAGAGAGTATTTGAGGAGTATGTCTAAGCTTAAAAGTTAGTAGTTGCAGTGCATATGGCTTAGTAGCTCTATCCTAGCTAATGTTTTGTAGGCCTGTGTTCCATATTACAGAATTTTAGCCATGTTGTGATTTCTTATTCAGATGTCTTATTCAGACCATGCCAAGATTCTTTACTCCCTAAGTCATTAGAAATTCATAGAAAGTGTGTAGAAGAAATACTCCAGTTAAGTATATGCTTTCAGTATGAGTTAGTTTGTATAACCAGTAATCCAAATTAGCATTCAGATAGATAAGTTCCTATGGTATTACCGTCTTTTGGTCTAGTCTTACTATCTGAAGTTCATGAATATGTCCCTTCTAGGAGATAGTTTGTTCGCATCCATGTGGATTGTGAATCCAGTTCATTTCACGCATTATGCATTAGTTTTAGATTCCAGATATTCAGTCATGATTCAGTTCCTAAGTGTCCCACACATCATCTCAGTCTTTCCTTAGTAATTCAGCCAAGTCAGTATCATTTGGGGCACAAACTATCACAAGGAGGAGATATTATAATACCCCGAGTTTTCATGTCCTAAATCTCTCATTTTTTTCTTCATGAAACCAGATCCAGCTTGAGGTAAAATTTATTCATAAGTTGACTCTTATTTCTATCTCAGCCTTATAACCATTCTCATTTTAGTGCATGTATCCATGAGGCCAGTTCAGTTCAGGTATCATGCCCAGACTCAGTTATGTAATCACGTTCAGATTCATGTATGTTCAAGTTCAGTATATGATCTCAGTTAGCTTATCATAGTACTCTCAGCCTAACCTGTCTTATTCGAGGATGAATTTTCCCAAGGGGGAGATATTGTAACACCCCATATTTTCGAGCTAGAATTCAAACTATTGTTCCTAAGCATACAGACCCAAACCCAATGATTTTATCTCTATATATGTGTGATTATCACATATATGATGTGGGAATATCTTTGTGTATTTATTGAGGTCATAATATCCTCCTAACTCAAAGACGAGTTGAGGACTTTTCTGTCGATAGAGTTTGACGAATTCTCCAGCAAGGGTTAACTTTAAATGAGTGTATATCTTAGCATATGTCGATTCAGTTTTCATACTATAAATCAAAAGAAAGATCTCTGAGTCCTCTTTCCAACGCAATTTTTTTCACCTTAATCCGATATCGGAGCGAGAAGTTATGCCAATTTTACTCCAGCATGTCAGCTTGTCAACAAAGTGACGACCTGAGCTGACAGACCGTCACCTATGTGACAACTTATCGGTCCAAGTCGTCATACTTAGGCAGAAAATCATCAATTCCAGCTTCTAAGTGACGACCTGGGGTGACGGCCCGTCACCTAAGTGACGACTTATCAGCCTAAGTCGTCACCCATGAAATTCAGCAATTTTCATTCAGATTCGGAGGGGTATTTTTGTCCTTTCCCTCACTTCCCATGACTTAAATAATCAAAAACACGTACATGGCCATCATAAATCATTTTTAAGAATCCTTAATCCTCTCCACTCCTAAGAACAAGAAAATTAGGGTTTCCTCTCAAATCATCTCCCAAGAACAAGATTGAAGCCCTTCTTCAAGAAAACCAAGAAATTATAATTCCCAATTCAAGAACATTCAACAAAAGTTAATTCTATTTCAAGATCAAGGCGTTAAGGTATGTTAGATGTTCATCCATGGGCCATTTTCACCCATAGAGTCCAAGAATCCGCCTTTTATGTTTTTAATCATGAAATTTCATGTTTATAATGATTTATCTCCATGAAGCTTTTATGAAATTTTATTATACATGATATTCACAATCTATTTTTATTGAAAACAGGCCTTTTTACATATTTTATGAATTATGTCCATGAACTTACATGAATTTTAAATTTTTATCATGTTTCCATGAAAGTATTGGTGATATTAAACCTTACATGTTTGAATGGGTTATTTGTTGAATTTAAACCCTAATTGGTGATCTTAAAAGTGAAATCATGCTATTACTACGAGTTTTAAAAGTATTCACATGCTTAGTTTAAACCATGAATTTCAAGTGTTCGATGAAATGCCTAAGTGATTGGGTTTTGAACAATAACTACTTATTACATGTATACAAGTTAAGATTTTGGAATGTATTTTCAAATGGAATGTATTATAGTATGTTTTAAATATTGTGGTTTCCATATTATGTTCATGAGAATTCAGAATAAATCATCAATTTATGATTTTGTCATGTGACCGTGCTATCTCGTGAACAATGATTTCCTTCCATGGTTTTCAAAGCTTTTATGTGTCCCTGTCGTTATTGTTATCGAGTCCTGGGGGTTATGAATACCCGAAAACTTAGTTTTTTTATAGAATTTCAGTAGTCTCAGAATAGGTTCAAATAAACCAGGAGTACTACCACTCAGTTATTTATCATGATGAGTTACCCATTTAGTTAAACTTAGTCAGTCCAGTAATCAGTGTCAGTTCAGTTGGGAGTAGGATTCAACACTGAGCAAATCTAGAGATGGGGGCATTCCTTCCAGTTAAGGTTTGACCCTTAGTAGCAATTCCTGAGTTACAGAACTATGTAGCCAGCGAGGTTGGGATGACTTCCTGCCAGATAACACATCTCTCATGAGTTTTCCTATCAGTGAGGGATGCTAAAATGTCTTCCTGTTAGTTAGGGTTAACTTACAACCATTGTTAGGACCCGTAGCAAGGTACTAATACCCTTTCAAATAGGGTTACAGGTTTGACCTCAATCAGTTCAGAGTGGGGTATGTCGATTAGATGATACCTCCCACAGTTTCAGTTTCAGTATTCAGTATAGAACTTAGTTCAATTTTGCTTGACCATAGCATATAGTTTAGCAGTTATTCAGTTATCAGATTTCAGTATTTCAGCTACAGACTATATCATAAACTTATTATATATTTGGTCATGCATTCTCAAATTTTACAGCTTCCACGCATTGATATTCAGTAGTCTCATGCTAACCAGTCAGTCTTTGGTTCATGCATGTTCACTAAGTTGTCTCATATTATTTAGCTAGTTATTAATTCATGTTCAGTTATCTCATGGAACCTTGGCGCGACGTGGCGCCATCGCGGTGCCTCACTGGAAAATGACAAACGTGAAAATACCCCTTGAAAAGATATGGTGCTTATTGCAGTGATACACTAGAAAAGGATGAACGTTCTTTTGGCCATCACCACGACGCGTTCTTATCGCGTTGGGCTACTGTTTTTCACTAAAAGTTTCATAACTTCTTACCCGAGTATCGAATTTAGGGAAATTGGTATCGTTGGAAAGCTAATTCAATTTCCTACAGTTTGGTGGGTCTTGAGATGGAAAATTCTCAATATATAAAAAGATATGCTTGCTTGAAGTTGACTAAAGCAGTATTTTCATCAAAAATTCAATCGATAAGGATTATTTTGATTCGTCTAATAGCTGGGAGTTATTTGAGGCCTTAATATACATCAAACTCACTTGTAAAATTACAAAGTGACTATAAGATTCTTTGAATGATCTTAGAGCATGACTCTAACATGGGTTTGGATTATTGGGGTATTACAGCATGAGTTGCGATATGTTGTACATCTCGACTCGACTAAGATGTATCATGATCTCAAGGAGATATATTGGTGGAATGGCATGAAGAGAGATGTGATAGATTTTGTGGCCACATGTGTGGTGTGTCAACAGGTAAGGTTGAGCACATGAAGCCAGGAAGGTTGTATCAAGAAATTAATTTTCCCAAATAAAAGTGGGAAGTAGTCACTATGGATTTTGTTATCGGTCTTCCGCGGTCTCAGAATCAGTATGATTCAATTTGGCTCATAATGGATAGGATGACTAAGTTATCATACTTCTTTCTAGTTTGGACTGCCTTTTTAGAGGAACATTATGCAAAGTTGTATCTTTAGGAGATTGTGAAGCTGCATGGGGTGCTTGTTTCCACTATTTTTTATTATGGTACGCAGTTTATGTCTCACTTCTGGTGGTCTTTCCAGAAAAGGTTGGGGACTAAAGTTAGTCTGAGTACTGCTTCCATCTGCAATCGGATGGGCAAGCAGAGAGAACTATTTAGACATTGGAGGATATTCTTAGGGCTTGCGTGATTGACTATGGTGGTAATTGGGTTGAGCATCTACTTTGGTGGGGTTTTCTTATAACAATAGCTATTATTTGAGTATTGGTATGGATCCTTTAAGGCATTGTATGGTAGGGGGTGTAAATCTCCTATTAGTTGGTTTGAGCTTGGTGAGGCAATATGTTTGGCTCGATTTTGGTTTACCAAGCGATGGAGAAGGTGAAGGTGATTCAAGATAGGCTTAAAGATGCCTAAAGTTGCCAAAAATCTTATGCAGATATTAGGCATAGATACTTAGAGTTTGAGGTCGAGGATAGAGTATTCCTCAAGGTGTCTCCATAAAGGGAGTGGTGTGGTTTGAAAAGGAGAGAAAACTCAGTCCTCGGTATGTTGGTCCTTATGAGATTTTGCGAAGAGTTAGCAATGTTACATATGAGTTGGAGTTGCCATCCATCTTAAGTTTGGTTCATTCAAACTTTCATGTTTCCATATTGATGAAGTGCATTGGTGATCCTTCTTCAGTTGTTCCTTTTGAAGTGTTGGGTATTTCGGATTCTTTGTCTTATGAAGAAATCCCAATTGAGATATTGGATAGGCAAGTTCGTAGGTTGTGGACCAAGGATGTGACTTCAATTAAGGTTCTATGGAAGAACCACAAGGTGGAACAAGCTACTTGGGAAATGAAAGAGGACATAAAGTCCAAGTATTCACATCTATTTTCTGCTCTAAGGATTTGTGCGAAAAGTATGTGTTCTTGAACACATCTTTATTTTCTGAGTTTTTTAAAGAAAAGATTAATATTTTTGCCTCTTTGGTTTTGAACTTTGATGAAGATTAGGAATATGTTTGATAATTCAAATGACTATGTGTGTAATAACCCCTACCTTTTCTATTATTTAGGGATGAATATTCATAGTATGGGAGACTGAAACATCCTGGGTTTTGACCCTTAGATATTTCCTGGAATTCACTTTCTCCGGACCCAACACGACTCATGGGTATGTGTTGTATCCTGGGGTTGAATTGTATAGTCTTATCATATGCTGACCAGTGATAGTTGGTGGGATGGTTTTGGTCACTAATATGGTTATGACTTAGGTACATGAGTCGTAGGGCATGGTACGAGCTGTATGAGGGACTCGTATGATGGACAGTGTTTGATTCTCCTTGTATTTTATTCTTCCAGGGATACGGGTCATGGGTACAGATCGTATATTGTGGTTACGACTTGGTGGATGAGTCATATACTGGAATGTGTATGATCCAAAGGGGTGGGTCTTGGATATGAGTGGTGGGGACCAATCGTATAGTAGGATACAACTCATAAAGGGTCAGACGTATCCCTGTGACGGGATTTTGTGCAACTTAAGTTAGGTATTCTGGATATTTCCCTAATTACCCTAATTAGGACCCACAACTTCTAATACACTTAGGAGGTTATTTACCCTATTATTCTGTTCATTAACCCTTAGAAACTAATCCAAAACACTTCATAATTCTCTCAAGAGCTTTTGGGGCATGAGAGTTAGGGTTTTAACTAAAGGATTTCTTTTGGGCTTGTGTTGGTGATTTCTTTCCATCAACTCATTGGTACAAGGCATGATTCTCTTCCCTCATTGTAATTTACACTAAAGGCATGGTTTATATGTTTGATTTCATGGTTTTACTATTTCATGATTATTTTTTTCAACTATTATTTGGGGATTTTGATATTAAATGCTTAGTTATAGTTTCCTATGGTTTTAATTATGCTTTTATATGCATTAATTGTGGTTTTGGACAATTGGATTGCATGGTAATGGTTTAATGGTCTTTGGAATTGGTTTTAGTTATATTATGCCCCCAAGGTGTTTGATAAAATGCTTATAAAGGTATATCCATTGCATTGACTTTTTTTAATGGAACTCTTGCTTGTTTTCAGCTTATGTAATAAAGGTTTAAATGACTTTAAAATGGCTAAATGGTTAAGCTTGTGGGAACATAGAAGTCTGCCAAGTGGTTTAATAGGTTATATGGAAGGGCACTTAATAGTCCCCTTAACCTTAATAGTTTAGCTATGGATATTGCTTGTAAGTAATGGGGTGGTATGATGATACCACTAACATTGGCATTGGTTAAATAAAATTGTAAATGGTTTGATTATTTGGAAACAATTTTAATTGGGCATTAATGGTGGGTGTGTAGAAATGTCGTGGAAGGTGGCAGTCCCAGGGGGACCAAAACTGAAAACTCATATTTGTCGATATGAGGGGTCTTGATGACCATGTGCGTGTCATATTTTATATTGGGGGATGTACTAGTCATCCCATGGGATATTTCCCCAGTCGTGCGTACACGTACTAGGGCCCTTTTAGCAGGAGAAGCTGAACCCATATCACCCGTAGGTGGTTAGGACGGCTAAGATACACATCTCATGTAAAGGTTTTAAAGAAATGCTAAACCCAGTTCCTGTTTCCTATCACTTATATATATGTATAGTTATGTGCATTGGATGGTTTTACTTGGTTTTATAACTGGTATTATTTTATCATTATCTTGAGTTTCATACTAGCGGTTACTCGCTAACCCATCTACTCGTGGTTGTATCCCCACGGTATGAAGGAACCGGCCATTCGACTCCTCCTACATAGTGATTGACTTGAGGACAATATTTGGACTGAAGTGGTGAGCTTCCATCCTTGGTTGTGTCTTGGTTTATGGCCTATGGTTTGGTCAGTCTTATTAGTTTGTTGATTTGGTATGATTGGAATCGGTTGGGTCGATCACGGTTCTGACCCTATCCTAGAGTTTTCATGAGAGCATTTATTCTATCTTGTTATATACTCAAAATTTAGCCCATTTAAGGCTGGATATAGGTGGTCAGTTTGGGTAATAGGGGACGGTCTTCGGTTCTGGTTGGACTTGGGACACCCATTATAACAAGGCCCGGGGTTGGATTGGGTCACATCTTGGCCATTATGAGTCTAAGGTGATGACATTTGGCCTCACTAATGCTCTATCCATATTTCAATGCCTTATGAACTATGTTTAGAGATTACCTAAGGTAGTTTGTATTGGTATTCTTTGATGATATTATTGTGTATAGTTCCTCTACGGTGAAGTATGCTCAACCCTTAGATCAAGTTCTACAAAGCTTGAGGAAAGAGCAACTTTATACAAAAAGATTTAAGTGTCCTTTTAGACAAGATAGAGTGGAGTACTTGGAGGACATTATTACAAAAAGAGTGTCTACAGACTCTTCCAAGATTGAGGCAATGGTATCATGGACCACTCCTAAATCACTTAAATCTTTAAATGGGTTTCTTGGATTGAATGTGGACTATAGAAGATTCTTACAACACTATGGATGGTTAGCAAACCACTCACTAATCTTCTGAAGAAAAATTCATTCACATGGGGGGGAGGCAGAATTGGCTTTTCAGAATTTGAACAGGCTATGTGTTGCTCATCAGTATTGACCCTTGCAAATTTCAATAGTTTCTTTATTGTAGAGACTGATGTATGTTCTAAGGGCATTGAGGCAGTTCTATTGTAGGGTGGGATACCTATAGCCTACTTTATCAAGACCTTGGCCACTAAAAATTAAGGTCTTTTTACTTAAGAGAAGAAATATTTGGAAGTATTGGCTGCAGTGGATAGGCAGAGATATTACATAATGGGAGGATACTTTATCATAAAAACAGACCACCAGTCTTAAATTTTTATTGGAACAGAAGATAGCTATTGTTCTACAGCAGAAAGGTCTGACCAAATTACTTGGGTTGGATTATGAAGTCAGATTTAAGAAGGGGAATGAGAATAGGGAAGTTGATGCCTTGTCTAGAAGGCTTGAAGAGAAACCTAATTTGGATGCTATAACTAATGTAGAACCTACTTGGATGAATGAGGTATCAATGAGTTATGATCATGATTCAGTTGCATTACAGTTGTTAACTAAGCTAATTGCATATCCTAACCCTCAAGGCAAGTACTCACTTCAACAAGGCATTATCAGATTTGATCATAAGCTTTTATTCATTGGTAAAGGTACTGATTTGAGGAGAAAATTTTTTAAGGCACTATATACTACACCTCTAGGGGATATTTTGGCTAACAGGCCACATATAAAAGGATTAATATGAATTTCTACTGGCCTAACACCAAGAGGGGTGTGTTATAGTGGGTGGTTGAATGTGTTGTATTCTAATGATTTAAATCTAAGAATATTCATTCTCTTAGCTTACTACAGCTTTTTCCAATGCTTGAACAACCTTGTAAGGACATTGGGATGGATTTCATAGATGGTCTACTAATGTCCTATCACAAAAATTCTATTTTGGTGGTGGTAGATAGATTGACCAATTATGGTCATTTTATACCACTCAAACACCATTATTCATCCCAAGATGTGGTTAAAGTATTCTTGAAGGAAATCTATAGGCTCCATGGCCTTGATAACTCTATATTTACTGACAGAGGGTCAATCTTTACAAGCAGCTTTTGGCAGTAGTTGTTCAAGACATTGATACTAAGCTTAATCTAACCACTGCCTACTATCCCCAATCTAATAAGCAAACGAAGAGGCTCAACAGATGTTTGGAGACCTATTTACATGTCATGGCCTATGTCAATCCTAAGCGGTGGGGTAAGTGGTTAAATTTGATGGAATAGTAGTACAACACCAACTATCAAAGTGCATTAACTGACCCCCTTTGAGGCATTTTATGGTTCCCACCTCCATAGGTTCCCTTGAAATCTCGAGGACACTGTATACATACTTCATTGGGTGTTTATCTTTCTAGACAACAACAACTATTACAAGACTTGAAAGACAACTTTTTAGTCACTCAAGCAAGAATAAAGTTCTATTTTGATAAAAATAGATCAGAGCATGTTCTACAAGTAGGCGATTGGGTTTACTTAAAGTTACAGTCCTATCAGCAGGCCTTAGCAGAAGTACAACGTAATCTAAGATTAGTGCCAAAGTTTTAATTATATAGAAATTGATATGATATTTGGACTTTATAGAAACAAGTGTATCGATAACTTTATGATATTTATATATCGCTCATGCACCATAAAATTATTGATATACCTATTTTTATATTGTTCTGACACGATAAAATTATTGATATAAATTTCTATGCAGCTAGGACACCATAAAATTATTGATATACTAAATTTTATTCTGTTCAAACACAATTAATTGGTGATAGATCTTTTTTAGGAGATTCATATTACTATTGTCAATTAGAATAATAGTAAACGCCACAGGAGTAGATTTGATGAAGATTTTATACCCATTTTACTCATAAGAAGCAATAAGATTTTTGAAAAAAAGTACCTAAAATTGAAAGCATCAAATTGTTTGGAAAAGAACGTCAAAATAGGCAATGACAACGAAAAGTATTGTGAAAGAGAAGAAAGTTTATATGTTTTACCACAATTTTTAAAATTACTGGAGATAAAATTTCGTAGGCAACAATAGCAGTAATGTATTGACCCTTCACATCATTTTTTTGGATTTTCGCTGTTAGAACTTTTCTATAGCTGCCCCAAGTTATTGTGACTTGCTATGACTAACAATTTGATTATCAGACAATTCATTTGATTTTTAGAGTCAATTTCCTGTTTTGAAGTCTTCACTGGTTCCAAATGGCCACTGGGAAAAAGTTTTAATCAAACGATCTTGTATGCAAATTCTAACTGTACCAATAGCTTCAAGTGTTGATTTTAATCTAAAGTATCAATTTAGTCTAGGTGGATCTTTGGTACGAATACTGAAACACCCATGCTCATTTTGACCTATTGGTCTGAAGTTAAGAAAATGAAAAATTAGGTGTGGGACCCACTTTTTGTTGAAACAATCTTAGATACAAATTTTGATAGGGCCTTTGAGTCCAAAACGTTGAATTTGATAGGGTTGCATAGTCTATTTGCGTATACGTGATTTCGGATGAATCCCGAGGGGTTGGCAATGAATCTATAGATATGCTGGTGCACTCACTAACCATGCGTCTTGGCTCGCAATCGCGAGCTGGTAGTATCATGAATCGAACCATGGCCTAGTCGTGATGTGTATCTCAAGACCACCATAGTCCAGAAACCAACCCCTTACCTAACCTCCACACAATTACGATACCAGCGGAATACAACCAAAAAATAAGAATGATAGATAAACCAAAATAAAGTTTCTAAGAATCCAAAACAAATAACCAACCCAACACTTGTCCACAAAATCCTCTAAAACCAGAATACCAAACTAGGTCAGGAAATGCTCCCGACCATGACAAATAAAAAGTCATAATTCCCAAAATATGAAAAGAAACCTAATGAAATAGTAAGGATTTTTGGAAGATGGAGGATCACCACATCACAACAACTCAATCAACGACCGCACCACCTAACACTGAACAGGAGTAATAGAAAAACCCTCAGACCCTACCTCATCAAATGATGCAGCATCTAGGGAGGGACAGTGGGGATAGCACTACCATGTTACTCATGGGAATGGGATAAAATAATTCCAATAACGAAACTAGTCAAAACTATATGCACAACAATTATGGACAAACCAACCCATGTAACCATTTGACTCCTAAGTTCTATTTAAATCCAAAGACATGGACACCAAGGGCCAAATTTGTTTTATATATTTATCCGTTAATGCAATGGAATAATTCCAAAAGTCAAGTTAAATTATGCATATATCCATGTTCATTACCAAACTTTACAAGGTAGGTTGAGGTTAATTGCAATTTCAAGCCAAAACCCATCAATTTGGGAAAACTTATATTCCCCATTTCAATCCCCGTAATAATATACCCATTTAGTCCAAAAATCATAAATTAAAGCATGAATCATCAATTGAAAACATAGGAAAAGTAATTCCAAATAAAACCCATCAACCCAATTTCAAACCCAATATTAAAATCACATGAATGTTGAATCAATTTATGCCATGATATAAAATACAAGTTTAGGGATGAGAGACATGCCTAGAATATACAAAAAAATTAGAAGAAATCTGAAGTTTAGAGCCTAAGTGTTTAATTCCTTTTGAAACCCGAGTGGCTCTTTCCTTGGGAATTAGAGAGGAATAAAGTAAGTTTATGATTTGATAACCTAAGGCAAAAAGGGCATTTGGGTGCTTTAAGTCATGGAAAAAATGTATGAAGGAAGGAAAAGACCAAAAAGACCTTCATTAACACGTACAAGAAAATCTAAGCCCAGTCGTCATGATTCTGCTAATGACTCGTGAGGTCTGACCATGAGTCATTTCCTGGACTCATTACCTAGGAATCAAAATCTTGGTACCTTGTTGTTATCACAACGGGTCCTTCATAACGACTCGTTACCTGATCTAATGGGTCGTCATGATGAGTCATTGTGAGAACTCCTGGGCAACATACTTTAATGACAGCGAGTCCCACCTAACAACTCGTTGCAACTCATAACGAGTCATACCATGGACTCGTTGTTAAGGGACCACCACCTAGACTACCTTACTGCCATGATAATGATCCACCTTAAGATGACTCATTATTGTGACTATGAATCATTAGCAGAGCTATTGTTAGGGCAGTTTCAACTTCACTTCAACAATTTTGACAATCTATTATCCAGCGCTTTGAGGGTCTATAGCTTAAGAACCTGGGGTGTCACATTACCCCCTCCTCCTCAGGATCATTCTTTCCTAAATATGGAGTTAGGGTACTCTTAGCACGATAGAAAAGATAATGCAACCAGAGTCCAAGGAAAATTCAAAAAGCAATAGGAAAGAAAAGAAACTCATACCTTAAGCACTCCTATCCATTTCTAGAAACAAGAGCGAGTACTTGGTTTTCATATCTTCTTTAGATTCCCAAGTATCTTCCTCCGTCTTTGATTCCTCCAAAGTACTTTTTACTGAAGCTACATCCTTAGATCTCAATCAACGAACTTGCCTATCCAGTACCATTATCGGAACCTCCCCATAAGACAACAAATATGTAACACCAATATCATTCATAGGTACAATCAAAGAACGGTCACTGACACACCTTTTCAACCTAAACACATGGAAAATGGGATGAATCAAAGCCAAGCTCGTGGGCAAATCTAACTCATAAGCAACATTCCTAATTCTCCTCACAACCTGATACAAACCGATGTAATAGAGACTGAGTTTCCCCTTCTTTCCAAACCTCATAACTTCTTTCATAGGAGAAACCTTCAAGAACACTCAATCACTAACCTCAAACTCCTACTCCTTTCGCATAACATCTGCATAAGACTTTGGCAACTTTGAGCAGTATTAAGCCCTTGTCTAATCACTTTTACTTTCTCCATGGCTTGGAAAACCAAGTCAGGGCCAAACAATCTAGTCTCTTCCAGCTCAAACCAACCAATAGGAGATCTACACCTTCTACCATAAAGGGCTTTAAAAGGATCCATCAGAATATTGGAATCATAACTGTTTTTGAAAGCAACCCTAACTACCTCAAGAATCTACCACGTAGGCCCTTAGCATATCCTTCAATGTTTGAATAGTCCATTCTGCTTACCCATTCATCTAAGGGTGAAAACCAGTGCTAAGGTTAACCTGAGCACCCAAACTTTTCTGAAATGATCACCAAAAATGAGAAGAAAATTACATAACTCGGTCTGAAATGATGGATATTAGTGCTCCATACAACTTAAATATCTCCTGGATGAATAGCTTGTCATAATTTTCTTTAGAGTAATTATTCCTCACTAGTAAGAGGCGAGCGGACTTGGTTATTCTATCCACAATGAGCCAAATTGAATCATACTGATTCCAAAACTGAGAAAGACCTATAACAAAATCCATAATAATTATCTCCCACTTCTACATGGGCAACTCTATCTCCTGTGAAGTACCACTCGGCCTCAAGCGTTCAACCTTGACATACTGACAAACTATATACTTAGCGACAAAATTTTCCATATCCCTCTTCATATTATTCCACTAGTAGATTTCCTTCAAGCCATGCTACAACTTGGCTGAACCTGGATGAATTGTATACCTGGACTCATGAACCTTAGTTAGAATTCTTTCCTATAGCCCATCAACATCAAGAACATGCAACCTTCCTTGATATCTCAGTATTTTATTCCCCCCAATCTCGAATGCCATAAACTTTTGTTAAACCACATCATCCTTAATCTGCATAAGTATGAGATTCAAAGCATGTTTCTCCTTCACCACAGCACCAAGAGATGATTTAACCACTTCTTGAACAATCACTCCTCCATCCTCAGAGTCCTACAGATGAACTCCCAAGTTAGCCAACCTATGAATATCCTTCACCAATCATCTTTTCCCTTCCTTAACATGGGATAAGCTTCTTATAGCCAACCTGCTATGAGCATCAGCAATAATATTAGCTTTACTTGGATGGCAGTGCAAACTCATGTCATAGTCCTTAAGCAATTCAAGCGACAACCTCTGCCTAAAATTCAAATCCTTATGGGTGACCACATACTACAATCTTTTAAGGTCTGAATATATATCCACATGTATCCCGTACAAATAATGGTGCCAAATCTTCAAAGCAAAGACCACCACCGTTAATCTAGATCATGAGTCAGATAATTTCTCTCATAAATGTTAAGTTGCCTAGAAGCATAGGCTATAACCTTACCGAGCTGCATCAAAATACAACCTAGTCCCACACGGAATGCATTGCAATACACTACAAACCCATCAGTACCCTCGGGTAGGATCAAAATAGGAGAAGAAGCCAACTTACCCTTGAACTTCTTGAAACTACCTTCACAAGCATTGAACCATAAAAACTTAGCCTTTTTTTAAGTCAACCTTGTCAGCGGAGCAGCAATCGATGAGAAACTCTCCATAAACCTCCTATAATACTAAGCCAAGACCAAGAAACTCTTAATATTGGTTGGATTCATGGGTATAGTCCACTTCTTAACTACCTCAACCT
The DNA here is from genome assembly GCA_030864215.1 of Capsicum pubescens. Taxonomy (NCBI): domain Eukaryota; kingdom Viridiplantae; phylum Streptophyta; class Magnoliopsida; order Solanales; family Solanaceae; genus Capsicum; species Capsicum pubescens. Next base: position 53,461,581 of record CM061541.1, on the reverse strand, counting down.
TTTATAGATCCACCTTGATCCCCTTACTAGAAACAACATGCCCAAGTAAGGTCACATCACTAAGCTAAAATTTACATCTAGAAAATTTTGCATACAAATTTTGATCCTTAAGAGTCTGCAACATGATTTGAAGGTGATTGGCATATTCTTCCTTACTTTTGGAATACACCAAAATATCATCAATGAAGATTATAACAAACAAGTCCAAAAATTACTTGAACACCCGATTAATAAGACCCATGAATACATCTGGAACATTAGTCAACCCAAATGACATAACCCGGAACTAGTAATGACCTTGCCGGGATTGGAAAGTAGTCTTCAGAATATCAACCTCCCTAATTTTAAACTTATGATTGGCCAAATAGAGATCAATATTATAGAAACACCTAGCACCCTAAAGCTGGTCAAAAATGCCATCAATACTAGGAAGAGGATACTTATTCTTTAATGCAACCTTATTCAGCTGACAATAATCTATACACATTCAAAGAGACCCATTTTTCTTTTGCACGAAAAGCATAGGATCACCCTACGAAGAAACACTGGGATGAATGAAACCCTTATCAAGAAGATCATTTAACTACTTTTTAAAGCTTTTTTAATTCAGTCAGAGCATCCTATAAGAAGGAATGGAAATGGGACAGGTATCTGGTAGAATAGCAATCCCAAAATTTATCTCCCTGTCAGGAGAGATTCTAGGAAGTTCATCGAGAAAGACCTCAGGAAACTCATTAATCATGGGGGCAGATTGCAAAGAGGTACCCTCTGAGTTAGAATCCTTAACCCAATATAGGTGATACAGACACCCTTAAAAATCAATTTATGGGCCCTAAGTTAGGAAATAAACCTCCCTTTGGGCACAAAGTAACTTTCCTCCCATTCAATTATTGGCTCTTTAGGAAAGTGGAAACTGACCTTTTAGATCCTACAATCCAAAAAAGCATAGCATGAATAAATCCAATATATCCCTAAGATAACATCAAAATCCACCATGTCCAGCTCTATCAGATCCACCAATATCTCCTTATAAAAGATAGACACTACACAATCCCTATATATTTTTCTAGAAACTATAAAATCACCCACCAATATAGAAACAGAGAAAGGGTCAGAAATATTTTCAAGACCAAAACCAAAACAGACACATAAAGGGTAACATAGGATAGGGTAGAACCCATATCAAGCAAATAATAAACATCACAGGAAAAGAGTTGTTACGTACCAGTGACTATATTTAGAGATGTCTTAGATTCTCGATGGATAAAAGAGGTATAGAAATAATTCTGATCAGTGTTGGTATCTGAGGTAGAGCCCTTAGTGAAGGAGCCAATGAACAAATAACCGAGATAACTTTAGCTATTGGACAATTTTGTTGCATATGATCAGGCAGACCACAACTAAAACACAATTTTCTTTCCTTCTCACAATAACCATGGTGAAGCTACCAATATAAATGATAAGGAGGATATAGTCGGGTTGACTGAGCTTTGCTGGAGTGACACTGGGTGCCCTGTACTTTAGGACCACTACTACTCTAGAAACGATGATCACCCGATGGCTTAGGATAAGGAGAAATGGCTGATAAAAAGGAAATTCTCTAATTCTTCTTCTTGGTCCACTGTCTACCATCTCTCTCACTGTTTTTCTAACCTGCACCTTACTCTAAATGTCTAACCTTCTTGTTTTGTCTCTCCCCCATGTCTACCTATTGTATGTAAACCACCAATCTAGAGATGTCCATATCATTGTTCAAAATTGTAGCCTTGCATTCCAACACCAAGTCACAAGACAAACCAGAAGCAAACTTTCTCATTTGAGGCCTCATGTTAGATACCAACTCTGGAGCATAACGGGATAGTTGCTGAAACTTCAATGAATATTCTATCACACTCATCTAACCTTGCTTCAAATTTACAAACTCTTCAACCTGAGCTTCCCTCAACTCCTGAAGAATGAACTGAACAAGAAAGGCACATGAAAACTCATCCCATATCCCTGGATCAACATCATCACTCCACAGTTGTTTCAACTCATTATACCACTGATAAGTCACATCCTTCAATTAACATGCAACAAACTCTACACTTTCAGAATAAGTAGCATATATCACCTTAAAAATATTCTCTATCTCATCAACAAACCTGAGGACCCTCCTCAACCTTAGATCCTATAAAGGTTAGGGGATTTAACCTCATAAACTGTCCAACCCAAGTGACCGCAGATGAATTAGTAATAGAACTAACATAACTAGGTTGACGAGACTTAGATGACACCAATTGAGCAAGTAGATAAATAGACTAACGAAACTCCATATCTGAAATATCTTCTGAGATGAGTGAGCATGAGTATCACCATCCCTGGGAGCTTGAGAAGGACTAGTAAAAAATGGTGGAACCCCATATAGAGCGGAGCAATCAGGATTAGGGACGCTAGAATAGGTTTGCACTTTATAAATAGGGCTAGTTCCTTTTATATTTTCCTCAGGTGGGACAGAGGTTCCAGTAAAGTTTCTATGGATATCATATCTTCGAGGAGGCATGATCTAAAATGTGATCAATCCAGGAGTTAAAGAAGTTTCAGGACACTAACCCTATAGCCCCAAATAGAATACAAGAAACAAAAATATTCTTAAATGCCTTATAGCCACCCCTTTATAAGTTTGGCACGCTACATACCCATAAAAGAGAATCTACTCAACACGTCTTATGGACACCCAAAAACTCTAAACCATCCTCTGATACCAAGATTATCACAACTCGAACCATGGCCTAGTCATGATGGGTATCTCAAGCCCACGGTAGGCCGGAGACCACCCTGTTACCTAACCTCCAGAACACTATTAAAATACACAACGAAAGACAACCAAACAAGAAGAAAGATAGATATACCAAAGTGTAGGTTCTAAGAATACAAAATAAATAACCAACCCAACACTTGTACATAAAACCCTCTAAAACTAGAATACCAAACTAACCATGACAATAAAAAAAGTCATAGTTCTCAAACTATGAAAAGAAACCTTATAAAATAGCAAGGATTTTTGAAAGATGAAGGCTCACTACTTCACAGTAACTCAATCAATGTACCATACCACCTAAAGCATATAGGAGTAATATAAAATCCCTCAGACCCTACATGATGAAATAATGCAGTGTATGAGGATGGTTAGTTCAGCGAGCACTGGTATATAACTCAAAGGAATGGGATAAAATAATGCCAATGTCAAAACTATATACACAACAGTAATATATACATTTATAGGATGCCGAGATAGGGACAAGAGACATGATCAGGAGAGTTTAAAATATTAACCTTAATCGTATAGCTCTCTTTGTCCTAAAGGAATCCATGGGCTATATGGGTTTAGCTCTTCCTATCGAAAGGGATCCAATACGTGTCAGATGCATGAATCGAGGAAATTTGGGGGAAGGCTAAAGACACCAAGGCGATATCCATCCCAAAATATAATCTATACACCAAGCACCCAGTCGTAAAGACCCCCACGCTGGAAAATATGGTTTCTAGTATTGATCTCCTTAGGACCACCACCTTCACGGTGAGCTACAAATTCCCCTTTAAGCCCAAGTTAAAATAAATTATACTTAAACCCAACCATTAACCAAGGAGTTTTTATTAAGTTATTTACAAACTTGGCATCATCATACCAATTATGCTTGCAAGATTATATAATATGTCAAACTAATCCATGTAACTATTTGACTCCCAAGATCCATTTAAATCCAAATCCATGGCCATCAAGGGCCTTTCAAATCTATTTTATCCATTTATCTATTAATGCAATGCAATAGTTTCAAAAGACAAGTTAAATTATACATATATCCATGTTCAAAACCAAACTTGACAAGGTAGGTTGAGGTTAATTCCCATTTTAAGCCAAAATCCATCAATTTAGGGAAACCTATGTTCCCCATTTCAATTCCCATAACAATACACCCATTCAGTCCAAAAAATAAAAATTAAACCATGAATTATTAGTTGAAAACATGATAAAAGTAATTCCAAACAAAACCCCTCAATCCAACTTCAAACCCAACATTTAAATCACAAAAATAATGAATCAATTCATGCCATGATGTAAAATACATGTTTAGGGATAAGAGATATGCTTGAAATATATATAAGAAATTGGAAGAAATCAAAAGTTTAGAGCCTAAGTGTTGAATTCCTTGTGAACCCCTAGTATCTCTTGCCTTGGGAGTTAGATAGGAAGAGAGTAAGTTCCTGATTTGATAAACTACGGTAAAGAAAGAATTTGGGTGTTTTAAGTTATGAAAAAGAGTGTGAAGGGAGGAAAAGACCAAAAAGACCTTTATTAACACATGTAGGAAAATCCGAGTCTAGTTATGACTCAGGTAATGACTCATGAGATCTAATCATGAGCCATTTAATAGACTCATTACCTGGGAATAATAATCTAGGTACCTCATTGTTATGACAACTTGTCCCTCGTAAGGACTTACATGATGTAACGAGTCATCATGAGGAGTCATTGCCAGGGACTGAACTCCTGGGTAGCATACTGTTATGATAATGAGTCTCACCTAATAACTCGTTATGACTTATAATGAGTTATACCCTGGAATCTTTGTCAAGGGACCACCACCTAGACTTTCTTACTTCCATGACAATAAGTCATCTTGACAACTCGTAACCTATGCAATAACTCGTTAGCAGAGTCATTGTCAAGATATTTTCAACTTCACTTCAGCAATTTGTCCTATATAATTATCTATCTCTTGGAGGGTCTATAACTCAAGAACCTAGGTGTCACAGGAAGACACCCAAAAAGTGTAGAGAATGCGATACATTTGTCGCGAATAGCGACTCCCCAGAATAGTGTCTAGGTATCACAATTGTGACACTATATGTCGCATATGCGATAGCCTTGGCAGGCATTCAATGTTGCAATTGCGATAGTCAAGTTACGATAGCGACAACTACGTGCCTGGTAAGGATATAGATACCTTTTTTTATCCCCCTTTTCCCATTTTTCATCTATTTCATAGAGATTTAAATCCTAAATATTCGAGAATTCTTGAGATTAACTCTGGTTGGTGATTTTGGAGATTATATATTGATTAATTATGCAATTTTACTTCAAATTTAAGGTAATATTTCTTCGATTTCATTGTTGATTTTCCCTTATCTTATTCAAAATTCCTAAAACTTGTGGACTTGATTTTAGCTCCAATGTAGCTCAAATTTCACCTATTTTTAGGGTAATTACTCCTTTAGCATAAGAAAATATTGAGTTTACCTCGAAAATGCGATTTCCGTAAATGAGTCCCACATGAGATTTTGGTGTGGTTTTAGACCCAAAGCACAATGGTGCTATATGGGTATAATTATTCTCATCTTGATGGCTAGAATGTGATTTTGATAGCGTGGAATCTTGCAGAAGCTTCTCAGAAGAGAAAGTCAGTGATTTTTTAAGCTTTTTTCGGCATTCAGGTAGGCTAGGTTTACCCTATTGTTAGATTGAGCTAACTCATAGTATGTTTATGATATTCTATTAGATTTAGGGAGGGATTTAGGTATTGGTGTGATGAATTGCAATATTTGGGTTAGTTAGACCATTTAGGCTATCCAGAAACGGGAATTTATGCATGCTTGACCTAGTTGCTTATACTTTAGGTGAATTTCCTATCTTAGGGTTGAATATAGCTTATTTAACATCTAAAAGTGGATTTAGATTCCTTAGCCTAGTTCGGGGTAGATTTGGCCTTGAAATATATTTCAGGAATTAAAAGTTGACTCCTAGACCCACCTTAGGTCAAGATTGGTATTAGTCCTCAAAACCTTTATGCGCTTGATATACGCCTTGAAAATGCTTACTAAGGAAATATTGAGAAAGTTTGGCACGTGATGGCTATGTTGGGATTGATATTGAGAGTAATGCTTATTGACCATGATATTGATTATGCTATTAATTATGCTATTAATTATATATATTCCCAGTTAAAGTCTGAAAGATGATTATAATATTGGTTATATATTTTCGGTTTGAGTCTGAAAGATGATTAAGATATTGATTATATATTCCTAATTTGAGTCTGAAAGATGGTTATGATATTAATTATACATTCTCGGTGTGAGTCTAGAAGATGATTATGATATTGATTATATATTCTCGGTTTGAGTCTGGAAGATGATTATTATATTTATTATATACCTTATTCGAGTCTGAAGGATGATTATGATGTTAATTATATACCTGGTTCAAGTTTGAAGAATGATTATTATATTAATTATATACTTGGTTTGATCTTGGAGGATGATTACGACATTAATGGTATATTCATTGGTTCAAGTTCGACTATTGATTATATTTACCAGTTTGAGTCCCGCTATACATTAAGCTATGATGATATATATAAATATGATTACCGATTTAAATTCAGATATTGATGTTTGATGTTGAGAGTATGGATATCAAATCAAGTCTGAAATGGGAAAATGGTTATAGTGTGTCATGACGTGAATGGATTCTAGTTGTATCATGAGAGTTAGTAAATGGCGGTGGCAGGTGATACTATGTTATTTGTACCCACCAAGTTTATGGGGGCTTGCATTAGGTTATTTACTTTTCCGCACTTATCGGCTTATGGGGGCCAATTTTTTAGTTATGATTGCATATTTTGTTATTATTCCAGTTTATTTACTCATTCATGTATAATAATTTTGGAGTAAATTTAAGTTTTCCTCTTTACCTTGACTTATTTATGTTATCTTGCATTTTATCATACTTATATCATTATTTATCTCTGTCAACTGATCAACGGACAAACTACACCTCCAATTGAGGATAAAGTGGTCGTTGTTAAGTGAAGCAACCCAAATAGGTTGGGGTCGTCCCTAAAGGGAAGACTTGGGCTTGTATTTCTGGTTTACTTAACTCAATGGGTAAAACCAAAATATAAATGGGGGCTTTTAGGATAATCTCTAAAAGTAACAGGAATCAACTTTGGTTGTAAATTAGTCATAGATGAACAGTAGGATTGTGTTCCCCCTGGCTTCTAACTGAGTAGGCTTCTCGTGTTCAACCCAACTATTCAATTGTTGTGCATGTAGAATCTGGTAAGATAGGTATAACCAACCATCTCTCAACATACTTTGGTGAATTTTACTCATATTCTCTCAGTCTCATAGCGTTGCTGAACTAACCCTTACCTTGGACCCCAGTTTCAATTATCTCCTCTTGATCTCAAGTTGATTAGATAGATATTTACCTTCTTAAGAAGTTAATACGAATGAGCTTATTTCAACAATTAACTCTAAATCACTACTGTGATCTCCTTGTCCGAATGCCTACCTCTTTCTCGACTTCATAATGAATACAGGTTGGATTTTAACATTTGCAGCTGTTAAGAAAGCAATAAACTCAAAGAAAGACATAATACATGCAATAACAACTTTCTAGGAGGATTGCACACTTACCTACTTTGTTATTTAGCCAGTGTTCCCACAACGCTAGCTAAGGGAATTAGACACTCATGTTTGTAATACAATCAATGGTGCATTAAACAATATCGTAATGATCAACAAGTAAAATAACCAAAGTCTTTAACTTAATTATCAACCAAAATCAATACAAAGTAATTCCAAGACCAAAAACAGATCTCATAATCAAAAACATGTTTGTAAGTGTTTAGACTGCATAACCTAACTACAAAATGTCAAAAGCGTATATATAGGATACAAGAAAACCCTAAAAATCAAAACCCAAATGAAATAGAAAAATTGAGGTTGATGACCACTTACTTAGGCCACATACGGACCGTGTACCACATACGGATTGTATGTGGTCCTAAGTAAGTGATAGACCTCCTGCACAGATTTTGTAACTCTCCAGACTTTGGTTTCTGTCAATTACTTGATCATATAGGACTGTATGTAGTATATATGGACCGTTTGTGCCCTTTATAAGTGACAGAGTCTTCTTTTTCCTTCTTTTAAATCTCTGGACTTTCAGTTCTGATACATACTTTGATCACCTATACTTGATAACTGGCATATACGCCCAGAATAGCCTCAAAAGTAGACAAAAACTTCAATTTCCATCTTTTCCTTCAATTTAGCATCCAAAACCTAATTTTCTGCAAAACATATCCAAAACACATCATATCTCACAAAACAATCTAAGAAACTTGCATATTTTCATAGTTTTAAGTGTCAAAAGTGCTATAAATCCATAGCACATCAACATCCTCAACTTAGAATGTTTGCATGTCCTCATGTAAAATAATAAAACAAAAACAAACACGATGCTTAACTAGGAGAATCTAAGCTATCTAAGGAATTAAATCATCACTTTAAGCACAAACACATTACCTCCTCCAATATGAACAATTCAAAACCAACTTTGTATATACATGAAGCACAAAAGTGTGGCACAATGGGATCAAGATATGGAAATTACATTAGCAACAAACAACCATGCATATATAAGTTACACTAAGTGAACAAGTAAACAACTAGTAACATAACTCATGTTCCCTCACAACAAACAAGTCTCAATCACTCATATGAAATCATGCATATCAATGCGGGTACCGTCAAGAGACACTCACACTCTGAAAAAAGTTCCAATCAATGCACATCAAATAGAATATGCTTGTTCTTATTTTTGTTTACCTAAGCTTTCAAACAGTAAAGTCAGGATCACTATAGAAATTTTCTCGACTTGTAATGTAGGCTTAGGGACTAGTATGGTACATATGGATATTTATAGTGTCTAAGCCTCCTTGGAACTAAACTTACTTTGGGATCCATACTTTAACCAATTTCTTTTTATTCCACCCTTAATTCTCCCTTTTATTCATTTTTTTATCTTTTTCACAATTTTTTTTTCTTTTTTTGATTTTATTTTTCTACCACACCCAACCCTTCTTTCTTTTTATTTTATTTTTCCCTTCTTTATACCCACTTTACATTATGCACCCCTATTATAGCCACTCTCAATTTAGTAAGGTTTCTTGATTTGAGATGCACAATGTCCGAGGAGAACCAGGGCCAAGAAAGTTCATTGTAACATAAATGGAAAGGCGAAAGGTGAAAATAAAGAAATAGGCTATGAGGCTTAAAAATCAGGATCAAGGGGTACTTATTCACATTGAGAAGGTTATTTAGGTTAGTAGTGGACTAAAATAAAAAATGACCTATGATCCTTTCCTAACCAGCTATCCTACAACCTAGGCAAGACTAACCGAACAAGTTTTGGATTTAATACACAAAGAAAACTAAGTATCATCTCTCACACACATGGAACAGGGTCACATTATAAGATACAACCTATCCGGTTCATGTACAAGTTAGCTACAATTATCATGTCCCTAATTCTAATGTAATAACAAAATCCACAAAAGTCATACATATATACATTCACACACAGTTCTAAAATAATTTTTTTTTAAGGGGGTATCATTTTTTCTCAAAATCAATAAAAAAAATGACATATGTCCTAAATACTTAAATCTCTGAATTACACAAAAACAAACACAATACGGATTAAAACACCATCATTACACATATTTTAAACTAGACATGTCGATTCTGCCACCATACCATGGTCGAAAGTAAAAGAAGCACCGCAAAAAAATCCACGATGGATATGGTATACCCCACCCCAACTATAAGACTATGCATAATCCCTAATATACGACACTAATTAAAACAAAGGGAGTGAGGAAATACCTAGAACACATTAGGTGTCCATGCCATGGTCGCCCCTAGAGGGGGATATCCACTGGAGGAGGTGGTTATGGTGGTGGTGAACTACTGAAAGATTCACCCACTGCTATCTCGGTAGGCCTTTACTTATCAGCAACTGCAGTCTCCACTGACTCATGTCTGGCCTATTTTAGGGCCTGGTTAAATGGAATAGTGGGATCCTCAAGAACCCCCTCTCGACCTCTCTTGGTCCCAATTTCAAGAACTGCTACATTATACTTTGTGAATAAATCAAAGCATCTAGGCCCACACAGAGGTACCGACTAAACAATTGGGGGTATAACTGCAGGGATGGCTATAATATGGCTCTTAGTGAGAGAGCGTATTATGGTTTAAGTGTGTCCACCTCCTCCCTAATATCTCATAGATCCAAAATCTAAAGACAGCTAAACCAAGCCAATACTTGACTCTCAAAGGCATTTATCCATGCATATAACTCATCTCATAGCTTCGATATCATATCCTGATGTGTAGACTCCAATATAGCCTCAGTTGTCTCTAGTGTAGTCCATATCCATCTGCTCATATAAAACCGTCACCTCGATCTCAATATTATCTAATTGAGTGTCAGTGACTCTTTGACTGTCCACTAAGCTCTACAAAAACTCACATGAAACTCACATCATACCTAAAGCAGTAGCTGAAGTGGATGGACGAGAGGGTATGAAATATACACCCACCAGCTCTAAAGTAGAAGCCAGGATTGATGTAGATGCAACTGGGGTACCCTCACCCTGCATAATCAATTAGAGGGAATCTCTTTGATCTACTATAATAAACTCTATAAGTGCACCCAGGTCACTTCTATGTGCATCAATAGGCTTTGTATGAACTGAAGGTACCTCAGTCTTGGTCGAAGGAACTATAAGGGGCTCACGGGGTCTCCTAGGAAGGACCAGGGGTACCGTATCTTTCATTATTTTAGTTTGTGCAACATTTTTCACCTCTACCTTCTCATCAACACCTAGTATATGTGGCACAACTGCCTCATCATATAATCTCTCGACAAGACAAGGGAATGGAAAAGTCGTCTTCTCACCAAAAACTCTCCTATAAATCTTTTATCAAATAATAGATACAAAGATAATATCGTATCTATCATTATGCTCGTAGTCATTGCAGCTCTATTTCAAATCAATACATTTTTTGCAGCAGTCGTACATAATCTATATCAAACTAGAAGCCACCAGAAATTTACAGCAAAAGTTAGTGTTGCCTTTTTTAATCATACCCTGCCCCTCAATCTAAGGAGTAGCATCACCAGAAGTGAAATATAGCCAGTAATCCATAGCTCTATATCTAATCTCTCACTTCTATTCTCAGTATCATGCATAATATGTCTATTTTGTGGTGCTATTAATCTATAATCACACTCTATAATAGATGCTGGAGTAATATAATCCAGCCTAAAGAGAACTCAGTGGATAGTTGCCACTAAAATATCTATAATAACCCCTCTCAAAAGTGTCTAGTCAATCTTGGGTTGCTCGACATCTACGAAATAGCCCTTTTGGGAGTAGTCAAAGCGATAGTAGCACAATATAATGCATAGAGTTCCCGAACCAAGGTCGGGTTGTAAGAACCAAGGGGTCTAGTCATCTACCCCAATTGATAATGCTCAAAACCTATCTGTAACCATGGTGATTTGCTCATCCTGAACAACTCTATCTTGTTCTCCTAAAAAATAGTCCTCTTGGACTTATCGATCTCGTTAAAAAAGTTGTCCCATTCTAATATGGTTTGAAGGCCCTCCACACACCATCTCAAGTTTACCTCATCAATAGGTTCTACCGAGATATGTGTGGTTTTGGATATTTGATCATGTTGAGTTAGAGCCTTTGAATCATGAATTGGCACCTCATGCAAAGACTGTTGTGTACCCTTCTCAGAATGGGGTATAGCTGATGCTTGCTCAGGAACTAATATCTTAGACTTATCCTGGGACCCTTTCTCAAATTGGGGTGTCCTTTGAATCAACCTTTAGTGCTGGATCTGACTCTATCGCTTCCTCCTCCTCATCATCATCCCCTTCATCATTATTATCTGCAGGCTGAGGAGAGTGTGGAAGTGATCTCTGGGCCAACTTCATCCTCGATCGTGGGCTAAATATGACTTGAATATCCTTAGTATGGGTTTTAGGATAAGTAAAAGTATTCTATATCCACCATTGTGATGTATTTACCAGTGGTATGCCTAAGGTTGCCATAATAATATTTTATTCTAACTCACACCTCTATCCCCTAGTCACTCGGTGTGTCACCCTAGGTGGGGTTGCTTGTAGGGTACTTCTCCACGATCCTCTATACTTAAAGGACTCGTCCCCCCCTTCTCGATGATATATCTTTCCATTTTGGTTTCATGTGTACCTAGAAAACCAAGTGTTAGCCTCTAAAAGATAATCAGGGCACTGCAAAAATCTAAGAAAAATCCAAAATTTGAAAAATCTGAAATTTTCTCAATTCTTGCATCCCTATAACTTGTACTCAGCCCCAACAAGTCCAATGTGCACACATACATCAATAATATTGTTTTTCAATACAAACTAACATGCCAAACTATTGGTGTTCTTCTACTTTTTCATGTTCAACTTTCGTTTAGGGTATAATCTTAGGGTTTAATTCAAGCACAAAGCCCTACATTAAGATTTTTTAGGCAATTACAAGGCTCTCATTCACAATCTTGTTGGTTACTACATATTTAGCATGAACTTCAATATACCAACTTACTTATTTTGAATTTAACATAAGACACTACTAGTGGGAGCCAAGAACATTACCTTTTATGCAAGAAACCAAAAGTGAACTATGAAGAAGTGGAGTAAACCTAAAGTTTGAACACATATTTAGCACCTTAGTATAAGTTGGTACCATAAACAAGTAATGTTTTTGCCTTTTTCAAGTGCAAAGGAGTGGGATTTGAGAGTTAGTTTTGAATTTAAAGATGGAAGAGGGAATTTTTGAGGATTTGTATGCTTAAAAATGAGTTTAAAGGGCTTAAATACCCATGGGTCGATTTAGGGTTTAACTAGGCATTGGTGGCACCAAAATTATAAGAAAATTTGGGCACAAAAAATACCCACTTACGGCAGCCACATATGGTCTGCAAGTGCCAACCATATGTGGGCTTAAATTCTTGCCCAAATTTCCTACGCTTTGGGCTTTTATTTCTGTTACTTACTCTTCTACTTACGAGGTCTTAAGTAGGATCGTAACGGCTCTGTAAGTAGGATCGTGTGTGAAATTCCAAAATTTCCCTAATGAAATCCTCAAAAATTCATTCTTTACTTTTAATGCGTACTTTACCTGGCTCGAGTGGGATTTGTGACCTTGTGGATTGGTCACACAAACCCCTTACTTGGAAGATTATGAATATAGAAATTTTACCACATTCCAAGCTATTCCATATGTTATAAACCTACAAAAATTAAACAAATAATGTGAATAATAAAATAGTGCATTGCCTCCCACACAGCACTTGATTTAACATCGCGACACGACATGGATATGTTGGTTACTCAGACTTCACCAACAAGCCAATGGGTTGCTTTCCATGCAGTGCTTGATTAACATTGCAGCATGACGTGGGTACCTTGACTATTCAGAATTTATCAAGGGATCTAAAGAAAAAAACCTCCTCGGTCATCAACACAATCAATTACTTCCACCACCCTTATGTTAGTGAGCTTCTTCATAGTTCTTTGATTGTTGTACGTGACTTCCTCTCCATTAACTTTGAACTTGAGCTCCCTCTTTTCCATGTTGATCATACCCTACCTGAGGCCATAAATGGTCGTCCTAAGATGATAGGCATCTTGAAGTCAACCTCACAATCCAGGATAACAAAGTTAGTCGGGAAAATAAAGTTATGAACTTTCACCAGTACATCAAAAGATATGCCAACGGGTTTCCTTATTATATGGTCTGCCATCAGCAATCGCGTAGTTGTTGATTTTGGAGGACTCAAACCTAACTGTCTAAACACAACCAGTGGTATCAAATTAATGTTGGCCCCTAAGTTGCATAGACTACTGGCAAATCGAGATGTCCTAATAGTGCATGGAATCATAAACACTCCGGGATCACTTTTTTATGTGCAAGAGATCTAGAAGTAACTGCACTGCAATGGTGCAGTCTACCAATGTTCTCAAAGTAGAAGTTCTTTCTTTGTTACTAATTTCTTTATAAGCCTGGCATACCCAGGCATCTGCTCCAACACCTCAAGAAGAGGGATGTTCAAGATCAAGTCTTTCAGTATCTCAATAAACCGCTTGAACTTTCCTTCTGCTTTCTTTTGTTTCAGTCTTTAAGGAAAAGGTGGAGGGGGTCGTAGGATTGTACTTACTATTAGCTCACCAATTTTACCCTTACCTTTATCCTCATCAACCTTGCCCTTAATTCTAGTCACCTTCACTGACTCTACAATAGGTATCTTATCAAGAACAATATTATCACTTCTCGACTCATGAACAATAGGCATGGAGGAATCCACAGTAGTTATACCACTCCTAGTGGTGATAGCTAGAAACTAACCATCATTTTTGGGATTTTGGATTGTGTTGCTTGGAATGGTATCGGTCTTTCTTAGATTTAATGCAGCCAACATTTGTTTGGGTTGGTGCTCTAGTTTCTTAATAGTAGTCGCATGAGACTCAACCTTTTAGGTCAAATCTAGAATATTCGACTTGATCTTCTAAGACTATCCTCTTGAATTTCTCACCTCTTCAACAGTTTAGACAATAATGGACTCCATTCTTTATTCAGTATCTCTGCTGCCTAGTGGAATGTACTTGTCACCCTTTTCTTTATAATCATCCCTTCTTCTCCAGTCTCTGTTGCGCTCCCTACTGTAGTCTTTATATTTATCTTCATAAAGGTTCCAACCTTGGTCCCCTTTCCCTTTGTCTTGGAAACCCGCTAATTATTAATCTAGATACTTGGCTTCCTCCTTTAAGTCAGACTCATATGATTTGGAAGCCGACCCCGATGCACCTACTGTGTTGACCATCTCAGAATTTATTTGTGCAAACTTCTTTGTTTACTCCCCTTTTTCAATCCTGAGCTACACAACCTCTAGCGCTATAGAGTTAGCAATCACTCTATAATTTCCAAAAGCCCCAATAGCATAAGTACCAGCACCTTTCTCAACCTTCTGAGTATGCCACACTCATTTAGTAAGAGAAATCTGTTCTAGAATCTCTAATGCAATTTCCCAACATAATTTCATAAATGCACCTCCAGTGATAGTGTCTGCCATGGCCCTAGAACTGACAGCCAGTTCCCTGTAGAATATCTCTAACAAATTTTTCACTGCAATACGATCGTTGGGCACCATACTCAGCTTCTTATTGAACTAGAACCAAGCTTCATACATGGATTCAGAAGGTAACTATCTAAATTTGTATATTTCATCTTTCAATTATAGCATCCCGACTGGTGTAAAGAAGTGGTTTAGAAACTATCTATGCAATTCATTCCAAGTTCTAATAGATCCTCTTGAAAGTCCCCCAACCACAATGAAGCTTCTCCAATCAACGAGAAGGGGAACAACCTTAATCTCAATGCTTCCTGATCTACCAATGGAATTGTATAAGAAGTGCAGATCCTAATGAAATTAGCAAGATGCATGTTCGCACCATCCATCGGTGAACCTGCGAACACACTTTTAAGATTCAGTAGCTAGATCATTACACTAGTTATATCAAACTTAACATTTGGGAATAAAGTAGGAGGTACAATAGGCTCCTATTTCCACAGGCTTAATGTATCCCATGTCATCCTCATCATCATCTGGCGGAAAATACTGATAATTTGGGATCACTTGAGCTTTGCCACCTCTAAATCCATCTTGATTATCATCGAGTGCTACTTACAATCAACTATCGGTATTTGCCTAGCTAACTCTGCTATCTGAGCTAGATAGGCTATCTGTCCCATCTTTGTATAGAAGCAGCTGCTAAAAACTACTTCATCTATCTATCAGCAATATTTTGTGGATCACCTAGAGCAGGGGGAGGTACATCATTAGGATCATCCTAAACCCTTTCTAAGTATCCTGCACGTACTGGCTCCGTTATTATACGATTAGGCTATAAGATTCTCTTTAGGTTAGGATTCATTGGGAGTATGGGATTTCCTTAACTCCTGGTGTTAGGCATACACTAGTGTATACCCAACTAAAGTAGAAAAATAAAGACCCAAAAGCTCCAACAAACTTCAATCAGTACTTCACTATCTTCCCCGACAACGGTACTAAAACTTTTGATCAATGCCCAAACTACACCTCTAATTATTGATAAAGAGTTCGCTGTTAATTAACTTAACCTAACTAGGTTAGGGTCTACCCACAGGGAATACGTGGACTTATATCTCTAAATTGCTAAACTCAACAGGCAAAACTGGAATGTAAATGCATGTTTTGTAATAACAATCTTGAATAAGTAAAAAGAATCAACTTTGAATGTAAATGAGTCATATATTAACACTAGGATTGTGTTCCTCTTGGCTTCTAACTTAATAGGTTTCTCATGTTCAACCAAACTATTCAATTATTTTGCATATATAATCTAGTGAGATAGGTATCACCAATTCTTATCAGCATACTTTGGTGAATTTCACTCATTTCCTATTTGTCTCAGAGCATCACCTTACTAACCCTTACCTTGTACTCTAGTTTCAACTATCTTCTCTCGATCTCAAGTTGATTAGATAAGTTTATTTCAGCAGTTAACTCCAGATCACTATTGTGATGTCTTTTTCCCAGTCTCTACCTCATTCTCAGGTTCATAGTGAAAACAGGATGAATCTTAATGTTTGCAACCTATTGTTGGTGAGATGTATTTATTCTTCAAAACCCATGATAATAGAGTTTGGACTGCACTTGTTCTGATAGTATGGTAGTTGCTTAAATAGAATTTTTCTTTGATGTTTTCTCTTGGTAATATAATATATAATTATATATGTATGTGTATGTATGTATAGTTTGTTCTGAAATTAGAAAAATTAGTATAAGTTATGCTCTGATCACTTCTAAACTCGAAGAAAGCCACAGTACATGCAAAAACAACTGTCTAGGAGGATTAAACACTTTCCCTACTTTGTTATTTAGCAAATGTTCCCAGAACCCTAGCTAAGGGAATTAACCACTTATGTTTGTAATACGATCAATAGAATTCATAATGAGAAGCATTAAACAATATCACAATGATCAAAAAGTAAAAAACCCAAAGTCTTTAATAGAATTATCAACCAAAATCAATACAAAGTAATTCCAAGACGAAAAAGAGATGTCAGAATCAAATATATATTTTAAGTGTTTAGACTGCATAACCTAACTACAAGACGTCAAAAAAGTATATATAGGATACAAGGAAACCCAAAAAATTAAAACCCGAATGAAAAAGAAAATTTTACGTTGATGGCCAATTACTTAGGCCACATACTGACTGTATATGGTCCTAAGAAAGTGAAAAACCTCCTGCATAGATCCTGCAAATCTCTGGTCTTTGATTCTGTGACACATTGTTTGAATACGAATCGAATGTGCCCTTTGTAAGTGACAAAATCTACTTTTCCTGCTTTTTAGTCTCTAGACTTTTAGTTATGATACCTATTTTGATCACCTATGCTTGGTAAGTGGCACATATGCCCAGAATAGCCTCGGTAAGTATCCAGAAACTTCAATTTTCATTATTTTTCTTTAGTTTTTCTTCCAAAACCTGATTTCCTGGAAAACATACCTAAAACACATCATATCTCACAAAACAACCGAAGAAACTTGCATATTTTATAGTTTTAAGTTTCCAAAATTCTATAAACCCATAATCATCGATCGATAATGCCTACTGAGTACCCATAGTTTTGGTACTCATGCCATACTTCTGTACCTGATGGGTGCAGACTCAAGTACTAGTTAATGTCGGGGATTCGTCAATCGTGTTCAGTTGATTTTTAGAGATAAGTGAGCTCTTAGAGTTGAATTTGCCTATTTTCTTTTATCTAACTTATGTTTAGTCTTTTGTTTCAAGACAGATTGTGTTGACAGTTTTAAGACTTGAGTTGTATTTATAGTTGCCCTTGTACTGTCTCTACCAGGTCTTAGGTGGAATTCTTGATTGTTGGATTACTTCTTATATATTTCTATTTCCTTGTTCATTTATAAGTTATATTTGTTTTTTTATCTCTATTTGGGCATTTCCTCCAAGTTAATGCATTTCATCTAGCTCTGGATTATGGTTCGGCTTACCTACTGGTGGAAATAAGTAGGTGTCATCATGACTCATAAATTGGGTTGTGACAAATTGGTATTAGAGACTAGGTTTCTCTGGTATTTTGGGTACAAAAAAAAGTATCTTATAGAGTCACACGGATCGGAACTATGACATCTGTTTCTTATCTGCAGGAGACTATGGGATATTTCTAGGAGTTCTTCACTTCATTTACTTATTTTTTGCTAAGAGTCTAAATTGGATTACAGAACATTCCTTTGATTTTACTCTTTCGTAGATGGCTAGGACATGTGCTACCATGATATGAGATGAGGGTCTTAAGATCGATCCTAGGGGTCCTACCCCTGTTCATGGATGACCTAGAGGTCATAGAAATCCTCGAAATGAGTCCCTAGATAGGGGCCAGGATAGAGAGCCTTTACCATACCCTATTCTCGCTCCTCAGCCAAATATTGTTTTGCCTCAACCAGTGGTAGGACAGTGACATGCCCAAGATCCACCAAACTTTATTACCTCTTTAGTGCTTGGAGATACTTTGGTTCATCTTTTAGGGTTAATTGGTGGTGCACCATTTAATGGTGTACAGTATACAAATCAGAGTAGTACTGAGGTGGGGGAACAACCTATATCTACAACTCTCAGAGTTGAGGTCACTCTTACACCGATGGTTGCTAAGTCGATAGTTGTTTATCCAGTGGTTGCCCGGCTTGCTATTACGGAAAAGCAGAAGATGTTGGGCAGATTCTTGAGATTGGTTCCACTTATGTTTTTTGGGGCATCAGGCAAGGATGCATATGAGTTTCTGATTGTTTGTGAGGATAATCTTCATAATATAGGCCTATTTGAGACTCCTTGTGTGAATTACACTACCTTTCAGTTGGACTTGACTGCTCGACATTGATGGACTCAGTTCTCTGAGATTTTCATGGAGAAGTACATCTCTCGTAACTTAGGGATCCCTTGAGAGATAAGTTTTTGAGGTTGAAGCAGCACTTTATAATAGTCTCATGAGGATCATTTTCAAAAGTTGGCTAGGCTTGATGCGTCTATTCTTACTTCTACATATGAGAGAGTTTTTTTCTTTGATAGAGGGTTGAGATTTCCCCTTTTATGTCTACTAAGAGTCTGGTTACTACAGGTAGGTCTTTTGCTGAGGTGTAGACCACGATTAAGTGATGGAGGAGATGCATCATAAGGCCCAAAAGAGGAAGCAATAAGAGGCCTAGATATTAGGGTAGTTTAAGTGAGAGCCATAGTAGTTCCCAATTTAGTGGTAGCAGTTCTCATGGTAGATATCCTCCGCGTCTATCATATCAAACTTAAAGTAATCCTAGTAGACCGATTCATAAAGCGCTTTAAATTATTGATGAAGGTTAGTTTAGTGTTAGTGATCGCCCTGGTCAGGGTGGCGGTCAATCTTTGAGGGGTTCGTCTTCTGCTTATTCTACTTATGGTGGTAATGTTGGGTCATCTAGATCTATTAGTTTTGGTTAAGCTCAAGGAGCATGTTATAGTTGAGGATCTTTAGGTCATTATGCTCGAGAGTGCCCTAATCGCAGAGTAATTATTTCTTAATCTCGTAGTGTTCCCTCTATTAAAGTGGTTCATCCCTCAACTTGAGGTGGTTCGGATGGTAATAAGGGTGGTTCTGATGGTACTCAAGGAGGTTCTTAAACAGGTAGGATAGGATATTAGTCAGGATCCCATCTAGATGGCAGGCATGGTCAATTGTATACAGTTGCGTTCGAGGCTGAGTCTTCGGATGTTGTTGTCATAGGTATGATTTTGGTATGCTGTCAATCAACCCTTGATTTATTTAATATGGAATCCACTTATTCTTATATGTCTGCTTATTCTTCTCCATGGTTAGACTTATCTTGGGATTCATTATTTGTTCCATTATGTATATCTACTCTCGTGGGTGATTTTTTAGTAGTGGATTGGGTTTTCAGATCATGTGTTATGACTTTTAAGGATGTTGATACTCAGGCTAATCCTATTATTATAGGCATGGTGGATTTTGATGTGATTCTGGCATAGACTGGTTATCCCACTATCATACAGTCATGGATTATTTTGCCAAGACCGTTACCTTAACCATGTCTGGCATACCCCCAATCGTATGGCAGGGAGTGGTTAGTCATGAGCCTATAGGGATTATTTCTTATGTTCATGCTAGGAGGTTTATTTTGAAAGATTGTGATTCTTACCTTGCCTATATTTATAATGTTAGTATGGAGAGTCCGTCCGCTTGACTCTGTTCCTGTAGTTTGTGAGTTTCTTGATATGTTTCCTACTTATCTACCTAGTATTTACCCTATCCGTGAGATTGAGTTTATTATTGATCTTGAGACTGGCACCTGACCTATTCTTATGGCACTGTGGCATTGTATCGTATGTATCCTTCCAAGCTTAAGCAGCTGAATTCTAAACTTTAGGATCTTCTTGATAAGGGTTTCATTAGACCAAATGTATATCCTTAGGGAGCTCCTATGTTGTTCATGAGGAAGAAGGATGGCTCCATGCGTATGTGTATTAATTATAGGCAACTTAATAAGGTGATAGTAAAGAACCATTATCCTATACCTTGTATTAAAGGTTTGTTCGATCAATTTTAGAGTGAAACATTGCTTTCTAAAATTGATTTGAGATCTGGTTACCATCAGTTGAGGATTCAAGGTTAGGATATCCCTAAGACAACCTTTAGGACCCATTATGGTCATTATGAGTTTTTTGGTGATGTCATTTGGATTGACTAACACCCCATCTGTGTTTATAGATTTATATTTGAGTATTTAGGCCTTATTTATATCCCTTCATGATTGTGTTTTTCAACAACATCCTTGGGTATTGGAGGAGTAGAGAACAGCATGTGCAATATTTGAGGATAGTGTTTTAGAATTTGAGAGATCATTTTCTTTTCATCAAGTTCTGTAAGTGTGAGTTTTTCCTTGAGTCGGTGATATTCCTTAGGCATGTGGTGTCTAAGGAAGAGAATATGGTAGACCTGATAAAGATTGAGGCTATTCATGATTGGGCCCAGCCTACATCTTCGACTGAGGTTCATAGCATTATTAGTTGGTTGATTATTGTAGATGATTTGTCGAGGTTTTTACACCTATGACCAAATTAAATCGAACAGAGGTTTTTTTTCAATGGTCCAAGGAGTGTGAGCCGATCTTTAGAAAGCTCAATGGTTTTCTTTCATGAGCTCCTATTTTGGCTCTTCCTATTGAAGGTGAGGGATTCACTGTGTATTGTGATACTTCTGGTGTTGGATTAGATTGTGTATTGATGCAGAAGGTTTGTATTATCACTTATGCTTCAAGTCATCTTAAGGTGCACGAGCGCAGCTACTCAACTCATGATTTAGAGAGAGTGGTAGCAGTTTTAAACATTATTGTATTAAATATATTCAGTAAAGACATTTCTTCCACTTATTTCTTTCAAATTTATTTAACATATTCAGTTGCTCACGATAAATGCAAGTATCGTGGGTTAGGTTAGGATCACTTGTGGTTCTAAGTACCATGTGACGTTTGGAGGGTAGTCTCAGGGAATTACATGTACATGAAGGATTTTGTGATACATTGGAACACTTTATCAGGTGATTTCCCCTTTGTTTGTCTACTAAGAGTCTAGTTACTATGGGTACGTCTTTTGCTGAAATGTAGACCACGCTCAGGTGATGAAGTAGATGCATCATAAGGCCAAGGGAGGGAAGCGATAAGAGGCCTAAATATCAGGGCAGTTTAAGCGAGAGTCGTAGTAGTTCCTGATTTAGAGGTGGCAGTTCTCATGGTAGATATTCTCTGCGTCCATCATATCATACTTAAAGTCAGCCCAGTAGATCGGTTCACTAAGCACTTTAAATTACTGACAAAGGTTAGTTTAGTGCTATTATTTCAGCACTTATGACCAGATTGACTCGAACATAGGTTCTTTTTCAATGGTCTGAAGAGTGTGAGTCGAGCTTTGGAAAAGTCAATGATTTTCTTACTTGAGCTCCTATTTTGTCTCTTTCTATCGAGGGTGAGGGATTCACTATGTATTGTGATACTTCTAGTGTTGGATTGGGTTGTGCATTGGGCAGTAGGTCCCTGTTACAACTTATGCTTCAAGTCAGCTCAAGGTGCACGAGCGCAACTACTCCACTCACGATTTGGAGATAGTGGTAGTAGTTTTCGTGCTTAAGATTTGGTGGAATTATTTTTATGGCTTGCATTGTATGATTTTCATCTATTATAATAGTCTTTAACATCTTATGACCCAGAGAGAACTTAATACTAGGTAGCATAGTGATGAGTGGTGAACTTTTCACTCATTTATATCCTAAATTCGTGCACACTACTACAATTTAAAGGTTTGAATGAGATAAATGTGTTACTTGAATGCACTAATTTCCATATTTTGTATGCACACAGGTGATGATATAGAAAGATGTGGATTTGAGCTAAAAAGGATCAAAAGGATAAGAAAAGTGCACAACTGAAGACCCTGCACAAATCAGGCTCAGTTACAGCAAAGTGACGCGATTGCGGCCAGTCAAAAAGGGTCAGCCACCACGATTGCAAGCATCTAATTGCGGTTGTTGTAGCCATTATTGCGGCAAAGATGATGTGATCATGGCAATATGGTAATAAGCCCAAGGGCAATTTTGTAATTTTTAACTGCCTGCCCAAATCCCTTAAAAGTCTCAAACCCTTTCACATTTGGTATTGTAGACTTTTGGGAGAGAAATAAAATTTGAAATTACAAACCCTAACTTGGGTAACAATTGTATTTGAATTTCTTCCTTTGAATTTGGTGAAATTGAAGTATGGATGTTTTGAATGAACCTTTGGGTATATTTCTTCCTTTTTACTTCATGAGTCACTAAATTTATTTTTCTTGGGATTACGTTGAACTAAGGTGCAATTGTGTGTGGGTTGTGATGTATTTGTGTGGAGTATAGTTTGTTGATGATGGGTTTCACTATTGCTTGGTTTAATTAGTTGGGATTTGTGGGTGAAAACCCCAAATGCCCAAAATGGGTTGGTGGGTGAAAACCTCAAACTCTTGAAAGCTCAAATCATCCTTTAAAGAGGGATGTAGGTGAACTTTTGGAACCCATGGAATCCTTGAAAGAAGTCTATGGGGACAAATCAATAGTGTATAATAATGGATGTAGTTTGTTATCTTAGAAATAAGGGTCAATAGAGAGTTAGCTATGTCATGTGCATCTTCCTAGAAATAGGGATGCCTAATTGAGGTATTACGTGGATGAAATTGACACACTTGTTAGGTACTCAAAAGGATCAACAAGTCATATTCTTAAGGTTTTGTTGACAAACTACCCTCAGGGAATTTCAACCCAGCCTACCGCATCATTAATAACTAGAAGTTGCACCAAATCATCATGTTCCCATGCATAACTTACCCTTAGGTAGACATAATCCTAATATCCTTCTCATATTGAATCACAAGTGTTGCTCTAATTTGTTATCTTTTTGAAAATATTTAAAATGCCCCACTATATTTGTACCTTAGGTTTGAATTTAGCAAGGAACTTTCATTCGAACTTGCTCGATCGCCATTCACATTGTTCCTCATGGATTCGACCCTAAATCTTGTTAGGTTTATATTGACAACAACCGTCTTGCACTTAATTTGACGTGTAAGTTGCACGTTATCAAAAATGGTGTCGCTACTGGGGAAAAATTTGGCGTATTAAGTTAGTTTGAAATTTTATCGTACTTGCTTGAATTCAAACTTATAAGTACTTATTTCTAATTTGCTTTTGTTTCTTGTGTTAGGTAGATTTTTGTTTTTGTTTACTTTTCACTATGGCATCTTGGAATGAATGTGAGTTTGGTGGTTGAAAATCTTATCTTGATGATCCATGTAGATATTGTGACGGACACCACTTTTGGCAAGATTGTAGATATGCTCCCCGAGAAGAGATATGTGCACCATCTCGATCCTATTGGGAGTAGGATTATTCTTTATGTGGTTTTCGGGATGGGCATTAGAGTGATTGCCCAAATGGCCCCTCCCCTCGTTATACTAACAAAAATTTTAGTTCTTCTTATCAGTTTGATAGGTCTCATGATGGGATGAAGGAAGAATAGCATGACAGATACAATGGTGTCAAAGCAATGTTTCAAACTCTTTTGGATCGGGTAACTACAGTGAAGGAGGACGTGCATCACATGTATCAATCCAATGAGGCATTCGGAAGAGAGATTAACAAGATAGAATAAATGGGTAAGGAGACCAATTTTTCAAGTAACATAGATTTGCCCAAACTTCAAAATGACGTTGATAAAGAAGAGACATCAAGCCATGTGGTTAATGGTGAGATTGATGTTGAAGAACCATTGGTGATTTTCTAACCAACCAAACTAAAATTAATGAAGGATGCTAAAACTGAGGAATGGTACTAGAGTCGAAAGAAAAAAATCAAATCCTCTCTGAAGACTCTAGTTCATTTTGGGGTGAGAATATCAAGAAAAATGCAACTCCAAAAGTGGGAAGATGACCTTAATCCAACCACTTTTAGACATTATGTTTGGTGGATGTGATGAAAGTCAAACCACCAAAACAAATGATGAATCTTGGAGATGAGGAGCAAAATCCTTATATTTTGTGGTTTGCCACTCCAAAAGGGCAAAATGAAGCCCCTCACTTGAAGGCCGATAAATGCAAAATTCAATGTGTAACAAGTGAATTTTCAATGCTCTCATCAATACTCGATGAGCCAATCCAAAAGTTTGATATGAAGTTGGATAAAAGGTTCATGTCTTTTAAGTGGCGAGATAGAGGCAGCGTCACCACACCCTCAATTCTGTTTAGTCTTATTTTAGAAGATTTGAATCTTCTACCCGACTTCTGCTCAATTCAAATTGGTTGCAAGATTGGATGTCGATTCAAATTTTCCAAGTGGAGACATAAATTATAGTTGAAGGTACATCATGCCACGACATTAAATTAGGCGCTCGATGGGAGGCAACCCATCATGCCATGAAAAATGGAGTGTATCCTTTGAATTTTGCATGTTAGCGTAGATTTTAAATTTTTATGATTTATTAATGATGCGCACACGCAAGTGTATGTCGTCTCACCAGTAGTAAAGTGGCCCTTTAGAATCCTAGTATTGATCCCACGTAGACTTGTTTTAACAACTATCAAATTTTTGTTCACAATTGAGATTAAATTGATGTGGAAGCAACCAAAAGAGTTTGTGAGTTGTAAACTGAAATTAAAGTAAACAATGCAATAAAGTAAATTTCTTGGACAATAAATAAGGACAAGCCTAGGGTTAAGGCTCTGCGAACAATCATACTAAGCTATTGAACTTCATTGGTTAGATTACTTATCTTGGTTATTGATTCACGGGGTTGATATTATGATCATGGTCTCTCAAGCCTCTAATCACCTATCTAACTTAGCCCCACAATTACATTGTCGAGAGGGGATGTGTGAGGAACTAAGCTAAATGCATTTATATGTCATCCTGTAGCGAACCAAATAGGTCACGTAGGTATATCTCTATCCTACATGAAAATTACAATCTTCATTCTATAGAAGGTTATAACCCTACTCTATTTACCCCCACGTTCTATCCTCTTATTCCCCCTCTCGAGTTTACAAAGACAACAATAGATGTGTTCAAAGGGTTTTGAATCCTTAAAATAGTTATAAAAATGGTAAATAAACAACTAAATATTATAAGCAACCAAAACTTAATCAATTCAAAGCAATAGTAATCATGTTCTTGCCTTAACCCTAGAAAGGGGGCATTTAGCCACTCATGGGCATAGTCATAATCACCATAGATGAATACAAGATACAATCCATAAATAAACTAAATTTAAAGGAGAAAAACCCTATTTGAAGTGTTACATCCCCTCTCCAAGTTTCAAAGCCATCTAAGGTGTATAACATTATGTTCAAGTGTCCTATTTATAGGAGGACAATTTGGCCTTTTTGTAGACTAGGTCTGTGTCACTCCATCTATTCCATGGACTAGGGTGTGCGATGCGGACTCATCATGGTGAAATACTGGAAAGTAATTTTTTAAGCCATATCAATGTCCGTGATTCCCCCCTCATAGCATGTACCAAGGTCTGCGATGCCCCATGCATTTACAACCTTAATTTGACTTCTAAACTTGTCTTGTGCATTTATCTTTCCATCCCAAGCCTTGTGGTGTCATTTACATGTTATTTACATCTTTTGTATCATATATATATCACCATAATCAACTCACCAAGCGTCTTATAACATCAAACATAAGGGATTATATCTCAAAACAACATAATGTCCAGGACAATGAACTAGAGACTTAAGCTAAGAACTAGTTTTGCCCTTTTTGATCTTTAACTTATTTTTGACTCTAGGCTTGATTCAGTTTAACCTTAAACCTTGTGAATAATTAATTTAACACTAAGATTCCTATTTAGACCATTATTAACATATTAATCACATAAGTAGTCCTCAAAATAAGTCTAAATAAGCCCGAATAATAACACTGAGATGCATAAATTCACCTCAGATCATCATCCCACACTTGAACCCTTGTTCGTCCTCGAACAAATCTTTAATCTAAGCATCATAATTTGAGTTTACTCCACACTTTTACTACAATCAAGACACTCAAGGTAGTACTACAATAACTACATAGAATACAAGTTTCTACACTAAGCATGTTATTTACACAATTAAAAGCTCAAGAATACTACTTTAAAACATCCTAGCTTCACTTAGTTGGCAAACTCATACATATTGCTCAATCAAAGACATCATAGATGAAATTTATAACAAAATGGGTACAAGAATAAAATTACACCATCTCTCCCAAGGAATTCACAAGTTACTCACGATAAACCATAGGCTTTCCCTTAGTGTAGTACTCCACTAATATTAGAATAATGAAGCTTAGGATCAAATAGGTCTTCAAGGGTTGTAGTGTAGGATAAAGGACGGGTAGGAACTATTTTGGCCAAGAATAGTGCCTATCTTCTCTAAGCACTTTAATACATTACATTTTTCATTCAATTCACCTTCAACAACTTATTTACACCACTTCTATCTACCCACATCTTTTGTTTTTCCCCATCTCATTAAGCTCATTCACACACACTATGGTGGGAGTATTCTAGGTACACATTATTCAAATTTTATCACAAATTTTCTTTTCACTCCCAACCAAAACACATTAATTGTACACACCAATATCTATTACTTTAGGGATTCAATTTCACCTTTCTCCTACTTGAATTTTAAACTCCTTAACTCAATTAATTTTACACTAAAGCGCTTAGGAGATTTGGATCAAATTAAGGTCAATCAAAGAAGTGGATACAAGCTACATATAAGGCTACCAAAGAAAATAAGCTAAAGGCTCAATGGGGCTAACTAGGATTACCCATAAGGAAAGGTAAAAGAGGATATGAAACATGACTATCAAAGAAATGCCTATATTATCTCCTAAACCCACACTCTTTATTTCGCCTTTTATACACACCAGGAAAGTTCTTGACATTAAGTGCAACAAGGAATATACAAAACGTCACACACTTATGGCGCATACTCAACTCAAGTAGGAACTTTATAGACTATTAACCAAACAATCACATGAATTCAACATTAAGCCAACAAGTGCATGAGCCATAATCATAAGCCTAGGAGTCTGAAAAGTAATAATTCACACAATAGCCATGCTCTTTACAATTAAAACACTTGTATCATCTAATCATAGATAGAACCAACAAGAATATCTCACTTACCTAAAATAAAAAAATTTACCCTCTTTCACACCGAGGTGCACAATGACCAAGGAGGACAAGGGTCAACACAGATTCATTGTAACACAAATGGACTAAAAATGGGAATTTCCCCTTCCTACACTTAAAAATCTACTTTGTCCCCAAAGTATACTTAAAAGTAGAGATAGAAAAACTCCCTGAGGCCTCTAAGACTAGCTAGTAGCATCTTTTATACATCAAGAGGGTCTGGGGACCCCACACTTAGTCTTCTCCATGCTCTTTAGCTTAAGTTTTTAGATACTTAGACTTCCCATCTACATGTGACTCAACAAAAACAAAAAACTAGTGAAGTAAAAACTAAAATTACTAAGAATAAAACCTACCTTAACTTGGGTTGCCTCCCAAGTAGCGCCTGATTTAGTGTCGCGGCACGACCCACATCAACTTTTTCCTCCACCTTGAGGATTTAAATTTTACCCCCAACGTCGCATCCATCTTTTTGCTTCTCTCATAAGTTGGTGGTACAAAGATTAAGGATCCGAGTAATGGATGGTGCATAGTAAACCACTCAGCCTTAAACTGAGGTATGTTTTTGTGTTGCTTTTCTAGTGCAAAATTAAGAATATAGGATTCTTGTTCCTCATCTTCACACATATTCCACTATTTTAAATGACTCCACAGACATGTCATCTTTTAAACATAATGTAGAAAAGTGTGTTGAATGAGGCCCAACCAATCCCATTTCTAAATTTGTACCATCCACAACACACTTACTCATATTCACCTTCTCAATGTCAGTCTCAAGAGAAAGATGATAACTGAATGGCTGAAATTCTTATGTTTGCTCCACAAGTTGGCTAGTATCCTCCTTTGCTTTTCTCAACCTCTGCGGAAATGGTGGCGGTGCTCTCTCCTTAACCTATTCAGCTATTTTATTTTTCAAATACTCAAACTTTCTTAAATTATCAGCAACTTTGTCTGCAACCGACAGAGGAGCCAACTCTGCATCTACCTTCTTAGTTGTCTTTGAAAGCCTTTCATTTAGCTATTTGTCATTCTTTAAAGTGATTGTCATTACTTGTTTAGGAGGTTCAGTGTCACTTGGAAAACCACCTTGAGGCCTGGTATTTTGTGCCTACAATATTTTATCCAACTGATACTCAAACTGCTTCTGAAGTACTTGCTGACTTTTAAGTTCAACAGTCATTTGTTCTTGGGTGGCCATGATCTTTGTTAACACCTCCTCTATGTTACGGGCCTATGTGTTTTGTTGTTTTTAAAACTGTTGTTGCTGGTTGTCATTCCATGAATTATTTGGTGCCTGAGTCTGCCACTTTTGGTTGTAGGTATTATCATAATTTGGCCTTTGAGCATTGTCCACAAACATGACTAACTCAGGATTAGCACCACATGTATCTATAGAGTGATCATTGTTGCTTCAAACCATACACCAACTTGTGGTCTGCTCTACAGATAGGATATTATCCACCTCATCTTGTAAAGGTCCCGTACATATGCTTTCATTAAAATTTGTACAAAAAGCCTCTCGATGGGATCCTCCACAAAACCAACAATCATCACTACTCGAAAACCATTTATCCCAGGCTGCCATATCAAGAAGTGTGACAAAACAAGTAAAAGAAACTAAAAAGAAAAAATACTAAACTATGTACAAATCAATATATCTAAACTAAAAATAAGATAGTTGCCTATTTACAAGTCCCCGGCAACGGCACCAAAAACTTGTTTTATCCAAGTGCACATGCAAGTGTACGTGGTCTCACCATGTAGAAAAGAGGCCCTTTAGATGACAAGTACCGATCCCAAAAGGACTTGATCTAACAATAATCAAATTTTAGTTCACAATTGAGATTAAATTGATGTGGAAGCAACCAAAATATATTGTGAGTTGTAAACTGAAATTAAAGTAAACAATGCAATAAAGTAAATTTCTTGTATAATAAATAAGGAGAAGCCCAGGGTTAAGGCTCTTCGAACAATCATACTAAGATATTGAACTTCATTGGTTAGATTACTTATCTAGGTTGTTGATTCACAGGGTTTATATTATGATTATGGTCTCTCAAGTCTATAATCACTTATCTAACTAAGCCCCACAACTAATCAGTGAGCGGGGATGTGTGAGAACTAAGCTAAACGCATTTATATTTCATCTTGTAGTGAACCAAATATGTCACGTAGGTATATCTCTATCCTACCTCCAAATTATAATCTTTATTCTATAGAAGCTTATAATCCTACTCTATTTACCCCCACGTTCTATCCTTTTACTCTCCCTCTCGAATTTACAAAGACAATAATATATGTATTCTAAGGGTCAGAAATCTTTAAAATAGTTATAACAATGGTAAATGAACAACCAAATATGATAATCAACCAAAGCCTACTCAATTCAAAGCAATAGTAATCATATTCTTGACCTTAACCCTGCCAAGGGGACGTTTAGCCACTCATGGACATAGTCATAATCACCATAGATGAATACAAGATAAAATACATAAATAAACTAAAGTAAAAGGATAAACCCCTACTTGAAGTGTTTTACAGCCCCTCTCCAAGTTTAAAAGTCGTCCAAGGTGTATAACATTATGTTTAAGTATCTTATTTATAGGAGGACAATTTGGTTATTTTGTAGACTAGGTATGCTTCGCTCAATCAATTACATGGACTAGGGTGTTAAATGCAGACTTATCGTGGTGACACACTAGAAATTTATTTTATATGTCATATCCATGTCCGCTATTCCCCTCTCATAGCATGGACCCAGGTTCACGATGCCCCATGCATTTACGACCTCAATTTGACTTCTAAACTTGTCTTGAACACTTGTCCTTCCATCACAAGCCTTGTGGTATAATTTTCACGTGATTTACATCTTTTGTATCATCCATATATCATCATAATAAACTCACCAAGTGTCCTATAACATCAAACACCACGAATTAGAACTCAAAACAACATAATGTCAAGGATAACGAACTAGAAACTTAAGCTAAGAACTAGCTTTGCCCTTTTTAATCTTTAACATATTTTTGACTCTAGGCCTGATTCAATTTAACCTTAAACCTTGTGACTAATTAATTTAACACTAAGATTCTCAATTATACCATTATTAACACATTAAACACATAAGTAGTCCTTAAAAAAAGCCTAAATAAGCCCAAATAATAACACTGAGATGCATAAATTCAATCCATGCATCTATGGAACTATAGAGTGCTTTTAGTGAGTTTGAGATGGGAAAAGATTGAAATTTTTCTTAGTGGGCTTAACAGGGGAAAATAGAGGTGCAAAAATGCTCTCTGTTACCATGATTACGAATCTTAGATCATGATCGCGATTACCCGTGTCACCGTAATCGCGGACTCTAGACCACGATTGTGGTTAGAATAGTATTAAAAGAACATTGGCCTCCCCTTTTCCTCACATTCCTTTCTCAAATTTTCTCTCACATTGAACCTACTCTTGGGCACATTTTAGGTATTAAAAAATATTAGAGAATCCCTCTTGCATCATTCCCACGGTAAGTGTCTTGAAACCATGCTTTAATTATTAAAAATAGGCCATAGAATGCATGATATAGGGAAAGCCTAATTCTATGATTTGAACTTGTGCGGTAGTTAGTTGCTAAAATATGGTGTGCACATGTGTGGGAAGGTCTTGATTACCTATATTATGTGCGAAGTTGAGTAAAATAAAGGGTTCACACCAACTGCTCAATCAAATGCCCAAACGAGTCTTTTCTAGCTGTTTTCACATTCTAAGGGCATGATCGAGCACCTAGTAATCTTGTTCAATGATTTTAGTGTCAATTCTTGTTGTAAAACATGATTGGTCTAGGAATTTGGATTTTTGGACATAGTTTGTGCATGAAAATATTGATAATAAATGTTGAGTGTTGTTCTTATGTTTTTCATATTGATATCATGGAACACTATGACCAAATCTGATTCATGACCCTTGGGTGTCATAACCAATGCTATGATGAGCTGCCAAAGACAAAGTTGCTCTCGGAGAGGGGAATCTTCTTGGATAAAGTGCTGAAAAAGCTCCTGGTATTTCATGATAGGCTAGTGGCCACCGGATGGTGGTGCTTTTCCACGAATCCTTGCAAGATGAATGAGCAGTGGGTGCAAGAGTTCTATGCTAATCTTAGCATTGTATCTTTCTCGGACCCAGTCATCAGGATTCGGGAAAAAGGGGTAAACTTGGGGGCAGAGAAAATTAATGATATCTATAGTAACCCAAATGCAAACATGGAAGAGTTCAAAGCAAAAGGATATGAGTTGGGCAACTGGATAGTGGAGAGGTTGTGTCCGATAAAGAAGGTCTCTTAGGATACTACCAAGAGAAACATATCTATGAATGACTTCACTTCCAAGTCTTGGGTTTGGTTGACTATATGTAACGCCCCGAGTCTAGTACCCCAGACGTTACACGGTGCTAACAATCCCGAAGGACCACCAACTAACCCATGATTGGTACCTGCTGTGAGCACTGTGTAATAGTAATATTGTAATAACAATATAACTAAGACAAATGTGGAAATCTAGTGGAAAACTTGCAATAAGGTTCAAAACTGAAATAAGTAATGTCTGATCAAGGTATAATAATACCAAAACTGAAAAAAAAATTGTCTGAAATACTCTAGTCTAAAAATCCTCTAAACTGTCTGAACTGTGAAGATGATGGGACAATCCCCCAACTAACTCCGACTTCTAAAATAACTGAGTACTGAAATAATGAAATAATCATGTCCTCAAACTATGAGGACTCACCACTGAGTCTGACTGCTGAAATCAAAACAGCTAAGTGTGATCGGGAACCTGAGCATCCGAACCTATGGTATAAAACACCATAGCACAAGAGAAAAGTATGCGTCAGTAAATGTGAATGTACTGGTATGCAAAGTGGGGTAGGCTAAATG
This sequence comes from Capsicum pubescens, assembly GCA_030864215.1. Lineage (NCBI taxonomy): Eukaryota > Viridiplantae > Streptophyta > Magnoliopsida > Solanales > Solanaceae > Capsicum > Capsicum pubescens. Next base: position 53,428,907 of record CM061541.1, on the reverse strand, counting down.
CATGGGTTCATATGCATGAATAATACTAACTGAATGACATGAGTATAACTAAATGAGAGTACATGCATGAATACGTGAACTATAACTGAGATCGTGATAATACTGAATACTAAATCTAAATACTGATAACATGGATTTCTGATGACTGATATACTATTAACTGAGTGATTGTGTCTGACAGTCCTGATTATGATGGAACTAGCTGAGTTCTTTACTGAATTGAGTGACTGTATCTGATAGTCCTAAAATCTATAGAACTATCTGAGTTATATCCCAAAGACTGAGACTGATATTGTGGTAGGTAATCATCTAACCGACATGCCCCAAATAAGATAATATTACTGAGTTAGGTCCAATTGGAAGGGTGTCAATACCACACCACTGGTAAGGACAAGTTGTGAGTAACCCTCATCTGTTAGGTACTCTAATGAGAATAGTGAGACCCTCATCTGATAGGTTAAGCCACCTCATCAACCCTCAACTGTCAGGTTTGATATATCAACCTATGCTGGCTATGTTATTCTGGAATGCAAGGATTGCTTCTAAGAATCACACCTTCTATTACCAGGTGAGTTCCCATCCTTGGGCTCACTCGGCGCTGAATCTTACTCCCATCTGAATAGACACTGAACTGATTATACTGAGCTAAACTGGACTGAGTTTCTTTGACTGACAGAATACTACTGAATTTTGTTAACTGACTGACTTTACTAAGGATTTAACTGAATACTGACTAGGACTGGACTGATACTGAATTTAATGAGTTTTTTTTAGTTGTGTAACTGACTGAATTCTACTGATCATGGCTTGATTGAGATTATCTTGAAAAATGACACTGGCTCTAGGCACACAGCTAAATTTTTGGGTATTAAGTACCCCCAGGACTTGATAGCATGAATATTAATAGGACATGACACTTCTAGAATACATGACCATAGTCGACAATTTATAATACAATCATTGAGGGATTTCATGAAGCACTTGATAATCATAATCTTTTACATGAATAGGAATACATTATAACATATCATCATTTCACAAATCTAATCTCATGAACATTCCATCAAACAATTACAAGGAATAGCTTTAGCAAGGGAGTCATTTTTTAACATAAGAGTATAGCATGATTTCACCATTTAGGTCACAATTGAGTCATAATTCATAATTTTCCTCACTTAGGCATTTTGACAAACACATAGGATGCATAAATTTAGGCTTAGTCATGAACATTAACCAATACATCATGATTACATTAATCAACTCAAATTCATAGATTTCAACCCACATGCTAACAAAATTTCATAAAAACACATTAAAGATTCCAACTTGGAAATCATACAACAACATCAACATGGATTTAATTCAATCCACAACATGGAAATCATAATTCAACTTTTTAAAAGAAGATTCTTGAACTTCAAGGGTGGAAGGGACCCTTGGATGAACACTTTACATACTTTGTTACTTTATTTGGAGAAGATTGATGGTCAAACCTTTGAGATTTGAATCTTAACTTGAAAACCCTAAGGCTTGTTCTTGAGAGAATTTGAGAGAAAGTGAGCGTATGTTGGTGTTTTGGGGATAAATCTCGTGATATGGATTAATAGGGTGAAGGAAAAAGACCCTTTTGCCATTAAAATTTTAAAGCTAGACTGCAAATTTTTACCCCAGCCGGACTGGCCAAGGCGGCGCCCTGCCTGGAACGTCGTACTGGGTGGGGTGACGCCCTACCTGGAGTGCTGGACTAAGCTGGGCGGTGCGGGCATATCACCCTGAGCTACTATTTTAGGAATCTAAACATGTCCTTACGCATGTCCAAAAATTCTGAAGCTCACTCGAGATGTGCTATTGACTTGCTCCATTGTGAATCAACTTAAAATTTGACAAACAAAGGTCGGGAAGGTCATAAAATAAATCCTCAAAGTTCGAAGTCTTTAAGAAGAGACTAATTCCTTAAAACTTAGCTAAAATTTTCTTAGTGTTAGATCCCTTATCAAGCTTTAAGGGGCTGAGTTAGACTTAGAATTTTATGGGATCTTACACTATCATTTATAGTTGGGTATCCCCTTGCACCCACATGGTAGAGGTTCTATATTTATGGGTCAGGATAGTTTCTTGCATATTAGACGGCATTCCCTTGAATATTTTTCAATTTGTCATATCAGACATGAAGTTCTACAGGAACTATAGTGGTACGTGTCTCTTATTCCCCACTTTGATTATGAAGCTTTGTAGGATGGTTAGGGTCGTGGGGTATCCTGGAGACACTTGGATGCACCTTGGAATCCCCATATACCCTCTGAGAATTCGAGGTGAGGGTGCACCAGGCAAGAGCAATAAGAGGAAGATCGACTTGGGAAAATTGACATCTAAGGAGCCAGAGTCTTGTAGGTCATCCACAATCGGGACCTTTCAGAAGTTTAGTAGTGATTTGAAGGCCATCAAGGATCTTATGTCAGGTTTACCTAAGGGGACGAGGAATCCCTCCACCTTTCTTCATTCATATGTGAACCAATCAGATTATGAGAAGTATTTGGAGAACCAACGGATTCAGGGAGCCACCATTGCTAGGCTCGAGAGGGCTTACTCATCATTGGAAGAGTTTCATAGGAAGCTTCAGGCATCCCATAAAAAGATAAATAAAAGATAAAAAGAGAGAGATAAGTTCTTTAGCATAATGTGGAGGGGGTAAAGGGCCTGTAGAAGGTCCTAAAACCTCGAGACAAGTTACCTTCTTCGAGAGTGGAGAGAGATGATAAGGCACCTGCTAAGTGGTTTAGTACTGATATTGATGGAGATGATGTAGATTCTGTAGGAGAGAGCAGCACTTGATGCAGTTTCAGAGAGTACCCTTATCTCACTTTATGCTTGATTGTTTATACAGTGAGGACACTGCTAGCTTTTTAGCTGGGGGTGCCTTCCTCCGTATTCATTTTATTTAGGTCGGTATTATTGTTATTTCTGGATATTTAGATGTTATTTTGGATGATTTTTATTCTTTGTTATGGGTGATTTTGGTGCCCATATTTGCATAGATTAGTCATTTTGGTTTGTTTTTAGATTTTTACTTTATCTTTATTTTACTTATGATGATATCCGATGAGCATTTCCCTATGATGAATTAAGTGACAATATTTTTAAGGAAAAATCTTTGTGATTGGGTCTTAAGCCATGGATGTAGGGAAATCTTGAGTACTCGTAGCATTGGAGCTATAAATGTAGGGAAATTCTGAGTACCCGTAGCATTTTGGATTTGGGATCGCATCTATACCTATGGTGAAGTCTGAGTAGCCATATGGTTTACCCATATGAAAGCCGTAATGTGAGACGTCAGCTTGGTTTGATGCAATAAATAACAAATTATGTGTGGTGCAAATGCAAAGCAAACATCCCCCCCCATCTAAAAATTTTTCAAAAATCAAGGGCACGGATGTGAGCGACCTTGTAACAATACTTTACCTCTCCTTATGACTCCAAAATTATGTCTTGTATAAGTTGGTAGATACTCTATTTTTTCTCTAGTAGGAAGGGCAATTGATCCCCTTTGAGAAGGTGGCATTCCATGTGCGGTGAGCTTATTTGCATAAATCTCATGCATACTTGTACCATCTAGAACTTGCCTCGTTAGTCGATCACGACTAATCTTGAATTACACTTGGTTGGTGAAATGATCCTAGGATATCTTTATAAAATAGGAACCCACTTTAAGCCTAAATAGCCTACTCATGCATAGAATAGGACCCTTAGTTCCCCAATTTGAGCCTTCAAGTCTTTCTTTGGAAACCACGTTACAAGCCTTATTCCATTCAAAAATGTGCCCCTCTCTTGAACTCAACCCTCCTTGAACATGAAAAACGAAAATTAAGGCTAAATGCCTAAGTTTGGGGTGGTAAGTTTGAAAGAGTTGACTTTGGACCACGATAGTGTAAGTTAATGCCTTTGATCCAAGCAATGAAAAAGTGAAAAAGAAAGGAATGATAAAAAGAAGAATGAGACATGGATTGTGTAACACCACAAAAATCTAGACTAATATTAGAACCATACTTCAAGCTCAAGGAAAATCAAATATAGTGATTTGGTAGTTTTATGAGTGAGTTTGATGTATATTAAGGCCTCAAATAACTCCTATCTTTTAGACAAATTGAAATATCTCTTACCGGTTGAGTTCTTGGAAAGAATATTGTTATAGATAATTGAATTATCTTTCCAACTCCACTTGTTTCACCTTAATCTGATATCGGAGTAAAAAGTTATGCTCGTTTTACTAGAGAGGTGTCTATCTGCCAAGGTGTGACGGCCAGGGTGACGGATCGTCTCATCAGTCATGGCCCATCGTGCCAAACCGTCAACCTTAGGCAGAAAGGTCAAAATTTGGTCTCTTTGTGATGGTTGGAGTGACGGTCACTCACCAGAGTGACGATCGGTCACCCAGACTGTCACCCGAGATAGTTCAACGCTAAAAAGACATTTTTAAAGGGTTTTCTTGGTCTTTTCCCACTCTTTTAACCCCAAAACAACATCGTTTCACCCTCCAAACAGCGATTATCAAGCGTAAATACTACCCTAATCTATCATAACTCAAAAATCATCTATCACAAAGAAAATAGGGGTGATTTTATTCTCATTGAAACCAACTAGGATTCATCAAATTCAAGTTCAATACCAAGAATTAATCCAAGTCTTCAACATTAAGGTATGTGAGATGTTCATCCATGGTCTCCTTTCAACCATGAAGTTCAAGAATACTTTTTTGTGTATTAAATTATAAGTTTTCATGTTTATGTTGAAATATCTCCATGAATCTCTTGTTAATTCAACTACAAGTCATGTTTATAAGTACTTTCAAGTGGAATGAGCCATTACCTATTTTGAATGTTGTAATCTTCACATTAAATCCCTAAGTAATGATTTGAGTCTTGTAATCATGTTATTGTCTTTTCCAATTCCCATGCTTAAGTTCATGACTCTCATTTGATGAAATGCCTAATTGTTGGGATTTGATCAATGATCCTTTACCATGGTTTTAAAGCATTATAAGGCATTATTGTTATGTCCATTCAGTGCTGGTGGGTTATGAATACCATATACCTATGTGATTTGCATGAATTCAGCTTTTCACGTATTTAGATAGTTAGTCCATGAATCTTGTCAATATACTCAGATATTCATATTCATGATGAGCATTATTTGTTAGGTAATAACATTCAGTTAAGCTTAGCCCAGTTTAGTACAGTCATTTCAGTTGGGAGTAGGATTTAGCACCGAGCGAACCCAGGGATAGGGGCTCACCTGCCAGTATAGGGTGTGACCCTTAATAGCAATCCTGGATTACAGAACTATGTAGCTAGCATAGGTTTGAGATATCTACGTACTAGTTTAGGGTTGACACATATCTCACTAGAGCACCTTCCAGTATAGGGTGACTTCTTAGTCCTTCAGGACATCAGATTAGTTGATTGATACAGCCAGTGTTAGTACCCGTGGCACGGTACTGACACCCTTCCAACTGGAGTTATAGGTTGGACCCCGATTAACTCAGATTAGGGTATGTCGGTTAGATGATACCTCCCACAGTCTCAGTATAGTATTCAGTGTATTTTCAGTTTAGATTTACTTGACTAAGTGTACAGACTCATATATTTAATTTTGTAGCTTTTAGTCTTTTAGATTTCAAATTTATCTCAGTAACATAAAAAATATACACTTAGTCTTGCATTCTCATAGTTTACATGTTCATGCATTCATGCACAGTTAACCAATGCATTTCAGTCTATCCCCATCTCATATACCAGTACATTTAAAGTATTAACCGCATACTCTTTTTTGCACTATGATGTCTCATATCATAGGTTCAAACCCTTAATTTCTCGACCACAGTTAGACAGCTCAGCATAATCCAGTAGCAGTAGTGGTGAGTCCTCATCCATCGAGGACGTATTATGATTATTCAGTTATCTCAGTATTTCTTAATTTCAGTCAGTCAGAGTTAGTTGGGGGCCTATCCCATCAACTCTTCAGTCAGTTTAGAGACTTTCAGACACTGAGACAGTCAGTCAAGTAGTTAGATAGTTTATCAGTCATATCAGTTATTGTTCCCAGTATTTTATAAGATTTTTTAGACTTGTGTTTTAATCGTATTTTCATTATTCATCCTTTATAGCTTTATTAGTTATTTTCCGCACATATCCATCTTTATTGTTATTTTATTTAGTACTCATAGTAGATACCAGCTCATGGATTAGCTTGTGGTCACTTATGATCGCAAGCATCGTTGTTGTGACTAGGGGAGAGAACCATTGTCGTGACTAGGGGGTAGTATTGGGTCGTGACAGATTGCAAAAGAAATAAGGGAAAGAATGATTCCCTCAAAAAAGTTGGGAAAATCAAGGCTCCTAAATTAGGCATGTGTAAAGTATGAAAACAAAAGAAGTGGTCCATGGTCACAAGTTGGGTAAAATAGTGTGATGTAGATGTTCAAGAAGGGTTGAGTCACTTTGTTCCTAGATGTTTCCTACCCTTCCCCGAACCTACATTAAAAGCTCAAAAGCTCTTTGATATTTCGAATCAAGTGTATTTATTATAATGGCGATTGAAAATAAGGGCAAGCTTATAGTATGGTACTTTCTAGTATTGAGAGTCTTTATGAGAGAGAGAGAGTCTTGCACTTAAATCCCCATTGTTGCATATTAGATAATTTGGTGTGGGGGAATATCCTTCTTGTGAGGAGGCATGTGAACAACTTGAGGTGAGTGACATTGTCATCTTCTGAATAATAAGGAAAGAGGAGTATAGTGAAGTTGAGGTCAATAGGGAGTCACTTTTAAAGTGTTAGTGATTGTTACATTGTTGCTCTTTAAGGTCCTTTGCATCTTTGAGATTGTATTTCATGTTGAGGGGTGTTGTGAGAATAGCTTTGCCCATATTTGAAGAGCCACTTGTGGTATCAACAAATTTTAAGGTCATTGTGATCATTGGATCAAATAAATGGGCTTAAAGTTTACATTGTCTCATTGAGTAAGAGATAGAGTTGCTTGAGGACAAGCAAAGGTTTAAGTTGGGGGTGTTGATGAGTGGCGAATTTACCACTCATTTTTATCCAAAATTCATGCACACTACTACAATTAAAAGGGTTAAATGAGATAAATATGTTACTTGAATTCACTAATTTCCATATTTTGCAAGCACACAGGTGATGAGATAGAAAAATATAGATTTGAGTTGAAAAAGGACCAAAAGGAAAGGAAAAGTGCACAGCTGAAGACCCTGCACAAATCAGGCTCAATTACAGCGATTGTGGTCTGAGGGTCACAATCGTGACTAGTCAAGAGGGGTTAGCAACATCAATCGCGTGCATTTAATTACGGTTGCAGTAGCCGCGATCGCGGCAAAACTAATGTGATTGCAGCAACGAAGGAATAGGCCCAGGGGCAATTTTGTAATTTTCAACAACCAACCTCAAATTCCTTAAAAGTGTCAAACCTTTTTCCATTTTGGTATTGTAGACTTTGGGGATAGAAATAAAACTTGAAGTTACAAACCCTAATTTGGGTAACAATTGTATTTGAATTTCTTGCTTTGAATTTGATGAAATAGAAGGATGGCTTTTTTGAATGAACCTTTGGGTATATTTCGTCCTCTTTACTTCATGAGTAGCTAAATTTATTTGTCTTGGGATTGAAATTCAAGAGGGGGTGAATTGAAAATTTTCTGTGAGTCGACTATTGGCTCCTAACAGTCGACTCTCCTTCAGATCAGTACACTTCACAAAATAGATCAGGTTCAAAATTATCAAGCAAATAAATAATCAAATGCAAAGTAAAGACACAGAGATTTATCCTAGTTCAGAACACCAATGTGGTGCCTACTTCCAGTCCCTTTGGGTTTCAATGTTTTCTTAGATCGTTCAATGTCAGGCTCGAGTACAATAATGGGAAACAAGTTTTGAAGACTTATTTTGTTCTTCAGATCTTGTGAAATAGCTTCGGTTTGTGTTACAAAGTTGACTCGATCCTACTCTTTATACAACAATTGTGAACTAAGATTTACAAATCTACGTGAGACTAAGACTAAGACACTTTAATATTCTTCTTGAAGTTGTGTAACCCTTGTCTATCTTTAGTCTTCTTCTTTTATAGTCTTCAGTTGCTACTTTTCGTAAAGAAACCCAAGATATTTCTTCTCAATCAAGGATTTAAATTGATTCCTTGATTGAAGAATGCAGTCATATGATCTGTCCATATACGGCTTTTACTCACGTCCATATCAGATATGTCCATGCTCTTTTCTTTCTTTTGTTCTTGTAGTGATTGATTTGATCTGCTCCATTTTTGGGACCAAGATTTTCCTTTGTTTGTTTTTGTTTTGATTGATTCTCTTGGAAGCCGCAGATCAAGATTTGATGTCCTTCTATTCCTGGAGTTGATTCGCTTGGATGTCGTGAATCATAATATGATGTCTTTTTATTCCTGGAGCCAGTTTACTTATTTGTTTCCTTCATCCTTCTATCATTAGCAGTCCTTCAATATCCTACAAAGATCCACACATTAGTTTATCATTATTAAAATGTAAACTTAGGAGGCTAACAATCTCCCCCCTTTTATAATGACAAATGAGTGTAAACATCAATTGACTTCCATGTCTGTCATCCTGATCCCCCTGACTTGTACACATTTCTTGAGTAGGTTGACATTCGTTTATCGTTAGTCGAATTCCTCCCCAAGACTGGTAGGCGCTTCCTGAGTTCCTGATATTCCCGTCTTTCTCCCCCTTTTAGCCTAACCAATAAAATGAAATAGCAGACAAGCAACAGATATAAATAATTTATTAACTAGGCATAGAAAAATAGTGGAGCAGATAGTGTGTATCAAATCATCTTACAACCCATCAACACAAAGGATAGGACCCCCTTTTGAATAAAAAAAGTCATCATTGTTCACCGCTTCTTGAGAAAGTAGGTCAAAGTATTATGCATATTATAACATAAGGTGTCATATGATTTTTCAACATTTTTTAAGAAGGGGGAATAAGAATTCTACACGAAAATAGCTAGATCATCATTGGAGGAGTGGACTTGGGTCTTAAGGGAATCCAATCGAGTGAACACCCAAGTAAAAAATCTTATACCCTCATAGTTGAACCCATCAAGAGCCAACCTAACCGCACCTATGTCTGTGCTGGTACTTTTACTGAGGTCTAGAAGTTTAGAAGTCGACTCCTGCAATAGCGCAACACTTTTCTCAATGGCCTTGAACCGATCTTTAATCTCCTCCAGTTCCTTCAAAACAGGCATCATAGGGTTAGACACAAACTTTCTTACCTTGGAAACTTCCGAATTTTCTTGAGAAAAATTCTTCGTGAACTATTCCTCGTCAACCAAGACATACCTCATACCTGCAAACGTCTTGGAATCGTAAGTGGAAACAACCTCCACTAGGGTGTAAGCAGATAGATCAATAGAGTAATGTTGAAAAATTTGAGTGATGAGCAGGCCACACGGTAAACTGGTAGAGGTATTAGCATCAGCTGCACTTTCAAGAAGGTACTCATGGATCCATGTTTCCCAATTGATTTTGATTATCTTAACCAAACAGTATAATACAAAAATATGTCGACCAGTGATATTACTTAGAGATCCTTTTTGGGGAATGAGTGTAGTAGCAATTATGTGAGCCATAATGCGAAGCTTGAAATATACAGACAGGGGACCAAAACTGCTCGAAGCAGAGTCAATGTCTGAAAGAAATTTCTTGGCTTTTTTAAAGTTAGCCTCAAAATCATCGGTCCAGTTACCATTCATAAAATAGATGCTACTAGAGAAATTAGTATCAAAGACATTCTCGAACAGAAAAACATTCACAATAATTCTCGTGCCAAGCACAAGAGTCTCGAGTTCACTACTATCAGGGGAGAGGAGAAGATTCGCATAAAACATGCGAACTGGATCCTCATAGACTAGAAGTCCACAAAGATGAAATACAAGGTACAAATCTTGAAACTTAAGAAGTGATTGATATTGTAGAAGTATTCTTTTATTTGATAGAGATTGAGAACTCGACCCGGTATAACGGAGCGACCCTTAAAGGCAGAGAATTTGTCTTTGTGAGAGCATGTCCAGAACTTGTGCATGTCCTCTAGAGGGAGGGAAATGAGGGGTTTTAGATAGAGATTAGGGCAACATTTTTTTATGAGAGTTGACTAAGATTCTATTGAGGATTCATTAGATGGCTCAGGGAGAAGAATAGGGCTGTCAAGGAGGGATTGAGAAAAAAATTTGGACATCATTGTCATTGAACAGGTTCTGGTCATATGAGAGAAGGAAAAGTGAATTTTAAAGAGGGAATATATGGAAAGGAAAGGGAAGTTAGGAGAACTTGGGAAGGAATAGGAGAAGTATGTGACTATTGGAAAAGACAGATGAGGGGAAGTCGAGGAGGAGTAAGGGAAAAGGTTACTGATAGAAGTTAAAAGGTGGCAGTTGAAGGAGTGTTGGGAAGGTAAAGAGGTGCAGAGATGGAAAAAGAGGCGTGAAAAATGAAAAGGGTAAAGATGAATTCCCTTTTGAAAATTAAAAAAAAAAATACAAAAAATGTCCAAAAATAAAGCTCATAAGTCATTAACACTAAGAATACCAAGTATTTTACTAAGGTAAAAAAATCTTTCTTCTGACAGGGCTTTTATAATAATATCTGCTAGTTGATTTTCATAACCAACAAATGTTAATGAAAAATCACCAATTTCTACATGATCACGAATAAAATGATGCTTGATATCAATGTGTTATCATACATAATGGTAACAGATTCAAAAGGAAAATTAAAATCAAGTAATTGATGCATAATCCATAAAATTTGAATACCACAACTTCCAGCGGCTAATACACTTCCAGCGTCTATGTATTCGTCTTCAGTTGTCAAAAGTTCAACTGAAGTTTTCTTCTTTTTGTGCCATGAATTCAGGACATCACCAAGAAGTTGACAGGCTCCACTGCTGCATTTTCTAACACTTTTATCACCTGCAAAGTCAATGTCTAATCATCCAATTAGGTTAAAATATGAAGAGCAAGGGTTCCATAGTCCAATATCTTGAGTTCCTATAAGGTATCATATGATTTTTTTATGACAGTCAGATAAGACTCTGTAGGAGTCGACTAGAACCTGGCGCACTTACATACGTTGAACATGATGTTTGGTCGACTGGTAGTCAGGTAGAGTAGTGATCCTATCATTCCCCTGTACATTTTCTCATCAACATCCTTGCCAGACGAGTCTGTATCAAGGATTTTGGATGGACTCATTGGAGTTCCATAGGCCTTTCCTTTTTCCATATCAAATTTTTTGATGAGTTCCTTCGTGTACTTGGCTTGACTAATGAAAGTGCCTTTGGGAGTTTTTTTGATTTTTAATTCAAATAATAATGTGAGATCATCCATAAGACTCATTTCAAATTCTCCTTTCATCAAGTTAGAAAAATTCTCACACACAGAGATATTAGAACTACCAAAAATGATATCATCAATGTAAATTTGCACAATAAGAATATTTGAATCAAGCTTCTATATAAACAGAGTTATATCAATCTTACCCCTTTGAAAACTTTTATTTAGTAGGAAAGTACTCAATCTCTCATACCAAGCCTTTGGAGCTTGTTTGAGGTCGTAGAGTGCTTTTGATAATTTGAAAAAATGGTTTGGATATGAAGGATTTCCAAACCCTGGGGGTTGTTTTATGAAAACTTCTTCATGAATAAAACCATTTAAGAAGGTGTTTTTTACGTCCATTTGACATATCTTAAAATATTTAAAGGCAACAAAAGCTAATAAAATTTGAATTAACTCTAACCTTGCCATGGGGGGAAAGGTCTCGTCATAATCAATACCTTCGTGTTGGGAATAGCCTTAAGCTATAAGTCTAGCTTTATTTCTGATAATCTTACCTTCTTCATTCAATTTGTTTTGGTAGACTCATCTAGTTCTAATTACCTAGCAGTTTTTTGGTCTTTCAACCAAGGTCCAAACTTGATTTTGTTCAAACTGGTCCAATTTTTCCTTCCTAGCTATGACCCATGATTGGTCTTTGAGGGCTTCATGGGTTCTCTTTGGTTCAATTTGAGACACAAGGGCAAAGAATACTTGTCTTCTCAATGATGATCTTATTTGAACTCTATCTTCTGGATTTTTTATGATGAGTTCATTTGGATAGTTAGCATTATATTTCCATTCTCTTGGAAAACTTGTTTTCACTATTTTTATTATGGGAGTCGACTCTAGAGTGGGTGTTGTCGACTTGTCTTGTGATAGAAGAGAGGTTGTGATGTTATTTTCTCCAAATTATAGATTACTCACTTGTTCTTCATCAACACTTAAACTCATAGGGGGTGATTAGATTCATCAAATACAATATGCATAAATTCCTCAACACACAAAGTTCTTTTATTAAAGGCCCTGTAAGTATGACTAGTGGAAGAGTACCCAAGGAAAATACCTTCATCGTTTTATGGATCAAATTTTCCCAGTTATTCTTACCATTGTTGTGAATAACACTTTAGTAGCCAAAATAATGGAAATAGCTATTGTTTGGCTACTTTCTTCTCCAAAGTTCATAAGGCATTTTCTTTAGAATAGGTCTAATCAGGCATCTGTTGATGATGTGACATGTTGTGCTCACTGATTCTGCCTAAAAGTCATCTAGAAGATTATATTCTAACAGCATGGTCCTGGCAGTTTCCTAAAGAGACTGATTCTTTTGCTCCACTACACCATTTTGTTGAGGAGACTAAATTGAAGAAAAGTTCTGAGAGTGTTGTTTTGAGCACAATACTCTTCAAATGCCTTATTTTGAATTCTTCTCCATGATCACTGTGAACGTAAGTGATGAGATGTCCAGTTTCTCTCTGTACCTTTCTACAAAAAATCTCAAAGTTTGTAAAAGCCACATGTTTATGACCAAGAAACATTACCCAAGTAAAATGTGAGTAATCATCAACTATAATAAAAACATATCTCTTTCCACCAATTCTTGTAGTCTTGGTAGGGACAAACAGATCCATGTAGATTATTTGAAGAGGTTTGGTAGGAGAGAGAATGTCTTTGACTTTGAATGATGTCTGGGTCTATTTACCCAATTGGAAGGCATCACATATGTGATCCTTTTCAAACTTAAGTTTTGGCAAACCTTTCACCAATTCCAGTATGGACAACTTCTCAATGATATGCATACTAGCATGCCCAAGATTTTTGTGACACAACCAAGTATCATTGGTTTTCATAGTGAGGCAAGTTAAGGTAGCAAATTTAGGACTATTTAAGACATAAATATTATAAATATGTTCACCGATGAGAGAGATATTTCTTTTGTCGTGTTCGATTGAGCAATTTTTAGCTTTAAAAAAGAGCCCAAATCCAGTGTCACACAGTTAACTGATGCTAAGCAAATTATGTTTAAGGCCGTCTACTAGATATACTTCAGTGAATTCACATGATGAGTTGAGTTTTACTGAGCTGACTCCGATGACGTTGCCTCTAGCATTATCACCGAATTTGACTGATCCCCCATCTATTTTCTTCAGAGTATAAAAATTTTATTTTTTCTCGATCATGTGTCTGGAACATTTTCTATCAGTGACCCATATTCCCTTCTAATAGGTCTTACGGACATGTTCATACAAAACAAAAAAATTAATTTTATTTAGGTACCTAAGGGGTCTTGGGTCCTTGCCAGTTAGATATGTTTCCTTTGGGCTTTCAAACCCAAAAAAGTTTTAGGCTTATGCCGGCAGATGTAGGATTTGTGCCCTCATTGTCCACAGATAAAATAGACAGATCCTCGAGAGGGGAAAGAGATCTTAGCTAATTTAAATGATTATGATGAGGAACTTGAATTGTTTTTAAAAGAGTTTGATCTCACAAAACTATCACTTAGTGATCTCTTCATACTGTTTAATTTTATTTTTACATCATCAAGCTATTCATGAAATAAGTCAACTTCAATTTGACATACTTCTATTTCTATTTGATACCTTCTTTGTTTCACTTTGAGTTTTTGTTTAAATCGAGCTCCGAAACTTTTCTTATCTTGAGCTAGTTTGTTATATTCATCTATAATTTTTTGAAGCTAGTCTATTATCATATCTAAATTGGATTCAAGAGTATTACAACTATAACAATCGTGTAGTCTTACCTCGCTAGATTTATCTATTGCCATGAATCGCATAGTGGCGGCTTCTATTTTGTCTTCGGTCTCAATGACATTACTCCAGACTCTAAAATTTTGATTCTTCCTAGATGTTCTTCTTCTTAATTCAGGACAATTTTATTTGAAGTGGCCAAGCCTTCCACAGTAATAACAGTGATCAATGTTTCCAGTAGAATCATTATTTTTGGCTCTTTGGGATCCTTGTTGTCTCTATCTCATGATATTCCTTAATCCATGATTAATGAGGGTCATTCCTTTGCTATTGGCATCTTCCAAAATGTCCTCTTTTTCAGTTGGTGCAGCGTTGAAGGTTGTTGGTTTCTTCTTTTCCTCTTTATGGTACCTGTTGATATATTTTCATTCATATGCAATGAGATTACCTCGTAGTTCATCATATGTCATGTTGTGAAGATCCCTATATTCCAAAATGGCAGCCTTGGTTTCTAAAAATTTTGAGAGACTTCGGAACAGCTTCTGAACTTGTAGGCTATGTGGATAGATCATCCCTAGTGATTTCAGTTTGCATATGATCTTGCTGAATCTGGAAAACATTTTTTTAATGTTCTTAATCTCTTCCATTTTGAACAACTCGTATTCATTGACCAGGGCAATAATCTTTGACTTTTTGACTTTGGTGGTTCTTTCATAGGTTACTTCCAATTTTTCCAAAATTTCTTTTGCAATCTCATAGGTTGGTATCTTGTCATATTCTTCTCCACTAACTCGACAAAAAAGTAAACTTATAGAACGTGAATTAGTTTGGATTACCTCTTATTGTTCTTTGGTGACCTCAAAACTTTCAAGGTCTTCTATGTCAGTACTGTTAGATTTCTTGTCTTTGTCCTTGTGCTTCTCTTTGAGTCCTGGAATCAGCTTTAGACCCTTATTGATGACAACTCAAGCTTGGAAATCTGTTGATTGAACAAATATTCTAAATATATTCTTTCATTAAGAGTAGTGTTGTCCATTCAAATATGGTGGTCTTGCGGAGGAGTGACCATCTTGAAGAAGAGCACTGAGAAATTAATAATTTGTCATTTGATCTTTGCTCACTTGTGGTTAAGCAATACTGTTGGTGAGACCTGCTCTAATACCAATTGAAATTCAAGAGGGATGGGTGAATTAAAAAATTTCTAAAAGTAGACTATTGGCTCCTTACAGTTGACTCTCCTGCAAATCAGTACACTACACAAAACAGATTAGATTTAAGATAATCATGCAAATAAATAATCAAATGAAGAGTAAGGACACAAATATTTATCCTGGTTTAGAACACCAATGTGGTGCCTACTTTCAGTCCCTTTGGGTTTCAATATTTCCTTAGAACGTTCAATTTCAAGCTCGAGTACAATGATGGGAAACAAGTTCTAAAGACTTATTTTGTTCTTCAGATCTTGTGGCATAGCTTCAATTTGTGTTACAAAATTGACTCGATTCTACTCTTTATACAACAATTATAAACTAAGAGTTACAAAGCTTCGTGAGACTAAGATTTAGATACTTTAAGATTCTTCTTGAAGTTGCCTAACCCTTATCTATCTTTAGTCTTCTTCTTTTATAGTCTTTGACCACTACTCCTCATAATAAAATCCAAGAGATTTCCTCTTAATCAAGGGTTTGGACAGATTCCTTGATTAAGGAATGTAGACGTATAATATATCCATATTAGATATGTCCATATATAGCTTTTACTCATGTCTATATCAGATATGTCCATGATCTTTTCTTTTTTTTGTTCTTATAGTGATTGATCTGATCTACTGCATTTTTGGGACTAATATTTTCCTTCTGCTTGTTTTTGTTTGATTGATTTGCTTGGATATCACGGATCATGATTTGATATCCTTCTATTCTTGGAGCCGATTCTCTTAGATGTCGCGGATCATGATGTAATGGCCTTCTATTCTTGGAGATGGCTTTTTCATTTGCTTTCTTCATCTTTCCATCATTAGCAGTCCTTCAATATCCTGCAAAGATCCACTCATTTATTTATCATTACTAAAATGTAAACTTAAGAGGCTAATAAAGATTATGATTAACTAAGGTGAAATTATGTATGGGTTGTGCTATATTTGTGTAAAGTCTAGTTTGTTGATAATGAGTTTCACTATTGCCTGGTTTAATTAGTTGGGATTTATGGGTGAAAACCACAAATGCCCAAAATGGGTTGGTGGGTGAAAACTCCAAACTCTTGAAAGCTCACATCATCCTTGAAAGAGGGATGTAGGTGAACTTTTGGAACTAGTGGAATCCTTGAAAGAGGGCTATGGAGGACAAAGCAATAGTGGACAATAATGATGTAGTTTGCTATCTTAGAAATAAGAGTGAATAAAGAGTTAGCTATGTCATGGGCATCTAGGGATGCCTAATTGAGGTATTAGGTGGATGAAATTGACACACTTGATAGGTACTCGAAAGGGTCAACAAATGATATTCTTGAGGAATTATTGACAAACTAGCCTCAAGGAATTTGACCCAGCCTATCGCATCGTTAAAATAAGAATTTTTGCCAAATCATCTTGTTCCCATGCATAACTTACCCTTAGGTAGACATAATCCCAAGATCCTTCTCATATTGAATCGCAAGTGTTGCCCTAATTTGTTATCCTTTTGAAAACATTTAAAATCCCCCACTATATTTGTACCTTAGGTTTGAATTTAGAAACTTTTATTTCAAACTTTCTCAATCACCATTCATATTGTTCCTCTTAGATTCAACCCTGACTCTTATTGAATTTATATTGACAATGATCGCCTTGCACTTAATTTGACGTGTAAGTTGAGCGTTATCATGTAGATGAATAGAGTTGCTTAAGGATTATGATATCTCTATCTTATATCATTCAAGAAAGGTAAATGTGGTAGTAGATGCCATGAGCTGGAAGGTCATAAGTATAGGTATCTTGGCTTGTATGTTAGTTTCTCAAAGGTTGTTGGCTCGGGACATTCAGTCCTTAACCAACTTGGTGGTTTGCAGAGATATTTCGGACCCTAGGAGGATTCTTGCTAGTGTTGATGTGAGGTCTTCACTATTTGAGTAGGTTCGAGATCGTCAGTATGAGGATAAGAAACTTTGTTTCCTTCGTTATCAGGTGTTGAATAGTGAGTCCAAGAGGATCACTATAGATTTTGAGAGTGTTTTGAGATTTAATAGTCGTATTTATATTTCGAGGATCGATTACTTAATTTAGTTGATTTTGCAAGAGTCTTACAGCTTCAGGTATTCTATTCATCCGGATACAACTAAAATGTATAGAGAATTGACACAATATTATTGGTAGAGTGGAATGAAGAAAGATATGGCAGATTTCGCAGTTTGTTGCCTATGTTGTTAACAGGTAAAGTTCGAGCATCAGCGAGCTGGTGAATTGATTCAGAGGTTGCCCATTCTCGAGTGGAAATGGAAGCAAATTACCATGGACTTTGTTAGTGGATTGTGTCGCACTTCCCATTGTTCTAATGGTATTTAGGTAATTGTGGATCGGCTGACCAAGTCAGCGCCTTTCATTCCTATTTAGATGTCCTTCAGTGCTGAGAGGTTAGCTCATATCTATGTGCATGAGATAGTCCATCTTCATAGAATGGCCATATCTATTATTTTTTATCGGGGTTCTATATTCACTTCTAGCTTTTGGAGAGATTTTCAAGAGGAGTTAGGAACTCAGGTGAATCTTAGTACAGCCTTCTATCCTCAGATAAATGGGCAGTCAAAGTAGATTATTCAGGTTCTTAGGGATATACTTCGAGCTTGTGTTATGGATTTTAGAGATCATTGGGAGGAGCATTTAGGCTTGGCAGAGTTCACATCTAATAATAATTATCATTCGAGTATTGACATGGCACCTTTTGAGGCTTTGTATGGTAGGATATTTCATTATCTGATTAGTTGGTTTAAGACTTCTGAGATTAGACCCCGCGGTTTTGATTTGCTTCAGGAGTCGCTGGATAGAGTCAGGGTGAGTCAGGATAGGTTTAGAGAAGCTCAGAGTAGGTAGAAAGTCGATCTAGACTGTAGGTTTCGATCCTTGAAATTTGTAGTTGGTGATCGAGTATTCCTTTATGTGTCACCCATGAAAGGTGTGATGAGGTTTGGGAAGAAAGGCAAGCTCAGCCTTAGATATATTGGACCCTTTGAGATTCTTTATACAGTGGGTGAGGTGGCTTTTGAGTTAGCTCTACCTCTAGATTTTGTTATTGTCCATATGATTTTCCATGTCTCCATGTTGTGTCGATATATTTTTTATCTATCTCATGTGCTTAGATGGGACTCAGTCCAATTGGATGAGTGGTTAACCTTCGTGGAGGAGCCTATGCTTATTTTGGCTAGTGATGTTAGACGGTTGCGCACTAGGGAGATTTCAGTTGTTAAGGTTCAATGGATGCATCACCTAGTGGAGGAGGCCACTTGGGAGATCGAGAGAGAGATACGGACGTTGTATCCTTACCTTTTTGAGGTTTTAGGTACATCCTAATTCTTTACTTTTATGGATGAAAGTTCCTTAGTAGTGGATATTGTAATAACCCTTCAGGTCATTTTTCGTTATTTTCCCTGTTAAAGCTTGCCTATAGCTACCCCAAGTTATTTGTGACATGCTAGGACTAACGGTTTGGTTACCGAGCAGTTCGTTTGGTTTTTAGAGCCAATTCCCTATTTTGAAGTCTTTGCTGGTTTCAAATGGACACTGCAAAAAGTTTAGTCAAATGATCTCGTATGTGAATTCGTACTATTTTAACATCTTTAAAATATTAATTTTAGGCTAGGTGAACCTTTGGTTCGGGTCCCGAGATACTCGATCTTATTTTGACATATTGATCGAAAGTTAAAAAAAATGAAAAGTTGGGCGTGGGATCCACTTTTTGTGCAAACAATCTTGAATGAAAATTTTGACTACTTCATTGAGTCCATAAAGTTGTATTTGATAGAATTTCATAGTCTGTTTGCGTATACGAGATTCTAAATAAATCTCGAGAAGGGGTCCAACTCTCAATTGTGCTAATGCACTCGCTAACTGGGAGTCATGGCTCGTGATTATTAGCTAGAAGACACCCAGCAAGTGTCACGAACACAACATATTTCTCATGAATAGTGACTCCAAAAAAAATAGTGTCAAGCTATCGCGATCGCGATACTATATGTCGTGTACGCGATATCCTTGGCAGGCACCTAATGTTGCGATCGCGATGGGGACACCCGCATGCCTGGAAAGGATATAAATACCCCTTTTTAACCCATTTCTCCCATTCTTTATCCATTTTCAAGAGAATTAAACCCTAAATATTTGGGAAAGTTTGAGAGTAACTATTGTGGGTGATTTAGTAGCTTAGATATTGATTAATTATGCGATTTTCCTTTGAATTTGAGGTCATAGTTGACTTTTCCTTTTCTTGTTCAAAATCCCTAAAACTTGGGGGCTTGATTTTATCCCCATTGTAGCTCGAATTTCACCCATTTGTTAGAATAATTACTCCTTGAGCATAAGAGAATGTTGTGTTGACCTCAGAAATGCGATTTTCATAAACGAGACTCACATGGGATTTTGGTGTTTGTTTTGGACTCGAAGAACAATGGTGCAATATGTGTATTATTATTTTCTTCTTGATGAGTAGAATGTGATTTTTATAGCATGGCATCTTACGGAATCTTCTCGAAATAAAAAGTCAGTGATTTAGTGAATTCTTTGAGCTTTCTTCGGTATCTAGGTAGGCTAGGTTTATCCTCTTGTTAGATTAAGCTAACTCATAGTTTGTTTAAGGTATGGTATTAGATTTGGGGCAGGTTTTAGGTGACGTTGTGATGAAATGTAATATTTGGGTTAGTTGGAGCGTTTAGGTTATTCAAAAATTGTAATTTAGGCATGCTTGACCTAGTTGCTTATACTTTAGGTGAATTTCCTATCTTAGGGTTGCATATGGGTTAGTTAGCATCTAAAAATAGATTTAGATACCTTAGTCTAGTTTGGGGTAGAGTTCACTTTGAAATGTATGTTAGGGATTAGAAGTGAGCGCCTCAACCCACCTTAGGTCAATATTGGTCTTAGTCCTTGAAAACCTTTATGCACTTGTGATACGCCTTGAAAATGACGTTTGGCACTTGATGGTTATGTTGGGAAAGATATTGAGAGTAACGCTTATTGACCATGTTATTGATGATACTGTTAATTATGCTATTGATGATGTTATTGATTATATTATTTTTTTGTGTATATGTGTGTGTGTGTGTATGTGTGTATATTTTTTATTTTTATCCCGAAGATGATTATGCTATTGATTATATATTCCCGATTCATGTCCAGAAGATGATTATGATATTGATTACATATTCCCAGTTCGAGTCCTAAAGATGATTATGATATTGATTTTATACCCGGTTTGAGTCTGAAGGATGATTATGATGTTGATTATATACCTGTTTCGAGTCTGGGAGATGATTATAATATTGATTATATACCCAATTCGAGTCCGGAGGATGATTATGACATTGATGATAGATTCATCGGTTCAAGTTCGACTATTGATTATATTTGTCGAATCGAGTCTGGCTATACATTATGCTATGATATACATATATATATACACATATGTTATGATATATATATATATGATTACCAACTACAGTTCGGATATTGGGGTGTGATGTTGAGAGTATGGATATTGGCTCATGTTTGGAAGTGGAAAATTGTTATAGTGTGGCATGACGTGGATGGATTCTAGTTTTATCATGAGAGTTTGTAAATGTCATTGGTGGGTGATACTATCTTGTTTGTACCCACCAAGATTATGGAGGCTTGCGTTGGGTTATTTTATTTTCAGCACTTATTGGCTTATAGGGGCCAAATTTGTAGTTATGATTTCATATCTTGTTATTATTTCGATTTATTTACTCATTCATGTACAACGATATTGGAGTATATTTAGGTTTGCCTCTTTACCTTGACTTAGTTATGTTATTTTACATTTTGTAATACTTAAATCATGTTTTATCTCAGTAGGTCGATGATGCCTACTGAGTACCCGTGATTTTGGTACTCATACTATACTTTTGTAACTTTTTGGTACAGACTCGAGTACTAGTTGCCGCCGCTAATCGTCGATCGTGTTGAGTTGATTTTCGCAGATAAGGTGAGCTCTTGGAGTCAGAGTCTTCTATTTTCTTCTATCTTACTCATGACTAGTATTTTGTTTGAAGATGGATTGTGTTGACAGTTTTAAGATTTGAGTTGTATTTATAATCGTTCTTGTACCAGCTATACCAGGTCTTGGGATGGAATTCTGGATAGTTGGATTACACTTTATGTATTTCTATTGTCTTGTTTATTTACAAGTTGCATTTTTTTGTTTTTGCCTTCATTCGGTCATTTTCCACCAAGTTAACCCATTGCATCTAGCTTCGGATTACGATTCAGTTTACCTACTGGTGGGAATAAATAGATATCATCATGATTCGTAAATTGGGTCGTGAAAAGAAAGAGGGTGAATATTTGAAAGCAAGAGTCTTTACCTTTGAAAAGGAAATATGATTAATCATACTATGTTGGATAATTATCAAAAGTCAGTCTCAATATCAAAAAATCAGCCAATTCTCCATATCCGTGAAATCGGTCCATTATTCAAGTAAAGTCAGCCATTATTACCTTTTATCTTTGTTATGTTTTGTAAATAAAAAATAATATATTTATATTTTATAGTATTGACTCTTAAATAGTACATGTGTGTGATTTTCACCAATCAATATTGATATTTTTTGTTTCAACTAATTGAATTTTGTTATAAATATATTGTCATATATACTGAATGTCTATTTTACAATATATAGTATATGTCTACTTTACCATACATAGTGAATGTCTGTTGATGAAAAAGTTAGAAACCCCAAGGTTAGTTATCCCTTATAAATAAAGGGATTTTCCTTCATTGTAATTAACTCCTCAAGAATTCCTCATGAGAAATAATAATCACTCTCTCTTCTCTCTTTATTCTTCTTGTTCTTACTTTATATTTCATAACATGTTATCAGCACGAGACTCTGCCAAACAAGGCGAGATTATAAATCTAAAGGTAACTTCAAGGTTAGTAATTTCTTATTTTTTTTGTATTTTGCTACTAATAATATAATTATTGTTGGATTTGAGAAAAAAATAATTGATTTGGAACCACTTATATTTTAAATTTGTTCATGAAGAACAATATTGTTAAAAGATATAATTATGAATTTAAGTCTCATCTCATTAAGAGGGTAAGACATTGGGTTAAAAGTTCCAATGCACCATGATGATAAGATATTGGGTTCAAGTCCCATTGAGTTATAGCCTAAGATACTTTTATATGGATAAGACTTGAGTGTAAATCTCAATGCACCATATTGATGATAGTATGATGGCTAAGGCAAAATAATGGGTGTTTGGTGAAAAATCATGAAACATATTTGATTGAATTGCTCCATTCCATGAGTGAATGTGGTAGCAATATGTGATAAGTCTGAAAGATGACAATTTTATTCATTCTTGAAGTGAATGTGGTAGCAATATATGATGTTATTTGAAAGATATGTTAAGAGAAAAATTCTCTACATTATATGCACACCTCGATTTGCTCTTGAATTAGCAATATTTTGAAAGAGGTTATAAGCTATCATAATTTGATAAACTTAAGGCACGATTATATTTCATTTCTGGGAATGAGAATTTTGATTGTTATGAGCACAAATCCATTCCCTGGGTGACTATGATAATAATTAGTAAAGCTTATCAATACAAACATACACTTGAATATAATGGTACCACAACTCACCTCCGAATGAGGTAGAATAATTGAGAAGAATATTCTACAATTTGCTGAGTAGTAAATATGTTGTTTATTTTTATAAAGTAAATCTGAAATTTACTAAAGTTAAAAGCACATGTCATGGTAAACTTGGAGTTTACTAGTTCAAATAAGTTCATAAGTTGATATGAATGATTATGATATCCCGAAGATGTGCATATTGAGTATTAAACATGTATAGAATATTTTGTTATTTGTTCTCATGATAAGTTGATTGGACCAGCTAATGTTGGGGTTGGATCCCCTAAATTCTGAAAAGTATAAAAGGTGATATGGAACCGTTCACCTGTCATGTGATCTATTAAGATGCATCGATTAAAGATAATCACATGTGAGTTGATTGTCAACCTGCAGTTTGACATTCATAAAGATACTTACTTAACATAAATTGAGTTAAGAGCACAACTTTCAGATTGTGTAATCAAGATAATTCATCTTGATGGTGATGGTTTGACATTGAATACCTTCGATAAATAACTGAACCACTACTAATGAGAACAAAGCTTCATGTGTTGATTTGAAATATAATATATTATATACAAAAGTACTTGTATGCATCAAATCAATAAATTATGATTAATTTCCCCTTAAAGTTGGTTTTGAGTCAGGAACCACAAATTGGCCATCTAATAATTTTGATGTGCGGTATATGATTAATAAATATACCATGATGGACAAAGATGGATTCCTCAAAGAAGATGGAGGATGTAATTTTAGTTTTCCTAACATAAGGGGGAGATTATAAGAAGCTATGAAATATGTTAGAAATTATCATCAGATCCTCATTCAAAAGATAATTCAAGTCAAATACCGATAGCATCTCATATTTAAGCTGTAAGTGCTCCTATTTTATGTCCCTAAAGGAAAAAATCTATGAATGTGTGAAGTGTGGAAGACCAATCGATTCTAAATAAATAACCCCTGAAAAAGAAAAAGGAGAAGATAATCGTGATAAGAAGCAATGTGCTCTTAAAGAGTCTACGACATAACACTTCATGGAACCTTATGAGAGGTTCAGATACCTGAAAATAATGAAGTGATGAGATCTCAAAATGTTATGTCACATTGTGAATTGATACAAAATGATATATCATTGATAATATCTTTTATACAATATTGACACAATATTGTAAAGGATTACGAGGATCTAAATTCTACGTTTATATAAACATGCTGATGTAGAAATATTTAGCAAGTGACATAAAAGGATGCATCTAAGTAAGTATAAAACTTATTTGATTTGCAGTCCAGATACTTGAAGATGTCACAAATGAAATACTGAATATTGTCACTTGACAAAATTTATGTGAAAACTTTTAAGGATTCAAAATATTTGAAGCATATAAAAGTTTCTAGAAAACTTATCTATAATCCTTATAATGCATAAATTTATAACTTAAAAATTATTGAAACTCTTCGAGAGTTTTCAAAAGCAATATATTATTTACTGGAATGAGAAATATACCGAGTTGGATTAGTTATATATCTTAGTGCAATTGGTGTACTAATGTATCTTGTAACGACCACAAGACCCGATATAGCCTTTATCAATTTATTAGCAAGGTATAGTTCTACTCCTATTAGGAGACATCGGGATGAGATAAAACATGAGCTTATTTTATTCTAAAGATTGTAGTCTCGATCTTGTTGGTTATGCTGATGTTGGGTACTTGTCTGACTCGTATAAAGATCGATCTCAAATAAGCTATTCGTTTATATGTGGGGGTACTTCCATATTTTGGAGATATACAAAGCAGTCTATCATAGCCAATTTATCAAACCATGCTGAGATAATTATTATTCATGAAGCAAGCCGAGACTGTGTGTGGTTGAGATCCACGATACATCTCATTCACGAAAAATGTGATTTGAAATGTGATAAAGTACCCATGATTTTTTATGAGGATAATGTATCATGCACAACACAACTTAAGGGAGGACTCCAGGAGATAGAACGAAGCACATTTTGCCAAAGCTTTTCTATACACACGAACTAACAAAAAAATAGTGACATTAACGTGCAACAGATTCATTCAAGTGACAATGTGGCTGATTTATTCACTAAGTTTCCTCCAATTGTTACTTTCAAGAAGATGGAGCACAAGATCAGGATACAAAGGTTCAAGGATGTTCTCATTAGGGGGTTACTATGCATTGTACTCTTTTTCTCTTACGAGGTTTTATCCCGCTAGATTTTCCTTGTAATGTTTTTAATGAGGCAGTCTATATGCGTATTGTTACAGATGTGTACTCTTTTTCCTTCACTAGATTTTTTTTCCACTGGGTTTTTTTCTACTAAGGCTTTTATAAGGCACATTATCTATCAATTAGACATTCAAGGGGGAGTGTTATAAATATATTTTCATATATAGTGAATGTCTACTTTATCATATATAGTATGTATCTATTTTACCATATATAGTGAATGTATGTTTATGCAAAAGATATAAACCCCAAGGTTAGTTATCCCCTATAAATAAAGGGGGTTTCCTTCATTGTAATTAACTCCTCAAGAATTCCTCATGAGAAATAATAATCATTCTCTCTTCTCTCTTTATTTTTCTTGTTCTTACTTTATATTTCATAACAAATTTATTATTTTAAAGAAATATGAAGTCATTCTTTTCATGTCTATTCAAGATGTGATTTTTAATAAACACTTTTCTTCGACAACAAAGTATTTATTCCGTGTTTATTTCTTTGTGATCTTTTTAAGTTGTACACTTCTTAATAAAAGCATTAGCTAAAAGTTAATTGGCTAAATTATTCTTATTTATAATTCATCTTTATTTAATGTTTTCTCTTTTTTCACTATATATTAATGTCTCTTCATTTTTGTTATTAAGGGTAAAAGTGGAAACAAATAACTTATTATGCATTGATTTTGTGAAACAACAAGTACTTTATCTGTTTTAAAATGGTTAACTCTTGTTGACTTGACACTCTCCTCAAAAAAATTATATATTAGGGATTTATGTTACCAAATTACTCTTATTAATTATGCTTTGAAAATATAAATTTGAGTATATAAACTTTGTTTAGTCATTTAATGATAGAGATAGTATTGAAAGAACATAATAATATTCTCTTTCTTTCATAAAAAAGTCAACTAAATTGAAATAAATATTTTATAAATTGGATCAACTAAAACAAAATAAAAGAAGTATTAAGAAACTATTATGAAATATAAAAGCAAGAATAAGAAGAATAAATAAAGAGAGAGACTTCTTTATTTTCCTTGATGGTTGAGAGATCATCATAATGATGATACAATGAATAAAATCTCTCTATTTATAGGAAAAAATAATCTTAGTTTCTGACTAAAAGACAGATACTTCAAATCTTGATAGATATCAACTAGATTTTGATAGATCTTATCTATATTCTTGATAGACATTCACTATAATGTAAATACATTTATAACACTCTCCTTGAATTTTTAATTGATAGATAATGTGCCTCGTTAAAATATTACTAGAAAAAAAGTCAGTAGGAAAAAAATCTAGTGAAGGAAAAAGAGTAAACATCTCTAACAATATGCATATTGGCTGCCTCATTAAAAACTTTACAAGGAAAACCCAGTGCGACAAAACCTCATAAGGAAAAATAGTACAACACGTATTAACTCCCCCTAATGAGAACATCCTTGAACCTCTACATCCCGGTCTTGTGCACCATCTTCTTGAAAGTAGCAATTGGAAGAGACTTGGTGAATAAATCAGTCATATTGTCACTTGAATGAATCTATTGTACGTTAATATCATCATTCTTTTATAGCTCATGTGTATAGAAAAACTTTGATGAAGTGTGCTTCGTTCTATCTCCTTTTAGGAACCCTTCATTAAGATATGCTATGTATGTTGCATTATCTGTGTATAAAACTGTAGGTACATTGTCACATTTCAAACCACATTTTTCTCAAATGAGATGTATCATGGACCTCAACCACACACATTCTCGGTTTGCTTCATGAATAGTTATTATCTCAGCATGGATTGATAAGGTGGCTAGATAATCTGCTTTGTATATCTCTAAGATATGGCAGTATCCCCATGTGTGAACACACAACCTAATTGAGATCGAGCTTTATGCGAGTCAGATAAGTACCCAACATTACAAAAGCCAACAAGATCGGGACTATAAGCTTTAGAATGAAATAAGTTCATGTCTTTTATCCCATTTTGATGTCTCCTAGTAGGAGCAGAAATACCTTGCCAACAAATTGACTGAAAAGGCTATATCAGGCCTTGTAGTATTTGAAAGATACATGTAATACCCCGCATTTCCTTAGCGTAATCTAAGTCCCAATACATGAGTATTCGCATATAAAATTTTCAAAATACTCGTTATTTTTTAGTTTAGAGCCTATTGTTGCATAAAAAAATCAATTAGATTTCCAATGCTATAAAATTCGCCCAAATTCGATAATCGGGTAAGAAGTCATGGAGATTTTAAGTTTCAGATGTTAAACCCCGTCATTTTGACCATTAGCTCATCGCAGAGCAGGACAATTTCCCATTTGTCCAATTCCAGTAAGGATCCGCAATATTGGCGCACCGCGCCAAGGACCAAATTCACGATTGTCAATTTTCAGTAAAGCAACACGATGTTGGCATGGCGCGCCAAGTTTTTAGGTCACATCCAAGGTGGCAACGCGATACCACCGCATCGCGCCACCATGCATATTCCCAATTGTCATTTTCCAGGGGCTTGGCGCAATAGTGGCGCGTCGCGCCAGCCCATAAAATCGGGAATTTTTCAGTAATTTTGAGTTTTAAATCTAAGGTCATTAAAGTCTTTTTTTCCCTCACCCTAGTCAGCCTTTAACACGAAATTCACCCTAAATAACCTATTACTTCATTATTTTAATAACTTTTCCCCCAAATCAAAGAGGATTCTCTCCTAATCAAGAACCATAACTCTCAAGAATCAAGGTTAACCCCAAGAATTTCTCCAAGAACTCTAAGAACTCATCAAATTAAGGTATGTTAGATGTTCATCCATGGAGTCCAAGTAACCTATTTAAATTACAAAGTTTTGAACTTTTCAAGTTATTTGATTTTAAATTATGATTTCATCCATGTATTAATGATTTTGTACCATGTTACAATGAAATTATTGTTATTATTCAATCCTTTATGTTTTAATATCATTATTTATTGAATTAAACTATGATTTAATACTATTATGTCGAATTCATGCTATTTTTATAAGTTCCATGACATTCCTATGATTATTTTAAATCATGAACTACAAGTGTTTGATCAAATGCCTACAAGAGTGATTGATTTAATAAAAGCCTTCATGCTTTGTCCCCTAAGCTTTAGTGTCATTTTTACCATTGTTGTTTGAGTTTTGGGGGTATTGAATACCCAAAAACCATAGCTATTTATTTAGTCTAGTCTTATTACATTACAGAATAGTCTTTAGATCATACTATTAGCATTATCAGAATAGTCAAATATCAATCAGATGAACTCAGAACAGTATAGTATTTCAGTGTCTTTCAGTTGGGAATAGGATTTAGCACAGAGTGAGTGTAGGGATGGTGGTTTCCCCGTCAGAAAGGCAGAGTCGTTAGTAGCAGTCCCTATACTATAGAACTATGTAGCCAGCGTAGGATATGAGTAGTCACCCATCAGATTAGGCTTGACTATTTTGCAGGGGTCACCCATCAGTTCAGGCTTAACACCCTTAGTCCTTTTGGACATTATATCAGTTTAGTGAATTCACATAGCCAACGTTAGTACCCGTGGCATGGTATTGACACCCTTCCAACTGGGGTAACATGTTGGATCCCGATTAGCTCAGATAGGGGCATGTCGGTTAGATAATACCTCTCACAGTCTCAGTTACAGTCCCAGTTCAGTTATTCAGTCTTAGTGTTGTTTGACCAAAGCATACAGATATCAGTTATTTTAGTATTTCAGTTTACAGATTTTACTCAGTCCATATTATATGTTTTGCCATGCATCCATAGTGTCTATAGATTTTTACGTATCTTCAGTATCTACAGATTTTCATGCATACACAGTATTTACATATCTCACCTAGTTCCAGCATCTACAAATTTCATGTTTTCCATCCAGTACTCTATGTTTTCTATGTGTACTTATATAATTATTATTTTTTCTCATGAAACCATGCATATCAGCCTACCACATTTATCATACTAGTACATTTAAAGTACTGATCGCATACCTTTTCTTTTGTGCTATGATGTATTATATCATAGGTGCTGACGCTCAGTTCCCGGCTCACAATTAGACTTATCAGGTTCTCAGCAGTAGCAGTAGAGAGTCCTCATATTTCAAGGACAAATTTATTTTATTTTATGCTTTTCAGTCTAGTAGTTAGACTGAAACCAAACACAAGAATAAAATTCCAAAAGCTATAAAATAAAAGTTAAACCACAAATAATAATTACACGTATTAAATTCCATAAGTTTTTCCTAGGTCCACAAGAATAAAATAGCAAGTCAAATACTTTTATATGGTAATGTTTTAATCGATTTTGAAGTCCTATGTATTAGGGCTTTTTAAAAAAAAATGAGAAATTTAACTGTGTTGACCATATTCAAAGAATATATAAATAGGTAAAGAATCTACAGAACATAATTCTCTACAAAATCCACCTCTACTTCTGTACGACATAGAACCTTACGTGGGTGCACCAAAATAAAATACGTGACTAGAGGATACTCCTCATCTGTGTAACACTTGACTCTACCCCCTCAAAAGCTCTCCTATTTCTCTCTTTCCAAATTACACACATCATGAAGGAACAACTTCCATGCCCTACATTGTCTTCTCGTTATTAGGACATTCTAGATAGTTTAATTAAGGAAAATTTGGATAGAGAGGAATTCAAGATGTTTTGACAGCAAAAGCAGTGATCTACAGAAGATCAAGCTGAAATGTGTCAAACTTTTTTGTTTTTGGTGCACACAAATGTATTTAGAAGATACTGAATCCTTTATAGATATCCTAGGTTCCTATTAGGATTACGATTCAGCTTTTCTTTATTTTTTCAAGTTGTAAATATGGTTTTCAATGCAACCTATATATTGGTTTCAATGAATACACACAAATGTTACCTTCTAAAAAAAAATAAGGAAAAAAATAATAAGTAAGATTTTAATTGATTTTAAGTATCTGGGGTCTATAATTGAGAATGTCTCTCAGCGTACTGGGGCTGGTTGGATGAAATGGAGACTAGCTTCAAGAATTTATGCGATAAGAAGGTGCCCCCCAAGAAAAAAGGCAAATTCTATAGAATTGCAATCCGGCCTGCTATGTTGTATGGAGCAGAGTGTTGGACAGTTAAGAATTCTCATATCCAGAAGTTGAAAGTGGCGGAAATGAGGATGTTGCATTAGATGTGTGGCTTCACAAGGGCTGACAGAGTTAGGAAAGAAATTATTCGGGAGAAGATGGGAGTGGTATCTGTGGAGGATAAAATGCGGAAAGTGAGGTTGAGATGGTTTGGTCATGGATGAGGAAGGGTACGGATGCCCCAGTTCATAGGTGTGAGAGGTTGGCCTTGGAAGGTTTCAAGCGGGGTAAGGGTAGACCAAAGAAATACTAGAGAGAAGTGATTAAACGTGACATGGAGCAGTTACAGTTGACTGAGGACATAACCCTGGATAGAAAGATATGGAGGAAAAATATTAGGATAGAGGGCTAAGGGTGTGGATAAGTCGTAGTCAGTAATTAGGTGGACGCTGGTGTGCTTTATTTGGCAATGTACAGTGTTTTATGCATGTTGTGCCTATGTTATTTTATCAGGTTCTATGCTTTTGATGCTTTTTTATACTGCCTTGTATCTTGAGCAGGGGGTCTATCAGAAACAGCCTCTCTATCTCTTTAGGGGTAGTGGTATGGACTGCATACACTCTACCCTCCCCAAACCCCACTTT
The DNA here is from genome assembly GCA_030864215.1 of Capsicum pubescens. NCBI lineage: Eukaryota > Viridiplantae > Streptophyta > Magnoliopsida > Solanales > Solanaceae > Capsicum > Capsicum pubescens. Next base: position 53,397,979 of record CM061541.1, on the reverse strand, counting down.
GTGGGAATATACTGGGTTTTTGTTGTTGTAGTCTAGTAGTTAGATAGAGTTAGGTGGGGCCTATCCCTTCAACTCATATTCAGTTAGTCTAAAGGCTTTCGAATATTTTTAATTAGTTATTCAGTTTATCAGTACTTTATCAGATTCAGATGGTTGTTTCTCTAGATTTATATTCCATTATTGATTCAGTAATAAAACCTTATGGTAATATCAGTTTTTTTCCTCAATTATGATATTATTATTCAGTGCTCACAGCAGGTACCACCTCATGGGTTAGCTTGTGGTCCCTCGGGACTATAAGCACAGTGTGACTCCCAAGGTGTACTCTCGTGGTGTTACAATACATTAGTGCACCACTTGCACTAAGATATGGTACTCCATAACCAATCAAATTTGGTATATTTCTTATTTCAGCAAATAATCTATTGCTTTTGAAAACTCTTCAAGAGTTTTAATAATTTTTAAGTTATAAGCTTATACAATATGAGGATTCAAAATAAGTTTCCTAGAAACTTTTATATGCTTCAAACATTTTGAATCCTTAGAAAGTTTTCATTTAAATTTTGTCAAGTGACAATATTCAGCATTTCACGTGTGATATCGCGAAGTGTTTGGATTGTAGATTAAAGAAGTTTTATGCTTACCAAGATGCATCCTTTCATGTCACTTGATAAATGTTTCTACATCAACATACTTAAATAAACGTAGAATTCATATCCTCGTAATCTTTTACAATAGTGCACCAATATTGAATCAAAGATATTATGTATGATATATTATTTTGTATCGATTCACAATGTGACATAATATTTTGATATCTCATCACTTCATTATTTTTAGGTACCTGAACCTCTCATAAGGTTTCATGAAGTGTTATGTCATAGGCTCTTCAAGTGCACATTGCCTTCTTATTATGATTATTTTCTCCTTATTCATTTCAAAAAGTATTTTATTTGGGATCGATTGGTCTACCACGCTCTACGTATGCGTAGACTTTGTCCTTTAGGGTCACAAAATTGGAGCACTTGCAGCTTAATATGAGATGCTTTCGGTATTTGACTTGAATTACTTTTGAATGAGGATCTGATGATAATAGCTAACATATTTCATAACTACTTATAATCTCCCCCTTATGTTAGGAAAACTAACATACATCCTCTACTTCTTTGAGGAATCCATCTTTGTGAATCATGGTATACTCATTAATCATGGTATACTCATTAATCATATACCGCACATCAAAATTATTAGATGGAATACGTGTGATTCTTGACTCAGAACCAACTTTGACAAAAAATTAATCATAATTTATTGGTTTGATGCATACAAGTACTTTTATATATAATATTTCATATTTCAAACCAATACATGAAGCTTTGTTCTCATTAATAATGGTTCAGCTATTTATCAAAGGCATTCAATGCCAAACTGTAACACCCCGAGAGTACACCCTGGGCGTCACATGGTGTTTACATTTCCAAGGGACCATAAGCTAACCCATGAGCTGGTACCTGCCCTGAGAACTGAATAACATAACCATAAATGCGAAAGAATAACTGATACGCCATAAGGTTTTAATAACTGAAACAAATACTGAATTATGAATTTTGCAGAATAACTATCTGAGTCTGAATAAATACTAAAATCTAAGATAAACTAATAACTAACTGTCATGTCAACTGAAGTCTGAATACTGAATAACTAACTATAGTGTCTGATAGCCTCTAAACTAAATAACTGTGAGTTGATGGGACAGGCCCCAACTAACTACTAGACTGAAAGCATGAAATAAAATAATCCGTCCTCAAAATATGAGGACTCACCACTGCTACTGCTGAGACTCTAAAAAGTCTAAGCGCGATCCGGGAACTGGCATCAGAACCTATGATATAATACATCATAGCGCAAGAAAAGGTTATACGATCAGTACTTTGAATGTACTGGTATGCTAAATGAGGTAGGTTGATATGCATGGTTTCATGAATAGGAATAATAATTATCTGAATATACATGTAAAACATGGACTACTGAATCGAATGCATGAAAGTTTGTAAATACTGAAGGTACGTGAAATCTGTAGATACTGAGGATGCATGACCAAGCATATAGCATGAACTGAATAAAATCTATAAACTGAAATACTGAGATAACTGATATTTGTATACTTTGGTCAAATAACACTAAGGCTGACTATTTGAACTGATTACTGGACTAAGATTGTAACTGAGACTGTGACTGTGTGAGGTATCATCTAACCGACATTCTCCAATCTGAGCTAATTAGGGTCCAACATGTAACCCTAGTTGGAAGGATGTTAATACCATGCCACGAATACTATCGCTGGCTATGTGGATCCACTATACTGATGTACTATCTCGAAGGATTAAGGGTGTCAAGTCTGAACTGATGGGTGACCCCTGCGAGATAGTCAAGCCTAAACTGACGAGTGACTTCTCATATCCTACGTTTTCTACGTAGTTCTGGAATTTAGGGACTGCTACTAGAGACTCTGCCTATCTGATGGAGTAGCCGCCATCCCTACACTCGCTCGGTGCTAAATCCTACTCCCAACTGAAAGACACTGGGATACTAGACTGTTCTGAGTTTAATTGACTGTTCTGATAATGCTCATAATATAATCTGAAGTTATTCTGAAGATACTGAAATGAGACTAAGTAAACATCTATGTTTTTTAGGTATTCAATACCCCCAGAACCCAAATAATAATGGTAAAATGACACTGAAGCTTGAAGGACATAGCATGAAGGCTTTTATTAAATATTCATTCTTGTAAGCATTTTATCAAACACTTGATATGCATGGTGTACATTAAGCATGAGAATTAGATCAAAACTTGTAGTAAAGCACAATTTCAACACCATTATTATAAATCGTGCATTAAATCAGTGGACAACAATATTTAAATATATGGAGTGTAGTAATAGACATCAATTTCGCTAAAACATGGTATAGAACAAGATTCATGAAAATTCATGATTTAATCATAATTTTAAAATCAAGATAACTTAGAAAGATCATAATTTTATAATTTAAATTGGATATTTGGACTCCATGGATGGAAGGAGCCCATGGATGAACATTTAACATACCTGGGTTAATGAATTTGATAGGATTGATGGTGAGTTCTTGAGATTTGGTCTTGAATTTGAGAGCTAGGATTTCTTATTTTTTAGAAGGGCATCTTTAATTTTGAGAGGAATTGAATATATGAAGATTATTTAGGTCGCTTAGGAGTTAAATCTCGTGTTTTAGGTTAATTAGGGCCGTGAAAAAAGATCCAAATACCCTTAAACGAATTTAAAAACTCGGGATGGAAACTGAAGATCTCAATTTTTGGCTCCGGCATGACGTAGTGCTATCGCGCTGGACCATTAAAAATCAAAAATCCTCATTTTGTCCATTGGTGCATTGCGGAGCTATCACGCTAAGCCTTTGAAATGTCATTTTGGCTACCTCCGCGACGCGTCATTATCGCAGAGGCTCACTGAAAATTGTCAAATATGAACTGGGTCCTTGGTGCGATGCGTCAATATCGCGGTCCCTTACTGAAAATTGACAATTGTCATTTACACTGGCTCCGCGACGCGCTAGTGATCAAAATGATGGTGTTTAATGACTGAAACTTAAAATTGCCACAACTTCTCATCCGGTTATCGTATTTGGGCAAATTTTATATCGTTGAAAAATTAATTGAATTTTCTACGCAATGGCAGGATCTAAACGAAAAAATAATGGGTATTTTGAAAATTTTATTTATGAATACTCATGTATTGGGACTTAAATTACGCTAGAGAAATACGAGGTATTACACAAACCATCATCATCAAGATGAATTATCTTGATTACACAATCTGAAAATTATGTTTTTAACTCAATTTTATTGAGCAAACAACTTTATGAATATCAAACTGTAGGTTGACAATAAATGTACACGTGATTGTCTTATTAATACTTCTTTTCAAAACATATCACATGATAGGTGAACGGGCCCTTATTCACCTTTTATACTTTTCAGATTTTGAGGGATCAAATCCCAATATTAGTTGGTCCAGCCAACTTATTATGAGAACAAGCAACATTAAAAGTAATGAAGAATTTTCTAATTCTTCAATATATGTTCAATATTCAGTATGCACATCTTTGGAATGTCGCAATCGTTCATGTTAATTTATGAACTTTTATTCTAGTAAACTCCAAGTTTACATGACATGTGCTTTTGCATTAGTAAATTTGAAATTTACTATGACATGAGTAAATTTGAAATTTACTACTTTAAAAGTAGATTTCAAAATAACTCTTCTCAATTATTCAGCCTCTTTCGGAGGTGATTTGTGATACCATCAATCAAGTGCACGTTTGTATTAATAAGCTTCTTATTCCCCAGGAATGGAATATAATTGTGCCTTAAGTTTATCAAATTTTGATAGCTTATAACATCTTTCATGATATTGCTACTTTAGGAGAAAATCGGGGCATACATATAATGTAGAGAATTTTTCTCTAACATATCTTATAATCATAATATGTGTGTGAAAATATCATCACTTTTGATGATCATTATCATATTGTCCCCCATGCGTATATTCGTGCATTCAATCACTTGTCTTCTTTCAGACATATTATGCACTGTTACTATGTTCACTTCAAGAATAGAGCAAATTGTCATCTTTCAGACTTATCACATATTGCTACCACATTCACTTCATGGAATGGAGCATATCGCATTCACTTCATGAAATAGAGCATATTTAATGAGACTGGTTTCATGACTTTTCACCAAATACACATTATTTTGCCTTAGCTATCATAATATCATCAATATGGTGCATTGAGATTCAAACTCAACGTTTTTCCATATAAAGGCATCTTAGGCATAAATCGATGAGACTTGAACCCTACATCTTATCAGTATGGTGCATTGGAACTTTTAACCCAATGTCTTACCCTCTTAATGAGATGAGATTTAAATTCATCATATTGTTCTTCATGAACAAATTTAAAGCATAAGTGGTTTCAAACCAATTATTTTTCTTCAAATCCAACAATAATTATATCATTAGTAGCAAAAGACAAATAACATAAGGAATTACTAACCTTGAAATTATTTAGATTTATAATCTCACCTTATTTGGCAGAGTCTCGTGTTGATAATGTGTTATGAAATATCTAAGCAAGAACAAGAAGAATAAATAGAGAGAGAAGAGAGAGACTTCTTTATTTCCCTTAATGGTTGAGAGATCATCAGAATGAGGATACAATGAACAAAATCCCTCTATTTATAGGAAAAAATACTCCTAGTTTCTGACTAAAAGACAGATACTTCAAATCCTGATAGATATCAACTAGATCTTGATAGATCTTATCTATATTCTTGATAGACATTCACTATAATGTAAATACATTTATAACAGAAACATCTATTTCTACTAAGAACGAGAACTAATTAGGAACGAATGGAGTAATTCTCTTAACTATGATTAAAAGCTAATTATATGTCTTTTTAAAAGAGTAAGCAAAAACTTTAAATGACATATAGTATACCCCTTCATTCCCATTGATGGTACAATATGCATTTTGCATCCATCTTAAGAAAAGTTTATTCAAGTGTTTATTTACTAAATTACCTATGTTCTTATTTGAAAATCCAAATTCTATTACCAATTATAGGGTAATTGGATAAAAATAATTTTAAAACTTTTCATTTGCTAAAGTGATAAGTAAAAGAGAAAATTATTTGTAATACCCTATAAACAAATAAATCAAAGGGAGGAATCTACTGAAAAATTAGTGCCCGTGGAATTAAGGAAATTTCATAATGTCTAAATCATAATGTTATCCAAATTTCAGAGATGCACAAGTGATGAAGAACCAAATAGTAGTTAGTCACCACGCCCAAGCTTGAGTTGAATCAAAGTCATTTTAAGTGAAGTTCAATACTACTAAAATTGATATGCTTATAAGCTTAATTAAAATATGTTTCATCAAATGCAACATTGCAAAGTGGCTTATTCCAATTGGCAATCCTGCATTAATGGAACTAAGGGGTCCTTTCAATATCAATTCGTAGCACTCAAATATCTTCCCATTAAACATAGCTATTAAGAAGATGAACCACTTCACCACCTAACTTTGTTCAATTTTTCTACACCTAATTCATGTGGTAAAGAAGGGGGCCCTAGTGAAGAAAATTGAATCACTTACAAGTGGCTTCATGAAAGTGGAGAGTAATTTTTTTATCTTTAGCTTTCAGCTTTCAAATTTTGTATAGTAGAAAATTGAAGGAATGAAAGAATCCAGTTTAATCAATCCTAGTCATGAAAATATTACATCATAGACTAGCCTTACGTGGGAAGATAATTTATCTATTCAGCTCTAAAACTTCTCTTTCATAACTAAAGTAGATAAGATTTTTCTTTAAAAGAATCATACAGTATTAGCAAAATAATTGTTGGTTTGGACTAAAATTATCACAATTTCTCATTATCACATGATTCTCAAGTTTGTGATCAGACAATTAATTTAACATGGATAAGGGAGTATTACTCTACTTATCCCTTATGATCGATTAAAAAACTTGCGTCCCAATTGTACAAGTTACATATTGAAGCAGTCCATAGAGTATTAACGAAAATTAGAACTAGAACAAGAGCAGAAAAGCTTTATAAAACGGGCATAGGCTAAAAATGAAATGTTATTTGAAATAGTTGAATGACGTGTACATAATGGTTCAAATTGTACAATACACAGGCTCAAACAGCTATCTGGATATGCTCAGTCTGACCTCGTTGCACTATTTGTAGGCTTTTCTGGTAGAGGTCCAATTAAACTAGATGTTGAGAAGTCCAATTAGTAGTCTTTGTTGATCCATATAGAGTGAAGCCCAATTGCATATCTAGACCACTTTTGTAACTCAAATTTTGATATTTAAAAGGATGAACAGAGAAATTTTGACCCCTTGCAATATTGTACTATTTTTTTTGGTGAAAGAGGCGAATTCATTTACGTTAGTCAATACTCCTAACAGATGTAGGAGACAAAAAGTAGTTGTTCGGGACCACATCCCGGCCCTGTAGGTTAATGTTTGAATGTTTAACTGAACGATTAAAAGTTTTGCCAATAAGATCATCTAACAGTATATTGGCAGCAAAAGGTGGTACACTAGTGAGCACAGTTGGGTTTGATGAGTAGGCGACCCTAGTTCCTTCCTTCGCTAAGCAATCGGCTACTGCATTTTGCTCCCTGAAGATCTACACTGGTATGGATGCGTCCAGTTCCTGTAGCAATGACCTGCACTCAGATACAATGTCAGCATATAGGGGGTGATCATTGTGTAAAGTGTTGATAGCTGATGATGAGTCTATCTTAATATGGAGGGAGATGATATGATATTGTTTGGCAAGCAGAAGGTCGGTTCTAAGGGCTAGCAGTTCCGCCATTGTGGGGGAAGTGTGAGGGATATGATTGTAGTAACCTAAGATCCATTCACCATGGCTATTCCTAAAAACTCCGCCTAATCTTCCAGGTCCAGGGTTGGCTTTAGTTGAGCCATCCGTGTTAAGTTTTATCCCTCCTATAGTGGGGGGGTTCCACTTAATAGTGATAGGATCAACCCTGTGGTGTATGGATGTGCATTGATTACTGCCAATGAGGGTAAATTCAGTGGCATTGGCTATGGCTTGATCAATTCTAGTGGTGTTGTGCTTATTATTGAAGAGATTGTCATTTCTAGTCAACCAGATGGCCCAAAGGCAATAAAGGAGTAAGGTATCCCAGTTGAGCCAGTTGCTGAAGGGCTTACCACGTAGGTTGTCCCAAACTTCATGCCAAGCCCCATGGTTGGTCGATCACAATAAAATACACCACCATTTCATTAAGGAAAAAAAAGAAGAAGAGAGGAAAAAAGACACCCATCGATGAAGAAGAAGAAAGGAGAAACAAGAAAACAAATAAAAAAATGAAGAAAAAATAGTAAAATAGAAAAAGAAAAAAGTAGTAAAATATTTTTAATACATTAATAAATGTTAATCATTTTTCCTCAAGGAGAGTGAGCTACACTCACTTTCCTAAATGACATATTAATATCAATTCAAAATCGTTTAGGGGGATATAGGAAGTCCGCAAAGTTTAAGTATCTTTATAAAAATGGTTGAACTTCTGCGGTGTAATTATGTCTTTTCTCTTTAATAATTAATGAGTAGAAGTCTCCAATAGTAACTTGTATGCTCAAGTGTTGCATTGTGATTTATTTTATGACAGTCTTAATTTGATATTGATAAACATACTTTATCTATTGGATGTTCATAAGAAGCTAAATTGGTGATAATGATGATTTATTGAATTGTGCTTATGAGAGACTTGTTTGATAATGATAACTCTTTGAATTAATATCCTGAATGACTTGATGATCATGATGAATTATTAAAATAATATCCATGAGAGGTTTAAAATGTTGATAAATAAAAGATCTTGATCCATAATGATAGTGTGATTGAAAAGAATTTCTTGAGTAAGAAAGGCTTGTGATATACCTTTATATAGGTTGAAAAGTGAAAGATAAATATTTATTAAGAACTAAAAAGTGAAAATATTATTAGTATCAATATGACCGACATTAAATTCTGATATTGCTACCTTATCGATCTCTCAAGTAATGTGGTTGATGTTAAATTTCGATATTGCTACCTTATTGATTTCTCAAGCAATGTGGCCGATGCTAATTTCGATACTGCTACCTTATTGATTTCTCAAGCAATGTGAGCGACTTTAAGCTTCGGTATTGCTGCCTTATTGATTTCTCAAGTAATGTGATCGAAGTTAAATTTCGACATTTCTATAAGAGATGATTGGATTGGGTGCCACGGGCCGGCGTTGTAACAATAATAATAAAGTAACTAATAACGAAGTGATATAAAGAGATGAATTCAATGAATAATTTTTAAAAAAATGATCTTGAAGATTCAATAATTGAATTAATACTTCTTCAAGAGTATTTATAAGGTTTGCTAATGATACTTGAGTCATTTGATGTGTTTTACCTAGATGTGAGTTGATTTGTATTCCTACTTAATTGACGTTTGAGATTGATTGTGTGACATATACTTGAAAAAGTGAAATTTTATACATACTTGATATATGTTGGTCGACTTGCTTCATTTATACTTGCTGCAATTGTAGCTTTCCTGATTGACTAGTTATTATTCTTTAATGTTATAAGAGAATTTAGTTGTTAGCCCAAAAGTTTAGTGTGAGTTGTCTATGATTACTGGGTTGATCCTATAGATATGGGTAATAGAATGTGAATAACATGGTGATAGCTGATTTAGTGTTAGATTGTGGTGGATGGTGTGGATTAATGAGGCTAGATTATGCTAGTGGTGAATAAAATCTCGTTAAGAAAGTTGAAATTTTTAAAGTATATAGGCAAAGTGTTTTAATGATATTACAGTCTTAGTTAAATTATATTCCATTTAAGATGTCATGATTTCTTTTTCTAGTGCTATTTTATGATTATGTGGACTAACACTAGTCGATCGATGATGCATATCATTACGTGTGTTTGTATTGATCTTCTTCTTCTACATTTCTTCTTGGGGTGTAGACTGAATGCAGGTTAGCTTGCAGTTACTAAATGGGTGACGATATTCAGCACTAATTTTTGCACTTTTTTCCTGACAGATGTTAGAGTTTTTGAGTTATTTATTTTATCATTAATCTATTTTATAATAGGTAGAACTTATATATGTCTGACCAAGTCTTGGGATAGCGAAGGACAGTTGTAAGAAATTTTTTAAAAATGTTTATTTATTGGTATTTAATTTACTTTGTTATATCTAATTCAATATTCTCTTAAAACATAAGTCTTCCACATATTTTTAGTTGGGTAATAAGGATTCTCCTAACTACTTAGGATAGCGTAGGTACCCGCATTGTCCGTTAGTTTGGATTGTGATACAATACAAAATAATTAATTAAATTAAGGTCAATTTTTTAAAGATTGTATTTATTTAGATATGAAATTATTTGAAACTATAATACATGTACTACTCCATTAATGACAATCAAACTTTTTTATTATATAGACAATATAGAATACTCCTACCCTTTTATATTACTTGACCCTTATACTAAAAATAGTTATTTTAATTTACCTGTCCAATTTATGAAATTAAGAGAATTTTTTAATACTTTCTTATTTCTACCCTTAGTATTAATAATTGCATAAAGTACTCCCTCCGTTTTATTTTACCTGGCCTTCTTTATAAATATGTTTGTTTCAAATTAGTTGTTTATTTTTGCAAATCAAGAGAGTTTATTACTTGTTTCCCATATTACCCTCAGTAACTAGACAAAATAGTAATAGTTAGATTTAGAGTTTCAATACATTATTAATGGGATTTATTTTGTAAAATACACTTCTAATTAATATTTTCTTAACGGGTGTGCCTAGTCAAGAGAGGTCAGGTAAAATGAAACGAAGGAAGCAATAATAGTCAAATTTAAAATTTCAAAGCATTATCATTAAGATTGTTTAGTAAAATATACTTTTAATTAAAATTTTCTTAAGAGATGTGTCATATCAAGAAGGGTCAAGTATATCAAACACATGAGAGGGTCCACCTTCTCTCTTATTGGCCATCCTTGAGACACTAAAACATGACTACACGGACACCTTTTCCCTACCTCACCAGAGCCATCGAACAATGATGATAGCTAAATGGCAATCGACGAAAATAGGAAACCCTCCTACTCTGATGTGGTCAAAGATTCACAAGTTAATTTAGAGGAACCCCTAGATATTATTGTAGAGGATAACCCATTATCTTCTTATGTGGAAGCAAAAGATGTGATCTACATAACCAAGGAAGAAAAGCATAGAATATATGCCCCTTGGCATTACTCAGTCATAATCAAAGAAGTGGGAAAAAAATTCAACCACCAATATCTAAGAAAAAAACTGATAGACATATGGAAGATACAGGGATCCTCTATCCTCATAGATTTGGGATCAGATTTCTACACAGTAAAATTGAACTATGAAGAACATCGGTCAAGGGCCCTTCAACAAGGTCCATGGTTTATTGTCGGGGCATTTATGTCAGTGAGAAACTGGGAGCCCAATTTTTTCCCATTGGAATCGAAATTCCAAACCACGGCAATTTAGGTTAGACACCCGCAACTCCCAATTGAGTTTTACGATGTAGGTATCCTCAAAAAAGTAGGGAAAAGGATTGGAAAGCTAATCAAGATCGACACATGCATCTCATCTACTCTGAGAGGTCTCTATGCTTGGATCTGTGTTCATATCCCCCTAGATACCAAGGTAATAGACTCAATTGTCATTAGAACCCACAAACAGTTGCTCCAATATGAGGGGGATGGTTTTCTTTGCAAATCGTATGGATGCCTAGGCCACATAGCTACAAATTGCTCTCAAACACAACTCAACATTGATAAGCAACAAGAAGCAGGTCCAGCTGACGTGCCGGTGGATGCAGAAACCAGGGAGGAATGGCACACAGTCTCATTCAGAAAAGGTAAAGAAAGGAGGTCGGAAGGAGGTAAGTCCTCAATAAATAAAACTAGAACAGGTAATTTTTCCTTCTCTCGTAAGAATCTAGGTAAGCATGTTGCCTTAGACATGTCTTCCTTCTACAGCAGAGGCATGGACGATAACAACACAGGTGGAATGGGTCCAAACCCCACACCCATTGGTAGGCCCAATCTTACCTTAGGTAATGATAGGCCCATTGAGAAACAGGCCCAGCACTCTATTAAGAGGCCCGTATTAGACAGGATCAACCCAGAGCCCAACTTCCAACCAATTAATCTCTTGAACCAAACCAAGGTTCAACCTACCGAGGAGCCCAGCAAAGTCAGGCCTAGTAATTGTTCTAGCTCCCAAAAGGCTAATCACATAGGCTGAACCAGGGGTACCTCCCAGAATAATTAGGTACATTTAGGTCAACATCCCAATAAACAATGCTCCCTTAATTCTTCTGTTTCCAATCCTAATAGGGAAATCTTTTCCCAACAACTTGTCATGTTGGGAGAAAAGCGAAGGTCTCATCCTCAAAATACGCAACCATCTTAGTCAGTCACTATGCAATCTTTGTCTCATTCTCCTGGGAACCAAACAATTTCTCACAGTCAAATCAAAGACTGCGATATGACTATGGAGGAGTAGTTTCTACCTTGTTGTTGTCTGATACTTTTAAGATTAACACTTTCTAAGAGAGCTCTATTAGCTCTGTACCTTCTTCTTCTTTCTAGATTTCCCTTACCAAAAATGAAGACTCAAAATCCTCAGACCCCTATCTCCAACACACCCTCGATCCTAACTACTTTTATCTCATCCTCTCTTCTACTGGATCACCAACCATCCTCATAGTTGGATATGGGTTTGATAGAGCTAACAGTTCTAGTTCAGCTATATTAGAAGGGATAATTAATTAAAATCCTGATTTAGGACCCTCACTTTTTAGCTCAGGTGATAATGGAAAGGATGGACTAAGGGCTAAGGAACTTTGGATAGAACATATAGATGACTGCCCTTATGAAGTTAACCAACAAAGCACCCATAGTCTCCCTAACCCCAGAAATATTGAATGGAGAGATGACTATGACAAGTCAATCTCTTCTTTTCTTCCCTTCAAAGTTGGACATCTTTCTAAGAGAGGGTCAACTTTTTGTTCCAATCTATGGGTACCCCCACCTAAAGGAGATCCACCTGTTAACTCTTTTAACCCCAATAATCTCGAGCACTGCAATAGAGTCGATACAGAGGGAGAAAACATTAGAGGCTCTAAAGGAAAACAATGTAGAGTTGGAAAAAATTTTGGCACCCCTAAGAGTTCCAAGAACAGAAGCAGTAACACTAGAAAGGCCCCTTCATCTCACCTTCAAGGATATGGTAAGCGAACTAACCATAGTCTTTATCCCCCAGGATCTCAACATCTTCGACCTGGAGAGAATATCACCAAGCATGGATATAGGGAAATGCTACAAAACAAAAATGTCCCCTTTAACCAAGAAGAGGAAAAGATTAAGATATCTGATCATGCCTAACTCGGAGGGGGCAAGGAAATAATGCTGGACAAGTCCCCCCATCAAAGTTAATGATGAATTCCATCATCTGGAACACTATAGGGGCCAACAATGCAGAGTTCAGGAGACACTGTAAGGCCATGGTGGATATGCACAAACATGTTATTCTAGCTCTCCTGGAAACCAGAATGGGTGACCACAATCACCTAGCTGAAGAGCTAGGCTTCTCTAAGAAAATTCAATATCCGGCTGTTAGAAACTCTGGTGGTTTAGTCATCATGTGGAATGAGGATAATCTTATCATAAATGACATCAACATATCCCCTCAAGGGATTCACATTGCTATCGAGGTCAGTGGTCTTCCATCATTATGGTTTTTTAGTGAAATTTATGCTAGTAATCTGTTTGAGGAAAGAAAAAACTTATGGAACCAACTAAGGAAGTTTGATGATTCCATTAAGGGCCTTCCAAACAATGCTTGGTTGGTGGGGGTGATTTTAATAAGATTCTAAAATCCTCTGACAAGTTTGGAGGTAATAGCCTCAATTATAATAGAGCAACCTATTTTTGGGACTGCATCAATCATAGTGGGCTCATTGACTTAGGATTCAGGGGTAGTAGGTTCACTTAGACCAATAAAAGATATAGGAATAGGATTGCCTTAATCCTAGAAAGATTAGTGTAACACCCTAAAAAAAATTGATAAAATATGTGAAATTTGTGATTTTATATGATTTGATTATTTTATCCCTCTTCGTAATTCCATTATGGTATTTTTGGGGTGTGGGAGTGATTGAAATAATTTTTAATGCATTTTGATATCGTTTATGCGATATTGTAGTTTTTGATGACTTTGAGAGACTTATTATAGACTTATCAGGATATCTTTTGATCCGTGCGACGGATGGCCAAACTGACTGTTCCAACAGCTCTGAAATATGATTTTAGTCTAGGTATACCTTTGGTTCGGGTTTTGATGTACCTGAACTCATTTCGATCTATTGATCGGAGAGTTGAAAAATTAAAAATATAGGTGTGGAACCCACATTTGATCGAAAAGACCTCGGATGGAAAATTTGACTTCAACAGCATATCCAGAATATCAATTTTAGGGTGTTAGCATATTTGGTATTATTTTACAGCTTTTAAATCTCATTTCGACCCTCGATTTGGAAAATTGTGATTTCAGATTTCGGGGGTCAACTTTGTGAAAATGATATTTTTAAAAAAATTTGACTTTGCGAACGCATCCGGAACGTTGAATTTAGTATGTTTGCATAGTTCTTTTGTATATATCAGACTCCGAACGAATCCCGAGCACCCCGTCGAAGTTCGGATTAGACTTTAAAAAGAAAAAACTGTTGTCATAGCAGATTTTCAGCTATATATTGCTGATTTTCTCATCTTTTTGCCCATTTTGCTCATTTTTCATCTTGTCTCTTGAGAGTTAAACCCTAAAATAGTATGAGAGCTAAAAGTGAAGTTTGTGGGTGCTTGAAAAGCTAGATTAACACTTAATTCTTGATTTTATTATGGATTTAAGTTAAAAATTCATCATTGTCTTAGTAATTTTTGATAAATTTCTCAAAACCCCAAAATTTTTAGAGCTTGATTTTAAACATCAATTTCACTCATTTTCACTTGAATAATATTTTTATCTTATAATTACTAGTTTTTCATCAATTTAACCATCAAAACAACTTTGATTTTTTATTTTAACCCGGATTTCAAAGATTTTACCCGGTAAAGCTTAAAAATAATTTTTCTTCTATTTGAACCTCATTTTTTACTTTATTTAACTTGGGTTTTCAGATGTATGTTCCTAAAAATATGAGGAACATGTTTTCAAAGTAAAGTTTTAATTTCACCCTTCTTTTTCGAAAATTCATTTCGGGGGTCCGTTTTGACCTCGAACCAAAAGTAGTCAATATGGGTGTCGTTGGTTTTATTTTGACACATATATTTTATATTTGATATCTTTAGTGAAGTTCGATATTGTTCGTGAAAATTAAGGTCATGGGTTTGAAATGTAGCTGACCGGTTTCGGCTTTTGAGGTAGGTTATGGCTTAACTCTTTCAGACTGGGCTGGATAGTATATGATGATACAAAATGCATGTTAAGGGTGGAAAATAATCATGAAAAATGGTTATTTATGTGTTGTTCCCGTGTGAGGGCCTATATATATTGTAATTATCGAAATTGAGTTATTATGTGATATGTGTGACCGTGTGGGGTCCTATATGATATTAATAGCCTTGAATACATGTGAATAATTGTATAGTGTTGTTAAGATACTTAATATGGTACCATTGGTGTATTGCGATTATATTCATACTTTATTTGGCATATGAAACATGTGAAAATTCGTGGATGAAACTGAAATAATGAGTGGATATTGGCTCTCATGGATGTGGAAATATATCATTGTGGTTGGTTGTGAAAATACTCATTGTGATTGGTTGTGAGCATTACATACTCATATCATAATTATTCATGAAACATTGATACCACCGTGGCAACATCTAAGAAACACTGGCAACACCTTTTTGAAACCCTCCCCGAGGGATTTGCCAGGGAGGAGATATTGTAACACCTTATAAAAAAAAATTTGATGGATGTGCCGGAAAGGAGATATGAGATATGTGGATTGTATACGGGTTGACGAACCCTTATGGATCCTGCGTTGGGATGCTTGCCTCCGTAGGTGTATACGAGGATTGTGCAATGATCCCGGAGGTTGTGCGACGACCTCGTGCATCATCATCATCTTCTTCTTCATCATAATATACATTGCACTTACTTTATTGCGTTATGTTTTGTTGTATTGCCATATTGACTTGTCATCTATGTATTTGTCGTATCTTCTTTTACTTGTATTTGATGATCTTGTATATGCATGTTCCCCCTTGTTCTTCTTATATGTGATGTAATACGTACTTTTGTTCTATCATGGTGTGATGTTGCAATATATGTGAGATATATTAGAACTGTTAGTGCAAGCGGTGTGGGCTACCGTTGTGGGATATTTTTTTATTGTAGGTGATGCGCCATTAGTGTATATTTTGTATGTTTTATTTGCTACTTTTCTTGGTCAGCCTATGATACCTACTGAGTACAAGTGGACCGTACTCATGCCAACTGCGCCCTTTCGGTGCAGGTCCTAGCTCGAGTGAACCTCCGCTTAATTGACTTGGACGATTGTTAGAGCTTCCAAGGTAGGGGTTGGACATTCATGCGTACGAAGTTTACCTCTATCTTTCTACAGTAGTTATATCTTTATTAGTATTCAAAAACAAATATTATTCCTTTGTTCTTAGTTTTTTGATGTATTTGACTCTTGGATTATATTAGAATTTCTTACACTATTGACACCTGGTTTTGGGCATGATTGGTATGTTGGATAAGTTTTTTTCGCATTATTATGATTACTTATATGATTTGGTTTCGTTCTAAAAGTCTTATCTTGGGATATTTCTGCCTTTTCCACTTTTCATATCAGTTTGGGTGCTAGGCTTACTTGTTAAGGTGTGCCGTGACAAGTGTCATCATGACCCTCATTTTTGGGTCGTGATATTTAGATAGATGCTTGGCCAATAATTCTTGGATGAACCTCTTCCCAGATGCTACTGTTACTCACCTTTCTAGGACTTACTCTGACCATTCTCTCTTCCCCCTCAATCTGCATAAAAAGGTCCCTTTGTTCTCTAAAACTTTCATACTGGAAACCATGTGATACTCTCACCCTACCTTTACCCATATGGTTAGGAATTCCTTTGGGGATGTTGTGTACCTTACCCAGGTAACTTCTCACTTTGAGAAAGCTATTACAGACTGGAATAAGTCCGCCTTTGGTAATATCTTCCATGAAAAATAGAGGTTACTGGCTAGACTGGCAGGCATTCAAAAATCTGAGGCCTACCCCCATAGTACCTTCTTGCTTGACCTACAATCTCAACTTTCAGTGAGCTATAGTGAGATCCTCAAGTGGGAACAAGAGTTCTAGAAGTTGAAATCTAGGATTAATTAGCTCACTGAGGGAGACTCTAATACCCAATTCTACCCTTAATAGAAGAAGAAGAAGAAGAAACGAGATCATCTCCCTTAAAGATAATCTTAGTAACTGGAGCTACTCCCAAGAGGAAATTAGAAGCAATATCCTCAAATTTTACTCTAAGCTCTACTCCTCTGACTGTACTTTTTCTCCAATGCAGTGCCAAAGAAACCCTTCTTCTAAAGGCTCTATTTTTCCCTCTAATCATCTTAGGCTAGAAGCCACCCTTAATCAGACAGAGATAAAGAGGGTTGTTTTCTCCTTCAAGCCTTATCAAGCCCCGAGCCTTGATGGGCTGCACCCCTTCTTTTACCAGTGGTATTGGGATATTCTGGGACCAACTGTGGTCAAATTCTGTGAAGATACCTTTACTTTGGGCATTATGGATCAAAGGGTGAATATCACCTATTTGTGCCTCATTACAAAGTGTAATAATGCCATCAACCTTAGGAACTTCAGACCCATTGGACTTTGTAACACCCAATACAAAATCATCACCAAGATTTTAGCCAGTAGAATAAAGTTACACTTGGATAACATTATCAACCCTAGTCAATCTAGCTTCTTAGCTAACAGAAAGGCTTCAGATAATGTCATCATTGTCCAGGACTACATCACCCATTTTAACAAAATGAAAGAAAAAAAAGTCAATATGATCCTCAATATTGATCTAGCAAAGACCTTTGACAGAATTAAGTGGTCTTTCATCAGGCAGGCCCTGACCTTTTTTAACTTCCCTCCTAAGATGACCAACCTCATCCTTTCTTGTATCTCAACCTTTTCTATCTCAATTCTTATTAATGGTAGCAAAATTGATTTTTTCAGTCCTACTAGGAGAATTAGACAAGGGATCCCATCTCCCCATACATATTCATTATTTGTATGGAACTTCTATCTAGGAGAATTCACCACGAGGTTGATATTCTCAATTAGACTCCCATCTCTATCAACAATAAAGGCCCTAAAATTTCTCATCTTGTCTTTGCTAATGATCTTACCCTATTTTCCAGGGTTTATATTAAGAATTGTCAAACTATAATGAACAACCTGAACAGTTTCAGCCACCATTCTAGTCAAAGGGTCAATACCACCAAGTACAAGATCTTTTTCTCTAAGAACTGCAGTGCCCAGGATAGGACCACCATTGCTCAAAGCCTTAATATTAAGGCTAGGGAGGACTTTGGGAAATACTTGGGTTTTCTAATTTTTAATAAAAAAGTTCAGAATAAAGATTTTCAATTCATAATTGATAATTTGAATGCCAAGTTGGGGGGATGGAGGACCAAAATTTTTAACTTGTATGGCAGAACTACTCTTGACAAAGCTTCTCTTAATAGCATGCCCAACCACATCATGCAATACATTTCCATTCCTAGTCGAATCCAGAAGCACATAGACATGATCCAAAGAAACTTTATATGGGGTTCCACCAGTGAGGAAAAAAGGATGCATCTAGTCTCCTAGGTAGATTCACTCTTCCTAGGAATGAGGGTGGATTAGGGATACAAAAAGCCAAACTCAAAAACAAGGCTATGCAAATAAGTCTGGTTTGGAGATTCTTTCATAAGCCTTCCAAGTTATGAGTCTTTATCCTTAAATCCAAATACAGTCATAATGGGGAGCAATGTCATTCTTCAGCTTCCAGAACCTGGAAAAACATTTTCAAAGGTTGGCTAACCTATAAGGAAGCCTGCTCTTGGAGTGTCAAGAATGATAGGGAGGTTAGCATCTAGCTGAATAAATGGATCCCCAACAATCCAGCTTTGAAGGACACCATCCAGGGGCCCCTCACCAGGGAAACTTTGACCTTAATCTCTCAGATGTCTGGCAGAACAATTGCTGGAATTTTGAAGACCTGTCCCTGGATATACCCCTTAACATCAAGCATCACATCTAAAGCACTTTTTTTCCAATAACAAGATCCAAAAGGACTCCTCTCTTTGGACCCAAAATGGGAATGCCCTCATCTCCTATAAAAGTGCTTACCTTAACCTCAGTCGGAAGGCTAAGATAGATCCCAATCTAAATATCACTGATTGGAAATATTTGTGGAAGCTCCATATTTCGAATAAAATAAAATACTTTCTATGGCTTATTTTGCTAAACAGACTACCAGTGGATGGTAACCTGGCCAATATGGTCCTCAATATCAATTCTGTCAGTCAATTTTTTAATTAGCAAACTAAGAACCTTTCTCACCTTTTCTTTTGTTGTACCTACTCCCAAATCTTTTGGAAGAATATGTTGGATAGGAACAGCAGAACCTCAGGGGTTTCTCTCTCAAGCTTTTCAGCTCAGAACTAGAGCACCACCTGGAAAATCATTCGTAATAAATCTTTTGACAAATTTCTACTATGGCAAATGTTGTTACCTTTCTGTTTTTGGTATTTATGGAAGAACCGGAATGGTAACATTTTTAACAACAAGTCCTAATTAGCCTCATTTAGCCAAGCTTATGCCGAGGACATTACATATAATTAGCTCAGGGGTGATAGACATAATGTCAAGCCTATGTCTTCCAATGCTATCAAATGGAGTCCCCCGCACATGGACTCATACAAACTCAATATTGATGGATCGTGCCTAGGTAATCTGGGAAAAAAAGGTATTGGATGGGTGGTCAGGAACCACAACAGAGATTGAGTCATGGGTTTCACAAAAAGTTTTATAAAGACTTCTAACAACCAGATGGAGAAGGCTCTTAATGGGGGATTAAAGATCTGTGAAGAGCTTAACTATATCCCTTTGAAAATCAATACCGACTCTAAAAAAATTATTAAAATATTGCCTGATGGTAATCTATTTTATAATGGGACCATTGATAATTGCAGGTCCAGGTTGAGAAGACTGGGATGCCCAGTAGTTCAGCAGAACTTCAGAGAGAAGAACATGGTGGCTGACGCATTAGCAAAACACGATGCTTCAGCTGATATTTTTTAGCAATCTCTAATGCTAGCAATTCTCCTGTGTATGCCAGACAGGCTTTGTGGACAGACATGTTAGGAACTATTTTTGAAAGGAGTACTAGGACTAATATATCCCAACAAGACACTAACTCCTATGTTTTTGTTATTGAACCAAATTAGCATTTGGACTCTTGTAAACTATTGTTTTGGATTTTATTATTAATATATAACCCCTGGTTAACCAAAAAAATACATGAAGTAAGAAAATGAAAAAGACAAAAATAAAATATACGCATAAGCATATACATACATATACACATGATTAATGTACATAGTATAGAAATAACGGTCATAAAAGTAATCGTAAATTATGTGACAAATTCATAAAGTATTATTCCACTTATAACGTTAATGAACTTTAATAAAAAATTATAAATGCGTAGGTTAAAAAAATAAATTACATACAGTATAAAGAAGTATTACATAAATATTTTGAAATAATAAGAACAAAATGGACATTGCATAGGATACTGCGGAGAAAGTGGGGGAGGGGGGGGAGCGTGTTTCATTATTGTTCAAAATTAAGGGGAAGTTTGATTTTTAAATGGATGTTGGGGGGTGAAAATATAATTTTATTTTTTCATAAAATAACCAAATTTTCATAAAACTCTAAACTTTTAAAAAATTAGATTTACACTTTTTATAATTTTTATCATCAAAAGTAGCTCATTACCTTCATGTACGATTCATTATTTTTCATTCATTTTGACAATTAGGATTAAAAAAATATTTGAAAATAATTTTTTTTCTTAGAGTAGAAATAATAATCTTATTTTTTGTCATTAACATTTTGATTCGTATTAACATAGTATAATCAGAGATAAAGGATAAATAATTCAAAGCATAATGTGACACCGCTCAGGTAATGTGTGACGGATTATACTCAATTCTTTCATGGACAATGAATTATACTTTACTTTGAGAAATGTTGATAACTTTTGATTATGCTACTAATATTAATATATTTTTAATTAATATTTTGAATTAGTTATGTGGCACCTCTCTTTTATCATATTTATTATATTTAATTATATATCATGAGTTATAAAAATAAAATTCACCGTCACGACTTAGGCTGCATTTATTTATTTTTTTAAATTCAGACGTCTGAACCTGAATGCATATCTGAATGATTAAGATGTTGTCTCTAGATCAGAAAACTGAATGATTAAGATTGTTTTTAAACACCTGAATGTGTAAAAAAAAATTATTTGTATATATGATAAATTATAAAATAAAACTCAAATAAAAAACTAATTATATATTAGAAAAATATGTAATTTAATACAACAAAAATATTATTTGGTTGAAAAAAATATTTAGATTTGCTAGTGATAGTGGAGATAGTTTATAATAGTGGTTATGATGACAATGATTGATGTTAGTGATTAATAATATTGGTGGTGATAGTTGTGATGGTTGGTATTGTAGTGACTGTTATGGTGGTGACGATTGATAGTGGTGGCGGTGGTTGTGATGTGACGTTGCTTGATATTAGTAGTTGGAGGTGTTGATTGTGATGACTGAAAAATGAATGCATGATGCTAGACGATGTATTAGTGCTAGTTGGAGATGTTGTTAGTTGTGATGGTGGAGATGGTTGTTAGTAGAGATAAATTGTAGTGATAGTAGTGGTAGAGGTGGCGTTACTAGTGACAATGGTGGTGGCGACCGAAGAATGTGTGAAGGTTGTGATGTATTAGTGGTAGTTAGCAGTGGTGATAATTGTGATACATGAGTTGATGATGATGGTGTTGTTGATACAAGAACGATCATGAAGATAAACGTTTTTGAGTATTTTGGACGTAACCTCGGAGGTGTACGAGTTGAAGTGTTAAAAAGGGCTCCAAACCGCCCCTAAAAACACTCCATGGGTGCCTATTTGCCTACTTGGTTACTAAAGTGCCTTTTTGTCATTTTATCTTTTTATTTGTAAAGTACTATAAATAGAACAATATAGGGTTTTAGTTTATTAGTTATTGTTGGATATTGTTGAAAGAACACATCTCTTGAGAGAGAGGGTCTCTAGGCCTAAACTAGGACATGAACAAGTGTGGATTCACTTATGATTGTGTATTACTTGAAAACGTTGGTGCTTGAGCGGTGGAATCCCTCTTGTGTCACGTAAGAGTGTGGTGTTTCTATTGTAAGTCTTAGGGGTTCTTAGATTTAATACATCTTTAGATTCTTAACCTTGTAATAGTGTATGTCTCACTTCCTATCTTTACATATCATGTACTAGTTGTGTAGTCTAATGAACCGTTTGATTCTTGTTGTTCTTGTAATCTTGTAACCGTTGGATTGTTGTTATTGTAGTGTTGTTCCTCTCGTTATTGTTGTTTATCTCTTGTTGTTGTTAGTGTTTTTGGTGTCATTTACACCTTGTTTCTTGATGTTGTTGGAACTGAGATTTGGTGTTTGTTGAGCTCTCGGGTTTTTCTTTATTTGTGGACTATTTTTGGTTTATTTTTTATACGTACCAAATTAATATCGTATCATTTGGTATCAAAGCTTGTGGTTGATTTTGTTCCAACAAAATCAATCTTGGGCATGCTAGAAAAATCAAAAAAGAAAAAGAAGTGTTCTTGTTCTTATTTTTGTTCTTGTTCATGGCCAAGAAACTTGTAGTGTTCTTGTTCTTGTTCTTGTTCTTATTTTTGTTCTTGTTCATGGCCGAGAAACTTGTAGTGTTCTTGTTGTAGTCTTGGCCGAAATTTGCGGAGTCTAGGTCTAGAATTTCTTTGTTGTTATTGTTATTTCTTGATTCACTAACACTAAAGGTATCTAGATCTATATTTGAGCTTAAAAACTTGTTAAAGTTGTGTTGTGAACAAAGACCTAGACTGAAATTTGTGGAGGTTGGAGTGGGCGTAGAAGGTGTTGTTATTGTTGTTCTTGAAAAGTTGTTGTGTTCTTGTTGTTTTCATCACTTCTCTTATCTTGACCAACTTAAAGTAGTTAATAGATCTACAAAAGGTGAAGACAAAGTTGGAAGACTTGTTGGTGAAAGGACTAGCTCACATCACTCTTGACTTGACAACAACTTTTTCAACCACTTTTCTTATTTCTAGGAGCCTTGTTTTGTGGAAACTAGTACAAGTCTAATCTCACCTTTTTGAGTTGAATTTGAAAAGAGTTACAAGACTTGTGTTTTTCCCTTCTAATACTAATTGTCTTCCATTCCAAAAGTATAAGGACTAAAAATTCCAAGAATGGTGATTAAAACTTGTGTGGACCCGTGATCAATTAGGGGGTGACACGTCACCAATTATTGTTCACACGATAAATTTTAATCTCAAATTTGATCTTCTAGTTTTATTTTGTTGTTTCTTTTGTTGATTCCAATACTAACTTACAAGCTAGTAACCACTTACTAGATTGTGAGTTGGTTTGAAACCGTTCTTTGTGATTACGTTCTTGTGTATTTTTTTTTATTTTTGAGTCGTTGTAAACATTGGAATTCACCTCTCAACACCTCACGGAGTACAAGCAAGTATACAACACTTTTGATATTAAGTGTGAGGAATCCAAGAACATAGAAATAAAAAGAGAGTGTGAGGACCTTTCTTTTACAACTAACCCGTTTGTTGTTTTGTAGTGAAACTTCTTGGATAAACTCAATTGAGCCGGATGAGATTGAAGGAAAATCTTAAGATGGAGAGGAAGCCAAGGTGCAAAATGAAGACGTTGGCCGAGACTTGAAATTGTTGTGTTCTCGATTTCTTCTTATTTTGTGGACTGTTTTGGAGCCATTTTCATTTGGCTAGTGCCATGAATTTGCGGTCAAATTCCTCTCAAGATGGAGAGGATAACACAAGCACGATCATGAAGATGAACATTTTTGAGTATTTTGGATGTAACCTCGGAGGTGTACGAGTTAAAGTGTTAAAAAGGGCTCCAAACCGCCCCTAAAAACACTCCATGGGTGCCTATTTGCCTACTTGGTCATTAAAGGGCCTTTTTGGCATTTTATCTTTTTATTTGTAAAGTACTATAAATAGAACAGTAGAGGGTTTTAGTTCATTAGTTATTGTTGGATATTGTTGAAAGAACACATCTCTTGAGAGAGAGGGTCTCTAGGCCTAAACTAGGACATGAACAAGTGTGGATTCACTTGTGATTGTGTATTGCTTGAAAACGTTGGTGCTTGAGCGGTGGAATCCCTCTTGTGTCACATAAGAGTGTGGTGTTGCTATTGTAAGTCTTAGGGGTCCTAAGATTTAATACATCTTTGGATTCTTAACCTTGTAATAGTGTATGTCTCACTTCCTATCTTTACATATCATGTACTAGTTGTGTAGTCTAGTGAACTGTTTGGTTCTTGTTGTTCTTGTAATATTGTAACCGTTGGATTGTTGTTATTGTAGTGTTGTTCCTCTCGTTATTGTTGTTTATCTCTTGTTGTTGTTAGTGTTTTTGGTGTTATTTACACCTTGTTTCTTGATGTTGTTGGAACCGAGATTTGGTGTTTGTTGAGCTCTCGGGTTTTTCTTTATTTGTGGACTATTTTTGGCTTGTTTTTGATACGTACCAAATTAGTATCGTATCAGTTGTTGACGGCAATGTTAGCGGTGAATATAATTAGAATAATAGAGGTAGTACGTGTGGTAGCAGTTGACAATGGTGGAGGTAGTTGGTGGTGGTTGACAATAGTGGCGATGACAGAGGTAGTTAGTGGTGGTGATGGAAGATTATGAATAGAGTGACGGCGAATATTATTCAACACCAGAATACCTCTTCAGACCTATTAAGACTTGGTTCTAGATCTGAATGATTAAGACCTATTAAAAGCTATTAAGAGTTAAAATCTTAATAAAAAATAAATACACTTAATGGTCTGAAGTCTAAACCATTAAGATTCAGACCTCCATTAAGTGCAAACAAATGAGGCCTTAGACTCCTTTATCGACTTAACTTAGACTTTAAATTAGTACTAATAATAAATGTAATAATAATTAAATATTTAATAAATTGTTGGTCAATATTCAACTACCATTTTGTTGGAACTAGTTTAACCGCACGTGTCTCGCACGTGTCTCGCACGTGTAACGATTGATTATTTAAAATTAAATGATTTTATCTGAGATTTTTAATAAAGTATAAAAAGTTCAAATCACTTTTCAAAAATGTTTCACACTTTAATAGAATAATGTAAACATAAACATATATTTAAGTATAAGCACACATATACATGCAATTCCTCTTTTTCTTGTCAAAAATCTATCAAAAAAAAATTAATAAAATTATCTTACTTATTTTACCCTCATCACTTATCCATACAAATATTTTAGAGTCTCATTCTGATGATTGTGTTGGCGAATTAAAAAAAAAAAAAAAAACATACAACTAACATACTCATCAGTTACAATACTAACCCGCCTAAATATTGATATTGATAACGCTACATGATTCTACAAAAAGTTGCCAATGATCATAATGTTTAGACTGTGGATTGTCAACTATTATTCTCAAGGATTTTTTACTTTTCAAAAATCTTATCAAAAATCAATCAAATCTGAAGAAAAAAATTTAAAGATCTTCTGATCTTTCTTGTCAAAAATCTATCAAAAAAATTGTTAAAAATTATCTTACTTATTTTACACTTATCACTTATCCATACAGATAATTCATTTATGTTGCTTTATTATTCTTCTGTTAATTTTGTGCACATAAAAAATAAATCAGAATGCACTGAAATATAAAGATTAAAAAAAATATATGAACGAGATAAATCCTCAAATCAACAATTTAAGTATTAAAATTACACTCCCGTATTAATTTAAGAATGGATAATCGAATCATCATTTTAAATAATAATATGTATGCATTCTTCACAACTGTGAATGATTAAGATGTCTAAAATATCTCACTCCAGAAAATCTTAAGTACGAATGAAATCTCTCCATTCGTCATATATTTTTCGTTGATTTTAAATGTTGTGAGGACCGACTTGAGCTAAATGATGGATGTTTATTACCATTTGATTGATGGAAAAATATTAACTTATAATTTGTGGTAGCTATTATAAAAAGAAAAAAAGAGACCCGAATTACTCAAATCTGAAAGAGATTGAAACTAAAATTAACAAACAAACAAAAAAATAAAAAAATTATCACTCCATCCAGCTTCACGTATGATTTATTCAGTATAACAGTTAAGCATATTTGAGGAGATAATATAGCATGTATGGGAGTGAAGGTTGGCATTTTTAAAGGAGAATAGAATTTTGTTTGAAAATTTGTTGTGTATTGTGGAGTGTTGAGTGATTATAAGAAGAAGAGGAGGACTAATTTTTAGCTGTCCTTCAATTACCTAAACTTGACTAAATACTTTTTAATTCTTTCGAATTTTCATTAATTTAATTTGATGAAGCAAAGAGCTCCGTCAATTTACCTCTTTACTTTCTTTTTTTGATTTATCGGTATGCTTCAAATACATAGAAATAATTTTGAGAATACACTGAAAAGTAAAAATTAATGAAGAAGATGAAATAAGACATGATAATTATTTTACTAACCAAAGAAATTCGGGCCATTATTAATAATTGTAATTTTACACAACTTTCACAACTATGATAGATTAACATGTCTAAAGCATCTCGGTGTAACACGAGTGAAATCACTCCGTACGTTAATCATCCTACATCGATTTAGAATACCGCACGGATCAACTTGAGTCAAGTGTACCTCAACACCTAAATATCTGATCCTTATCATCATTGGATTGGTGGAAAACTATTGATTTACGCTTTGTGACAGCCACTATAATGAAGGAAAAAATGAATGTATTAAAATTGGTACCAAAAATTAAACAAAAAATTATTAGTGATAAAGTATAAATTTATCACTCCGTCTAGCGTCACGCATGATTTGTTCATGTAATTCTTAAACGTGAAAAAGGGTGTGTGTTCTGTTGTGCCTCTACGCACACGCAAGTGTACGTGATCGTATAAGTAGTATAAAAATTTAGACAGTCAGATATCATTCCCACGAGGATCAATAAACTAGAAATTTATTTAATCTTTAGTTTAAGATAATTGGGTATTAAGTGCTTGAAAGTATCAAGATGATTTTGATTTTGTCAATAAAATGTAAATTATTAAACAAGAAATAATTAGTGACGACTAGAGCAAAGCAAGCAACGGTTGTAATCAGTAATCAGGATGATTCCAGGGTTGAGGTATTTCGAACAATCATACAATTCTTTATTCTTATCACAGTCTAATTGGTTATCAGGTTGATGATTCGCAAGGTTTATGCAACAATCTTAGTCCCCCGACCTCAAATCTTTTATCTATTGAATGTTATAGCTACAACTCCCGCAGAGATACAACAATTTTTCTAGATTCATAAAGCTGTCTTCTTGCAATTGAACCAAGCAAAGCTTCTAGGTATATCCATATCCTAGATGCTAATTTAAATCCCTTATTTTATAAAAGAAAAAAAACCTTACTCTCTAATTTCTTCGTTCTATCCTACGATTCTCCTCCCGGATGCACATAGAAATATAGATTTATTCTAATGGTTGCCAATTATTAAAATAGTAAGCTCAAGAAATTAAGAACAACCCAGATGATAATCCAAAAAGAAACTATGAATAAGAGTATCAAAGAGTAATCATATTTTTAGCCTCAACCCCAGAAATAGGGTGCTTAGCTACTCATATTTTAATTCATCATCCAAAATAACTAATTAATCATACCCAAAACAAATCTTGAAGTAAAGAAATTGAAAAGAATGTCTAAGAACCCTAAAAAGGAGAAATTTCTGCTTTTCTGCCGTTGCTATCTTTGCCAAAAAATTCTCCCAAAATTATCTTGGATTTTCCTTTTATAGCCGGGACAAAACACTTAAAATCTTATTTTTTATATTTTCTAATTTTTGTGTAATTTTTTCACTTCCTTTGATCCAATTAGTTTTCTTTCTTATTTTATTAATAACTCTTTTTGCTCTTACTTTCTATTTACATGGTGTTATAAACCACCAATCTGTCCTAGTTATTATATGTGGGTATAATTTATCTAAAAACGACATTCCTAAAAGTATATCTTTTGATGTTAATTCATAATTATAGATTTCTTCTATTGTTAATATTTTATCCCATACTTGTGTTTTTACATTCTTAGCTTTAAATAACTAGGTATTTCTGGTTGTTGAGTAATATCTTCTGGTATAATCATATCTCGGGTCATTCCTATTTTTACAACTTGTATAGGTGATTTAACTTCATCATACAATATCTCTGCTGGTGCCGTATAAAATTTTATAAAAAATAGGTTGCCTTTGGTTATTCTTTTGAAAATGTTAAATGAATCATATATCTCTGGTATACTGGATATGGATTACTTAGTAACATATATACCCAAGACGGAAATGAAATATCCAGTATACCAGAGATATATGATTCATTTAACATTTTCAAAAGAATAACCAAAGGCAACCTATTTTTTATAAAATTTTATACGGCACCAGCAGAGATATTGTATGATGAAGTTAAATCACCTATACAAGTTGTAAAAATAGGAATGACCCGAGATATGATTATACCAGAAGATATTACTCATTTTGCCACACGGCGCGTCGCGCCATGCCTTCAATTGCTATTTTCCATAAAAATCTGGGCAATCGTGGAGCTCAAGTATTCCTTGAAATTTGTAAAATGTACCCTCACCGCGACGCGTCACTATCACGGTGAGCCACTGAATTTGGACAATTGTGAAATATCCATCCTCCGCGACGCGCTAAACTTCCAAGTGAGAATTTACGCCTCTCCGTGATGCATTAATTTCGCGAACCTTCACTGGAATTTGACCATTTCTATTTTGTTGGTCAGCGCTACACGGAGTGTCTTCAATGAGGATTCCTACTTTCCAGCTTTCCTTTTTAGCTTTATTCCACTCCCTTGTATTCCTTCAATCCTTCCATATCATCATTGTATCCAAATGCGCACATTTCTTCATGATTTTTAGCCTGAAAGTACTAATCATATCCATTAGGCACGAAATGGAATAAAAGCTTAATTATACTTGAGAATTCATACAAAAGTTCTTGAACTAAGTCTAAATCTGGGTGCATATTGATGCTTTAAGCATATAAATATGCCCAAGATCACCACCCCACACTTAAAACCTTGTTCGTCCTCGAACACTTTAATTCAAAAGCACAATTACATCCTCTTTCCATCACAATCTTAAAGTTATGTCGCAATGGGCACTTACACTTTGCAATAGTGTATTCTTACACCATCAGGTCAAAACAATTTTAGCATATGAAGCAATTTAGTACAAGTTTATCTATCTTGATAATGAATTTCTAACATGTCGGCAAACTCAATCAAAGAAACACAATAAGTAATCTAGCTTTCATCCGCATGTATCCTCACTCAAGAAAATTTCCCCATATTAACTCACACTGATATCTATGCAAAAATAGGGGAGTATCAACATCAAATCACTTTTTCTCAACAAAGAATTCATACATGCTAGTGAACGAACCATAAGTTTGTCCTTAGTGTACTACTCCACTAATAGTCAGATGTTTAGGTGATGAATCAACTAGGTCTTTTTCGGGTTGTAATAAAGGCTTGGGAATAGGTAGGTACTATTTGGGGAAATAGTGACTATTGCTCCTAAGCGTTTCAGTACAAGAATTATCAATTAACTCTGTTTTCCAACACCAATTTAACCTTCTATTTTCTCCCCATTCTTTCATTTTTCAACTCCTCTTTCAATTAGCTTATTTACTCAAATCGGGTTGGGAGTATTAGTTATTCCTTCCACATACTTCTCTTTTTTCGTACCTATTTTATGTTACGCACCCCTATTACAGTCACTCTTAACTTAAGAGAAAAGCCTTCGTTAAGGTGCACATTATCCAACTGGATCAGGGCCAAAACAAGTTCATTGTAACATTTTTGTTTACTAACTCCCAATTGCACCCAGCATCTTTAAACATCAACAACAACTATTTTGGGGACATTAAATTTTACCTTTTCCTACTCCTCTTTTACGCTCTTAATCTCCTCTAAGTTTTATATTAAAACGTTCAGGAGCTTATTTGGATCAAATTAAAATTTATTGAAGAAAGAATAGGGTTACATAACAGGCTACCAAAGAAAAAGGCTAAAGGCTCAACTGGGCTGACTAAGACTATGCACCAAGGTAGGTCTATTTAGGTTAGAAACACGACTGTCAAAGAAATGCCTACATCACTTCCTACACCCAACACCCAACACCTTTTATTTCGCTTTATAAACACACCGGCCAAGTTCTAGTCACTTCTATTCACGTAGAATATACACAAATCCTCACACTCACAGTGCATGCACAGAATCAAACCAAGGTTCCCAATCATGTTCTTTATTGAATTCAAAATTAAGCCAACACATCAAATTTTATTTATCGAGATTAAATCATCAGTACTCAAATCAAGACACTCTTATGCTCATTTATACTCAATTTAATTTTCATTACTGCGAAGATGGCTCATTCCACACACTCCTCTAAGATAGTGATTAGGTTCTCGTTTATTCTTTACTTCCTACGACCACTCCCCTTAAGATGGTCGTCATCCATCTATCATAGGGGATGGCTGTCGAGCCCTGTTTCGAATCGGTCGAAACAACGCACGGCATATGGTGACGTTTAATGACTCTTGGGTTTTAAAAATTTATGCTTTAGAGTCGCCACCTAACTTTTTAGGAAAAAAATATTTTTTATTGTAAAACTCTGGTTTAGTCTATTGAAAACATTTGAGATTCTGAGTAAGGATTTTGGTTACTCGAGGGGAAGGTGTTAGGCACCCCTCAAAGCCTATCCGAAGATAGTCCTTACACTTAGTTTAGAAAAATATTAGGAAAAACCATTTACCTCGTTATTTGCTTAAAACAGTGATATGAAAAAAATTTGTCATTATTTAGGGAAAGATCTCAAGGTATACAAATGCATCGCTAGAATATACCAGGATATGTAATGTAATTGTTGTAAAAAGATATATGTTTGTAGAAAATGTGGGGGAGGAAAAATTATATGTTTCATACATATTAAAAAGGTATAGACTTTTATGATTTCTATAAGAAAATATGTTCAAAATTAAATGATGTTAAAGTGGAGGAAAGTACACCTTTGACACGCATGAGAATCTATTTACTATAAAATAAACATTAGTATTTGTATATTCATGAGTGTATGAATAGATGTAAAAAAAAAAAAAGAAAAAAAAATTATTCAATTGGTGATTTCCAGTAGGTTTGTGCTAACATTGAAAATAAAGTAATAGTGAAGCGTATGCATATGTAATGGGGTTGAAACGAGGTGTGAATAACAATACTGATAATAGTAGTGGAATTAATAGTAATAAAAGAATAATTTTAATATAATATATCTTGTATATGATAGCCTAGGAACACATATCCACTTTGTAATTTGAAGACCTTTTAAAATCTGAAATTTTCAACTAAAGTTAGAAATAGGTAAGGCATATATATAGTAAACGAAATTGCATTTTTTTTTTATTTCGGGAGTTACTCTTCTACTGGATTGAAGTTTTATTTTTTATTTTATTTTTGGCAAAACATTAAAGTTGCGACGTCTATTTTAGAGAGAGAATATTCTTGAAATAAGTGATTAATTTGAAAGAAGTAGCCGAATATTAAGATTCCTAAAACCTTATTTTCAAGGAAAAAAAAAAAAGCTCATTCTTCACTAGTTGACTAGTCACGTGTTAATCGGTAAAGATAAAATGATACAAATAAAACATTAGTCATGTTTCATGAGAATCCACAAACATTAAGCAAAGTACGCACGATAAACTAATAATACTAACTTAAGCAATTTGATATAATGAAAAGGGATTAGTTACCATTCTATGCTAAGAATAACGTAATATGAGAAGTAAAGGGAAAAGAGTAAGAGATACTAGTTCCTAGAGAAGTTGATTTTCTAGCATTCGATACTCCGAGGCTCTGCGATTATCCTATAGCTGCTGACTCGATAATTGAAGGGGAGTTTCGAAGGAAACTCCGACTCCCGAATACACATGTAAGAAAAATAAAAAGGGATAAAGATTGGTGAACTTGTCATTGAGTTAACTATATAATAGTGCGAAGTCATTCTAATAAGAATCGCATAGTAAATAAATGATACGTACAAGTAGATTAAAGAACAACAACTAGCCTATATGTGATCAAATATGTGAGAATAAAACGAGAAAAGAAGTTAACCCATATCATTATACTTATGGGAACAAAACTATGATGCCTAGGTGCCAATCTTATGTCATGCCAATTGATTTGTGGGTTTTCCCTCTTTTTTTAAAAAAAAAAATAAAAAAAAAAGACACCAAAACAAGCATCTCGAAATTAATGCAAAACTTGATCTATTCGACTTAAAAGATACTCCTAACAAATTGTAAGGATAAACAGTGAAGATATATTCCTTTTCAAACTAATAGTATGAGTAAGGGAGGAGGATCAAACAAACTTAAATCTCATTTTCTACACTTCTTAAAAGAAAAACTCAAGAAATCTCAAATAAGTATTAGCTGTAAAACCATGTCTTGACGTATGGAACTAAATATGATGAGGAAGACATAAAGTTCAAAATCCAAAACCAAATCCTGTGATGCCACACCGGTAGCGAAAATAAACCAACGACGGAGTGGGCTAGAACGAAGCCTCAAAACAAAGAAGCATTTGGGAACTTAAGAGTTGCGAAGAAAAAGGTAAAGTTCCTAACATTGGTTCACTTTGTGATAAAATTTCGTGGATAATTCTGAACCATATTTATGTGAACAAGGCAGCTACGTAGGTCGTCGTGCAAAATGGCACGAGATGGTAGGCAGACTCCTAAAACTCCATCTGTAAACCAATCAGAACATGTAGGCACATTTGGAACCTAAAAAAAAGATATGTTTACACATCTTCTTGGACTCATATTTGTAATAAAATAAGACTAGGACATGAATTCTAAGATCCTACATTCAAGCAGTCAGTTATCAAACAGATGAACTTCAAAATCCTATCCTAAACTTAGTTTGCAGGGAACAAACAAAAGTACTAGTATAGATTCGAATCAAAAACCACCCAACCATTCACGTATTTATTAACAATATATTCACACAAGAGGCAGTTTCCGAAATTAAAATTATATCTTCCGATGAAATTCAAGAGAAGACATCACAAAACACACACTTAAGAAAAAATGAACAATTTTATAAACTTAGACCCAAATCACATATTTTCATACCCATAGCAGAGTGATCCAAGAATAAAAGGAGCCAAAACAAGGCGTTCTAAAGTGGAAGATACTCTTATGAATCCAAAATTTAATCCCAACAAAGATTCATTTTTACTTCATAATACACCGTAGGCAGCCCTCAAGACCTTAGGCACAGAATATGTAGCAATGAAATTTAACACATAATGGTGCTTTAAACTCAAGTTAAAGAGAAATGAACAAACCATAGGACAATCAAAAACTTGAAGCCAACATCGAATCTATATTGACAAACTTACGGACTTCTACAGACACATGAAAACAGGTTTCTTTGACTCAAAATATTACATTTGTCCACGAGGTCAAAAACGTAACAACAACAAAGGCCGGAGAACGAAACAACACATGTATTCGTAAAATTAAAGCAGAAGTGAAAGACGAAGATGAAAGCGAGATACAAGGCGGGTTTTACACATACCAAATATTCAAAACAGAACAACAGTATCTTGAAAAACTTTTACGACGACAACGATCCGTGAAGAACAAACAGTAACACGACAATCAACTTGAAGCCAAACATGAATTGTGCACTTATAAATTCATTTTTAGAATCGACAACAATGCAAACTTAATGAAATCGACATTCTGACCCAACCTTTTAAAAATCAACACAACTCGAACTTGGTCGGAATTCACAAACAAATCTATTTTATAATCAAAACCATATTTTGTCTGTAAAGATGACAAAATCGCCAACTATAACATTTTAAGATGGAACAAAATTACCGGTTCAAGAACTAATCGGAATAAGGAAAATAAAATAGATGATGAACGAAATCAAAGGGAAAGTTCGCACCTTTTTGGGGGCAGCGAACTGAGGCTTTTTTCGTCAAGATTTCAGCGACGAACTCGACTCGAAACTCCAAACTTGGATTGATATCGAAAAGAAATTTATCAATTTTGGAGACCCCTCTTTCTCTCTGTTTTATCCAAATTCCTTGTTTTTCTCTTTTTCCTCCCCCTCCACCCTTGTTTTTTTTTCCCCTTTTATAGGCACAAATTCGGACTTCAAAGTCCGGATTTGAAACCTTAAAATAAAGAAACGGTAAAAAGGAGAGGGAATTTCGAATTTTGAAACCCCCCCCCCCCGCCACACACACACTCCAATCTTCGACCTCTTGCAGGCTTTCAATAGCGAATTTCAAGAAATTTTCAGTTCTTGCACGAATTTGGGAACTGTTTTTTTTTTCTGGTTTTCCGAGTTCACAGGCTGGAGGAGGCAAATTTGGGGAAAGTCTTGGCTGCGGTGCTAGGGTTGCGGCAGCTATGAATGCTAGCCACTTCCGATTTGGGATGGTAGATGAGGAGGAAGAGAAGAGAGAAGACGCAGGGTGTTGGTAGTGACTAAGGATGTGATTACACGATGTTTTTTGGGCAAGGGTAAAGGGGCACGCGTGTTTTGCTTGATAAGAGAAAATGCGGTCTGTTTGTACTGCTTTGTTGACTGAAGAAGTATGGGTCGTCCGATCAAAATCGGACCATCCAAATTTAATATATATAATAAAATAAGTTACATACATAATTTGCATCAGCATCCAATTTAATATCTTTTACAATTTAATATTAACAATATATATGTGTGTAAAAATAAGAATATAATAAAATATATATAAAAATCAAAATATAATAAAAATATATGTACAGCTTAAAAATATATTTTATGTAATAAAATATGCATATATGGTCACAATATTGCACAAAAATAAAGTTAGAAAGGATGTGAATGCGAATACCAAAAGATATCTTTATTCGTTAAAATATTTAATTATATTTAATTAAAATATTTTATATTATGATAGAAAAATAGATTCCCTTTTATTACTTAAAAAATTATAGAAAAAAAATACGAATCTTATTTCCTATTTAATTTTCAAAAATTATTTAGGACCAAGAAGCACCGGAAAAGTAATTAAAGTAAAAAGGGTGAGCCAAAATTGGGTGTCAATAATGGCAACTAATTATGACTGTTTATTCCTAATTACCAAAGAGCGCAAAAGTAATTACTTGAAACTAAAACTTACCAATGAGGGCGAGAGAAAAAGAAATAACCATAAAATAATACTTTAAACTGAAGCAACATGCGATAAATACCAAAAAGGGCAAATTGCAATCCACAAAGTTACTAACTATTACAGACCAGTGTTCCGGATAGCTAGTACTAGCAAAATTAAAAAAACAGAGAATAAAAAAAACTGTCCAACCAGCCAATTACTTAGAAGAAGATGATGTAGAATAAGAAACCACCACCCCACGCTTAAATAAAGCACTGTCTCAGTGCTTCCAAATAAGCCAATGGTAGGGTGGCAGTATACTCCCTGATCACTCAAACGGAACTATGGCAGTCATATCCTCAGTAGTTTCGTCCACATCATCACCATCATCATCAGCTCCATCATCATCAGACTGATCCTCTTCATCCGACTCCATGTCTGAATCCCTGTACCTGTGCTCTTTATCGGTTGGTATATCACCATCAACCTGCTCAACAAAATCTGGGCCAATCTTCAACATCGTCCTAGCATGGTGCCCGAGTGGATAATCGAGATCTACAGCATAGAGCTCCTCTGGTGTAGCTGGTTTGTCTCCCGTCGTGGACAACATTATCATAAGACCATACAGCCTGCCTGGTACCTCATCAGTCCTCGTTTGTCGCTCCATCATAGTCAAAATCAGACCAGTTGCCCCAGATGTGCTCTGTGCAGTAGTTATATCCACAGGGCGAGTAAGAACCTTGGGCTTATAATCCAGCTTCTTTTCATCAACCCTGTGCCTCCGCAAAAATCTAGTTACCAAACCTCCAAACCCAAAACTGTACCCCGCCTGGGTACGCATTTTCTTTATCACAAAAAAAAATCACATTACCCACATTTATCTCCACATCAGGACACATTAGGGCATAGATCAAAAATACCCTATCCCGAGTAACCTCCGTCATATGTTTGCCTTGAATCAAGCATGAATAGACAATACGACCCCACATCCTTACTTCTTTGTTCATCTAAGCATAAGGGAAGGAAAAGTGCAAACATGTAACATGATGCCTAGTCCAACAAGCTGAGGATCGCTGACCACACAATAGATGCCTGATATGCGCATACGAAGGAGAAACAATAAACTGCCTCAAGAAATTAGGGTTTGCTTCTAGTATACCCAACAAGTCATTAATATCAGTAGCAGTGAAACGAATTACTTTCCCGCGAACCTTCAACAAATGATCAGGATGACTAGGGTCCCAATTGGCGTTAAATTCTCTAACTAAGTGCAGATTGCACTTAGTCGGCTAATGAAAGATGAAATTCATGTTGATTGCCTCAATTCTTCGTACCATGGACGGACATTCTCTCATGAGGCTAGCACAATCAATATACACCTCCATGATATACTTTTCATCCGTATGCTTGGAATACCAAACTTGCGAACCTTCCCCCTCTGAAGTGGTGGAGCCCTAGGTACCCTTGTCAGTTGACTTTCAAATGGTCTTCTCCTTTTTCTCGCAGGTGCAGAAGGACCTGTCTTTGCCTTGCCTTTGACTGGTTATGGTTCTATAATTCCTATAATACAGAAGATACAACAAATATTTGAGTATGTTAAACGTAAGACTAGCTAAACTGAGTGTGCATTACGGATGACTTTTCACCCCACACTTAGTTGTTAGCTAGAACACATGCCTCAAAATCCAAGGTACTCAGACTTTCCTTTGTTGACCTTATTATCACATTTAAAGACATTATATTGCTCTTCGGGACACTTCAGCCTTAGTTATTTTCTCAGCACACAACACCGTCTCATCTATTCCTATATAATTACTCAATAAGGGACTATGAACAAGATCATGTTGCTATAGCATCACGCATCAAAGGAGTATTTTTATAGAATTCGACTAAATTAACTAACATCAGACAGGAAGGGTATATGCACAGAGGAAAGTAGGAGCATAATCAAAACGGTTTCGTCCGGAATGAAATTAACCCTAACTTTCTAAACCTTCTTAATTCACACATCTAGCTACAATGCCCCTACATTCCTTGACCTTGCAACTAACATTTGAAAAATAATTTCCCCAAATACCAATTGTATATAACCACTCTATTATCATCTTAACAACTCAAAATTATGAAGACTATATTAATATATCACAAAGATTGCAAGACAATATATCAAAGTCAATGCTAAAATTCACAACCACCGTGATAGGAAAAAACAAGATTATGCCCCAAAATGCTAGCCAACATCACAAGACACAAATAGAAAGAAAGAAAATAAATTTAAATTTTAAAGCACATACCTCAAAGGTTGAGAGAAGGATGAAAATTGGAGAAATTTTATGAAGATTAGTCGGAGTGAAGTGAGAGAGAGAGGCGCTTAAGAGGGGAAATAAGAGGGTTTAGGGTTTAGAGGGTATTTATAGAGGGGCGGGTCAAATTAGGTTTAATTCAACATTTTATTCCCGATTTTAACCCCCTCCACGACGCGATAAGATCGCGTAGACCTACTGGAGAATGCCAATTGCCATTTAACTATCCACCGTGACACGCTAAATTTTGCGTCAAGTCACTGTATCTTGATAATTTTCAATTTTCTGAGTTATGCGACGCACTGATATTGTGCCAGGCCACTAGAATTTGACAATTGTCAAATCGCACTTCTCCGTGTCGCGATGGAAATCGCGGATCCTTACTGAAATTTTGACAATTGTCAATCTACCCAATTTCGCGTCACACCGTTGTTCAAAATCAGATTTCCTTGTGTAATTTTCACTTTTTTCTTACCTGAGAAAATCTCCACTTACACATATCATTTTGTAAACCTGATTTCTTTCCTCAAATGTGGTAATTTTCTTATTTTCACTTTGCAAATCCCTGCAATCTCAAACAAAAACAACAAATATTGTAAGTAAAAGTGGGTTGCCTCCCACTCAGTGCCTTATTTTTGGTCGTGGCATGACTCATCTTTTTGTATTTTTCTTTTCGTTTTGATTTTACAAACTAAAAATTAAACTACCTATTACAATACATCTGTGGGTTGCCTCCCACATAGCACCTTATTTTACATCGTGGCACGACTCAGCTCATCATCACTCATCAGCAAAAGTGATAGATTTCTTGTGCTTATCTGGATGATCCGCCCAATAATGTTTTACACGATGTCCATTCACAAGGAACTTCTCCGTCTTCTCTTTATTCCACAACTCTACAGCTCCATGGGGTATCATACACACCACCTCAAAAGGTCCAAACCATTTCGATCGTAATTTACCCGAAAATAACTTAAGTCGTGAATTAAACAACAACATAAGTTGTCCGGGTTCAAATTCCCTAGCTTGAATTTGCTTGTCATGCCATCTTTTGGTCTTCTCCTTGTAGAACTTGGCATTTTCGTAGGCATGGAGTCTAAACTCATCAAGCTCATTCAGTTGCAATAACCTTCTTTCCTCCGCGACAGTCATCTCAAAGTTCAGCTTCTTCACCGCTCAATATGTTTGGTGTTCCAACTCCATAGGAAGATGACATGCCTTACCATACACTAAGCGATATGGAGATGTACCAATGGGCGTCTTGTACGTTGTTCGATAGGCCCAAAGTGCATCGTCTAGATTCTCCGCCCAATCTTTTCTCTGCCCATTCACGGTCTTCTGAAGTATTTGCTTAATCTCCCAATTAGATACATGTACTTGTCCACTCGTTTGAGGATGGTATGCAGTGGAAACCTTATGCCTAACACCATACTTAGCAAGAAGATTTTTGAACCAGGTGTTAATAAAGTGCGTACCTCCATCACTAATTATTGCTCTTGGTGTACCAAATCTGGAAAATATGTTCTTCTTCACAAACTTCAGAACCACTTTTGCATCATTAGTCGGAATCGCCATAGCTTCCACCCATTTAGATACATAGTCAACTACTACAAGAATGTAAAAATTACCTTTCGAAGGTGGTAATGGGCCCATGAAATTGATCCCCCAAACATCAAAGACTTCGACTTCTAAAATATAATTGAGGGGCATCTCATAAAGCCTAGATATAGTACCCAACCTTTGACATTGATCATAATTCTTTATGAAAGCCATTGCATCTCTAGATAGAGTAGGCCAGAAAAAACCTGATTGCAACACTTTTCTCGCAGTCCTCTCACCCCCATGATGCCCACTATGTGGAGATAAGTGGCAATCTTATAACACCTTTGAAAATTCAGTCTTTGGGATACACTTACAAATGACTTCATCTGGATCCTGCTTGAAAAGGTACGGTTCGTCCCAAATATAAGCATGAGAATCATGGAGTAATTTTCTCCTTTGTTGTGTGTTGGCTTCAAGAGGGTACACCTCACAAGCTATAAAGTTCACAATGTCAGCATACCATGGGAATTCAACTGCATATAATGACAATAACTTTTCATCAGGAAACTCTTCCTTAATACTCAGAAAGTATTCCATAATATGGTCTCGATCTTCCAACCTTGACAAGTGATCAGCAACTTGATTTTCATCTCTCTTTCTATCTCGCACCTTAAGATCAAATTCTTGAAGCAGAAGAATCCACCTAATCAGTCGTGGCTTCGCATTCTTTTTTTTTACAAGATACTTTAAGGTAGTTTGGTCAGTATGAACAATGACCTTTGTACCAACTAAGTAAGATTGAAACTTGTCAAATGCATATACCACTGCCAACATCTCTTTCTCTGTAACCGTGTAGTTAACTTGAGCATCATTTAGCACCTTGCTAGCATAGTAGATCGATCAAAATACCTTCTCTTTTCTTTGACCCAACACTGCTCCCACCGCAATGTCACTAGCATCACAAATCAGCTTAAAAGGTAATTCCAATTTGGTGTAATCAAGCTAGGTGCATCCGTTAACTTCTTCTTAAGCTTTTCAAAAGCTTCATGGCAATCAGCCCTGAACTCAAACTTGGCTTGTTTCTCTAACAATTTGCACATAGGGCTTGCAATCTTTGAGAAATCTTAAATGAATCGTCTATAGAACCCAGCACGTCCCAGAAAGCTCCGCAATCCTTTGACTGTGACTGGATGAGGCAACTTTTCAATCACTTCAACCTTTGCTTTGTCTACTTCGAGCCCTTTGTACGACACTTTATGGCCTAAGACAATTCCTTCCTTAACCATAAAGTGGAACTTTTCCCAATTCAACACCAAGTTTGTTTCTTTGCATCGAGCTAGGACTCTATCGAGATTCTACAAACACTTTTCAAATGAATTACCATACACGGAGAAATCATCCATTAATACCTCCACAAATTCTTCCACCATGTCTGAAAATATCGCCATAAAAAATCTTTGAAATATAACAGGTTTATTG
This sequence comes from Capsicum pubescens, assembly GCA_030864215.1. Lineage (NCBI taxonomy): Eukaryota > Viridiplantae > Streptophyta > Magnoliopsida > Solanales > Solanaceae > Capsicum > Capsicum pubescens. The sequence goes on along the minus strand of CM061541.1, from coordinate 53,357,308 downwards.
CATAGGCCGAAGGGTATACGTTTGAACGCGTATGTACCGTATGGACAAGGGAACATGGTCTTCTTTTGGTCTTTCGGTGCTATGCTTATCTAATTGTAGCCAGAGTAACCATCCAAAAAATAATAATACTCTTGCCCCGCCAATCTATCTAGCATTTGGTCAATGAAAGAAATTGGATAGTGATCATTACGAGTCGCTTCATTCAACATTCGATAATCTATACATATTCTCCAGCCGGTCACTGTACGTGTGGGAATCAACTCATTATTATCATTGGTCAATACTATCATTCCTCTCTTCTTTGGTACACAGTGCACCGGACTCACCCATTTGCTATCGGAAATTGGGTAAACAATACTACTATCTAACCACTTGATCACTTCTTTCCTGACCACCTTCTTCATCACAGGATTCAACCTTCGTTGTTGTTCCACTCTAGGTTTGTAACCCTCTTTCATGTAAATATTGTGCATGCAAAATGCTGGATTAATTCCTGAAATATCAGACATCTGCCAGCTAATCGCCTTCCTTCTCCTCTTGAGAACCGCTACAACTTTCTTTACCTATACATCTGATAATCCTGCAGATAAAATAACAGGCAAGGTATCTTGATCACCAAGAAAAACATATTGTAAATGCGGAGGAAGAACCTTAAGCTCCAAGTTAGGAGCTTCTTCGACTGAAGGCCTGGGTGAGGGACCAATTGGCCTATTTAAAGGCTCGAATGTCACTTTGTTTGTCTCAATTATGGACAAATTCATAATCTGGACCAATTCCAATGCTTCCACATCTCTATGCAGATCATAACCTATCAAAGCTCGCTCTAAGGGATCATCAGACAACAACAACTGCCAATTTGAAGCAAGATCAATAACCGATATAGAAGACAACTCCTCATATATGGCTGGCAGTTTCAATGCTTTGTACACATAAAAAACTTCTACTTTGTCATGCGCTCGCATTGTTATTTTTCCGGCTTCCACATCAATGAGTGATTGTCCTGTTGCTAAGAAGGGTCATACCAAAATAAATGGAACAACTGGATCAGCCTCAAAGTCAAGAATCACAAAATCCATCAGAAAGATTAAAGATCCCACTTGCACCAACACATCTTCAATAATATTATCTGGTCTAGCAAGTGACCTATCTGCCAACTGCAACACAATAGTCGTGGGTTTGGGACTCCCAAGACTCATCTTCCGGTACCATGATGTGGGCATAAGATTTATGCTAGCACCCAAGTCACACAATTCACGTGTACAAATAGTCTGACCAATGGTAATCTGCAAGGTAAAACTACCCGGATCCTTCAATTTCGTGGGCAATTTATTTTGAATTTTAGACGTGCACTCTTGAGTAAGTGCAACTGTAGCATATTCAGTCAAACGGTTCTTATTTGCAACAATATCCTTCAAGTATTTAGCATATTTTGGGACACTCTGCAGAATGTCAACAAGAGGAAGATTTACTTGAACATGCTTCAAAAGATCTAGAAACTTCTTATAACTGGCTTTCTCTTGATGCTTCCTTGCCCTTTGAGGAAAAGGCAAGGGGATAGTCTTCTTCTCCACACGAATTTCTTCACTTGCCTCTTTTTCCTTGACTTCAACTTCTTCTTCTCTAACTTAGTAGTAATGACAGGAATATTCTGCTCCATTCTGTCTAAGCTACTCTCCAACAACTTTTCTGAACATAAATCTTTAAAGAACAAACTTATCTCTGTGATTGGTTTCCATATCCTCTCGGAAAGGTGGCTAAATGCGATAGGAATCAAGGTTTCCATAAAAACGTGGCAATCATGACTTTTTATTCCAATCAACTTCCCTTCTTCCATATCCGCTCGTTTTCCTAAATTCGAAGCATACCCCTCAGGCATCCTCAAATTCTTAACCCACTCACATATTTCCCGTTTCTCATCTAAGGTGTATGAAAAATTAGCCTTGGGATTAAACAATTTACCATTTTTTTTCCTTCAACCACAATTCCTTTCTCTTGCAATACTCTTTTATATCCATTCTAGCTTTTGAATTGTCTTTTATCTTGCCCTTAACATCCATGACTGTGTTAAATAAATTATCAAAATAATTTTTTTCAATGTGCATTGGATCAAAATTATGTCTTAGTTTATTGTCCCCCCAATAAGGCAACTCCCAAAATATGCTTTGTTTGGTCTAATTATGTTCAACACCATATCCAGGAAGTCTAGAAAGTGGACCATCTGTAACTTTAGGCAAATTACAAACTCTCTCCCAAATCTGATGCCCTGACAGTAATGAAGGTAGCGGATCATTCTCAATCTTATTCTTTCTGAACGTATTTTTCATCCTTCTAAACTCGTGGTCCATTGATAAGAACTGGCGATGACAATCAAACCAAGAATTTTTTCGACCATATTTTAAAGTGAATGCTTTGCTATTTTCCATGCAATGCAAGCTAACTTTCCAGCAGTCATCCAACCAAACAACATCCCATATGCAGGAAAATCACTAATAGTCCACATTAAATTAGCACGCATAATAAAATTCTACTTAGTTGATATATCATATGTCACTACACCTTCATGCCATAATTGTAGTAATTCATCTATCAATGGCTGGAGATATACATCGATCAAACTTTTTGGATTGCGGGGACCTGGAATAATACAACTTAGAAATATGTAGGGACTTGTCATGCACATTTCAGGAGGAACATTATATGGAGTAATAAATACAGGCCAACAAGAATAAGATGTGCTAGAATTAGAGAATGGTGTGAAACCATCTGCACACAACCCCAATCTAATATTTCTTGGTTCACTAGCAAAATCAATATGGATGAGACAAGACACCTGGTGGCCTTCTATTTTCATGGTGCTATTTCATGTGTGGGGCAGAACTCATCGAAGCATACAACCTCTTTAGCCTAGGTATAAGAGGTAAATAGTGCATCGCCTTAATAGAAACTATCTTTCCACCGGGAGTCCGCTTATAACGAGCATGTCCACAAAACTTACAATTTTCTAATTCAGCATCATTCTTATAGAACAACATACAACCATTTATACAACAAAGGATTTTATTATATGACAATCCCAACTTGGAAATCAATTTCTTTGCTTGATAAAAATTCTGAGGTATGTTCAACTCTAGATTTACTAGTTCACCCAAAAGACCAACCATAGAGTTCATAGCAGCTTGAGTAACATTCCAATCAGATTTGATACTCAGTAATCTAACTGCAACAGATAAAGCAAAATGCAGACTGCCTTCACATAGTGGGTGACTAGCCTCTTCTAATTATTGATAGAAACCTCTTTCTTCTTCATTGGGATCTTCTTCTAAATTCTGTTCGGGTTCCATCCCATCCCCAATACCAAAAACATCATTGACCATTTGATGAATCCTATCCTCTTGTTGTACTCTATCGTGTTGCACCCTATGTTGAACTCTAGCATGTTAAATCCTAGCATGTCGACCATGTACAAGCATGTCATATTCATCCACAGGCAACAAATTATAAAATATACCATTCAAACCATATCTTTCTCCATGATCGACCCACACAAAGTATCTTGGCTTAAATCCATTACGATAGAGATTAGTCATAACTATATCTGGTTGAAAAAACTTCAAGCACCTACATGAACTACAAGGACACCTAACCACTCCATTTTTTTGAAATAGATCTAGTGACATTGCATGATCGATAAAACCTCTAATGCCATCAAGATATTGGGGTTTTAAACCACCAACATTTTCATAATCCATATCATACATCCACAGACGATGATCCATCTATAAAAATATAGATATTCAATAATATGCAACTTTACATTAAAACATATAAAAATCAAGTCATTAGTTCAGATATCAAGTGAATACACTTAAATCATTTTCAAGTAGATACACTTAACCTTTTACAAGTCATTAACTTCACATTTTAAGTAGCAACACTTAAGCATTTTCTAGTCACAAGTTCACAATTAGTAGTAACTACATTTGAGCATTTTCAAGTCACTAACTTCACATTTCAAGAAGCTATGCTTAACCATTTTCAAGTCATAATGTCACAATTTCAAGTAACTAAAGCATTTTCAACTCATTAACTTCAAATTTCAAGTAGCTACACTTAATCATGTTTAAGTCACAAAGTCACAATTTCAACTAACTACACTTAAGTTTTTTCAAGTCATTAACTTCACATTTGAAGTAGCAACACTGAAGCATTTTCAAGTCACAAGTCATTAACTTCACATTTTATCATAACTTAGAAAGATCAATAGATCAATTGATATTCAGAAGTGCATAGCTAATCTTACACCAAAATTAAGAGAGTTTGGATTTAATTTATTTCTTTAAGATCATGTAATAATTAGTGCTAAATAGGAAAAAGAACTATTGGGCTCTTAAAAGAAAAACTTACAAATGATATCTCTCATCATTATTTGGAAACTTATAGTCAATGTTACTTCTCGCTTAATATTCCCGTACTTTCCACAATGGACTGATATGAATACCAAGGTCTCATTTCGATTGTGCTATGTATTTTTTTAACTAAAGACAAGAGTCCAGAAATACAGTGGCCAAGATAGCAAAAAAGTTTCAAACTTGATGTAAATCACAAATCTTTCTAACTAAAGTTCAAACAACTTATTTACGAAAAAAAATTGAAAGAGAAAAAAAATGTTTATTCAAGTCTTTGAATAAGGTGTTTCTGAATAAAGTTCTGAATTTTTTTATTTTGAATTCGTTAAACTGTGAAAGATAAGTTATCCAAACTTAAGTTGATCTTTTCTGCATTATTTGCTTTTATTACTTTCTTTTACTTTTAAGGCATGAACTTATTAACTAATGTGATTAATAGTGTCTAATTCTTTCCATAAAGAAGAGAAATAGAACAAGCCTACTTGTCACAAACATCGATATTTTGTTGAATAAGTAAGCTGCTAGACACGTTTGACTAAGCATAATTTGAGTACCTACAATAAAGCTACTTTCATTGAAACATTAAAATCCTTTCAAAATTAGGTATTGAAAACCCCTTTTTATCCAACTACTATACTTCAAAAAGTGGAAATTAGTCAAGCCATTTAGCTGAGAGAAAATCAAATTTATAAATAAGAGGAACCAATTAGTTGGATTCACATTGAAATAGAGAAACAAATAAAAGAAAAATATTAAAATCTTTAGTAAAATGAGCTGAAATGTGACCTACAACGAAAAAAATAAAATGGGGATAGAAGGAAGTCTTGGGTTTAAGAGCAATGAACAGAATTAGATAATTTCACTTACCTCAAAACTTAAAGAGCAAAAATGACATAACCTTAACAGATCAAACCTATTGAAGAACTTCAAGATTTATGAGCTCCAACTCCAATCACTAACATAAACAACTAAAAGCTTAGAGATTCATCTACAACTTCAATTAAAATCACTAAAAAACCAACTAAAGTCACACAAATCCTCAAAGAAATGAGAGGGATTTACAGATTTAACCCTAATAGTCAAATGCAAGCAAATATTAGTAAATATATGAGAACATTATCTCAAATTTAAAGTGGAGCTAGATTTAGAGAGAGAGTGTATGAGAGAGATAGGAGTTTGAGATAGCAGGATGAGTTTTTTTTGGCTTTTACACTTCATATTTAGGTACTCTAGTCTCAGACAAAATACAAGAGGCCATTATTAAACCTACTGTTGTGAATCATAGCCTTCAATTGATCTCACTAACTTTCTAGATCATGACAAACAATGACAGCACACAGTGAGAGTTGAATGAAAGTTGAACATACCTCAAAGTGTGAATATCACTGATAGCGAACTCGTCGATGATGATCTTGAAGTGTCACTAATAGCGTTGGAAGAGAGAAAGAGAGAGAGAGAAACAAGCGGCGCTAGAGAGAAAGAAATGAAGAGAGTGAGAAAAAGAAAATAATAGGTCTTTTTCCCTAACACAGTGGACTAAAAAGTTGAATTTATTCCGACGGCTAATTTCGACGTTGGCCGTCGCTTTTTAAAAATATATGTACTTAATTTAATTTTTAAAAATATAAAAATTATTTATTTATTATTAAATTAAAAATATCAAATATCGACGATCAACGTCGCTTTTCAAAACATTATTTTTTACGTATTTTATTTTAACAAAAGCGACGTTGTCCGTCGCTTTTTTAAAAATTGAAGAAAATTAAAATAACTACAAATTGCGACGGATAGCGTCGCTTTTCTAGAATTAATATTTCAGAAAACAAAAATTATAGTGACGTTGTCCGTCGCTTTTAATAAAAATAAAAAATAAATTTAAAAATTGACGGAGTACGTCGCTTTTGAAAAAAATAACTATTATTATTTTTAAATAAATTACGACGCTATCCGTCGCATTTATTAAAAAAAAATTATAAAATATTTTTTAATTAGTTGGCGCAGTAATCCGCGAAAAAAAGCGACGGATATTACGACGTTGGCCATCAATTTTAATAAAAAATAACTAAAAATTAAATTTAAACTAAAAAAGTGACGGCCAACGTCGCTTTTCTCGTCACTTTTTAAAGCGATACAGTTCGTTGCTTTTTTTTGCGTTGCTTTTTGGGCATTTTTTAGTAGTGTTGTATTATTTTGATATTTCTATTATCGTATTATTTTGTTATAGTTTACAAGTGATAGATGAATGTCAGACAGGTTTGAGAAAATTTTTCTGTAAAGGTTAGATTTAATTATATTTTTTTTTATGCCTGTATCATCGTATTATTTTGTTGCAATTTATAGGTTGTAGATGAATGCGATCGGCTTTGACAATTTTTTTTGGTAAAGTTTAGGTTTAATTAAATAAATTCTCCAAAAGATGTTGAATTTAATTATTGTATCCATCTTTATTATTTAAACAAATGTCCTATTTTGTTATATATATATATATATATATATACAGAAAAAGCAGGTAATCTTCAACCATAGACAATTTATATAATAATTTATAATTTCAAACTTATCAACTTCCTTCTTAAACTTAAACGACGTTGTATTTTATCTAGTTGCAACATGTTATTTTTGAATGTTAATTGTACTTTTTAAAATATGTACAACTATTTTTTTCATTGGAAATTGTAAAGTTATTTTTGTATAATTGATACTTTATTACTTTAAAATTAGCACTTATTTTTTCTTATATGTAATCACTTATTTCCTCCAAAAGTATTCACAAAAAACTTTACTAATTGTTGAGATAGTATGTATACTAATATTTATATTCGTGGGATACACAAAAATTATTAAATAACGTAACAATTAAATATTTTATAACTTATTTAACAAAGTAAATTGTATGTTTATTTTGTTTTATTCAATAAAAGTTAATTCAAATTATAATCTCTACATTAGTTATCTCCCTTTCTGTAATTTCTACACATGATATCTAAATGAGTTTTCTAATTTATTTTTTAACCTTTAATTAATAACTATCACACTTTATTCAAAGATGCAATACAAATTAGTCTAGAATTTTTTTTAAAAAATGATACCTTGGTGAAAATAATTAATATGCATGCTCTAATAAAGATAGAGATACTAACAATTTTAATTTTTTATTTTTTATTTTGAATTTTCTATTATAAACAATTTTTTTTTAATTTTCTATTTTAAACTTGATATATTAAGTCATACAATTTAAATAATTTTTATATTTTTAATTCAATCTAAAATAATCAAAATTTAAAATTCATATTTCTGTTTAAATTCAAATTAAGATAAAAAAAAAGCAGTAGAAGTATGAACCCCCCACCCCCTCCAACCCCGATAAGATACTTTAATTTGAATTTAAATTTTACGTTGTTGATATAAGAAATCTGAATTAATATTTTCTTTTATAATTTTAATCATAAGATAATTTTCAAACGTAACATTTTATGGTGATGATCATCACAATATTGTTTCTTTTCACCTATTCCATATAAATAGGTTAATGGCCTTATTTTATTTTTAAAATTTTCATGAAAAAGTTTAAATTGAATATTGAAGTCATATAATTCATTAAAATTTATATAAGTTAGATATTTTCACTTAAAAAATGTTAGTTAAAATTCATGTGTATTTTAGATTTAAATTGAAGTAATCGAATATTGTGGAAGTACAATTTCACGAATAGAAATTAGGACACTTTAATATAAATTTAAATTCACATTATAGATATTAATAAACTAAATTCACATTATAGAAATTAATCAACTAGATTTTGATAGATCTTCACTATAATGTAAATACATTTATAACAAGTATTATTAATTTAAGTAAAAATAACATAAATCCCAACCTAATTATTTACACTCTCTCCCACTTCCTTAATTACTTTACTCTCTCTCCCGATTTATATATATAACAAGGCCGACATATACATAGAGATTTTTGTATATGACAAGGCCGACATATACATAATGCCGATTCATACACATAACAAGTATGACAAGACCGACATATACATACCAAGACTGACATATACATAATAAAGTCGATTCATATACATAACAGGGCCGACATATACATAGAAGCTATGTATATGTATTTTTAGAGAAAATAGAATTTTTGTAATATGTTTGGAGAGACGGAATTTTTTGTAATAAGTGAAACTTAAGTTGTGAATTTGTGTAATTTTTAGTTAATTTAAAAGACAAAAAATATTTATGGGCCTGGTGTTTTATACATCAAGGATGGTAGATTCAATCCACGCTATAAATTGTATTGATTAATCCTTCGACACCCACCCCCACCCTACCCCCTACCCTAATTATGTTCCCGTGATTGTTATCAAAACACCTATTTTCTTTAACTACAAAATCTTTCGCAGCCAACAAAATAGATCAACTAAATTTTCAATTAGAATGTGTTTTCAAATCAGGGGGAGAAGGCAAAAGATACAAACAAGAAAAGTCCGTCAACACATAGAGTAACAGCTAAGACCACCCTCGCGCCCACTAATTCAAGAAGCCATGAATTTATAGTTGCAAAGTAGTAAAAACTCAGAAGATTACCTGATGATTTAGGTTACATTTAAAAACACAATGAAAAATCAGAAATGCTAACGTAGCTGCTTCAAGTCCACACCTCATTGACAGTCGTGTTCTTATGTACAAAGTACAAACCACATTCCTCAAGAGAGCGCTTGCCCACCTCTTGCGAGATGCATAGCAAGAAAATTGTACAAATCCTCCAACCAAACCTATAATTTGATTCAATCGTATTTACTTGATAAAGTAATATAACAGAACATAAAAAGCACCTCAAATTTTTATAAATTTCAGCACAGTGCTATTGCATGATCATAAATACATGCCAAACTTTCCTCGTGAAAGAAATATTCACAGGCATTATATATCACTCGGGGAGAGGAGTACCCGATACTGATGAAGACGGTTGCAAGGAGCGGATTTTGATATCGTATTTTCTATGGGTGGTTATTTCACTGCCAGAGGCTGTATCTGATGCATCAGCTACAAGTGGGTATGATGAAGCACTATCATCATAAGCAATTCCTATATCATTACCACATTTTCTGCACTGAAGTTTTGTTCGGCACTGGAACAAGCCCCAAGAACGTTTGGAGAAAAAGAAAGGCACACACTTGAATTCATCAACCTGGGTAAATCTGCTCTCATCAATGGACAAGAAGGAAATCATTCCTTTCTTAATTGATTTTCCGTACTTGGAACCAATGGAAGCAGTATTGCGACTAGACGAGTTAAGGTTTAACTCATACCCACAACTGCCACAGCTGCATAAACAAACAAATTGGATAGATGATTGTATGGCTAAAGAAGCAGTTAGACATAATAAATAAAGACAATATTTACTAAAGATAGAAATAAATGGCACAATCCACTGCAGAACCAATATTAACATCCAAATAAGTGGATTAATTGATCGTTTTTCAATTTTTTGTTCACATACCTTTTCTGATCCTTTGGGAGGGTTAGCAAATACACACCTCATATACTTACAAAGCATACAACATTAGAACAGCTCATGTCCATTAGAGGTTCATTCTGACTTACACGCAGGCATCATTCTCTTTAATAAAACTAAGGAAGCAAGAGGACCGCTATGTACGTCAACTTGCCCCTGAATGCACACTAGCCAGGGAGCACTTTAAGAGGAGGTAACCCTTTTTATGAAGACAAAGTTAGTAAAAAATCAAAAAAGCACCTGCATTTCTCAGAAGTGTAGACTAAAAACTGCATCTCTTTTCGCTAGATGATTTAGATGCTTAAAGGTTCCTAGAGGCTGGTTCTGCATAAAATGTGAAGCTTACCTCAGAATTACTTTATCTTATATAAAAGGTAGTTATGCTACTAATCAACCTTAGATGATGCTCAACCACATTTAAACCCTCTATAATGATGTTGAGTTATTGCAATTTGTTTATTCTCATGGATAATTAGTACTTATTCTAGGAATTCCAAACAACAGACACATCTTAAGTTCCCTCTGACATTCTAGCATAAAGCATTACGTAGGCATAAATATAGTCTCTGATAAGTTTCATATAGGAAAATAACTAGGGAGATGAGTTTTTGTTAGTATCGAATCAACTTTTGCTAAGCCATGACTGATGTCCATTTTCTTTTTTTTCTTCTTTAGCTACTTGTTGCAAATTCAATTTTTCATCTACTCTTATGGAGTTCAAAAGAAACAAGAAAAGCACAAGCTCCAAAAATGATGGTTCATGGATTTTTGCAGATCTAATTGACAAAATAAAAGTGCTCATAGTTACTTATCTGAAAATCCAAAAGAACAATAGCAATCAATGATGGCTTTTTCCTCTAAAGCCCACGCTTTAAATGTGCTTTGAGCTTAAACCTCAAAAGGCCCTAGCTTTTTGCTTTTGACTAGGTAAAAAAAATGAGCTCACTGAAGGAAATTAGCTCGTTGTTGCCCTCTCTACCAAGAAAATAAAATAAAGAAAAAGAACCCCTAACTTGTTCTATCAATGACAAAATCTACGGCAGATACTTTTGTCCAAAATACACCGGTGGTTGAGTCATTAGATTTACAAGGCTAAATCCTAAGCAACACCATCAAATCTTCAAAGTTGAAGTGGGGCTATTTCTTTGCACTAAAGGATACTGAGACTAAAATCCAACAAGTAGAATCACATACATGAGCCCTAAAGTTGAGATCTCCCATGATTCAGTGAAAGCCAGACTTTTCATCCTTGACATTGACAAATGCGACTAACTTTATCCTTCGCGATAATAGAGCACTTTTCTTCAACACATTCAGAGCAGTACATGAGACACTGTGAAAGGCTAAGGTCAATTCATCTATTTACTCCTTTTCAAAACTACCTTATAAACCTGACAACCTGCTATTAGAAGTAGTGCCCTATATGGAACTATTTAGAGATATATTGGTGTACTTATCGATAATTGAAACCTACATAAAGAACTTAATGGTTCAATGAGAACAAAATTGTCAATTTATTGATCTATAGCCAAAATAGTTCGTGGATAAACAGGTCATATAACATCATTCTAATGGCAAACCATAGCCCTCATCTTCAATGGTGAAATCTAAACAACTGGCTATAATATCTTCAAATAAGATGAATTACAAAGCTACCAACTTTCATCTATGAAACAAATGTCAATCAAACTTAATTAGATGTCAACTAAATGAATAACACAGACGTTTTATTTATTTATTATTTTTTGGATAACCGTGGTGTCCGGGCTAGCTTGCGCACACCTGACTAATTCCACGGGATACTTGTCACCTCTCACTAGCAACAAATACCCGTTAACTCTGTCCACCAAGGCTAGAAAAGATGGAAAGAAATCACCTAGTGTCTGCCTCGGTTGAAAATTGAACCTGAGACCTCATGGTGCTCAACCCAACTTCATTGAACCACTAGGCCACACCCTTGGGTGTATGGACAACACAAATATTTAATCTCTCAACCAACATGCCAAAGGAAAAGCAAGAAATGAAAATCATGCTAGGATGTAACGAAGGAGAATTATAAAGCAGAGAGTATGAGAGAGGAGAAAACTTAATTCATTGATAATATTGTTTTAAGAAATAATTCCTTTAACACCTTCCTCACTCTACCTGTCCATTTCCAACCCAAAGACAAAGAAGTTTCTAAAGCATCTCTGTTTGATTATTTCAGCTCAAACTTGTTTACGAAACCCTTTGCGCTCTTTGCGGGGCTAACATATCCACAAAACCCTTTGTTTTCTTTAGAGGGTTAATACATTTCTTCAACTTTGAGGCCTTACTTCTGGTCGTGTGAACATTAGTTTGACCTTAAGAAATTATCGGTCAAGCATCTACCAAAAGTGGTCGTATCAATCCAATTCTACAGAGTGGTTCGACAAGGAGTTGCTCCAAGGGTAAGCACCCTCATTTCCAACCTGAAGGTTGTGAGTTCGAGTCACCAGGGGAGCAAAAAAAGGTGGGAGCTCTTAGGGAGGGGTAAAACTTATTTTTTGTTAAAAAAAAAAAAAAAGACCAACACTATGAGGCAAAGTGTTGGCAAGATAAGAATGCCTACATTCATAAGATAAAGGAAGCGGAGTTGAGTATGCTCATATGGATGTGTGGGCTTGAATGTTAAAAAAAAAAAAAAGTTCATATGGTGTTTATTGGTTGACCAAAAGAAAGTGTACGACAGAGCATTACAAGAAGTCTTTTGGTGGGCGTTGGAGAGGAAATGAATTCATATTAAACATACAAATGTCATAAAGGACATGTTTGGAAGGAGCTAACACGAGAATAGTGGTAGGAAATATAAATGAGTTCTCCATAATCGGGGATCTATACCAGAGATTGGCATTGAGTTTGTACTTGTTTATTCTAATTATAAGTCAAAAGCCATAAGTTAGAATTCCTAACTAATAGCTTTTGGCTTATTTTTGCCTTTGTAGCTTAAAAAAACACTTTTTTATTTTACCCAAACAATCCAAATTTGCTTAAAAATTGTTTGGCTTAAATACACTTAAAATAAGTCAATTCAAACAAGCCCTAAAAATATTGGACAGGTTCACATGGTAGAATGCTTTTATAAGTGATTTTGCATCAACTGACAAAACTAGCAAAGATGTCAACCAAAAGATCGAACCATGTTTCTAAAGGTAAAAAAAACACAGTGACTAAAGGTGTTAAAAGGGATGAGATAGAAAAAAACATATGGATTAAAAGACCTACAATATCTTGGAGCCCATGAGACCTAGCGAAATAGGACACAATCAAATGAATGAAATCATATCGGAGATACCAATTAGTTAAATAATTTATTTATTTTTTGAGAAAAAAGTTGAACACGTTGATAAATTTACTTTAGGTCTACTTATGGCCAGGATTCTTTTAGCCTTGTTAAGGATTTGTGTATCAATAGAAAAAGTAAAAAGTAACTAGTGCTACAAAAACTAAATTTTTATATATTGGATCCAGATAGGTTTGAACAGGGTGACATGAAGTCATGAACGATGAGGATTCATATAGCCAACCGCCAAGTAGTTTAAGATTGAGTAGTAGTTGTTGCCTAAAAGTTATATCTAAATTTTCATTATAAAAGATTAAAAGAACAAGACAGGTTTTTTCCTTTTCTCTTTCTTCTTTCTTTATGAAGTAAAAAGAACGATACAACAAGATCTACTTGGAAGCAGAATGAAAAGATTCTAGGAAATTTTGTAACTTGAAATGCGTAGAAGATCAAAAGGTAACAGTATAGCACCAAACAAAATGCAAACAAGTAATTAAAATCCTTCAAGAGAAAGAATGAAACTACAACATTGGGACAGGTACAGTTTGTTTCATTACACCAAATTCCTACAAAAGATGTTACCTTTACAGTTTAATTTTCTTATAATAATCTATTTCTTTTACAGTAAAAAGAGGATAATATAATCTAGTCTTATTAGCTAATGGAACTTAATTCCTCAACTATGTAAGAAAAATTTAAAAAAATCTTTGTCTAACAAATCCCAGCTAAAAGTGGACCAAAAGTAAATGTATCATAGTGATTAAAGTTTATCCAACTTTTTGCCATGTCAATTAAAAACTTTATACAACTAATTGGTATCTCTTACATGATCTCTCTTATTCTATTGTGTTTTATTTCGCTAGGTCTCATGGGCTCCAAGAGATTGTAAACCTTTAAATACTTGATTCCACATTATTTTTTGTTCTATGTCGTCCCTTTTAAGTTTAAACATCTTCAATCACCGTGATTTCACATATACTATATTTCTACATTGTTCATGTTTTTCTGTTGACTTCCTAGCTAGTTTCCTCAATTAACACAATATCGCTTATAAAAAGCATACTACCATGTGAACACTCGTCCTGTATATTCTTAGAGGCCGTTTGTCCATGCAACATGAAGTCATGATTTGAAATTATGAGATGTAGTTGAAGTTTTGTTTGGACATGCACTTTGAACTTTTTATGTTGTATGTTTCTCATGAACATAAAAAACTCATAAGTTGTGAAAACTACCAAAATTGCCCCATTTCTTTATACAATCTTTACCAAATACACAAAAGTTTATAACAAAGTATAATGCACTATCACAAAGTTATTATAAAAAAATACAACATTTATTGATTAAACTTTAGTTCAATAAAAAAGTAAAATTGAACAAGAGTTGTAGTATACTACTCTTAAATATAATCCTCCCACGTAGTACGGACCATCTCCTCACGTTGAACTTGCATTTCTCTACCAGATAACCGAGAAGACGAACCAACATTGTTACTTTGAGTCGTTTGTTGGTCAATAAGTAATTATATCTTCATGTTCGTGTACCATGAACATTCCATCACTCCTTTAATTCACTATGGAAAATTCTATTTTTTTAATGAATGAATTTGGAAAAATTAAATTTTTTAATGAACGAATTTTTCAATGGAAAAGTAAGAGTTGATTTGAAGTAATAATAAATTTTATGTTGGTGAGAGTAATGGTTATATGAAATATAAGTGGTTTAAAGAGTAATAATATGAACTATGAATATTATTTACATATAAATAAATGATAGATATAAATGGTGGAGTGTTTTTAAAAAAAAAAACTATAAACTTTCGGGTTAACTTTTGTATATGAAAAATCCCAAATCATGATTTCAAGTTCTCAAATCATGCTTTTTGGAGAATTTGGGATATCATGACATGAAATCGCATGACCAAACGTTGATTTCATGTCATGATTTCATATCACAGACATGAAATTGCATGCCCAAACGCCTACTTAGTTAATTCATCTATAATTTGAATACACAAAAACAAGTACCTACTCAATTGTGATCTCTGATATAAACCATAATTATGGAGAACACATTCATTTTTCCTACCACTATTTTACACTAATGCTAGCTCTTTCATACATGTTTTTTATGACATTTATGTTTGCTATGAATTCACTTCTTCTCCTACACCCACCAGAAGAATTCCTGTGATGCTCTATCGTATGTTTTCTGCAGGTCAATAAACAACATGTGCAACTATTGGATAGATATGAGGGGTTTGATGCCTAATATGAGGGGTTTGATGCCTATATTATTTATTCAGTTGACATTTAATTGAGTTTGATTGACTTGAAACATTTGTTTCATGGGTGGAAGTATGCAGCTTTGTTATTTAACTTAGTTGGAGATATTATAGTCACTTGTTTAGATTTCACCATTAAAGATGAGGCTATGGTTTGCCATTAGAATGATGTTAGATGAACGTTTATTGAAGGGCTATTTTGGCTATAGATCAATAAATTGACAATTTTGTTCGTCATGAAGTTAATTATTTAGGTTTCGATTATAGGTAAGTCTGGCAATATATTTTTAAATAGTTCCATATACGGCACTACTTCTATTAGCAGGTTACCAGTAATATAAGATAGTTTTGAGGAGAGTAAATAGATGAATTGACATTAGTCTTTTTACATGTGTAATTTAATGCTAAAATTGATATGATTAAAAGCCAGATAGAGTTCCAACAGCAGAATCCAATCAACACACACAGAAAATGATTCCAAAAATATTATTTAGTGCACCTACCAAAACATGCCCAAACTCAATAATTATAACCCACAAATCCTAATTCCCAATGACCCTTTTTTTTCCCTTTGGATATTAAAGTAAGATTCTTTACTTAAGAAATTAAAAATTGAACTATACAACAACATACCCAATGTAATCTCACAAAGCAGGGTCGGGGAGAGTAGAGTGTACGCAGACCATACCACTACCGTGCTGTTTCCGATAGACCCTCGGCTCAATCAAAAAACAGTTCCAAGCAGTATATAGAGAGATATAACGGAAATAAAGACGGACATGGCAAGTCAGCATCATGAGATTAATCTTAAAATTAATATAGTTAGAAGCCAAGAAACAATAATTCCCCAATATTTAGTGAACCTATTAACACACTTAAACTCAAAAACAAGTGCTATTGAAGTAAAAACTACAATTTGAATCACAATTTTTTTTAAATCACATATTAAAGTAAGATTCTTTACTAAAAAGAAAATGTAACCAAGAGAAAATACCAATAAAATAAAAACCCAAGTTCATGTCAGGATCATAAATTTCATGTCGAATTATAATTAAAAATTAGAATAAAAAATAATTTAATTCTCAAAAAAAAAAAAGGTGGAGAAGTAAGCGAACCTGTAAGAGACGTCTCTTCTAGAAGAACCAAACGAGGAATTTTGATGATAATTCAGATACCCACTTGAAGTTTCCATTAATGCAACCCAACAAAAAAAAAAAACAGTTAGCAATGGCGGAGAAACTAAGGTGGTCGTGTTTTGTATTGATTAATTACTTAAAGGGTAAGTGTTATTGATGTAATTAATTAAAGTTGGATGTGACGACGCCGGAGTATGTGACTGTCGCCGGAAGTTTAGCCGGAGAAAGGAAGGAGAAAATGGATGGAAAAAAAAAAAGGGGAAGAAAATGACTTGGAGAAAATCGGAAGAGAGAAGGGGTTTGAACGTTGGAAGAGTTTAATTTGTTAATTTGTTAATTTGTTTGAATGGGACATGATGTTAAACAACATGGGTCGGAGCTAAAGGGAGGTGGGGGTGGACTTGGGTCCCACAAATTAATTACACGTTCGTTCACTTTTACTTATCACATTTTAAGAATTCGACTAATCTTTAAAATTAATTTGAGTTAAATTAAATTAAGATTTTAAATTAAGATTTCAGTATTCAAAAACTATACAAAAAAATATTACTCCATCAGTCTCAGTTTATGTGATTTAGTTTCACTTGACACAAAATTTAAAAAAAAAATGAAATTTGTGATCTAAAATAAATTATAATTTGTGTAGTTATAAATCATTTCATTAATAATAGCATGGACATTTTAAAGTTAATTGTTATTTCCTATGTTTTATTTTAATTGGACCTTATTGATTTGATACTCCTGAAAATATTTATCAGGAGTTTATTTTAGTAAAGTAGTACTATTAATTATATTTTGAAAATATAACTTTGAGTATATATACTTTATATAGTCATTCAATGATTGGACAAGTAAATTAAAATAACTGTTTCTAATAAGGCGACGAGCTAAAACAAAACGGAGAGAGTACTAAATATAGAAATATATCATTCTTTTTGTGATTGATTAAAATAAACATAAATCATATATAAAATGAGTATAAGTTACATTTTTTATGATATTAATATAATAAAAAAAATCTCAGAATATTAATCCAAGTTCATACAATTTGACTTACTAAAAATCGAAATGTAAAAATAAAAATAAATGAATAAAGTAGTTATTCTATGTTGGATTAATTATTGGCAAATTAAAAGAAACTTAGGGGAAATTTTCCTTATGATTTCTTGCTTTCTATGTAGTAGAAATGATAGTTTCGACATGTTAGTTTGAGGTATTAATGAAAAAGATTGAGGATATTATAGGATTTGAAAATTTTTACAAAATTTGATTCTTAGAAAAATTGTATTCTCTGCATTGTTATTTAGACGTACCAATAATTTTAGAAAATAGTCCACTATTTCATGAGATACAAATTATGCCCTGAATATGGTGGGTTCATTGAACTTTTCAACTGACACATATAGTAATGATGACTATACTATTTTCTTAGTCCATTTTTACTTCTTTAATTTTTTATTTTATAATATTTAATAATATTTATATAATTTATAAAATTAATAAATAATTTATCTATTTTTATCTATTTTGTTCTTAGTATTTAATACGATTTCAAAGCAACAAATTTTATTATATTCAATGGTGATATAATAAAATCACTCCTCTATTTATTACTCTCTCCGTCCTATTTTATGTGTCGTCATTTAATCGGGCACGGAGTTTAAGAAATAAGGGAAGACTTGGTAAAGTTTACCAAATTATCCTTTATCAAAAAATGTGTCAATATTTTTTTTTTAATTAAGTGGGACCAATAAGGGTAAAAAGGGTAATTGTGCCTTTAAAAAGTTGTCAAATAAGGAAAGACGACATTTATTTTGGGACGGACTAAAAAGAAAATGATGACACATAATTTGGGACGGAGAAAGTATTTCTTAAAATATGCGTCAAGTCAAAAGTAGACACGTATTTATAGACGGAGGGAGTAATTAGCTTCATATATTTTTCATTTGATTGAATTTAAGGTATCGGTAAATAATTTTTGTTCTTTTATTTTTTACGTTTTGATTTATTGAGAAATTTTAAGTTGATACATAATTTAAGAAAATAAATAAGACTGCTGAATTTTATAGTTTTAAATCAAATATTACTAAAATGTTATTTAATTTTGTGGTCATAAACATGTCATTTAAAAAGTTGAAACTATATAAAAAAAAAATTAACAAAAATTAATATTAATAGTAATAACAATAATATAGTAGAATTACAAAGCAGGCTATTTAGCCTGCATTAAAAGAAAAGATTACAGTAACATGTCCCATTTGAGAGTCAGTCTATAAAGGTATTTTCCTTTCAAAAATAATTTTTACTATATCTCTCCAGTATGTTTTCCGGATAAACATCGGAGGAACTACAAAAAGTCCTAAGCCATCAAAATTTTGCAGATGTTGCTTCTTTCTTTGCCAGTGCATTTGCAACCTAATTCTGCTCTCTATATCATATGATTTAGAATTTGTAGCTGAATAATTTAGTTATTTTTTTCTACGAAATTTTTTTGTAGCTAAATATAAATTGATCTTTAGCTATTTTTGTTTATGATTATTAAAAATTAATTATATATTAATATACACTACAAGAAAAACAGCCTCTAGGGCAAGAAATTTCCGTCCCTAAAAGTTCAATTCTGGTTGCAAATGATCTTTTAGGACGAAAAAATATTGATCGTGGCTCGTCCTTATAGCCTCCTTCTCTAAAGGTCTTTTGTGACGAGGTACGCTAACTGATCGTTAAATGTCATTAGAGACGGTAACATATCTGGTCTCAAAAACACTTTTAGAGACTGTAAATCGCGTTCCTAATAGATGATTTTCATCTTTAAAAAGTAGTTATTTTCTGATCGCTAAATATTTTTAGCGATGAGTAAATACCTTGTCCTAAATTAATCTATCACGACGAGCATCTAACTCGTCCTAGATTAATCTTTAGAGAAGAGCGACTGCCTTATCCTAAATTAACTTTTAGAGACGAGTAACTAATTCATCCTCGATTAACCTTTCAAGATGAACAATCTAACTCGTCCTAGATTGCTACTAAAATCATAAAATTTATATATTTCATTGCTAAATATAAAATTGCTACTGAAAATGTCAAAGAATGGTAAATATTACATTAAGTCAAAGATTGGAGCACATCACACAAGTTCCTGTCTACAAGTATGAAATCAATGCCAAAATTTTCTCTTTAAATAAGAACTCTCCAGTGACCCATCTGGCATTGCACTTCTCTACAAAAAATTTGGTGACAAGAGGACATTATTTTTTATAAAGGTCAAAAAGCTTTGCAGTAGTCTTGGAACACTTTCATTTATTATAGTCAAGCAGACAAATTAGCACGCCAATCATTCAATTGAATGGTTACATTTAGGTTGTATAGGTGGTTAGTATCATCACGCACATGTTCAAGCCACAATGAGCCACATAAGCATGCGACAGCCCAAACTGATAATGCAGTTGCTTCCTCTTCCACCATGAGTGCATTGTGATCTTGTATTACAGAAACCAAATTAACATAAGTTGATAATGCATGGAATACCAACTATTGAAAGGCTTAGCTAGCTGGATAAACCATTTCTCAATCATAAAACATGACATCTCTCAGCCCACCCCCGATCCTTCACTCTTTAATGATGAAAATATAATAAAACTAGAAATCGCCAAAAAAGAATTTACCTCTGCTAATTCCAAACTTGACCTGCATGATTTTAAGTGAATTGTCGACCCAACAACGTGCAAAAGTGCTTCATCAGGTCTATAACATTCTAAAGGATGAAGGTGATCCAGAGAATAGAAATTAATTGTTGAGCCCCTACTACTATATGATGTGCTCATGTTACCATATGGATTAAAACCATCAGTTGCAAGATCGAGTCTAATATTATGAGGTTCTTGTGCAAACCACTTATGATTCTTGTCAAACTCTTTCCATGCTTCAGAATCAGCAAGATGCCTTAATACATTCGCTTCATCAAGACGTTTCTCTTTATGCCACCTCATGTCCACACTTGTTTTACTAGACATAAATAACCTTGAAAGTCTCGATTTTAATGAAAAATACCGCAGAACTTTATAAGGAATCCTTTTATCCCTTCCATTGTTAATTTTCCACCTCGAAGTACCATAACATGGACACTCTTGTCTATCTTTATGTTCAGCCCAGTACAACACACAATCATTTTTGCAAGCATGAATCGAACTGTATCCTAATCCCAAACCCTGCAACATGTTTTTAGCATCATAATATGACTTAGGAAGTGGCTCGTCAGCAGGCAATGCCTCTTTTAGCAACTCCAGCAACATATCAAATGATTTATTACTCCATTGATTGTATACTTTCAAGTGTAACAACTTCACAAGAAATGAAAGCTTCGAAAATTTCTTATATCCCGGGTATAATTCACGTTCAGTTTCTTTCAGCAATTTATCAAACATTATAGCTTCTTTCTCACTCATATTACTACATACATTATTACCAGTCTCCTCCGAATAATTGGCAAACGATCCTTCAGCGACATCTTCTAACATAGTACGAATTCCATCATCCTTATCATGGGCTTCATTTTCATCTTCACTGTAAACTGCTTCATTGTTATCTCTCATTTGTGATTGTTCCCCATGGTGTCTCCAGTGCACATAACTTTCCATAATTTCTTCGAGCCAAAAGTGGGCATGCACTACTTCTTGTGTTTGAAAAAACACATTTAAGCAATCTGTACATGGGCATCGAATTTTGATATTTCGATCAAAGTGAGATCGAACAAGCCGCATAAAATATTGGACACCCTCAATATATCTTTTAGTAAACTTTGATTCATGCATCCAGCTTTTATCCATGATTATCTGCACAAGAAAATAAATATCATAGGATTTTAAGCCTTTACGGTAACTCATTGTTTTATAATTTTCTAATAAAAGTTTAGATACGGTACCTACCCTGCCCCATTATTTCATATATTAAATTTTCCTCTCCCTGTCTTGCCCAATTTAAGTCCTAACCCACTCATTTTAAGCCTTGTCAAACCCCATCTTTCTCTATTTCCATCTTCACATATGAAAAATTAATTCATAAATCAGAATTTAGTATTATGATATCAAGAATAAAAAAAAACATCATTTACCTCCAGTTTCAATAAATATAAAGTCAGAATCTAACTATATTCACCCAATCATAGAAATCATCTACCCAAACTAAAGGTTACAATCTTGAATAATAAATTCAGATTAAAATGTAGATTAACCATAGAAAACTGAGGTAATTAAACTAAATCAACTCACCTAAATGTAATATAAAAAAACCAAACTAAAAAGTTACAATATTGAACAAGATTAGAATTAAAAAAAAAAAGATAGAAAATTGAGGTAACTGAATTAAATCAACTCACCTAAATATTAAATCATAAACCCTAAATGAAAAAAAGTACCAATCTTGAGGAAATTTAAGATTAAAAAATAGGAATTAGAGGTACCTGAATATGGAATTCTTGAATCTTGATGGGATTAGTTTTGTTTGTGAATATTCATCTTAGAGGTACCTAAATACTTTGTTTGGGCTTGGTAACGTTTGCCTAAATTGCATGCATGGACTATGACATGTTGTTGATGACTTGAGCTTGATGGAGTTGTTGTGTAACGTTCTCTGAAATAAGGAGAAGGATTTTGGTTTTTGGAACTTTAAGAGAATAAGAAAAGAAAAGAATCTGATTAAAAAAAAAGCTAAAATGAATTTGCTTTTTAAAAAAATAAAATAAAACAGAACGTTTTTAAAAGTATAAAAAAAGTCAAACATGATAAAAAAATGTAGTATGTGTGTATACTAACTATATTAGGTATATTGTTCAAATCGCACCTCCCTGAATACAGATCATTTCAAAACCTACATTAATAGGGAATAATTAGTATATCAATAGGAAATAATTAGTATATCAAATTGTCCCAATTTATGTGATTTTGATAGTATATGTAGAATCAATCAAAAATTTTATATGTAGATAATATTTTAAATTATTAATTATTGTGATTTATGACAATCTCAAACTGCTTTACAAGCCTATTGTATCTATTAGTACAGTAATATATATATATATATATATATATATATATATATATATATATATATATATGCAGACACACACACACACTAGATATCGGAGTGCCCGTGATAGCACAAACCCAATATATATTACTCCCTCCGTTCATCAATAGTTGTCCACTATTAACTTGACACACATGTTAACAAATTGTAAATGATAGGAATAATGTTACCATAATATTATTCTTTGGATATTGTTGTACAATAAAATTTCGAGACCGAGAAAATAAATAATCGAGACAAGAAAAATATTGCAACAATTATTTAATTGATTTCAATACGTGAGTGTTACAATCTCTATGAATCATCTGATTCGCTTTTTCAAATATAAATTCAAGGGCTTCGAACTTTATTTTGAATTTGAAATTGATTTGTGAACTTGGCGGATTTGATTCTGAGTTGTGCTTGAGTGCAAGGTTTTTTAGGCTTGTTCTTGAATCTTGCGATCTTGATCTTGATTTTTCAAACTGGTCAAGTATTGTTGGACATTTAATTTTTGTAGTATAGTAGATAAGTAAAAATGGACGGATGGAGTAACGTCTTTATCCCAATTTATGTGACACACATATAATTTGAAATTAACTAAATTATCTATGTGTTTTAAACATATTTAAATTATTAATTATTGTAATTTATAAAATTTTAAAATATTATATTACATGTGTTCATTCATTACTTTAAAATTATAGATCTGTCACGAAATATATTCTTTGTCCGATTCTAAAACGAAATTTTACCAGTTACATCAAATTTTTGTTATTTTAGTTTTATTGCTCTTTTAGATCTTTTTTCTTCACGTGAAATTCAAATTCAATCAATTCAATTTATTAAATTAAACAACATATTTTTTTCATAAATAGATTTAAATGTTGTTTAGCTATAAACTACTTTCAATTTTGAGTTCTGATGGATACAAAATTGATACATCAACATTTTAAGAATTTTCTCTATTTTAGATTGGAACTATGGCCTCTTATTGTGAAGATGTGTGAAAATGATTTCAATATAAGCTTTTAGTTATGTGTTTCATGATATGTTGTCATTTTTTTTTTGTTTTTTTTTAGAGATATTTTATGTGTCTTTTTTGTTGTATTACAAACTTCCTTAGGCGACTTCTTTTAAACAAAAGTGTTTATAAGAATTTTATTCGTTTTAAAGGTTAATTTTTGACACTAGATAAAAGTCGAGGTCTATTTGGATTCTATTTACAATAAGAGATGCCTTCTTCTATCCCTTACTAATACCGTAATTTAAAATATAGTAAGTACTCGTTCACTTTTACTTGTCACATTTTTACTTGACACATCTATTGAGAAGAAGAATTAAAAACATAATTATTTTACTATAGTATCCCTATTCAATGATGTTTATATTGTGTCTTGAAAACATACAAAAGCTAGAGTAATATTCCCTCAACACCAATCATATATGCTTCATTTTATTTGAAATGCCCCACATGTTGAAGATAGTAGAAAAAATATTATATTAAATGTGTGTTCATTTTCATTTATATTTACAAGACTAGATTATCTGAGCGCCTGCGCTAGTATGGGCCTAATATATGTTAATCCCTCGGCTCATCAATAGTTGTTCACTATTAACTTTGACACATATGTTTAAAACTAGTAACTGATTGGGATAATGTTACTATGTTATCTTTTGAATATAATAAATTTAATATTTTACAAAAATTATTGGATAATGAATCGTATTTAATATCAATGGTAAAATCGACAGAAATGAAAAATTATCCATTGATTTTTCAAATTGAACAGTATTATTACACATCTATTTTTAATAAAATAGACAAGTAAATATGGACGGAGGGAGTAATATTTAGTCCCAATTATGTGACACAAATGTAATTTGGCGTTAACCAAATTTTTTCCATATTTTTTAAAAATTTTAATTATTAATTATTATATATTATAATTTATAGTACTTTTAAAATAGTTTCTATATTATATACGTTACTTTTTCTATCCTTATTTTTTTACACATTTAAAAGTTTATCATATTTAATGTCGAGAATATCCAACACTAAAATAAAATCGCCCAAATAATATTTTCAAATTAAGAGTTTTTTAATTTATATTTTTTAAAAAGAGATTATGAGTGACAATGTCAAAATAGTAAAAGTATATTTTTTAGAAATTATGCAATTATTTTTTACACCAAACAAAAAACTGCCTAAATAATATGCAAACATAACTATTCAAGCACTAGTAATACACAATATTTGTATAATTCGTATACACTCTACCAAAGGACCCTTAATTTACCCATAGTTTCATTTTTAAAAATATTTATTTATAGGTAATCATATTTAATTATAATTAAATAAAAATTTGTGTATCTTAATTAATTATGATTTTGTGATAATTTATTTGTGAATACATTGTAATATGTTTATTAAATCGGTGTAATCATTTAGTGCAAAAATAAATATTCACTTTTTTCTTGTATATACTTTTTGGTTTACATCTAAAAATAATATATATATATAAGTGTGAGTTAGCACACAACACATGGTCGTCATGTGTGCTTGTTGGAATTTGTAGTTTGTTTAAGGGTATTTTAGGTATTTTGCATTTTATTGTTCTTTCAAGTTGTTGTACTTAGATGCTATATGCATGTACTTCTTTTACTTTGTACTATCTATAAAGCCTAGGATAGGTTGGGTTTATTACCAAAAAAGCTGTATTTTAGCTTTCCAGCAGGTAGGTCCCACTTAGTATTTTGGGATCTTTTCATTAATACTTTCCAATTATGTTTCAATTATTTTTTCAATATATACATGGACTTGTATTTAATTTGATTTTTTATATGAGACCCACTTAAATTTTTTTACACGTATTTTTATAGCAATTTTGCCATATCACTTCTAAATTATTATGAGTCATTTAATATATATCTGCTTCGCTACTTGATAGTGATATTTGATTGACTCTCAAAATTATATATTTGTCGTTTAAATTGGAATACAAGAAAAAGTATATAAATCACAACAATTAAAAAATTAAACTATTTTAAAAATATAATTGACTATCAATACCACAAAAGCTTGAACAAGGAGAGTAAAATAAATTATAATAGCTAAAAGTTTAAAATATTAAATTACAAGGCTAAAAAGGTATTATAAATTACAATAGCTAACAACTTAAAAAAATTAAAATATATTAAAAATATAATTGATCATCTATTATTTTATTTTTAACTTTAACTTGTTATATATTTGAAAAAATTATAATAATTATTAAGTTTAAATTATTTGGAGACATAAAAAGTTTCGGTTGACTCGAAATTTTAATAATGCAACATTAATTGGGATACATTATTTGAAAATTTCATGAAAAATAATATAAATCACAATAATTATCAATCTATAATATTTGAAAAATGTATAAAAATATGCATGACTTTTTAAATTCTACCGATGTCATATTAATTGAGATAAAGGGCTATTATTTGAAAATTACTCAGAAAGTCGCATAGATCATAATATAATTAATAATTTAAAATATCTAAAATTATATATAACAAATTTGATTGATTTTCTCAAATATTTCATCAATGACACATAAACTAGGACAAAAAATAGCACATAACATTCGAAAAAGTAAATTATTGGGCCCGTGCTGGCACGGGCTCCAATATCTAGTATATATATCTATAATATATTAAAAGTGTGAAGACCCTTAGAAAAGTGATTTGAACTTTTTGTCCTTCATTAAAAGATTC
This sequence comes from Capsicum pubescens, assembly GCA_030864215.1. Lineage (NCBI taxonomy): Eukaryota > Viridiplantae > Streptophyta > Magnoliopsida > Solanales > Solanaceae > Capsicum > Capsicum pubescens. The sequence continues at coordinate 53,330,836 of CM061541.1, read as the reverse complement.
TCCTTTAGACAAAATTGTCTTTTTACTATTTTCTTTAATTTATTATTTAATTATTTTTATTATATTAACTAGGCTCCTAAAATATATAGGACTCCTAAAATATATGAAAGAAGAATCAATTAATATTTACCTTTGCACAGATCAATTAGAAAAATACTCCTAAAATAAGACTCTATTAAGAAAATACTTTTATAAATATTGAGATACACGTTAAAGTGGAGAAGAAACTGATTTACTTATTGAGAAAATATTATTGATGTTCATGTAATTAATTCTCCAAAAGATGTTGAATTTAATTAGTGTATTCATCTTTATTATTCAAACAAATATCCTATTTAGTGTAACGCTTGAACTCAATACAGTGAACCACAAAATACATAAAAAAATATAAATACTTTTTTAACCCAAACTACATACCAAGTATATACAAGCAAATTTATTTTTTTAACCCAAAGCACATACTTAGTTTGCTGGAAACTTCAACATTTCCAAACATTCAACCTCCCAAAAAAAATTCCCAACATTTCTACATATTTCCAACATGTTGCAGCTACCACAATTCATGCAACATCCATGAAATGTTGAAAGAATTGACGTTGAATAGATATATGTGGAATCTTTTTCAGGTATTTTTAGGGTTAGAATATAATTTTTTACTTGTAATATATTTGTGTGTAATTATAATTAGGTGGGGATGGATAAAATTGGTCAAGCACTACTCAGCTTCCTAAGTTTTCCGGGTTGATTTGAGGCACTACGACACTACTTCCTTCACAATCGCACCAAAGAGAAATACAGAAAGAGGAAAAATGGAGAAAAAAATCATTTTCGGGAGCTTATTTTTTTTTAGATTTTTGGCTCCAAAACAATTTCAGAAAAACCACCATATATATGAGAAAACAAACGAAGGAGTTTCATTGCAAAGTGAAGCAAAATTTCTGAACACGATCAATAAGATCAAGTATGTATTAGTCCTCACAATTTATCTTTGACCGAAATTAGATAAATAATTGTATTCAACAATCATATATCGAATGATTTGTTAATTGATGTCTAACACATACTCGTGAATCCTATTTAGAATGGATTATCAGAAAATCCTATTAGTTACAAGTTACTTAGCAATGGATTAGCCAAAGATGTGTAGCTAGTTCCTAGTTTTTGTGGTTTTGCTAACTTGAAAGATCTCTAAAAGGAGAAACTTGCATATCAAAGTTCTTCAACATTTCCAAGTGGCAAAACCCTCAACATTGTGAAATTATTCCAGAGACATTGGAGTATAGGTTTTTTTTCATAGTTAAAAGCCCATTTTTCACGACTAAACGTACTTGAACAGAAGATGGAAAGACAAAACACTAGTAATAAAGTATCACAACTCAAAAACTAGTAAAATTACAGCCTTACAAGGCTCGAGACTTAGAGAATTTCCTGGTATGTTGACCTTAAATTTTGTTGAAGGCAACAATATCACAGCTCTGCACGTATTCATTGATAGGCTCTACTATTAGACGTTCCTCAATTAAAGTATCCACTGAGACTAGTCATCAATGATGGTAAGCATGATCTGTTTTTTCTTAATCCCGTAGCCAACTGGGACCAATTTGGATGTTGCCCAGAGAAGTACTTCCACCTCAATACTGCGAACAACCTTCTAAGGTTTCTTCATGTCAATTTCATCATCCCAAGGCTTAACGTCCATAAGAACAAAAGACTTTTCACTTACTTTCTTCTTGGTAGATTCCTTAGCAGCCTCTCTTACTTCTGCTGCCTTCTTTTCTTCCTTTGTCTCTTCTCCAAAGAGATCGATGTCATCATCATCATCGTTATCATCGGAAGGATTAGCAGTTTCCTTAGCTAGTGCAGCTATAGCAAGAGCAGTTTGGCTTTAAAATCTCACACCAACAGCTTTCCCGGGAAAACTCGATGTAAGTTTAGCAGAAAAATTTTGGTACCATTTACTAGCATTGGGATAAATATACGAACTAGGTTGCTCCAAGATTTCTTCATACACATTAATATCATCCTTTGTCAATTGATCTCCAGAGATATAAGTTTTTTCCAGAAAGATAGTCATTAACAGACTTGAGACCAGATTCAGTGTGGAGATTTGAGAAATCTACAACCATTATTAGGAATTTGAGCAGTATGAGAGAGGCTGTAATCTTTATTGGGTTGGCGAAAGAGCATTGGATATAGGTAGGGTATTGCAATGCTCTAGTTTTTTGTGTCGCAAACCACATAAAGCAATAAGAGAAACAACCTGAATCGTCCTCCTTAATTACCCTAGCTTGTAAGTCATATAGTTGTACAGAAAGATTATCTTGTCATAGTATTACTCTGGTACTTTCTTGTCCTTTGTGTTTGATTACTATCTATTATTTTTGTACTTCACTTATCAAATTATCTTGTTGTGATTACTTTTCATGATAATTTGTTAGGTTGTTTGTACTTTATAGTACTTTGCCATGACTCATTCATTTTTTATTTTTTTTTGTATTTCTTTGGATGATATTTTTTCTAGAACTGAGGTCTATCAAAAACAACCTCTCTACCTCCATGAACATTGAATGCGTCACAAGAAAAATATGATTAGCTGCGTCATACAATTCGTTAGCTGCTAAGTTTAGTTTTAAGTGACATTTTTATGCAGAAGGGGCACCGTCTCTCCTTTCCTTTATAGTTGGTGTTATATAACTCAGTGACCAAGCTATTGGCTTTAGGTTCTGAGTTGGATAGCTCTAGCAAATATGAAATCCATGAAAGGTAGTTCTTCGGCATTTCCAAGTTGCAAAACCCTCAACATTGTGAAATTATTGCAGAGACATTGGAATATAGGTTTTTTCATAGTTAAATGCCCATTTTCACGACTAAACGTACTTGAATAGAAGATGGAAAGACAAAACACTAGTAATAAAGCATCATAACTCGAAAAATAGTAAAATTATAGCCTTACAAGGCTCGAGACTTAGAAAATTCCCTGGTATATTGACCTTAAATTTTATTGAAGGCAATAATATCACAGCTCTGCACGTATTCATTGATAGACTCTACTGTTAGACGTTCCTCAATTAAAGTATCCACCGAGACTAGTTCATCAATGATGGCAAGCATGATCTGCTTTTTCTTAATCCCGTAGCCAACTGGGACTAATTTGGATGTTGCCCAGAGAAGTCCTTCCACCTCAATACTGCGAACAGACTTCTAAGTTTTCTTCATGTCAGTTTCGTCATCCCAAGGCTTAACGTCCGTAAGAACGGATGACTTTTCACTCACTTTCTTCTTGGTAGATGCCGTAGCAGCCTCCCTTGCTTCTGCTACCTTCTTTTCTTTCTTTGTCTCTTCTCCAAAGAGATCGATGTCATCATCGTCATCGTTATCATCGGAAGGCTTAGCAATTTTCTTAGCTGGTGCAGCTATAGCAGGAGCAGTTTGGCTTCCAAATCTCACACCAACAGCTTTCCTGGGAAAACTTGATGCAAGTTTAGCAGAAACAACTTGGTACCATTTACTAGCATTGGGATAAATCTGAACTAAGTTGTTACAAGATTTCCCCATACACCTTAATATCATCCTTTGTCAATTGATCTCCAGAGATATAAGTTTTTCCAGAAAGATGGTCATTAACAAACTTGAGACTAGATTCAGTGTGGAGATTTGAGAATGCTACAACCATTGTTAGGAATTTGAGCAGTGTAAGAGAAGCTGTAAGCTTTATTGGGTTGGCGAAAGAGCATTGGATATAGCTAACTTATGCAGATAATGTATTCACTTGTGTCCTTGTGTCTATGATTTATTTTTAGTGAGTTCAACCCTTTAGTTTTGAACATCATTGCTCTACGATGATAGATAGTATGCGAGGAATATATTAGAAATGTTTCTGTTCTTGCCAGCCTGCAGGGAGCATATCATATGAATTTCTTAGTTCTGAACATCACTGCTCTACGATGATAGATAGTATGCGAGGAATATATTAGCAATATTTCTGTTCCTGCCGGCCTGCAGAGAGAATATCATGTGAATTTCTTCCAATATGTCCAACAAAATATAAAACAAAAGTCTTTTTAGATCCTAAAAATAGAAACAAAAACAAATCTCATAATTGAAAAACATAAATTCATCAATTAGTGTTCCTGTTCTGCTATTTCCCAACAACAATATAAATGGATAAGGTCAATCGCTCAAGATTAAAGAGGTTCTAGGAGTTCTTTGCTTTTATCTTGTATTTCTTTTTTCAATTAAACTACTTATCATATTGCAGTTACTTTTTGTTTTCCTATATTAGTCTTACTTATGTTGGAACGTAGCTTCTTTGTTTTTTCTTTTTTAAAATCTCATTCATATTACTTTGAGCAGAATTTAGCAAATCAATGGCACTGGGAGGGGGTGTCTTTAGGCAAATTACACTTACCGGGGGAACTATTCAAGCAACTCAATCATTAGATAAATCGAATAGCGCTACTCCCGTTGTTAATACTGGTAATACATTCAACTCAACTATATATTTTTTTTCGAAAAAGGTAACTTGTATTATACTAGATAGTGATGGCTTGGTCTAGCATGAGCCCAATGCTGGAACACTCTTGTTAGCTTAAACGACATACAATATTTGTTTATAGTATATGATTAATGTTCACATATATTGTTTATTATTTAGCAGATGCACTACACATGCAGTATTTATGTCTAGGCCATCATATAGGGTTGTTATTTGAATCGGAGGGAGAACACATAGCTATATGTAGGCCAAAAAAGACCAAAAGAGCTCAACATAGTAATAGTTATCAACGACCCTTATAAGAAAATGATATACGCTTAACCATAGTAATAGTTAGTTAATACCATATCACTCCCTCCGTCCATTTAGATTATATGAAAATGCGATCACCTCCCTGCTCAAAATATTTTTCATAAAAAGAATCAACAAATAGAGTTCAATTATTTCCCACCACCCACCACCAACCATCATGGCTATCGATTGATTACATTATTTGTGAAGCAAATCTAGCAATCTTTGGAACTCAATCACCTCCGAGTTATGGAAATTCCTCTTGAACCCATGTCCCAGGAAACCTCTCCGCCTTGTATCTTTTGAATTTGTTGGAATGACAAACCCTTATGGGATAAGACTTTGTGCATGTTTGGGAAATCATCTCTCAGAATATTGTACCCACACCACTTGTAATGACAAAATATTAACTCTCTTCCTGTCTCATACCCGTGATGAAATAGTGCCATGTACATATTGATTATAGTTTCCAATGGTTTAGAAAAGGAAAGAGCAATTAATAGATACTTCATGTAGTTTTGAACTTCGATAATAACAGAAGGGGAAGTTAATATTGTTACCTGTAAATACAATCAAGTCTGGCTTTGCAATGTCAATAATTTTCCTCAAGAACTGAGTAATGTTGAGGTTGGTACAATAATTGAACTCACTCTCCAACACATATCTATCCTAAGTCACCATCCCATTCCCATAGTGCATATTTGCAACCTAAAAATATCAAACTAAAATAAAATTACAACAAATTGTGACAAGAAAACCTATTTTTATTTTGATCATACACCAGGAAAAAAAGGAGAGACATATCCAACTTCTGTAGGTGGCTCAAGCTTCAGGAGGAAAGCATTACACAGAGATAGTTAGAGAAGCATAGATAAATCCTGAGCTTACTAATGTAGTAACTGTTAATGCTAAGGGCTTGCAGTTACATAAAGACAGTTTACACCTTACTGTTGCTTCCTAAGTTCTCCTAGCCCAGGTAATGGCTCATGCTTTCCTTCACACAATCTCAGCCACATCCTCATCTTGATAGTCAATAGTGAAAGTATAAATTATAAAAGGAAAAATGTCTAATACTTTGTAATATAATTATAAATCTTGTTTGGATAGAAGCCAAGTAAATCATTCTACCTTTAAAGGAACCTCGACTTTCCAAATCATCTTCGAAGACCAACCATTGACATGTGGACTTGCTCTCTGTAATTTCCTTTAAGCTGAGCCAACTGTAAACCTTCCTTGCTTGTCTGGTAACCAAAACAGATTATCCTCAATTGAGTTTAGATCTTTATGCTGCTCCAGAATGTTAAATAATTTAGTTACTCTGTTGCCCTCCCAATCATTAAGATTTCTCCAGAACCTAAGATCCGTCCCTGGTTGTATCTCATTTCTCTGATTGTGGACTATTTTTGTAAACTCAGATTGAATAAGATATTACTGCTCTATTAATATGAGAAATGATGTGAGTTCCCTAGGATTTTCACTATGGGGTTTAAAATATGAATAAGTAAAAAAGAAGCCAAGGGGATTAAAAATCTAGTATATATACATAAAAAATAATTTCAACTTCGTATATGCAGTGTAATTTTCTGCTCGTTGTACCCTCTTGTTCGTCTCTTGTACCTTATTATTTGGTAGTGTTACTGTATTCTCAAAGCATCTAGAATACCTTCAAAACTGTCCACCAAATAGCAATTGGGATAATTTTCCATCTATCTTTGTTAGTGTTACGATTTCTCCCTGCATTCCAACAAGACAGAAATTCAAGGGTGCTTCCTGGTATTATCGAGCTAATACCCCTGAAACTGATGAACAAGTCCAACAACTTTCTAGTGAGAATGCAATGAAGGAATAAGTGGTTGGCTGGCTATGCCTCTTGCCCACATAGACAACACCTTGATACTATAGGAATTTCTTTTTCCCTTAGGTTGTCATGTGTTAGGTTAACTCCTATCGCCATAAAACCAGGTGGAGTATGCCACTTTTTATATGGTATTTTTAACTCTACAGATGTGTTTTCATATCCATAAGATAGTTTATTGTCAATTCTGGTTAATGTCTTCATAAGTTGATTTGGTTGTGAATAACCCACTTCTATATTTCTACTAGCTGTGTGAGCTTTCCCCTTCTTCCAATCCTTAGCATAGTTCTAGAGTATTGAAGAACTCTGTGATTATAGGAGATGCCCGGTTATCTAAAGCTCTTCTAAAGGTGATGTTTTAGCCCTGTGTAGACCATAGCTTTTACATTGTTGTTTCATGTTATGGGCACAAGTCAAAATCATATCAGGGAAGTTTTGTTTAAAGTTGTTTAAAGTTGCCAGTAGCTTTCGTCCCAAAATTTGATCTTCCTACTATGTTATAATGCTGGTAACATTAGTTTCTGAGATGGACTCAGTTGAGCTTTCCATGATTATGTGTTCGCGTGTAGCTTCTTCATAGTTGTCGTTAAAGATATTAGTTGTCTACAGGATATAATAGGGTAACATAAATTTAATTTCTTCTATGTTATGTTTTCAGTGTATCCTAAGCCGGGGGTCTATCAAAAATAGCCTCTCTACTTCATCTGAGGTAGTGGTATGGTCTGCGTACTCTCTACCCTCCGCAGACCCCACTATGTGGGAATTCATTGGCTATGTTATTGTTGTTGCAGATTGAATAAATTAGGGAACTTGATTATCCTATGTATTATTACTATATGTGTAAATATATCTACATATTTACTTTGTTATTTTTAGATTTAGGTGGTATTTTAAATTGATATTTTTTTCATCAGATGATTCCGCTAGACTCAGGAAAGTTCATGGCAAGACTAGAGGGAAAGGTCTTGAAAAAATGAAGAGGGCTATGGGAAGCAAGATGAAAATAGAGATTCCTGTTGGTAAAGGAAGGCCAACTAAGCCAATTCAATCCGCCAAACTATCCAATGAATTAGGGATAATTGCTCGGAATTTTCTTCCACTTCCAAACAAGTGGAAGGAACTTACAAGAGTGGAAAAAGATGCAACATTAATTGGATGCCACGTAAGGATTCTATACTCTTTTAAAATTTATTACATGACAAACTACAATACATGTTTTTAAAGGCATTAGAGTTTTAAGTTACTAAGCATGTTAGCAAATGTTATGATTATAATTTTAAATTAAAAAGGATTTCTATTATTTTTTTTGTTTCATCAATACTTATTTGTTTTTTATGAGAGGGTTGACATTAATTTGGATGAGCATTATGTGAAAGATAGCTGTGAGGATATTCTGAAAAATAGAAGCCGACAATGGCGCTACAAGTTAAAACAAAAATTTGAAAGTGCACGCTCCGTGGAAGAGGCTCGTAAAATGGAAGTCGAACAGTTGACCTCAGAAAATTGGAATAAGCTTTGTGACATGTGGAACGATCCAGAGCACAAGGTAATTTATATTCATGTTATTATCGTTGTTATTTAAGTTATGATGTTTACATTTTCTTTGTAGAAATGATGCGAAATAAACAAGGTCAATCAAACTAAGCTTAAATCTAATCATTTCATGGGATCAAAAGTATTTGTAGCGACTTGTGCTGAAATTGTAAGTTATACCATTTTAATTCTTTTTACTAATGACACTTTGGTACTATTTAATATTGTGTTGTTTGGTAAATAAGAGAATAGGCATGTAAGTTGTAGCCCATTCTAGTCAGATATCTCTAAATACTATTTCATATTATTTTCTTATAAAGGTGAAAAGGAATCTGAAGGTGTAGAGCCTGACAGAATTGAGTTCTACAAGCATACTCATTACACGAGTGAAAAAAGAATGGTCATCTGAAGAAGCTGAGACTAACTATGTAAAAAATTAATATTTTAGTAACATACCATTACATTTATTTGATTAATATTCTTTATGTCTTCTCTTTTAAATGTGTTATTATTTTATGCAGAACAACATGAATGATTTGAAAGCTCTATATACTTCTGGAGAGTCTTCCATGACTATTGATAAAATTATGGATGTTGTAATTGTTACAAAGTCGGGGTACATAAAAGGTCTTGGTTATGGTTCTAAACCTAATACTACAAGAGCAACGCAAAGGAGAACGACAGAGTTAGAAGACTCCCTCAAAAAGGCAAAACTGAAAGCTGCTAGTGCTCAAAATGAGTTACAGAAACGATTAAATAAAGCTGAAACTGTGGTAGAAAGCCAGCAATTACAGATACAAGACCAGCAATCGCAGATCAAAGCATTAAATTCTCAATTGAATACTGTAGTGGCACGCCAAGACAAAATGCTTAAGAAAATGCAACTTCTTGTTAGCCCATCACCGTCAAGGTTAAAAGTAACATAAATTTATATGATAAGTTCTATTTAATTTCTCTTTATTAAATATATAAATTATGTGCATCAATATGTTCCAACATGAGTTATCATACTAGACTAGATTTGGGGGTGTTGGTGAATGTGAATTTCTTCATTTTTACTGCTTAAAAAGTTTGATTTCAAATAACTAGGCTATACAATCAATGATTTTGCTAATACAAAAAAAACTCTTCTATTATGATATAGTAATCAACACTATGGCCTAACAGAAGCGAAATAAAATATGCCAAAAAGAAAACTCGATATAGCCGAAGAAGATAAATACCCCACATAATGTCAAAAATTCCTGCTTTGTGACCTTGTAAGAGATCTATTGATTGATGAGTTGGGTCCTGTTTTAGAGAAAGGACCTCTCTGCTGAAAACTTCTTGTGTAAAGACCTTCTTTTCCTGCAACCTGTTATTTTTCTTTTTTCTCTTCCTTGTCACCTGAATCATAATCTACTTCATCCTCTTAGTGAATGACCTTATATTCATCTTTCTCGAAAGGAGAAGTAGCTTTATTTTCAATACACAAATCCTTGGAACTTGCAGGTTTTTTATCTTTTCTTGGAAGGGGGAAATTGTTCATCAAGTTGTTCTGCAACAAGATCAAATCTCTTTTGACCCTTGTGCTGCTTATCTCGTTTCCTATCCTTATTCTTCCTTTTTGACTCCTCCTTATCCATTTTATTTTGGTTTCTTGCCAGAACCTCCTTCTTTTTCCTACTTAATTGGTCATTAGAACTGACCAGATCAGTAGGTGTAAGTGAATCATCTTTAGTTTCACAATCCCTGAGATCACTACCAACAACCACATCATCAAGATGTTGGTGTTTATCCCCTCCATTTGTTTCTTGCAAATCCGCAAAACACCCCCTAACTCCTTCTACACCATTATCATGTTTAACATTAAAATACACAGGTGAAATAGGGGGTGGGACACGATTGCAATACCTCTTTTTCACTAGATACACCACCAGCGGTTTAACCAGCAGAAATACAAGGAACTGAAGCATTTAAATCCATACTTGGGGTGCTCTTTGATTCAAGTATATAAAATTGATTCTTAGAGAATTTTTGAGTATGTGGTGACGCTCTTGGTTTGTACATTTTTTCTTGGTGTTGCTGCCGCATTTGTTATTGAACATTGGTCTTCTTTCTTCTTCTTTTTTGCTTTTTCCATTGTTCTTGATCTTGTGTCCAACTAGTGGTACCTTCATGTAACTTGTCTATTCCTTTGCTTGTGTCCACCTGGTCATCATTTAAAGCATCCTTGATGGTTTTGTGACTTGTATCCAGAATCACTACTAAAAAGGGGAAAAAACCAACCACAAAAACCAACCACAAAACCGACCAAAATGTATGGTCGGTAAAGTTGTGGTAGCTTTTAAAAAACCGACCACAAGTGGTCATTTTTTTTAAAAATATATATATTTTTAAAATTTATTATTATTTTATTAAAATTGGAAAAAAATAATTTTAGGGAAAAAAACCGACCACTAGTGGTCGGTTTTATATTAAATTAATTAATTAATTTATTAAAAAACTGACCACTTGTGGTAGGTTTTCTGCAAAAAAAATTCAAAAAATCGACCACTTGTGGTTGGTTTTTCTAGGAATTTAAAAAAAAAATCAAAACCCAAATACAGCATGCAACAACAACAATGCAATACAACAGTATCAAATCAAATGCAACAACAATAACAACCAAAAACTAAATGTAAATACTTTCAAAAGTGTACAAGACATACAAAATGTCCAAAAAAAGTGAGTATGAAAATACTACAACAATAGATTCATACAACAAAATGTCTAAATTCAAAGTACAACACATACAAAAATCAAAAAACTAAAAGTCAACATCATCGAATTTGTCCTCGTCTTCCATATCATCATCCGTGCTGAAATCATCCAGGGGGCCTTGACCCTTTGTAGCCCGAACTGGATCTCCAGGACACAAAGGAATAACCCCTGCAGTCCTAATGAAAGAGCTCAACTGCTGCTGCAGCTTCTTGAATTGTGATGTTGTTGCCTTCTCCGTCTTCTTCTGCCTCTGTCTCTATTCAACAAGCTCTTCAGTAAGTTGAGAAACCATATTTTGTAGTTTGTCAATCATTTCTCTATCAGCAGAAGAGCTGGAGTAAGAAGGGCCGAACAAACACCTAACATTATCGCCAAAAAAGTTTTTGTGGTATCCGACCAAATGGCCTGTATTTACAGGACCCACGATTTTTTTCTATAACTCCTCCTCTACATGTTGGGGTATTGGGTCACCCAGACTTTCAGGAGGCTGACTACTACGATACGCACCAATAAGACGCGTATATTCGTCTTATATTCAAAGTAAAGTTAATACTAAAAGTCAAAAAATATTAAAGTATTTATAATTGAATAATATCTAACTTTAAGAAAAAGATTCATAAATTCAAAATTTGTTTCTTACATAGACAACTTTTGCAGGAGCTTCAACCCAGACATCTTCATCAGTCGGGTTCTTTTATTTTTCATCACATGAGTCTCCTCGTATAGCTCATAATGTGATATTTCCCCACCCTTTACTTTTTCCTGCATATGAAAAAATTATCAATGTTCAAATAATTAAAAAAATTAAATAGAAACAAATAATTAAAACTGTAAAAGTTACATACCATTTTTTCCATCACAACAAGAGTACTTCTGGCACCCACAGTATGTAGGGAGCCACCCTTGGATGATGCCTGGTCTTTCTTTCCTTTTTCACTCAACAATTGATAGTATGCGCTACTCCAATGGCGAAGATACACTTGTCATGCGGGTTCAGGAATCCACTTAGGTTTTACGAATTTCTTTCGGGCATAATCCAAGAGACCATTAAATCTGGCTCTACATCTTATGAAAAAGTTCTTCTTTATAAGAAATGTATTTGCATCATCCCACCAGTAAAACTTCTACAACAAAAATATAATATTCAATCTTTTGTTCTAACAAAGTGTTAATAAGTAGTCGATAAGTTAAATCCTTACCTTAAATTCTTCAAACATTCTATCCCTGTCAAGTTCTGGAACCTTTTCCCAGCTGGTCCAGTAGCCGTTGAAGTGCCGAGTAATGCATATTCGCGCCTTTTGTCCAACTCCACCATCCGGCCTAAACCTACAACACAAGATCAAACAGTAATTTCATAGAGCATAATAATATAGTAATGAAAAAATGAGTAACGTTATTATATTTAGAAATCTTACTCTCTCGCAATTGGAACAAAATAAATCCTCCCAGAATCATCTCTGTCTCCTGGATGCCTAGTAAGTAATGGTGGATGCGCTGGCATGAACGGATCTGAAGCACTAAATGGAGTGCCTCCAAGTTAAAGATCCAACAACACAATAGATCCAGCAGAATCATTGTGTGAAGCTGTGTGACTGTTGCAGGAGGGTATCGATGATGGTAGATGTCTGGAGGACCAGCGGCCGTCCGATAGTACTGTGCTGGCGGTGGCATGGTCATAGGAGCAGAATGAGTCATTGTATACCCATGTAGTGGCCCCACATGCATAAGAGTAAGTATCAAACCCTCGGACGACCTAGAATATAAGGTTCGTGATGTCGCGTCAGCAAACCAACCCTCAGATATATAAATACCTGTAGGTCGTCTATAAGCCAGAGGTTGTCTATTCTTTTTTGGTTTTGTAGTATCAACTTTTCCCTTACCCTTGTCACCTCTGCCTGACATCTAAATTAATTTAAGTTAACAAGTAGTTAGTTCCTACAAAATGAATATATAAGGAAATATTCCAAGTAACTAATTTGAAGTTACTAATTCACATTTCAAATCGCTCTAATACAACACGAGATATAGACAAGAATATTTTTATTACTATATAAATCATGGAAAAGTGGAAACAACAAACTTAAATAGTATATTACATATCAATCTTAAACAAGAAACATAAAGGTAAATATATAGTACAAAGCATAAAGACATCAATACATAATAAATACAACCTACACAACTAGTCCTCCTCTTCTGAAGACTCTCCACTAAACCATTCACCCTCTTCGGAGGTTTCCTCATCTCCTACCCACTCAGCCTCTTATTTTATAATATTAACTTTTTCAAATATAATTTCCGGGTGATTCAAATCGTCCACTAATTCAACGTTTACTAGCTGGTGATCAATCTGCATTTCATTTTGATACGCAGTCTCCAGTAGATTCTCAACTTCAACCCGACCTATAGGCTTTGTTTTGATTACAGCCCACCAATCAGACTTGTCATTGCGCAACGAATGAGGAGCATAATACACTTGTTTAGCATTTTGCGCTGGAAAAAATGGATTGTAAATAGGATACGAGCTATTGTACTTCACTTCAATGATGTTATGCTCCCTATGTACTCTTGTGCCTCTTGTGCTTGGATCAAACCACTTATATCGAAAGAGGACAATTTTTTTATTGGGAAATCAGCATACTCCAGTTCTAAGATCTCATGTATGATGCCAAAGTAATCAACATCATCATCACCCTTAACTAAAACACCACTACTGTTTGTTTTCCTTGTTCTGGAGTGTTGTTCGGTGGAAAATTTAAACTCATTTACTTTGTATTGGTGTTTTGACGAAATTTTGACTTTTGAGAAGAGTCGCCACTTAATTTTGAAAAGGAATTAAGAAACCTTTGTAATGTACTTAGACGATTCAAAACAGAAAAATCGTTTAAGTTAGAGATTCTAGATAAGCGGTTCCTATTAACGTTTTAGGAAGGTGTTAGGCACCTAAAACGTCCGCTAACTTGCAGTTATCCGATCTGTTTGAAAACATTCTATTGATTAATTTCAAAAAATATTAATTTGTTGAAAAGTGATTGATTTTTTAGAAAAAAGACTTGTGTAAGATAGATTTAGGAGACTTAGTAGGGATTTTAACTAAGTCTAAACAAAACTAATAAACAAATAAACACATAAAAGGGGAAGGGAGGAGAGAGTAAATGATTTAGGCCATTAAACCCAAATCAGCGAAACCTGTCCTAATCTAGTTGGGCTTTCGACCCATTTCATCTGTCCTAATCTAGTTTTCGAACCCTTTTCGGCTCGAGTTTTTACTCCACCTGTATTAAATTTACAACTTTGGCTTCGAGGCCCAAATAAATAGACAAATAAAATAGATAAAGGAATAAATAAATAAAAACAACAATACCAATGAAATAAATGAAGAAACGAGACTTTCAAGTCTCCTAGCAAACTTTGATCCATTCTCCTTCTTTCACCTATTGCACTTGCATGCCATGTAACTCAGTTTGGACCTCCTTTCGGGGCTTGACTTGAAAGATGGGCCATATTGGCCCATTACGTAATGCAAAGTGAAAGAGCCCGTATGGACTCCGAGGTGAATTCATGCAAAGAAAAGAAAAATATATGAATTAATATATGTCCATGGAACAAACTATCTTGACAACAATAGAAATTCCAAAGGTTCAAGGCTTTCGAAACTCACTACTCCAAACTCAAGCATAAAAAGGAAACTCTGGTACAAAATTAAAGAACTTATGACATGTAACTGATTCTTGAATCTTTAATGTAGGGATCAGAGAGAGCATGATATATTACACACTAGTAATTTTTGCATAGAAACGTGCATATGCATGAAAGAATTCCAGTAAAGGGTTTCAGCTTTCCTAGTCTAATGTGACGATCTAATGAGCATAGAACATAATATTGGTCTTATTTTCTATAGTAGAGGGATGCTATAGCAGTTGTTAGGGGATTACATTAGCAGTAAATCCCAATCACTCCCCTTCGTGATAAACAGATAACTTCAAGTGCTTACTAATAAAATACATCAAAGCTAAGAAATTTTTTATCAATTAGCCATCAAAATACTCGACTGAGATATAAAACTGAAGAGCTGAAGATAACTTTTAAAATAGATGAATAAATTCACGCAACAGGTGGATCAAGGCAAGTTCGTTTCAACTCTCTTCTCTTGTGTTATATGGTATTCAAGGCAATCCGATCAATGAAATCAAAGAAATTCTCACTTAAACGAAGAAACTATCAACTCTTCTGATCACTAAAACCAAAATCCACACGAGAAGAGACATAGTAAACGAAGCTAAAGGGGAAGTGGCGGAACACTAATATCGACCTCATCCTCTTTCTGACAAGCTCAGAATGAGTTTCAATGGTCAGAATGATCATCGAGGAATCATGGGATTCGCTAGTTTTTACACATATCCTCGTTATTCTTTGTCATTTGAGAAGCCAAAGAATCCAAGAGGTGGTCCTACTAATGATGCTACCAGCTCAACCACATCAAACTAATGACAATAAAAACCAGATGATATCAAATACTATCCACAAACATAACACCCTCAACCCAAAACCGTTAAACAAAGTTCAAAGTTCGAAACTTTAACCATGTAATTAGGTATAGCGAGATATCAATAGCCTGAGACAAAATCAAAGCATGCAACTTTACTACGAAAATAGCTATAATGACCCGTCATCAGCCTGAAACTATTTATCAGACTTAAAGCAAGGAACTTTACTGTGAAAACCAGCTTATTCGACTCTTAACCAACATACAGAATGAGAGTACTAGATCAAAACTCAGTCCACAACGTTATTTCGATCACACAACAGGCTATAAATTAAAAGAAGTAATCACTCATAGATAGAGATAGTGGATTTAGGGAACTTTAATGAAGAACATGTCCTTAAAAGTACTAAGCAGCGGCATCAAACACATTGAATTAAATACCAACATAGTGATAACTATAATGAATGAAACCTACGACTATCGAATCCATCTACCAGCAAACAATCCCAGCATACAATGTTACTAAAAATTTATTCACAACTACAGAAGGTCGAGATGAAGCATGAACAAACGAAAGCTTAAACGGAGTAGGATATTACCTTCTAGGGAGCAGTAAAATGAAACTCGAGCTTATTCTGGAGTTTCTACCACCGGAAAAGTATCGTAATAGGCAGAACTTTATCAGCAAACCAATTTTTCGAGAACAGAATTCCTAATAGGCACGGATTGAATCTTTAATCGAAAAATTATTTCCTTCTTTTATTCTTACCCTTAGTTTTCAAACTCCTGAATTTCTTAGAGAAAGGTTTGAAACCATCATTTTCCACATACCCCAATTTCGAAACAAGAAGGAAAATTATCTATAGAGAGCTAAGAATCCCCCGCTTTCCCAAACCTTTTTTTCTGCTTTCCTCCCCCTCTTCTTCTCAATCAAAGAAATTTTTTGCACTCTTTTGGTTTTTGACCTAACTAGCTCAGAAAATCTCCTAACCCAAAGAAACCCTTTTTGAACCCTAATTTTCGAACCCCAACTTCCTCAACCTCTCTCTCCAACCTCCCGAAATATGACCTAATCCGTTCTTATATAGAAAATGAGAATTGGGGGGAATTTTAGGGATTTTCAGAGGGAATTCGAAATTCAAAACCCCTAGCCTCCCTGGGTCAAAACTAATTTGGATTTTCTTTCCACAAATTCGAAACCAGTGGACCAATCAAATGTAGGGAAGACAAAAATGTACCCAAGAACCAATGAAAATTTACCAAATATGTACAAATCCATACGAGTTATCCCAAAATTTACGGATTTGAGCCGTTGGGAGAGACACCTTGGCTTGTTCTAGAACGTTCAAGGAGTTTCCCGTCCTACGAACGCGTGAAACGCGTGAAAACAGTGAAAAAGAAATGGGATGGGGTCGGGTATCATCGTTGGACACGGATTGATGGTTCATGATGTTGTTGTCGCGATTCGGATCAAAGTTCGGGTTGAGGAGAGTTGTAGGTGTTGAAACGGGTCTTTGCTATTGTACAGGTTCTTGAAGGAAAGAGGCAAATCATGGTATTGGGCCGGGTTAATGCATAAGATTGGCCTGTTGTTGCTAAAAAAATGAAGGAGGGAATGGGCCACTGTTGGTTGATTGTTGTTGCCTGGGATAGGCCCAAAACTTGTTGTTGGAAGATTAGAAATGAGAAAGGTTCTTTAAAATGTAGCCGAATTAAATTAGAAAGATTCATTCAAATACTAACCATTTTGAATATCAATTTGATTAATTGCATTGCAATTGTGGTCAACTTGATTTCAATTGTGGTTATATTTGATAATGTGACTAAATTGAACCGACACTCGATACGAAATAAATACTTGTTTAATCCCGAGCTTCTTAATTTAATAAAAATCAAACACATATTTGTCCAAACAAATTATTTTCGAGACCAAATTATATTCAAATCCAGATTTTAATCATTTGAAATCATTTTCAAAATAAGCTTTGACTGGAATTCGATATTTTGTAAAAATAAAATTTGTAAGTAACAAATTTATAAAATTTCGTATAATTGAACACGAACGTATATAATCGCCACTTAAGATGACAATTTTACCCAAATAAATATTTTGAAAATCCTTTGTTCAGATAAAATAAATGTTGTAATTTTATTTGAAAATTGAAGAAGCTATGAATTAAACTTAGTTATAGGGGGCAAAGACGTTCCTAATTTTTGTCCGACCATAGATTCGAATCTGAAAGAGGGTGATTTTCGCACGAGTTTCATAGAGTCATGGACGGACCTCGGTATTAGGTTTCCTACATATCTCAGGTTTCATGAGAATTCAGGTCACTTGTAGTTCATAAAGCTTAATTTTAAGCACGATTTTCAAGAAAATTCACCAACTATCACGGTTTTGGAGTTTTTGATAAAACTAAAAAGCTGGGGAATAGAGGGAATTGGGGGGAGATTGGAATGCAGTCGAGTTTTATACATAGATCCCAGCCTACATATCCCTAAGATTTCAGGGAATCAGACTGCTTGTAGTTTAACTCAATCGGTAGAAAAGATAGTCTTTTGTTTCAGATGATCTTTGGCTCGAAATGGGTGATGAGTTGTTAGAGTTATGAAAAAAAGGATTTTAACCTCTTAACCATGAATGTGGATATCTTCACATCCATAGGTAAGAATTTTCCTGGACATAATTTCCAAAACTCTAGGTGTCGTATCACTCAAATTTGAAGGAAGGAGAAGTTTACCCTCGGTATGAGTTTAAAAATATCCCGAAGGTGAATATGAAACCGGAATATCCCAAAAACACCCACATGCCTTCTAATAGGGGTGTGGTTGGATGGTGGTGGTGATCATTCTTTAGCTCGCGTCCAGAGAGTTTGACGTCCCTCTCTAGACTATGTCCTATTTTGCTGGTAAGAAAATATTCCACGTTGTGCTGCATCCTTTTTGGAGTCGTCCACACCTGTGGTTTTGATTTGAGATTTTCATCCTCTCGGATGTACTCGACAATGTTCACAATTCACGAAGGAGGCGTATAGTTTTTTACCATATCTTCACGTGAGTTGACGCTTGAAAAGCGAAGTCGTCCTTTCTTTTACCTATTTGGCAGGAAATAACTTGTAATAATAGACACAACAACCTTCTTTATTTTTGCATAATTAGCTTATTTATCGAGCGAATATGTCTTCAAAGTGGGGTGACTCTCTTGGATATCGGCGACACTTTATGCAGAACGGTCCCTGCAACCGTGTAATCTTGCGTTGAAGGGGCCACCCTTTTGGTCACCTACAATGCTTGTTGTATGTGGAACGATGACCTCTTCGATCATTGATAATAACTTTTTGCATATGATCTCGGGTAGGTCTTGCGCATTCTTTGTATCGATACGACTTATAAATTTCCCTTGAATTATCAATCTTTGGATACTCTTGTACATTATTTGATGGTCGATACGAGGCGACTTATAGATATCCTTTGAGTTGCTGGCCTTTAGGTAATCCTGCACATCATCTGACTTTGGATAAGAGATGACTTACAGATATCCCTCCAATCGCTAGCTTTCAGGTGTTCCTGCACATCATCCGACCTTGGATACAATATGACTTATAGATAATCCCTCAAATTGATCGTATTTGGGTAATCCTGCACATAATCGATCTTGGATATGACGTGGCTTATAGAGAACCCTTGGACGTATCAATTTGACAATCTTACATATCCTCCGGTAAGGATTTAGTTGCGACTTACGGATAACCTTTGAACTATCAACTTTTGGGCGATCTTGTACACTATCTGATTAGGATGTTATTGTGGCTTACGGATGACCTACAGGCTATCAACTTATAGGTGATCTTACACACTATCCTATTTCAAATAATATGACTTATAGATGACCTTTAAATTGTCAATTGCTAGGAAATCTTATATATCATTCATCCTTAAATAGAGACCTGAAGGTGTCCCTCCAAATCGTGTGCTCTTAATGTATTCAGATGCTGATTCATGAAAAGATGATGATATCCTCGACGCCAGCATTGTGTCTTGCGTGTCAATAGATATATTGAATGCTGATGATATCCTCAACGCCAGTGTTGTGTCTAACGTGTCGACAGATATATTGAATGATGATGATATCCTCGACACCAGCGTTATGTCTAGCGCGTCAACAGATATATGAATATCCTTCTTGGGCGATGGTATGAGATGACCCTCTTGGCAATGATATGCAATGGCCCTTGCGGCAATGATATGTGATAGCCCTTGCGGCAATGACATGTAATGGACCTTGCGACAATGATATGCAATGGCCCTTTTGGCAATAATATATAATGGCCCTTTCGGAAATGATATGTAATGGCCCTTTCGGAAATGATATTCAATGGCCCTTGCGGCAATAATATGAAATGGCCCTCTTGGCGATGATATGCAATGGCCCTTGTGGCGATGGTATGCAGTAGCCCTGACTTCATTTGTCAGCGTCCTGCTTTCTACATGCACCTGTACTCAAGGTAGATGATTAGTAGAAACATAGTCGCTTTTACTAGCGATTATTTTTAGGAAACTTCTAAATACGACATGTGTAAAGAAGACAAAGAGCTTTTGTTTGTCGCCTACGATCTCGAGAAATAAGATGGACAAATCAATAGTTCCTCAATAAATGGGCGTTAAACCTATTTTTAGGGCTACCCTAAAATATCGT
This sequence comes from Capsicum pubescens, assembly GCA_030864215.1. NCBI lineage: Eukaryota > Viridiplantae > Streptophyta > Magnoliopsida > Solanales > Solanaceae > Capsicum > Capsicum pubescens. The sequence continues at coordinate 53,310,738 of CM061541.1, read as the reverse complement.
TCTTGGGTATTAATGCTCTGTTGTGGCTCCCATTTTGCTCGGGGATTTTTGAAAGAGACCCTCATTTTGTATATTGAACCCTGCATCCACAGAAAAATAATTAGTTTGAATGAAATTACTCCGTGTTGACCTCCTTCGATCCTTGATTTGCTCCTTGATATCTCTTGGTCATTCCACCATATCGGGACTTCCACCCTGACACTCCATCCCAAATGATGTCTAGGCAAATACTAAATAAGTGAGTCGTAAGATTTTTGGAAAATAGTCTTAAATTTTTGAAAAAATAATTTTGAAAACTTCTGTAAAACTTTAGAACATCTCTGCCAGTCATGTCATGTACTAGCTCAACGAACGCCTTCCTCGTGGTTTTGACTATATTCGACGGATGGTCTCCAAAACTCATGATCATTGTTGGAAGGTTTCTTCAAGTAGTTCTATCATAGCCAAAAATTGAGTCTACCCAGACTTTGTTACAGTTGGTGGCTTCCAAAGCTTGACTTTAGCCTCTGGTGCTGGGTAATTTGGAATATGTTCCGACATTTGGTGAAAATTTGGAGGTCCTCCTCAAAATTTCTGCCCCAGTTTAAACTTGTTTGAGATAATACCAATCTGAGTGGATCTGAAGTCTTTGTTGATCTTCATTCTCTTTGTTGGATGTCGATATTCTCTTGTGAATTTTTGAGATTCCTTCTCAAAAATTCTGCCCCAATTTTCATTTCCTAGGGTTAATGACCGAGCCGTTCGGTCGCCTACGTATCTCGTTGAAACAGGAATCAGGTCAATCGTAGTTCAAGACTACGCTAAGGATATATAGAAAAATCTAATGGGTTGACCGAAGTCGACATAGGCCGCCTACGTATCCCTTTTGTTGGGAATTCAGGTCATCACGTAGTTCATAGATAAAAAAAAAAGATAAATTTTCCTAAGGGGTTGACCGAAGCCGACATAGGCCGCCTACGTATCCCTTTCTTGGGAATTCAGGTCAAACGTAGTTCGTACATAAAGGGAAAGGATTCTAGGAAGTTACACACTAGCAAACAACATTATTACAAAGGTGATTACAAACAAACTAAGAAAACACAAAAACTAGAACGTCATTCAAACATAATATCTCTTTACCGCATCAGAATTGATTGGTTTGGTCCACTCTGTGCCATCCATCTCAGACAAAATCAGAGCTCCTCCAGATAGCACTTTGCTAACTATGTATGGCCCTTGCCAGTTTGGAGCGAACTTGACCTTGTACTTCTCTTGGTGAGGGAATATTCGTTTGAGAACCAGTTGCCCCACTTCAAATGCTCGAGTTCTTACCTTCTTGTTAAAAGCACGAACCATCCTGTGTTAATACAGCTGACCATGGCATACAACGGCTATTCTCTTTTCATTAATTAGCATGAATTGTTCATAGCGAGCACGGACCCATTCTTCGTTACTCAGTCCAGCTTCCTGAATAATCCTTAGGGAAGGTATTTCGACCTCAGCGGGTATCACAGCTTTATTCCCGTAAACTAGTAAATAAGGAGTTGCTCCTGTAGAGGTTCGAACTGTTGTTCGATACCCTAGCAAAGCGTAAGGTAACATCTCATGCCATGATCTATCATTTTCGACCATCTTTCTCAAGATCTTCTTGATATTCTTATTAGCAGCTTCTACGGCTCCATTCATTTGGGGACAGTACGTTGTTGAGTTGCGATGCACAATCTTAAACTGATCACAAATTTTTTTCATCAAGTGACTGTTCAGGTTTGCCCCATTATCAGTAATAATTGATTTCGACACTCCGAATTGGCAAATCAAGTTATTCCTGACGAAATCTACAACCACTTTCTTAGTGGCGGCTCTGTATGAAGCAGCTTCGACCCACTTAGTGAAATAATCAATGGCAACCAAAATAAATCTATGCCCATTCGATGCTAGCGGCTCTATTGGTCCGATGAAATCCATTCCCCAAGCTACGAAAGGCCAAGGAGAATTCATTGCGTGAAGCTCGTGTGAAGGCATTTGAATCAGATCTCCGTGTATTTGACATTTTGGACATCTCTGCACAAACTTACTACAATCATTTTCCATAGTCATCCAGAAGTAACCGGTTCTCAGGATCTTTCTGTCAAGGACAAACCCATTCATGAAGGGCCCACAAACTCCAGCGTGTACCTCGTTTATCAACTTATTGTCTTCCGCCGCATTGACGCATCTTAGGAATCTCAAATCAGGAGTCCTCCTAAAAAGAATTCTCCACTTAGAAAGTAAGTCTTTGCCAAACGCCGGATTGTCTTCTTTTGGTTGTTACTAGCCTCTTTAGGATATATTCCAGATTCCAAATACCTCTTAATGTCATAATACCAAGGCCTTCCATCAGGCTCCTCTTCCATGTGTATGCAATGCACGGGTTTCTTCTTCAGGCTTATTTCCAAAGAATCGATGTAACTCTGATCCGAGTGATGAATCATGGAAGATATCATGGGAAAAGCGTCAACAAACTCGTTTTGTGTCCGTGGGATATATATGAAATCAACATCCTTGAATCTTCCGCATAATTCTTGCACCAGCTCCACATAAGGAGTAATCTTGCCGTATCTGGTGAATCAGCAAATCTGAATCTCCGATGACTAGCAATTCACGAACACTCAAATCAAGTTCCAATTTGAGCCCCAGGATGCAAGCTTCATATTCAGCCATGTTATTGGCGCATGGAAAACGTAACTTAGCAGTTATCGGATAATGCTGGCCCATTTCTGACACCAAAACTGCTCCAATTCCTGAACCTTTGAAGTTGACCTCCCCATAAGAAAATAGCCTCCATCCGGGGTAGATTTCCGTGATATCTTCTCCTACGAACAAAACTTCCTCGTCTTGAAAGTATGTCTGAAGTGGCTCGTATTCCTCATCAACTGGGTTTTCAGCCAAATGATCTGCTAGGGCTTGCCCCTTGATTGATTTTTGGGTCACATACACAATGTCAAACTCACTCAGCAACATTTGCCACTTGGTTAGCTTTCCTGTAGGCATGGCCTTCTGGAATATATACTTCAATGGATCCATTCTCAAGATGAGGTAAGTTGTGTAGGACGACAAATAATGCCTCAACTTTTGTGTTGTCCAAGTCAAAGCACAACATGTCCTTTCTATAAGAGTGTAACGAGCTTCATATGGTATGAACTTTTTACTCAAGTAGTAAATGGTTTTCTCCTTCCTGCCGGTCTCATCATATTGCCCAAGGATGCATCCGAAAGCATTTTCTGAGACTGACAGGTAAAGCAATCTCGGTGGGACTAAAACCGGTGTTGTAGACAAGTATTCCTCGATGCGATCAAAAGCTCTCTGACATTCTTCTGTCCACTCATTCAGTGCATTTTTCTTCAACATCTTGAGAATTGGCTCGCATATGACTGTTGATTGAGCGATGAATCTGCTAATGTAATTCAGATAACCCAGGAAACTCATAACTTCTTTCTTGGTCCTCGGCGGTGGAAAGTCTTGAATTATCTTGATTTTCGATGGGTCTAGCTCGATCCCCCTTCTGCTGACTATGAACCCCAGCAACTTCCCTGATGTCACACCAAAATCACACTTAGCAGGATTTAACTTCAAACTGTACCATCTTAATCTGTTGAAGAATTTCTCCAGATGAGTTAGATGATCCGAACTCTCGCGGGATTTGATAATTACATCATCCACGTACACCTCAATCTCCTTATGGATCATATCATGGAAAATCGTCGTCATGGACCTCATATATGTCGCACCTGCGTTCTTGAGACCAAACGGCATTACCCTGTAATGATAAACACCCCAGGGCGTAATAAAAGCCATTTTTTCTGCATTTTCCTCATCCATCAGTATCTGATGATAGCCAGCGAAACAATCAATGAATAACTGCATTTCATATTTAGCACAGTTATCGATGAGAATGTGGATGTTGGGCAACGGGAAATTATCTTTAGGACTGGCTCTGTTCAAGTCTCTATAGTCAACACAAATTTGAATTTTGCCATCCTTCTTTGGCACAGGGACGATGTTGGCCAACCATGTCGGATATTTTGTGACCTCGACAACCTTAGACTGGATTTGTTTTTTCACTTCTTCCTTGATCTTTAGACTTAAATCTGGCTTGAATTTTCTCATTTTTTGCTTGACTGGATCAAACTCAGAATTTATCGATAATTTATGTGACACAATGCTAGTGCTCAACCCTGGCATATCATCATAGGACCAAGCAAACACGTCGATATACTCCCGCAACAGGTGGATGAGCTATTCCCTTTGTGGCGCTGCGAGGTGGACATTGATATTGGTCTCTTGGATTTCATCATGATTGATAACGCTCAATCTACAGCTCTCGTAGGAGTGTAAAGCGGTCGTTAGCAAATATAGAACCCAACCTGGGTTGGGTATCGATCCCACAGGGAATAGCTTGGTCAACAAGTAAGTAACGATTACTAGACTTTTAATGCAAGTCTCGTAAGAAGGGGGAAATTGTATTGTGAAAGTAATGTAACCAAAATAAGAGAATAAAGCAGAAAATAGCAAAGTAAAAAAAAGAATGTTTAGTAGGTTGTGAAACAATGAGAATTGAGGAGTTGGGGTTATGTCCACCTTCTGAGTTATACGTCTCTATTGACTATGAGTGTGCGGAATTCAAACATGCATGTGCTTATAGAGAATTGTATTCGATGGTAAATCCAGGCGTCTTTCGACCTATTCGAGGATTATTTCACTTTAACTCTTTCGAGCTTAAAGCGTGTCTAACGGTACGAATTCTCCAAGAGGTTAATCCAGTTATGGCACTAACTTTTTAATAGGGGATGGGACCCTACTACCTTGACATTATCTCTTTTCCAGATAGATAACCTTTCTTTCGAACAAGTTAAATGTTATACTGGCGTATTCTTGCGTTTGCAACCACAAAGAATTTAGATTAAGATGAAGAGAATAATGATATAAGCAACATACGTGTCACGAACTCACAAACTCACAGCAATAGATAGTATCTCATTCGGCTTCCATAACCCCAACAGAGAAGTTTAGTTACCCATGAATGCGAAGGAAATCACAATTGACATTGTTGTTATACCACAATAAAGATTTCACGTTTGTAATGGTGTGGTAGGCGTTAGGCGTGAATCCCTTAGCAAAGTAACGTTTCTCTTGTTGTGGAATTTAAGAATAGATGAATAGAAGAAGAAAAATAGAATTGAATGTAAGAAGTTTAGAAGATGTAAGAAGATTTAAGAAGAAGATGATAGATGGAGATGTCTTCAAATCTCTAGCAAGATAGGGTATTTATAATACCCATATCCTATTCCTACTAAGCTAATGAAATGCTTAACCAAATCCTACTAAGCTAATGAAATACTTAACCCAATTGTACTAGGTTAATGTATCATTATCCTAATCCTAATAAGCTAATGAAATACTTAACCCAATTATACTAGGTTAATGTATCATTATCCTAATCCTAATAAATTACTGCTAGTCCCCAAAGTCTTCAAAAATGTTGTTTTAGCCCGGAACAGATTTTCCATGCGCCATCTTTAGTCCTTGGCGTCCAAGATTGACTTTTCTCCTTTCGTGAAGCTTTCTTTGGCGTCAAGTTATCCATAAAATGCTGAATTCTGCTTCATTTATACCTGAAACTTTGCTAATCATGTTCGTTAGCTCACTTACAGGAAAAAGGACTAAAAGTGCATGAAATATATAATTTGTTCTCAAAACTAGGCTAAAATATGGGCAAAATATAGTGCTATAGGCATGTAAATTCGCCTATCATCAGTGATCTCCCAAGTTGACTATTTCAGTTTCTTCCAGATTGGGTTTTTCGCGATTCTTAAATTCCTCCATATCTTCAACTAACCGTTCTTCGTCATCGTCCTTCCAACCATCATCGTCCCCTTCATTTTGCTCATTCAGGCTTTGACATGACACAACATTGGCAGGTTTTAAGCTACTGTTACTATAATGGACAAACAAACTAAGTTAGATGATAAAAAAATAACAAAATATATGACTAGGAGCGTTTTAGAACTAATATAGTTTTCCAAATAAATGAAGGCCTTTTCATTGAAATTTGAGAAATAACTACAAAACCATGGCTTGTGACTTGCACAAATACTAGCCCCCGCCTTTTTTGAAAGCAGTAAGATACGAAAATAAAGTTTTGAGATATAAAAAGGTGGATCGCGGGGCCTCCTCCGGATCATCACCGATTTCAAAACTATTAGTAATTGCCCTTTCATCTACCTCGATGGGCGACGGGTTATGAGTGGAGTGGAGGTCCAATTTTGCAAAACCTCCCCTGGCACAATCTGCTTCACCTCGCTGGACTCTGGGAGATCTTCTGGTACAGCATTGCATCCTTCAAACAAATCTCCTATCCCATCCCCAAGACCATCATCATCTGACATCTCTCATACGGGAAATGACTGGAACAAGAGTGGCAAGGGCCTAGACAGACTCTTTTCTGGCTCATCCTCAACCCTATATTTTCTGGTAGGCTGATACCCTAACCCGTTCTTAAAGCTTCTCTCTGGGATCATAATAGGCTCGATAATTCCTTGTAAATTCTTGCCCAAGCCTCGACCAGGTTCGAACCCATTTCTTAACATCACAGTTGCAATCATTTTGTAGATAGAAGACATTGATATTTTGGGTGTCGAATCTCTTTCCGCAGCGTTTACAATTTACACTGTATAGAAACTGCTACCTTTTAGAACATCTTCAATCATCGGCACATAGCCATTGGGACGGTCCGCTCGACTTCCTTCTCCTTGGATGACTACTTCATGATCTTTCCAAATGAACTTCAATAATTGATGAAGGGGTGATGAAATTACCTTTGCCCCGTGTGTCCATGGTCTTCCTAAAAACAAGTTGTAGCTAGGATGGATATCTATAACATGAAACTTAGTCTTAAACTCAGTCGACCCCATTTGGATGTGCAAATCAATCTCTCCTATGGTATCTCTCTGCCCTTCATCGAATGCTCTCACATTTACGTGGCTTTGACGAATTTTCCCTAGATCATAGCCCATTTGGACCAACGTGGAGAGGGGACAAATATTCACACCAGATCCGTTGTCTATTAATACCTGATTAATTGCATAATCTCGACAAATGACGGTGACATGCATGGCTTTGTTGTGCATTGGTCCTTCAAACGGCAACTCTTCATCACTGAATGATATGCGATGGTTCCCCACAATGTTCCCTATCATCGCAGCCAAATTCTCGACGCTCGTTCCTGCGGGAACATGTGCTTCCTCCAAGACCTTCGACAGAGCCTGTCGGTGGTGTTGCGAGCTCAATAATAGTGCTAAGACAGAGATTTGGGCTGGCGTTTTCTCCAAGTGTTTGACAATTGAGTAATCCTTTGGTTGCATACGCCTCCAAAATTCCTCAGCCTCTCCTTGAGTGATTGTCCTTTCTGTGAATCTTTCTTGTTGGTCAATTCCTCAGGGATGTAACATCGTCCTGATCGCGTCATCCCCTGGGCAGCGGTGGTTTGCACAATTAATTCCTTCTTTAGAGGGGAAGCGTACACTTGAGTCGGTGCAGTCATCACTATAAATGGGGCTTTCTCACTGATACTTAAGGCAGCCATAACTTTCTCTATTTTTCCTACATCTTCTTCCCTTTTGCGCTTTTTAGAGTTCACCTGGGTAATGGTCTTGCTTGATGCCCATTCGCCTTCTATTTCAATCATGTTAACTGTAGGTCCCCCATGGTTAGGCAATGGATTACTGTTAACATTTCGTGTTGGCGACTGAAGTATAATGACCTTCTGATCGATCAAATCTTGGATCTTATGTTTCAAGTTAATACAATCCTCAGTACTGTGCCCTGCTGTTTCTGAATGATAGGCACAATTTTGATCAAGATGATAAAATCGGGAGTTGGGATCGATAGGCTTTGGCCGTATTGGTTGCAAATGACCAGCATTCTTCAATCTTTCAAATAATTGGGTGCGACTTTCAGGTAGTGGAGTGAAGTTTTGGGGAGGTTTCTTTTCGTGGTTTGGATGCTGGGGGTTATACGGGCTTAGGTTTGTAGGAGGGGGTACTTGGTGGTAATTTGGAGATGTTTGGTAATTTGTTCGGCTATTTGGGGGAGTAGTTTGGAAATGAGACTGATAATTTGGAGATGGAACTGGATATTGGGGAAAGATATTTGGCTGTGGAGCTTGGTATGATGGTGGGATATTTGGGAGTGGAGTTTGGTATTGGGGGTGGACGTAGAATGCGTGCGGAAGGTTAGGCGATGGAGGGGGAGATAAAATATTTCTAGAGTTGAACCGCTGTTTCGATTTTGTAACAGAATTGGCAGAAACCCCACCTACCTCTTTCTTCTTCTTCTTAGAAAACATGGCAGTTCCAGATGATGTCGGGGTTTTGGCAATTTTTCCTGTCTGAATATCTTCCTCTAATGATTCTCCTATTTTTATCAAATCTGCAAAGGTCTCTCTGACAGCGGACACCATCCTGGTATAATATTCTCCTTCTTGAGCGAGAGAGAACACGGATACCATTTTCTCCTCGGACATGAGGGGCTGCACTTTGGCAGCTTCTTTCCTCCAACGAAAAGCATAATCTCGAAAACTCTCAATGCTCTTTTGTTTAATCCGATCTAGTGAATACCGATCAGGGACTATTTCAATGTTGAATGCGAACCGGTCAAGGAAATTCTTGGCCAATGTCTTCCAACCAATCCACTTTTTCGGCTCCTGAGACATGAACCACTCTAAGGCTTCACCATTCAAACTTCAACTGAATAGGCGCATTAATAACGCCTCATTTTTCCCTATCCCTACTAGTTGCTCGCAGTACCTTCTTAGATGGGCCATTGGATTTCCGGCACCGTCAAATATCTCAAACTTAGGGACCTTGTATCCTTTTGGTAGGTCTACTCCTGGGTGAACACACAAATCGTCATACCCCAAACCGTCGTGGTCCTTGGCCCCGTGAGACTCTTTGATCCTCATGATATCTTCTTGCATGGATAGTAAATTCCTTTCATATTGGGCCCTTCATTCCTTCTCTTTCTCCTCGTAATGGTCCATCTCGGGGTTAGGAAGGGATTCATAAATATTAGGGGATATGATGGCTTGGGGGGGATTTGAAAGGAAGGCTTGATTTTGTAGATGGAGGGAATTTGGTTGGTAAGTGGGGAGAACATTTTGGAAATTGGGGAGGTTATATGGGCCTTGTAAGTAGTTTGGCGGAATATGAGAGGGATTTTGCGGATTTGGAAATGAATTTGGTGGATTCGAAGGTAGGTTTGTCGTATTTGTTGGATTTGGGAATGCGTTTTGTTGATTTGAGAATGTGTTTTGAGGATTTGGGAATGGATTCGAAGACGGGTTCTGTGGGGTTGCGGATGGATTTTTTAGATGGTAGGCGTCTGGATTATTTTCACGATTAGTGTTTTGGACAAATGGAGGAGCGAAATACGTTAGTTGGTTGGTCCCCGAGAATAGGGGTACTGAGGGGAGGGATTTGGAGTGGAGTCCCGTGTCCCCCCGGAGCAGGGGCATTGACGGTGATGGCTAAGTTAGCCAATTCTCGAGTGCGATTTATTTCCTCCTGAAGCAATTCTAATTTTCTTGCAAGTTCTGCAATCATCTCATTCTGTTCTGCTATCACATTATCCCGGATAGCCAGTGCCTTTCTTCGTCATTTTCTGTCATTTTTGAATAATGGTCCGAGGATGGGATTTTCTGTGCTTTCGATCGGGTGAAGTAGGGATGTTCTGCAAGTTTATCAACACGGAGTAATTTCTGTTATTTGTTTCGTAAAAAAACTCAAAGGCAAATGTGTTAGTTTTCGTATGTGATAAGTTATGTAAAATATTTGATAGGAAATAATCACACAGAGTTGTTCGAGTCATAGCCAAATTCATCTGTAGGTCGTAGTGGATAAACTTTCCTTTGATCTCAACAAACGCATATAAGCACATAAAACAGTTATATCACACAAGACATTAAAATAACGTGTATCCTAATTGGGGTGACCCTTTTTTAGCCAAGGGTTCAGGCCTAACGATTTTTTGAAGAAAATATATGCTTCCTCAAAGTCAATCCATTAACCCCCCAACTCATATAGACACAAAAGGGCATAAATACCTACAAAAGATAACGAAACGGGGATATAATTTTTAGGGAAAAGGGGAAATAACATGAAAGAAGATAAGTTCCCGCGCAGGGGAGAATAGAAAAGCTAGCTACTGGAGGCTTCTTCATCTGCCTTCGCCTTCTTTGCCTTGTTTACCTCATGTTCTATTTGATACCTATTGATGATAAGGTGACTCTCGCATAATTGTGTCTTGCAGTCGTAATTCATTTCTCCTATGCTGTCGAGTTGGGAGGCCATGCTATAGTCCAAATCGATTAGGCATTGCCTGGCATCATCAGTGTCTTGCCTAGCTCTTTTCAACTCTTCCCTCAATGTATGTATGGTCAAAGCGTCTTCCATGTGCATTTGCCGGTGCGCAATTTCACTTTTCTGGAACTCATCTTGTAGCCTGTGAAGCCGAATTTGATGCTCGAATTCTACATCCACAACCCGAGTGGGCATATTTGGTCCCGGATTCAATGCTCCGGTGAGGCTCTTTTTCACCCACTCCTTGTGAGTGTCGTTGACTTCAGGTTCATACCCTATACGGAAAGAGACTTCTACCCACTTTTTCTTTCTCCATCCATTTATCATGTAGTCTTTGAACGAGGGCTTACTTTCATCATATTCGGTGAAGAATCTGAGCAAAGAATCGATTTGAGGCATCTCCTTCTTGATCTCTAATTGCCTAAAAACTCTGCCAGGATTGTAGGGGTGGGTTCCCCTGAGACCCGGGAGCACTAAAAAAGGCCATTCGCCCCTTCGAATGATGTATTTCCCTGAACGAAGATAGTTAAGGGACCATTGGACATCGCCATCTCTTAATTCTCCAAGAGTCTTAAACCAAAATTCGTGGGATACTTCCCTTTTGAACTTGTGTAAAAATAACCACATGTCGTGCGATTATAGCAGATTTCTCCTTGTTTTATGATCAGGTTGTGCCGTTCTAGGATTTTTCACCAAATGCATCATCATCCACCATTGTAATATAAGGTTGCAGCCATGAAAGAAACGATTCTCGACTTGACATCTTCCCAAAGCGCGATATATGTCGGCGACAATCATGGGGGCTAAGTTGTGGAATACTTTTTTAGAATTGTATTCCATTCCAAAGAAGAGTGCATGGGTCACTGTGACAACCCTCAGATGAATTATACCATTTTCCCCTACGGGAACACCATGGTTCCAAGTAGGCCTACCGCGAATGCAAAAGCTCTCGTTTCCTTCCATTTTGCTTCCGACTCCAATTTACGCCCAAATTTATGAAAAGAGTTGAATCTTCCGAACCGATGGTACAACTCACGAAAAGTTATATTTGCACCATCATGTTCTCCTAGACAGGTGTCATCGTCAGTTAAAAATACCTCCTTGATCTTTTGACGATCCCACACATCCGGGACTAAAATATTCTTATCCGGTGTCTCCCTTCTCTTAAAACACATTTCCGTACTCTCATAACAAATCAATACCTCTTCAATGGTGGGGGTCAATTCAACATCCCCGAAGAGAAATACCATGTTCTGATCATCCCAAAAAGTTGTTAGTACATGGATCATTTCAGGCCAAACATCCATCTCGATCAAAGAAGGAAGATGCCCAATGTGTGTTCTAACAATCTTTCTCTATTCTGCGCTCATGTGGTCCCACCATAGTTTCAAGAAACCGTCAGGTTTGGTAACCATCTTGAAATTTTTGCGAGAATTTAGTTGAGCCATATCCTACATGAAAGCAGACAAAGATAAGCCTTCCCCCGACCCCAAAGGATAACGGATTGAATTTAGATAAGCATGTATTTCTTCAACACATAAATATGATTCGTCTGTAATTGCCTCGGGGATAATAGACACAGGGCAGGTTTTCTAATGGGCCCAATACCCCGCTCGGATATTGGGTCGTCCTAGGCATATGCCTAAAATAGGGTTTTGGTTTCGTTCTATCCTCGGTGTCTAGAGTGGGCTTGGACACTGGTTCTCAAGCAGACAACTTGAGTTTGAAAATACGAACAGCGTCAGACGACTCACGTGCTGTTAAGCTGTTCGTATTTCCAACACATTTTGGAATTGAACAACAAGGGACGGGACATCCACGAAACCCCAAAACAGTTTATAAGATACAGGAAATGCCATGAGATGCGATAATTAAACTTTACATAATTGAAACACATAAACAGTTAATCAAAGACGAAATAAAACATTTGGTTAGAACCTAGTTAGGTCCCCAGCAGAGTCGCCATTTCTGTTTTGACGAAATTTTGACTTTTGAGAAGAGTCGCCACTTAATTTTGAAAAGGAATTAAGAAACCTTTGTAATGTACTTAGACGATTCAAAATAGAAAAATCGTTTAAGTTAGAGATTCTAGATAAGAGGTTCCTATTAACATTTTAGGAAGGTGTTAGGCACCTAAAATGTCCGCTAACTTGCGGTTATCCAATCTGTTTGAAAACATTCTTTTGATTAACTTCAAAATATATTAATTTGTTGAAAAATGATTGATATTTTATAAGAAAGACTTGTGTAAGATAGATTTAAGCGACTTAGTAGGGATTTTAACTAAGTCTAAACAAATTTAATAAACAAATATACACATAAAAGGGGACGGGAGGAGAGAGTAAACGATTTAGGCCATCGAGCCCAAATCAGCGAAACCTGTCCTAATCTAGTTGGGCTTTCGACCCATTTCATCTGTCCTAATCTAGTTTTCGAACCCTTTTCGGCTCGAGTTTTTACTCCACCTGTATTAAATTTACAACTTTGGCTTCGAGGCTCAAATAAATAGACAAATAAAATAGATAAAGGAATAAATAAATAAATAAAGACAATAATACAAATGAAATAAATGAAGAAACGAGACTTTCAAGTCTCCGAGCAAACTTTGATCCATTCTCCTTCTTTCACCTCTTGCACTTGCATGCCATGTAACTCGGTTTGGACCTCCTTTCGGGGCTTGACTCAAAAGATGGGCCATATTGGCCCATTACGTAATGTAAAGTGAAAGAGCCCGTATGGACTCCGAGGTGAATTCATGCAAAGAAAAGAAAAATATATGAATTTATGTCCATGGAACAAACTATCTTGACAACAATAGAAATTCCGAAGGCTCAAGACTTTCGAAACTCACTACTCCAAACTCAAGCATAAAAAGGAAACTCTAGTACAAGATTAAAGAACTTATGACATGTAACTGATTCTTTAATCTTTAATGTAGGGATTAGAGAGAGCATGATATATTACACACTAGTAATTTTTGCATAGAAACGTGCATATGCATGAAAGAATTCCAGTAAAGGGTTTCAGCTTTCCTAGTCTAATGTGACGATCTAATGAGCATAGAACATAATATTGGTCTTATTTTCTATAGTAGAGGGATGCTATAGCAGTTGTTAGGGGATTACATTAGCAGTAAATCCCAATCACTCCCCTTCGTGATAAACAGATAACTTCAAGTTCTTACTAACAAAATACATCAAAGCTAAGAAAATTTTTATCAATTAGCCATCAAAATACTCTACTGAGATATAAAACTGAAGAGCTGAAGATAACTTTTAAAACAAATGAATAAATTAACGCAACAGGTGGATCAAGGCAAGTTCGTTTCAACTCTCTTCTCTTGTGTTATACGGTATTCAAGGCAATCCGATCAATGAAAGCAAAGAAATTCTCACTTAAACGAAGAAACTATCAACTCTTCTGATCACTAAAACCAAAATCCACACGAGAAGAGACGTAGTAAACGAAGCTAAAGGGGAAGTGGCGGAACACTAATATCGACCTCATCCTCTTTCTGACAAGCTCAAAATGAGTTTCAATGGTTAGAATGATCATCGAGGAATCATGGGATTCGCTAGTTTTTACACATATCCTTATTATTCTTTGTCATTTGAGAAGCCAAAGAATCCAAGAGGTGGTCCTACTAATGATGCTACCACCTCAACCATATCAAACTAATGACAACAAAAACCAGACGATATCAAATACTATCCACAAACATAACACCCTCAACCCAAAACCGTTAAACAAAGTTCAAAGTTCGGAACTTTAACCATGAAATTAGGTATAGCGAGATATCAATAGCCTGAGACAAAATCAAAGCATGCAACTTTACTACGAAAATAGCTATAATGACCCGTCATCAGCCCGAAACTATTTATCAGACTTAAAGCAAGGAACTTTACTGTGAAAACCAGCTTATTCGACTCTTAACCAACATATAGAATGAGAGTACTAGATCAAAACTCAGTCCACAACGTTATTCCGATCACACAACAGGCTATAAATTAAAAGAAGTAATCACTCATAGATAGAGATAGTGGATTTAGGGAACTTTAATGAAGAACATGTCCTTAAAAGTACTAAGCAGCGGCATCAAACACATTGAATCAAATACCAACATAGCGATAACTATAATGAATGAAACCTATGACTATCGAATCCATCTACCAGCAAACAATCCCAGCATACAATGTTACTAAAAATTTATTCACAACTACAGAAGGTCGAGATGAAGCAGGAACAAACAAAATCTTAAACGGAGTAGGATATTACCTTCTAGGGAGCAGCAAAACGAAACTCGAGCTTATTCTGGAGTTGCTACCACCGGAAAAGTATCGTAATTGGCTTCGGAACTTTATCGGAAAACCAATTTTTCGGGAACAGAATTCCTAATAGGCACGGATTGAATCTTTAATCGAAAAATTCTTTCCTTCTTCTATTCTTACCCTTAGTTTTCAAACTCCTGAATTTCTCAGAGAAAGGTTTGAAACCATCATTTTCCACATACCCCAATTTTGATACAAGAAGGAAAATTATCTATAGAGATCTAAGAATCCCCCGCTTCCCCAAACCTTTTTCTCTGCTTTCCTCCCTCTCTTCTTCTCAATCAAAGAAAGTTTTTGCACTCTTTTAGTTTTTGACCTAACTAGATCAGAAAATCTCCTAACCCTTTTGAACCCTAATTTTCGAACCCCAACTTCCTCAACCTCTCTCTCCAACCTCCCGAAATATGACCTAATCCATTCTTATATAGAAGACGAGAATTAGAGGGAATTTTAGGGATTTTCAGAGGGAATTCGAAATTCAAAACCCCTAGCCTCCCTGGGTCATAACCAATTTGGATTTTCTTTCCACAAATCTGAAACCAGTGGACCAATCAAATGTGGGGAAGACAAAAATGTACCCAAGAACCAATGAAAATTTACCAAATATGTACGAATCCATACGATTTATCCCAAAGTTTACGGATTTGAGCCGTTGGGAGAGACACCTTGGCTTGTTCTAGAACGTTCAAGGAGTTTCCCGTCCTACGAACGCGCGAAACGCGTGAAAACACTGAAAAGGAAACGGGATGGGGTCGAGTATCATCGTTGGACACGGATTGATGGTTCATGATGTTGTTGTCACGATTCGGATCAAAGTTCAGGTTGGGGAGAGTTGTAGGTGTTGAAACGGGTCTGTGCTATTGTACAGGTTCTTGAAGGAAAGAGGCAAATCATGGTATTGGGTCGGGTTAATGCATAAGATTGGCCTGTTGTTGCTAAAAAAATGATGGAGGGAATGGGCCACTGTTGGTTGACTGTTGTTGCCTGGGATAGGCCCAAAACTTGTTGTTGGAAGATTAGAAATGAGAAAGGTTCTTTAAAATGTAGCCGAATTAAATTAGAAAGTTTCATTCAAATACTAACCATTTTGAATATCAATTTGATTAATTGCATTGCAATTGTGGTCAACTTGATTTCAATTGTGGTTATATTTGATAATGTGACTAAATTGAACTGAAACTCGATACGAAATAAATACTTGTTTAATCCCGAGCTTCTTAATTTAATAAAAATCAAACACATATTTGTCCAAACAAATTATTTTCGAGAGCAAATTATATTCAAATCCAGATTTTAATCATTTGAAATCATTTTCAAAATAAGCTTTGACTGGAATTCGATATTTTGTAAAAATAAAAATTTTAAGTAACAAAGTTATAAAATTTCGTATAATTGAACACAAACGTATATAATCGCCACTTAAGATGACAATTTTACCCAAATAAATATTTTGAAGATCCTTTGTTCAGATAAAATAAATGTTGTAATTTTATTTGAAAATTGAAGAAGCTCTGAATTAAACTTAGTTATAGGGGTCAAAAATTAGGTGTCAACAATTGGGACATTACATTAGCTTCAACTAGACCCAAAGAAATATCTCTCAAGAGCTAATCGTATACGGCTGCATTTGGTGAATGGTGTACCTAAAAATATTATACATATATATATTTTAGTTGAGGAATGTGTAAATGTTTAAACTTTGTAGAAATATTAATACACTTACGAACCTCATTTTTAAACCACGTTGCAAAGGATGGATACACTTGATTTTCATGGAATTGAGTCTTAAATGAACTGAACATCCAACATGGGAAACACAATTAGTTTCTTTAAGGGAATGAGTAAACAAATAAGATATGTTAAAATTTAAATATCCTTACTTTGGAAAGGGCTCAATTTCCGAGCAATTCAGCATGACATACAAAGTTTCTGACTTGCGCTCCTTGGGAGTGAGCCGGCGAGGTATGGTATCTTTAGTCTTACAACCATATTGATTGAAAATTAATATCGGTTGCAAATGAGGCTCATTCACATTGTCCTGATGACGATTCGGTCGGTTGCTTGAACAAGCAACTTCATCATGAAAGTAGCATGAACAAAATTGAGAAGTTTCTCCTGTAAGATATGCCTCGACTATAGAGCCTTCCACCCTATGTTTATTTTTGGGACCTGTTTTTAATTTTCCAATTGCCCTGTACAATGTTAAGGTTAGATGTTTACTATATTTAAAAAAGATATGTATGAATTTAAATATGTTGCAAATGTTTACCATTCGAATGGATACATCCACCTACTTTGAACTGGACCGCCTAGCCAAGCTTCGTGCACAAGGTGAATGGGAAGATGTTCAATCACATCGAAGAACGTTGGCGGGAAAATCTTCCCTAGCTTGTTGGTGATAACAACAATATTACTTTCCATTCGCGCCAGATTTTCTTCTTTTAATGTGGCGGCACATAAGTCTTTGAAGAACAAACTGATCTCTGCTATTAGTTTCCATATGTTTTCAGGTAAACCAATAAAATCAATTGGAAGTAATTATTCCATGAAAACATGACAATCATGGCTTTTCATTCCATGCAAGATTCCTTGTGTCATATCAATCCTCTTTCCCAAATTTGAGGCATATCCATCGGGCATCTTCAAACTTTGAACCTACTCACATATTTGATGTTTTTGGTCCAACTTGGATGTAAAACTAGCCTTGGGATTAAGAACATTGTCGTTGGGCCCCTGCTGTAAGTGTAATTCTCTGTGATTGCAATATTCTGGTAAGTCAACTCTGGCCTTAGGATTATCCTTTGTTTTACCGGTGATATCCATAACTGTATTGAACAAGTTGTTAAAATAGTTCTTCTCAGTATGCATGACATCAACATTATGTGTAAGTAAATTATGTGGCCAATATTCTAACTCCCAAAATATACTTTGCTTAGTCCAATTATGCAAAACGACATATCCATCAAGCCTTTACAATCGTTCCTCGCTGGCTTTAGGCAAATCCTGAACTATTTCCCATCTCAGTATGCATGACATCAACATTATGTGTAAGTAAATTATGTGGCCAATATTCTAACTCCCAAAATATACTTTGCTTAGTCCAATTATGCAAAACGTCATATCCATCAAGCCTTTACAATCGTTCCTCGCTGGCTTTAGGCAAATCCTGAACTATTTCCCAGACGTCATAACCAGACAGCCTTGGAGGTGGACCATCATATTCCCTTCTATTCCTTCTGAATGCATTCTTGAGTTTCCTAAATTCATGATCAGGTGGCAAGAAACGACGATGACAATCAAACTATGATTTTTTCCTGCCATGTCTCAATATGAAAGATTTTGTTTTTTCTATGCAGTATGGACAAGCCAGCTTTCCATCTGTCATCCACCCAGACAACATTCCATAAGCAGGAAAATCATTAACAATCCACATTAGATATGCACGCAGATTGAAATTCTGTTTAAGAGAGATGTCCCAAGTTTCAACCCCCCCCATGCCATAAAATTTGAAGTTCATCAATCAAAGGTTGCAAGTAGACATCTATTTTGGTTTTTGGATTATGCGAGCCAGGAATAACACAATTCAGAAATATATAGGGACTAGTCATCAACAGTTCAGGAGAAAGATTATAAGGAGTGATAAATACAGGCCAACATGAATATGGTGCACCACCAACTGAAAAAGGAGAGAACCCATCCGCACATAATCCCAATCGAATATTTCGTGGCTCAGCTGCAAAATATAGATAAGTTGCATCAAAATACTTCCAAGACTCTCCATCAGACGGATGACACATAACACCAATGGGCCTTCTATTTTTACTGTGCCATCTCATATGAGGAGCTGAGTTGTTTGAAGCATACAACCTCTTCAACCTCGGTATAAGAAGTAAATAATGCATCACCTTAATAGCAATTTTATTTCCAGTAGAACCACACTTATATCGAGAGTGATGACAAAACTTACAGAACTCAAGCTTAGCATCTTCCTTAAAGTATAACATGCAACCATTTTCACAACAATCAATTCTAACCGAGGAGAGACCTAACTTTGACACCTATCTTTTTGCCTTATAGAAAGAATCAGGAACCTCCAAACCGGGATCAACTAACTCTATAATAAGGTCTATCATTGAGTCCATTCCTCCTTCAGCAATATTCCAATCAGATTTAATACTTAATAATCTATCAGCAACAGACAAACGAGAGTGCGAACACCCGTAAAACAAAGGATGACTAGCAGCATGCAATTCTTTGTAGAAATTGCCCGTTTCGCTATTAGGAACATCTTCAATATTTTCCCTAAACCCAACCCTGTGTTGCATCCCAAAAGCATCGTGCACCATTTCTGTCATCCTAGAATCTTGATATTCATTATGCCCTATAGACCTACTACTTTATCCAAAAACAAAGTTATTTTGCACAACATCCCTATGAATGCCACACAATCTTAAAAATTCCTCATGAAACTCCTTTCTATAAAGATGTTCCTTTACATCTTCTTCACCTACAAGATTTATCCCATCACATCTAACACAAGGACAACGAATAACCCGATAACGTGTCCACATTTCAAGTGTCTTAGCATGTTCAAAAAATCTTTTGACACCTTCCACAAATTCCTCCCTAATACCCATTTTATTATCATTGTTCCGTTGATATATCCAGCTATAATCAGGTTCCATCTACGCAATCAATCAAATTCAACTAATTAGATCAAGTCACAAAAATTTAATCATTTTCAAGCAACCAAGCCACCTACCAAACCACATTCAAAATAAAAAAATTCCCTTTAAAGTTCATACACTTAACCATGTACAAGCAACTAAGTCGCCAACCAAACCACATTCAAAATTAAAAAAAAATCCTTTAAAGTTCCTACACTTAACCATTTTCAAGAAACTAAGTCACCTTCCAAACCACATTCAAAACAAAAAAATCCCCTTTAAAGTTCCTACACTTAGCGATTTTCAAGTAACTAAGTCACCAACCAAACCACATTCAAAACAAAAAAAATCCCTTTAAAGTTCTTACACTTAACCATTTTCAAACAACTAAGTCACCTACCAAACCACATTCAAAACAAAAAAAATTCCTTTAAAGTTTCTACACTTAACCATTTTCAAGCAACTAAGTCACAAACCAAATCACATTCAAAACAAAAAAAATTACTTTAAAGTTTCTACACTTAACAATTTTCAAACAACTAATCACCTACCTAACCACATTCAAAACAAAAATATTTCCTTTAAAGTTCATACACTTAACAATTTTCAAGCAACTAAGTCACCTATCAAACCACATTCAAAACAAAAAATCCCTTTAAAGTTCCTACACTTAACCATTTTCAAGCAACTAAGTCACCTATCAAACCACATTCAAAAAAAAAAAATCTCCTTTAAAGTTCCTACACTTAACTATTTTCAAGTAACTAAGTCACCTACCAAACCACATTCAAAACAAAAGAAAATTCTTTAAAGTTCCTACACTTAACCATTTTCAAGCAATTAAGTCACCTACCAAACCATATTCAAAACAAAAAATTCCCTTTAAAGTTCCTACACTTAACCATTTTCAAGCAACTAAGTCACCTACCAAACCACATTCAAAACAAAAAACTTTCCTTTAAAGTTCCTACACTTAACCATTTTCAAGCAACTAAGTCACCAACCAAACCACATTCAAAAAAAAAAAATTCCCTTTAAAGTTCCTACACTTCACCATTTTCAAGCAACTAAGACACCAACCAAACCACATTCAAAACAAAAAAATTGCCTTTAAAGTTCCTACACTTAACCATTTTCAAGCAATTAAGTCACCTACCAAACCACATCAAAAAAAAATTCCCTTTAAAGTTCCTACACTTAACCATTTTCAAGCAACTAAGGCACCAACCAAACCACATTCAAAACAAAAAAAATTAACTTTAAAGTTCCTACACTTAACTATTTTCAAGTTTCCAAGTCACCAACCAAACCACATTCAAAACAAAAAAAAATTCTTTAAAGTTCCTACACTTAATCATTTTCAAGCAACTAAATCACCTATGAAACCACATCTAAAACAAAAAAATTCCCTTTAAAGTTCCTACACTTAACCATTTTCAAGCAACTAAGTCACCAACCAAACCACATTCAAAACAAAAAAATACCCGTTAAAGTTCCTACACTTAACCATTTTCAAGCAACTAAGTCACCTACCAAACTACATTCAACACAAAAATATTCCCTTAAAAGTTTCTACACTTAACCATTTTCAAGCAACTAAGTCACCTACCAAACCACATTCAAAACAAAAAAATTCCCTTTCAAGTTCCTACACTTAACCATTTCCAAGTAACTAAGTCACATACCAAACCACATTCAAAACAAAAAAAAATCCTTTAAAGTTCGTACACTTAGCCATTTTCAAACAACTAAGTCACCAACCAAACCACATTCAAAACAAAAAAAATTCATTTAAAGTTTCTACACCTAACCATTTTCAAGCAACTAAGTCACCTACCAAACTACATTCAAAACAAAAAAAAATCCCTTAAAAGTTCCTACACTTAACCATTTTCAGGCAACTAAGTCACCAACCAAACCACATTCAAAACAAAAAAATTCCCTTTAAAGTTCCTACACTTAACCATTTTCCAGCAACTAAGTCACCAACCAAACCACATTCAAAACAAAAAAAATTCTTTAAAGTTGCTACACTTAACCATTTTCAAGCAACTAAATCACCAACCAAACCACATTCAAAATTAAAAAAAATTATTTAAAGTTCCTACACTTAACCATTTTCAAGCAACTAAGTCACCAACCAAACCACATTCAAAATAAAAAAAATTCCTTTAAAGTTCCTACACTTAAACATTTTCAAACAACTAAGTCACCTACTAAACCACATTCAAAACAAAAAAAATCTCTTTAAAGTTCCTACACTTAACTATTTTCAAGCAACTAAGTCATCAACCAAACCACATTTAAAACAAAAAAAAATCCCTTTAAAGGTCCTACATTTAACCATTTTCAAGCAACTAAGTCACCAACCAAACCACATTCAAAATAAAAAATCCCTTTAAAGTTCCTAGACTTAAACATTTTCAAGCAACTAAGTCACCTACCAAACCACATTCAAAACAAAAAATTCTCTTTTAAATTCCTACACTTAACCATTTTCAAGCAACTACGTCACCTACCAAACCACATTCAAAAAAAAAAAATTCTCTTCAAAGTTCCTACACTTAACCAATTTCAAGCAACTAAGTCACCTACCAAACCACATTCAAAACAAAAAAATCTCCTTTAAAGTTTCAACACAACCATTTTCAAGTAACTAAGTCATCAACCAAACCACATTCAAAATAAAAAAAATCCCTTTAAAGTTACTACACTTAACCATTTTCAAGCAACTAAGTCACCTACCAAACGATATTCAAAACAAAAAATTCCCTTTAAAGTTCCTACACTTAACCATTTTCAAGCAACTAAGTCACCAACCAAACCACATTCAAAATAAAAAAATTCACTTTAAGGTTCCTACACTTAACCATTTTCAAGTAACTAAGTCACCAACTAAACCACATTCAAAACAAAAAAATTCTCTTTAAAGTTCCTACACTTAATCATTTTCAAGCAACTAAATCACCTATCAAACCACATTCAAAACAAAAAAAATCCATTTAAAGTTCCTACACTTAACCATTTTCAAGCAACTAAGTAACCTACTAAACCACATTCAAAACAAAAGAATCCCCTTTAAAGTTCCTACACTTAACCATTTTCAAGCAACTAAGTCACCTACCAAACTACATTCAAAACAAAAGAAATCCCTTAAAAGTTCTTACACTTAACCATTTTCAAGAAACTAGGTCACCTACCAAACCACATTAAAAACAAAAAAAAAATCCTTTAAAGTTCCTACACTTAACCATTTTCAAGTAACTAAGTCACCAACCAAACCACATTCAAAACAAAAAAAAAATCTTTAAAGTTCCTACACTTAACCATTTTCAAGCAACTAAGTCACCAACCAAACCACATTCAAAATTAAAAAAAATCTCTTTAAAGTTCCTACACTTAACCATTTTCAAGCAACTAAGTCACCTAACAAATCACATTCAAAACAAAAAAAAATTCTTTTAAAGTTCCTACACTTAACCATTTTCAAGCAACTAAGTCACCAACCAAACCACATTCAAAACAAAAAAAAATCCTTTAAAGTTCCTACACTTAACCATTTTCCAGCAACTAAGTCACCAACCAAACCACATTCAAAACAAAAAAAATTCCTTTCAAGTTGCTACACTTAACCATTTTCAAGCAACTAAGTCACCAACCAAACCACATTCAAAATAAAAAAAATCCCTTTAAAGTTCCTACACTTAACCATTTTCAAGCAACTAAGTTACCTACCAAACCACATTCAAAACAAAAAAAAATCCTTTAAAGTTCCTACACTTAACCATTTTCAAGCAACTAAGTCACCAACCAAACCACATTCAAAACAAAAAAAAAATCCTTTAAAATTTCTACACTTAACCATTTTCAAGCAACTAAGTCACCTACCAAACCACATTCAAAACAAAAAAAATTCCTTTAAAGTTCCTACACTTAACCATTTTAAAGAACCTAAGTCACCAACCAAACCACATTCAAAACAAAAAAATCCCTTTAAAGTTCCTACATTTAACCATTTTCAAGCAACTAAGTCACCAACCAAACCACATTCAAAATAAAAAATCCCCTTTAAAGTTCCTAGACTTAAACATTTTCAAGCAACTAAGTCGCCAACCAAACTACATTCAAAACAAATAAATTCCCTTTAAAGTTCCTACACTTAACCATTTTCAAGCAACTAAGTCACCAATCCAACCACATTCAAAACAAAAAATCCCCTTTAAAGTCCCTACACTTAACCATATTCAAGTGACTATGTCACCAAAAAAGCAACAACAAGACCGACAAGATGTTAACAACAATGCTATTGAATCGAACAAGGCCACACACGGCTTCACTAGACTTCAATATGAACAATAACAAGAAGATAACAAAAATGCTAGTGAATCGAACAAGGCCACACAAGACTTCACTAGACTTCAATATGTACAATAACAAGACAGGACTTAACTATAAGAAAATAGAGACAAATCAACTTACCTATGCTTGGCATAAATTAAAGTGAAAGAGATAAGCGGTCACCCGAAAAAATAGCAAAGCAATCCTTTTATCGAATTCAAAATTTGTTAAATAGTAAAATTATTACAAAGAATACTCTTTCGCTTAAATAATTACAACAATTTAGTAAAGGAATAGGAATAAGATTCCCCCCCAAACCTACTAAACAATTAATGAGTAAAATGGAGAAATAAGTGTCAAGACTAACCGAAATTTAGGTAATTCAAAATCAAATTAATGTTGGAACAAGCCTAGAATTAGCTAATTCAATCTCAAATTTCAAAAATCAGCTAAAATCTAGCTAAATAAAACAAATATCCAAACCCTAGAACTCAAACCACAACCATTTGACGAAATTAACACTAAGATATTTGTATGTAGACGTTTAACATTTCTAGATATTAAAAAATGAGTTTGTGGATACAAGAATAAGCTAAATTTAGTTAATGAAAGTTAATTTTTACCTTGCCCAAAATTGAAACTTAGGATGGAATAGTTCCTTGAAAATGGATTAAAGCCAAAATTGAAAGTTACGATAGAGTATAAACTTCCTTGAAAGAGAAAGAACAATGGAGATTAGGAGTTTATTTTTAAAGTGTGAGATTTGGAAGTTTTTTTTTTGGGGGGGGGGGGGGAGGGGGGGGGTGACTGTTTTGGACGGGAAATGGGTGATGTTTTGGAGTGATTTTGTGTTTTATTATGTATTACGAATTGGGTCGGGTCGGGTTAAAGATTTATATTTTTTTCAATTATTACAAAAACCTACCATATGTGGTCGGTTTTCAAAAATAATTACAGAAAACTGACCACATGTTGTCGGTTTTTTGTAATTATTTTTGAAAACCTTCCACATGTGGTAGGTTTTTGTAATAATTAAAAAAATTATTTTTGAAATTAAAATTTAATAAATTACAAAAATAAGTTAATACATTAAAATTATTTTTTAACAAATTAAAATTTTAATAAATTCGATAATATTTATAACAACATTCAATTAATTTAATACAATTCGTATATATATAAATACACAGTTCATACACTGTGTATGGTACCGGGACAACATCCAATTAATTTAATACAATTCGTACATATATAAATTAGATAATAGTTATTTATCATCACATTAACACGAGTAGTATATTTCCTCAATCGTATAATAATATCAATAAATTTTGCAAATTACGATAAATTTTTTGGTTAATTAACTTTTAAATACGATATTATATATATATATCGTAATACTAGTCTTATGTTATTACAACTTCAACAACATACGCGTGTCTACATTGACCCAAAATAGTATATCTATTTCCTCAATAGTATGATATATATTAACGTATCATTCAAACTATACTGATATGTTCATTTAGTTATCTAGCTTTCGATTACTACATACGTCATTATACAAGATATACGTATATATACATATATTCAATTATCTATCAGCTTTCACATACGTACTATAAACATCACATACATTCTACTACCCCATAATAATATATATACAACATATTTCACAAATACTCAGATGAATTATAGATTACATTATCTTATGTATGTCATTAGTATACCTTCACCGTATAATATGTATATACTATATATATATATACACACACATACACACATATACATACTCTCAACTATATCAAATTCTTAATACGTACTATATATATCACATACGCACACAAGTATATTATCCAATAATATAACGCAATGTGTTTCTTATACATACTCAAATGAGTAATCGATTAATTATATATATATATATATAAGATATTTATATATATGAACTCTTGAATGCGTATATATATATCACATCCACAAGTATATATTACCTTATAATAGAACACGTTCATTATATTCTGATGAATTATCGATTATATATTACATTATTATGACTGAAATAGTAACATAATATCATTATCTCAACGGTATGATATATATGTGTGTGTGTGTATATACACACATAGTCATTATACAAAGATTATGCATGTTTAACGTCATTTAACGTATATACAAGGAAAATATTTATTTCATATACTGAAACATAAGTAAAAGATAAATATTATGTTTAACGTAATTTTTTTATTTTATTTGATATATTTTTTAGTGTAATTTTTTTCACAAAATTTAAGAATGATTGATTTTTATTATTATTATACTGGTTATCGATTAGGTGTGATCAGTGTAATTTCAAAAATTTATATGTAAATTACATTACATATATATAATTATTTTTAATAAAAATAATATATATATTTGATTACATATATATAATTATTAGTTACTAAAATTTATTTACTTTTTAATTTTTTTTAGTTCAAAAACCGACCACAAGTGGTCGGTTTTTAATATATTTTATTTAAAAAAAAAAAAAAAAAACCACTAGTGGTAGGTTTTGATATTTTTTAAAATTTTTATTTGTAAAATAAATAATAATTAATATAAAAATTAATGAAATAATTTTTTTGTTTTTTTAAAATAAAAAAGCTACCACTTGTTGTCGCTTTTTTTCAAAAAAAAAAAAATTGTAAAATATTAAGAAAAACCGACCATATGTGGTTGATTTTTTCCGACCACAACACGTGGTCGATTTTGTGTGGTCAGTTTTTCTTTTTTTTTTAGTAGTGAATTGTGTAGAAGTTTTGTCCTCCATTACATGCTGATTTTAGGTGTTTTCCATGTGTTTTTATTGCTGGTTTTCACTATTTTCAGCACTAGCTAAAGTCTTGATCTTATTTCATTTTTCTTATTTTTGTGCTTTTGCTGCAATGATTTGTGTCTGTGTAGTATTGATCCAAGGTTTGTTGTCTCAGTGTAGTATCATCATCAATCTTAATTTTCTTCTCTTTTCCACAGGTGTAAAAGTGGGTTTAATGAAGACTAATTGCAAGCTCAACATGTTATTGGTACTTTGGAAGAAACCTCTACATATCTGCCTTAGTTTAGGATAGGAGTAATATTTAGTACTATATTTAAGTTAGATTTTCTTTATGTTGGACTTGTTTTACTTTTTTTTGCCCTGTGAGGAGTTATTACCTTAGTATAATTTTAGTTTTTTAATTGTATGATTATGGGTGAATTTTATCAATCTAGCATGTTTTATAATTTTATTTTTTATTTATTTAATTCTAATTTAAAAAATAATATCAATATGAAATAATTAAGTGTTTTCTTGTAATTGGTGACAAAAGATTTTATTATCAAAGATAACTTTTATCAACGATTAAATTAGACTTTTCAAGACAAATATTTTTGACACGAAATAAACTAGTTCGTCATAAGTTTGACTATATTTAGTGACGTATGTATTTGTCTCAATATCATTCTATTTATTTGATACAAATTAATTTTGTATTTTATGACAATCATAATTGTCAGTACTCATAATAATTTAGTGACGATTCTACATCGTCGGTAAAAAAATACTATTTTTAGTGACAAAATAGTATATTTAACTATAAAATTATTAATCTTTATTATAATAATAAATTTGTCACTAATTCATACATTTAAGGACGACAATTTTTGTTGTATACAAAAATTTATCTATAGTGACGAAAATACATTTGTTCAACCACGAAATACATATAACTCTAGTGACAATTGGTGTCGTCGCTGATTGAACTAAATAATTAGCGACGATGAAATTTTGTCTGTATTGATAACTTTTTAGTGACAAAACCATATCATCAATTACAAAAAAATTATATTTTTATGACAAACAGATTCGTCATAAATGTTACACATTTGGAGACGATTTTTTATTTTTTGTAGCCAATTTTAATTTTTTAGCGATGAAACACTAAATCGCCTTTGTATAATTTTAGCGATCCACTTTTGGAGACGATTGATTGACGAAATTTTTTTCGTCTTGCTAAATCTTTTGCGACGAAATATGACTTATAAGTGACAAAATAATTCGTCCCAAATAATCAAACTTGTTGTAGTTCTCAGTGTTGTACTCCTGATGCTTCCAACCTCCTTAATCTTGACCTGCATTCATCAACAATGATATTATAGTAGAGATTTTCATTCATAAGCATATTACTTGCCTCAATTAAGGCAATGTTTATTTCAGTAGGTAAATAATTGTTACCTTTAACTAACTTCAGGCCTTCATTGAGGGCTAGTAGCTTTTGCAGAATCCCATGATCCAGTCCCCATTAGCATTCCTAATCACCCGTCCAATCCCACCTCTTCTTGGGTTTCTCATACATGCCCCATCCGTGTTCAACTTGTAGAATCCTCTTTGAGGAGGGTTTCATTTTATAATAATGGTGGTTTTAAGTCTTGGGTTACTAGTATTGCTGCATATGATCAGTTGCCTCAGCATAAGCACAGTTAAAGGAGGGTTATCATTACTCTGGTTCGCTGGTTGAAGACATTGTGGTTTCTAGCTTTCCAAATGTTCCCACAAGTAGAAGGGAAAGAGATGTTTTCGCGATATGATGTTATCGAAGTTTGTTTGTATTTGTATCCAGATTTTAATCAAATTTATTTAAATTTAGTGTAATTAAGTCATTTTAAAAAAAAAAAATTATATTAATAAATTAGAATTAAATATTAAAAATAAATAAATATTATATAAAATATTTCCTTCGTTTATTTTTACTTGTCACTTTTCTTTATGAAAGTCAATTTGACTAAACTTTGAAAGTAAAGCAAAGTAGATTAATATAAAATTTTGAATTTTAAATTTAGATGTTCGAAAATGATATAAAAAATGTTATAATAAGTTGTAATTTTTCTTATATTAAGAATTATTATGAAAAAAATATATTTTAAAATGTTAGTCAAAGTCCATGTGATTTGACGCAAGAGAAGCCTAAAATGACAATATATCAAAATAAACAGAGAGCATATATTAATGATTTCACTTTTTATAATATTAGACCCATGCTAACGCGGGTCATTTCCCCTTAATTTATAGTATATGGTTATTTAATATCATAAATTTACTTGATCCACTTATAAGAGTTGGATCTCATAAAATTGGGGTCAAGCTCGTAATAGCATAGAAATATTTTAAATTGAGAGTTTCTTCATTTTCATTTATTTCACTTTCACTCATGCTAGTTAATAATTTCAAATATAGAGAAGAATTATGTAAGATATTTTTTACAGGGGACAAGATTTATAAATGTAGAAGATGAAAAAAAAAAAGTTTCTATTGGCGATTGAGATAGGAAAAAAACGTGAATATTTATCCATGTCCACAGCAAATCACTTTAATTATCATAATTAATTTATAAAATAAATATATATTTTAATTACTTATAATTGAATAATAATTGCATATGCTGAAATATGTACCATACCTCTATTAACTAGATAATGAAGGGCCCGTTTACAGGCCCAACATTACAATTTTAAATATAGTTATAGTTATTTAATTAAATTTTTTTAAAAAATAATTATTAATATTTTATAATAAACACAATAGAAAGCATAAATAGAAATCACACTATATAATAAAATATAACTTCTTATTTTTATAAAATCAAATGATATCTTACAAATGATTTAAGTTTTCATAATTAACAAAAAAATATCATACACTCTAGCGCTTATTTTAATATCAGACCAAACACATTCTCTTATATTAAACAACAAATTTTAATGTTCTACTTTATTTAAAAACTATACAAGAGAATAAATTAAAATTATAAATATCTATTTATTAACATTTTTTATAGAATCATACGAAATAATAAAGAATACTAATCCATACATAAATTGATTTTAAATACATTTAAATTCATTTCATGTGTGTTTAACAAACGAAAATAAGGACACGAAGAAAAGTTTTAGTAAATTATAATGTTAAAAGTAGGGGTGTATAAACCGAACCGCTAAATCAAACCAAACCGATGAATCAAATCAAATCGAGGAAAAAAACCGACTTATGGTTTGGTTTGATTGGTTTGGGTGTTGGAAAAAAAAAAACGATCATTCTTGGTTTGGTTTGGTATTAGCAAAATAAAATCAAACCGAACCCAAATCGAACCGACATAATACATATATAATTTTAATTTCTTATACGTAAAAAAATATTACTTATAATATACTTTCTAATTACTTTTATTACTTTTTTATATTCAGAAAATAAATATATATTTTTGGCCTTTAATTATAATATTTGTCTAGTAGTAACAAATTAATACAAAGCCCAATTTTAATATAAAAAACTAAAACTCTTCAATTGCTTCACTTTATATTTTACTTTCCAAGTTTTCAGAGAGTTCTCATTATTTCCCCATCCTACTTTTCTCATTCTCCTCATTCATCAAGTTGTAATTTAGGTTGTTTCTCTTCTTTCTCCTTTTTCTTATGGAATTATGTTATAGTTAATTATTTTATGGAGTTAAGCTTTTAATAAGTTATCTCCAATTCTTCATTCTTTTGTATGCTCACATTTTATGTGAAGGAAACTTTCATACAAGCTACAATGACTCGTGACTTAGAAATTGAACCACCGGGTATCCACATAATATTATTTTGAGAGATAGTAGTTTAGACGTCTTAGTAATTTGTCAACTTAATTTTTATTGGAACTACTCTATGACCATTATTTTTTTTATCTTTTTAGTGAAAACATTTAATTTTTTCTTCAATCACATTATAATTGTAAAAAAAATGAGAAAACCGAAAAATCGAAAAGAAAAAAAAATGACTAAAACCGAAATTAAAAAACTAATTGTATATTGGTTTGATTTGGTTTATAGATTTAGAAAACCGACGTTATTGATTTGGTTATATTTTAATTAAAAACCGAACCAACCCGGCCTATGTATACCCCTAGTTAAAAGATTGTTTTTATGTCTTGTCTTATATATGTCAAGAATAGGAGATTAATTTAATATAGTAAGCAGAAAAATTCTTTTAAAATGGCTTGTCTATCTGACGAGGAAATTTACTATCTCAAATAAGAAGAATCTAAGGAATTAACAAATGTTAACACGATATATATTATAGTAATTTAACATGAGGTAGTTAATATTATATTTTAAATAAGTTGCTTAAAATAATTTTAACAGATGATTAGTAAGTAATTATGTTTTCATAATTTATATGTATTGTAAATCTTTGTAATGATATGTATCAAGTGAAGTCTTGAAATTATGGATAGGAGGGATTCGCTTATTGTGTGTAATAGATACACGCTTATTCAATAATTATGAGTATTTTTTTTAATTATTTTATTATAATATAGAAACTACTTTATGCAATTAAATATGTGGCCAAAATTAATTTACTTTTTTATCATTTATGGAACATATGTGAGTATTTACACATTTACTGATAAACTACGTCTCCCAATATTTCAATTTATATAACTTTGATTAGACATCGAATTCAAGATACATGAAAAAACTTCACAATGTTTATTCTGTGATTTTGGATAAGAGCAGAGAAAGTTTGTCTGAAATCAAAATTAAAAATATTTAAATGAAACAAACTTCAAATATAATTTCTCTTTAAATTTAAAATTATTCTTTTCATTTGATTCAAGTATATATATTATTTAAATAAATAATAAAAAGGGAAAAAAGTGTATGATCATGAATTCTAAAGCTATTACATAAAGAAAATTTTAAGAAAAGAACTTTTCCATAACCTTTTGAAGAAAAATAATGGATCCCACTTCTTTAAGATGTCACTTGATTTTTTTAAAATTTTTCTAAGCATAGTCTTGATATTCAAATAGTCACTAAAATTTTCTGGAACATAGATTTTTTTTAAATATACAATAAGTTTAAGTTGGACTTTATGTTAATTGACAAATTTATCCTTGATTGTCCTAGTTATAACTCTTTTATATAAAACTAAGTATCATATGCAGATAAGTTTTCATGAAAAGAATGAATAAAAGGAGAATAATAGTAGTTAAAGGTTACTTGGTCAGAAGTCTGTACTCATTCTCATAATTTTACTCTATACGTATGTTTTTAGTGTTAGTTGTCAATTTCATTTGGTATAGTATGATGTATTAGTTATAGCAACAAATAAAAGTACTCAATCTCAATTTATTCAATTATTTCTTTAGTTTATAAAAGCAAATATAAAATAAAAGAAGACAGAATACATATGCAGGTCCCTCAAGTACGCACCATCTTTTACTTAAGCACCTCAAGTAGACATTGTTTCATTTTGGCACCTCAAGTGGCCTTCAAGTGTGCCACTTTGACAATTTTTGCTGAGTTGACAAGGTGCGTCTGACACACGCATTGAAGGCGCGTTTGGGTGGCATTTTCATAATTTTGCAGTGATATTTTCGTAATTTTTATTTTTCTTCTCTTTTCTTCTTCTTCTTTCTTCAATCCATTAACTTACCACCATTTTTTTCCTTAACACATCCTTATGCTAAAATGGTCAAATCAAGAATCTTATTTCTTTTATGAAAGAAGAAATAAAAAAACAAGAATGATTAAATCAAGAAATAAGAATGCTTAAGAAATAAAGCTAAATCAGTGAAGAAAAATTGAATTCAAACAAAATCAATAAAAAAAAAATTAAAATCAAAGCATAAAAAACAAGAAAAATCAGTGAAGAAAAATTAAAAATCGAAGCAAAATTGATGAAAGAAGTTAAAAAATAAAACTAAATCCGTGAAGAAAAAATAAAAACAAATAAAATCAATTAAAAAAATTAAAAATTGACTGGTGGGGTGGGTGGGGTGACGGGTGGGTGGGTGAGGTGTTTGAAGAAGAAGGTTGGTGGGGTGGGTAGGTTAGGGGGAGGGGGTACTTTTTATTTAAATTAATTATTTATAAATTATTTGAGTATTTTTTATTTAAAATTAATTATTGGGGAAAGGAATGATTATTGATTTTTTTTGAAAAAAATAATAATTAATAATTTAAAAATTATTTTTTAGAAAAAAGACACGTGTCGGCATAGTATTTGTCACTTTCCACATCATGAGGCGCGTGTAATACACGCACACAATATAAATTTGTTGATTCAGCAAAAAGTGTCAAAGTGGCACACTTTATACCTACTTGAAGTGCCAAAATGAAACAATGTCCACTTGAGGTGCCTAAGTGAAAAATGGTGCGTACTTAAGAGGGTTGCGTATGGATTTTGCCATAAAAGAATATCTGATACCTCATAGGTCAATGTCAACGTATATAATACGGTAAGTTCAGAAAGCAAAAAAAAAAAATTAAAAAGAATATGTTATAAAACAAGAAAGAATAAAGAAGAAGAGTAGAGAGAATAGAGAGAGTAATTGTTATTTTTTCTCTTGAGGGATGAGAGATTATAAGATTGTA
Organism: Capsicum pubescens; assembly: GCA_030864215.1. NCBI lineage: Eukaryota > Viridiplantae > Streptophyta > Magnoliopsida > Solanales > Solanaceae > Capsicum > Capsicum pubescens. Next base: position 53,277,595 of record CM061541.1, on the reverse strand, counting down.
AATACAATGAACAAAAACCCTCTATTTATAGGGGAAATTTACTCCTAGTCTGAGTAAAAGACGGATGCTTCAAATCCTAATAGATATCAAAGTAGATCTTGATAGACATTCACTATAATGTAAATACATTTATAACACTACCCCTTGAATGTCTAATTGGTAGATAATGTGCCTCGTTAAAACCTTACTAGAAAAAACCCAGTAGGAAAAGAATCTAGTGAAGGAAAAAGAGTACACATATCTAATAATACGCATTTCGGCTGCCTCATTAAAAACCTTACAAGAAAAATCCAATGGGACAAAACCTCGTGAGGGAAAAAAAGTACAGCGCGTATTAATTCCCCTAATGAGAACATCCTTGAACCTTTGCATCCCGATCTTGTACACCATCTTCTTGAAAGTTGCAATTGAAGGAGACTTGGTGAATAAAACAGTCACATTGTCACTTGAACGAATCCGTTGTACGTTAATATCACCATTTTTTTTGGAGCTCATGTATGTAGAAAAGCTTTGGCAAAATGTTCTTCGTTCTATCTCTATTTATGAATACTCCCTTAAGATGTGCTATGTATGCTGAATTATCTCTGTATAAAATTGTGGGTAGATTGTCATATTTCACACCATATTTTTCTCGAATGAGATGTATCATGGACCTCAACCATACACATTCTCGGCTTGCTTCATGAATAACTATTATCTCAGCATGATTCGATGAAGTGGCTACGATAGACTACTTTGTATATCTCCAAGATATGGTAGTACCACCACATATGAACACATAGCCTATTTGATACCGAGTTTTATGCGGGTCAGATAAGTACCCAACATCAGCATGACCAATAAGATCGGGAATGCAATCTTTAGAATAAAACAAGCTCATGTGTTTTATCCCATTTTGATGTCTCATAGTAGGAGCAGAAATATACTTTGCTAACAAATTGACTGAAAAGGCTATAGGCCTTGTAGTATTTGCAAGGTACATGAGTGCATCAATTGCACTAAGATATGATACTTCAAACCAATCTAATTCGATATATTTCGAATTTTAGTAAATAATCTATTGCTTTGAAAACTCTCCAAGAGTTCCAATGATGTTCAAGCAATAAGCTTATACAATATAAGGATTATAAATAAGTTTCCCAGAAACTTTTATATGCTTCAAGCAGTTTGAATCCTTAAAAGTTTTCACATAAGTTTTGTCATGTGATAATATTCAACATTTCATGAGTGACATCTTCAAATATCTGGACTGTAAATAAAATAAGTTTTATACTTACCAAGATGCATCCTTTCATGTCACTTGATAAATGTTTCTACATCAGCATGCTTAAATAAACGTAGAATTTAGATCCTCGTAATCTTTCACAATATTGCGCTAATATTGTGTCAAATATATTGATGATTTATCATTTCGTATCGGTTCACAATGCGACTTAACATTTGAGATCTCATCACTTCATTATTTTCAGATACATGAACCTCTCATAAGGTTTGATGAAGTGGTATGTCGTAGGCTCTTCAAGAGCTCATTGCCTTCTTATTATGATTATTTTTTCCTTATTTTTTAAGGACTATTTTATTTGGAACCGATCAGTCTACCACGCTTCACGCATGCATAGACTTTGTCTTTTAGGAACACAAAATAAAAGCACTTGCGCTTAATATGAGATGCTTTCAGAATTTGACTTGAATTATCTTTTGGATGAGGATCTGGTGATAATTTCTAACATATTTCATAGCGCTTATGATCTCCCCCTTATGTTAGGAAAACTAACATACATCCTCTACTTCTTTGAGGAATCCATCGTTGTGTTTTATGGTATATTCATTAATCGTATACCGCACATCAAAATTATTAGATGAAATAATTGGTTCCCGACCTTGAACCAATTGAGAGGGAAGAAATAATCATAATTTATTGTTCTAATGCATACAAGTGTTATTGTATGCAACATATCATATTTCAGACCAACACATGAAGCTTTGTTCTCATTAACGATAGTTTAGCTATTTATCAAAGGCATTCAATGTCAAACCATCATCATTAAGATAACTTTCTTGATTGCACAATCTGAAAATTATGCTCAATTTATATTGAACAAGTAACTTTATGAATGTCAAACGTAGGTTGACCATGAATGTACATGTGATCATCTTATTGATGCATCTTTTCAACATATCACATGATAGGTGAACGGACCCTTATTCACCTTTTATTCTTTTCAGATTTTGAGGGATCCAATCCCAAAATTAGTTGGTCTAACTAACTTATCATGAGAACAAACAATATTAAAGTTCATGAAGAATTTTGTAATTCTTCAATATATGTTCAATACTCAGTATGCACATCTTCGGGATATCACAATCGTTCATGTCAACTTATGAACTTTTAATCTAGTAAACTCCAAATTTACCATGATATGTGTTTTTGCTTTAGTAAATTTTAGATTTACTATTATATGAATAAATTTAGATTTACTACTTTAGAAGTAGATTTCAAAATTATTCAATCTCTTTCGGAGGTGAGTTGTGATACAATCACAATCAAGTGCACGTTTGCATTAATAAGTTTCTCATTCCCCAGGAATTGAATATAATCGTGCCTTAAGCCTATCAAATTATGATAGCTTATAACCTCTTACAAGATTTTGCTACTTCAGAAGCAAATCGAGGCATACATATGATGTAGAGAATTTTTCTCTAGTATATCTTATAATCATATAAGCGTGTGAAAATATCGTCACTTTTGATGATCATTATCATATTGTCCCTCCACGCGTATATTCGTGCATTTAATCACTTGTCTTTTTTCAAACATATTATGCACTGCTACCAAATACACCTCAAGAATGAAGTAAGTTGTCATATTTCAGACTTATCAGATATTGCTACCACATTCACTTCATGGAATGGAGCATATTCAATGGGTCGAATTTCATGACTTTTCATTAAACACCCATTATTTTGCCTTAGCCATCATAATATCATCAATATAGTGTATTGAGATTCAAACTCAACATCTTATCCATATAAAGGCGTCTTAGGCATAAATCGATGGGACTTGAACCCAACATATTATCATCCTTTTTGATAATATTGTTTTTGAGGAATAAATTTAAAATATAAATGGTTCCAAACCAATTATTTTTCCTCAAATCCAATAATAATTATATTAATAGTAGCAAAAGAAAGATAAGATAAAGAATTACTAACCTTGAAATCCTTCAGATTTATAATCTCACCTTGTTTGTCAAACTCTCGTGCCGATAACGTGTTATAAAACAAGAAAGAATAAAGAAGAAGAGTAGAGAGAATAGAGAGAGTGGTTCTTATTTCTTCTCTTGAGGGATGAGAGATTATAAGATTGTAAATACAATGAACAAAACCCCTCTATTTATAGGGAAAATTTACTCCTGTCTGAGTAAAAGATGGATGCTTCAAATCCTAATAGATATCAAAGTAGATCTTGATAGACATTCACTATAATGTAAATACATTTATAACAGAATAATATTTCTCTTTAATCATTTTTCTTCTGTTACAACTTTTCCTATCCATTTTTCTGCGTAGCAGTTTAATTTTACAGTGAACATTCATTAGATGTTAATTGTTTTTAATCCACTTGGGACCCTAAGTGATATTTAGGTACGATCAATTACGTATCTGCACCGCATCCTATATATTCAATTATTATAAGAGATGTAACTTTTAAGTATAAGTTTTATCACTTTTATCATTCCAACGGAAAATGTATTATTAATCTTACCTAAAAATTTTACTAGAATTTTTTATCAAAATAAGTTATTTTTTAAATTAATTTTGTAGAATTGTAACAATTTTTGTGGCTTAAAACGTTATTGATGGTAACGTTTTAAGCCAAAAACATTACTGTCAGTAGCAATTTCTACTCTAACACTATTTTGGTCCGTTAATTTTTTAAAAACCTAATACATTACTGCCAACAAAATTTATATTAGTTTTGTAAAGTTCTCAAAAAACATATTACTTTGATGAACTGACTTTTAAAATGACTTATTTTGGTTAATACATCTAAATTTTAGTTAGACAAGATTACATTATTAGCGCGCTTTTAGTATAATAGATAAGTATTTACATCACTCTCCATTATATATTTTTGTTTTCCACGTTAGCTAGTTTCTCGCTTTGTATTTTGACTATATTGATATCGTGTCGAAAAATTTCATTTTGAAAGATAAAATGTTCCCTACAGAAATGACGACTTCATTCTCAAAACTTGAATTGAAATTTAAATAATCAATTGTATGTTACGTGGTACCTTTCAAAGATGTATTTTGAAGGCGGATACAAGTCTAAACAATCGATGTTTGCGTGATTATTATGTGCAAACTCAAGACCCCCTACGTATGCGAGACTAACCAGAGAAGATTTAGCTACTAGTCCACATTGAAAACTTATTTTGCAAAATAGACACTTTTTTTGTCAAATCCTAATTTTTTAGGGTTTTATGGGCCATAAGTTTAAGTGTAAAATAAAAAAATATTTTGACACCCCTTATGTATTTTTTAATTCTTTTGAAACCCCTTATGTATTTATTAAATACTTATTTAACCCTACTTTTTCATTAAATACAAAAGATGAATTCTCTCTCATCTTCTCTCTCTTTACAACAACCGATTCATCTTCCATTTCCACCATTTTCACTTTCGAGCTCGCATGAATCAGCTCCAACTTCGATCTTGAACTTCAGGTAAGTTATATTATTATTCCGGTTAATTTGTGCTCCATATTGATGGGTTTTTTTTATTATTTTCCGAACTCGTTTGTGGGGGTGAAGTCGGTGGAGTTCAATTAACTTGAATTTTTTTCGAAAACGGGGCTTGATTTCACTGAAAGTGGTTGTTTTTAGTTGGTATTTACTTGATTTTTGACGGATAATTGGTGTATATCGATTATCCTTGGAGATTGAATGTTGAAATTTCTTCACTAATTTCGTAGGAATGTGGTAAGATATCTGATTTTTGTTAAAACTTTTCTCCAATGTAAGGGTGTTGTAGAAGCATGCTCATGTTGGGAATTTCTTCACTGCGTATTTGATAATTTGACCCAAAAAATTGAAAATTTTTTTTTAAAATGAGGCTTGATTTTACTTATAATTTGTGTGTTTTAAGATGGTATTCAGTTTGTTTATGCATTATTTTTGTTAGAATTTAACTTTCCTCGACGATTGCATTGAGATTTTTTTGCCACTTTTTCTCGATTTGCATGATAAAAATATGGGTTCCTTCCTATTTTTGTTCAATATAATGGTGATTTAGATGCATGTTCTTGTGGGTGATGGGGTTGTTTTGGAAGAAACTTGTTCTGCAAATTGGCTTTTTTGGTGCTGCAACTGCTGCCAGGTTAATAGACTGCTAGGTCGATTAGGTATTGCATCTGTTGTAAATTGAATTTAAAAACAAAAAATAGGGATTGATTTTACTTATAATTTGTGTTTTTAAGTTGGTATTCGATTTGTTTGTGAATTATTTTTGTTGGATTTTAACCTTCCTCAACGATTGCATTGAGATTTTTTTCCATTTTTTCTCAATTTGCGTGCTTAAAATCTGGGTTTCTTCCTATTTTTGTTCAATATAATGGTGATTTGGATCATGTTCTTGTGGGTGATGGAGTTGTTTTGGAAGAAACTTGTTCTGCAAATTAGCTTTTTTGGTGCTGCAACTGCTACCATGTTAATAGACTGCTAGGTCGATTAGGTGTTGTATTTGCTGTTATAGCTGAGAAATGTTAGTTTTTGTCCGTAGATCGTAACAAATGGCTAGAGGTAACAAACACAAGGCTGTAGAAATTGATAGGTCTGAGAAAAGAAAAAAATGAGTAGTCGATCAATCGGAGAATAAAAATTGTAGCGAGGAAGTTGTTGAAGCTTCGGTTCGAGATGAGCCGGAGGAAATAGAAATTGAGGATAGGATAGACGAGGAAGCACTGATCTTGCCCCACTGTGCAAGGTTTGTTTCGGCTGAGAGGTACGACCTCGCTACAGTCTTGGATAATGTCGGATCATTTCCGGCTAAGACATCCGTTAGGTCCCGTTTGAAAATGTTTAATGAATTCAAACAAGTCGTGGTTGATCAACGTCTGAAGTCTAGGTTTAAGAATTCCTATTTTGGTGGTTTATGGGGTCTGCCAGAACATATGAAGTTCAACGGACATCTTGTCCACTATACACTTCTGCGCCGAGTTGAACCGGATAACAAGCTGCATGAAATGTGGTTCAGCATCAATGACAAGCCTGCATGTTTTGGCCTGAAGGAGTTTGCACTAATCACGGATTTAAATTGTGGGTGTTATCTCCGTGATTCAAGATATGTAAAAGCGATGGAGGAGGGTGATGTTTTTTTCAAAAAGATTGTGAAAAAGAGGAGTGTAAATGCAAAGAGATTTTTGAAGCTTATTAGAGGTAGGAGGCTGGACAAGGAGGACAAGTTCAAATGCTGTTTGGTTTGGTTCGTGCACTGCATATTGGTTGCACGCGACTTGTCAAAAATCATGGACATAGACACCATCAAGATGGTGGATAACTTGGGATTCTTTGAGAGATACCCATAGGGTAAGGAGTCATTTGCCTTGACTCTAGACTATCTAAAGAAGCGAATAGACTTCAGCAGGCAGAAGAAGATATTTGAGACAAAGGAAGTTTCATCGTACGTGCTCTACGAATTTCCCTGGGCATTTATGGTATTTGATTATAAACCATTGAAGTAGTTTATTATATACTGTATTTTATCTATGGTGTTTATAATATACTTACTCTCAGTTTTATGTTTTTGTTTTTCTTTTGGTCACGGATTTGGATATACGAAGCCTTTTCTGCGCTCGGCAGGGGAAATGGTAAATCAACTGAAGACCTTCTGCCCATTCCCCGATTGCTCAGATGGCACACCTCAAAAGGCGATAAACTAATCGAAGGTGATCCATATTTGAACGGATGGAGCACAAAGGTATGAAACTATTCTTCCGATGAATAATTTTACCAATATTGTGTTGCTAATTAATCATATTTTCCTATTTATACGTAGAGAGTGCACCCGTACCTTATCCCCATAGTCCGTAAAATGAAGCAGCACTACATGAAAAAGTTCAAAGCATTCACGGACGAATCGAAAGACGCATTCATCGATGGTTTGAAGGTCATCTAGAGGGTGTGACTGTCATCACTTGATCGGAGGATGGTGAGGATGGGGATGATGACCGGGATTTGGGTGGAAATGTTGTTTCAAGGCATGTCACTCGGGGTACTAGTACGAGTAAGCCGAGAGCATTGGGAAAGACATTGATGATTGAAAATCTGAAAGAGAACGTGTTTAGGCTGGAGGAGTTGATCAAGGACATTGCTGATTTTGTGAAAGAGGAGAGGCTGAGGAGAGCAGAAAAGGAGAAGCAAAAAAAGCGAGATGAAGCTGGAGATAATATCTGCTCTATATATTATAGAAGTTGCATATTTTATATAATCCCTTTTACTTATAATAATAGAATCTATACCATTCCTCATCAACCAATAGCTTAGTTTATTATAAACGATAAATACTTGAAAATGCAGTTGTGCAGGTGCAAAATCGACATTCAGCGGCGAGGGTTATCCGCGATGACAGCGGCATTAAAGAAGCACTCCTTGAGGTAGCAGCTTTGGAACAGGCCTCCATCAATGCTGATGAGGTGATGATCCCTGAGTTGCAGCTATTGTAGAGAAGGAAAATCTCGATGAAGGGGATGAAGAGAAAGAAGAAGAAAAATAAAGAAGTTGTTTGTGAAGAAGAAAACAAAGCTCATGGATCAGCTGGTGTGGAGAAGGAGGATCAGGACGAAAACAGGCAGGATGAAGATGATAAAAATGAAAAAAATGGTTCTGAAGAATAAAACAACGAAGAAGATGGAGAGAAAGAAGAAAAGAAGAATGCAGAAGAAGTAGAAAAAAAAAGGGAGAAAAAGAACATAAAGAAGAAGGAAAAAAATGATGCACCAAAAAAAAAGGCATCACGGAGAACGAAAACGAGAATGAATTTTCGAACATAGATGAATTTCTTAATGGAGTTACTCAGGACATCAACAAGATGCAAGTGGAATACGAAAATATTAAATGTTAAGACAATGTTTAATTTTAATTTGTGGCTGATTATTTTTATTAGACTAGACAATCTTAACTTTCAACTTTCAGCTCGGAATGTGTAGAGTTGAACAATTTTGTTTTATAAACTTCTTTTATTTTTTATGATAAACATCTTTCATTTTATATAATCAAATTATCATTGCTTTTACATGAATGTCATCTTTGATTATAGACTCTGACTAAAAGGTAAAACATATACAGTAGAGTGTTGTGTAGCCGATGAATGAAAAAGGTAAATCATATATAATATAAGTAACAAGTAGTCGATTAATAAAAGATTCAGAATACATTCAATCTAACTACACTCCCATTACACCTTTCCAAAAAGCTAAAACTAATAGTAAACCATACACCATAATTTTCATGCCATTTTCTTTTTCTTCAGCCATAGCCAGCTTATGCTTAAGTTGATCTCTCTCAATTTCAACGTCTTTCAACAATCCCTTTAAGTGATCAATCTTGCGTTCCGATTCTCTATATAATGTCATTAGAAGATCCCTATTTTCTATGGAATCTCTAAGACTTTCCAACATTTCAAACTTTGCAATACCTTGAAATTTTGACACCTCGAAATCGGAGGAAATCCACTTGAAAAGAGCATCCACCATTATCCTAAAATAACGAGGATAAATTAGTAAATTAAATTATGAGATGAACACAAATAATTTTTTATTTAAACAAAATCAAACCTTTTCAACCACACAATTGTAGAATTTTCAACCCGGATTTCTATCAGTTCGTGATATTTTCAACACCGCAGGATTACCACAACGACAAATATAAGAACTTTTGGACGTTTGAGATGACTGCGATATTGTTATTATTGTTGCAAAACTTGAAAGTCATGAATAAATGAATATGGAGGAGTCCAAAAGGGTACCTTTAATTAATATAGTAAGTCTACCAAAATCTGACCGCGGTAAATTTCTACCCGTTAGAATTGTACTGTTGAAGAAAATTTAAATGGATTATCATTTACTTCAAAGGGTCTCTAAAGAATGTTTATGTCTTTTATAATCGACTGGGTGACGTATGAATTATATATTGATGTCAGTGTTGATTATCCTGTATATTTGATTATTATCGATTTAGACCATGGCTGATTATAGACCTTTTAGACTGTCTATGATCAACTTGCTGAATAAATGGACAGCTTAAAATAATGAAAAAAAAGGAGAAATTAAATAAAATAAAATTAGAGTATGTCAATTAACACCATTAAAACATTGTAAAGAAATTTTGATGCATCAATTATGACTCTCAATCACTTTTTGGCGTGATCAAGTGTTATCTAAGACATGGCGTAGTCGTAGATCATTGAAATAACGCAAAAAAAAATAAAAAAATATTAATCATCTAAGCACTAAAGAACGACTACTCATCATGACAAGAGATTAGACTTGTGTTATGACCATAAGGAGGAGTGGTGGTTGTCACTTGTGAGTGTTCAGTGGACAAGTCGTGTATGAGAACAAGGAGTCCTTCCCTGTTGGACGCTTGTTCTAGGTAATTGGTTGTTACTACCATTGGCCTCCCTTATACCCATTTTATCGAGTGTCCAATTATTTTGTAATCTCATATTATGATATTTAGTCACTTTACATTGTGTGAATGATGTTTATTTATTTTATTTTATTTTATTTCTCCCTTTTTTTAATCTCACATTCTTTGAAAATAGACTTAGTTAGTCGATACATGACTAATAATACAGTCTGGTATAGATAAAGCTATTTATCTATAGTATACTCAAGATATCATAAAAGGTCTATTTTCAAAAAATGTGAGATTAAAAAAAAAGAAATAAAATAAAATAAAATAAATAAACATCATTCACGCAATGTAAAGTGACTAAATATCATAATATGAAATTACAAAATAATTGGACACTCGATCAAATGGGTATAAGGTATAACACTTTTTGGCGTGATCAAGTGTTATCTAAGACATGGCGTAGTCGTAGATCATTGAAATAACGCAAAAAAAAATAAAAAAATATTAATTATCCAAGCACTAAAGAACGACTACTTATCATGACAAGAGATTAGACTTGTGTGATGACCATAAGGAGGAGTGGTGGTTGTCACTTGTGAGTGTTCAATGGACAAGTCGTGTATGAGAACAAGGAGTCCTTCCCTGTTGGACGCTTGTTCTAGGTAATTGGTTGTTACTACCATTGCCCTCCCTTATACCCATTTGATCGAGTGTCCAATTATTTTGTAATCTCATATTATGATATTTAGTCACTTTACATTGCGTGAATAATGTTTATTTATTTTATTTTATTTTATTTCTCCCTTTTTTTAATCTCACATTTTTTGAAAATAGACTTAGTTGGTCGATACATGACTAATAATACAGTCTGGTATAGATAAAGCTATTTATCTATAATATACTCAAGATATCATAAAAGGTCTATTTTCAAAGAATGTGAGATTAAAAAAAAGAGAAATAAAATAAAATAAAATAAAATAAATAAACATCATTCACGCAATGTAAAGTGACTAAATATCATAATATGAGATTACAAAATAATTGGACACTCGATCAAATGGGTATAAGGGAGGGCAATGGTAATAACAACCAATTACCTAGAACAAGCGTCCCTGTTGGGAAGGACTCCTTGTTCTCATACACGACTTGTCCATTAAACACTCACAAGTGACAACCACCACTCCTCCTTATGATCATCACACAAGTCTAATCTCTTGTCATGATAAGTAGGCATTCTTTAGTGCTTGGATGATTAATATTTATTTCATTTTTATTTTATTTTTTTTATTTCTTCTCTTTTTTGCGTTATTTCAATGATCTACGACTACGCCGTGTCTTAGATAACACTTGATCACGTCAAAAAGTGATTGGGAGTCACAATTGATGCATCAAAATTTCTGTCTAATGTTTTAATGGTGTTAATTGACATACTCTAATTTTATTTTATTTAATTTCTCCTTTTTTTCCCATTATTTTAAGTTGTCCATATATTCAGCAAGTAGACAGTCTAAAAAGTCTATAATCAGTCATAGTCTGAATCGATAATAATCAAATATACAGGATAATCAACACTGACATCAATATATAATTCATACGTAACCCAGTCATTTAATATTTATTTTATTTTATTTTATTTCATTTCTTCTCCTTTTTGTGTCATCTCAATGATCTACGACTACACCGTGTCTTAGATAACACTTGATCACGTCCAAAAGTGATTGGGAGTCACAATTGATGCATCAACATTGATTTACAATATTTTAATGGTGTTAATTGACATACTCTAATTTTATTTTATTTAATTTCTCCTTTTTTACCATTATTTTAAGCTGTCAATATATTCAGTAAGTTGATCATAGACTATATGCGTGGTCTATAATAGACTTTGTTATAACTCGATAATCGTTCAATATACAGGATCATCAACACTGGTTTCAGTATATAATTCATACGTGAAACAGTCGATTATAGAATCTGTATTTACCGTAGTCGATTATTTATTTCTACTGTACTTCGAGTTTAAATAAAGTTTGCAAATCTTAAAACAGAGACTACTGAAGAAACATCAATAAATCACTATAGATAAATAGAACATCATGAAGACAGAAACTTTAAACTTGTTTATAGATATATAAATGTTCATTGCATCCATATTTATAATTTTTGGGGTGAAATCCCAAATAAAAAGGCAAAAACGAAGCTTTCATTTACATAATCCTACCATGAAAGCTTCATTTGGCAATGAACTATAAAAAACATAAAATTAAAGCAGACTAAACTAGGGGGATGAAGGGAGTGATGAGTTCACGGGGGTCCAGGTTGAGCCTCTCGGCTATGGCCCAAAGAAAACGAGTCATCCGGCGAAGCTCTCTATCCAGCCGTCGTTGATCGGCGGCAAGACCCTGGAAAAGGAAATCCAGGTCACTCCAAATCCTTAGCAACTCTATGTTGTTGATGGTTGTCATTCTGTGCAATGGCCGTAGTGGGTGCGTCCTCCTAGCCATCTTCTTCTCCCTTAGTCTTTTTCTTCTGAAATTGTGTTAAAAATTAACAAAGGTCTCTTTAAATAGACCAGAACATGAGAAAATCGACCAATAAAAGTTGTACACGTGTTGATGGAAGGGGAGAAGGTGTGTGAGAATAAAAAATAAAAAGTCGCGGCGATTGTGGCAGTCGAGGCATTTAAAATAGTGTCGTTTCGCGAAGTGTAATCATTACATTGAAAGGTTCAGTGTATGAGGAATAAGGTTTCTTTAATAGACTACACTACAGATCAATGATAGACTATGTATTTTAAACTATACCCCCTAGATAACGCATCAATGTATTATATATTTTGAGTCCAGTCGATGTGTAATGTGTATAGTCAATTTCAGAACTTGGAAAGGCAGTTTTCGAATTGGCACCCTTTCCAATGCATCACAATTATTTTGAATTCAACATTGTATGAAGAAAAGAGTTTGTTCAATAGACAACCAGGTAGGTTTATTATACACTACGTATTGAACATTTACTTACTAGACCAAACACTGATATATTATATATTATGAGACTGATCGATTATTTCAGTCTAGAATCTATTTAGTACGTAGTATATAATATATGAACTGGAATCGATAATGCACAACAAAATAAGTCGATTTTAAATGCAGTTCAGTGATTTTCAAAACAGAATACACATTACATACTGTCCAGTGCATTTGAACAAACCAAAAACATAAAATACAATGTCAATCATATTATCCTACGTTAAGGCTGCATGTTGTTCTCTTATGTCCCGGCTTTTTGCACTTGGAGCACTTGTGTCTTTTCTTGTACCTTGAAGTCTCCAACACACCCTTAACGCGTTTCACCTTCTTTCTTCTAAGTTTGGAATCAAAATCGGGTGGAAGAACTTGCACTCCAAGATACTCTCGCGCCACACTCCACTACGACTCCAGTGGTGCTGCACAAATTGGTTCCAAGTATGCAAGAAGGTATGACTCTTTCGAATATATTTGCGAAGAGTAGTTGTAAACACTAGTGTCGTATTCGTCCCCGTGCTTCAAACGCAACGCTGCCATTGCATAAGCGCATGGCAATTTCACCAAGTCGTATTTTCTGAAAGAACATGACCGTTTCGAAAGATTAACTTTGGCGGAACGACCGTAACCAAGCACGGTGAATTCATCGGTGCTTCCTTTTATGTTGTTCACATACAATTTGTCCCCCTCGGTTATTTTTTCACTCAAGATCGCCTTGGCTACAGGAACAAATGTTGTCTTTGAATTGTCCACCTCTGCTTACCTCTTCCTAAATATTTCTCTAACCCTATGTGCAATTGAATTAAAAATGGCCGCCACTGGATACTCTCTTTCGTTGCGCAATATTGAGTTGAGCGACTCGGCGATGTTTGAGGTTGTGACATTGAATCGATTACCTGGAAAGTGAGCCCGACTCCACTTTTCAAATCTAACTTTATGCTCGAGGCAAGCTGCTGTGCTGGGGCATCTTTCTTTAAGGGCGTTGAAGTAGTCATTAAATTCTTCCAACGTGTACGCCTTGGCCGCATGGTAGTACAAATAGAGAGAATCAGAACAATGGTGATTTGTTCGGAGATTTTCACCAAGATACCTCATACAAAAACCATGATGCGCAAGCGAATAATGCCTTGCGAGGTCGTTGGCTATGCTTACATGTCTGTCGGAGATAACGCACAGCTCTGGTTCGTCGACGACAAAGGCCTTAAGCTTCTCGAATAAGAAGCCCCACGACGCATCATTCTCCTTATCTACCACACAATACGCTAAGGGATAGATATGATTCTGCGTATCTTGAGCGATAGCGGACAACAGCACGCCCTCGTACTTGCCGGCCAAATGTGTACCATCAATGGCAACGACCTTTCTCATGTGTGCATATCCATGGATGGAAGCCCTAAACACCATAAAGTAGTAAATAAACTTGTCAAACTCCTTATCGACCATGAGAGAATTAATAGTCCCGGGGTTCAGGCCGTTGAAAATATATGAAAATGCAGGAACACTGCATATCCGTGCTCGGGCGTACCTTGAACTATATTCTTCGCAATGACGTCTGCCATCCAACACTTCCAATAGCCCGTCCTGCAATGTAGCTCCCTAAATACGATTCTCTCAATCTCTTTCGAGCTTGGACCTTTGTTGTCGATGAAAAAGTTCAAAATAAGTGAGGCAATGACCTCCACGGTGACATTCTTATACTTTCCCGTGACATGATCAATGCCACAAGTATGCTCTCCCACGTACTTGTGGACATGAAACCAACATGATTCTCCTAGAGCACATGCGCGCACCATCCATCGGCAAGTAGGATCTACGCACCTCACCCTCAAGTATTTCTTACAACTCTTCACCGTTGTGTAATTGAACGACATTTTTACCGACGCCTGCTTCAACAAAAGATTCAACATTTTCTTATCCTTGAATGTTTGTCCTACAAAAAGATTGGTGTCGTCCGAGAAAGGGTGGTTTCTTTGTGGTTTGAGCGGCCCGTCCTCACCTCCTCCGCACTCCTCTTCTTCATAATCTTCCCTATTATCCCATTCATCACCACCCATGATATCGTATTTTGTTGAAGTATCATCCACAGTTAGGGGTGGGGGTGGGGGTGACAGTGGGGGTAGGGCTAATGTGGAAGCTTCTTCTCGGGACCTTTCAACAACTTTAACCCGCAGTATAGGTCTGGAGTTATCAGAATCAACGCAAAGCATATATAATTCTACGTGTCTATCATTCCTTATGAACGTTGGATGGATTTTCCCCATCCCGTTCATCAAGTAACTAATTACCACCTCTCTTTGATCACAACTTAATTCACCGCTCTCCATTACGCTTTTAACCATATAGGCGTATGAACCGTTGCGACAAAGGGCAATGGACACTGTCTCCTTAGACGCGATTTTCCAAACCCAACATTTAGGAGTCTCCCCCCATTCACCAGAAAATATACTACCAACAACCACGTAATCTATAATAAACATAATATACCGCGATAATAGTATTCAATAGACTTGAATAGTGATTTATGCGCCTAGACTTAATAAACTAAGGTCGTCTTCTTCCTAGCTGGTGGCCGTACAATGCATGATTGACCCTTTTCCGACGACCACCGGAATAATCCAACGAATTTCAGCTTACAAACAACCTAAGGAGTATAGAAATGTTGCTATTGAGCCAAGAATCAATTTCGAAATGTGGGACTGATTTTTCGAGCTTTTTGTATGAAAATGAAAGAAAAATTAGAGCTAAAGATAAGCAAAAATGGCTTACAACAATGGAGATAATTTCACTTTCCGATGGATGCTGGAAAATTTGATGGAAAATGGCCAAAAAATGATCGAAAAATCGAGGAAATGGCGCCAAAATTGGGTGGTTGCTAGTGGATTGGTTGAGAAGCTTTGGGATTTTTCTTTTTAATTATTTATCCAATATTTATATTTTTGAAGGACTTAAGTATAGTTTTAACAAAATTGGGACTGAAAAGGAAAAAGGAGCTAAAGTGTAGATTTTATAAGTTGAATGCTAGGTTTTCATTTTATTTTTGTGGACCCAAAAAAGTGTTTATTTTCCCAATTAAAAAAACTTGGTGTCTAAATATCAAAAAAGGATTGGGAAGTGGCAACTCTCCCGACTAACCATACGGAAAAGCCATTAATTTATAGCATAAGATAATTTATGAAGTCATCACTACCTTTAATGGTAAGTATATTTGTTGCATCACCTGTAATATTAGTTAATTAGGTCCCCACAGGCTACAATTGGTGTGTGATTTATGATTTCAAAACAATCCTCATTGCATAAATATATATTCCTTTTTCTGTTGTTTGCTGTTTATATAGCCCCACCATAAAATGATCACAACTTTCTCTTATACATCATCATCATGCAAAACTTTAATGAAGAATATTCGGGCGGGGGGGGGGGGGGGGGGTAAGTGATAAGAGACAAAGATCATTGGAATCCAATAAAAGCTGTTCATCATGCATATATTATAACCAGATTTAGCGCATTCCAAAATTATTAAATTCAACAGTACTTTCCTCCATAAAACTTAAATCCTCATTACCCATTTTTTGCATGCATGCAAAATCATCTTAAACATGAAACTCCACAGCAAATTCAGGTGAAGGGGTGCCACAATAACCACGTAGAATATCAACTTCCTCAGCGGTAAAACCAACAGAACTTAGCATAGAAGGCCAGCAATCATAAGTAATAGTCCTTATAGCTTTGCAACAATCTTTCCCTAAATAAGATTCACCATTGAAGAAGAAGAGTACGATCTCATTCGTGCACGATTTCAACTCGAATAACGCGTTCCAGCACACTGGCATGCTAGCTTCATCTCCTCCTCCATTTTCGCCTTCGAGTACTTGAAGTCTAGCAGCAATATCTTGTCCTGGTTTAAATTTGGACATGCTTGTTGCTATAGTAGTAGTTGTTAGAAGCCATGAGACTAGTAGTATTAGTGGAAGCTTGAAAGTTGCCATGGATTTTTATTTTTTCTCTTAGAGAGAAATCTTGAAATGGAAGTATATATGAAAATATAAGTGCGTGGAATAATAGGTAGAAGATAGAATGGTGAAGTGAAATTTTGAAAATGGTAATTTATAGGCGTGTATAGAGAGAGTAGTCATATTGACTAATGTAGTAATGTAACGGATGTAGAGTTGAAGAGGCACGAGATTAATTAAGAAGTTGGTAATTTACCTTAATTGATATAGTAATTACTTTAAATTTATGATTTCAGTTAATAATACATGTGTATGGTATGGAATGTGAAGAGTTTGAAAACTAATAAAAATATATTATTTGGTAGAAATAATATTAGTTAATCGAGGATGGATTTGTTTGAAAAGGAATCCACTTAATCATATACACCTAGCTATCACGAAAAAGAATTATGGATTTTCCAACACGTCTATATATATTATATTACTAGAAGATACCAAATCGATACCTAATTAACTTTCTACCACAAAAAAAAAATACCTAATACTACTTATTTTAGTCTGAATATCCCGACCTAACTACATGTTTTCTACCCAATATCTCTGACTATAATTAGAAAAATACAAAAGGTCCTAATTTGATATATGAGCATGGGTGGAGCCGTATCAAAGGGTGGTCAGGTGCACAATCTTCGTAGAAAACTTATGTTGTGTATATAGGTTAAATGTTAGCTATTGTAAGTGTGTGTTTAATTTTATACACCCTTAACACAACTGAGAAGAAAATTTATACACTCTTCGTAGCTTTGATCTTAATTAATTAGCTGGTTTATATATTCTTTTGAGTGAGACTATCTAATAATAAGACTAGTTTAAGTTGTTTGGTAGGGTGTGTTAGTGAAAATAACATATATAGTACGTTTTGATGTTATATTTAATATCTTATTTGGTAGTATATTCAAAGTATATAACTAATACATAATCATAATTCGTAAGTTATACATCTTATTTTGTATTATATGATGTGTAAATAAACACAACAATTAATGGTAGTAACAATATTATGATTTTTAAGACATGTATAAGCATGGTCAAAGATAGAAACGTTCATAAATATACTGGGTCAATTCTTTATATTATCACTCAACTTAGCAAAATGTCCCATTAAAATCTTTTTTGTGTGTGTTCCAATAATATCATTCAAGTTTGTCCATTTTCCTTACAAACTAATAATTGCTAAAATTGACTCAAAAAATGACCAAAATACTCCATTAAGTTTGAAATTTGAATTTAAATAATTCTTATTTCTTACATGAAATATTAATAGGCCTCCAATTATTTTTACTTTTGTACTTCTTAAATTAGTTTTTAATATATTTTATCAACAAGTGCATAGTATAATTTAAAAAGACACAAATCATAATATTAAAAACGAGTTAAAAAGACAAAGGATGTTAAATTAGAGCTTAAAATAGGTAGTTATATTTTAAATGGAATAACTATGAAGTACATTTATTGTCCAAATTGGTAAATGTATTCAGTTTTTACAGTCAAGTTGATAAGGCGGTATTAATTTTCTCTGAAATAATATCACAAGATTGATAAAAATATTATTGAAACCTTAAAACATTTTTAAGTTGCGAAATGATTATATAAAATCACCTAATTTTATTTAATAGTGAATGATTGATGTTATTATCATGGTATCCGTTAATATGCATTATTTTTTAAAATAAAAATTCTTTAAAATATTTATATATGGTTCTTCTACTAACTAGAGACCCTGTTTTTTTTTTTTATTTATTTACAGGAATTCATCGTCTTCTAAAAGAATTAGAATTTTTTCGACAATAATTTGGAGTAGAAGAAACTACAACTAACTTGAACTATTTTATCAAAAATAAAGATTAATCTTAAAATGAATAAATATAGAATATTATTTTATTATTGAACTCCTAAGTTTCCAAATAAATACAGTACATATAAGCTTATTTCTAACAATTTTAATTGCAATTTTTGGTGGACGTTGTAAGATTTAATATCGCAGTTAGAATTTGAAAGAAAATCGTATCACTAAGTTTTATAGTTAAAAGGTTATTGATATTTCGTATTTTTAACTAATAAGGATCATTTAAATTTAAAGATCAAACTTAAGGGATTTTTTTGATCATTTTTCTCTCATCTTTTGAGCCACTTTTAGCAATTATTGATTTTTAAGAAAAATATATAAAGTTCGATGATATGATTGAAATAAAAAAAAAAAGATAAATGACTTTATTGGAATTTTTCCCCAAGTGACAATACAAGGAATTTACTCTAAATATACTATATATCAAACAATGAAAATAAAAATAACTTAAGTATAACTTGCTGTATTTTTTAGGCATTTTAACATTAACTATAATAATTTTAATGCCTTTAATCATAGTAATTAGTATCATAACGTGGATCATTATGTGGGAGTTTCATTTTGCACAGTCATGTGCAGCATTATTCCTTCCTTTTAATGCCGTAATTTGGCACTTTACACACATTTTGCATGGCAGTTTAATAAATGCCATATTCCCACGATCTGCATGGCTGATTTCTTTCAGCCTCCACCTCCCATTCTTTTGTAACACTTAATTAGTGCCATTAAACCATAGTTAGTGATGGTAAAATATGGATATAAGTTTCATGTAATTTCCACTCTTTATTCCTTCATTATTCTACTCTGTAACTCATGTAACTCTTGAAACCTCTAGGCCATTGTTCTTCTCTCTTACTACCATTATTCATTCTTATTCAATACAAGGATGAATATCTTCACCTATAAATAGAGGTGGTTTTACATGTTTTCATAATACACAAGATTATTAGAGTTCACAAAAGTTAGTAAAAAAGAGAGTTTATTATTAGTTGAAGGGAAATGTTCTTTGTCAGAAGGTTGTTGTATCCTGAAAGGAACAAGTCAAGAAAATTACTGTTGGACCAGTGAAACTATTTGCTGTAGTGGGTTTGAATCTCCTTAAAGAGAGCGAGATACCCGCGCCTCAGCCGAAGAAGAAGATAATTTTTATTTTTTCTTCACTTGTAACTTTTCTATTGTAATTTTATTATATTTTCACCAACATATAACTAATATCAGCATTACTAATATTTCTATACATCCTATCAAACAACCCTATATGATCGCCCTTAACATAAAAAAAATTGAAGGAAAAAGTAATTATAATTTATAGTAACAGCATGGTCCCTTTAAGGAGCTCCAAAATAGTAGTCTTTTCACAGTTTTCCTTCTTTTGAATTGAGCAAAACTCTAGCTATAATAATCAGAGCAAATTCCTGTACCCGGTTTTTTTGGTTAAATTATAAAATTTCCACACGAGTATCAGGTTAAATCATCTTAGTTTAACCAACGAATTTAAAATTAAAACGGTTTGCTATATTTAATACTTAAAAATAAAATTTATTTCTATTCATAGCCCATGATATCAAGAATAACTTTTGATACCAAGAATAAATTCTGAGATTCGTAAGTCCAAAACCTATTAACATGTTGTTTGTTCCTACAGCTTAGAAGCTTATGGCTTTATGTGTTATTGCTCCCTCCCACGGAGATTCTTTTGACCTTTCCCACTCTATTGCCTACAAGTATTTAGCCTTACAAGGTGTCATTTATTGCCTGCGTTGAGTGTTTTGTTGACCACAATCAACCATATGTCTTGAATTGGCCCAATGTGTAGATTGGAATTTAATCTGTAGAACTCAGCCCAAAAGATTTAGCATCAGTAAGGCCCAATGGAGCATCAGGACCAATGCCACAATGCCGATGAAATGAAGCTAACAGAATCTGTAACAGTGGTCTGCCACCTAGGCCATCTATGATCAAGACTTTTGAGTTTTAAATCAATAGAAAATAAAAAACCTATAATGATAATACAAATTAGTTGAGAATAAGTTTTAGTACAAATCACGTATATACCGCATAAAATGAAACTATTTACATAATTTTTCTTGAGATTTCTTCTCTTCCTATTATGTAAATTATTGTCATACATTCGGTTGGTTGTTATACATGCACTAAATGTATGATAAATCTGATTTACCTAAAATTAAGGGATTAGGAATCAGTAAATGTATCCCTACTCCTTAAATTACGTCATTTAATTACCAGATGTTAACTATTGTATGATTTAAAATAGTAACTGAAATCTGAATTTCAAAAAAAAAAAAAATCTTAAACATTTACCTCTAATTGTCTTCTTTTTGGATTTGCGATTCTGGAAAAAAAATATTTGCTCGTAATTTCTTGTGAGAAAAAAGATGAACATCCCAATATTGTTGCGTCATTCCGGTGTATGGGAGACGGAAATAAGTTTTAAAGCATACAAAAGTGATGTCATTGTTGTTTCAGAAAGTATTAACTTTCTGAAATTGGTTGCGACAATCGCGATGGAATTGGGTATTGATGATGTTAAAAAATAATTGAAGTAAAATACATTGTTGATGGTAATTCTTCTCCAATTATCATAAGAAATGATAATGGAGTGAAGGTTTATATTGAGTTGAAGAAACAATGTTCTGGGCTTAAAAATTTTCCGCTATGTATAACAACTTTCAACAAATCGATTAAGGATATCGAGTTTGATAGCGAAACTGGGGCTGTAATGTGTATTGAAGGTAGTGAATCTGATTCGGTTGCTTTAACTGTTGTTGAAACGCAAAATCAGTATTCATTATACGTTCCAGAATTTGAAGTCAATAATTTCATTACTAATTGCAAGAACACTGAAATAAAAGTTAACCAGCTTTATAAGGATAAGCAAACTTTGGCATCGGTTATGGCGAAATATGCGATATCGAATGGCTTCAACACCTTTACTGAACGATCTGACAAACAAAGGTATGGAATAAATTATTATTTTTTAGTTGTAGATGTTGTGAATGATGTTGTTGTGTTGTAATAGCATTTGTTAAAGGAGTTTTATTGTTGAATTTAATTTTTGGCTTTGTTGTTTGCACAAAATGGTGCTATATTTACGATGTATAATACTCCATCATAAATTCATTCGAATGTATAATAAAATTATAACAATTTAATTATGATATTTTTATTTAAATTATAGATTTTATACGTATGTTAATAAATTGACAACATGTTTTAAAATGTAACTGCAGCTATGTGTTACACTGTCGTGTCAAAGATTGCAAATGGGTCCTGAAGGCGTATTCGATGAATCATTCGGAAATCTTTGTGATAAAGACATTTGATTCAGAACATAGGTACAGCCTGAGTGATAGAGTACTGAATAATTTGGTTGCAACAACAGCTTTTGTCAGTGAGTTTACTGCACCAAAGTTAATTAATTACAAGAGAATACACACACCGGCGGACATAATTGAAGAGATGAAGGCCATCTACGGTGTTGATATTAACTACATGATGGCTTGACGGGCAAAAGAAAAGGAAATTGTGATGCTTAGAGGTGGACCAGCTGATGGATATCGAAAAATGCCCCGTTATATATATATGTTGAACCAGGTATATCCTGGATCATACATTCGGATGCATAAGGCATTAGATAACTAGTTTAAATACTTGTTTATTGCTTTACATATCATGATAAGGGGGTTCGAATTTTGTCGTCCAGTAGTAGTTGTAGATGGTGCACATTTAAGCGGGCCATATCAAGGAACGTTTGTATTGGCGAGCACTCTTGATGGTGCAAGTATCATACTTTGAAATTTTTACTTTTGGTATTTCAGCATTGTGCATGCATTCTAGTTGATTATATGTTGCTCTTGTATGTATAATAAAATTTGGACTTGCTTAATGAGTACACATAGTACCAATATACGCCTTTTATTTTGTGTTATTGATTTTTTCTATAGAGTAGATGCTAGTTTCTGTTTAAACAACCTTAGAAATTGCATTTTCATTTTAAAATTGAATGAGTAAAATCTAAGTAGATTTTGCTTTGTGTGCTATGTGTATGATTAGCTATTATACGTTATGGTGTATGTATGATGTTGTAAAATATTTATTTTTTCTTATCAATTTTACGTTTAATGTCTGATACATTTACTAATAATTAAATATATAATTTCCTAACAGTATGTTTACAATGTATGATGTATTATTATACGTTATTGAAATGTGTGGTGTTATATATTTTAGTTGTTTTCAATTAAGTGATAAAGGTTGAAAAACATGTATGATGTCATGTATTACCTAAATGTAAAATAATTAGAAACCTGTTCAATGGTGGACATATATTATAGAACTGCTGTTTTTTTTGTTTAGGATGTATTCTTTCATTAGCTTACGGTGTTGTAGATTCGAAAAATGACAATTCGTGGACTTGATTTTTTCATTAATTTAGAGAAGCATTTGGAGAACGGGACAATATTTGTGTTGTATCGGATCGAAACGAGGGTATCATAAAAGGTGTGAGCATTATTTATCCTAATGTCCCCCATCTTGCATGTATTTGGCATTTATGAAAAAATATTTATAAATATTTTAGAAAAAGCAAAGATAGACTTAGCGACCTTTACTATTCCATGGCTAAAGCGTATAGGAAAGAAGATTTTGATTACATTATGTCAAAGGTTGAAAAGGTTGATCCAAGGGTTAAGGAATATCTGGAAGAAGATGGATATGATAAATGGTGTCGATGTCACTCTCATGTTAATAGAGGTAGAATGATGACCTCTAATATAGCTGAATGTATTAACGGTTGTTTGGTAGAGGCTAGAGTACTTCCTATTTTAGGTTTCCTTGAAGAAGTTAGGATTTTATTTGCTGCATGGAATTGTAAGAACAGTGAAATTGTATCTTATACAAACACAATGCTTGGGAGAAGATTTCAAGAAATACTAATTGATAATGGGGTTAAATCGTTGCGGATGATGGTATGTATTATGATACTTGAATCTACTTTCTATTTGTTATTAATTTGTATATTTTTAACTGTATAAAATCAATCATTGCTAATAGGTTAAGACAACTGGTAGTTATCTGTACTATGTGTATGAATCAGGAAGGAGGTACATTGTTGATATTGATCGTGGCACGTGTAACTGTTGCCGGTATCAAATTGATGAAATTTTATGTGCACACGCAATTGCGGTTTTGAAGAGTATAAAATGTAAAAGAGTATGGGCATTACTGTTCAGAATTGTACAGGCCAAACACCATTGTAAAGACATATGAACTCCCCATAATTCCTATGCCAGATATGAAAGATTGGATTGTTCCAGATTTTGTTGATGCCGACGAAGTTTAGACACTCAAATACAGAAGACCTCCTGGGAGGCCAAAGAAAGGAAGACATTTGAAATCTAGTGAATCACTTACAAGTTCAAATCATTGCGGTAAATGCGGGCGTGCAGGCCACAACCGTAGGACGTGCGGTTTCTTCCCAAAAAAAAGTGAAGATTTTATTTTGTTGTTCTAAATGCTAATTGTTCATTTGGATATAACTACAGAACGTTATTTTATTTTGTTTTTTGTTGATTTGTTTGTTGAAGCTTATTTTATGTTCTTATTTGTTATATGATGTTTAATTATTACGTAATTTATGATATTTTGGCAACAAAGTAATACTGTTTTAAATTATTATACTTTGTGTCTTTACTGCTCATTATTGTAACATAGTAATATGTAGTTATAATGTATAATACATTTAACATTAACATATTTTATATATATCATGTATGTTATACTATTATACGTTGACAACATGTATGATATTAAAGTAAATGCTTTTAAAAAGCATAAGAACTACCAAAATATAAAGTAAATAAATTTGTGTGAAGAGTATGGACTATACATTAAGATGTATGTATGATATTAAAAAATATTCTTGTTTTCTTATCAGTATTATGTCTAATGACTGATACATTAAGTTTGTTTACAATTTACGATCTACTGTTATTCTTCTTAAAAAATTTTGAATACCGCAGTTGTTTTCAATTAAACAACGAAAGAGGTTCAACGTGTATGATGTTATCTAGTAAATTTATCAAAAATAAATTGATAGTTGTTCAATGTATAATTAAATCATAATATAGTATTAATTTCTTTAATGCTGAAAAAAAAAACACAATGTTTTACATATATATAATTTATTAATATGTAAATTATTGTTATACAGTGTTATTAATATTATGTTAGGTAAAATGAGTAATTAATAAATAATATAAAATAAGCACAATAGAGTTTATGTAAATGTAAATGTATTAGAACAAAAAACTGTCATTCATATAATGTTGCCTAAAAACAACATTCAAAAAAACATTACTGTATATAACTATTTAGCAGAAACAACTAAAAATCAATTAGAATATTTTTAGAATGAGCTACTCCAAAGTAACAATTGCACTTTCATCAGGTGATTGGAGAAAGGTATTCTTTGGCCGAGGAGGATCGTCATTATCACTCGTATAATCTTTCTTTGCCTTCGTCACTCTTTAACACAATTACAACCAATACCCAATGATATTCTTTTCCACAGTTAACAGGAACATATACCTCATCAATCAAATGCCATGGTAAACCCGCAGGAATACAGAATCCATTAATTATATTTGTTATAGCTATTTCATTTGAAGCAAAAGCAACAGATTCTACGTAGTCTTCTTGCGTGGATATCTAATCTATTTTAAATGCTGGAAAATATCGTTCGTATGTCTTTTCAATATATGTTTTGAAGAAGCAGCTAATTGTCGTGTATCTATATGTATCACACTGCTGCAACTTCGATTTTTTTCTCAAATGGTAGAATATCACATCTAAGTGCTACATGTTAAAATGTGTTACATTATGTTAAGCACTGAAAGAAAACTGCATATTAATACATTATTAATATGTATTGCTCAAGAAGTTGAATGAATGATCAGTTACCATTACATTTATATAATATGATTATACATCACATAACATGTATGATATTTATTCATACAACAGATTCTAATGCATATGTTTTAGTTATTATTATGTATTGGGAATGTTCATGAATGTATGATATGTTAACATAACATGTATAAAATGTGATTATATATCATACCACATGTATAATATTTAGTCATAAAACAAATTCGAAGTCATATGTTTTAGTTTTTATTATGTTGCAAAAAAGAACATGAATGTATAATTTGTTACCAGTACATGTTTAAAATGTGATTATACATCACACCACATGTATGATATGTAATTATACAATAGATTCTATGTATTCTGTAATTTAATCATACAACAGATTTTAATGCATATATTTTAGTTATTATTATGTATTGGTAATGGACATGAATGTGTGATATGTTAACATAACATGTATAAAATGTGATTATATATCATACCATATATATAAAATTTTGTCATAAAACAAATTCGAAGTCATATATTTTAGTTATTATTATGTTTTCAACAAAGAACATGAATGCATGAGCTGTTACAATTACATATTTTAAGAAGTGATTATACATCACACCACATGTATGAAATGTAATCATACAATAGATTCTATGTATTCTGTAATAAATAGAAGATTTTTCGTAAAAGTTTAAACAAGTATGATATAGTTTAGTTTAATTTACCTCATCGTTTCAACACATGTTGTGTTGCGACATCAAGTAGAACAATTCTTTGAGAGTGTTTGTGAAACAATAAAGTCCAATAGAGGATAACCTAATCCTGGAGCATTTTTTAGATAGTGATTTTCTGTTTGTTTCCTGTAACATAAATAAGCATTAGACTTCACTTGGGTTTATTCTTCTGTACTATTTTTAATAATTTAGTAATCTTTCTAAATAACTTACTTGGAAGCATGATATTTGAGTAACCTAATTTCAAGTCATTGTGAATAATCGTTGATCAACTGATTAGACAAATCTTCGTAAATGGTATAACCATCAAAAGCATACCTCTGCTTCTCTTCATTATCAGAACTATCCTCATCTTTAGAGCTCGATCTAAATTTTGTAATGTATGGTGACCTGGAAATTTTTGACTTTTTTTTGTCTCTTTTTACAGGTGATTTCTGTTTTACTTCACGTGTTTTTGCTGCTTCAAGCTCCCTTACTTGTGCATCTGGAAAGTCAGATGGAAACTGACTATCTGAAAGTGACCACTGATTTTTCGTCACTATATTAGGTGTAACAACATCAAATTTATTTGTATTCGAAGGTGTTGACAACCCAAATAATAGTGTGTCTAAAGCATCTTGAACAGACTCCATTAGTGTGGCATTCACATCATCCTACAGATTAAAAATTGATGTGTTATGTGTAAAAGCAAAGATATTAATGTTTAACGTTAGTAATACCTAAACAGCAGCTACATTTATGTAGATAGTTTTTGAGTTAAAAAACAACATATGAACTGTCAAAAAAATACCTGCAAATCTTTCACATCAATACTATGATGTTTGTTCAATTCTTCAGCATAACATGATTCTTTTGTGGCAATATGCTCATCCTATGTTTATTAAAATCATTATGTAAGAAAATAAATATGTCAAGATGATTTGTAATCTCTATATATAAAAATTGAATATGAATGTATATTACTCTTTATGAATGTATAACATACTGTTATACATTTAAATGAAAGTATAAGGAAGCTGACACATCCCCAAATAAGGATACTATTGCAATGCACATTATACATAATCCACTATACTTGGGTAGAATCAGTTCATATACTGTTAAATATTCATCATGAGCTAAAATTAATAAATACCAATATTAGAAGTGCTTAATACGAAATAACAACACAAAAATAAATTGATGTAGAATGAAAATCCAAAAATTTAGATATGCATATAGGAATATTATGATCATTTTTAACAGTAATATGTCGTAAGTTTAAGCTTTTAGATTTGAAGTGTTAAATCAGCAAGAGTAAAATAGAAAAAAATAACAAATGTACTATCACAGGACTATGCTCTTTTTCAAATCTTCGATACTAGCTTCCTCTTTATCGGACATAAGCTCATCCTAAATTAAGAGTTAAGTAGAATGTCGGAACATTTATTCAAAGTAAGACATAGTTCAATGGAAAAACAAATTGTAATAGTGATTTGAAAAATCATACAATGGTGAATGAAAAACTTTTTATATAATTTGATAGCTATTAGGCATGGATGTGAATGTATAAGCATGTAAGTTTTGAGTTAAAAAAATAACATGAACAACCAAAAAAATACCTCTAAATATTTCATATGAGGGCTATGTTGTATACTCAATTCTTCAGTACAACCTGCTTCTATTGCAGCATTATGATCATCCTTCATTCAGTAACAAGCATCATGTATGAAAGCTTATTCAAAGTGATACGTAGATGAATGAAAAAAATATGTACCAATGATTTAAAATTGATATGTATAACAAATGCTTATGTAGTTGTTATATGTTGATTTAATGTATAACATAATGTTATACATTCAAATGAATGTATTATGAAACTGAAACAGTCTCAAAATAAGATAGTATTATGATGCAAATTATTCAAAGTAAAACATAGTTCAAGAGAAAAAAAAATTGTAATAGTGATATGAAAAGTAATACAATGGTGAATGAAAAGCTTTTTATATAATTTGAAATCTATTAGACATGGATGTGAATGTATAAGCATGTAAGTTTTGAGTTAAAAAATAACATGAACAATCAAAAAAATACCTCTGAATGTTTCATATGAGGGCTATGTTGTATGCTCAATTCTTTAGTACAACCTGCTTCTATTGCAGCATTATGCTCATCCTACATCTAGTAACAAGCATTATGTATGAAAGCTTATTCAAAGTGATACGTAGTTGAATGAATAAAATATGTAAGGGTGATTTAAATTTGATATGTATAACAAATGCATATGTATTTGTTATATGATGATTTAATGTATAACATAATATTATACATTCAAATGAATGTATAATGAGACTAAAACAGTCTCAGAATAAGATAGTATTACGATGCAAATTATTTAAAATATCCACTGAAATTTAGTAGAATAAGTTCATATCATGTCAAATAGTGATAATCATCAAAATTTCGTAAAGATTAATATTATTAGTGCACAATGCATAACAACAAAAATACCATAACTGATAAGTTTATGTAGATAATTTTGTAGTATTAAACCAGCAAGAGTTTTTAAAAAATAACAACAAATGTACCATCACAGGACCATGTTCTTTCACCAAATCTTCAGGACCAGCTTGCTCTTTATCAGGGATAAGGTGAACATAAATTAAGTGATAATTAGAAGGTCAGAATATTTAATCAAAGTAACATCTAGTTGAAAAGGGAAAAAAATTATAATAGTGATTTGCAATTGTTGTCTGTAAGGAGTTTGTACGAATGTAGCAATACTTTTTTTCAGTTGTTAGGTGATCGAGTAATGTTACTACATAAATACTTGTAAGTAACATAGATATGTATGGGGATATTCATAAAGAACATTCATTTTCTGAAATAGACTATTAGTATTAATAATGTATAACATATCATGATACATTCAAATGTATGCATAATAAAACTGTAGCAGCTTTCAAGTAAAGCGTTTTAAAATATTGATATTCATCCAAGAACAAATCAACATGATAGACAAAAATGTACCGATATATCTTTCATATCATTACTGTGCGTATTTTTTGATTCTTCTTCATGACTCTCTTTTTTATCATTCATATGCTCATCCTACAAAAAATTGACAAGTGGATGTGTGTACATTTAATCAAATTTATATAATGAAGAATGAAAATGTTTGTATAATTTGATATCTACAATGTATCACCATATTTATACATATCATATATATACCTTCTGATCGAATTGAACCTCAGTTATTGTTGGACATTCAGTATGAATGTGAACACAATCTTGGATCTCTATTTTCAAAGGTTCAAGTATTGATGGTTCATCATTTGTTATGTGAATGACTGGTCCCTTGTACTCATCTTCATGTTGTATAAGAACCAAACAAAAATAGGTTAAGATGTTGGAGTTATACAGATTTATGGTAACATGCCAATTTAATTTAGATTAAAATTACCGGCAAATCATTCTTATAAACACAGTCATTTATTTTTTATCTTTCTTCTGCACCTTTTTGTTGATGAACAATTTTCTCCTCCTATATTTCATGAATATTACTAATGTATGAGTATTTATTCGAAGTATTAAAAATTTGAAGAAAAGATTATTTTATACCGGAGATTCTTTGTTCTCTTCTTTCTTCAATGCTTTAACTACCTCAGCAGGTATATTGGAGATTAGTGTTTTCAGCTCAGCAATTTGTTCATTAACATTATAACGTACAGATAAACAATAAGATATTAGAAACAAGTAATGTTTTTCAAAAATTAAAATTTGTGAACAAGAAAATTAACTTACATATGTTTTGATGTAACTCTTTATCTGCTCCATATCTAAATTAGACTTAGAAGTCCCTTCAGGCGTGATGGGAGATGAAGGAACAGACTTGAGTTGCTCGCGCTCAGGAGACACACCAATTTCTACTTGATGACGATGATCAAAATCAGACACACGAATTTATAGTTTATTTATTAATTGTTATTATTTTTTTAGAAAACATACCAGACACATGACATACTGAATGAGAACTTGTTGATTTCTGTCCATCTGTTGCAGGTGGACTAACTTGCTGAAACATAATTGTTTTTCTTCTTTTGGATGGTTGTTCAGTTGATAAAGGTGTAGCCAAGCGAGCCTTTCTTAGAAATTTCTGAGTAGGTCCAGTGGTGAAATCATCATAGTTGTCATCTGCAGTAACAACACGCGATTGATCTTCAGTGCCTGACGTTTTCATTGTTGCAGCAACAGAAGTGGAAGCAGCATATATTGGATCAAAAATCACAAAATCTTCAGAGAAAGACAAATATAAAGTACGAATTTCTTCGCTTGTAGGTTGTAAATTCTTGAAAGAATACTGGAAAAATTATTTTCAAAATGAAACATTAGAACTTCGATAAGTTGAGTATAAAATAAAAATATTTAACATGTTATACAATTACCTTACTGAACATGCCAGACATAAAAGATTCATACTTAGGCCTTGTACACTCCACAGACCAGTTAAGAATTCTTGGGATGATGTTTTCATATCGCAAAGCAGTTTTTTTATCTACCGCAGAGCAACACTCAAATATTCAGACATTTAGAGCGTAGGGCATTCCATCCAAAGAATATAACTGCTTAGCGACTCTGAAATTCTGCCGTCATGAGTTGATCAACTTATCAAAAGTTATCTTTCCCCATGGAAAGTGTATGTACCGACCATCCTCAACCATTTGAAAGTGAGCTACACTGATTGGTGCTTCTTTATGCTGAGATAACATGAATGTATGAACAAAATATAATATCGCAAGGTTCAAAGCATCTTCAGAGTTCTCAAAATTTACCATCTTCACACGTGTTATCAGTTTTGACCTAGTTATACCACCTCCAGATTCGAAAAATACTTCGACATCAAAGGGAATTTTGATGATGAAGTATACATAAACTCATTAATATCACCGGTGCATTTCAGGCCGGTGATAATGGAAAATTCAAGCATGGTAAATTTCAAAATCTCCCCCTACACACACACATGTATCTCGTCCTTAATATCTTGTTGGATTTCTAGCATAAGGATACATTTTGAAATCTGCCCAATCCAGTTGCACTGCGGAAGGTCAAGAAAAATCTCAAATAACGTATTTCTAAATGCCCCAAAAATATTTTCTCCAAAATAAGACTTTATGTCTTCAGCAAAATCACAGTTGCATGAGCTCAAAATATGCATAGGGTGCTCCGAGACTTTGTCTATATGGTATTTCATGCCCTGGAATAAAAAAATAATACAATAATTACACAAAAAGTTACATATGTTTGAGATGCAATAATGTATAATGTTGCATACTAAAATAGTTCACATTAAAAACATGTATGACATATCAGCTATTCAGATGTATAATGTCACTTTATACACTATGAAAACTCCCTAAATGTATAATATCAACTAAATCATACAATGCCTGTTGTGTATAATAAGAGTATGAAAAGCAATGTATAATAAGATTTATGTAATAACATTATACATTAATAATCAAATAATCAAATATATACATTGCATATATTTGATTATTAATGTATAATGTCAGATTAAACATTTTACCTTAAACATATATGACATGTAATGTTGTCAGAATGTATAATAAAACATTATACAAAATGAAGATTTCATAAATGTATAATAAGATTTATGTAATAACATTATACATTAATAATCAAATATATGCAATGTATAATGTCAGATTAAACATTTCACCTTAAACATATATGACATGCAATGTTGTCAGAATGTATAAAACATTATACAAAACGAAGATTTCATAAATGTATAATAACACACCCAGTTTCAAATGCCTCTTATATGTAATAAAAACATCCAATGTATAAAAAAATGAAATGTATAACATAATAGTAATATTATACATTAGTGTTGCACAAAATTGTATGTTCCACTATATTATACAATAATGTTACAACGTAAGTAAAGTATAATGTTTAATCAATACCTTCGGAAGACGTGGTCTACCGGAATCATCAAACTTCTTCTTACTGGCCGTTTTTTAACTTGATTTCTTTGATTTGAAAGTGGTCGCTTCCTTCAATCTCTTCATTGTTGTGGGGTCGTTTCGATGCTTTGAACGATTCTCTGCGAAATTGGGTTCTTCAAAATCAAATGTACCAGGAACAAACCCAACAGGTAGATCTTGCTTTTTAGAATCTAACTGACTAAATCCTCAACTAAAGCTAGGACAGGAATCCATTAGCAATTAGAATTTTTTTCAGTAAATTCGATAAACCCGAATCAACTACGAAACTTGAAAATACTTGCAAAAATGTGGTAAATCCTTATAAACAAACATGCATTCATAAAATAAACTGAAAAAAACAAAAATATGTAAATTTGTAAAAAAAAAATATACAAACCAAGAATCGAACTTGTATTATATGAAAAAAACATTAAAATCGAACTACGAAACTTGAAAATACTTGCAAAATAAGGTAAAACAAACATGCAACGACAACAATATACGGTCAAATTCAAAAATTGAAAAAGTTGGAAAAAAAAAAATCTTCAAACTTACAAATTGTAACCCCTAGATATACGATTCTAGAATTTTGCCGTTGAGAGATATGGGGGAGTAAAATATGGATGAGAAAACCTGTTGAGAGATGTATAATGTTTAAGAGAGAGAAAGTTGAAAATAAAGGGATTTGTGTAAATATTTTGGGATATGTGTAAATACCTTACTAAATTGGTAGATTATGTAATAAGGTAATTTTATTTAGTGTATATATGTAAATTTTAGTAAGTTTTAATCATGTTAGCATGTTTACTTTCAGGTCCAATGTGTATTTAGAAGTCTTTGGTCATAGTAAGATAAGTGGAGAATTTGTAGTGCCAGAGAAACTAATTTTTATAATATTAGCGGGAGGTTAGCTTAAATGGAGCGATGTTGTCGATACGAATACTGAGCCAATGAGGACTCATCAGAGTAATTTTTGTAACGCTAAGGCAATACGAGCTTGAATGGAGCGGCATGAAACAGTGAGCCGATGAGGACGAGCACTGTATTTGCGGACCCACAGACGAGCCTAAAACCCAACCCATAGTAGAAAAATTCCTTCAGTAGTCCAAGGAACCTGGCCTACACCTATATGGCTAAATCTGGTCCTAGAGAACTCACCTACCTAATGTATCAATAGTACCAGAATGGAGCATGGCCATGGGGGCCTATAACTTTATTCCATTTCTAAAGATGAGTGGGCTCAAATGCCCTACATGGTTCCTACTTCACAACCTAACCCAGCCATCCTTTATGAAAAATTGAATATACCATTTGTCTGCCCAACCAAACGACCCATTAGTTAAGGTGCATTTTTCTTAATTAAAGATAGATAAGGTGGTGAATTATATCTGGAATGGATCTCAAAATATTAATCCCTAAATAGTCTTTGTAGAATTGAGATAAAGCTTAAGAGAGATGAATTCCAAAACACAATATTTTCTTTCATCTAAGCCATGAGAAATCCCAATTTTTTTCATAGCTCTCAAGCTAGTTAGTCATCACTTTGTTTGTCTCCTTGTAAATGTGACGTTCTTAGGCTTGATTTATGACCTCAAGCTGGAACCTGCATTCATTCAACATGTGTGGATGAAATGTACTTTGTAGAGTGCTATTCTCCTTGGTCCATATATATATAGACAAGTATGTAAGAGCCTACAATTTCTTCACGGAACAAAAGACTTACTTTGGATCGAGATCACCAACTAATATGATATGCTAGTAGTACTTTAGTGCACAAGAAGTATTACTATTAAAGTTACTCTTTTTTTCTTCTTTGCAATCCTAACAGGGACCAAAGATGGATTTAACTTGAGACTCAAGTTGAAAGCTAGGGTTGATCGAGTCGGTCATATTGAGAAGTTACACAAACCTTCTCGTTCTAGGGTTGATCGAGTAGGTCATATTGAGAAGTTACACACACCTTCTCATACTAGGGTTGATCGAGTAGGTCATATTGAGAAGTTACACACACCTTCTCATTCTTGGTATCAAGCTAATTGAATAAATTTCGGTATATTAGGAAATTACACCAACATTTTGAAGTTTTGACTCGCGCTGCTTCATGGGCAAGCCTTCAAGGTCAAAGGACAAAATATGTTAAACTTGCATGAAATTTTGCGCATAAGACAAATGAGGTTAAAATTTCAAATCGATCCACCATCAGGGTCGTTATTTTTATAAATCACCTATAGGCGCTCTTATGCTAGTAATCAAGATTTATTTAATTTAGAGTGCGTGTATGATAACTAGCTTGCAAGTTGCTATATGGATCAATTTAAGCCCAACATTTGTGTTTCAAAGTTAAGAGGCCCATTAAGTACCTCAAATGAAATACCTCCTAGAGAGAAAGTGATTACTTCTCAGTAATCCTAGACTAACACTGACTAATTAGGGGCACCAAAAGAAACAAATTAAAAATACTACTACTAGTGTAGTTCCACTTGTCCAAGTAGGATAGATATTGTATGGAGGAGTATTTGTGCTGATGAGTTGGAGGAAACAAAGATCGATGGGTGTACAAAATAACATGGCATGTGATGTAAAGGACAGCAAAGAGTTGCTGGCATAACAAGACACAACAAGGTGTTCAAGGCTTGCAGAGTATGCTTACTGAACCATTCTCTTGGAATTCGAGACATTGGTGAAACCCCTACTTATCAAGTACCCCTCACATCCCCCACAAGCATATCCTCTAACAAACAAACAAAACAATGTAGGTTAACGTCGGTACAGATGAAAATATTTTCCCAATTTTACATAGTTGATTTTTATAGTCGTAAATAGGAAATACAAATATAGCTAAGTTGTTCGGACTCTTCAAAATATTGTCGTATCTATGTTGGATTCTTTAAAAATGCATTATTTTTGGAAGTTTCGACATATATCCGTAGACATTTTTGAAGAGTCCGAGCAACAAAGATCATAAGTGATATTTCATATTATTTGCATCATCTTCTGTCTCAAACACACCTCATCTTCAGTCTAGTCTGACTCCGTAGCCTCCAGAGGCGGATCTAAGATTTCGAGGTTGCGGTTGCCATGTCACTTTTAATGTTAAAGCTACTACTCAAAAAGGATAATTTTTATGGGCGTCCCACTGTAATTTGGCTTGTTAGTAAGAGATTTTTGAAGAAAAATTTCATTGAAACATTATCGAAGAACCTAATTTTTACGAATTCAGTTGGAAATCAGTTAATTTTTTGCTTTACGTTTTGCTATTTACACTGCCCTAAATAAGACAAATATTTTGTCGATTTTATAGACTTTGAGTTTCGATTTGATTATTTGTCTTTTCAATTTGTATAGACAAATAGATCATATTATAAAAATGTGATTATTATTATAAATACTATCGAAAACAACCTTTCTACTTCTCTGGAGGTAGTGTATGGGCTGCATACATTTTATCCTCCCCAGACCCCACTATGTGGGAATACACTGGGTTTGTTTTCGTTGTTGTTGTTATTACAATAAATTGTGTAAACAAGAGTTAAATTCAACTTATCAATCGGCGTGAAAGTACAAAATAGTTGCCAACATTCAATGGATATTCCCAATTCTATTGTTAAGAAATTATAACATCAAGCCAAACATCATTATTATGATTTACGAGGAGAGGTTAACTATAAATTTTAAGGAAGAAGGAAT
Source organism: Capsicum pubescens (assembly GCA_030864215.1). Lineage (NCBI taxonomy): Eukaryota > Viridiplantae > Streptophyta > Magnoliopsida > Solanales > Solanaceae > Capsicum > Capsicum pubescens. Next base: position 53,241,717 of record CM061541.1, on the reverse strand, counting down.
TTTTAATTATGTTCTACACTTAAGTTAAAAAATTTTAAACAAAGATTACCCAAAAAAAGGAGTCAAACAAAGATTAAGTCAAGAGGAAAAAAAACTTCTAGAAAATAGAATAACGAACAAAAAGTAAAAAAATACTGCTGGCGCCTGGACTTGAACTCTGGTATACTACGTAAAATTTCAACGCGTTTGCCACTGACACTACTTCCTCAACTGCTGCACCGGATGGTACTTAAATAATATATCGATTTTATTCAATATATATATACACACACAGTTTTCCAATTGAAGTTTGCGGATATCATGCCATCCGTCAACCCCTGTAGATCCGCCCCTGGTAGCCTCCATCCCTACACTCCACATTCCTAACCTTCATTCCTATTTTTCATAATTTTTATCTAAGATTGTATATAAACATTTTTAATTAAACTTTTTGCTTGGTATTGAACACATATATAATTAAAAATTACTTATTATTCTTATAAAAATATTTTTATTCGGACCAAACACGCCATAAAGAAAAATAAAAGAGTTAGGAGCAACGCGTTATTAAATATAATGAAAGACATCTTTCGTCATTTGATCATAAAAAGGAAAAATGACCTTCACTTATATAGACTTTATTTTTAAATTCTTGTTCTTCATAATTCTCATTAAAACACTCTTTATTTGCAAATGCTATTTCTAATTTTTTTTTTAAAATATTTTTCACTCATCAACCAAATCTTGAAAATACTTTTCCTAACTAATTAAATAGTTAATTAGTTAGGAAGAGTGTTTCCAATTAATTAAATATTTGTATATATATATATTCATTACCGTCATACCAAATATACATCCATATTCTCCAGTTAAATTGAACAGCTTTTTCAGTAAAAAATCTTTGGCTTATCTGCTTTGTTTCTATTAGTGGAATATAAATAGAAACTAGGCTTGTGTTTGCACTTAATTGAGGTCTGAATCTAAATGATTTAAATTTTAGATCATTAAGTATATTTATTTTTTATTAAGATTTTGGCTTTTAATAGGTTTTAATCATTCAGATCTAGAATGAAGTCTGAATAGGTCTGAAGAGGTATTCTAATGTTGAATAATATTCACCGTCACTCTATTCATAATTATCAGTTGCCACCTCTGCCACCGTTATCATTGTCAACCACCACCAACCACCTCTACCATCGACAACAAATATTGCTACCAACCACTATTGTCAACCGCTACCACATCTACTACCTCTATTATTTTAATTATATTTACCACCACCACCACCGTCAACAACAACACCATCATCAACCACTACCGGTCAATCCCTACTATCGACCAACTCATCTATCACAATTAGAACCACCGCTAACTACCACTAATACATCACAACCTCCACACATTCTTCGGCGGCCACCACCATTGTCACTAGTAACGCCACCTCTACCATTACTTCAATCACTATCATCGCTACAATTTATCTCTACTAACAACTATTTCCACCATCACAACTAACAGCATCTCCAACTAGTATCAACACATCGTCAACCACCATGCATTCATTTTTCAGCCATCACAATCAACACCTTCAACTACTAACATCAAGCAATGTCACATCACAACCACCACCACCACTATCAACCGGCACCATCATAACAGCTACTACAATACTAACAATCACAACTATCACCACTAATATTACTAATCACTAACATCAATCATTAACAAACGTAATTTTTTTTCAATCAAATAATATTGTTTGTTGTATTAAATTACATACTTTTCTGATATATAATTAATTTTTTATTTAAATTCTATTTTTAATTTTATTATATATGCAAATAATTTTTTTCTTCACATTCAAATGTTAAAAATAAATATCTTAATCATTCAGTTTTCAGATCTAGAGACATCTTAATCATTCAGACGTGCAATCTTAAAAAAAAAAACAAATGCAACCTAAAATAGAGAATTTTGGAAATGGAATATTACCTATAACACATGGTCAGCCGTCCATATATAATATCAATTATATTTATGCCTTCTTATAATTGATTTATTTGTTAAAGAAAGTATAATAATGCCATTAAAATGTGTTCTTTTCCTTGATATGTTTCCGTTTTTTTCTCTTTATTATTAAATTAAGAAAAGGGGAGATCTTTCCTCAAGTTGAAGCAACAAAAATAATCATTGGAACATACAGCATTTACGAAGAAACTAAGTTACCTTGATTTCTACAAAGTTTACCAAAATATATACTCAATCATCATCACTAGTGTAGTGACATTGATTTCTACAAAGTTTTAAAAAGGCTAATACCAAATGTGATACTCCTAGCCCTAGGAGTATTTTATTGGCCTCAGTCATTTTGTTGTTTAGGCTGATCTAAATCCACTACAATACCAGTTTTTGATGATTGCCACATACATTTTTTAATTTGCATTGGAACTTGTTGACATTATTAGTGGAGGGTGCAACTAATGTGAACCACACTCACATGCATAGTAATGTGTTGTATAAATTTTGATGGGATTAACAAAGCATTATCCGACCTTAGCTCAGTTGGTAGAGCGGAGGACTGTAGTGGGAAATCCCTCAGATAATCCTTAGGTCACTGGTTCGAATCCGGTAGGTCGGAGTATTTTTCTTTTTGGTTTTTCTGCCTCTTTATAAGTTCTTTTTTCGGGCTTCGTGGATTAGAATTTGGCTTGAAATCATAACAAATCATCAAAGTTTAGATGGGTAGTTTAGGTGATTTAATAGGATGAGAATGTAAGTCTTTGTCGATTAGAATTTGTCCGAAAATCGTAATAAATTAACGAAAGTTTAGATGGATAGTTAAGATATATAAGATGAGAATATAGACCTTTATAAATTAGAATTTGGCTGCAAATTGTAACAAAACACCAAAAGTTTAAATGGGTAGTTGAGTGATTAAATAGGATGAGAATATGTGTCTTTGTGGATTAGAATTTGGCTTGAAATCCTAACAAATCACCGATTTATTAGGAATGTATTTTAATTAATCATAATTGACTGCTAAAAAATTATGTGTGTTATAAATATATATATATATATATAGTGAATGTCTACTTTACCATATATATGAATATCTACTTTACCATATATTGTGTGTGTCTATTCCTGAAAAAATTACAAACTTCAAGGTTTGTTTTTCCCTATAAATAATGGAGGAGGGGGGGTTCATTGTAGATCATCCTCAAGAGAAATAAAAATTACTCTTTATTTTCTCTCTACTCTTTTTCTTTGTTTTTTATTATTTCATAACGCGTTATCAGCACGAGACTCTACCAAACAAGATTAAATTATAAATTTAAAGGTAATTTCAAGGTTAGTAATTTCTTATGTTATCTTTCTTTTGTTACTAATAAGTAATAATATAATTATTGTTGGATTTGAGGAAAAATAATTGGTTTGGAACCATTTAAGTTTTAAATTTATTCCTCAAGAACAGTATTATCAAAAGAGATGATAATATATTGGGTTTAAGTCCAATCAATTTATGCCTAAGACGTCTTTATATGGGTAAAACGTTGAGTTTGAATCTCAATGCACCATATTGATGATATTATGATGGCTAAGGCAAAATAATGTGTTTTTGATGAAAAATCATGAAACTTGTCCATTGAATATGCTCCATTCCAAGAAGTGAATATGGTGGCAATATATGATAAGTCTGAAAGATGACAATTTGCTTCATTCTTGAAGTGAATGTGGTAGCAATATAGAAAAATTCTCTCTATTATATTTATGCCTCGATTTGCTCTTGAAGTAGCAATATCATGAAAGAGGTTATAAGCTATCATAATTTGATAGGCTTAAGGCACAATTATATTCCATTCCTGGGGAATGAGAACCTTATAAATGCAAATGTGCACTTGATTGTGATGGTATCACAACTCACCTCCGAATGAGGCAGAATAACTGAGAAAAGTTATTTTGAAATCTACTTCTAAAGTAGTAAATCTGAAATTTATTTATGTAATAGTAAATCTGAAATTTACTAAAGAAAATACATGTCATGGTAAACTTGGAGTTTACTAGAATAAAAGTTCATAAATTGATGTGAACGATTGTGACATCTCGAAGATGTGCATATTGAGTATTAGACATGTATTGAAGAGCTAGAAGATTCTTCGAGAATAGTTTATGTCGCTTGTTCTCGTGATAAGTTGGTTGGACCAACTAATGTTGGGATTGAATTCCTTAAATCTAAAAAGTATAAAAGGTGATTATGGGCCCGTTCACCTATCTTGTGATCTATTAAGATGCGTCGATATAAGATGATCACATGTACATTTATTGTCAACCTGTCGTTTGATATTCATAAATATTGCTTGCTCAATAAAATTGAGTTAAGAACATAACTTTCAGATTATATAATCAAGACAATTCATCTTGATGATGATGGTTTAGCGTTGAATGTCTTTGATAAATAGCTAAACCATTACTAATGAGAATAAAGTTTCATGTATTGGTCTGAAATATGATATGTTGCATACAATAGCACTTGTATGCATTAGACCAATAAATTATGATTATTTCTTCCATCTTAATTGGTTCAAGGTTAGGAACCAACTATTCCATCTAATAGTTTTGATGTGCGGTATACAATTAATAAATATACCATGATGCACAAAGATGTATTCCTCAAAAAAGATGAAGGATGTATGTTAGTTATCCTAACATAAGGGGGAGATTACAAGCATCTATGAAATATGTTAGGAATTATCACCAGATCCTCATTCAAAAGATAATTCAAGTCATATGCCGAAAGCATTTACTAACTCAAATTTAATCTCATATCTAAGCTGCAAGTGCTTCTATTTTGCATTTTTAAAGGACAAAATCTACGCATACATAAAGCATGGTAAACTAATCGGTTCTAAATGAAATAATCCTCTAAAAAAATAAGGAGCATATAATCATAATAAGAAGACAATATGCTCTTGAAAAGCCTACGACATAACATTTCATGAAACCTATGAGAGGTTTAGGTACCTGAAAATAATGAAGTGATGAGATCTCAAAATGTTATGTCACATTGTGAACCGATAATGATATATCATCAATAATATCTTTGATATAATATTGACGCAGTATTGTAAAGTATTACGAGGATCCAAATTCTACGTTTATTTAAGCATATTGGCGTAGAAATATTTATCAAGTGACACGAAAGAATGCATTTTGATAAGTATAAAACTTATTTGATTTGCAGTCCAGACACTTAAAGATGTCGCACTTGACATATTGGATATTGTCACTTGACAAAAATTCATATGAAAATCTCTAAAGGATTCAAAATGCCTGAAGCATATAAAGTTTCTGGAAAACTTTTTATTATCTTCATAAGAGATAATTTGATGATTTGAGTATCATTGAAACTTTTGGAGAGTTTTCAAAAACAATAGAATTTTTGCTTAAATGAGAAACATGCAAAATTGAATAAGGACTTATTCCGACCTCAAGAAAAGAATGAGGAACTCCTTGGTTATAAAGTACTATATCTTAGTGCAATTGATGCACTAATGTATCTTGCAAGCACTATAAGGTCTGATATAACCTTTTTTCAGTTAATTTTTTAGTAAGTTTGCAGTCTCAATCTTGTTGGTCATGTTGATGTTGGGTACTTATCTTACCTACATAAAGCTCGGTCTCAAATAGGCTATGTGTTCATATGTGGTGGTACTGCAATATCTTGGAGATATACAAAGCATTCTATCGTAGCCACTTCATGAAACCATGCTGAGATAATAGTTATTCATGTAGCAAGCCGAGAATGTGTATGGTTGAGGCATGATACATCTCATTCGAGAAAAATGTTATTTGAAATATGATAATATACCCACAATCTTATATGAAGATAATGCAGCATGCATAGCACAACTTAGGGGAGGATCCATAAAATGAGATAGAACGAAGCACATTTCGTCAAAACTTTTCTACATACACGAGCCCCAAAAGAATGGTGATATTAACATACAACAGATTCGTTCAAGTAACAATATGGTTGATTTATTCACCAAGTCTCCTTCAATTGCAACTTTCAAGAAGATAGTGCACAAGATCGGAATGCAAAGGTTCAAGAATGTTCTCATTAGGGGGAGTTAATACGCGTTGTACTCTTTTTCCCTTACGAGGTTTTATCCCACTGGGTTTTCCTTGTAAGGTTTTTAATGAGGCAGCATATATGCGTATTATCTATTAACTAGACATTCAAGGGGGGTGTTATAAATGTACCATATATAGTGAGTGTCTACTTTACAATATATATGAATACTATTTTACCATATATTGTGTATATCTATTTATGGAACAGTTACAAACCCCAAGGTTAGTTTTTCCCTATAAATAAAAGGGTTTTTCCTCATTGTAGATCATCCCTCCAGAGAAATAAGAATTACTCTCTATTCTCTCTCTACTCTTCTTTTTTGTTCTTTATTATTTCATAACAGTGTGTTATATATTATGCATTTATTGATTTAAAACGCAAATATCAATCAATTCTGGGGGTATTAGTATCTTTTATAGGCCAACAATCTTTGGATTTTATTTTTAATGTAAATTATATTAATACAAACAAACAAAAGAACTTTGATTTGTAATCTCATGACAGATGGAAATCAAGAAATTGGAAAAGTGATAAAGCTTGATGAGAAAAGTAATAAATGAGCTGGCGACCCCATGCCAACTGTCGGTGGCACATAGTAATATAATACTCGTTCTTCTACTTTATTTTACTTAACTTATATATTCAAATCATATTAATAATACATTCAATAAATTAGTTGAATGCTAAAGGTAGCAATGGAAAATGTATACAATTTTTTTTTATTTTTATAAATTCGATATGTAAATTAAGATAACTATTTTTAGTAAAAGAATCAATTAATATAAAATAAAGAGTATGCGTACGTGGTAGAAAAAACTTTAATTATAATTTATGAATAGAAAATGCACATATACTTTGTCTAACGTATGACTCACGTTTAGTGTCGGCAGATTCCTACTAATAATTACTTGTATATTTTCATTTCTCCAAAGAAAGATTCACAATTTTGTTTTTCATATTTTTCATTTCTAAACTTAGAAACTTTCATCAAATGAGATAACATGTTCTTACTTTTGAATAAGATGTTCTAAATTTCCCTCCACACTCAATATTATAGTACAAAAATAAGAGGCCAAGAAGAGAAAATAAAAGTCTTTGTACAAAAAGGGGGAAAAAAATGAGAAAATGACTTGGAATACTATGTCTTGTAAGTATCATTCATCTATGGTCAACTTGATGAAAAAAATTGTGTGCATTTTTTTTTTATTTTTTATTTTTTTTGGGGGGGGTAGGGAGGTGGGGAGTGGTAGGTTATTATGGAGAAGAACTTTGCTCACTTAGGTCTTAGGGTCGTTTGGTTGGAAACACGTTATGCTGAAATTAGTTATTTTGAGATAAATTATTCTGATATTATTTTTTAGTGATTGTTTGATTTGTGGTACTAAAAATGATATGCATTACATCCTTTCTAAATATAGATAGTTTGTTTATAAAAATACTCTTCGCCTTATTTAGCTTAATATTTCATGTTAAATTACTTATTTTGTCCTAAATTCTATAAAATGTATATAATCTCACTTTTTTAAAAAAAGATTCATCATCAAAACATGTGAAAAAGAATTACACTCATCTCACATTATTTAGTATCATTAATATTTAAAAAGTTGAAATGTATTTTAAAAAAATAAAAATTCAAACATGTTTAATTATATATATAAAAAATATATATATTTAATAATTAAACATGTACTAAGTTAGAAAGGGAATGTCAAGATACTTTAATTACTTGTCCATGATAAATTTGTTAGGAAAAATAAAAATTTGAAGTAAGATTAATAATTGCAAAATACAAAGACAATAAATCCTTGGATCAATTTTGAATTTGGCCGTATAAATAGTTAAGTTCATATAATTGTTCAAATTTAGCAAACTGAACGAAAATTTGTAGAGTAATTAAATTTAAATTAGGGATAAAATTATCAAAAAAAATTAATGTAAAGACTATCAAAATCCCACGCTCTCTCTTATATATAGTAGTAAAGTAATATATATATATATATATATATATATATAAAAGCCCATATAATTGTTCAAATTTATCAAGATGAGCGAAAATTTGTAGAATAATTAAAATTTTAATTAGGGATAAAATTGTCAAAAAAATTTAATGTAAGGACTATCAAAATCTCGCATTTTCTCTTATATATAGTGTTAAAGTTTATATATAGAGAGAGAGAGACAATTAAAGAATTTGGAGGGTAATTTTGTCATTTTATTACTTTATCCCAAGTTAAAATATGATGGGATTATTTATACCACTTCTTAGGTGGGATAACTTATTCCGGTACTATTTGTTAATCTAGGGATAAGTTATCCCGAATTTGACAACCAAACATAACAATAAAAAATTTATTATGAAATTACTATTTTATCTCAAGACTATATATGTTAATACCTCGCATCAAACGATCCCTTATTGTTAAACAATGTATATGTAGGTAGTGTCAAACATATACAATTACCAAAAATGTGAAATGTAACAATTTTCATATATTAGAACATAACACTTAATTAATCATGGTAAAGGTATATGACCAAAGAAAATGAAAACAAACTTAACTACCTAGTCCCTACACTTCTGTGACTAATATTACTCCTAAATTAGGCGTAAATAAAAGTTACATACGAATGTCGTCCCTACTCATTATTGCCTTCTAGTATAAAAGAAAATATGATTATGTATCTGAAAACATCTCACTTTGATATAAGTTTTTTTTTAATTAAAGTTGTCTAGTCCCCTCTTCAGCATCATTCTGATCATTTTTTTCGGTTTCCAAGGTATCCCCAGCCCGACAGGTCAAAGACTAATCCTCCACGAATTTGAGCTCCATTTAAGGGTTTGTCGCTAGCCAATTGGTTGTTGCATGCATAAGGCGGGAATCGAACCTCCGACACTTGCTTAAGCGACCTAGTGAGCTAACCACTAGGTCAACCAAGCTTGGTGTAGCAAACTTCTTTACGGGCTCATAAAATAAATGCACCAATTGATGGTGTAACAAACTTCTTACTACTAAACAAATTGGAGTACAAAAATTGATTATATCATCTACCTTTTCTTTATGGAACTAATAAAATCGCAATACCATTGATTTGTTATTTGTACCTTTCACGTAAAGATGGAGTAGTTGTGACGTGAGTGGCCAAAAATAATTGATCATGCTAATAAAATTTCAAAAACAAATAATGATTAATGAACCAGGCCCTCACAAAGATTTGTCATTTATGTTCAGATCATCTAATTCGTGGGCGATGCATTTAGTGGAATTCGATTTGATACCATTGAGAAATAATAATATTGCAAGTATTGAAACAAGAAAACAACATTTTATCAGTTTTTAATAATTTAATATTCTTTGGTCGTTTATTAATTATTCTGGTTGATGGAGGACATATAGTAACTAGTGGCCAACTAAATTACTCTTAATTCTCTCTTGAATGCGTTTGCACCATCTACCATGCACTTGTTTATTTATTTTTTATATAAAAAAATAATATGTGTTGTTAGTTGTTAGTGTTGTTACATATGATAATTACAATCAATGTGATCCATGTCAAACTAAAAAATTATGTTTGGCATTGATTAACGAGTAGAATCCATAACAAAATTATTATAGAATTAATGTCTTTTGCAGTCAAAACTTTATGTTCATAGAATATCTTTCTATAATTATGGATTACTCCATAAGAATTATAATTATCACATTATCTTAAACATTCTTCTTTGGAAGGGGTTAATTTGGAATTTTAACTTTTTGAAAAGCTTGGAAAATATATTTCTAAGACGTTGTGGAGATTGGAAAAGAACTAAAGTTACAAATGCAGCATTTCAGATTTTTAATTATCCCAAATAGTATCTTTTAAAGTGGCACTCGAATAATTTCTTTAAACAATCTCTCAGTAACCATGCATTTAACAACATTTTCAATCTTTCAATGGGTTTTCACTTTTAAAAAATTTGAAAAATCTTCTCTGTCGATGTTTGGCTAAAATAATTGTTTTTAACTTCTTTGTAGCTAAGGAATTGCGAAAAAAAAATAAAAAATATATATATATGCTTCTTCAAGTTCTTGAAGCATACACCTTGGACATAATTTTCATCTGTGAAGATAATTAATAAGCAAATTTACAATAAAACAAAATAAATAAATTACAATAATAATATGCAAATTTAAAATTATGATTTTGCTACTGGTATGGTATGTCATATATCATTTGCTGAAGAATTTAACTTGTACGGAGAGATGTTATATCACATATGCATGTTTCACGAATCGCAAATCTATATTAGGTAAGAGTCTCAACATGAATACCACAGTGGGCGAAAAACAAATAGTTGCTCCTTCTCCACTATTCAAATTTCCCCAAATTATACCCGCCAATATTTTCCCGCCATTCATTTAAGACCAAGAACTTTCTTCGACATCGCCATTCTCACACTCGTCCGTCTTTCATCAATATGTCTAAAATTGTAAAAGTAACCAAATAATAATGTAAAATTCATACACTAGTACACATAAGTACATACCAGAAAGGCAAAGAAAAATCGAAAATCTGTAAAGGTATTAAACAGAAAAAAAAAATCAAACTTAATGACATCATAAAAGAAATATGGGGCCCATATAAAAACAATTTTAGTAGTAGCTGTTTTTGCTTGACAGCTAATGAAAGCGACACACCAACATCACTCGAAAAGGTTTTTACTAAGCTATTCTCTGTTCAAGTCTTTCTGAAAATGTGGAAGTAATAAATAAAGTTGTTGTTATTTGATTAGCATAAATTATTTAAATTATAAAAATTAATTTTTTTTAGAAAAAAGGTAATAAGATTGCATATAATAAATTCTTATAATCTAATTCTTTATTGGATCTTACTTTAGCGGTAGGTTTAGCGTATCCGAGCATCCCTTTTTATTACTCTCTCCATTCATGGACCCGTATAAACTGACACGTGGAGCTCTATAAACCATCGATCATTCTGTCGGCGATGTGGAGTGAAGGACAGGATACATGCATGGGCGGCCGCTTGTGGGACCCAACCCATGACTAATTTTTTAATTACTGTATTTTTTACTATTTTTTGCCATCCACCGACAACAAAGTACACGTAGGATTATGCCAGCTGTTCGAAAGTTCTTGTGGGACCTACTTTGAAAAACCCCTCGTGTTGACATTTTACAAAATCTTTACACGTGGTAAGATTCGATTGGTTGTTTAAGATGGTTGTCCCAATCTAGTGTCTCACTAATAATCATTCCCTAAATGTGTCTTACTTTTGCTTAATTAATTACTCAAATCATGATTAGTTTTTTGCTTTTAGTCTTCGATCAGAGCTGGGATTTTCACTTTACTCACTCATTTATACTTTTTTTTCTTCCTTTTTGTTTTGTCTTTTTCGAAATTATCAGAATCTCTTTGATAAACTTCCAATTATGATTTTTTCCTTTTTTTGATCAATAATGGGAATGAAGTACGCATAAAACTTGGAGGGTACTTACCTTTTTACAAGTATTATGAATATGAATATTTATTATGTTGCCTCTTTATTTTGATTCAAGTTTATTTGGCAATAATTAGAATTAAGGATATGTGTCATTTCGTTATGTAAATTCGTCCAATTTGTATTATTATCATTGTCTCCCACAACTTCAAAGTTACTAGTTAATTGCGTTAGAAAATTTGATTAATAAATGTAAATATAGTTTTCTAAATAAATTAAATTATGTATATTTTATCTAATTAATGAACGAAATTGTAGTCTTTCTTTTATTTCCATCTGATTATTTGAACGGGACAAAATATTATGAGTTAATAAGAAATGAATTAGACATAAGTTGTTTGAGCTGAAATAAATTAAAAATTGAGTTACAAAAGATATTTCTTATGGATCAGTTTAGGTTATAAATAAGTCGAATTTTTTAATGAGCTGAAGTAAATTAAATTTACGAAATAAGCAGTGAAGGACTAAGTCAAGCTCGAATGTGTTGAAGGAGTTATATTTATGCGTTAATTTTGCCGACCTTAGTTTACAGTCTGGGGATCGTGGCAAAATACGTCCAAATTAATTTTTATTGTGAAACATACAAATACAATAATTAATTGTAGACGTATTAGGGTATAAATCCAGCAATACATCACATGTGGACAATAACGTTTTACAGCTAAGATATCATTTTGCACCATCTAAACTATAAAAAGAAGGTCAAGAAAATATTCCTATCGTGGCCCTATTTTTAAAGTAACAATTAGTTTGTAGCCCTCCTGCAAAAAGACTTATAATAGAATGCTCTCTCCATTTTAATTTATACATTTTTTACTTTTATTATTGTCCTTTTTAAAAAAAAATTATCTCTCATTTTTTAATTCTAATTTTTTCATTTGATGTGTTTAAAAGCATAAGATTAAAGTATATTTTAGACTTTTAGTACGTTTCATATACTTTTAGTTTGAGAGCAAAAGAATCAAAAATCTTTTTTATTTTCTTAATTTCATACTAAGTTACAGATAAATAAATTAAGATGAAATGAAATCTATAGCTACCTCTAGAAGTAGTTTTTTAGTTTCAGCAAATGCTAAGCATAGTACTCTGAAAGTTTTTTAGTTTTTTTTTTTACTAATGTAATCTCTGCTACTGCTAGGACTTTCCCTGAAAGTTCCTCTACATTATGTACTAATATTTAAATTATCTATATAAAAAAAAATTCCTTGCTTACCAAAAAAAAAAAAAAAAAAACATGTTATAGAGAAAGAAAGTTCATTTAAATTGTCCAAGATTGATCAAATATCAAGAATTGATTTACTAAACAAAAATGTTATTGACAAATAATTTATGCTAGATTAAATAATCAGTAAATGATTTTTTACTCCTTTTATTTTTCTCATTCATTTTTTTTAATACTTCATCCGTTTGTTTTTACTTGTCACTGTTTTCTAATTAAATTTCTATTTTTACTTGTCAATTTTGATATATTAAGAAAAAAATTATATTTTATCCTTAGCATTAATTGTTTATTTCTCCAAATCATTTTCAAGATATATTGCTCTAAACATCAATTAATAAGGGAGTCCGGAACCATAGTATGCCCTACAACTAAAAAAAGAATCATTCTATGTCATATAAAAAAAACACTAAAATAGGCTATGTGCACTTATTAAGTGCACAATGCTTTTCTATTTTAACGGCAAATTCATTCACGGGTATTAAACTCGAGATCTCTGGTTAAAGGAGGAGCAACCCCATCCGTTGTACCACATCATTTGGTGGTATTAAAATCATGTGGTTGTATTATGGTGAAACTGTTTAGTTTGAAAGCTTATAACAATTATTATTATTATTATTATTATTATTATTATTATTTATGCTTTTTATTTTATTTTATGTTTTTAAAGGGTAATTTATTTTATTATTATTGCTGTATTTTAAATAGATTACCCTTTAAAAAACATAAAATAAAATAAAAATCATATATGCTTATAACAAATTATCGTATTCATACTATAATTTTTTTTTTATACAAATACATATATTTAATAATAAACATTTTAAATGCCATCCATAAAAAGTGAATAGAGATTGTGCACTTAATAAGTGCACAATCTATTTAAAAAACGTTGTGCAGAATCTATTTTTAAAAGAATTGTGCACTTATTTAGTGCACAATTCATAAAAAAAAAAAAAATTGTGTAGTTAAAATGTGCACAATTCATAAAAAAAATGGATTGAAGTGCACAATCTAAGTGTGACCTTCTCTAACGTCGTGAATGAATTTGCTGTTAAAATAGAAAGCACCTATTTTGGTATTTTTTTTTTTATATGGCATAGAATGATACTTTTTTTAGTTGTAGGGCATACTTTGGTTCCGGACTCTTAATAAGGATAGTGGGGTATTTTCAAGACACATTTTATTTTCTTAATGAGTGTATCATGTCAAAAAGTGACAAGTAAAAGCTAATGGAATGAGTATTAGAATTTACCTTGAATACACTTATTATAGCAAAAACAACTCTTCCTTTGTAATGAATGTAGGAAAAAAGTTATTACAATATTGATATTGAAACTGAAATTCATGATAATAAGTATTTAGTCACAAATATTGTGTCATGGCTAGCAACTATCTTGAAAGCGAGTTTAGTCCGACTCTGGTGCAAATTCTTCTAACTGGTCGCTACCCAAGATTCCACAGCTACTTCCAAATACGCACACTCGTGGCTAAAAGTTTAGATATTTTCTAAATCAATTTCCCAAAATAAAAAACTTAGGAAGAAAGAAGAAAAATATTTTATATATATTTTTTTGGTGTTTTTTTTTTGTTCTCCATAGATATTCTTATATAGAATATATAAAGTAATGTTACTGCAAGAGAAGAGTAAATTTGAGTAACAGAGATGTGAATATTAATGGCATTAAAGTACTACTAAATCATAAAATTCATAAAGAAAGAAAATATGTTCATCTCCTACATAACGTATATGTTTATGTTTAACTCCTCCAAAACATATTTTTTTTTTCTTTATTTATTGCATTATACAAATACTTTAAGGTAGAATTAACTCCATAATCCTTCACTAATACAACGATAAAGAATAAAAATAAATGATGGGCAAAAGGAAGGGACCTGTACTTAAGTGTCAATATCTTTCGATTTTCACGTAATGATATGAGGCAACAACAAATATCCAAAAAGTGAAGTACTCATGAACTAGATAGACGTAAGTTGAGACCCCCACAACACATACCATATTCTTGATCTTAAGCTACCTCCGCGATACTATAAAGTATTTTTATTATCATGCACATAAATTTTGAGTATCATAAGTGCTCTAGAAAGACAATTCAAGTCTTTCATAAAAAGATATCAATTCTTTACACTCACGTAGGTGATCCATCAAGTATATCTTATAGACCATCTTAAGGCTATGAATCATTAAGAACAAAATTAAGTTCAACGTTATAATACACTATCTCGTGCCATAGGGATATGATATGTAGTGTTCATTGAAGACCTATATGGCTTTATTTGACCACAAATAGGTATCCACAAACTACCTCAATCCATGGAATTTAGCCCCATTTTCTTGACGATTCAAGGGGACTATTTTCTTTGTCAAACTCTTGGTCATAGGATCCACCAAATTTCTTTCGAACCGTACATATTTCAAGAAAATACATCATGTTTCAATAATTATTTAACTGCACCACGTCTGATGCGTATCTTTTTTTAATTATATATACTATCTTTAGCAATCTCAATTATCGCATGTGAGTCACAATGTAAAGAAATCGATGACACTTGTCTTTTTCATAATGACACAGCTGCTAAAAGGTTTCTCGGCTACTCAACTTCTTACCCTGCCAACTCGAGGTCAATGAAGTCAGATCTCATAGTAGAACGTGTTATACAAATCTGCTTTGAAGGCTTTCATGAAATAGCACATGCAATCAAAGTAAACACATAGTCACGTGAAATATTGATAGATAAATTATAATCATATCAAGAAAGTTGAAGAGAGAGAAAGACCTCTCTCTCCTCCTTCTCTCACCACCGTATTACCATCGGAATGACCTCCCCTCCGTCTCCTTATCTTACTCCGCTGTAACCTCCAGACATATCAGTTAGGATGACAATTGACTCCCCGAAGTGCACCCCCTTTGTCGATATTGTGAAGATAACTATCACCTAACCCTCTTGTTCTGAGGCACATCCTTCTCTTTCTACTGAAGAGGAGTTCTCGAAGGATCAGGGAAATGAAATTCACCTTACTCCGAAAGATAAAAGACGCCTCTACGAACCTTGAAAATTCTCAATCATTATCAAACTGGTGGGAAAAAAGCTCAACCACCCATATTTAAAGAAATTATCTAAATCAATTGCCCAGAGTAAAAAACTTAGAAAGAAAGAAGAAAAATATTTTTATATTCTTTTTGGTGTGTTCTTTTTGTTCTCCATAAATGCTCTTTATATAGGATATAGAAAGTATTGTTACTGCAAGAGAGAAGTAAATTTGAGAAATGGAGATGTGAATATTAATGGCATTAAAACATTATTAAACCACAAATTCATAAAAAAACACAATATGTTCATCTCTTACATAACGTATATTTACTTTCAACTCCTCTGAAACATACTTTTTATTCTTTGTTTTTTGCATTATATAAATATTTAAGGTAGATTTAACCCCATAATAAAAATAATATCTTCTTTTAAAGTCTATAATAATTAGAATTCTTATATTATCTTCATTAAGTACAAAATCTATAAATACAAAAAATACATTGACAGAAAATAATTTGTTCTTATTTTTAAACTCTTTCCATTCTTAAACTTTATATGGTATCAGAGCTTCCCATTGATCCTATGACCACTTCTCAAAACAATCAAGTTCTTCCACCATTATTCAGCTACCAAACCTTTCTCTTAAACTTGACGGAAATAAATATTGTCTTTGAAAAAAAATATCTTGAATATACTCAAAACCTTTTCTCTTGACTCCTTCATTCTTGTTTCTAATACTTCTCCAAAAATATTGTTGTCACCTTCTACCGCTACAAAATTCTCTACCAGCCAACTGCATCCATTTGTCACTTCTAACTCTCCTTATGAGAAATGAAGACGTAGAAATCTTCTTATTCTCGTTATGAGAAATAGAGATCGAAAGATTTGTTTATTCTCATTTGGGTTAGTTAAATAATTTTTTATCCTCATCGTAGTTATCAAACTCGAGCCACATCTTGCTATGATGTATGGACTAAAATAGAGTGCATGCTTCAGTCACTGACAAATGCTCAAGTCAAGAAATTAAAATCTCAACATCAAAATCTTTTCATCATAAATATTTTGAGAGGAATGCACAATTACTGGCTCTTTAGCAGAAAATTTGTACTTTGTACAAGATGATGACTTCATCTTATTTATTGTTAATAGCCTTAATTCTTCATTTAGTATTTTCAATGATGCATTTAACATGCGTTCCGATTCAATCACTCCTAAAGAACTATTTGAACTCTTTCTTTAGAAAGAAGAATACTTAGATGAAGATAACTTTGTTCTACCATCATTAATACTCAATTTGAATCTACTCTTTCTCTTGTACTTTTTACTCAAAATTTATCTTATCGTCAACCCGCTTCACTTCTTAACACTAGCCGATCATTTATTCTTAAACCACCATCACTCTTTAATTTTAGCGTCCATCATTCTCATAATCATACTCAATCTATGGGACCTCAATAATATTCACATTTTCTCTCTTCCTCGATATTTTATAATCTTTAATCCTAACATCGTGTACCATGTCAAATATGTGGTAAAAATAATCATGATGCTTGTAATTGCTACCATTGCTTCAACAAAAAATATTTTTCACCAACAAGACAACCACCATTTTGGTCAACCCCAAACAAGCACATCTTTCTTCTCCTTCGGGTATTATTGATCCTATTTGATAGGTACTACATATCATGTGACCTTAGATATGGCTAAGCTCTCCTTACAGACTTACACCAACAATGATGATTTAACGGTTGATAATAGTATTAGAATTTTTATTTCACACATTGGCTCATCAATTTTATCAGCACGCATACGACCCATTCATCTTAATAATATTCTCCATATTTAAAAAAATTTAAAAAATTTACTTAGTGTTTCTAAAATAACTCGTGATAATAATGCATTTATGAAATTTTATCCCTATGATTGCTATGTGAAAGATATACAAGGCAAGAAGCTGCTTCGAGAAATACCTAATAATGACATGTAATATCTTCAACCTTCATCACCTTGTTCTCGATATTTTTCACCTTCAATATTTTTCGTTCAATGCATCTTATTCGTTGGCACAGTCGACTGGCTCATCCAAATGAAGCTCTTCTTCGGCTGCTTGTGTTTAATTTTAGGCTATCTATTTCTAATTTTAATTTTTTGAATCTTTATGAACCTTGTCAACTAGGCAAGAGTCGACACTTATCTTTTTTTTTTTTCATTTCATGTTTCTAGCATCAGTTCTTTTTAATTAATTTATTATGATATTTGAGAACTTTTTCTCGTTTCTTCTTTCAGTGAATCTTCCTACTTTATTATATTTATTGATGAGTGCATCAAATTTATTTGAATATATTTTATGTTGCATAAATCACATGTCTTTTAATATTTACTCAATTTAAGTCTTTTTTTTTGAAATTCAGTTTGGAGCTAAAATAAAATCAGTCCAAAATAACTAGGGAGGTGTGTACCAAAATGTATCATCATTTTTACAAAATGAAGATATTCATCATCGTATCTCTGGTTCATACACTTTTAAAAAATAGTGCATTAAAACTTCGAATTAAATTATAATTAAAAAAAGGCTCGCTCTTCTTTTTCATACATCTCTTCCATTTCAATTTTACGAGCATGCATTCAACACTACTACATACTTGTTCAATATTATCGTATCTTTTTCTTTGTCCTTCAAATAACTGTATGAATTGTTGTATAAAAGTTCTCCCGACTATAATTTTTTCAAAAAAAATTATTGTCTTGCTATCTTTTTCTTCGATCCTACCATTATCATAAAGCTGATTTTTTATCTATTTCTTATGTCTTTATAGGATATGGTTCTCATCACAAAGGTTAGCATTATTACCATATTGAATCTTCTCAAATTTATATTTCTCCCCTTCTTGTCATGTATCTTGGTTTGTCCTTAGATAGAACTCTAATTTAAATGTAAGTACCATCCAATGCACCTAAACATCCCTATAAAATCAATTATAGTATTATCTCAAACTATTAAAATTTCTTTGTAAAATTATAGTTTTTTACTTTACTTGAATTAATAGATACTCAATTGAAAGTGCATATACCTTAACAATCTCCATTGATCGTCACTCTTATTTTCAAGCATCGGTTTGTAATTAACAAGTAATAATGGAGCTAGATTTGGAATAGCTCTCAAGTATTAGTTAAAAGCTTGACTTACGCTCCAATCCGATCTAACATAATCAATCTTAATGGATCTATTCTTCTCATGATGAGCCAAAATATTTAAAAATATTTTTAATTTTTCATTGCTTGACATATATTTTCTATCAGTCAAACCTCAAACTTCCTTAATTAAGAGAACTAAAGTGTGAAAGAAATTTCTATCTATTCTTAATTTATCAATACATATAGTATCATTGTCTTCTATGATACAATTTAAATGAGATATAATTTTAGAAACTCGATTACTCATATGGTACCTAATCATACGCTTATTTCTTCTTATAAAATGATCATAAATAGTCATGAAAAAAAAAATACACATAACAAGAAATTATTGGCACAATATCTTCTCAAGGATGATAAAGCATTCAATATCGGATTATTGATGATCCATAAGAAAGCCTAATTTTTTCAAAATAAAAATGAAAAGAGTAAATATAAAAACAAAATTAGTTTTCAATTAGAAAGAATCAACGAGGACAATTTTATAATTTCAAGCAGATAAAAAAAATAAGTTTTTCTAAAATATATTGGGAAGAAGCTAAAACTAATATTACATCATCAAAACAAGAAAAAAGGACTAATAAATAATAGATTAAATCCACAACCGTAATTTTCACATACTGCTCTTTCATATATAGTTTGTACTATTTCATAAATTCCATCTCAATCGCATATATTTCAAGCAATACATATTGATTCTTAAAACGACTATCATTTTCTTCAATTATATGCTAAGTAAAATTTATCAAAGTCCTAAAAGATAACATTCACAAAAGAGTTCTGACTTTTGCTATTTTATAGAAAGAATGATTGTATCCAAATTATGCAACATAGCAAAAAAATTTATAAATGATGAAAAAGAAAAGAGAGAAATTAGTTTTGAAAAAAAAAGTTAATCTTGTGAGTGACTGAAAGGTTAACAACAGAGATTTTCTTTAATTATTCCTATACAACTTCTTCATGTAAAATGCATCCATGAAGAGAAGCCTCAACAACAACAAACTCGACAGAAGCGGCACGTATCTCTGTGTGTGTATGTGTGTGTATGTGTGTGTGTGTGATAATTAAATGATTTAGAGGATAATTTTGTTATTTTATGATTTTATCCCAGGGATAAATTATGTTGGGATTGTTATACCACCAATCATATGGAATAACTTATTCCGGTACTATTTGTTAGTCATGGGATAAGTTATTCCAAACTTGATAACCAAATGAGGCATTAAAAATTTCATCTCAAAACTATTATTTTATCATAGGATTATTTATTTTAGTATCTCACACTAAACGATCCTTGAGTATTTTAAATGTTTTTTTCTTTTTCTTTTTTATGATAAAGTACTTTATGTGTCAATCGTACTTCTACGATTCTGGACAATACTACACCTACTTAAGGTTATAAATATTGGGATATTTGTCTTCTAGAAACGAGGGTTCAGTGACCAACTAAAAATATATATATAATGTTGGAGTAATTATTTTTCAAATTCAAGAATAATTACTACTCATTTGAACACATTTTAACTCCAATTAGTATTCTTTACTCTTAAGTAAAGATTTTGAATTTAAACTTTGAAAATATAGAATTTCCTATAAAGAGGCGGTTCCTCCTTAAATGGGCACGAAATTAGTAATTAGGCCAATTTATTTTGTACACCCATGACTAAATTTAAATAATAAAATTAAAACTTGAATTATCAAAATTCATATATATTCTTCAGGAAAATTCATGATTACTTTGCTACACGTCACATTTGAAAACCTTGATTAGGTTATACGTATTATTTATATGATTCCTCTAACTAACTACTATGATAATCTTCATAGTGTTAATCATTACATCTAATAAGTGGACAGTTTTCCAAATTACGTTTAGCCAAGAGGTAAAGACAATTGTAAGACAATGAATGGGGAACCAGTACACTAATAGATAATTAACCACACTCTAATTAGGTAATGATTATTGTCAACAATCATTGAGAAAATTGTAGCATCCATTCTAGAAATGAAAAAGGGAACTATTCATAGCTATAGAGTTTCTAATTTCCTATTCCAATCTTGACTTCTTTAGTACTCCTAACTTCTATAATTAAGTGATAACTAATTAAAAAAGAGAAAAGTATACTTGAGTTTCCTAGAGACAAATAAACTATAGTACTCCCTAGCTATTTGTGTTTAATTTGGAATCTAATAGAGATTAATTATGGATATCACTCTAGCTTGTGATGCCTTATATAGTTTTATGTTCTTGCTAGAATTAGCACTTTCAAAGAATGGATTTAACTTAGGTCTCACCATTTTATTATTTAATGATGTTTTAAAACTTATGTTCTTTTGTGAAGCTCAATTACCTTCTACTACTATGCTAAGGAAAATAATGTACTGTTTCATCAAAACACTTGACAGTACATACCAAATGATTACATAGATTTGTGGCATGTGGCTTGCAAGGAGTACTGTTTTCCCTCAATTACCTTCTTCTTCTTATTGTACTAAGGAATATGATTTATCTTTTTGGGGATTCACTTGTTAAAAATAGTTTATTTATTGATAACTTGTTTAAGAATTCCAACTTATATGTCATGACATGTTATCCCTTTAATTTAAACACGAAAGCATAATATGGAAACGATGAATTCCAGCAGGCAGTCAATGTTCATTAATTATCATCTGTTGTTTTTCCTTCACGTGTCAGAGCAAAATAGTGTTTAATTAATTAAGTAAAAACTTCATATCCAATGGCATGCCAAATATGGTCCCCACAATTCTGTAATATTTAGTTAACTAATTAATTAATTGAAATAATTACTTGTTCAAGGCTGACCAAAAAGTTAATTAGTTATGTTTTGGTTGCCTGATTAATAAACTTGTGTCAAGTTGGTTTTATTTACCGTTGCATGCAAATGCACTAATTGATAATTTCCTATTTAACAATACTGTACGTAGTGGTTGTTAGAACATGCTTTCGATTGTCACATTCAGGGTGTATTCATAGTCATTTGGATTATTACCTTTTGATTGCATGTTACTTGAGATTTAGTCAATTTGAACAATAATTAAATCTCACATATATTGTGAAATCTGTCATTATTTTATTTTATAATTATAATGTTCGAATTAGCTTGCTCATATCTCAATTTTTCATGATATACGTGACTATGTTCACTAAAATTTAGACAGATTAAAAAAAAAATAAAAAATCACATGCTATTTTTATGTCTCGCATATTTAAATAGAAGATTCTCATGTCAATGTGTACCTTTTGTTTATAAAATTTCGAACAGCAATTTACTTTTCGTGAGATGACATATTGCTTTTTTAAACCTCAAAATTTCTTTTGAAAAAAACTCAAGAAAAACGTTGTTTGCTTTCTTTTCTTGCTACGTTTATTTTTAGAGAAATACATAACATATACTACTCATAGTAAGTCAATGAACCATAATGTTTCCAATTTTCCAAAAGATTTTTGTATCAGTTGAATAAAAGAATTATAGTTTCTATTTTAATATGAAAAGATAGACTTGGTGGATTGTTTGGTGGAAGAAAGAAATTGGATACAAGTAGTGACGTGTGAAAGAATAATTTTCCATTGGGAAACAGCAAACAAAACCCATTTCTTCTATTGGTTTAATTTCGTTAAATTATTTCCTCATTTTTTTTTTGTAGGTGTGAGGATTTTTATTTAATATGAATTCCTCTTTCCCATTGTTTTTTTTTTCCTTTTTTTCTTGAGGCGTTGGACTGAAATTTTGATACAAAATGAGTCAATTATAAATAAACATCTTCCACTTGATCTCCTTCTATGCTATCAACCCACATTGCCATTTTCAATATCTATAATTAAGGTTATTAGAAGAAGAAAAAAATTGGCAAATGTTACATATTATTATATATATTGCTAAGTATTTGAGTCTTTCTAGACCACCTTAATCCTACACTCGTTTAAAGTAGGATGGTTAAAAAAAGTAGGGGCTTTTACCATGTTATATTTCCCCCAAGTCAATTGGAACGTGTTTTTATTTCTAAATAAGTGCTCTTTTTGTCTTTTGATTTTATTTCTAAAGTAAATATTTATTTATTCCTACAATAATAAATTAGTCGTATTTTTCTAAATTTATTTTTGTTTAGATAAAATATAATTAATATCAATTTAAAAAAAGATAAAATTTAATTAAAAGTAAATTGATAAAATTATCTTTTACTTTTTCTAAAAATAAGTAATTTATTAAAAAATGTGTCCAACCCAACAAAAGCACTTATTTACAATACATAATTGTCTAGTAACCATAAAGTGACATATATGTAATGGTTAATTCAACATTTATAGAGTAAAAATTCTCGATAACTTTATCTTATTATAAGGGCGTTCATTATATCAGTTTATTTTTCTTCCAAATAGATTTTTCATTTTAAATTTTCACTTCTTTATAACGACATTCTACTTATAATAATAATGATATTTGTTACAGCGATACATTCTTTGTAAAATTATACCTTTCTATTACAGCATACTCAAATATTATGTATTCACTTTGTCCCAGTTTAGTTGGACACATTCTATTTTATATGATGATTAAGAAATCATAAATTGAATGATGAATTTTACGATTTTACCCTTTACACATATTAATGATATTCATTGGGTATAGGAATGAATATTGAAATTATAGTTGTTCACACTTAATGTATACTATTACTTGTAGGGATAAAATAAAGAAAAATTAATTAATTCTATCATGATTTAGTAAGTGATCAACTAATATGAGATATTTATTTTTAATAAGATGACCAAATAAAATGGGACGGAGGGAGTAACAAAAATTTGTAAGAAATATATTATGTACAAAATAAAATACCAAAATATTTATAGTAATCACCATTAATGTCCTGCACATAATAAATTTCAAGTATGAGTATCTAATTTAAAGAAAAAAATCGTATTTAAATGGTGCAAATCAATTATTTCTTAACTACACGAGGAAAAAAAGTACTAATAATTTTTTTTTTATATTCATGTTCTTCCTAATTTTGCATACTTTTATTTATAATAGCTAAAAGAAATCAAACATCGGATGTTAGTATACATATATAACAATATCTCTTTATAACAGCATGAAAATTTTGGACAAATGATGTTACTATAAAGAGATTTTGACTTTGTTAGAGTTGTGATCCGAATTTTGTTGATCCGGCCCAGAAATTTTTATTGTGCGAACCATTTTTGTGATTTTCAATAGGGTCTGTAGTGGTAACGTAGGGATCGGGCCCCTACGGTATGTACCTTTATGTTTTGGGGCCTAGGACTTATTTGTATTCACATATTATATAAGTGCAATTAGTGGGTCAATTTTGATTATTCAGAAATTACGTCGCTCCACATTGTACTCCTCTCCTTTCATAGTGAAGCCTCCTCTGCCTCTGCCCGTGGTTTTTTCCTCAAGGGTTTTCACGTAAATATGTGTGTTCTTGTTTTCTTTCTGCTTGTGGTTTGCTTTATTTCTGCCCGATTTCTAACAAACTGGTATCAGAGCTTGGTCGATTGTTTTCTCGGGGATGGAAGCCATGAAGTATGATATTTCGCTATTGGATCGCAACACCAAATTTTTATTATGGCAGGTTAAGATGCGGGCTCTGCTCGAGCAGGTGGATTTGGACGATGCACTGTTAGGGTTTTATCACATGCCCTCATCGGGGATAGATAATGATAAATGACGTAATGATCAAACGGCTTTATCTTAGATTCACCTTCATTTATCCAATCAGATTTTGCAGGATGTTTTGAAAGAGACCACTACCGTTGCGTTGTGGTTGAAAATGGAATCTTTATGCATGATGAAGAGCCTAACTAGTAAGTTGCATCTCAAACAATGACATTATTCCCCTCGTATGTATGAGGGTACATCCTTGGAGGATCACCTATCTGTCTTTAAGGAAATCGTCTCTGATTTAGAGACTCTTAAGGTTAAGTACAATGAGAAAGAGTTAGGATTGATTCTATTGTGTTCGTTGTTTGCATCATACTCGACCTTTAGGGATACAATTTTATACAGTCATGATACCATGACCATAGATGAAGTCTATGATGCGCTATTCTCTAAGGAGAAGATGAAACATCTTGTGAATGGGTCGGAGACTCAAAGAGATGGTCACATTATTCGAAGGACTCGTGAGAGAAACTCTGGGGGTGATGATAGGTTTAGGTCAAAATTTAGAAACAGAAACAAAATCTGTAATTACTTCAAGAAGAAGGGCCACATCAAATCCGAGTGTTGGAAGTTACAGAATAGAGAGAAAAGAGAAGCTCCAAAATCAAAGAAAAACCAACCAGGGAAGTCTGGTGAAGCCAATTTTATTGAAGATGCTGGTAGTGATGGAGAACTCTTGGTTGTTTATGTGGTAACTCCAAACCCTGTGAGGATTGAATTCTTGATTCAGCTTGCATATTTCATATGTGTAGCAATCGAAATTGGTTTACATCGTATGAAGCAATCTCTAAAGGGGCTGTGTTGATGGAAAATAACACACCTTGTAATATAGCTAGTATTGGAACAATCAGAATTAAGATATTTGATGGGATTGTGAGGACACTTGGGGATATGCGGTATGTCACAGACTTAGAGAGAAATCTTATTTTCTTAAGTACTCTTGATTCGAATGGATATAGGTACACTGGTGAAGGTGGAGTCCTGAAGGTTACTAAAGGTGCCCTTGTTGTGATGAAGGGACAAAGAAAGTCTGCAAATTTATATGCCTTGCAAAACTCTACTATTACGGTGATGTAGTTGTTTCTGCCTCCTCTCTATCAGAAAGTGACATTGCTAAACTTTGGCACATGCGCCTCGGGCATATGGGTGAAAACGGGATGACTGAAGTAAGCAGGAGAGGACTTCTTGATGGGAAGATTATTACCAAACTGGAGTTCTGTGAGCATTGCTTTTTTGGGAAGCAAAAGAGAGATTCACTAAAGGCATCCATTTAACTAAAGGCACACTTGATTACATTTATTCTGATCTCTAGGGTCCTTGTAGAGTACCTTATAGAGGAGGTGCGAATTACTTGTTGAATATTATTGATGACTATTCCAGAAAAGTTTGGGTGTTTTCTTAAAGCAAAAGAATGATGTGTTGCTTACTTTCAAAGAGTGGAAGACTATAATTGAAAAGCAAAAAGGGAAACAGGTAAAACGCCTTTGGACTAATAATAATTTAGAGTTTTATTCAAATAAATTTAATGCTCTGTGCAACTCAGAAGAAACTGTGAGGCACTTGACAGTTCGTCATACTCCACAGCAGAATTATGTGGCCGAACGAATGAATAGGACTATACTGGAAAAGGTGTGTTGTATGATCTCTAATGCTGGTTTGCCCAAGTCTTTTTAGGCAGAAGCTGCTTCCACAGCTTGTCTTCTTATTAATCGCACTCTGTCAGTCGCGATTGATAAAAAAACTCCACAAGAGGTATAGTCTGGTACTCCTGCTAGTTATTCTGATTTGAGGATATTTGGATGTCCTGCGTATGCTCATGTTGATAATGGAATGTTGGAGCCTAGATCTATCAAGTGCTTATTTATGGTTTATAAGACTGGTGTTAAAGGTTATAAGTGTTGGTACTTAGAAAGCAGAAAGGTTATAATTAGCAGGGATATTGTGTTTGATGAAACTGTCATGCTTCGAGCTCCCTCTGAATCTAGTGTTTTGCCTCCAGATGAGCTTAGTGACATGAATCAGCAACAGTCAAGCACCCACGTTGAATTGCAGATTGGAGCAGAATCTACACCAGTGCCTACTTCTTAGTCTAGCCCAGAGATACAAAGTGGTACTATTTCTTCTTCACCACCAGTGATGCCACAATATTCTATTGCTAAAGACAGGCTTAGAAGAGATATTAGACCTCTGCATAAGTATTCTGAAGTTGATTTGGTTGCTTATACATTGAATGTAGTAGAAGGTATTGATTCCGATGAAGATCCTTCTTCTTACTCAGATGCAGTTAGTTATGATGATTCCGGCCGATAGATGATTGCTATGTAGGAGGAGATGGAATTACTTCATAAAAATGGCGCATGAGATCTAGTGAGATTTCCTAAATATAAGAAAGTTATCCGTTGCAAGTGGGTATTTAAAAAGAAAAAAAACATCAGGAGTTGAAGATGCTAGGTACAAAGCAAGACTAGTTGCTAAAGGTTACAGTCATGTTCCAGGTGTTGACTTCACATATGTGTTTTCTCCAGTTGTAAAGCGTAGTTTGATTCGAGCCTTACTTGGTATTGTGGCCATGCATGATCTTGAGCTTGAGCAGTTGGATGTCAAAACTCCATTCTTACATGGAGAACTTGAGGAGGATGTCTATATGCAGTAACTAGAGGGTTTTACAGTCTTAGGAAAAGAGGACTACGTATGCTTGCTGAAAAAGTCTCTTTATGGCTTAAAACAGTCTCTCAGGCAGTGGTATAAGAGGTTTGACTCTTTTATGACCTCTCATATATTTCGAAAGAGTAGTTATGATAGTTGTCTCTACTTCAAGGAGGTAAGTGATGGTTCGTTCGTGTATCTTCTTTTGTATGTTGATGATATGTTGATTGCAACAAAGGATATGAGAGAGGTAATAAAAGTCAAAGCCTAACTCAACAAGGAGCTTGAGATAAAGGAACTGGGAGCAACAAAGAAGATTCTTGGCATGGAAATTATGAGGGATAGAGAGAAATGTAAGTTATACTTGAGTCAGAAAATGTATATTTAGAAAGTGCTTCACAGGTTCAATATGCAAAATGCAAAACCTGTAAGTACTCCATTGGCAGCTCACTTCAAACTCTCGGTCACTTTATCTCCAAAGACAGATGATGAGCGTGACTATATGTCTCGAGTTCCATACTTTAGTGTCGTCGGGTCTCTTATGTATGCGATGGTGTGTTCCTGACCAGATTTATCTTATGCTGTCAGTGCAGTTAGCAGATACATGACAAAACCTGGCAAAGAACATTGGAAAACAGTTCAGTGGATTTTCAGATACTTGCATGGATCTGCTGATATTTGTTTGCAGTGTGGGCGAAATAGAGATGGAGTAATCGGGTATGTTGATTCTGATTTTGCAGAAGATCATGCTAAACGGAAATTTCTTACAGGCTATGTTTTCACCATTGGTAGTTATGTTATTAGTTGGAAAGCTACCTTATAGACTACGGTTGCTTTGTCAACTACTGAGGCAGAGTACATGGCTATTACAGAGGCTTTCAAGAAAGCTAGTTGGTTGAAGGGTCTATTTGGTGAACTTAGTAAAGACTTACAGATTACTACAGTCTTTTGCGATAGTCAGAGTGTTATCTTCCTTACGAAAGATCAGATGTTTCACGAGAGGACAAAACACATCGATGTTCGGTATTATTTTGTGCGTGAAATTATTGCTCGTGGTGATATTGTGGTGAGCAAGATTAGTACTCATGATAATCCTGCTGACATGATGACCAAGACACTCTCAAGTGTCAAGTTTGAGCATTGCTTGGACTTGGTTAGTGTTAGCTGTTAAGATGTGCCCTTAGGGGCTTTTGTGGAAGAGGTAGAAAGTTTGTCTTGAAATGTATTTGAGTTCTGAATTAGAATTCGTGTCAAGGTGGAGATTGTTAGAGTTGTGACCCGAATTTTGTTGATCCGGCCCAGAAAGTTTTCGGTACGACCCACGTATTATATAAGTGCAATTAGTGGGTCGATTTTGATTATTCAGAAATTACGTCGCTCCACATTGTACTCCTCTCCTTTCATAGTGAAACCTCCTCTGCCTCTGCCCGTAATTTTTTCCGCAAGGATTTCCCCGTAAATCTGTGTGTTCTTGTTTTCTTTCTGTGTGTGATTTGCTTTATTTCTGCCCGATTTCTAACAGCCTTTATATCAAAATCTCAAAAATCTTTCAACATCCGCAATTGTTCACATCATTGACGAGGACCACTTTAAGATTTCATAAGCTAAACGAACAAGTGTAAGGAGTGAAAGTTCTTATTGAACAACCAAATCACGGGGGCATAGTTACTTTGCTAATCACGGGTTCGATAATATTCAATAATTTTGGTTTAATTCTTTTATTTGTGTTAAAAAGTTCATTTATTTATTAATTAATTAATATTTATAAGTAATTTACTTGGAATTCAATTCTTAAAAATTTATAAACTAAAAATTTGAACTCTACCTTCCGACAAAAGGGATTGCTCGTGTGAAAAAACATCCTTCACACTCAACTCTAACGTTGTGGCTTCGAGTCATCGCAAGAGGAATAAACCACCTCCACCTTTATGATGAATACAGGTGTACTTATTTTACGGTCATTTTCCTAATAACTGATCATAGGAAGGATATATGACTTCCCTTTGTTCTTTCTTTGCTTCCAAAGCAAACAATATCTATGAATTTTTTGGGCTCACTCCTTTTTCCCACTCGTACATAATTACTTTGAATCCTCCCAACAAGAAGCAAACTAGGGATGGATACTGTCATTGTGTCAGAACTCAAAACATTTTCACGAGATTCATACACAATTGATATTATACAATTTTTTATCTTAAAGATTTATGACATTCACAACAGAGTTACATACTCAATTCTAGGTACTCATATTTTAATGTATGTATAAGCAGTAGCTTAATATGTGGAACCAATTGATTACCACTACACATTTGAGTTTTAAAGACTTTAATTTTTAATTTGTATTCAACTCGCTAAAGATCTAAAGATGCGAAAAACGTGGCACGTCTAGTGGGGAATAGGACCAAGAAAAAGGAGAAATTGTCCATCTGTTGACATATATAAATATGTTCTTTTATTGTTAATAAGAGGTCTTAGGTTCAAATTTGTGATTGTGAAAAAAATATTAGTTACAAAGTATTTTTCCGTTTAATATAATTTTATGCGATATAAATTGAATTAATCTAAACTTCAACACTGATGGCGCATCCCACGGAAAAAAAAAAAAGACTTAAATATAGGTCAAAGTGGTCAGATAGGACAGAGAACATTAAATAGGGTGTAATGTGAAGTTTTAAAAGGGGGGCAAAAACCTGTCGAAGAAGCATCCAAAATGGTCCACTTTGCAGAATTTGATTTTATGAGTTTTTTTGAGTAAATGAAAGCAAAGTGAAAATAGTCGTTCCACATGCTTGCTCTTCCAAAATCCTTGTTTTCTAGTGATACTCCATCACTCGAATTCATTTCTTTTAATGTGTATTAACTAACTCTATTCGGAATGTTCAAGTAGTGGTCCACTAGCTAGTTTTTTTTTTTAAGAAAAAAAAAAGATTTTAGGCTTCTTTTACGTGAACATTATTTAATTTAACCTTAGTTTGGTTAATTTAATTAGTTGTTAATTCTATCGAGTTTTGAGGGCTAGAAGTCAACGTACATAGACACTCCTAAGGAGACAAATACTACATGAAGAGAAGAACAATCACCAAGAGGTGTGGATGAATAATGGTAATTAATGTTCCTCTTTGCACATGTTGGGGTTCTACATAACAAAGCCAGATTAATCATGAAATTATATCTAATGAGCTCAAAAATAGATGATCTTGAACTTTTGATATTTACATGCGAGAGTTGTTAAAGCGAAATTAAAAGTTTAAGATCACTGTCTCTGAGAAATACGGTACTTACACACACGGTTAACTGAAAAAGAACAAAATTAATGTGAGAGGTATTAGATAATTAACATAATAAATTTTCAACTTGAATATAATAATAAGACACAAAATAAATATAAAAATTAATAGGAGCGAATGGGTTACATGCATGTTTGAGCTAAGCGCGGGAGTATAAACAAATTAGATTTTCTACTTTATTACCCTTCGCTAAGATAGCTGCATCACGATATTAACTGCATGCTTATTTCGTCACTCTCCACATAATTATAATTATTGTATAAGTGAAAACAAAACTATGTTTTATATATGGCTTGAAAGGGGACCTAACAGAAAATAATGATATCACAATCACCCCTCCCCTTATGGTCTAATTTGGTTAAACCTACACTATAACTTCACCAGATCACTCTCCAGATGCATAAAGTGCACAATAAAATATTCAAAAGATAATCACCCCTATATATAACTAAATAAGACTATATTACCAAAAACTAACTCTAGGTCAAAAGTAACAATTCATCTCACAATAATGCTTCTGAAATAAATAATTAAATAGTTTTTAACTCATAACATCTACACTTCAAGAACTTGTCTTCAATTTAATTTGATTCTTTTTAGTTTCTCTGCGTTATTTTTGGCTATTTGCTCTTACAAAACTTTCAATCTCAGTGCCTAAACCTTCAAGAAGATAATTTCAAACAATATATAGGCACAAAATTAGTAGCAGCATATATCAGGGATAAACATAGAATTAAGGAAAATAAATTCAGTTAAACCTAGAAAATAAAGGAAATATGAAAGAATTCACACGCTTTTCATAAATTGATTTCCAATTATTATGACTCTACTTTCCTTACCAACTTAAATTTCACATTAACTAGATACCAAGATAAATTTATATTATTTGAGTTGCCTACTAGATCATATAACACGCAAAAAAAATAATGATTCGTATATTTATAAGAATTAGGTGTCATCAGTTATGATTTACTTGGTAAAACACGATTCTTCGGTCACTAACAATAATCACATACCATTGCCACATTTTTTAACCATCAAAATCACAATTCAACATATAATGAATAGGTATCTCTATTTCAGTGAGACCATGTAACGATTGTGAATATAAACTTACTAATTCTGGATTTACTACTCTAGAACTATTGTATAGTTTATATAATCTATTTACTTCTGTTAATCGTTCTCTACACTCTTCTAATTTCTTTAGTCTTTTAATAATATCATTCTTTAGTCTTATATATATATATAGAGAGAGAGATTAATCCATCGTTATTGCTAAAACATTGAGAGAATAATCATATACTGAGGTTATTTTTATAAGTAATTTACAAATTTTACAAGATCAGAAAAAACTGACGGAAAACCGTCGGCGATCCAGATCTTAATAAAACACATGTGAAAGAAAATATAAATAAGAAACACAAAAAATTCCTCAATATAATATTAACAAAGGCACAGACAAAATTATATTTTTTGATCATTGTTCCTCTATGATCGAAGCTTTTAAAAGACTGAATCAAGCCAATGAAGTTTTAAGACAAGATAATGAAAACCTTGTAAAAGAAAAAGGACAGATGTTAGAGCATATAAGTATTTTACAAGACCGTATAAAAATCCTTCATTTTCAACTTTCACAACAGACTCAGCCAATTTATGAGACTCAGCCAAGAAGTTCTCCATCTTCTTTAAAAATGAAAAAAATCATTGTATCGGGTAATGATACAGCTAGTCCAGCTCAAACGGTAGCTGGTAAAGACTTCTCAAATTCGTTAATGTGTAACACCCCGTAAATTTTTTCGTACACTTATCGCGATTATATGGAGTCCTAAAGGCTTGCGTATGGGTTAAATTAAGTTTATGGTGTTCGGAAGTATCCCGTCAATAGTTGTATGTGTAGGTATTGGAATAAGCTTTCCAACGATATAAAGTTTGCCCAAAACAGAGGAGTATTTCATATAAGCGAGCACATTCGAAATTTCAAAACGGTGGCCGGGAAGCCTGTGAACAGTAAATCTGCATGAAAATTACTGCAGCTAGGCAATTTTCTTTGGATCAACTTTAGACGATCATAACTCCTTGTACAAAAAGAACTGTGTGAGCTGCTATATATCGACGAAAATCTACGAGAGTCTTCTTTCCGATGAAATTAGTTTCATTCAAATCCAATGTCTGAGTAAGGAGATATACCCGTTTTACTACAGCCTATCAAAAAAAAAAAAAAAATTTTGGGATAGATTTTTGGGTCAACTTTAAACGACCATAACTCCTTGTACAGGAAGAACTGGGTGGTATACTTTATATGAAAATGAAATCCCTTTGAATTATCTTTCCAATGCAATTGGTTTCACCCAAATCCGATACTGGAGCAAAGAGTTATGATCGATTTACTTCAGCCTGTCAAAACTGTCCACTGGGGACAGATTCGGATTTATTTAAATTTTTAGGGCAAAATGGTCATTTTCTATTACCTCTTGGACGAAAATTGGTCTTTATAAACATACACTTAGCCTCATATATATCATATATCATCCAATTATTAAGAGAAGGTGAAACTCTAGCCTAATTTCAACTTCAAATATTTTGTGATTCAACCGTAGAAAATTCGAATTGGTTCCGTAGTTGTGTTCACCATCTCGAAAGCTTCGAGAAGCACCCCATGGTTATGTAAGGAGGATTCTAAATACAAGAGTTCATTGTTAAGGTATGAATATTGTTTATTCTTGATTCTTATCCATGAATCAGTATTGATAAAGGATTATGAGTATTGTCTTGATGTTGGAAGATAACTAGAAACATAGTTATGAATTGTTTTGTATAAATTGTTGTAGTAAATTATGGAAGTTGTTGTATTGGATTATGGAGGATGAATTGTGGTGATATATCATTATATTAGTGGTTATGTATGCCTAGTGATCATGTTGGTATTGGATGGTGATTAAGAGAGGAAATAAAGGCTAAGAGTGATGTTGAGGGATATTGCATGAAAATGCATGATATGTGAATGTAATAAGAGTATAAGAGGATGTATGTAGCACTCTTATTGATGAGTTAAAGGATTACTTTCTAGACATTATTTGGTGAAGTTAATACCTAAATGGTAAGGTTTGGTTGCTAATACTAGTTTGCCACAAATGACTTATTGTAGATAAGTGTTCGAAGAGTACGGGAAGTCAAGTTGGACTTGTATTGAAGTGGTTATATCAAGGTATGTAAGACATACTCTATCTAATCTTTGGCATGAATAATGACCCATGGCACTCTCAAGTAAGCTTCCAACATTGTCCTACGACACATGACACATAATAACATCATTTGATCTTCGACACCACCAATTGAACTTGTTTTCACTTTTAAGATGTCCGGCTAGTCAAAAAAATGTCCATATACTATTGTTGACTCCGAAATGGTTTAATGAGGTATCCATGATTCTCTACTTCATTTTCATGATATTGATTACCTATTTACATGTTTTTCCTATTGAGGTATCATGGTTTTAAGTTCCATAAGGTGTGACCACAAAGTAACCAATCTCAAAGATTAATTGAATTAAGAAATGGAATGTCTTTATTTTAAATTGATGATATGATGTATTGTATTAGTACCACTGATCAGTTGGCCATTGTATTATAAAGATTATGTATATATGTTATTCCAGGGGTGGTCCCTGATGTATTGTATTAGTACCACTGATCAGTTGGTCATTGTATGACATATGTTATGTATTGATAAGGAATACGGGAAGTAATGATATGAAAGTAATGTGCAGGTATCCCATCAGCTCTTTTAAGTGTGGTCTACTCATACTGTTTATTCACTGGTATCTGGGTTCTGTTGATCTTTTGTATCTCATCTTGATACTCACTGCCTTACATACTCAGTACATATTTCCGTACTGACGTCCCTCACGGGGGACCTGTATTCATGCCTGCAGGAACGGGTACTTCAGGTCGTACACCTCCGCAGTAAGAGCCAGGACATTCTGTTGATAGTGGTGAGCTCCAGTTGTTTCGGGGCATCCCAAGTCGTTTCTATATGTACTTTTGGTATTTGTATAAAAGTCTTTTGTGGGCGGGAGTTTGTCCCGACCCTAACTCAGTTGTGTATCTATGTAGAGGCTTTTGTAGACATATTGTACAGCCATAGGAGTGTTTGGTTGATAGACGTGATGGCTCTGACGGCCAATTACTGTTTATATATATATATATGCGTGTCTGCTGGGCTGATACAGGTACTGTTTTCTTCTATTTACAACGAAGTGCTGCCCAAATTTCCAATTTTCATAAGTAATGTAAGTGTGAAAGTATAGGTTATGAACGGGTTCTCCCGGGCCTCCTCGGCTACGGGTGCCAGTCCGCTCCAATGGGATTTGGGGCGTGACATAATGGGTGTGCGTTCCCCAATGAATGCAGAAAGACCTACTGTATCGGGTAATGATACACCTAGTCCAGCTCAAACGGTAGCTGGTAAAGACTTATCAAATCCGTTGACGGCTGACACTTTGCCAAAAAGTGTAGGGAGAATACTCCCAGCTAGTTTTAAAAATTCCAGTCGAAAAGAAATAGAGACGTTTTAAAGATAATTCTCTTATTAGATGTAATTTTAACAACGGAAAACATACCTTACATGGAGAAAATTCACAATTAAATACCATTACAGATTTTATAATAAACCTAGGAGAAAAGACTCAAGAAGAAAATACAAAAATATTAAAAACTCTAGAGATATTAGAAGACCTGCAAAACAAACAAAAGAAATTGTTAGATAAAATAGAATTAAATTTTGATTTTCTAAAGAACCAACAAGCAGAATTAGACAAAAAATTCAAAGTTTTAATTAATAAAGACAAGGGTAATCTAGAAAATCATGAAATAAAGCTAGTATTACAAGAAGTACAGAAAGAAATTAACCAAATAAGACATATAATACTCTCATGAATGATATACTACAAGATAAATTTTATTTAGCAATATTACAAAAGGCTGCACAAATTCAATCAAATTTCGAAGGATGATCAGATCATCAACCCCAAGGAAAAACAGACTCTTTAATCATAAAATAAAATAATATTATAATTTTGTTACTATTAGAACTGAATAAGAACCTAGAAAAACAAAAACAAAAAGACAGTCAAGATAAAAATATAGAAGAATTAATAGAACAACTAAAAAAGATAGAAATAACCCCTCAAAAAGAATTAAAGGAAGCTAAAATAACTAAACCAACTAAGCCAAAAGAAGCATGAACCTTTTTTCAGCATCCCCAAGTAGACAAAGATCAAGTTTTACCCAAAACAGTTTAACAAATAATGTGCTATCAAAAATAATAAATAAACTAAGAATGACTTCAAGACAACAGTTAGAAGA
The DNA here is from genome assembly GCA_030864215.1 of Capsicum pubescens. Taxonomy (NCBI): domain Eukaryota; kingdom Viridiplantae; phylum Streptophyta; class Magnoliopsida; order Solanales; family Solanaceae; genus Capsicum; species Capsicum pubescens. The sequence continues at coordinate 53,205,634 of CM061541.1, read as the reverse complement.
GGTAATAGACGTAGATAAAAAATACAATTATTCCAACAAAATAAATTAAAATTGTTAAATACTAAAACATTATATAATGAAGGAATGTTTTCAAGAGCACAACTATATAGGCATTATAGAGAAGAACAGATGTGTGTTATCGGAGAAAATAATTGTAGCATAAATTTAATAAGCTCAGACTCTTTAAAAGAAATTATAAAATTAAACATGAGTCTTATGCACATGAGATTAATAGTAATAGGCATAAAAGGATTAACTAGAAAAAAATTAGGAACTAAAGTATTAATCACAATATATGATAATAGATGGTCAGACTCAGAAAGATCTATAATATGAATAACTGAAGTAGATATGACGAATAATGGAGAATTTTTTTATTGTAGTCCAGATTATATGATAAATACCTTAGAATTCGAAAAACATATTAAAATAGGTGTACAGACTAAAGGATATGAAGAAATGAATAATGAAAATAATTTACTTATATGTGTAGGATTTATAGGAAAACTTCTCACTAATAGTAGTATAAAGTTTAATCTAAAAATAGATGATGTAGTAACTTTAATGGGAAATAAAGTTATTAAATTACTGAAACTCCTAAACATAAACTCAGAAAAATATGCAGGATTCGTTAGGATAAAAAATAATAGTGTAAAAATAGATAATTTTAAAAAGCTAGAATATTTAGATTTGTTCTACTAATTCTTGAAAGTCTTGTGGGAATATTATCTTATAAGCTTGTCACTAATAATAGTATAAAGTTTAATCAGTCTGATCGAACGAGTTTCCACTAATTGTAAAATAATAGAAATAGTCATTTAAAAATTCTTTAATTATATATATATATATATATATATTGTTCTTCATTTAGCTAAATATTTCAATTTCAATTCTGCTGCTAGTTCTTCTTCCCCTATCAATTGTGACATTAGTCCTCTGAAGAGAAATAACGTCATAAATGAATAAATGTACTATAGACAACAACTTCCATTTTTATTTAGTCTTTTGCACCAATTAAAAGATAAACAGATTAATGAAATTGGCTGTCGGTGATGCATGATATCAGACAATGTGGGGACTTCTACAAGAAAAAATAATGATATGTATATTAAATAAAAATAGTTGAATCTTTTGCTTTCTTCAATTATTGGTCACTGCACTATTTGTTGCTCTTCCTTTATTTAGCTAAAATAACTTTAATATCATATATACTACCAGTCCTCGTTCTTAATTTTTTTTTTTTTTAATCTATATATAGGAGACACATACATTATTCAGAATTAACAAGTAGCTTTCGCTAGATCAAATTAATAAGATTGTCTAGAGTCCAATTGCAGAAACAATAACATATTAAATGTGATTCCACCAATGAAATATGAAGATAATGAATGTATGCAAACTTTAAAAGTAGTTTATACCTATCTTTCTAGAGCAGAGAAGACTAATAACAACAGTTATTGTGTCAATATTCAATAATAACAAAGAAAAAACGTACCTTCCACTTCTTTTTTTTTGTCTCTTTTATGGGTCAGGGTGCTTTTTGGACTAAAGAATAATGTGCTACATAATTTTATTGTTGTTAAACATAGTTTTTATTATCTATAAATAATGTCGGGTAAGGATCATAGAATATGTAGTATGTACTACATATTTGTCTATAAATATTGCATAAAGTTCAGATACTATCGTGGCTGTGCTACCAAACTCTAATTATTTTTTTTTGTTATGAAGCTAATGTAACTATATTATTTTTTTTTTTTAAAAAACAGTATGTAGCAATGAACCAAAAAAAAAAAAAAAGTAGTAACTTTCCAATCATGTGAGCAAATATAAAGGTTTTTCTTTTTCTTTTATGTGTCGGCAAATTGATGTGCTATTAATCAAAGATATTTATTCTGCAAACCCTCTATAGCCACCAACTATTTTTCGCTGGCTGTTATTGTACGGAAATTGAACTTTATAACAATAGTACTAATAAGTAGTAACAAAAACAAAGTTATTGTGCAATTTACTATTCTCTCCCTATGGAATCCTAGAAAAGATAGATATTCTTGAACAAGAATACAAGATAGTAAAAGATTGATGTCCTTTAAAAATGAGGTTGGAGACAGAGAATTTCAACCTACATATAATAAAATAATATTTAGTGTAATTTCGCAAGTAAAATTTGAGGAGGAAAAAAAATCATAAAACTGAACCGCATTATTTTTCGTTACCATTGGTAAATGTTGAGTGAGAATCTTAGACTAAATAATATTCATATGTTACAAAAAAAAAAAAAAAATGTGATCTCCACCTATTTATTCATAACTTTGACACTTTAGTGAAGCTCTAATTACCATTCTTGAAATCTAGTAAATTAGAAGCCTTGTGTTAAACAAATAGATAGCAACTTGTAGAAAGACCAAAATAACCTTGGTCATTTGGTCAATGTCTTTGCTAAGACGCTGTTGATAAAAGCATCAGTTTAATTAAGAAGGAAGTTAATGACTAATAAGTAGAGTCAATTTTAACAATTTGTTAACTAATTAATTTCTTAGTCATGACAAGTTATTTGCTAACTAACCATTAGCATGCAACAAGATAACGAAAGTTTAACCTTGTTAAAATTTTATTAAAATTTGGTACAACAACTAACAAAAAAGATTTGAAAATTCAACATCGAATCCATGTTGCTATATATTTTAAATGATTTATCATATCAGGTTTGCATGGTTGAATCATTACGTAAAATGAAATACAAATTATCGACGGACAAATTCGATCGACAAACATTAAAATTCGTTGTTGATCATATTCAACGATATGTTATTGAAAAAATTATGTTAGCTATGAGCTATTTAGCAATGAAGTTTGTGGTGATTTTAATTTTTTTTTCGTAGTGACCAATTGGTATCTCTATGATTATCTAACATGGCCATAAATAGTAATTTGTGACTTTTTAACTAATAACAATTATCATATTATAAAACATATTTCTAGGAAAAATAACTAAGAAAATTATTTTGCAGGACATTTTTATTGATTGAGAAATATATTGTATCACTAGTTATGTGTTTCAATGGAATAAATGGACAAATTAACTTGCTTGAATTGTTTATATGATATGTTGGTGTATTACATATGATATTACCTTATATGGAAATATTTTTCAAGTATAAAAGGGACTTTTCAATGCAAAAATCTTTTGTACTTGTCATACCAAATAAAAACAAAACCTATACAGAATACATCAACTGTTATCACAAGAAAGCCACCAGAATGTATGTATTTTAAGAAAATAATTAATTTTATGAAAAATGTTTATTTTCTTAATGTCTAGAGTTTACAAAAAATATCCCGGAATATGTTTATTAAAAGTTTAGCAATTTGGGTAATTTTTAGACAAAAAATTTCAGTATTGTATATTGATAATAATGTTTAAATTCTCGATGGGTTGAATAGTAATATAAAATTAAAAGTTAATATATAGTTATGAATGAAAATAACTTTCTCCTGAAGTAATGGAAGTTATTTTTTCTTATTTGAAGGAAAATGCTCTCCTTGAAAGACATTTTCTAGCTATTAAACACACAACAAAAAAACTTATTAGAAGAAAAAAAAGTTTTCATCTTCAAACAATTGTATAATAGTTGTAAAAAAACAAAGACTGGATATATTATCGAATGAAAGTTGTGCTTGTGGTTTCATTATTTAAAAGAACCTTGAATTTGCAAATCACGGATTATTCATTAAAAAAATATGTACAAAGGTTGAATTAGACTTGGTTAGTATATACGGTGAGGCTATTAAATGCCAATTAATTAAAACCCCAATTAGGTCATGAGAAATATTGATTATTTATTTTTTTTCTAGTTAATTAGTGTGCATACATTAGATAACTATATATTTCTAACGAGTCATAAAGATTCTACCATATTAAGTCACTTGTATATAGAAAATAAAACCTTGCCACTTGATAAAATTGTTGTGTTTACGAGGTTATGATTTACCTTAATTAGTTTACTGTCTTTAAAATTCCTAAAATAGAGTACATTAACAAAGTTTTAGCTTTACGTAAATTGCACTCAGTACGTTAGAATATAAATTAATGAAAACCTTGGATCAACCCGCACATGAAGAACACGTGACTTAGCCCTCACTTTCCTTTTTTTTTTTACTATTTTCTATTTCAAAAATACTTATCATAATTTTCTTTTTAAGGGGTCGTTTGGTAGAGTGTATTGAAATGTTAATGCATGCATTAGTTTAATGTGTATTAGTAGTACCTTGTTTGGTATACCTTTTTACCCTATGTAGAACTAATGCACACTCTATTGTGTATTGGGGTGTGTATTATTAATACATCAAAATCCATGGCATTAGTAATGCAATGGATCTAATGCGTGCATTAACATGCTTAAAGACCCTATTACCCCTCAAAATTTTTTTTGCATCCTTTCCAACATATATATTGAGGATATTATGTAAAAAAAAATAAAAAAAAAATTATGTAATTCATATTTTTTAATACATCGAACCAAACACTGCATAAGAAAAATACAAGCATAGCTAATGCAAACATAACTATGAGTTCTTATGAACTGCTTTATGAACCCGTATGGCCATAAATTGAAGATTAGGGGGGTTAATATTTTCAAAACTGCTTTATGAACCCGTATGGCCATTATGAGTTCTTGGTCATGTCTTTCGGATTGACTAATTTCTCGGATATTTTTATGGATCTTATGAACCAAGTATTCAGGCAGTTTTTGTATTTGTTCGTTATAGTCCTCACTGATAATATTTTGATGTACTCCTAAAGGAAGGGAGATCATGCAAGTCACCTTCGAACTATGTTGCAGACCTTGAGGGATCAGAAACTGTATGCAAGGTTTTCTAAGTGTGAATTTTGGCTAAGTGTTATAACTTTTCTTGGTCATGTTGTATTCAGTGAAAGGATCAAGGTGGATTTACAAAAGATTGAGACGGTTAAAAAGTGGACTAGACCCATGACTCCAACCGATATTAGGAACTTCTTGATCTTGACAGTTTATTATAGGAGTTTTATGGAGAGTTTCTTATCTGTTGTTGCTCCGCGAACTAGATTGACTCAGAAAAAGGTAAAATTTCTATGGTTCGATGCTTGTGAGGGTAGTCTTGTTAAGTTGAAGGATAAGTCGACTTCTACTACTATTTTGACCCTATTTGAGGGTACTGAGGGGTTCATTATGTATTGTGATGTGTGTTGTGTGGGACTGGATTGTGTTTTGATGTATCACGGAAAGGTGGTAACTTATGCTTCCAAGTAATTGAAGGTTCATGAGAGGAACTATCTGACTTACGGTGTAGAGTCGGCAGTTGTAGTTTTCGTATTGAAATTTTGACGTCACTATTTTATATGGGGTACATGTGGATACCTACTCAGACCATAAGAGCTTCCAGTATGTGTTCACACAGAATAAATTAAATCTCAGGCAGAGAAGGTGGCTCGAATTACTTAAGGACCACGACACGAGCCTGCACTATCACCCAGGTAAAGCTAATGTTATTGGTGGTGCTCTTAGCAGTTGTCCATAGGGAGTTTGTCTCACGCTGAAGAAGAGAAAAGAGGATTAGTGAAGGATATTCACTGATTAGCCAACTTGGGAATCCGCCTTTTTTATTTTTATAATAGGGAGAGTAATTGTTCAGGAATTGGCTAAATAATTTCTTGAGGTTGAAGTCAATGAGAAACGGGTTTCTGATCCCATATTTATGCAAATCAGTAAAGATGTGGGTCGGTATAAAGTTATGACTTTCGAATTGGGGGAGATGGCATTCTGAGATACAGTTTGTATTCCTGATGTAGATGGGCTGCGGGAAAGGATTTTTACCAAAGCCCATATGTCCAGATATACAGTTCATCCGAGTTCGACAAAGATGTATCATGATTTAAAAGAAATTTATTGGTGGAATAATATGAAGAGGGATGTGGAAACTTCATTGCCAAGTATATGGTCTGTCAACATGTCAAGGTTAAACATTTGAGGTCAGGTGGTACTTTTCAAGAGATGAAATTCCCATGTGGAAGTGGGAGATCATTAATATGAATTTTATTATTGGTCTTTTGCGGTCTCAAAATCAGTATGATTCCATTTGGATTATAGTGAATAGAATGACTAAGTTCTCACACGTTTTGCCGTGAGTACTAATTACTCTGGAGAGGATTATGCTAAGTTATTGATTCAGAAGGTGGTTCGATTGCATGGAACCCCGGTGTCAATTATTTCTAATCAAGGTATGCAATTTTCTTTTCATTTTTTGCTTTTTTCAGAAAGAGTTGGGTACTCAGATGAACCTTAGTACCGTTTTCCATCCTCAAAAGGATAGACAAACGAAGCGCACTATTCAGACTCTGAAGGATATGCTAATGTCATGTGTAATTGACTTTAAAAGAAGTTGGGTAGATCATTTGCCATTGATAAAGTTTGCATATAATACTCCCTCAATTCATAAATAATTGAATTATCGGGGTATGACACACCCCTTACAAAAATTTAGGACATATATTGTTGGTTACTTTCCACCATTACCTTTTTAAATGTTCTTAAATTACTCTTCTAGGAAATGTGATGTACTTAAGAACACCATTAAATGAATGGGTAAAATTGGAAGAAATTTTCAACATGTCTCTTGAAGAATGAATAATTTATTTATTATGGACATCGAAAAATAAATCAACAATTCATTTACTTTAGAATTGAGGGAGTAATAATTACCATTCAGCATTCAAATGGCCCCTTTTGAGGCCCTTTATGGTAGGAGGTGCAGGTCTTCCGTAGAATGATTTGAGGTGGGTGAGACTAGTTGGCCTGACTTGGTGCATCAAACGATGGAGAAAGTGACGATGATTCGGGAAAGACTTAAAACTGCTAAGAGTCATCAAACATTCTATGCGGATATGAGGTAAAGGGAGTTAGAGTTTGAGGTTGATGATTGAGTCTTCTTGAAAGTTTCACCAATGAAAGGAGTTATGAGGTTCGGAAAAAAAGGAAAGCTTAGTCCCCATTACATTGGTCCATATTAGATTATGAGAAGTATTGAGAATATTGCTTATGAATAGAAATTACCGGTGAACTTGGCCTCGGTTCATCCCATTTTTCATGTGTCTGTGCTCAAAAAATATGTGGGTGATCATTCTTTAGTGGTGCCTGTTGAGGATATTAGGGTTAAAGATTCATTGTCTTATGAAGAAATCCCGATTGAAATATTAGATAGACGAGTTTGAAAATTAAGAACTAAGGAAATAGTGTCGATGAAGGTGCTTTGGAGGAATCAAAAGGTAGAAGAAGTTACATGAAAATTGAAAAAGGATATGCAAGCTAAGTGCCCATTCTTGTTTTCAATGTTGGATGAAAGTGCTTGAGGTACAAATTTTTAGTTCTTCCCTTAACGCATTTCGAATTTGTTCTTGAATCCCTCTATGTTCTTTCTATTATCATGCCAAAGGTGACCTAATCTCACATTCGGAGATGAATGATCCTAAGGGGGATAATATAAGACCCCAAAAATCTCGATAATTTTATTTTGGATCATCCATCGTGTTTAACGGTGATTTTTTACTTGAATCATGATAAGGAATGTTAATGGGAACATTAGGAAAAGTTTTTAAATTTTTTAAAAGCGTTCGGGGTCATTTTGGGACCCTGAACCAGTGAGGGTCCACGATAAGATCATGCCACACTCTTGTCGCTTCGCGATAAGGGCGTGCCACTCCCAAGGGCACAAAACACCCAGCTTTATTTTTTTAGTCTGGGTGAGGTTTTTTCAGTCTTTTACCCTATTAAATGACTTAAGACCCTATATAAATCCATTTATTCATCATTTATCGGATTTTTCACATTCTTTCCCCTGTTCATTCCCAAGAGAAACAAAATAAGGTTTCTTCTTAATGATTTAACTCTCAGGGCTCCAAATTCAAGTTCTTTTCGAATTCACTCCATCAAAAAGGCATGTTGGACACTCCCTATTTTATTTATTATATTATTGCATCAAATTATGTGATATTTACATGTTCTTAAATGTTGATTCAAATTAGGATGGAGGATTTTTTGTGGTTATACTCGTACATTGTTTATCTCTTATTTTATTGATTTCTCTGCTATTTAAACGGTGAATTGCAAATTGAAAGTGTGTCTTATGATAATGGTGGAATTCGATAATTTGAGTTTCATAAATTTATGAATTTTTGGCATGATGATAACATAAACCTCAACTCATATCATAATTTAGTTGTTAAACAAGGATTTTATAGTGTCTAAATTGTCCTTTGAAAAATTGCATAACATTAACTGGTAAAAAGGTAAAAAAAATTGAAAATGCCTTTGAGGACTATGGTTATGAATTTTTTAAAATAAAACCTGGAGTTTAAATGATTTAATGAATACAGTATGGCATAATTGAAATGGCTTGCAAAACTCTTGGTACGACGATATCAATTTGAAAATGCCTTAATAAATGACTTCAAGGTTAATGGTATGTGAAAAATTATTTTAATTGAACCTAAAGAGAATTGTGTAGCTTCACCGAAGGTGTAGTCTCGGGGGTGGGGGTGGGGGGAGGGACATTGAAAATCACGTTTGCCGACGTTGAGGATCTATGACCACTGTGCTTTATACAGTATAGTTTTTAGAGGCTATTATCTCGGTGACTTTAGCCTAATTTCTCCGGTCCATACGCTAACATGAACTGGGCCCTTCCAACAGGGGGAGCCGGTCCCATATAGCCCGTGGGTGCCTGAAGGTCGGTACGAGCTACAAAGTTCATGATTAAATTTTAAATGGTCATGTTTCATGTCCGTTGTCCCCTACCCCGACATTCTACTACATTATTATTGTTGATTATGTGTTTTATTACTGAATTTGGTATGTGTATATTTTATTCCTTTTCTTGGGTTGTGTGTCAGTACTCGTCGTACTGATTGTCCCCGGACGCTGCCTCATTTCATGATGTAGGTTCGGAGGGCTTTTGTTGTGATCCTGTGCAACGTTAGGTGGTACAGTATTCATATTGAGCAGTTGTTGAAATGGTGAGCCCTCCATCATTCGGAAGGCCTGGTTTCCGTTAGTCTTTTATTATTTCAGTACTTTCTTTTGGGTTGCCTCTTGGCATAGTCAGGGTTATGTTCCGACTTGATTGGTATTCCTGGTTAGAGGCTTTGTAGTCAGTGTTGGGGTATTACTTATGAATTTGATTTTTGACTCACAAACTTACTCTTTTGGTTATCACATTTTCCTTATTCTGTTGGTTTGCTTCCGCAGTTTATTATTATTATCATGCTCCTGAGGTAAGGTAAGGGGTCATCTCAGACCTTAACTGGTTTGGAATGCCCGTCACGGCCAAGACCTTGGTTCGAATCGTGACAACTTATTCACTATTCAAAAATAGTTTTTCATTTCTAACACATACACAAAAAAACTTTTAATACATCACGAACAAAGATTTATTTTTTCATGTTTTACTTTTTGCACTAATTATATATTTCTCAAATTGTTTTTTTAAAATTCAATACTAAACATCAATTAATATGAGTATTGCAATAAAATATTCATACCAATTATTGTTTTCGAAGAGGGAAAAAGTTTTAACTTTCTACTTAATAATAAGCGGGAATAAGCAGGCACGTCTTGCTTGTGTTGTCTGCTTCAGCTGCTTCAATCGTAATTTTACTATATTACCCCTAATTAATTACTATAGGTTATTTAAGTATTAAATTTTATAATATTTAATAAAAAATCTAAAATAGACATAAAATAATAAATTAATATTTGATTTTAAATGAACTTGATGTCTTATATGAGACCTATTTATGCTTTTTTCACAAGTATTTTTTATAGTAATTTTATTATATCACTTCTAATTAGTTGTTATAAGTCATTTAAGACACGTCTTCTTCGCTGCTTCGATCGTTATTTTATTATATCACCCTTAATTAATTATTATAGGTTATTTAAGTATTAAAAATTTATAATATTTAATAAAGAATATAAAATAGACATAAAATAATAAATTAATATTTAAATTTTAAATTAACTTGATGTTTTATATGAGGCTCATTTATGTTTTTTTCCACAAGTATTTTTTATAGTAATTTTATTATATCACTTCTAATTAGTTGTTATAAGTCATTTAAGACATGACTTCTTCGCTTCTTCAATCGTGATTTTATTATATCACCCCTAATTAATTATTATGATTGCATTAGAAAATTAATAATATTTCATAAAATGGACACAAAATGATATGTCAACATAAAACATTTGATTGACTATCGAAATTATATTAGTGTCACATATGTTGACTTTCAAAATTATATCAGTGTCACTTAAATTGAAATAGAAGAAAAAATATTATAAATCATTTGATTGACTATCGAAATTATATTAGTGTCACATAGGTTGACTTTCGAAATTATATCAGTGACACTTAAATTGAAATAGAAGAAAAAGTATTATAAATCATAATAACTAAAAATTAAAATTATTTTAATAATTAATTATATAAATTATATTTATGTCACATAAATTAAGATAAAAAATAACTTATATTGTACGGCCCTTTAATGTCTAGTTTTTTTATATAGAAGAGTGAGTTGGAAGATGACCAATGGTATTATAGTAATTTCACAATATAAATTCATCATCCAAAATCTATCTCTTTTTGTGGGCCCCATTTTTCATTCAATATTTTCTTTTTCTTTAATATGCACTACTTCTCACTTCTCACTTTAGCCATATAACTCAAACGAAAATTCTGAATACAATCTACAATTTAATGTTTATTATGTTATTTCAAATTAATATCATTTAAACAAGTTTTAAAATTCAATTGCCTCATTTAGTTGGCAACTATTCAATCAAAAAGATTATAAATTTTGTTTCAAGTATTTTTTTGTAATAAAATGTTAAAATACTCTCAAATTGTATATGAAAAGACCTCGCTCTTTAATACAGTACTTGAAAATAATTTGGAAGAAAATTTTGAAAAATATATAGTCATTTCGTATATGTAGGAATATACTTCTTTCATTGTGTAAGAGTATACTTCTTCATCTATGATCAAACTTAGTTTTATACTTTTTCTAATTCACTAAAAATCAATGTTACTTAAATTCAAAATACATGAATATATAATTAAGAATTCTTTCGACAAACAAAGAAAAGAAACGAGATAAAAGTATGAAAGATAATTAATTTCTATTATAAAGGAACTAAAATTTTTAAAACAATTAAAAATACTAAAGGAGTATAACTATATATTTTAAATTTAATAAGAAATTTTGTTACAAATAATGATTTTAGGATAATTTGATCAATTTTTAAATTTAGTGGTGCGCAACGTTTTTAAAAATGAAAATAAAAACTTTAAAACCTATATAATAATGCTATAAATCGGGTAAAAAAAAATATAAAATATAAATTCATCATCCAAAACCTATCTCTTTTTGTGGCTCTATTTTCCATTCAATCTTTTCTTTCTTTTTTAAAATACATTACTTCTCACTTCTCACCTTAGCCATATAATCCAAAAAAATTATCTCAAGATAATCAACAATTTAATGTTTATTATATTATTTAAAATTAATATCATTTTAACAAGTTTTAAATTTTAATTATTGTATTTAGTTGGCAATTATTCAATCAAAAAGATCATAAATTTTGTTTCAAGTTATTTTTTTGTAATAAAATATTAAAATACTCTCAAATTATATATGAAAAGACATCTCTCTTTAATACACCACTTGAAAACAAATTAGAAGAAAATTTTGAAAATGTATAGTTATTTCATATATCTAGGAGTATACTTCTTTCATTATGTAGGAGTATACTTCTTCATCTTTGATCAAACTTAGTTTGATACTTTATCTGATTCACTATAAATTCAATGTTACATAAATTCAAAATACATGAATATATAATTAAGAATTCTTTCATAAAAAAAGAAACGAAACGAGATAAATGAATGAAAGATAATTAATTTCTGTTATAAAAGAGCTAAAAAAAATCTAAAATAATTTAAAATACTAAAGGAGTATAACTATATATTTTAAATTTAATAAGAAATTATGTTACAAATAATATTTTTAGGACAATTTGATCAATTTTTAAATTTAATGGTGTACATCCTTTTCTAAAAATAATAATAAAAAGTTTTAACCTATACAATAATAGTATAAATCTGATAAGAAAAATTAATATACGGTAGCTTATCATGTAAAGTGTCAAATTTGATAAATATTATTACAAAGTGATTGAGAATTCCAAGATATTATTACTAAGATCTCAAAAAAAAATAATCAAAATAAATAAAAATAATGAAAAAGAAAATAATATATGAAAATATTTATTTATTTATTCATAAAATAAAAAGCATATTTATACTTTTTTTCATTTTAAAAGATTTATAAGATGCTTAATTGGCGATAAATCATGACAATTAGTGAAGGGAAGGAGTAGTGGTACTAATAGATGTAATTACTACTACAACTAAAAATTACATATATACACAAGGTAACTTTACCTTATTATATAAAATCACATATTGAATTTTTTTTTACAAAAATCTCAAAGTAATTACTTAAATTCCTTAAATTCACTCTTTCTCTCTCACCCCCCTCATACATATCAAAACACCACATTTTGCTCTTATTTTAGTGCATTGATTTTTGCTCCATATATGTGCTCCTTTATTTACGCCTACAATCAAGCTAATGTAATATTAATACTCTCTCATCCCCTCCTATTTGCGTCACTTTTATAATTGAAATTGAAGATGTTCACTTTCAATTCACGTAATAAAAGAAATTGAATCATTCTTTTTTCTTATTACCGTGTAGCCAATGTAATGTTACAATAACACTAATTTTTTCTTAAAATTATCATAATCTTGTAGATAATTAATGTATAAGGTGAATATTTTATAAGTATAGTGTGATATTATACATTTTAGAAGATTATATTTTAATAAATAAGTTATAATATATCAGGCATTATACATTAGTTATTTTTGGAAGACTAACGTATAATATAATTCTTCTGCTATATATTTCATCATGTTATACATTAATAAGTTCTTATTACATTTAAGAGGCATTTTATGTATTATTTGGTATTATACAATTAGAAAGTATTAATATTGTATAGGGTTACATTATACCTTTTGATAAGGATACAGAAGTATACATGTTTAATGTTAATAATTAAATATATAGTATGACATTATACATTACTGCAAATTATTTTTTAAATGTATAATGTGCCCACATACATGCGCAACTGTTGCATAATGTTATCTTTAATACGTATCAGTTTGCTGCTATCTTTTTCTCTCTTGATTTGAGTCTGTTTTTATTTTTCTAGGGCATGAAATACCGTATTGACAAATCCTGAAGATTGAAACTTCAACTCCATGTAAACCCTCACTCTGCTGTCATTCCTTATGATGATGGGGAAAAAATTACCTTCAACAATGTATTTTACTTCAATTTTTTTACGAACTTCTTCAATATTCAATTCCATCGCGATCGTAGCAATCAATTTCAAGAAGATTATAGTTTTCGAAACAATAATTGTGTCACTTTTGAAGGATTGATAAATAATTTTCGACTCTCAAATACCGATATGACGCAACAATATGGGGATGTTCATATTTTTTTTTTTCGAGAATTGAAGAAAGAAGACGACGACTTTTTTTTCAAGAACGTAATTCAACAATGAGAACAATTAACAGTGATGTTTAAACTTTTTTTTGAATTTAAATTTGAGTTACTATATTTAATCATACACCACATAATGATATATAATTAATGATGTTAATTAAGGTAGAGAAAGATAGTATCTAATTTCTCAGGCTAATTTGTTTTATCATACATTCCAGCAATGTATAAGAACCTACCTAATGTATACGTATATTTTATAAATTAGGAAGAAAAAAATTCTAACGAAATTATATATAAATACTTTCACTATAGAAGAGATCTATGTGATTAATGTTTTTATTAATAATATTACTAAAACCCAAATTTTCTGTCTCCCTCATTTGACTCTTTTAACCAACCACCCTATATACAACTGCAAAAGACAGCCATAAAAAGGGGAAAAAAGAAAAGAAAATAACTACACCACCATTGTTAGTAATAGTATCACTTTCACACAATCATCAATTACCAACAACTAATGACCCTTAAAACACCATTTCATTTTTACCAATATATCCTTCACCCCACCACCATATTGTACCCAGGGGTGGAGCCATCTTTGATTTAGGGGTTCATCCAAATCCTCTACGGTGAAAAAATATTCTATTTAGATATGGTTAAAATATTTTTTTATGTATATATAGTAAAGGTTGAACCACCTTAGACTTATTTGTATGTTTACTTTTAAAATTTTTGAACCCTCTTAATAGTAATCTTGGTTCCGCCACTGATTGAACCCCACAGTTCCCACATCCCATTTTCTTTAAATCATCATGATCAAACAGATATCTGTTGGTCCTTGTGCATCACGCCTTGTACTTTCAACTTGGTGGATCCCCCCTCCTTCATTCACTCAGAGATCCACAGCTCATCATCATATAAAAATTCGAGTTAACAGTCAAAATCCATTTAGCGGTCTATTGGTAGAATAGTATTATTAGTAAAAACAATATATGTATTAACTTGTTTATTGTTAATATTTTATTTGATACTTTTTTATATTATATTTTACTTCTCTATAACGACATTTCACCTATAACAATAATGATGTTAATTATGACGGTACACTCTTTGTAAAGTTACCTCTCCATAACAATATACTCAAATATTATGTAATAATATTTTGTAAGAAATGTATTATGTATAAAATAAAATATCAAAATACTTATGATAATCATCATTTATGGCATGCACACAATAAATTTCAAGTGTGAATATTTAAATTTAAAGAAAAATTATATTTAAATGGTGTACATCAGTTATTTCATAACTTCATGAGGAAAAAACTACTTATGTTTCTTTTTAATACTAGTTTAACCGCATGTGCCTTGCACGTGACTTTTGATTATTTAAAATTAGACGATTTTATCTATTGCGAAGATTTTTAATGAAGTGTAAAAAGTTCAAATCATTGCTCAAAGATCCTTCATACTTTAATATAATAGTATAAACATAATATATATTTTATTGTAAGCACATGTATATTTTACCATCAGAAGTTTCAAGTGATTAATGAATCATCACTTTTGCGTATGTCATACGATACCTCTTTTCCTTGCTACTAGAGGCTAGAAGAGACGGATTGATTTTAACCATATTTGCAGTACAATTATTTTATTCTATATTTAAAATCTTTTATTGTTTTTAAAGTTAAATCTTTAGAAAATCTTTGATTATTTACTTAAAACTTTTTAAAATTTAGTACTTCTCATTTTTTCTTATTTCAATGCTTTCATATTTATTTATAGATTTTTCAGATCTTCTTAAAATCAACTTCAGGTGATTTGAAATTCTTAAATTATTGAAAAATGTATTAGTTGTCATTAATTTTGATGACTTCTAATAAGAAAATGTTTTACTATAAATATTTAATTAATTTTCAACTCTTAAATATTAAGAAAATAGTGAAAAACCGATTTTATCTAAAACAAAGACTTTTAATAAATGGTTAAAGTTCAAACAATATTTCTAAGTCTTTTGACACTTTTAGTATAGTCTAGATTTCATATTCTTTATAATTATGCTTACTTTTGTTTATAACAGCTAAATGAGATCTAAAAATTAAGTAGTAATATAAGTAAATGATATATCACTGCACCTCTTTATAGCTCCTATGAAATGTTTAGACAACAGGGTCACTACAAAGATATTTTTCACCCTTCACTCTAAAAATTATCAAGGAAAAAAGAGTAAAACCCAATTATATTAAGATTTTGTATCCACTTGGAATTTCTCTCAAATTACAAGGAAAGAATCTCAAAAACCCAAAAGAGTCTTTTTACTCACATTACCAATTCTATTCTTTTTTTCAAAAAAAAAAAAGAAAAAGAATTCCATTTTCCAGTTGTATAATAATATTCCCCCTACCCCCACTTCCCACCACCACACAAAACGCAAAATTTTATACACCTAATACATACATTATTACTATAATACTGATATGTTTGTATGTGTATGTTTATACATCATTTTCACCCATTATTACTCATTTCTCTAAATAGAGGAAAGAGGTAGTTGTTGTTTACTTGTAATGGGGTGTTTAAAAGCAGTCTCATAAAAGAGAGTTGTAGAAGAACAAGAAGAAGAGTAAAGGGTAGTAGTAGTAGTAGTAATGCTTTTCTTGAATGTCTAATAGTAGTGGCCTCTAATGTTCTTAAACTGAGAAGGGTATTTTGTTCATCTCCATTCTTGATTGTGGACTGAGTCAATGGATACTAAAGGGAGGCTTATTGCTGGTTCACATAATAGAAATGAGTTTGTTCTTATCAATGCTGATGAAGTTGGAAGAGTATGTATCTTTTTTTCTGTTTTTAGAGTAATTTTGAGTGATTTCAACAAGCTTTCAGGCTTTCTGAGTTGTTCTTTTTTTGTCGGTGGTGCGTTGTTTTTGACCATATTTTGCTGTTTCTTGAAGTTACCATTTGCTCATTCCCAGTTTCTGTGCTAAAAAGGTGCCATTTTTGAGGATAAAGCTTCAAACTTTTCTTTCCGTTTTGCTAGATTCTTGGATTTTGTACAGATGTGGGGGGTGGGGGTGGGGGGGTGTCTTCTAGTTCTTCAGTTCAGCTGTCTACTGGGGTAAATCTGCAATATCAAGATTTAAACCTGTGAATATTGGATCTTTATGTCCACCACTTTTTAAGCTGAATTGATTTTCTTATCTGTGGCATTCTTTATTAGGCAAGTCTTTAACATGTCCAAGTGTGTTTCTTTGTACAAATATCTGAATTGGTGTTGTGGATTCCAGTTCTTGATCTAAGGAGGTTTTAAACTTTATTGTTAATTGTGTGTTGATTACAGGTAACTTCTGTGAAAGAATTAAGTGGACAGATTTGCCAGATTTGTGGAGATGAGATTGAAGTTACAGTAGATGGGGAGCCATTTGTTGCTTGCAATGAATGTGCATTTCCTGTTTGTAGACCTTGCTATGAGTATGAAAGGAGAGAAGGGAATCAAGCTTGTCCTCAATGTAAAACTAGGTATAAACGCATTAAAGGGAGTCCCAGAGTCGATGGAGATGATGAAGAGGATGAATTTGATGACTTAGATCATGAATTTGATTATGATGGCACCCCTAGACATATCTCTGAGGCTGCACTAGCTGCTCGCCTTGGCCGCGCTAACAATTATAATGCTTCTGGTCTTAATACCCCGGCAGAAGTAGATCCTGCTGCCCTTAACTCTGAAATCCCACTTCTTACTTATGGTCAAGAGGTAAATGCCTCAAGATTGTCATGTTTTTGGTTCGCAGTCCCTTGAATTTTAGCTAAATAGTTGTAATTTTGTTGTGTAGGATGATACAATTTCAGCTGATAAACATGCACTCATCGTACCGCCTTTTATGGGTCGTGGGAAGAAAATTCATCCCGTTCCCTATTCAGATTCATCCATGTCTTGTAAGTTAATTAATCTGGTTAATGCAAATTTTCATTCTTTGACCAATTTTTTCCAGTGAGAGTGCTTAATGTGTTTGGTATGCTTGACTTTTGCAGTGCCACCTCGCCCTATGGATCCTAAGAAAGATTTGGCAGTTTATGGATATGGTACTGTTGCATGGAAGGAAAGAATGGAGGACTGGAAGAAAAAGCAGAATGATAAACTACAGGTGGTTAAGCATGGAGGAGGCAAAGGTGGTGATAACGATGGGGACGAGCTGGATGATCCCGATCTCCCAAAGTAGGTTTATGCATTCATTTTTTTTCTTCTAAATTTAACCTCATGAGTTATCTATAATATGATTTGCACTTGATTTTACTTGCCGGATGGTGACTAGTAACTGTTGCAAGCTGTATATATAATTGATTGTGAACTTTGTGCTGACGAAAATACTCTAGTACTATGGTTTTCTTTCTTTAGTATGAGGCCTGAAAAGTTGGTCATGTCACATGTGGCTTGAATTTTTGCAAGTTCGTTTTAGTTGAGGCTGCTTTCAGAAGTTTGATGATACCAGACGACAGCTTAGTCTAGTGCTGGTTACTGTACCTTTCAAAAACTAATACTCAGTTTCAGTAAGCATGTGAAAGGGAAATCTTCATATGGTAGCCACATTGAGCCATTAGTCAAAAGGGATAAACTTTAAAATTTAATCATGGATAGATATCCAGCCCCCTTTTTATACACCAGCTGCATTGACGTAATTTTTGGGCCTGGGGTAGACCGTAGATTTGTTTGTGTCTTGGATATACTTGGTTATTGATCAAGCTTGAGTATTTGCTGTCTAATTTGCTCCACAGTTATTATCCTTCTGAAAGAATCTTAACAATAGGAAACCTCTTCAATGAGATAAATTACCGTTGTTTCTTGACAAAGAATAAAGCAAATGTAAGTTGTACTTGCATAAAATAGAAACGAAAACGAAGGGGAGAAATGTTGCAGATTAGTCACTTGTAGTGAGACTTATTTTTTGCAGCACATCCATATCTTTTTTCCAATTATGGTTCAGGAATCTTTTGTTCAACTCTATTCACTACTCAAATTACCCAATCAAATAAAGAAGAAATAGAAACCAATTATATTAGTATAACACCCATCTACAACCTACTGTACATGCAAAGCTTATTTTTCTTTTTTCTTTTTTCTGTTAAAGTTCCCCTTTGGCCAGCTTAGATGTGGGATGGGGGAGGTTTGCAAAAAGAGTTCAAAGATTGATTTTACCCTTCTGGACTCTGTCAATATATATCGCGAGAGGAGTTAGTTTGTTCCGAAGGCCACAATTTCTTCATCTTCTTGGCATGATTAATGAGAAATATAATAAAGTTTGGGAAATCCTAAGTGGATGTGTAACCACTCCTAGTGAGATATGATGTAGAATTCACATTTGAGAGAAGGATAAATTCATTACCTGCTTCATTTCAAAAAAAATAAAAAAAAAAATCACGTGTTAGAGCGGTTCGGAATGGGCTAATGTTATGCTCTATGTGCTTGATTTCTGCTTTTCTCTTTTGTTGATGTGGGTATAATGTGTTTCATGCCGGTTTGCTCCATAAAGGACCTTCCTAAATTGCATCACTGCTTTATTTGAACATTCTCTGGATCAGTAAGATTATCGTTCTTATATCTCTGTTTGCAGGATGGATGAAGGGAGACAACCACTTTCGAGAAAGCTGCCTATTTCCTCTAGCAGGCTTAGTCCGTACAGATTATCCATTTTAGTTCGTCTTGCTGTTCTTGGGCTCTTTTTCCACTATCGAATAACGCATCCTGTCAATGATGCATATGTATTATGGCTGCTTTCTATTATATGTGAAATATGGTTTGCTGTGTCATGGATATTTGATCAGTTCCCTAAATGGTGTCCAATTCGTCGAGAGACATACCTGGATAGGCTATCTCTGAGGTATGCATAAATAATACTGTGAGTGCATTGGTTGTTACCTTTATCAAAAAAAAAAAATGTGTACATCCCTCTCTGTACACGTCCTTACCCTTTAGTTAAATGTTTTTCGCAGGTATGAAAAGGAAGGGAAGCCTTCTGGGTTAGCCCCTGTAGATATATTTGTTAGTACGGTGGATCCGATGAAGGAACCTCCACTCATTACTGCAAATACTGTTCTCTCCATTCTCGCTGTGGATTATCCAGTGGACAAGGTTTCGTGCTATGTCTCTGATGATGGTGCTGCAATGCTTACTTTTGAGGCTCTCTCTGAAACATCTGAGTTCGCAAGGAAATGGGTCCCATTCTGCAAAAAGTTCAACATAGAGCCTCGAGCCCCCGAGTGGTATTTTTCTCTGAAGGTTGATTATTTGAAAAATAAAGTACATCCATCATTTGTGAGGGAACGTCGTGCTATGAAGGTATGCAAATTATCAAATTTATGCTCTTCATCGACATTTTCCTTGTATGATATGACTATAAGGACCTGTTGTTAAGACAAGTTGGTACCATTCTTTTTGTGCAGAGAGACTATGAAGAATTCAAGGTTCGGATAAATGGGCTAGTTTCCACAGCACAAAAGGTTCCTGAAGATGGCTGGACCATGCAAGATGGAACGCCTTGGCCAGGAAATCTCGTCAGGGATCATCCTGGAATGATTCAGGTATAAATCTGATCTCTTTTATAGCCTAAGTTTAATGGTTATATTTTAAGATTTTACTATTGTGAGCTAACCAATTTTTCATTCCTGTAATTGAAAAGGTCTTCCTGGGTAATGATGGTGTCCGTGATATTGAAGGGAATGTACTGCCTCGCCTTATCTATGTTTCTCGTGAAAAACGTCCAGGATTTGACCACCACAAGAAGGCTGGTGCCATGAATGCTTTGGTAAGTTGTCTTCCATTTCTCTTTCTTCTTCGCCCCTCCCCTCCTTTTCAAAAGTTATAGCACTGGATAGGCTTTTGATCCTTTCTAAAATGTGATTCTAGATGCGCGTATCAGCGGTCATATCAAATGCTCCTTACATGCTCAATGTGGATTGTGATCACTATATAAATAACAGTAAGGCACTGAGAGAAGCTATGTGCTTTATGATGGATCCCACTTCAGGAAAGAAAATATGCTACGTACAATTTCCTCAAAGATTTGATGGTATCGACAGGCACGACAGATACTCCAACCGCAATGTGGTCTTCTTTGATGTACGTAAAACACCTTCTTCTGGGGTTTTTGTTATGGAATGTTGCATCTATGCAATCCTAACTTTTATGTTTGTGCATAAGTATTCGATATGCACCATTAACTGCCAGACAGAAAGCTAATTATATTCCATTTGCGTTAACAGATCAATATGAAAGGACTTGATGGCATCCAGGGTCCAATCTATGTGGGTACTGGGTGTGTCTTCAGGAGGCAAGCCCTTTATGGTTATGATGCTCCAAAGAAGACTAAACCTCCAGGAAAAACATGCAACTGCTGGCCAAAATGGTGTTGCTGCTGTTTTGGTTCTCGAAAGAAGCATAAGAAAGGGAAAACAACCAAGGATAGCAAAAAGAAGACAAAGAGCAAAGAGGCTTCACCACAAATTCATGCCCTTGAAAATATCGAGGAAGGAATTGAAGGTAAGGAAAAAAAACTTTGAGGAGCCACCCCTACTCTTTTATGTTTTATTTTGCCATCCCTCTTTTTTTATTATATCAGATGTACAATCTGTAGAGCATGCTCTTCCCTTATTCGTGGTGAAACTTCAGATTCTTGTATGCGTAGTTTTGGTTAACTTGCTTTTTGCTGCAGGAATTGATAGTGAAAAAGCATCCCTCATGCCTCAGATAAAACTTGAGAAGAAATTTGGTCAATCACCAGTATTCATTGCTTCAACACTTCTAGAAGATGGTGGCATTCCTCCAGGAGCAACATCAGCATCTCTCTTGAAAGAAGCAATACATGTTATTAGCTGTGGTTACGAAGACAAAACAGAATGGGGTAAAGAGGTAAAGAAAACATGCTGAAATTCTATGACCTATTTTGAATTTTCTAAGATGCACTCTGCATTTTATCTGACTTTGTCATATCCTCCAGATTGGATGGATTTATGGATCTGTCACTGAGGATATCCTTACTGGATTTAAGATGCACTGCCATGGTTGGAGATCCGTCTACTGCATGCCCAACAGGCCTGCATTTAAGGGGTCAGCTCCTATCAATCTTTCAGATCGTCTTCACCAGGTTCTTCGGTGGGCTTTGGGATCTGTTGAAATTTTCTTCAGTAGACATTGTCCGATTTGGTATGGATATGGATGTGGCCTGAAGCCTCTGGAGCGATTTTCGTACATAAACTCAGTGGTCTACCCATTGACTTCTATTCCTTTGATCATATATTGTGCATTGCCGGCTGTCTGCTTGCTTACAGGGAAATTTATTGTTCCAGAGGTAAGTCTGCCGCGTTCAGCATTCCTTCTCCGAGATCTATTTTTTTATTTTAATCAACTGCTCACAGCTTTCAACTAACCACATGATATTTTGGCATGTGCAGATTAGCAACTATGCTAGTATTCTTTTCATGGCACTTTTCATAATGATTGGTGTGACGAGTGTTATTGAGATGCAATGGGGAGGTGTTACTATTGATGACTGGTGGAGAAACGAGCAGTTCTGGGTGATTGGTGGTGCCTCGTCTCACCTATTTGCTCTTTTCCAAGGTCTTCTTAAAGTTTTGGCTGGTGTCAACACTAGCTTCACTGTTACTTCCAAAGCAGCTGATGATGGGGATTTTTCCGAGCTTTATCTGTTCAAGTGGACATCTTTGTTGATTCCTCCAATGACATTGTTAATTCTTAACATCATTGGAGTTATAGTCGGTGTTTCAGATGCAATCAACAACGGTTATGATTCATGGGGTCCTCTATTTGGTAGGCTTTTCTTCGCCTTATGGGTCATTGTTCATCTGTATCCCTTCCTCAAAGGTGTGATGGGTAGACAAAATAACGTTCCAACCATCATTATTGTCTGGTCTATCCTTCTGGCATCTATCTGCTCCTTATTATGGGTCCGACTCAACCCATTCACCGCGAGAGGTGGACTCAATTTAGAGGTATGTGGGTTGGACTGCGATTAAGCACGAGTAACATGAAGTGTTACATTGTAGAAATGTTGTAAAATAGAGCTCAAACTCAGGGTGAAGGAACAAAGTTATCTTTATCTCCTGACAATTTGGTGTCATCGACAAAGATTTTGAGTTGGACAAGAAGTGAATGAGCTCTGATGATTGTGTATAAAGGGCAGAATAGCAGATACATTTGATATTTGTTTTGCAAAGTTCTTTTTCTTGATTCTTTTGATACATGTTGGGATTTGTGTCTTGGAGTGCGGTGGAGTTCCCAATATTTGTAATACCAATCAAACATAAAATTCCCCTTCTTAATAAGGGACTTCACACGGATAAATGTTGTCAAAAATTTCATCAGTAATTAACAAGTTTATTCCACTGTTGTAATGTCGAGAAACTGAAACTCCAACTTTTTCCTGTCTTTTACTTTTATTGTGTTTTTCTTATAAACTGTTATTCTTTGCAGCAAATTAGTTCATTGGTAATATCCCCTTCTTAGACCTCCGACCTCAGTGAGAGAAATGTTGATGTTTTCCTCAGTAATTCAGATGTTTATTCCATGGTTGCCATTTCAGGAAAGTGATATATAAGAGGCTATATGTCACGACCCGAACTAGGGCCTGACCGTGACGGACATTCCGAACCATGAAGGCCCGAACGTTCTACTCTATCTGGTAGTAATGCACAACATTCATATAATAAGAGAATATGCGGAAATACAATCTGATGCGGAAACATGATCATTAACTCTGAGTTTCAAGACATGAGAATGAAAGTTACAATTCAAAACACTGAATAAGATCTGACTCAATCTGCGAAATCTTTACATCTCAAAACTGTTCTGAAAACTGAGACAAGGCCCCCAGTAGACCAAACCAACGGAATAACATAATCTGAAATAACAGGCCTTCTGGAACAAAGAAGGCTCACCACTGAACGGATCACTTCTCTCTGAAATACTCTACTGATTAGCCGGACCCTTGGACTGAGCCTCCGAACCTGGGAGGTAGGGGGTCAATACAGATGTACTGGTACGCAGAGCAGATCTAAAATACTAATTTATATTCAACATATATGAGAGCAATTTAAAACAGTTCATAAACATATCATATAGTAAGAAATCTCATGGGCATTTTCGAAAGACTGTAAAATCATCTGAACTATGTGACACTCTTCGTTTTACTTCTGCGTTAGGTGGTATACCCTACAACTCTGAAATTCCATGGGCTATATGGAATCCGTCATTGACTCGGCGGGGAAGCCTCCAACCCAAGTATGCCGCAAGGGTTGGAGTCTCTGACTTTGCTACGCCACACGGCCATCGCTAGCGTAAAATAATATACCCGGATTGGAAAATCACGGTTTTAGGCTAAGAGTTACTTGAACTAAAGCCCTCTCCGGGTAACCACCTAACCCTCTTTAAGCCCATTTTTAACTCTTTAAAGCATGCATTCTCTGAAAACATATTCTGAAAACATACTCTGTTATGGCATACATGTTTATTGTATCGTCATACCATTGACTTGCAAGTCACACCATACGGCCATCGCCAGCGTAAAATAATATACCCGGATCGACAAATCACGGTTTTAGGCTAAGAGTTACTTGAACTAAAGCCCTCTTCGGGTAACCACCTAGCCCTCTTTAAGCCCATTTTTAACTCTTTAAAGCATGCATTCTCTGAAAACATATTCTGAAAACATACTCTGTTATGGCATACATGTTTATGGTATCGTCATACCATTGACTTGCAAGTCACATCTCTGAGCCATTAATAGCATATAATAATCTCTGTTTTCAAAACATAAGTTTGGGAGAACCATATCAATAAATCAATTCAAAGAAACTCTTTCTCAAACCTCATGTAAACACATGCAAAACACTTTCTTTGTCAAGTATTTCAATAATACAAGGTGGTCATGTCAAATTTCTCAATCACATGCAACTCTTTCTCATTTAAAACAAGGGTGTAATTATATCAAGAAACTCCCTCTCATCATCTCTAAATCATGCTCAAACACTAAGGTATTGAGAAAACTAGTTTCAAAATCATAAATCATACATTTCAAATCATTCACAATAAGATCATAAACTTGAATTTATCACAAGAGAGGGACTTCATAATCTGTGCTCTCAAACAAATCTTAAATTTCAATTTCATAGATATACATATACTTGTAAATCAATTTAAGAGGATGAGGCCAGGCCAAAACAACAATATCAATAACATGCATAAAGCATAATAAAAATCATGGATTTCAAACCCCTTTAATAAATTCATGCTTTATAATCTTTAAATCATAATTAAGTGTTTTCAACAAGCCCATGCATTTTTAGGATAAACCCCACGTACCTCAATTTAGAAATTTGATGGATGATTCTTGAAGCCTACAATTTGGGAATTTCAAATCTTCAATCAATCTTGAAAACCCACGGTTAAATCTTGAGTTATTTGGGTTTTTAATTTGAAAACCTAGAGAGTGTTCTTGAGTAATTTGGATGATTGTGAATGTATTCTGGTGTCTTTCGGATTAAATCCTGTGTTTAGGCTGATAAGGGGATGAAAAATACCCAATATACCCTTAATGAGACGAAATAAAAAATATAACTGGGAGCCCGATTTCATGGGTCACTGCGACGCGCCACAATCTCGGTGGCTCACTGGAAATTGACGAGTGAGATTCTTCAGGTCACCGCGACGCGGAACCATCGCGTTGTCCCACTGGTTGGGACCTGAAACTTCAGCGCGACGCGCCACAATCGCGCTATGCTACTGGAATTTGACAATTTCTAAATAGGCCCCCTCCGTGACGCGCCAAGAACCAAAATGACGGTGTTTTACGACTAGAACTTAAATTAGCCATAACTTCTTGCCCGAGTATCGGATTTGGGATAATCTTATATCGACAGAAAGCTCATTCAATTTCTCACATGATAAATAGTTGAAAATAGAAAAATTATATATGGTTTAAACTTTACTCACTTTAGAAGTAAAAAATGAGACTAAGTTTCTTTGACACAATTCTAGTCATTTAACTCTAAGAGCATATTACCACGAGCTAACGCATGGACGATTTTTGTGGGGTATTACATTATCCCCTCCTTGGGATCATTCATCCCCGAATGATGACGCGGAACATAGACAAGCACGATTTAAAGTATACTAAGTCCATAAAAGAATAAGACAAGGATTGTACCTTTCATTTCGTCATCAACCGGATCAAACAAGTCTGGGTATCTATCTCTCATGTCATTTTTTGATTCTCAAGTTGCTTCCTCAACTTTCTGATTTCTCCACAACACCTTAACCGACACTATCTCTTTGCTCCTCAACTTCCGAACTTGGTAATCTAAGATTGCAATAGGTTCCTCTTCATATGCTAATGAGTCTGTCACCTTGATCTCCTCTATAGGCAACACTAGGGAATGGTCTCCAATACATTTCTTCAGCATGGATATGTGATATACTGATGAACAGATCCCAAACTTGCAGGCAACTCTAACTCATAAGCAATTTTCCCTATCCTTCTCAAAATCTACTATGGCCCTATATAGCGAGGACTCTGCTTACCTTGCTTCCCGAAACGCATGACTCCCTTCATAGGAGAAACTTTGAGAAGCACCCAATCACCAACCTCAAACTCTAAGTTTCTTCTCCTAACATCGGCGTAGGACTTCTGTCGACTCTGGGTTGTCTTAAGTCTTTCTCTAATAATTTTTACGTCCTCCATTGCCTGATGAACAAGATCAGACCCAAACAACTGAGTCTCACCCACTTTATACAACCCTATTGGCGACCTACATCTTCTTCCATACAATGCCTCAAAAGGAGCTATCTTAATACTGGCATAGTAACTGTTATTATAAGCGAACTCTATCAATGGCAAGTGATCCACCCAACTCCCCTTGAAGTCAATTATGCAGGCCTTAACATATCCTCAAGAGTCTGAATGGTGCGCTTAACTTGCCCATCAGTCTGAGGGTGGAATGCAGTGCTTAGGTTCACTTGGGTACCTAAACCCCTCTGAAAAGACCTCCAAAACTGCAAAGAGAATTGCGTACCTCGTTCAGATATGATGGATACAAGTGCTCCATGCAAACGGACTATCTCCTCAATGTACAGCTTGGCATATTCATCTCCTGAATAGTTAGTTCTGACCGGGAAGAAAATGGGTTGACTTGGTCAGTCGATCAACAATCACCCAAATTGAATCATACTGGCTTCAGGACCTCGAAAGTACCATGATGAAGTCCATATTGATCATCTCCCATTTCGACAAAGGCAAGGCTATCTCTTCGGAAGTACTACCTGGCCTCAAATGCTCTACTATCACTTGTTGACAATTCAAACACTTGGCAACAAAATTAGCCACATCACGCTTCATATTATTCCACCAGTAAATAGCTTTCAGATCATGATATATCTTAGTAGAGCCTGGGTGAACAACATACCTCAAAGTGTGAGCTTCATCAAGGATCCTCTTTCATAACCCATCTATATCTGGCACACATAGTCTGCCCTGATATCTCAAAACTCCATCACCACCAATTTCAAAAGACATCACCTTCTGTTGACCCACATCTTTCTTGATCTCCATCAAGATGGGATCTTCAACCTGTTTCTCTTTAACTTCATCATAAAGGGAAGATTTAGCTACCTCATGAACAACCACTCCCCCATCTTCGGAATCCAAGAGTCGCACTCCTAGATTTGCAAGTCGGTGAATATCCTTCACCATCTCCCTCTTTTCCTTTTCAACATGCAAAAGACTGCCCATAAATAACTTACTGAAGGCGTCGGCTACCATATTTGCCTTGCTCGGATGGTAGTGCAGGCTCATGTCATAATCCTTTAAAAGTTCCAACCAACGTCGTTGCCTGAAGTTCAGTTCTTTCTGAGAGAAAACATACTGCAAACTCTTGTGGTCAGTAAATATATCAACATGTACCCCATAGAGATAATGCCGCAATATTTTGAGCGCAAACACCACAGCCGCTAACTCCAAGTCATGGGTGGGGTAATTTTGCTCATGCACTTTTAACTGCCTAGACGCATAAGCCACCACTTTACCATGCTGCATAAGTACACACCCAAGTCCCACACGAGATGCATCACAGTACACAACAAACCCTTTTGTACCTTCCGAAAGAGTCAAAACATGAGCAGTTGTCAACTTATCTTTTAACTTCTCAAAACTATTCTCATAGGAGTCAGATCATACGAACTTCACCTTTTTCTGAGTCAACTTAGTAAGTGGTGCAGCTATGAAAGAAAAACTCTCTACAAATCTTCTGTAATACCCTGCCAAACCCAAGAAGCTCCGAATATCGGTTGGAGTCGTGGGTCTGAGCCATTTTCTCACTGCCTCATTCTTCTGGGGATCAACCTTAATCCCGTCACTAGACACGATATGCCTCAAGAAAGCAATAGCATTAAGCCAGAATTCGTACTTGGAAAATTTTGCATACAACTCATGATATTTGAGAGTTTGAAGGATGATTCGGAGGTGATTGACATGGTCCTTCTCACTCTTGGAATAAATCAGAATATCATCAATAAAAACTATAACAAACAGATCTAGAAACTGACGAAACACCCTATTCATAAGGTCCATGAAAGTCGCAGGGGCGTTAGTCAACCCAAAGGACATGACTAAGAATTCATAATGACCATATCGGGTTCCAAAAGTTGTTTTGGGAATATCTGACTCTCTAACCTTCAACTGATGGTATCCTGAACGAAGGTCTATTTTTGAAAAACAATTAGCACCCTGAAGTTGGTCAAAAAGACCATCAATTCTAGGAAGAGGATATTTATTTTTAACAGTGACCTTATTCAGCTGACGGTAATCTATACACATACGCAGGGAACCATCTTTCTTTCGCACGAAAGTACAGGTGCACCCCAGGGAGAAACAATAGGACAGATAAAATCTTTATCTAGAAAATCTGCTAGCTGCTCTTTCAACTCTTTCAACTCTGCAGGAGCCATTCTATATGGCGGAATAGAGATGGGACTGGTATCTGACAACAAATCAATACCAAAATCTATCTCCCTATCATGTGGTATTCCTGGAAGATCATCTGGAAAAACTTCTGGGAACTCATTCGCCACAGGGACGGACTGAAGAGAAGGGCTTTTGGTATTCGAATCTTTAACACGAATAAGATGATACAAACAACCCTTAGAAATGAGTTTACGGGCTCTGAGACAAGAGATGAACTTCCCTCTAGGTGCTAAAGAATGTCCCTCCTATTCTATTATTGGTTCATTTGGGAAAGAGAAAGTAACCTTTCGGGTTCTACAATTTAGTGTGGCATAGCACGATTGAAGCCAATCCATCCCTAAGACAACATCAAAATCAACCATGTCTAAGTCTACTAGGTCTGCTGCAGTATCCCGCCTACAAACAGTCACCACACAATTTCTATACACCCTCCTATCCACAACAGAGTCTCCCACCGGAGTGGAAATAGAAAAAGGTTCGGCAATTACGTCGGGTTCAAACCCAAAACCAATAGCCACATAAGGGGTCATGTAAGACAGGGTAAATCCGGGATCAAGTAACACATAAACATCACGGGAAAATATTTGCAACGTACCAGTAACTACATCCGGTGAGGCCTCTGTCTCTTGGTGGTTGGTCAAGGCGTACAACCGGTTGCGGCCGTTTTCGACGGCAGAAGTTTACCCTTCTGAGGCGGTGGTGGTGCAGAAGAATTAGCCTGTGACTTGGCTCCACCAATATTAACTTTTGTTGTCGAACATTCTCTCTGGATATGACCTGGCTGGCCGCACGAATAACACACCATAGTGCCAAAATGACATCTCAATGGATGATTCCTCCCACATTTCTCACAGTGCGGGTATGTCTGAGAGGTCTGAGCTACACTTCCTTGAGACTGTGAACCCTGCATCCTTGAACCCTGCCTATACTAAAAATCCTGAGTACGCTGTCCGGCTGGGGGTCTGGTCACCGGGGCACTGGCTGCAGACTGCGCATTACCCTAATTCTTCTTCTTCTGCCATTTGTTACCCTAATTCCCACTCTGTTGGTGACTGTAGCTCTGGTCTGCTGTTTTGGCTCTCTTTGCCTGTGTGTCCTTCTCTCTAGATTCAGCAATTTTCTTTTTCTTTTCCTCAACTTGCTGCATGTGGACTGATAATCTGGAAAAATCCATGTCCCGGTTCAACATTACTCCCTGATATTCAAGCAATAAGTCATCTGAAAGGCCGGATGTAAATTTCCTCATTCGGGCTCTCATGTTACTAGTCATCTCTGGAGCATACGGGCTAGTTGGTTGAACCTCAGAGTGTACTCTTGGGCACTCATCTTACCTTGCTTTAGATTCATAAACTCTAAGGCTTTGGCCGCCCTCAGCTCGAGAGGAAAGAATCGATCAAGGAAGGCTTCCACAAACTCAGCCCAAACTGTGGGCTCAGCATGCTCACTCTTTGAATCTTCCCACTCGTTATACCATTGGTTCGCTACATCCTTGAGCTGGTAAGCCGCTAACTTAACCCCCTCTACCTCATCTACATGCATCACCTTAAAGATCTTCTCTATCTCGTCCACAAACTCCTGTGGATCCTCTTCTACCTGGGTACCAATAAACTTGGGCGGGTTCATCCTCATGAACTGGCCCATTCTTGTAGCCTCAGACGTAACAGATGCAGACCCAATATCTTTCGACCATTGAGTCTGTGTGGCTACCAACTGGGCAAACATGTGAATGAACTGTTTGGATTCTGAATTAGATACCTCTCTCTCGCGAGGCTGAGTACAGTTAGTCCCCTTTCGGGGAGCTCTGGGTGCCCTAAATGGGCTGGTATGAGTAGGTGGGACTCCCGGAGCAGCATCAATCTCCGGAATCTGAGCTCTGTTTCGGGTCCTCATCCCATGAGTAGGACGAACGTCATCTATCTGTGCATTCTGATCGATAGTACAACGGGGAGGCATGATTGTTTTTCTGAAACACAAGAGATGAATGATTAGGGGACAACTCAGACTCTAAAGCACGAACTAAATCACAAAGAAGAGAAATATTCCTAAACGCCTAGTAGCCTCCTGCTTATAAGTGTGGCGCGCTACACACCCATAAACAAGATTCTACCCGACGCGATTTCGCAGACACCCTGGGACCATGAACCGTGCTCTGATACCAAGTTTGTCACGATCCGAACTAGGGCCTGTCCATGACGGACATCCCGAACCATGAAGGTCCGAACGTCCTACTCTATCTGGTAGTCATGCACAACATTCATCTAATAAGAGAATATGTGAATATACAATCTGATACGGAAATATGGTCATTAACTCTGAGTTTCAAGACATGAGAATGAAAGTTACAATTCAAAACATCTAAATAAGATCTGACTCAGTCTGCGAAATCTCTACTACATCTCAAAACGGTTCTGAAAATTGGGACAAGGCCCCCAGTAGAACAAACCAACGGAATAACATAATCTTAAATAACAGGTCTTCTGGAACAAAGAAGGCTCACCACTGAACGGATCACTTCTCTCTAGAATACTCTACTGATTAGCTGGACCCTTGGACTGAGCCTCCGAACCTGGGAGATAGGGGGTCAATACAGATGTACTGGTGCGTAGAGCAGATCTAAAATACTAATTTATATTCAACATATATGAGAGAAAATTAAAACAGTTCATAAACATATCATATAGTAAGAAATCTCATGGGCATTTTCGAAATACTGTAAAATCATCTGAACTCTGTGACACTCTTCGTTTTACTTCTGCGTTAGGTGGTATACCCTACAACTCTGAAATTCCATGGGCTCTATGGAATTCGCCATTGACTCGGCGGGGAAGCCTCCAACCCAAGTATGCCGCAAGGGTTGGAGTCTCTGACTCGGCTACGCCATACGACCATCGCCAGCGTAAAATAATATACCCGGATCGACAAATCACGGTTTTAGGCTAAGAGTTACTTGAACTAAAGCCCTCTTCGGGTAACCACCTAGCCCTCTTTAAGCCCATTTTTAACTCTTTAAAGCATGCATTCTCTGAAAACATATTCTGAAAACATACTCTGTTATGGCATACATGTTTATGGTATCGTCATACCATTGACTTGCAAGTCACATCTCTGAGCCATTAATAGCATATAATAATCTCTGTTTTCAAAACATAAGTTTGGGAGAACCATATCAATAAATCAATTCAAAGAAACTCTTTCTCAAACCTCATGTAAACACATGCAAAACACTCTCTTTGTCAAGCATTTCAATAATACAAAGTGGTCATGTCAAATTTCTCAAACACATGCAACTCTTTCTCATTTAAAACAAGCGTGTAATTATATCAAGAAGCTCCCTCTCATCATCTCTGAATCATGCTCAAACACTAAGGTATTGAGAAAACTAGTTTCAAAACCATAAATCATGCATTTCAAATCATTCACAATAAGATCATAAACTTGAATTTATTACAATAGAGGGACTTCATAATCTGTGTTCTCAAACAAATCTTAAATTTCAATTTCATACATATGCATATACTTGTAAATCAATTTAAGTGGATGAGGCCTAAAGGCCAAAACAACAATATCAATAACAAGCATAAAGCATAATAAAAATACTGGATTTCAAACCCCTTTAACAAATTCATGCTTTATAATTTTTAAATCATAATTGAGTGTTTTCAACAAGTCCATGCATTTTTAGGATAAACCCCACGTACCTCAATTTAGAAATTTGATGGATTTTTGAAGCCTACGATTTGGGGATTCCAAATCTTCAATCAATCTTAAAAACCCATGGTTAAATCTTGAGTTATTTGGGTTTTTAGTTTTAAACCCTAGAGAGTGTTCTTGAGTAATTTGGATGATTGTGAATGTATTCTAGTATCTTTGAGATTAAATTCTGTGTTTAGGCTGATAAGGAGATGAAAAATACCCAATATACCCTTAATGAGACAGAATAAAAAATATAACTGGGAGCCCGATTTCATGGGCAACCGCGACACGCCACAATCGCGGTGGCTCACTGAAAATTGACGAGTGGAATTCTTAAGGTCACCGCGACACGGAGCCATCGCATTGTCCCACTGGTTGGGACCTGAAACTTCAGCGCAACGCGCCACAATCGCGCTATGCTACTGGAATTTGACAATTTCCAAATAGGCCCCTTCCGCGACGCGCCAAGCACCAAAATGATGGTGTTTTACGACTAGAACTTAAATTAGCCATAACTTCTTGCTCGGGTATCAGATTTGGGCGAATCTTATATCGACGAAAAGCTCTTCAATTTCCCACATGATAAAAAGTCAAAATTAGGAAAATTATATATGGTTTAAACTTTACTCACTTTGGAAGTCAAAAATGAGACTAAGTTTTTTTGACACAATTCTAGTCATTTAACTCTAAGAGCATATTACCACGAGCTAACGCATGGACGATTTTTGCGGGGTGTTACACTATATTGTTGTAGTATTATTTGCATTGTAGTACATACTTCTGCTTCAAGGCTATAAATCTGCTTGTTGGACATTGTTATTCTTTTCAATGCAAAGCTTTAAACCTAAAAAGTTCATGGTTATAGGTTTATGCTGTTTTTGAGTAAGGGAAGGGGATTACAAGGTAGGGAATCGAACCCTCACCAATAAGGTGAAAGTTCAAATAGCCATCCGACTATTCTTTTATGATTTCCTGACTGTTTGACCTACAAAGATTCCCCGACTTATGCAGTTGAAATAGTCAATCGGTTTATTCTCAAATGTCAACATTTGTTGATTCCACACATGCATTTTTCCTGAATTTCATCAAGCCTGTCTGCATATTTGTTCAAACCAGAAATTGCAGTTTCAGCTTACCAAATTGCAAGGGTATCTAACAGAATTCTCATTATTGATGGTGTTGGAACGAATTCAATGAATGATACTTCCTTTGTCTCAAATTATTTGTCATGTATCTCTTTTACTATTGCTCCTTACAACAAAAACATACCTGGTGTATTCCCACAAAGTGGGGTATGAGGAGGATAAAATGTACACAATCCATACCACTACCTCAGATGAAGCGGAGAGATTGTTTATGATAGACCCCGGTTCAGGATTATTATTGCTCCTTAATAAAATATTAATTAGGAACAATTTCTTTACTAGAATGATCTCTTTATTGAATATTTTCATTAATTTCATAGTTAGATCTTTCCATCTTAAGCTGGAAAACTGGATAATTATCTCTGGGATTTGGTAAAAAAAATCCTTACATTTAGAGACATGCTCTTGTTAAACAAACTTTCCACCCAAAATATCAGAAGAATAGTTCAAATCCATGGAATAACATAAACATGACATAATTACACAATCTGGTTGTCCTCATGTAGTAGAAAAATAGGCCATGAGATATGCAGCAACCAAACCAGGACAAGCAAAATAGAAAAATTCAAAAGAACTACAGCCTACAGAAATGTTGCTTCTATTTCCATGGGAGATTTTTCAAAGGAAGTCGCTTCTCTGGTCTCAACGCTGTTAAAGTGCCAATATCTCCCTTAACATTTGGAGCATTTTCCTTCATGTCAGCTATCTGAGTTAGTTTGTTGGGGGTTCCATGTATCATAATGCTTCTGGCATTCTTCTTTTTCACAGTGGAGTTCATGTTCTTGGCAAAAGAAGTTTTACCTACACCAGCTGGAGTTAAAGGTACTTTCTTTTCAGCAAAGTCAATTTTTTTCTCAGGAATCAATGTATCCTCGTCACCAGCAAAGCCTAAATGACATAACGAATCCATAATTAGAATAGTCAAAGCTAAAAGTTTGAAATATATCAGACAAATTCACTGGATCAGGCTTGATTACCTTCCTTGTCAAAGCTAATGTTTTCACGAGATTTAGAAGAGGGTGATAGCACTGCTTCTGTTGATTCATACTCCTTTTTATCAAAAGAATCCTCAGCCTGTTGCTTAGCTGCACGGGACTTCCCCAGATCACTTTCACTCCGAGGATCTTCAGATAATGCTGAATGGTTCATTTGTGTGGTGAGACCTGAATCGTGAACATTCATAGATGTGCTCTCATTTGATTCAAAAATATCAAGCCTGTTGCTCTCAGCCGCAAGATCATCATCATTAGAAACATGTTGACATTCATTTGTGGAAGCAGTAAACTCCTCGGTGCTTGGAACATCTTCTATCACACAATGTTCTGGAAGATGGAACTGCTCATCAGCAGGCAAACCTGTTGAAATTTCTTCTGCATATTCATCGTCATTGGGAATAGAATTACTGGTATTTGTCACTTCTAATTTTTGTACTTCATCTCCCTTAGTCTCATCTACTGTGATGGTAATCGTTTCCTGACTTCTTAATGGAGTGGATTCAGCATCAATTTCAAGAATTCCACTTTCTGAAATCCATTACTAAGTAAGCAGTTTTAAATTTTGCATTAAAAGAAGATGAAAAAAACAATTCAAGATAATTGAAAGTTAAAGACTTCAGAATCACAAAATTTTCATAAAGTTGGCTCTTTGGCTAAGCAATGGGTAACTTCTACGTACAAATTTCATGCACAAAGAAAAGCTTTTCTTCATTGTTGCTCATACAGACTTAATGAACTCACCAGCACTAACGGAAATGTCATCGGTCTTCCTTATGCTCTCCTGAGTTATGTTCTCAGTTTCGGTGTCAGTTGAAAGAACGTTAGATTGTTGAAAAACTGCATCACTAACAGCACCACCTTTTGCTGCTTTGTCGGTGTTATTTAATCTGTCTTCTAGAGATTCCTGGTACGCTACTAGATGATCATCTTCTTTGCTCTCAGTCAGAGCATCAACTTCTGCGACTTCCCTTTTCTCATGCAAGGGCTCGAACGGATGTATAGAATCATTTTCTGCAGCATTGGCAGTCCAAATTTCAGGCCTAAAGCATCTTTTTAGTGACTTTATGAAATAGAAAATGGGAAAAGTAAACGAGTAAAAACAAAATTCCGTTTAGCAACTATGTGCCAATCTTTCTAAAGAACTAGCTGATAAGATCCAGTGCTTCATTTGGCAACAATAATCCCAATAGCTGTCACATTTCTCGTATTTCATATTTCTCTGATTTCTATTTTATTATTTCTTACACCTTAATTCTGTTATGACATCCATCCCCTTGTTTATTATTCTTTATATTGAGCCGGGGGTCTATCGGAAACAGCCTCTCTACTTCTTCGGAGGTAGCGGTATGGACTGCGCACATCTTACCCTCCCCAGACCCCACTTTGTGGGAATATACTGGGTTTTTTGTTGTTGTTGTTGTAATCCCAATAGCTACCACATTTCTAAATCATCAAAACCATAATTCAAGAGATATGAGTATGTTTGGATAAGCTTATAAGTCGGTCATATTTACGCATTTGGTTAAACACCAAAGTATGTATTTATAAGCCAAAAGTCATAAACTACTCATCCTGGCTTCTAATTTTTCAGCTTACAAGCACCACTTTTAATTGACCAACATAAGCTGCTGATACACTCAGACTGGCAATTAATCTTATACACAACAAGAATCTTCAAGTATATTTTAGATTTCTGCAAATCTACTGTTATTGCCAAATTTATTGAAAAGGAGTAAAAATATTACCTTTCTGACTCTCCAGTTCTTTCTGTCTGGGAACACTATCATCGTTCGTTTGAAACCAATGGAGTGTAGCTTCACCAGTATCATCAGTCATTTCATTGAGAAGTTGTTGATCTTCGTGCTGTGCAAAATCTTGTTCCTGAGAGTTGAGGAACTTTACACCATAGAAATCCTTGAAGATATCTTCCTCACAAACAAGACTTTCCTCCAACTGAACTGGACTTACACCTTTTGATGGTGTAGGAAACAAAGGTCCTCCCTCAACTTGTTCAGTTTCCTTGGAGAAACAAGACCTTTTTGTTCTATCAGGAACTCCACTAATTATCTCCACAGTAAGTGGCTCTCTGGAAAATGCAAACCCCTGCTTACCAGCCATTTCAGAAGCCATTGCAATCATTGCTGTCTTCAATTGACAACCAGAAGCTTCACCCAACGTGGAAGGGCTTGTTCCTTTGATTGGGGTAGCAAACATCAGTTTCAAGTGATCTTCAGTGACTTCATTAAAAGCAGCAGATGTTTTAACAATCTTGAGACTGCTCTTATTGATCTCCGAAACCATTTGCTGATCAGAAAATCCAATACCATCACATGTAGGCTCTGAAATGAAAGGAGAAGTGCTTTTGTTTGGACTTCTCTTATTGATCTCTGGTACCATTCGCTGTTCAGAAAATCCAAAATCATCGCACGTAGGCACTGAAATAACAGGAGAAGTGTTTTCCTTTGCAATTCCAGCATAAATATTTTCTTCGTGACCTCTAGAGGAATCGCTTAGCAACAAATCCCTGTCAGTCACTGTTTCCTCAATTTTGTGTTCCTCTATGTCAACAATTTCCTGAACACAGCTTTCATGTCTTGTATTCATCTCTGTGTCTCTAACCATTTGCCGTGATATCATAACATCTGCTGTCTTAGGTTCTTGAGAAGGAAACTCATCTTTCCGCAATGGAGTCATATTTTTAGCTGACGTTCCAGACAGCATATTACATTGAC
Source organism: Capsicum pubescens (assembly GCA_030864215.1). NCBI lineage: Eukaryota > Viridiplantae > Streptophyta > Magnoliopsida > Solanales > Solanaceae > Capsicum > Capsicum pubescens. Next base: position 53,168,366 of record CM061541.1, on the reverse strand, counting down.
CTTCACCATTATCTTCTTCAAGAGCTCTGGATTCCATCATGCACTCAGTAGTTTCTTTGATCATAGGTTCTTGAGAAGAAAACTCACCACTCCACAACGGAGTCATGCTTTTAGCTGATGTAGCAGACAGCATACTACCCTGATCTTCATAGTACTCTTCTTCAAGAGCACATGTTTCTTTCATGCGTTCAGCATTTTCTTTGATCGTACGTTCTTGAGAAGAAAACTCATCACTCCACACTGGAGCCATGCTTTTAGCAGATGTTGCAGACTGCATATTACCCTGACCTTCATTGTTCTCCTTTTCAAGAGCTCTGGATTCTTTCATGCACTCAGCAGTTTCAGAATATTTCAAATCTATTCTCTCAGACTCTTCCAGATCCATAGAACTCTGATGTGAAACTGGAAAACCTTTGTTCTGAGAGTGCCCTTGAACACTGCCAGACAAAAGTTTTTTACTGTCAGCTGTCTTTCTTGATGTTCCATCCATTTGGTCCAGAGACTGGGTAATGATGGGTGAATCAAACATCATTTTTGATAGATCTTCTGCATAACAGGAATTAAAGCTATTAATACACAATAAAGCAGCAAATAGAACTGATATGGGAGAGTCATATTTACTTTATACATTCTGAGAGATGGCTCAGAACTAACCTTGTTTTTCATCACCATAGTTGACAGGAGTAATATGTGAAGTCTCAGGAGCTACAAGAAACAAGGCTTTGGTGTAAGTGCAAGAAGCTTAAACAAACACAAACTAACTTCATGTTTGAAAATTCAGCATGTGCAAATTCACTATGGTAGGGATAATTTACCACCTCGGTTGACTCCAACAGACCCAGCTTCAGATTCACCAAGATTTCTTTTCACTCCACTGCATATTGAAGTTTCCATTTCATGATTCTTGCTATACTTTCCTTCGGTAGAAGTTATCTCTTGGTTAGTGCATTTCACAGAGATTGGTGTCCTTAAAGGTTCCGCTGTTACAGTAAGACATCCCTTAGCAAATATTAGAAGCCGAAAAAGGAGAATGGGAAGAACAATTGAAATTCCAGAGGGAAAGCAAAACTGGTTTTTCAGAGATCTAGTTAAAAGAAAAGAATTTCAGAACCGACCTCGCTTGTCCTGAATCAAACCATTGACAGATTCACTTAAGCTTTCTTTTCCACGGGAGTCAAATCTATCTCTCGTGGTCATTGCTTCTCCACTCAACTGACTTTTAAAAAGGTAGTGTTGGCCTCCAACAGATTGTGAAACAGCATAGGGCGTAGCAAACAAACTTTTTAGCTCTTCCCCGGCTGCATCAAGTTGATGAGTTAGACATGCTTTATGAAGTTTCACAAAGCCATTACCAGCAGCTGATGCAGATGCATGTCTACTTACAAAGTGATAAGTGAATTTTCAAAGAGAATTGATGGTTTAAAAAGAATAGGGGCAAAAGACATCAACTGGCGTGTTAATCAACAACCTAAACTTTGAAATCCTACAGCTTCTACTAAGAATGTAAACCAAGAAATAAAGTGGCTTGGAAATCATAATTAAGGAAGAAAGAGTAACTGTTCTCATCTTCATGGAAACTGTGCTTGTATTGACGGCTTGTCTCATTAATCCCTATACTCGTTGCTAGTTCTACATTGCTGCTTCTACTGCCAAATGGCGTGGCAAACAAACTTTTCAAATACTCTCCTGAAACATATAGCACAATCGAGCTGTAAGTAACATATACTCGTCAGGGAAGAAGAGGAAGAAGAAGATTAGGACTAGCCTTGGCCATGTTCACCACAATCACGGACGGAACTTTGGAGACTTGATGTATCATCACAACTAACAGGAGAAACTGCAGACATCACAAGGCGAGATGCCAAACCAAAATTTGATTTCAGCAATAAATGACAAAAAGTAAAAACGTAAAAGGAAGCATTTTTAAACCTAACCTTGCCCCTCTTTGTCGAGACGCTCATCCCTTGAATCACCATCCAAAGAAGCTTTCTTTTCTTCTTTAGAGCGTGAAACATAACAAGGAGTAGCAAACAAAATTTTAAGTTCTTCACCTGTTGCATCAAAAGGTAGAGAAATGAGCAAATTGCAAAGAACAGGGGGTGAGAAAACCTCACAACTACCTTGCTTCTTGTCACCACCGTCCTCCGAAAGAGTTAGATGTAATGCGATGCCATCACTGAGAATCATTCTCAGAGATGGCTTAGAACTAACCTTGTTTTTCATCACCATAGTTGAAAGTAGTGATATGTGAAGTCTCAGGAGCTACAAGAAATAAGGTTTTGATATAAGTACAAGAAGCCAAAACAAACACAAACTAAGTTTATGTTTGAAGATTTAGCGTGCGTAAACCCATTATGGTTAAAAGGGATAATTTAACACCTTCGTCGACTCCAATAGATCCAGCTTCAGATTCACCAAGTTTCCTTTCCACTCCACTGCAAATATAAGTTTCCATTTCGTGATTCTTGCTATACTTTCCTTCGGTAGAAATGATTTCTTGGTTAGTGCATTTCACAGGGATTGGTGTCCTTGCGTGTTCCGCTGTTACAATAGACATCCCTGGGCAAATATTAGATACCGAAAAAGTAGAAGGTGAGGAACAACTGAAAATCCAGGGAAAGCAGAAACTAGTTTTTCAAAGAGACCATGTTAAGAGAAAGGAATTTCAGAATCAAACCTTGCTTGTCCTGAATCAAACCACTGACAGATTCACTTATGCTTTCTTTTCTACTGGAGCCAAATACTTCTCTCGTGGTCATTGCTTTTCCACTCAACTGACTTTTAAAAAGGTTTCGTTGGCCTCCAACAGATTGTGAAAAAGCAGAGGGCGTAGCAAACAAACCTTTTATCTCTTCCCCAGCTGCATCAAGTCGAAGAGTTAGACATGCTTTATGAAATTCACAAAATCATTACCAGCAGATGATGCAGCTGCGTGTTTACTTACAAAGTGATAAGTGAATATGGTCAAAGTAAGAGAAAATTTATGGTTTAAAAAGAATAGGGGCAAAAGACATTGATTGGCATGTTGATCAACAACCTATACTTTGAACTCCTACAGCTTCAACTAAGAATGTAAACCAAGCAATAAAATGGCTTGGAAATCATAATTAAGGAAGAAAGACTAACTGTTCTCATCTTCATGGAAACTGTGCTTGTAGTGACTGCTTGTCTCATTAATCCCTCTACACGTTGGTAGTTCTACATTGCTGCTTCTACTGCCAAATGGTGTGGCAAACAGACTTTTCAAATACTCTCCTGTAACATATAGCACATCGAGCTGTAAGTAACATATACTCGTCAGGGAAGAAGAGGAAGAAGAAGATTAGGACTAGCCTTGGCCATGTTCACCACAATCACGGACAGAACTTTGGAGACTTGATGTATCATCACAACTAACAGGAGAAACTGCAGAAATCACAAGGCGAGATGCCAAACCAAAATTTGATTTCAGCAATAAAAGACAAAAAGTAAAAACGTAAAAGGAAGCATTTTTAAAGTTAACCTTGCCCCTCTTTGTCGAGACGCTCATCCCTTGAATCACCATCCAAAGAAGCTTTCTTTTCTTCTTTAGAACGTGAAACATAACAAGGTGTAGCAAACAAAATTCTAAGTTCTTCACCTGTTGCATCAAAAGGTAGAGAAATGAGCAAATTGCAAAGAACAGGGGGTGATAAAACCTCACAACTACCTTGCTTCTCTTCATCAGTGTCCTCGGAAGGAGTTAAATGTAATGCGATGCCATCACTGAGAATCCCAGGTTCTGCAACTTAAAGAGATGGCCAATGTATGATGAAATTCCTAGATTCAGTAAGTAATGAAAAAATGCTGCTTACCTTGAACATCTGGAACTGCTTTTATGGGACTTGAAAAAGCATTCACGAAAGCAGCTACCTCCAAGTTTGCATATTCTTCTGAATGTATTTCACCTTGACTTGTGAAGGTAGGTGCATCTAGATCATATTTAGCCTCCACAGGATCAGAATCAGCTTCTGATTGTTCCATAGGATCAGATTCGGCTTCTGCTTGTTCCATGGGATCAGAATCGGCTTCTGCTTGTTCCATAGGATCAGATTCAGCCTCCGCTTGTTCCACAGGACCAGATTCGGCTTCTGCTTGTTCCGTAGGACCAGATTCTGAATTCTTAACTTCCATCTCATGGAGAGCACCAACGGCCAACGAGACACGACTAGACAACCCCATATCAAACTCTTTTGCATGGTCCATTAAAGTTTGCTCGTGTTCACCATAAGTTACTCCTTCAGTAACAACACATTGAGTCTCTGATTGTTCTTTAAAGCCAGAATCAAGCTTCGCTTCCACATTATCAGTTTGGTTTTCTGAAAAGTTATCAGGAACTTCATTCCCTGATCCTGTGTCAAATTCTTCTGTATTATCTGCAACAATTGCACCATGCTCCAGTTTGTCAGGAGTTACGTCATTTGGAAGTGCATCATCAGCCAAAGCAGAAAAAGGACATAGGTCTTTCATTGCAGGCTCCTGGTCACCATAAGTTATTCCTTCATTAACAGCACATCTAGTCTCCAATTGTTCTTTAAAGCCAGAATCAAGGTTCTCTTCCATATTATCCCTCTGGCTTAGTGAACAATTATCAAGAATTTCATCAGATAATCCTTCTGCATTATCTGCTGCTGCTGAGCCATGCTCATGTTTATCCGAAGTTATTTCATTTGGAACAGCATCTTCAGCAAAAACTGAACTCGGACATACATCTTTGCTTGCAGGCGGCTCGTGGTCAAACTGCAATTCCTTAATTTGGTTCTCCTTGAGTCTAGCTGCAAATGTGAAATAATGAATTAGCACTTTTCACAACAAAAAAAAATGCATAATGTTAACTAATGGCCAAATAGACTAACCGGTGGAGTTGAATGAATTAGGCGTGGAATTATTTTTGGATGGAGAAGCATTTGCATCTACAAGTGGTCCTTCCTCAATTAATTCATCAGCTTGGGTGCTCAACTCAGCAGCTGCTTCATCCTTGGTTCCTGGATCAAGGTTCTCCTCCATATTATCGCTCAGGCTTAGTGGACAATTATCAAGAACTTCATTAGATAACATTGTGTCAAATTCTTCAGCATTATCAGCTGCTATTGCTCCAGGTTGCTGTTTGTCAGAAGTTATGTCATTTGGAACAGCAGCATCAGCCAAAACAAAACTAGGACGTATGCCTTTGCTTGCAGGCTCCTCATGGCCAGACTGCAAAAGCTCCTCAACCAGGTTCTCCTCGGGTCCAACTGCAAATATAAAGTAATGAATTAGCACTCTACACAAGACAGAGCACAAAATTAACTTAGTATCAGATACACTAACCGTTGGAGTTGAATGGACCGCTGAGTGGAAGGCATTTCGATGTGGATTTATTTTCAGATGGAGAAGAATTTGCATCTACAAGTGGTCCTTCCTCAATCAAATTGTCAGCTAGGGTGCTCAACTCAGCAGCTGTTCCAGAATCAAGGTTCTCCTCCACATTGTCACTCGGGCTTAGTGAGCAATTATCAAGAACTTCATTAGATAATACTGTGTCAAATTCTTCTGCATTATCTGTTGCAATTGCACCAGGTTCCTGTTCGTCTGAAGTTATGTTGTTTGGAAGTGCATCATCAGCCAAAACAGAACTAGGACATAGGTTTTTGCTTGCAGGCTCCTCGTGACCAGACTGCAAAAGCTCCTCAACTAGGTTCTCCTTGGGTTTAGCTGCAAATATGAAATAATGTATTAGCACGCTTCACAAGACAATGCATAATATTAACTTATTATTACCAGATACACTAACCGTTGGTGTTGAATGGATCACTGAGTGGAAAGCACTTTGATGTGGAGTTATTTTCAGATGGAGAAGCATTTGCATCTACAAGTGGTCCTTCCTCGTTCAATTTGGCAGCACCTACTTCATCCTTGGTTCCAGAATCAAGGTTCTCCTCCATGTTATCACTCTGGCTTACTGAAAAGTTTTCAAGAATTTCATTAGATAATGCTGTGTCAAATTCTTTTGCATTATCTGCTTCAATTGCACCAGGCTCCTGTTCGTCGGAAGTTATGTCATTTGGAAGTGCATCATCAGCCAAAACAGAACTAGGACATAGGGCTTTGCTTGCAGGATCCTTGTGGTCAGACATCAAAAGTTCCTCAACTGAAAATATGAAATAATGAATTAACACTCTCAGCAAGACAACGCATAATATTAACTTAAGACTAGATACACTAACCATCAGACTTGAATGGAAGAGATTTTGCTGCGGAGTTATTTTCAGATGGAGAAGAAACATCTACAAGTGGTTCTTCTTCATTCAATCTGTCAGCTAGGGTGCTCGACTCAGCATCTGTGTCATCCTTGGTTCCAGCAAGAACTATGTCAACATCATCTGGGACAGGTTCTTGATCATTCAGAGATGATCTTGAGAAGCTCATTGCACCTGCTGATCCTGAGATGTGACAATCTTTATTGTCTGGTTCTCTGACCATTTCCATGTCCTCGGGCAAGAGAACTCCTACTTCCACATTTGATCTTTTTGGTCGAACTTGCTGCTTCTTCCCTGCAGTACTTGTCTTTTTAACAACTGATGCCTTGACACTGGCTTCTGAACCACCCAGGGACTGTTTCAGAGATTCTAAAACTTGCAGGGCGAACTTGTTGGTAGAATCTTCTTCTTGAATAACAGTGCAGGTTCTCCTTGTCGGCTTATTCTCACCTTTTTCCTTCTTATCATCTGAAACTGCTGCAAGAGCCTGTCTAACAACACTCCTTCCAGAACTTCTCCTCTCTTCTTTTACAACAGAAGTTTCTTCTTGCACTGATCTGTCCGATATCTTGGTGTCTATATTTTCTTTAGCAGCATTCCTTCCAGAACATCTCTTCTCTTCTTTTACCACAAAAGTCTCTTCTTGCACTGATCTGTCCAATATCTTGGTGTCTACATTTGCTTTAGCAGCATTCCTTCTAGAGCATCTCCTCTCCCCTAATTTATTTTCAGCAATATCACCTTTAGCAAGAACGGGATCTTTTATTTGTTTAGCAAGCCTTTTTGGCCTCTTCGATGCTTTTGGGGTTTCTTCTTTTGTACCTTCACTCCTAATCTCAGCATCAGCAGCCTTTAAGTTTCTTTTCTCCTTTACGACCACAACTTCGTCACTTCTTACTTTCTCCAAAGAAGGAACAACAGATTTCCGCCTATTACTTCTGACAGGAACTGCTACCGTTTGAAGAACCACTTCATTTTCAGCAATATCATCTTTTGCCAATACTGAATCTTCCACTTGAGTAGCAAACCTTTTTGAACTCTTCAATGCCTTCTGGGGTTCTTCTTCTGCACCTTTATTCCCTTGCTCATCATCATTAGACTTCAGGAAATTTTGTTTCTCCTTCTTGGCCGCAACCTCATCACCCACCAAATTTTCCGAAGGACAAACAGATTTGCCCCTATCACTTCTTCTAAGAGGAATTTCTACTGGTTCTTCAAGTTTCCCCTTAGATTCAACAATTTTGGTTCCACTTTCCGATGCTGAAACTTCTACAGTCAAGTTAGACTGATTTCTAGTCCTACCCCTAGTAGCCATCTTTTCTTGAACATCATCAGTCAAAAGCTCTCCCTTTGCTTTATTAGCTACCCTTACGGTCCTGTCCAAAGCCTTTTGGGGTGCCTCCACCACACTATTCTGCTGAGACCTTCTTGTATTCACTCTGACTTCATCTTTGACAGCTTCAACTGAAGATTCAGTAAAAAGCAGTTCCTCACTAGTCTCAATAGCCTCCTTAACCCTACTCCGGTTCCTTTTGTTTCTCATAGTATCCTCAACTGGATTCACGCTCCGAGACCTTGTTACCCGAGCTGGCTTCTCCACAACCTCCTCCCTTACTTCAACATCAACCTCATTTTGCACAAGCAAGGTCTGATTATGGGTCATCGATCTCCTTCTCGTTACTCTTTTCGTCTCCTTGACTTCTGTTTCAGATTTTGTGCACTCATTCATTTGACCACCACTAACGATAGTCGATTCCTTTTGTGAATTTGCGACACTCTCTTTACCACTTTTCCGACTTCTCACTCTTCTACTCATCTTTAAACCATCATTCCCACCCTCATTTTCGTCGCTCTTTTCCTGAACAATAACTACTTCTTTGCTCCTCAAAGTTCTCGTAGTCACTCCAACTTCATCCTTACTCTCATTCACTGAAACTACGCTATCTTTCACGTGCCTTTTCCCTCCCTTCTTCTCCGTAACCCCATCTTCCACATTCACTCTCCCCGACCTAGTAACCCTAACCGGACTATCCAAAATCCCTACATTCAAGTCATTCTTATACGACATCGACTTCCCCCTCCCCCTCCTTTTCACTCCCGCAGACCGCGTAAACTCAATAACTTCGTTATCAGGACTAAACTTCACTTTCTTAACCTTCCTATTAACAACATCAGACTCTCTATCGTTCACATTATCATCCATTGTCTTTAAACACGAGCGCCCTCGAGTTAAGGGCTTTTCCTCATTTACCTGTAACATAATTTCACTAATTAAACCAAAAAAATTCTTAAACCCAAAAATTAAACTAAGTTAAAAAATAAATGTTACCAATTACCTTAAAAAGTTCACAAATTAAACCAAAAAAAACTCTTAAACCCCAAAATTAAATTAAATAAAAAATAAAAGTTACCGATTACCTTAAGAATTTCACAAAGTAAACCAAAAGAAAAACAAATCTTAAACCCAAAAATTAAATAATTTTTTTAAAAAATAGGGGTTAGCGATTACCTTAAGAAGTGAAGAAAGCTTGTTGACCATTTCTACGTTGGTTAAATTGGCAGGAATTCCATGTTCCTTGCATAGTGCTTGTAACTCTTTCCTTTTCATAATTTCAAAATCCATCTCTGCAATTTTTCATCAACAAATCAGAAAAAGCGGGAAAAAAAAAAGGAAGAGAAAAATCAAAAATTGGTGGGAAAACTATACCTGAGATTGAGAAATTGGTGAAGAATTGAACATTGGGTGTTTGGTAAAATTTTGAATTTTCGGGGGAACTGTTTGAATATAAGTGGAGGGAGGGTGAGATGAAAGGATTTGAAATTTGAATTTGTGGGGCTTTCCCGCTTCGCAATGAAAAGGTACGATCACGTGCGGAAAAGCGCGTTGGCGAATTTTGAGATGTCAGTTGGAGCGTACTGAATTAAGTTTCTTTTTTTTTTTAATTAAATTTTTAGTTTTGGACCACAATGACGTGGAGGAAATCTAGTCTAGTCTAGTGATGGGTAAGTTCACCAAGGGATGGGATAACTGATAAGGCTACATATTCTAATAATTAAATTCGACATAAAATTTATATTGCGATTTAGGAGTCGTTTGGTAGAGTGTATAAGAATAATGTAAAATATGGTGTGTTAGTAATGTTTGTGTTAGTTATACTTGCATTAGTTATGTTTTTGTTATGCAGTGTTTGGTTTGATGTATTAAAAATAATATAAATTAAATAATTTCTTAAAAAAAAATTACAAAAATATCCTCCATATATATGTTAGAAAGAATGTGAATTTTTTTTTAGGGATAATAGTGTCTTTAATCATGTTAATGCACGTATTGGATCCATTCCATTGCTAATACCATAGATTTTGAGGTATTAGTAATACACACCTTAATACACAATAGAGTGTTAGTTATACATAGGGTACAAAAGTATATCAAACAAGGTATTAGTAATACACATTAAACTAATGTATGCATTAGTTTTCTAATACACTCTACCAAACAACACGTTATTGAATTGATGAAATGAGACGAGCTTATATAGTCAACCAAACGTATTATAATTTTATCACATATTTAATTTTAAGATTATTTATTCATTATAAATAGAGTAAATTAATTTAGAAATTATATTACAAAATCATAATTTTAAGACTATATTTTCAGAGTAATTTAATTTGCTTATCAAACAAGCTCAAACAGACTTGTAGAGTATTAGTGATGATTAACCACGCGTATTAATTTTTAGGAGTCGATAAATCAATACATGTATCAATTTTGTAAGTATATGTATAATTGGTGTTTGCACTAGTTATACACTCGAGGATCGTTTGGTAAAGTATATTAAAAAAATAATGTATGCATTAATCTTGTGTACTATTAATACTTTATATGCTGTATTTTTTTTAACCTATATAGAATTCATCAAAGTATTAGTTATACATTCTACTGTATATCAAGAAATGTATTATAGTCAAATTTGACTATGTTTTTTTCAAACCCTGCCCTCCGGCGGGAGCAATAAATTACTGTACTAGTAGTGCATATAAATTGAAATCTCGGAAAACCTTGATTCGATATTTTGTGAATTTCACATTATAAATAATTCTTGTTCTCCTTATCTTCTAAGGCGTCGTTTGGTTTAAGGTACAAAAATAAATAAATTCGAAATAAAAATTTTAATGCATGTTTGATTGGCAATAATCGAGATAACTTATCTCGGGACTAATAAATAGTATCGGGATAAGTTATCCACCCATTTGGTGGTATAACAATTCCATCATTATTTATTCTTGGATAAAATTAGAAAAGGACACAATTCTTATATAAAAATAAGGTATTTTATAAAATCATGGACAAGTTATTAAAGTATGTTGACATTCCTTTTCTAACTTAATACATGCTTAATTATTAAATAAAAAATATTTTTATATTTAGCTAAATATATTTGAAAATTTAATTTTTTTAAAAAATATAATTTGACTCTCCAAATATTAGTGATACTAAATAATGAAAAATGAAAGTAATTCTTTTTCACATTTTTTTATGATGATTTTTTTTAACAAAAAATGAGATTATCAATATTTTATGAAATTTAGAACAAAATAAGTAATTTAACTTGAAATATTAGAGATTCATACACATTTAAGAAATATTTTATTTATGAATATATGATATATTAAATTTATTTAAATAATTATTATGTTTATTTATATATTTTAAATTCTCTAAAAAATAATAAAAATATCGACTCCATTGTTGAATTACATATTTTAAATTAAATAGTTTTTTAATCACTTAAGAGTTGATCTTGTATATATCAATTAAATGAATTTTAATATTCTATATTAAATGAGTGATATGTGTTTAAATGAAGTGACATAAACAACAAATCCTCTTTTACTTTAACAAACTTAAGTTAAAAGTTTTTATTTCAAACTAAATTTAAACACACACGGCATAATCATGGGAAGACACACACAAAAAAATTAAAGTTAAATAAGATGAAAGTTTTATTTTTAAAATACACACACTATAATTATGAAAATGCACACACACACAAAAATTAAGCAAAATAACATAAAAGTTTTATTTTTAAGAATAAATATTTAAAGCTTGAAAAGATATATATATATATATATATATATATATATATATATATATATATATATAAGTTAAATAAGATGGAGGGTATTTGGGTAATCAATTAATTTATTCTTATAAATTATATCATGCATATTACTTTGAATACAACAAACCAAACACTCAATAAAAAATAATCCCAGTATAACTAATCTCAATATAACTCATCTCATCATAACTTATCTCAGCATAACTAATCCCAGTATAACTACATTCCCAACCAAACGACCCCTAAGAGGTCGTTTGGTGCAAGGGCGGATGTAGCTCTATGAATGTGGATTTTCGGGAACTCCCAAACATTTTCGTATACTTTGTAATTATATTAAAAATATATTAAATATATATGAATTATAAGTGAGGAACCCATAAACAAAGTTGTTAGTTGGCTTATTGGTTCAAGAAGGGCTTGAAGAAATACCTCACATGCTATACCCTGGTTCTAATTCCCTTGGACTATTTTTTATTTTATTGGGAACCCACAAACTTAAATTTTAATACCAGGACAAGTTATCCCTCCCTCATGGTGGTGTAGTAATACCATAATAAATTTTCCTTGGTTAAGGCAATTAAAATGACAAAAGTATCCCCACAAACCCTTTTTTATAATCACTTTTCACATCCATGCATATTCACAATATTTTTAAGAGAAAAGACATTTTTTTTTCCCTGAACTTGTCCTCCCAATTCACTTTAGCACTTAAACTTAACTTCTGTTTATTTACCCCCTTTACATCTTTAAAGTGTATTAATTTCACCCCTCAAAACTGAATATCACTCTCACAACGGAGAGTGTGCTACACACGTCATTGTCATATAAGAAGTTCGATTTTTCTTAAAAAAATTAATCCCCCACATATTATTTTTATATATTTTTTTAAAAAATAACAAATATATATTTACTATTTTATTTATATAAATATATATATTTATTTATATATATATTTATATTTATATATATATATATATAATAAAAAAGCCCCCCCCACCCCATTTTCTTTCTTCTTCACACACCCCACCCCACCCTGCCCATCCCACCCCTCTTTACGTTTCTCCTCCCCCCGCCCCCGCCCCCCCACCAATTCTCCTCCTCCATTAAACCCACCCCACCTTCATTGTTTTCTATTTTCCTCCATTAACAATCTCCCATCCCACCTTCAATTTTAATTTTCCTCCACCCCCACCCCTAATTTTCCTTCTTCTTCAAACCACCCACCCCCGCCCCTACCCCCTTTTTTTCTTTCTCTTCTTTCAGCCAACCTCCATCCCCACCTATATTTTTTTTTCATTTTTCTTAATTAACACCATTAGAGAAAAATCACAAAAATATCAAATTAAAATTTTTTCTTCATTAAACACCATCTCAACCTTCAATCTAACTCTCTCGACGTTTTCAACCATCAAATCCACACTTGAAGATGTAAACATGAATAAAGAATAGAGAAGGAACAATGAACTTTAAAAATAAAAGTTACGAAAAGTTCTTTCAATTTTGTTATTCTTCGAACTGAATTAATGAAGCAATTTAATGTCATCAAATTTTCGTTGGAGAATGTATTAATGGAGAAAAATGAAAACAAAAATGGAGGAAAGTGTTGTTGGAGGATGTGTTTGAGGTTGTTAATGGAGGAATTAATTATTGTAGAAAATGGTTGTTGTTGTTTGTTGATGTATTGGAGAAGAAAATCGTGTGGGTTGTGGGGTGTAGGTGTGCGGGGTGGGATGAGAGGTGAAGGGGGGTGGGGGGTATTGAATAAGAAAGGAGTATTCTTTTTAAATATATATATATATGTGCGTGTGTGTGTGTAAAATAAGTGGGAAAGGAAGAAGAAAAAATTGTTTTTTAAATAATAAACGCGCCCTTTTAAAAAAAAAGATGTCACGTCAGCATTAGGGGTGGAATAAATACACTTTAAAGATGTTAAGGGGCTAAATAAACGAAAACTTAGTTTAAGTGCTAAAGTGAGTTGGGAGGACAAACTCAGGGGCTAAATCATGTCTTTTCTCTTTTTTTAATACCATTTATAATAACATTCACAACCTCCACTACTCGTTATTTTATGATAAATTTTCATATATTTTAATTAAAAAATTACACTGTATAAATGTTTTTTTTGTTTATTGATATATTACACGTTAAATTTATTTAACTAATTATTATGTTTATTTATATATTTTGATTTCTCTTAAGAATAATAAAAATATTGACTCTATTGTTGAGTTACATATTTTAATTATTTTTTTTAATCACTTGAAAATTGATTTTGTACATATCAATTAAAATGAATTTTAATATTTTATAGTATATGAGTGATATATGTTTAAATAAAGTGACATAAAATAACAAATTCCCTTTTACTTTAACAAATTTAAGCTGGAAATTTTATTTCAAACTAAATAAAATGTAGTAAGATTTTTTTTTCAAGCACACACTGCATAATCATGGAAAGGCACACAAAATTTTTTTTAGCTAAATAAGTTGAAAGTTTTATTTTTAAATACATACGACATAATCATGAAAATGTACATACACAAAAAATTAAGCTACATAAGATGGAAGTTTTGTTTTTAAGAATGAATATTTAAAGTTTGAAAAGAAATTACATAATAAAAGCTAAATAAATGAAGGGTATTTTTGTAATCAGTTAACTTATTCTTAGAAATTATACCATGCATATTATTTTGAATACAATAAACGAAACACTCAATAAGAAATAATCACATCATAATTAATCTCAATATAACTTATCCCATTATAAGTAATCTCAGCATAACCTGTGTTCAAACCAAACGACCCCTAAAAGTATCACTATTACTATGTACTCTTGTTTTAATATATTTATCTTATTTTCTGCTTATTCAGTCTACTCTAGAGAGTGTTTTTTTCTTTTAGAACTTTCTAGTTTTAGCTTTCAACATAACTTAGAACCACAAAATTAAAAAATATGTAGGTACTTCCTTCGTCTCATTTTATTGATTTTAGTTAAATATTTTATATTTGTTGATCACTTGTTAAATTAAGATATGATTAATTATTTATTTTTTATTTTACTCCTACAATTAATTAAAATTCTAATATTCATTTCTATGCATAATGAATATCACTAATATTGATAAAGGTTAAGATAGTAAAAATTATCACTTCATCTATGATTTCTTAATCGTCGCGTAAAATGAAATATACCCACATAAAATAAAACGGAAGGAGTACGTTCTATGATGGACCCGTTTGGCCATAAGAATTTTTTCACTTTAGTGAAAATTGGGGTGTTTGGCCATGTGAATTCCAAATAATTTTTGAAAAAGTGAAAATAAGTTTTACTTATTTTCACTTTTTTTTTTAACTTCAATTTCAACTTTATTTATTGTTAAAATGACTCCTTTTTTTTTTTACTTTTACAAAACACCTTGAGTGTGTTTGGTATGAAGGAAAATGTTTCTTGAAAAAACAAGTTGATTTCTTACTTGTTTTCATATGTTTGTTGGTGGATGGAAAATATTTTATAGTATTTGATTGGTGAATGAAAAAATATTTTTCAAAACATACATTCTAGTGTTTAGCTAAAGCGGAAAAATACATTTTAGAAAAATAATTTTTGATCTCAAAAAAATCTTTTTTTAGGGTGCGTTCGATATGAAGGAGGAAAAATATTTTCTAGAAAAATAAGTTATTTCTTACTTATATTTGTGTGATCGTTATGCAAATTGGATAAGTATATGTTTTCTAAAAGTATTTGTATATATTTAATAAAAATAATGAGACCGAATAGGATAAAAAGGGTGGGATAAGAAAAAAAATTAAAAATATTAATTTTTTTTGGAGAGGGGTTTGGTAGGTGAGGGGGTGGGGTTGTCAAGATAGGTAATAAGGGCGAGGTAAGAAAATAATTTTGATTTTTTTAAAAATAAATTAATTTTTTTGGAGGGTTGGGGGGCTAGTAGGGGTGGGGGTAGGGGAGAAAGAGTGGGGTAAGAAAAAAACCTGAAATGTTTTTTTTGAATGGGGAGTATTAGGGGGTGGGGGTCGGGGTAGGGGAGTGAGGGTGGAGTAAGAAAAAAATTGAAATTTTTCAAAAAATTATTTTTTAAAAATTGATTTTTTTGAGGGGGTGGGGGGGAGGAGGAGGTTGATAGGGGAGGTAAGAAAAAAGTTTGGATTTTTTAAAAAATATATATTTTTTATTTTGGGAAGGGGGTAGGGTTTTGGGTTTTAGGTTTTGGGTTTTGGGTAGGGGGTGAGGTAAGAAAAAAATTTAAAATATTTTTTTAATAGGGGTAGTAGGGGACGGGGTAAGGATGAATAATTTTGAGAGTTGTATGAATATTTCAACTTAAGAGTGAAGTTGAAAGAAAATTTTGGAAAATGTTTTCCTTACTTTTGAAGAGATGTCATTTTCTTTAGAATTGAGAAAAATAAGTTGATTTGGAAAACATTTTCCAAAACCTTTAAGCCAACCAAACTTAAGAAAAAAAATGTTTTCCTTCATACCAAACACACCTCTTATTAATTTCAACTAACAACCGGAGTTAAATGTCTAACTAGCACGTTGTCCACTTCTTCCTATTTTCATTGATAAAAGACCTCAAAATTAAAAACAACTTTAATTTTTTTTCTTCTTCCTCAAAATCTCCTCACGATACAACGCACCTTAGTCGCCCATTCTCGCGACTCTTTATGCAACACTAACAACAAAAATAACATTATTGTCTCCTCTTATATTTAGTTATATCTTGTAGGTAAATTAGTCAAGTTGGATGATTTTGATAGTTTTTAAAAATTGAGGGTATAAAATTATATTTTTAAAAGTCTTTTAAAAAATCTAAAAAAATTCAAAAGACATGACCAAGCACAACTCCAACTCCAACTCTAATTCTAATTCTAAAAAAAATTAGTTTTTATGGCCAAACGCCTACTCAATATCACATGATTTTAAAATATTCTTTATTTTCTTAAACTTTATATCAGGTGAAATCAGACAAACTAATTAAAGCAGATGTTTCAAAGCAATCATCAAAGGAGGAAGAAACTAATTAATCTGATTACTTTTAACTTATCCAAATGTTTAACGATTAACTTTTGCTTTTAATTTTAAATCTTACTACTACTTGCTAGAGTAAATGCCGTGGAGGAACAAACTTGTAGAGTACTACTTAAGATTTACTAAGGCCCGGTTTGGCCATGGAATTTTTTCCCTTTTTTCTGGATTTTTTTTTCGGAGTTGGAAATTATGTTGTTTGGCCATGAAAATTTGGAAAATAATTTCGAATTTTTTTTTTGAAAAGGGAAAATAGATTTTTGTTGTTTTCACAATTTTCCAACTCTAATTCTAATTTTTATTATTGTTACATATAACCCAATCTTTTAAATTTTTACATAAAACTCTCCTTATAACATTACTTTTTCAATATTACGTATATAACAGTTTCAAAGAATAAGATAACTATAATTTCAAACTTAATGCTATCCTAATTAATATATATCTCTTTTTCTCTCTCATCATTATTTTTATCCCTTATTTAATTTTCTTCCTTATTTAAAACATTATTTTACTGCTAATTTATATTTATACCCATAAATATATAAAGTATTATATTTATAATAGAAATATACAAAGTATGTTATATATAAAGTTTATACCATGTATATACCATATACACACATATATAAATGTACAAAGTATTAAGAAACATACTAAGCATATTTATAATATAAATATACAAAGTATGTTATATATGAGGTTTATACCATGTAATATACAAAGTATTAAGAAATATACTAAGCATATTTATAATATAAATATTCAAAGTATGTTATATATGAAGTTTATACCATGTACATACCATATACACACATATATAAAAATACAAAGTATAAAGAAACATACTAAGCACATTTATTGATTTATGGTATATGATATAATATACCATAAATATGCAAAACATGTTTTACATAGAAATAATTTATTCACACACAGTAAAATCTTTCATGTATAAGAAAATTAAAGAAATAAATTAGCGGCACCCTAAAATTTAATAACAACTCATCATTTCCTATTTTTTAGGAACGAAAAATGAAGGAAATAAATTAAATAAATTCCTAAAAAAATAAATTTGTTTGAAAGATAATATTTGTTACATAAAAAACAGGAAACAGTGATCTGTTAATATAACATCCATATTTAAAATTTTCAAATATGAGAAAACAGCTATTAATGTAAATATTACATATGTCATAATTGAAATTCATTAAATATGACCATGTATATGTAATTATTTTTATAATAGTGGCTAATTGTGTTCTTTTTTCATTAGTAAGTAAATTTTAATTTGGTGATTTTGATAGTTTGTAAAAGTTAGGACATAAAATCATATTTTAAAAAGTTTTTTCAAAAGTAAAAAAATAAATTCAAAAAGATATGGCCAAACACAACTCCAACTCCAACTTCAACACCAACTCCAAAATTTTTTAGTTTTCATGGTAAACGGCTACTAAAGTTGGTGTGCATTTAATAAAAGTTAAGGAATAAATTCGGGGATCCATAAAGTGGTGATCCAATCTCATCCGTCAACTTCCTGTAATCCAACGGCTATACAGTGCTCTAAACATACACTACTACTAAGTAGGGGACCATGTAATTTGAAGTGCAAATTTGAAATTTTCGATTTCAAATCAATGCTTGTTTATGATATTTGAACAGAACTTTAATTTTAAAATTCTTCTAAAAGTTGAATTTGAATTTCAAGTTTGTGAAGAAAAATTGAAAGCTTGACCTATAAGCTCTTGTTTGGCTATATATTCTGAGAGTAAATTTTCAAAAAAATAAAAACAGAACAAATTACTTATTCATGAAATTTGGTTAGTTTTAATTTCATTTTCACTCGTAAAATCTTAGATTTTTTCCATCTAAAATACATTACAAACACACTTCAAATTTCAAAATTATTTTCCAACAAAACTCTAAAAACTTTTTTTTTTCAAGTTTCACTTTTATCTCTTACCAAACGCTAACCAAGTTTTTTTTTTTTTAAAAAAATAGATTTATGACTTAAAATTTTACAAAAAAAACTCATACTCGACCTAAAGAGATTGTATGAGTACCATACGGGAAGACCATATGAAAGAATAATTAGTTACTATTATTGTTGATTGAAAATCTGTAATAGCATGTAATTACAAATACTTATTTATAAAAGAAACATGAAGATATTTCATTATTAACACAATGTCTTTTGATATTTCCATACCTTGTTTATGTACTATGAGAATGCATGATTTGTGAAAATTAATTCATGTTAATGAGAAAAGTACATTTTTTTAAATTTAAATTGTATGTCCAAATAAAATTTTTAACTTCAAATTAAATTGATTTCAAATCATGATTTAAAAGGTCAAATTTACCTAAAAATGACCCACAAGACCCTTTCCCATTCTATTTCCTTCTATTAGAGTAGATTTAGAGGCTAACGGATTTTTGGTTACATTTTACCATAAGGCATGGAATTGCAAGGGAAGTGTGTGGAAGTTGCAGAGAACTCAGGGACTGGAGTTGAGGAAAGAGAGGAATCTATAGGGGCAAATGACTAAGGTTATCAATAGGAGAGGCAAGGGGAGAAAAAAAGGGAACTCATAAGGACTTGGGAGTTAACCGGCGACTTGTGAGGAATAAGAACCGTAGGATGTAAAGATTGCGAATATGGCAAGGTTACAAAAGATGAAGCCCAAAGATGCATAGTGGTAGGAGGAGATGGTCTAAGAATAGACCTGTTGACAAAGGAAAATTGAGTTTTATCAAAACGAACATGTCGTGCAATATATAATCTGCAAAACATGTATCAAGACATCGATAACATTGGTGTGACGGAATGTACCTTAATAACACACAAGGTTTGATACGATAAAAACTTGGAAGACACGAAATCACTCAAAAACAGTCCACAAACATACTCCAAAACAGTCCACAAATCACTAAGATCCTTGGACCGATTGGAGACCTCTCTCGGATTCACAAATACAACAAGAATACAAGGTGAGCAAGGTGTATTCACACCAAAACAACAATAATACGTGAAGAACAAGATGAACACAAGGCACAAGATTCAGATTTAACAATAACAACAAGAACACAAGATTACAACACAAACACTAAACACGATTACAACAAAGTAAAGGAATAGATAGATAGACCACATGAAGGTATAATCTTAAGAACCCAAGAATGGATACTCTTGGACCCTTAACACTACACACAACAATAAACCTATCTCTTACGTGACACAAGATCAGATTACACCTCTCTAGCATCAATGTTTCCAAGCAAGCAACAACAAAAGAGAATCCACCCTATTCTTGTATCCTAGTTTTGGTGCCTCAAGGAGAGATGACCTGTGTTCTTTGGTCTTTCAAGATTCACAAATATCATCAAAAACTAAATCTAAAAACCCTACAATGTTCCTTTTATAACTATTACAAAATATAAGTTAAAATGACCAAAAGACCCTTCAAAGAGTGGGCACCCATCTAGTATAATTTATGGGCTGATTTGGGTGCATTTTGGGCCTCTTTTACACCCCAATTGCACATGCCAAGGATCGGGTCCAACACGCACTCTCCTAAGTCCATATCCGATATTATTCCCGTATCATCCTCTCCACCTTGAGAGAAATTTGTCCACAAATTCACGTCTTCCCTTCGTTCAATTGGTCACTTCAAAGAAAACCTACTCAAAACAAGTCACAAAAAATAAGTCAAAAAATAGTTCACAAAATCATGAAGAATCCGAGGACTCAATAACAATACGTCTCGGCCAACATCTTTATTTTGAACCTCGCCTTCCTCTTCATCTTAAGCCTTGTCTTCAATCTCATCCGAAACAAGTTTCCTACTACCATACAAGCATTGTAGTAGTCTTCATAACCTTCATGTTCCTTTTTAACATACACCTCTACATGGATATATTGGTTTTGGTGAAGTAGAGTTTCGGTTGAGAGAAATGATTTGGTAAGGGAGAGCTTCGGTTGTAGAGCTTGGATGGGAGAAAATTGGCTTCCAAGTCCCTCTTGTTGGACTTGATCGAATTGAGGGGGAAGTGACTTATTTAGGTCTCGGGTTTGAGAACATTTGTTGGCTTGGCTTATGTCTATGTCATTTAATGGTGGTCTTGGAGGGTTGATCGTTTGAGGTAAAGCTTCGGGAGTAGAAACATGAGAGTTCTTTCGGCTCTCCACTCGATTCAACCTCTCAAGTATAGTAGACATATCCGAGCCCAATTTGTCAAGACCCGCATTCTCCTTAGCTATTTCTCGGGCAATAGCATCAAGGTGGGCCAAAATGGTGTCCATTATGGCAAAAGAGTTACCTACAAAATAGAAAACACGTTAGTTGTACAAAAACATACTCACTCTCTCTTTTATTTTTTGTCTCTCGGATCCCTCACACTCAATCTCACAAGTGTTGTAAGCTTGCTTATACTTCGAGAGGTATTGAGAGGTGAATCAAGTGTGTACAACAACTCAAAAGAATAAAACACACAAAGGAACGCAAACACACACACACACAAAAAATACGGTTTCAAACCAACTCACAATCTAGTAATTAGCCACTAGTTTGTGAGTTAGTATGAGAATCAACAAACGAAACTAAAGATAAAAAATGAAACTAAAAGATCAAAAATTGAGCTTAAAATTTGTCAGTGAACAGTAATTGGTGACGTGGCAGTCCTTGATTGGCCTCAGTTAACAATTTTATTTTCCAAATTTAGAAGTCTTGATCAATTCTACAATTTGAACTTTGATGGAAATTGTTCAATGGAGGAAAATACTAACTAATCTTTGGAATTCAAATTTCAAGACTCAAAAGTCTTTGACTAGACTTGTACTTCTCCTTAAAACATGGACCCTTGTTTCATGGGAAAGTGGAATTGAGAAGTGATGTAAAGTCTTTTGGTGGTTGGGGGTCTTCCAAGACTAACAATTACTTACACCTCTTTCCTTCACCTTTTAGGATCTATCATTCACTTTATGTTAACAAGGTGATGAATATGGTGAAGAACTTCAAGAACACAACAACCACAACAAGAACAACTAACAACAATCTCCCAAGAACAACAACAAGTTCCAACGCCCAATTCCACAACAACAAGACCAACAATAAAACCACCAACAAATGGCCAAGTTTCTTTGGTGTTGTATTTTTGGTTTTAACACTAGATGAAGGTTGTGATGAACAACAAGAACACAACAACAACCACCAAGATCAAAAACAACATCAACCTACACCCAACAACAAGGTCATCACACAGTCAAGTTAAAACAACAACTTCAACTCACGGCCACTTCTTGTTCACAACAACAACGTCAAATTTTACAGCTCAAATCTAGATATAGACTCAATGTGTTAGTGAGGAACAAAACTAACACTTATAGACAACAAATACAAGTAAAAATCTCAGCCAAGACACAACAAGAACACACTTTTCGGCCAAGAACACAACACGAACAGATTGTTTTTTTTTTCTGGAATTTTTCAGTTTTGAACACTTTTTTTTACTTTTTCACTAACAAGCCCAAGATTGATCTTGTGGGAACAAGATCAAGCTATGCTTTGATACCAAATGATAAGATAAAAACTTAAAAAATACGAAATCACTCAAAAACAGTCCACAAACACACTCCAAAATAGTTCACAAATCGCTAAGATCCTTGGACCGATTGGAGACCTTTCTCGGATTCACAAATACAACAAGAATACGAGGTGAGCAAGGTGTATTTCACACCAAAACAGAAATAATACGTGAAGAACAAGATTCACACAAGGCACAAGATTCTGATTTAACAATAACAACAAGAACACAAGATTACAACACAAACACTAAACACGATTACAAGAAAGTAAATGGATAGATAGATAGACCACATGAAGGTATAATCTTAAGAGTCCAAGAATGGACACTCTTGGACCCTTAACACTACACACAACAATAAACCTATCTCTTACGTGACATAAGATCGGATTGCACCTCTCTAGCATCAACGTTTCCAAGCAAGCAACAACAAAAGAGAATCCACCCTATTGTTGTATCCTAGTTTCGGTTTTGGTGCCTCAAGAAGAGAGGATTTGTGTTCTTTGGTCTTTCAAGATTCACAACTATCATCAAAAACTAAATCTAAAAACCCTACAATGTTCCTTTTATAACTATTACAAAATCTAAGTTAAAATGACCAAAAGGCCCCTCAAAGAGTGGGCACCCATCTAGTGTAATTTATGGGCTGATTTGGGTGTATTTTGGGCCTCTTTTACACTTCAATTGCACATGCCAAGGCTCGGGTCCAACACGCACTCTCTTAAGTCCATATCTGAGATTATTCCCGTATCAAGGTTGATTCTTAAAATCCATTTGTAGTGATTGTAGGGGCGTAAGGGCAGGAAACAAAGATTCCCAAATACTTTAAGAAAATGATAATCTGGTGGAGTGTGGAACACAACTTCAAAGGGAGATTTTTCATTATTAGGAGTGAAAAGTCAGATTTATCAAATAACGACAGTATCAAAGGCAAAGTGTTAATAATTTGAATGAGTGTAGTTATGTGCCATGAGACTTAATCTTGTTTCAAGAATGTGTTAACATTTTCAACTTTTCCTTGTTGTTCATGAGTATGAGGGCATGAAAGACAATGAATTATTCCTAACTTTACAGAAAGAGTCGATAAATGATGTATTGAAGGAGGTGTTACTTAATTAGAATAAGTTACGTTAGTTAGAAGGCTACAAGATTAACTAACTATGTGAAATGTTAGTTATATACAGTTAGACAGTTAGTAGCTTTCATTCATCATACATAGACTATATATACACTTGTAATATATAGTAACTAATCAAAAAAAGAAATCATCTTGGACAGAATAATGATAGTTCTATCCTTCTCTTCATTTTTTTCTTCTTAATTCACAAAGCTTCTTGATTCTCTTAATTCTGGTTTCTTCAATTTTTCATTGATTCATTGATAATTCTTTAGTTATTACATGGTATCAGAGCAGTGATCACTGCTTTATTCTGTAACTTTCTGAAATCGCAATTCTCAATCCTTCTTACACTCCTGAACCAACTACTGCAATAGAAAAAATTGGTGTCTCTAGATCAGGGCAGACCAATGGGTCAAATCCATCTCAAGAAAATGGGAATGATTATAATCATCCCCTATTTATTTCTCCTGCAGATGTGAGTGGGACTCAGATTATCTCATTTCAGTTGACTGGAATTGAGAACTACTCAATTTGGTATAGGTCGATGAGAGTAGAATTACTTGAAAGGAATAAGATGGGACTTATTAATAGTTCGTACAGGAAAAAAGTGTTTTCTAATCATGTGGGAAATCATTGGGAGAGAGTTAATACAATAGTTCTATCTTGGTTGATGAATTGGCTTCTTGGAGGTATCATGTATGCATCCATTGCTCAGATGGTTTGAAAAGATTTGTATGAGAGGTTTGACAAGATAGATGCCTTAAGAACCTTTAATTTGCACAAAAAATTGCAACATTGACACAAGGTACCTCTACTGTTTCTGGCTATTTTTCAAGGTTAAAGAATTTGTGGAAAGAATTTGAAGCTCAAGTACCTACACCCTGTTATTCTTGTGACCTACACCTTGTTGTTCTTGTGAGAAGTATAGGGATTATGTTGCTCATTTGCAGAAGTTAAAACTCTTTTAGTTTCTTATGGGGTTGAATGATTCATATAATCAAGCAAGAAGTCAAATTTTGCTCATGAGTCTTATTCCACCTATTAATCAAGTTTATGGTATGATAATCAGCGATGAAGGACAAAAGTCCATTGTGGCTAATTTTGGAATTTTAGGAGCAAATCCTGCAGTTAGTGGTGTTAACAACTTTGAAATGGCTTGATACTCAAGGTCAGGTACTCAGAAGTTTAAGAAGAACTATAATCTGTAGTGTGATTTCTGCAAATTGAAAGTTCACATTAAAGAAGTGTGTTACAAGCTAGTAGGCTACCCACCAGAATACAACAAGTTCAGAAAAAAAAGGTTGAGTACATATCAAGAAAATGGTCTGAATGGCTTCAATAGATCCAATAGTAAAGTTCATAATGTGGTTACAGATGACTAGGTTCCTAATTGTCAAGTGTATGGTAGGAATGAGATTAATGCATACAAGATGATAAGTGAAAGGTCTGCATCAAAGACAAATGAAAAGAATGTAGTCTATCAAGAAGATCAATAGGCTGGGACTGAAAGAGAACCATATCCCTTCATAAAGGACCAATACAGTCATATCATTCAGTTTCTGAAGAATGACAATGGACACTCTCATAAGGCAACTACTTCTGAAGCACACTTAGCAGGTACTAATCATCATGCTATATTTTTTATTAAGAGTATACATGAATGAATTATAGATATTGGAGTTACTAATCATATGGTTGGTGATATAGAAATATTGGATAAAAATTCCTTAGTACAATCTGCAGTGTCAAAAAAGTTCATCTACCTACAGGAGATGTGTCTGAAGTTACTCTTATTGGTAGTAGTAACATATCCAATAAAAGTACATTGAGAAATGTGTATCACTTACCAAAATTTTAGTGTAATCTCATGTATGTTGCTAAGCTCACAAGGGAGCTAGGCTGCTCAGTAAATTTTCTTTTGAATTCTTGTCTTTTTCAAGATCTCTCCAATGAATAGGTGAAGAAGATTAGTAGACAAGAGAATGGGTTGTACATTCTGAGAGGACAATCAAAGGCATATCATCAAGAAAAGTTGTGTGTTCTAGCTGTAAGGAAAGACACTGACTCTAGAAAATTTGAAGACATTGCTTTGTGCATAGAAGATTTGGTCATGCTTCTTCTGGAATACTGAAGTAACTCATAGATCATAAACATGACTGCATAGTTGATACAATAGATAGATACTCTGTTTTTCCATTTGCAAAACAAGTCAGAAGTTCATTTCCTAGAAGTAGCATACAAACTAATAGTTTCTTTGAGCTTGTACACATGGATGTATGGGGTCCTTATAAAACTACATCTGATGGTAACAAGTATTTCTTAATTGTAGTGGATGATTACTCCAGAATGACATGGCTTTACTTATTGAAATTGAAGTCTGATGTGTGTGTAGTTATACAAAGGTTCTTGGCATTTGTTAAGAATAAGTTTAACAAATCTGTTAAGATAGTCAGGTTTGATAATGGTACTGAATTTGTCAATTCAGTATG
The DNA here is from genome assembly GCA_030864215.1 of Capsicum pubescens. NCBI lineage: Eukaryota > Viridiplantae > Streptophyta > Magnoliopsida > Solanales > Solanaceae > Capsicum > Capsicum pubescens. Next base: position 53,142,747 of record CM061541.1, on the reverse strand, counting down.
TAGTCAATTATTTAGAAGCCTAGGCATTGTACATCAGACTAGTTGTGCCTATACTCCTCATCAGAATAAAATAGTTGAGAGGAAATATAGACATCTACTAGAGGTAACAAGAGCTCTCACGTTTCAAACTGAGATTCCTATCAGGTTTTGGGGCCTCTGTGTGTTAGCTGTTTCTCATTTAGTTAATAGATTTCCTAGTACAGTGTTGAAGAACAAGTCTCCATATAAAGTGTTATATAACAAGCAACCATCTGTGTCACACTTCAGAGCGTTAAGATGTTTGTGCTATAACAAAGTTGTTCAGGAGGTTGACAAGTGAAAGCCAAGATCCAGAAGAGCAGTACACTTTGGGTACTCTATGACATAAAAGGGATATTTTTTACTTGATCTTGACACACACACTCTCTTTGTCAGTAGAGATGTGTTGCTTAAAGAAGATATTTTTCCTTTTAAAACTAATACTAGTTCAAGAAGTGTGCCAATATTTCCTACTCCTTCCCTTAATTATGATTCTGATGAGTTGACATCTAAGTATCAGGTTGAGGGTCACACTCAAACTTAGTCCTGCAGTACAGGCTGAGGTTCAACAATTTGTGGTTCAAGCTCATCAACATGTTGTTCAACAACCTGTACAATCTATGGTTATACCTTCTAGTGTCATAACTACTAAAGTTAGGAGGTCTAATAGAGATAGAAATCCTCCTATATGGCTCAAGGATTTTGTTTCCATGACTATCAACAAACCAGTAGCTTATCCTATTTTTGAATACATTGGATATGATCATATAACAACTAAGTATCAAGATTTTATCTCAGTTTTTTCAGTTTTTTCCGAACCTACTACTTATTTTGAGACTATAAAAGATCCTGAGTGGATAGATGCCATGAAGTTGGAAATTGCAGCACTTCAAGACAACCAGGCTTGGGATCTAGTGTCACTTCTTGGGGGTAAGAAACCTATTGGTCGTAGGTGGATCTACAAGATTAAATACAAATCATCAGGTGAAATTGAAAGGTTCAAATCTAGGTTGGTTGCCAAAGGATATAGTCAACAAGAAGGGATTGGCTATCAAGAAACTTTTTCTCTTATGGTGAAGATGAAAATTGTTAGGACTGTACTTACTATTGCTGTAACTAAAAGGTGGCATGTTCATCAAATGGATGCATTTAATGCATATTTACAAGGTGACTTGATGAAATTTACATGGATTTTCCATAAGGATTTCAGAGTTAGGGGGAGAAAAAAGTAGTGTGCAAACTCAAGAAATCCTTGTATGGATTAAAGCAGGCTCCTAGGCAATGGAATACTAAGTTGACCGAGGCTCTAGTAAGGTTCAAGTTTCAATAAAGCAAGTTTGATCATTCACTGTTTGTCAAGAAAGATGTTGAAAAGGCACCACTCTGGTCTTAGTGTATGTAGATGACATGCTCATAATAGGGGACAGTCTCAAGCTGATAGATGATACAAAAAAGGTTCTACAAGAAACTTTCAAGATAAAAGACTTGGGTGAGTTAAGATATTCTCTTGGTATAGAGTTTGTCATATATGAGAAAGGGATTCTCATGCACCAAAGAAAATATGCATTAGAATTAATCTCAGAAACTGATCTTGCGGCTGCAAAACCTGCTATGATACCTATGAATACAAATGTGAAGTTAACAACAAAGGAATATGATGACTGTGTCTACAAGAACACCAAACAGACAAACACAATGGCAGATTAAGGTTCTTATCAGAAGTTCATAGGCAAACTTCTGTACATCACAATGACCAGACCAAACATCTCCTTCCGTGTTCAGATTCTAAGCGAGTTTATACAAGTACCTAAATAGTTTCATATGAAAGTTGTACTTAGAGTGGTCAGGTATCTCAAGAAATAACCAGGACAAGGTATTCTATTATCAAGTGAGAGCAATAATGTGATTTTAGCTTATTGTGATGCAGATTGGGCTGCATGTCCCAATTCTATAAGACCCATCACAGGGTACATTGTGAAGTTTGGTGAGTCACTCATTGTGTGGAAATCTAAGAAGCAAACATCTGTTTCAAAGAGTTCAATAGAAGCTAAATACAGAAGCATCGCTTCTACTGTGGCTGGGTTAGTATGGATCATTGGTTTACTAAAGTAGCTGAATGTTGAGTTTACTTTGACAGTTAATGTGTATAGTGATAGTAAAACAACTTTACAGATTGCAACAAATCTAGTATATCATGAAAGAACTAAACATATTGAAATAGATTGCCGCTTTATAAAAGAAAGAATTACTGAGGGATTGATCTCAACGAAGTACATAACTACCAGTAAACAACCTGCTGATATATTAACAAAAGGATTGAGAAGAGTTTAGCATGAATTCTTAAGTTCCAAGCTAGGTATACACAATATCTTTGCAGTACCTAGCTTGAGGGGGAGTATTGAAGGAGGTGTTACTTAATTAGAATCAATTTAGTTAGTTAGAAGGCTACAAGATTAACTAACTACTATGTGAAATGTTAGTTATATACAGTTAGACAATTAGTAGCTTTCATTCGCCATACATAGACTATATATACACTTGTAATATGTAGTAACTAATCAAGAAAAGAAATCATCTTGGACAGAATAATGATAGTTCTATCCTTCTCTTCATCTTCTTCTTCTTGTTAATTCACAAAGCTTCTTGATTCTCTTAATTCTGGTTTCTTCAATTCTTCATTGATTCATTGATAATTCTTTAGTTATTACAGGACGAAACTTACCACCCAACCAGTTTGGATTGCCTTAAGCTTTTTATTAAATTGTCTTTCAAGAAAAACTTAAAATTGAGAGAAAATAGATAGACACCAGACTTTCTGAAAAGTGGATAACACCAAGTATAACCAAAGAAATCATCAACAAACAAGATAAGAAAACGATGACCTTGAGACGATAGAAAAGGGTAAGGTCCCTAAACATTCGTAAAAATAAGTTGCAAAAATAAAGTACTTTTATCAGTACGAGGGGGAAGAAAGAGTTTTTGAGACTTGCCAAGTTGGCAAGCCATACATAAATTATGTAATCTAAAACTAGAAAGCTTATGTCTTGTTAACAATTGACTAAGAATTGTTGATGCTTGCAGATGACCCAATCGAAGATGCCAACAAGAGGATAACGTTTTTGCGAATGTGAGAGCTTTAGGACGACATAAGGACTTTGGCTCAAAGGACACGGTGTAAAGTCCATCAACACTCTGATCGTAAAGAAGCTGAATACTGGAGTCACGATCCTTAACAAAAAAATAAGCAGGATGAAATTCAAAGAGAACGTTATTGTCATTTGAAACCATTTATTTGTACAGAGAGGATAGGCTTAGTTATAGTAGGAACATGAAGAATTTGATCTAAGAAAAAATATGCTTAGAATGACTTGTGAAAGAGGCACGACTAGTACTTTATATCGTCAAACCTTGTCTGTTACCAACATGGAGCTGATACAGGACCTTGTATTCCTCAACATGAGAAGAGCTAGATAGGTTGGGTGCAAAATAATAAGTAGCGCCTATGTCAAGGAACTAGTTTTGCATTAACAAATTGGTGCCTGGTGAGTGAGATGAACCGAGGGATTGATAGTGTGATTGTAACACTGAAAATAAGTTATGGTTTGGTGATTTGTGCCTTTATAAATTTGACATTTGACTCGTCCATCGTTGTTTGAATTCCAAGATTGACCCATCTTAGAGTAGTTATTATCATAGATAGAATGTTGATATTGATTACGGCTACCACAAACCCCTGTACGATCTGTCGCGACCACTTTGAGAGTTATTGTTATTATGGCTAGTGTTTTGCCTATCACCATTGAAGGAATGCTAAGCAACATGGGTTGTTGGGATGTAAGATGTATTAGTAAAAGTAAGGGTGTCAAGTGGGCCGTCCCGACCCTCGTAACTAACCCGGCCCAGTAAGCCCTAGGGCTTTAGGGTTCCGGGTCCCGGGCTGGTTATTTTTTTAAAATTGGCCCGGCTAACCCGGCCCAGACCAAGCCCGGTCCAGGCCCGTCGGTTAATTTAGACAAAGATAATGAAAATATTGCTGAGACACCCGCAGTAGGAGATGCTAACGTTAGATCTAAATTGGTTAATCTCCCTTCCCGTCCTCCCAGTGCCCCAAGACCTCGTAAAAGAACTAGTGTTGCATGACAATTTTTTGAACGTATATCAGATATTGAGGTGCAATGCAATATTTGTCAACAAATATATAAGCATAGAAGTGGAGACAAACAAGGAGGTACGGGTACGTTAACGAGACATATAACTGAAGATCACAAAAGAGAGTTAAATATTGCACAAGGTGGTGGGGATGTTGGTGGGCCAACGCAAACTAGAATGGACCCAGCAACTGATCACGTAGCGAAGAAGTATAATAAATTGAGGGACCGGGAAGAAATAGCTAAAATGATAGTTGTGGGTTGTTTGCCTTTTAGTTTTCCTTCTTCTGATGCCTTTATTCGTTATATAAAAGCAGTTTATAATCCTATGTTTAATGGTATTCCTAGAACTACTTGTCGGTCTGATATTTTTAGACTTCATTCACAATATTGTTTTTATTTATCAACATTGTTAAAAAATATTAAATGTAGATTGTCCCTAACTTCTGATCTTGGTCGTGCTGTAAATAAAAATGATTATTTAACCGTTACTTGTCATTGGATGGATAGTAATTTCGTGATGCAAAAACGTATTCTTGCTTTTTTATATGATGAAGATCGTAAACATACTGGACAATTTATTGCTGATTCTATTGTTAAAATTGCCGGATATTATGGTATCGAAAATAAAATTTTATGTATTGCTTTTGATAATGCTTCTAACAACAAGACTGCTATAAAAAAAAAATCTACGCTATCTCCGCCCTTGCCTGAAATTTTTCATATTAAGTGTGCATGTCATATATATAATTTAATTGTAAAAGATGGTCTTGAGTTTTTTGAGCTTTATATTGAAAAAAATCGTCTTGCCGTTGGTTTTATTCAAGGAAATAATCGTAGATCGAGAATTAGAGAATTTACAGTTAAATGTCAAGAAAATGGACTTACACCGATTTTGATGCCTGAGGAAATTGATACTAGATGGAATTCTACGTATGAATTTTTAAAAACTTGTTATAAATATAGAATTCCTATTACACTAGCTTTTAACCAATATTGCGGTTCATTTGCTGATTCTGATGATTGCATGCTACATAATTCTGATTAGGTTGTAATTAATGATCTTGTTAAGTTTATAGAAAAAATTTATGTAGCTACGGTTGAATTTTTCAGTGCTTATTATCCTACTGTTTGTAATATTTTGGCATATATAGCCGATATTTCTGGTTTGCTCAAAGAATATAAAAATAAAGAAGGTTATAAAGAAGCTGTTGGCGCCATGTTTACGAAATTTTAAAACTATTTTTTTCCGTTTTCCCCTATTTACTTGGTTGGTGCTATGCTAAATCCGTGCATGAAATATAATAATATATGCCACTTTAGTACTCTTATTTATACTAACTTAGAAATAAATACTAACCATGATTCTGAACAAGTACAACCTGATTTGTGGACGGCTACGACTGATACAAAGGATTACATAGAAAAATTATATAATCACTATGCTGATTTATTTGATTTAGCCGTACCAACAAATATCACTCCAACTGTCGCTCCTCATCTTCCCGAGGAGCCATCATCTTCTAAAAGGCCGGTACATAGTATTTTTTCTGATTCGTTTTATGATTTAAATTGTTGGAATAGGGTTGATGAGAGAACTTGCACATCAACTTATCAGAAAGAGTTGAAATATTATCTTCGGACGGCACCAGAGGATCGCAGACGACGAATCAACACGTTGGATTGGTGGAGGAGTAATTAAACACAATATCCTGTGCTTTCAAGATTAGCTAAAGATATCTTGAATGTTCCAATGTCAACCGTTGCATCAGAGAACGCCTTTAGTCAGGGACGACAACAGCTTGGAGACAACCGACACTTATTGGGAAGCAATACAATGAATGTTCTAGTTTGCCTCAAAGATTGGATTAGAGCGGAAAAAAGAAACCAAGGAATGGAACCGGAGCCGAGCGACGAGCTGAAACTTGAAGAAATTATGACTTTATGGGAGAACTCAGCAGAATCAAGTCCAATGCATGGTTTTGCTCCCGTTGACTTCGATTATCTTATGCAAGTTCCCGTTAATATTAACATGAACGAGTTGAAAAAAATGATGCATAATTTGTAGATTTTTCATTCATGTAAATTATAAATTTTGGATCATTTTGCAATCAATAAAATTCCCCAAATTCATTCACTCCTTAGTCCTTGCTTTTTATATTTTTTCATTTAACGATTTAAAATTTTAAATTGAATTTCTAGCTTTCTACTTTAAATTAAAAGCTTACTTCTAATATATTATTAATTTACTACCAAATATTATCAATTTATTATATTAAGTAGCATATGTTTTGTATATTTGTGCATATATCTTCTATAGAAATGTATATTTAACGTATACATGTGTATATGTTTTATAAATTAGTATATAATTAATCTATATATATTGTAATGTATATATAATGTAGTATATTTTATAAGTAGTAGTATATATACATTGAATGGTGCGTATACACTTGTATATATCTTCTATAGAAGTGTATATTTAACGTATACATGTGTATATGTTTTATAAATTGGATATCTTCTATAGAAGTGTATATATGTGTATATATCTTCTATAGACGTATAGATTTAACATATACAAGTGTATATGTTTTACAAATTAGTATATAACTATATATACATACATATTGTAGTATATATTTTATTTAAAATAGTACATATATATTGAATGGTGTGTATATATGTGTAGATATCTTTTACAGATGTATATATTTAATGTATACAAGTGTATATGTTTTACAAATTAGTATATAACTATATATATATACATATTGTAGTATATATATATGTATATTGTAGTATATCTTTTATTTAAAGTAGTACATATATTTTGAATGGTGTGTATATATGTGTATATATCTTTTACAAATGTATATATTTAATGTATCCAAGTGTATATGTTTTACAAATTAGTATATAACTATATATATATATACATATTGTAGTATATATATATGTATATTGTAGTATATATTTTATTTAACGTATGACATATATATTGAATGGTGCATATATATGTGTATATATCTTCTAAAGTAGTATATATTTAACGTATACATGTGTATATGTTTTATAAATTAGTATATAACTATGTATGTATATATATATATATATATATATATATATATATATTGAATGGTGCGTATATATGTGTATATATCTTCTATAAGCGTATATATTTAACGTATAAATGTGTATATGTTTTATAAATTAGTATATAAATATATATATATATATATATATATATATATTATACTATTATAGTATATATTTTATTTAAAGTAGTACGTATAGTCATATATAATTATATATTGAATGGTACGTATATATGTGTAATTGTTTATATATTTTAAAAAAAATATATATTGTATATTGGAGTGTATATAGTGTATATTGGATTTTTTATTTTTTTTTTTAAACGGGTTTGACCGATTTTTAATCGGATTTGACCGGATTGGATTAAGTGGGCCGGATTAGGGTGAGTTTTATTTTTTTTACTGTTGGGCCCGGCCCATCTAACGCCAAAATCAGCCCTCAACCCGGTTAAAATAGAAGGGCCGGTTCCGGGTTGGCCCGTCTCGGCCCGTTTGACACTCCTAAGTAAAAGTGAGGATAGGAAGGGCATAGTTGAGCCGTGAATAAATTCATGATTCAACAATAGGTTATGAAGCTCAAAGTATGAGACTAGTTCTAGTTCATGTCGCCCAGATAAATATTAAAATCAAAATTATTCAAGGATCTTCCCGCGACTGCTACCTCATCAAATAAAAGCTTTGCCTTTTGTAAAGTCACTTTATTTGTGGTTTTGGAACTGCATATGGAGGTTAAGAACTCTAAGAGGCCATTTGGCCATAAAAAGTATTTCCTTTTTTTCGGATTTTTTTTCATTTTATTAAAGTTGTGGTGTTTGGCCATAAAAATTCCAAAATTATTTTCTGAAAAGTGAAAACTGATTTTTGTTGTTTTCACTGTTTCCAACTCCAACTTTTATTATTATTACATTTAACCCTAATTTTTAAAAGTTTTTACACAAAGCCCTCATAATGTTTAAAAGTTGTAAGTGTTTAGTCACTGATGCAATCAATGATGATTTTTTTTTCCATAATTACTGATTGAACAATGATTAATATAAAATACCACCATCTTTCGGCTGAGATTGCATTTAATATTTTTGCATTATCTTTCTTCAATTTTGTTTCAATTCTATCTTTTTTCAATTTTTACATTTCGACTGATTGAATATTTTTGCATTATCTTTCATCAATTTTGTTTCAACAACTTGAGTTAATTCTTGCAATTGGAAAAACTGAAAAGTTATTTGAGAACAAACGAGGACCTAGTGAAGATCCAAATAAAAAAACAAATGATGCATCTAATAATGCGCCTTAACAAATGGTTCGAGTAATGAAAGTGTCTATATATAAGAATCACATTCGGTTGTATGTTAGTAGGTAAATTATTAGTTGGGTGATTTTGATAGTTTTAAAAAGTTGAGGGCATAAAATCATATTTTTTTTTTTTTTCAAAAGTCTAAAAAAATCTTTCAAAAAGACATGGTCAAACACAACTCCAACTCCAACTTCAAATTTTTTTAGTTTTAATGGCCAAACGGCTACTTAGTGTTAGAAGGTAAAGACATGGATACTTCCAAAGCATCTCAAATATCTTTGGATAATTCTGAACCAAAATAAGTCATTTTTTAAATCAATTCACCCAAGTAATATTTTTTTTTGAAACTTTATCAAACAAGTATAAAAGTTGTTCTCAGTAACGTATTATGCTTTAAAAAAAGTTAACGGACCAAAAAGAACTGTGGATGACGTTAAAATAGGAATCGTTACTGTCAGTAACGTTTTTGACATAAAACGTTACTGTGAGTAATGAGTCTCAGCAACTCTGTCACATCAGAAACTTTGTACAAATCTGACATTAAATTCATTACTGCCAATTATGTTTTAGCTTTAAAACGTTACTCCAAGTAACAATACTATCAAATCAACTCAAAACTCTGTGGCGTCAGAATTTTTGACATTATTAAAATCGTTATCAGTAGTCACTTTTTAAGTTAAGAATGTTACTATGGGTAACGATTCTATCGAATCAAATCACGGACCTGTAAAGTTGAAATCTTGGTGATTGATTTACCAATAAAACGTTACTGCCAATAACATTTTATCTCTAAGATGTGAATGACAACAACAATTAACAACAAACAACATTCTAATAAGTGACAACAAATTATTGTTAGTCACATCTTAGAGCTGTCACTTGTTGAAATATCGTTTGTTATTAATTGTTATTGTCAGTCACATCTTAGAGCTAAAACATTATTGGCAGTAATGTTTTATTACTAAATCAAACACAAATATTCTAACTTTGCAGGTCCGTGATTTGATTCAATAGAATCGCTACCCATAGTAGCATTTTTATCTTAAAAAGTGACTACTGATAACGACTTTAATGTCAAAAATTCCGACGCCATAGAGTTTTGAATTGATTTGATAGTATCGTTACTCAGAGTAATATTTTAAAGCTAAAACGTAATTGACACTAATGAATTCAATGTTAGATTTATACAAAGATTTTGATATGACAGAGTTGCAGAGTCTCGTTACTCACAGTAACGATTCCTATTTTAACGTCATCCACGACTCTTTTTAGTCCGTTAACTTTTTTAAAGCATAATACGTTACTGGAAATCACGTTTATACTAGTTTGAGAAAGTTTCAAAAAAACATATTACTTTGGTGAATTGATTTAAAAAAATGACTTATTTTGGTCCAGATGAGGAGTATGGTTTCTTTAGAAAGAGAAAATATAAGGAGACTCATAATTATTTAATCTTGCTAGCTAGATCCAAGTCGTATGTTCTAAATTTAGCGTTGGCGTTACTTTGTCCGAACCTTCAATGGTAATGCTAAGATCAGGTAGGTGGGCATGGCTTTGATCCGTCAATAAAGTCATGAAGGTTTTGACCTCACAAAAAGGGCAAAAATTGCATTTTTCAAAATAGGTCATTATTGGAAGTAAGTTTGATGGTGATAAAGTGACTGTAAACACCTAATTTTTGACCCAAACCTAATGTTTTTATACCATTTTAATATTCAATTTTTATTTTTTATTTTTAGGCATTTTAAATTTATCTTATTTTTTGAGGTTTGTTAAAAGTTTTGAAAACTACAAAAAATAGAGTAACATTTTAATAAGTTTATATTTTTATTTATTTAGTTATATATTAAAAAAAAATTATATTTGTTTTTTCCTTTTACTTTTAATAAAAAATCTAGTGATATTAATATTTCTTAATCATATTTCTAAGACTAGTGTTTAACTTATTTATATTTTTATTAATTTTAAATAGATTTTTATCATTTTATTTTATTTAAAATATTAGTTAAAAAAAAAAACTTATCCTAAATACCTAATCTTCCCACACCCCACAATTCCCACTAAGCTACCCCATCTCCCACTCTCTCCACGTCCCACAACATTTTCCCCCATTATTACCTCAACTCCTAATTCACAAACACACTATTATATAAACCAACAAGATAAACACTAAGATGAGGAGGACATTACAGAGGAGAGAAAGAAGAACACAAGAAAAGAGAAGAAGAAAGAAAGAAAACACAGAGAGGAAAAAAGAAAGAGAATAGTGAGGAGTTGACTTACGTTTTGGATCCGTTGGAGTTTCCGGTTTGACGTAAAAGCTTCTCTTTTGATTTAGTCTGTCATACAGGTTTTTATTCAAATCTTGTACTATAATTTTTATAAGTTTCTATGTGAATCGAAGTGTGCATGAAGTTATTTCAATGACTTTTATAAAATTCACTGTGCCTAGTTTATTACTTTTATATATGTAGTTCATGCTTTGTGTGTCATTTATAATTCGTTTATCGGTCTGAAATAAAGTCCATTAGATTAGTTTTGAATTTTCAATGAGATAATTGTTAAAGTGATTAGTGTTAAAAGATGTGACATTGCATTTAATTAACATGTGATTAGCGTGTAATTGTGTTATAAATCAAAGTTTACAACGCATGCATGCATACGTGCTAAATAAAAGAAAAAGGAAAAAGACATTGTTTCCACCCCAAACTATACCCGAAAAGTCGAAGCCACACCTAAACTATACTAGTGACCTATTACACACCTAAACTATAAAAAAGTGAAACTATTTACACCCTGTCAGGCTACCACCACTTGCATGTGGTGTAGTGTTTTACACGCGCTGCCACGTCAGTAAAAAATATCACTTTTTTATAGTTAAGGTGTGTAATAGGTCACTTATATAGTTTAGGTGTGGATTCGACTTTTCGACTATAGTTTGGGGTGGAAACGATGCCTTTTTCCTTAATGTTTTTAGCCGTTTACTTTTGTTATTTAATAGGCTGGACGCGCCTAAAATAAGTGTAACACACGCGCCTTAGAATGGGGGTCGCGGGGAGGTAATAATATCACTTTTATATAGTTAAGGTGTGTAATAGGTCACTTATATAATTTAGGTGTGACTTAGACTTTTCTTGTATAGTATGGGGTGGAAATGATGCCTTTTTCCAAGGAAAAATTTTAAAGAAAAGAAATGCATGACGCACACATCTGCAAAGGGGGGAGGGGAAACAACATGGAATACTACAAAACTACATACTACTATAATAATCCTTATACTCCCTCACTGAACACGTTTTTCTTTAGCAGCAACAATAAATAATATACAACACACAAAAACAAAAACAAAAGACTAAAGAGCAAAAGAAACAAAAATAAAACAGAGAGAAAGAAAAAGAGTGACAAGTCGAGTTCTGGGTTCTTGTATGAGTTTTTGGCATTGACGTTAGAGCTTCTCTTTTGTTTTAGTTCGTCATACAGGTTCTTCGATCTTACATTATCAATTGTAAAAGTTTCTTTGTGAATTGAAGCATGAATGAAGTTATTTCAATAACTTTTATATTATTTAGTATGTGTAGTTTATTGTTTATGTGTCGTTCGTATTGTACGTCTTTATTTATAACTCGTTTGTTATTTCTAAATAATGTTAGTTAGATTGATTTTAAAATTTAAATGAGATAATTTAAAAGTTATTAGTATTAAAAATTAACATTATATTTAGTTGATGTACAATTATTATGTAGTTGTGTTATAAACTTCAATTTACGAATCATGCATGCATGCAAAGACAAACAAAATTTTTTTATTAAAAAAATAAAAAATAAATGCATGACACACATAGAATGGAAAAATGGGTTAGAGAAAACTGGAGTGTAAAGAAAAGGAATTTGAAAAAAAAAAGGTTTATAGAAAGAAGAAGATGCGAAAGTCTTTTATTAGTGATCATAAATTGAACTTCCATTATTGTTGTTTTCTCTAGCAGTGATAGTAGTCGTACACTTACTCTTCCAGTGAAGTGTGGGGTGAGAAGGAAAGTGAACCACAAGGGGTAGGAGGTTGTATCCTTCGTTAAGAACCTGTAACCTTCTTTTGAGTTCACTTATGTAAGAGGATGAGCCTTGAAAGAGATTAGGTTCTAATGAATAAAGTTAAATCTCTTTTTCACATGCTTAATAACATTGTTTACAAGAATGAAAATGAATCTGCTACTTTCTTTGCATCTCTTTTGAATAATGAATTTTATTTCGGGTATTAGATCAAATATTTTAGGCGAGAACGAAATTGTAGCCAGCAGTTATTTATCTCATGTTTTGTTATTTTTTATTTTCAAATTCAAGATTTTATGTAGTTATCTTAATATGTTGTATTTTGGTCATCTTAATTAACTAGAATATAAAGAGCATATAGGTAAAGGGTTTGGTCCCAGAGTATGCATACGTATATCTCGTATATATATATATATGATAAAGGCTTGAGTGATCGGGTGATATTATTATTAGCAAATCAAAGAATTTGAGTAATATCCCCTTTATAAAAGAATGAATTAGTTCCTTAACCTCTAGAAAATTAATTTTTAGCATACAAGTGAAAGTTAACGATGAAGTTGGAAAGCCCTACTACCGACCATTCATTATAATAAAATCTAACATACCATTTGAAGCCGTTTGAATTGGGTTGGGTAGATCTAAACTTATTAGGTGCTTATTTAGATTATAAAATGGGGGACGACTCATAAATGCCTCAAAGACGTAAGAAATATACCAAAACTCGTGGTAAGGCCGAAAAGTACTACTATCGGTAAGCCACACATTAATACAGTTTTAAATATATTCAAAAATAAATAAAAGCGGGATAGAAGTCACTTTTAGGCCAACAAATATTATATATCCAAAAGATTAATTTAAGCCTGACGTAAGTCATTAAAGCGATCGTGCTAGAACCACGGGACTCGATGGGTGCCTAACACCTTCCCCTCGGTCAATAGAATTTCTTATCCGGATTTCTAGTTCGCAGACCAAAAATTAAAAGTCATTTCCTTTTGAATAGGGATTCAATAATGTGACTTGGAACACCCAAACTCAATTCCAAGTGGCGACTCTGTAAAATGAATAATCCCTTTTCAAAATGCCACTTTAATTGGAAAAACCCATTTTCTCCAAAACCAACTCCCTAGCGGGGTCGGGGGCGGTGAAAAATAGGGGTGTGACAGATGGCGACTCTGCTGGGGGATATAACCAGAATTCGAGTTTTTATATTGATTTGTTTGGCTTTATTTAATTTTGATATTGTATATTGATGGCCTAAATGTGTTCTTTCCCTACTTGTTTATCGCTTTGATATTATTTGAATTGCAATATAAACTGTCTTCTTTCGCGCACCTATATGAGTCTTCTGAGATACTGTATATTCGGAGATGCGGTATACGCTCCCAAGCTTGAGATACCAGAGATGCGGCAACGCTCCTGGGAAGGATTCTGTAGTCACCCATGATTTAGGACGGAAATGGACCAACAGTGAGGCCGGAAAGCCCTGCTACTGGTAAAACTGTCTCTTGCCGACTCGAGTTGTCCGCTCATTTTACAGCCAGTCTAGATACCTAACTCCACCAGGTTGAACCTAGCATAACTGAAACTTAGACATGGCTATCTCTAATAGACTGCGTTTTATTGGTATCACGTGCATTTTTAACTTAGTGGGGCTCGACACGGGGGTCGGGTCCGTCTAGGACAGGTGTCACCTTTTGAGACCATCATGTACATTTTATGTGCTACTTGTTTCATTATAGGAAATGCCATATCGAATGTTGACCGACTTTTAAGTGAATTAATTGATCTGAAAAAAGGGGTTAAATAATTTTTTTTAAGGATTTATTTTAGAAAATATATAATATTTTTCATAGAACTTTTCTGTAAAGATTAAGTCTTTTTAACGTCGTGGTCTCATTATGTCCATTTTCTTTAATTTTAAAATCTCTCTTAGGAATACCATAAAGCCCATTTTTGTCAAACAGAGTTAAAATTTTGTCAAACAATTCGGTCCACTATTTTGTTTTAATAATTTAATTATTTCTAATGTGTCTGGTCCAAACGTCATCAAATTATTGTCTCCATTCTAGGATGTTTTAGAAGATACTTCCTGTTGTGTTGGTTGCTACTTTCTCATGCTCATTTTGAAATCTTATTCCGTGCCATTTCGTCAATTTCTTTCAAAAATTATTTTTGTCTTGTTTTAGGATGCTTAAAATAGAATTCTTATTTGCTATCATTATCCTATAGGGCAATATGAACTCATTCGGAAGGAGTGATAAGAGGTCGAGGAATGATGAAGTACCCCATTTCATGGTGTTGGATAAAGTTCCAAAGCTATTGCGGATATGGTATAACAATATGACTGACTATGGACAGGGAGAAGTATATAAACACTTGGGATTTTTAAGGAGTCTGTTGAGTGTTGAACCACGAAGAGACGTGATAGAATCTTTGGTACAGTTTTGGGATCCTTCAAACAACGTATTCCGATTCTTCGACTTTGATCTCACTCCCACACTAGAGGAAATATGAGCATTTATTGGAAAGGGAAAAAACCTTCACCAAGGAGAACCCATGATACCGAAGCATGTCACTTCCGAAAGATTTTTCGAGCTATTGCACATAAAAGAGAAGAACATAGGAGGCTGCCTAGAAAATGAATGGGTTCGTCTAGAATTTTTGTACGAAAGATATGTTTAGGGAAGGGGATTCGAGTTGTTTAGATCAGAACTTAACAACGGGGGGTGCTACCGAACCTGGGAAAAACACAGTTCTGAAGCATTCATAGTGGCTTATTTGGGAATCATGATATTTCTGAAGAGAGAAGGAAAAATCAGCACCAATCTGGCTGCGTTTATTACCGCTTTTGAGAAGAATCCTAAGGTCACCCTCATGCCCATGATTTTGGCAGACATTTATTGGGCCCTGACGATGTGCAAAAATGAGGCGGACTATTTTGAAGGATGTAACATTCTATTGCAGTTATGGATGCTCGAGCATGTTCGTTATCATCCATTTGTTGTGGATTTTTGAGTCGAATGGAATGATTATATCAATGGCCATGAGAAGAGGATGGAGGACCAAAACTTTCGCGAAGGAATAAGAGCTTGGAAGGAGTACTTGGAGGGGTTGACGACGGACAAGATAGTGTGGAATTATCATTGGTTCCCCTCAAAAGAGGTGATATATATGTCTAATTTTTGACCCTTCATCGTCTTAATGGGTCTCCGAGGTGTTCAGCCCTACGTGCCACTAAGAGTCATGCGACAATTCGGTCGATGTCAGCATATACCACCAGTCGAGGATATGAAAGAGTTCATGTGCGAATTCCTCCCTGACATTCCTCTAAGGAAGACTGAGATACTTAAGATTTGGGGAAGATGTGTACTTTTAGTTTTTTATCACATGGTGGAAGACCGCGACAAGGGCGAGGTAGACTATTGGTATCTGCCATGGTTTCATGACCAGCCTCCTCCTAAAGCTATGGCAGAAAGGTCAGCCAGTGGATCGAGAAGCAGAGATTGAATTCAGAATTAAGCAGGCTCACCGAGAGGTAGAAGAGAACTATCGGTCTACTCTGCACGTCTTAAATAATGATCTGGAAAGGGCTAGAGAAGAATTGGTTCACCATGAGGCAAGATTTGAGGCCAGAATTAGGTCGGCTCGTAAGGAGATTGAGAGAGAGAACCGTGTTGCCATGCATGCCCTACAAGAAGACCTGAATATTGCCACCGGTGCTATGGAGCAGCAATCGAGTGATTTTGAGAAAGAGAAGGCCTTGCTGGCAAGTACACAGTCGAAGCTTCGGGCTCAGCTAAAATCTTCCATGGAACGGGAAAGAGAAATAGCGAGGCGCTTCACGACTTTTCAGAAGGAAGTTGAAGTTGAGAGAAACCAGTGGATGACCGAACGACAGACGCTTTACTATCAGATCGATGACCTTCATGAACAAGAAGGAGACCTAAAACATACCGTCTGCACTACGCAGCATTGGGTGCAAAACTGCCATGAGAGTATGATCCAGGCCAGGGGAGAAGTACTTCAGCTCAGTGAAACCTTGATTAATGTTTATGATAAGTATCTTCACCGAGGTGATGAAAATCTGGGCCGTCAGGCACTTGCTCTCGCTCCACATCTGCCAAAAGCATTATCCAGGATCTACTTAAGTCTGAGGGAGGATTAAGTTGCAAGACATCTTTGGAAGGCATCTTGATGATAATTATTAAAGTCCTTGTTTTCTTAGAGTTAGTTTCTTTATAGGTTTTTTAGTATTTCGCCAGTATTTCGAGTCTGTTCTAGTTTTAGATAATTTTAGTTTCCTTTCATTAAAGCTTTGTTTTAAGAACAGTTGGAAATGTATGAAAATTTTTGCATTTGCTTCAAGTTTTTATTCTCTTTATTTCTGAATATATAGATATATTTACTATATCCATGAACTACGTGATGATCTGATTCATGTAAAATATGATACGTAGGCAACCCTCGGCGGGTGCGATCAAATATTTTTTCAAGTTTCAAGTAATAATTTTAAGATGTTGGCGTTAAATAATGAGGGTAAAAAATTAATTCACCCAAGCCGGGATGAAACAAAAGGGTTTTCCTAAGTCCATTTCAGGAAGGAAATTACTTAGGTGCATGACATTTGAGTTTGTTATGAATATATCAATATTTTTAAAGCCCTAAATCCTAACATATTTGTTTTTGTTTCATAAGAGAGAGAGAGTAAGGTGGTTGGTTGTGGTTAAGCTGGCCTCTCACCCGTACAACACAAGGTATAAAGGAAAAAGGAAGACGACTCGAAAAGATGGAACAGAATCTGATAATGAAGAAGGTCGAGATCAGTTAGTTCCACGAGAGTTTGCATCTTTGGAGGAGAATAGGTTATTGAAGCAAA
Source organism: Capsicum pubescens (assembly GCA_030864215.1). Classification (NCBI taxonomy): domain Eukaryota; kingdom Viridiplantae; phylum Streptophyta; class Magnoliopsida; order Solanales; family Solanaceae; genus Capsicum; species Capsicum pubescens. Next base: position 53,125,264 of record CM061541.1, on the reverse strand, counting down.
AAATTACGGAAATGTATCAGGCCTGGGAGAATGGACAAGCCCCGCCTTCCTCGATTCCTGATCTTTCAGATACAAATCATCCCAGTTCTACTCAAGCCCAAGTCGATGATCCACTTTATCCGCCTGGATTTGGTCCATACACTAATGTGTCTAGTGCTGCTGGCACATCCATCATGCGTCCTCCAAATCCATCATTCACGAACAACCCGCTTTTTATTCCGGCCATGCCAACTAATATAAATCCTCCATCAATGATATAGAAGCCTATCAACGAGCTAAATCATGATCAAGTCTATCCTCCTGTATTGGCATTCAAACCCGTAAATTCATATCAGCCCACTCATTAGACTGAGTCTCATATCATGATTGAGAAGGCTATTATGAATGAATAACGAGAAGAGATAGCTAGAAAAGTAAGGAGTCTGGAGCAGAGTATGAGAAACATACAAGGATTGGGAGGACACAAAAGTGTCTCTTTCAAAGACCTGTGTATGTTCCCTAATGTTTATTTGCCAATAGGGTTGAAGACCCCAAAATTCGACAAATATAGTGGTCATGGTGACCCAGTGTCCCACTTAAAAAGGTATTGCAATCAACTTAGAGGAGAAGGAGGGAAAAAGGAGCTGCTTATGGCCTATTTCGGAGAAAGTATGACGGGAATAGCCTCCGAATGGTTTATCGATCAAGACATCTCCCATTGGCACGTTTGGGATGATATGGCTCAAGATTTTGTACAAAAATTTCAATACAATCTCGACATTGTCCCTGACCGTACTTCTCTCGCTAATATGAAGAAAAAACCTTCTGAAAGTTTTTGAGAGTTTGCCATAAAATGGAGAGAACAGGCATCTTGAGTCAAACCGCCACTGAAGGACCAGGAATTGATTGACGTTTTTCTCCAAACTCAAGAGTCCAATTATTTTCATCATTTACTAGCCGCGGTTGGTAAACCTTTCGCCGAAGCAATAAAAATTGGGGAAATGGTGGAGAATGGCATCAAATTAGGAAAAATCGTGAGCCAAACCGTCCTCAAGGCCACTACACAAGCCATTCAGAGTGGATCAGGTGGTTTCGGAAATCAAAAAAAGAAGAAGGAAGGATCCATGATGGCATCAGGACCGGGCAATGCCCAAAGGGGACGGAACTCCCCTTACGTTTATGTCCAACAGGGGCAACCCAACCCTCCTCAACATTATTATACACCTCAACCTGCTGTTCTTAATGCTCAAGCATATGCCCGACCTCCTCAGCGTCCACAATGGCGGGCACCTGTGCTACAAGGTTTTCATCCGCGGTAACCAAATTTACAAGCCCCTCATAATCCGTATGTTCAGGCAGACTATACAAGAGAACAGAGGCCAAGGGAAAACTTCACCCCAATTGGAGAATCGTATACGAGCCTGTTGCAGAGATTGGTCAAATTAGGATAGATTGAACCTGTTTTGCAATTTAAAGTGGATCCGAATGCAAGTTGGTTTGATACTAATGTAAGGTGTGAGTACCATTCAAACGTCCAAGGTCACAGTACCAAAAATTATTGGAATCTGAAGAGAGCCATTGAAAAGTTAATCGAAAGCAAGGCAATCGTAATACAAAAAGAAGAAGCACCGAATGTCACCGATAATCCATTTCCCAATCACAGTAACACACATGTCGTGGGGATAATTTTTGACGATAGAGACTACAGGCCAACAAGCCAAGCAGTGATGGAAATAGACACCTTAAAGGAGAACCCGGGTGAAGCACTGAAGTATATGCAAAGAGAACCACTGATCGTGAAAGGAGCGAGTTCCATTATAAGACCCCGAGATTCAGAAAAGATGGTATTGTATGTTCCTGCAAAGCTAAAGGAAATAGCACAAGATGGGCCAAAACTATATGTTTCGAGTGGTCCCGCATGGTTTGACCAACTGCGCAACAACATGAGAAAGATAACAGAGCCAATTGTCATAAGACACGTAACACAACTCCCAGTGACATGCTTGAAAACCATTCCATGGAACTACAACAAAACCACGGTGATGTACAAAGATCAAAAGGTCATGGAAGAAACAAACAAAACAGGGGGTTTGACTCGATCAGGAAGATGCTATGCTCCAGAAGAATTAAGGAGACCAAAACAGTTTAAAGATAGTCAAGGGCCAATGAAAAAATCTGTCACAAATGAAGAGGCTGAGGAATTTCTGAAGAAAATGAAAACCCAAGACTATTCCATTGTCGATCAATTGAGGAAATCCCCGGCTCAAATCTCATTATTATCCCTGCTGCTACATTCTAAAGAACATTTTCAGGCATTGATTAAGTTGTTGAATGAAGCATACGTCCCGAAGGAAACTACGGTATGTCAAATAGAAAGGATGGTTCGTAGAATATTTGAATCAAATAGAATTACTTTCACTGATGATGAGTTACCCACAGAAGGTTCTGGTCACAACAAGGCTTTGCATCTGACTATCAAATGCGAAGGATATTACATAAAAGAGGTAATGATCGATGGAGGTTCAGATGTAGATATCTGTCCTCTCTCTACTTTGTAAAAATTAAAAATCACCCCAGATAGGATTCAGTCCAATAATGTATGTGTTCGAGCTTTTGATGGTGCAAAACGAGACACAATTAGTGAGATAGATATTGCTTTGGTTATTGGACCAGTTGAGTTTGTGATCACCTTTCAAGTAATAGACATGGATACTTCCTACAACCTACTTTTAGGAAGACCATGGATCCATACGACCAGAGCCATACCTTCTACTTTACATCAAGTAGTTAAGTTTGAACACGGCAATCAGGAAATCATTGTACATGGAGAGGATGACCTTCCCATACATCGAGATCCTTCTGTACCCTGTATCGAAGCAAAAGGGGGTTGTGAATCTTTCATTTATCAAGCCTTTGAAATTGTGACAGCTGATCAAGTCGTGGAAGGCACGCCGATTCCGAGGCCTCATCTCTCTTCTACTTCAATCATGGTGGCTAGCCAAATGCTACAAAATGGTTATGAACCGGGAAAAGAATTAGGGGTTTCGCTGCAAGGAATTATAAACCCTGTAGATCCATATGGTAGCCACAACACCTTTGGCTTAGGCTTTAAGCCTACCGCAACAGATAGAAAATAGGCGAAAGAGCAGAAGAAGAAGGCTTGGAAATTGACAAGTCCGATTCCACACATTAGCCAATTTTTCACGAAAGCTCAAAAGGAAGAAAATCAAGACCCATATGCTAACAAGGATGTGGATGAAATATGTCAAGGTCTCAAGGAAATATTTTATGAAATAAACATGGTTCAGATGGGTGAAGGCCCTAGCCATGCAGATGTGCAGTTCGTCGGGCCAAATATCAAGCTCACTAACTGGGAAGCCACTCCTCTCCCCACAAGGAAGGAGTCTTGGTAGTTTATTTTGTTGTTTCATTTTTTGTTCTTTTGCATTTTGGACTATTCTCAGGGTTGTAGTCCACATACTTTAGTTGCTCTGCTTTCATGTTAACCCTCATATCCTTTCCGATTCAATGAAATGAAATTCAAGTTTTCTAGTAAATTTATCTTTTCTTCCCTCTTTTATTTTTCATTTTTCTCTTATTTTAGTTATGTTAATACTGGATATGATAACATGGCATGCACACGTAGTTCACATTTAGATCCTTAAAAGTTGTCTAATCTCGAATCAACAAACCAAACAGTAGATGAATACGATGAAGATGAAGCTGATAAGGAAGTCAGAAAAGGATTGGATCAATTTGAGGATAAGCCCAAACCCAATTTAAATGACACTGAGATAATAAATTTGGGAACTGGTGAGGAGGTTAGAGAAATAAAAATAAGTATTCATGTGAATCAAAATATCAGGAATGATATTGTTCAGATTTTGTTCACGTTTTATGATGATACGCTGGGTCTAAGCACTGATTTGGTAGTCCACAAACTGCCTACATACCCTGATTTTTCATCGGTCTAGCAAAAGCAAAGAAAGTTTAAAACTGACGTGAGCGATAAAATCAAAGAGAAAATCATGAAGCAATTAAATGCGAACATGATCAGGGTCGCTCAATACACCACATGGTTGGATAATGTGGTGCTCGTACTAAAGAAAGATGAAAAAATCAGAGTTTGTGTTGATTATAGGGATTTGAACAAAGCAAGCCCTAAAGATAACTTTCCGCTACCCAATATTCATATCCTTGTTAATAATTGTGCTAAACATGAGATCCAATCTTTCGTGGATTGTTATGCCGTATATCACCAGATCTTGATGGATGAAATAGATGCAGAAAAGACTGCTTTCACCACCCCGTGGAGTACTTATTGCTACAGGGTCATGCCATTTGGTTTAAAGAATGCGGGAGTTACGTACATGAGAGCTATGACTACTATTTTTCATGACATGATGCACAAGGAAGTAGAAGTATATGTTGATAATGTCATTATCAAGTCCAAGACACAAGTTGATCATGTATATGACTTGAGGAAATTCTTTGAAAGATTGCGAAAGTATAATCTTAAGCTCAATCCAGCCAAGTGTGCATTTGGAGTTCCATCCGAAAAACTTTTGGGTTTCATAATTAGCCGCAGAGGCATTGAATTGGACCCCTCCAAGGTAAAATCCATTCGATAATTGCCGCCTTCGAAGAATAAAATTGAGGTCATGAGTTTTCTTGGAAGGCTGAATTATATAAACAGATTCATCGCTCAGCTCAGCACTACATGTGAACCGATATTTAAGTTGCTGAAAAAGGATGCTGCTATCCAATGGACAGACGAATGTCAAGAATCATTTGATAAGATTAAAGAATATTTGGCAAATCCTCCAGTACTAGTCCCACCGGAACCTGGTAGGCCTTTATTTTTATATCTGTCAGTGATGAATAATTCTTTTGGTTGTGTTTTAGGACAACATGATATCACAGGCAAAAAGGAACAAGCAATCTATTATTTGAGCAAAAAGTTCATGAGTTATGAGGCAAAATATACTCTTTTAGAAAAGACATGTTGCGCCCTAACTTGGATTGCTCAGAAGTTGAAGCACTATCTTTCATCCTACACAACCTACCTCATATCTCGAATGGATCCTTTAAAGTATATTTTTCAAAAACCTATGCCCACAGGCAGATTGGCGAAGTGGCAGATTTTACTTACAGAATTTGACATTGTGTATGTTACTCGTACCGCTATGAAAGCATAAGCATTGGCCGATCATTTTGCAGAGAATCCAGTTGACAATGATTATGAGCCTTTGCGAACTTACTTTCCTGATGAAGAGATAAATTCAATTGAGGAAGAAGTTCAAGATGATATGTATGCGTGGAAATTATATTTTGATGGGGCAGTCAATGTCAAAGGAGTAGGAATTGGGGCGGTTCTTGTCTCACCGACCGGGCGTCATCATTCCGCCACAGCACGACTTCGTTTCTTTTGTACTAATAACACAACAGAATATGAAGCTTGCATCATGGGTTTAAATATGACAATACATCTGGAGGTACATAAGCTAGTGGTGTTGGGAGATTCCGAATTGCTCATTCGATAAATTCAAGGAGAATGGGAAACGAGAGATATCAAGCTCATTCCATACAAACAATCCTTAGAGGACCTTAGCAAAAGGTTCAAGTCTATCGAGTTTAGATATATTCCCAGATCCCACAATAAGCTGGCTGATGCCCTGGCTACCCTAACTTCCATGCTCCTATACCCAGGAAATACGCATATCGACCCATTAGAGATACATATACGAGATCAACATGGTTATTGCAACATAATTAATGCAGAACCAGATAATGAACCCTGGTACTATGATATCAAATGCTTTCTAAAGTCAAAAGAATATCCAATACACGCCAATGTAGATAAAAAAAGGACTATTAGGCGACTTGCTAATGGTTTCTTCTTAAGTGGGGAGATTTTGTACAAACGAACCCCAGATTTGAACCTGTTGAGATGTGTTAATATTCAGGAAGCTGAAAGAATCATGAATGAGGTACATTCGGGGGTATATGGTTTGCATATGAATGGCATTGTTTTAGCGAAGAAGATTATGTGGGCAGGATATTATTGGTTGACTATGGAGCGAGATTGCTTTCTCTTTGTTCGCAAGTGTCATCAGTGCCAAATTCACGATGATTTGATTCACTCGCCACCTTCAGAGCTGCATCCTATGTCTGCTCCTTGGCCATTCGTTGCTTGGGGCATGGACGTAATCGATCCAATAGAACCAAAGCTTCTAATGGGCATCGATTCATACTGGTCGCTATTGACTATTTCACCAAATGAGTAGAAGCTGCTACTTTCAAATTAGTCACGAAGAAAATAGTAGTGGATTTTGTTCATTCCAACATCATATGTCGTTTTGGTATACCAAAGTCCATTATCACAGACAATGCAACCAATCTCAATAGTCATCTAATGAAGGAGGTTTGCGAGCAATTCAAGATCGTGCATCATCATTCTACCCCTTATCGTCCCAAAGCAAATGGAGCCGTTGAAGCAGCGAACAAGAATATTAAAAAGATTCTTAGGAAAATGGTCCAAGTATCTCGACAGTGGCATGAGAAATTACCGTTTTCTCTTTTAGGATATCGTACAACTATCCATACATCGACTGGCGCAACTCCTTATTTACTAGTCTATGAGACTGAAGCTGTGATACCCACAGAAGTCGAAATTCCCTCGCTTCGTATCATTGTTGAAGCCGAGATTGACGCTACTGAATGGGTCAAGTCTAGACTAGAACAATTATCGTTAATAGATGAAAAAAGGTTGACGGCAGTTTGCTTTGGCCAATTATACCAGCAGAGGATGGCGCAAGCTTACAATAAGAAGGTACGTCCTAGAAAATTCGAGGTCGGCCATCTTGTTGTAAAATGCATCTTTCCACATCAAGAAGAGGCTAAAGGAAAGTTTTCTCCAAACTGGCAAGGTCCATATTTAGTTAAACAAGTATTATCAAATGGAGCTTTGCAACTTGAGGATCTGGACAAAAAAATGGCAGAAAAAGCTATCAATGCCGATTCAGTCAAAAGATATTATATTTGACACACTTGTGCTTAACATTCTCATGTTGAGATGACGAAAGGCCATCATTCTACTTAACTAAATGCCGTTAATCCCTTGCCAGCCCTTCGAGCTTTATTTACCTTTTCTTGCTTACCCTCTTTGGAGCCGAAAAAAAAAACTTGTAGGTGAAAACCCATGGAGGCACCCATAAGATGATTCAAAAAAGAAAAAAAAAGAATAATGCGTATAGGATTGAACTACGTTCGACCTGATTCCTAAATGGATACGTAGGCAGCCCTATTTTGGGGTTCGGTCCAACCCAAAAAAATAAAAAAAAAATCAAAAAAAATCTTGGTATTAGAAGAAACCAAAACATATATCCTACTATCACTTTTATATGGATCCTAAGTTGTAATTTATCCTAAAAATCCTTTTCCCTTTGTCCATTAAAGACCTTCCGATCAATTTTCGAGAATGTCGAGCTTGTGTGCTTAAAAAAATAAAAATAAAAAAAATCTTATTGGTGAAAACCCTCAGGGGCGCCATATGACAATGATGAGCGAGACAACCAAAATTATAGAGGTCAATTGTGAAAATCCTTAAAGGATAACTTTAGTCAAACAAAGTTTATCATGACAGGGCAAAGATCAAGAAGGATGATTTGATTTGATTGAAAGGTGCAGCCTAATTCGAGATTAGACAGTTTTGAAGGGTCAAATGTCTACTCCAAATTGCGTGTCATGCTTCATTCAAGTTAATATATACCTCCAAATAAGCTCCTTCCTTTACTGTTAAAAATACCTTCTATTTTAACATAATTCTTTTATTTCTTCTTTCAACTTTTCCTTATTTCATTGTTACATGTTTTGTTTTTATGCGTAAGTCTTGCATCAAACGCAAAATAAAGAAAGACGCGCAAAATTGACCATGGCTCCCAGTGAAATTGAGCAGAGATCACCACCTTGACAAGGACATGGAGCCAGTTAAGATAAGTGTTACGAGTGATGCATTTGAAAATGAAGAACAGAATCGTACTGAAACAAACAGAGATGCAACAGAATTTGAAAGACGAAGATTCAAGCTCGCCAACCAATTAGTTTAATCAACCGTATCAAGTTGGGGAAAGGATAAGGCAAACCTCCAAGGGATTCAAGGCCACAAACCAACTACCAATTTTAAAACTCACAATTTTTTTTTTTGCTTGAACAGGGGCAAAGCAATCTTGTGAAGTTTAGTGAAAAAAAAACAAGTATAGCAAAGTTAAGTTTTCTTAAATTTTCTCTTTTTTTTTATATTTCTATAATTCTAAGTTCGTATCAATATAATTATAATAATAATAATAATAAAACCCCTCATATTCAAAACTGGGGCATTTTTTTATTTTTTTTCTTTTCTAACAAAAAAAAATAAAAAAAAATCCTAATGTTTATTCGTCTTCATAGGGCGTCATCCCCTAGTTGAAATCTTATTCGTCTTCATAGGGCGCCATTCCCTAGTTGACATCTTATTTCGTCTTCATAGGGCGCCATCCCCTAGTTGACATCTTAATTCGTCTTCATAGGGCGCCATCCCCTAGTTGACATCTTATTCGTCTTCATAGGGAGCCATCCCCTAGTTGACATCTTATTTCGTCTTCATAGGGCGCCATCCCCTAGTTGACATCTTATTCATCTTCATAGGGCGTCATCCCCTAGTTGACATCTTAATTCGTCTTCATAGGGATCCATCCCCTAGTTGACATCTTAATTCATCTTCATAGGGAACCATCCCCTAGTTGACATTTTATTTCATCTTCATAGGGCGTCATCCCCTAGTTGACATATTATTCGTCTTCATAGGGCGCCATCTCCTAGTTGACATCTTAGGAAACACCATTTCCTAATTTTCTTATTTCGTCTTCATAGGGCGCCATCCCTTAGTTGACATCTTATTTTGTCTTCATAGGGTGCCATCCCCTAGTTGACATCTTTTTTTCGTCTTCATAGGACGCCATCCCCTAGTTGACATCTTATTCGTATTTATAGGGCTCCATCCCCTAGTTGACATCTTAGGAAACACCATTTCCTAATTTTCTTATTTCGTCTTCATAGGGCGCCATCCCCTAGTTGACATCTTATCTTGTCTTCATAGGGCGCCATCCCCTAGTTGACATCTTATCTCGTCTTCATAGGACGCCATCCCCTAGTTGACATCTTATTCGTCTTTATAGGTCTCCATCCCCTAGTAGACGTCTTAGGAAATACCATTTCCTAATTTTTCTTATTCGTCTTCATAGGACGCCATCCCCTAGTTGACATTTTAGGAAATAAATCTTCCTATTTTTCTTCTTTATGTCTTCATAGGGTATGCCAATCCCTAGTCGCATTTTTAGAAGCAAAATTCCTAATTCTTTTTCATGCATTCGCAAGGCATAACATCATTTAGTTGCATTATTGAGAACCAAAATCTTATTTTATTGCATACCTAACTTTGATTTCTATCATTTTTATTTATTTTTAAATTATTGTGTAGTTTTTCTAATAACTCACAAAATTTTTCTAGTGCAAACTATGGCAAATGTTTTTTGTTTGTTTTGTTTTCTTTTCTTTGATGGCTTGCAGTTTTTTTTGCAAAGCACAGGTTTATCTAGGAATGAAATTTCATCTACGGTTAGAATATAGAAGAATGATCAGTTTGAAGATAGTTAGAGTCATCTTTGCATCCGTAGCGGCCCAATATCTCAAGAGACATCTTTTTAGCTTCTGATCAGGAGAACAAGCATCTAAAGTATTTTATGAACTGTTCTTTGGTAGAGTATCAATGACTCAATCCAAGTTTCAAGTTCAAGTCTCAAATCCTAATTTCAAGATCAAATTTTGAGATCAAGGTACCCACCAGAAGAAGGTGAGGCTATTGAAAATTCAAGAGGAAGATCAGAAGCAAGATGATCAAGACAAATAGAATAGATAGGATCTTGTACTTTAATATCTAGTTTCATTTTTGATGTAATAAAAGGAGCAACGAACCGAAAACTCGACGGGACCTCAACTCAACTCTCCAACTCATCCATTCATTCCTACACCCACTTGAACTACATGTGACCTGATTCTCTTATAACCCGAAATATGTAGGATGTCTAAAACCAAGGCTCGGTCGCACCTCTTTTCTACTTATTTACTTGTGAATAAATGGTTGAGCCAAAAATTAGTCATGTTTACTTCTTTGCTTGAAAATTCTCCATATTTCCAAGCAAAGAGGGGCATTCTGTAAACACCTAATTTTTGACCCAAACCTAATGTTTTTATACCATTTTAATATTCAATTTTTTTTTTTAGGCATTTTAAATTTATCTTATTTTTTGAGGTTTGTTAAAAGTTTTGAAAACTACAAAAAATAGAGTAACATTTTAATAAGTTTATATTTTTATTTATTTAGTTATATATTAAAAAAAAATTATATTTGCTTTTTCCTTTTACTTTTAATAAAAATCTAGTGATATTAATATTTCTTAATCATATTTCTAAGGCTAGTGTTTAACTTATTTATATTTTTATTAATTTTAAATAGATTTTTATCATTTTATTTTATTTAAAATATTAGTTTTAAAAAAAAAAAACTCATCCTAAATACCTAATCTTCCCACACCCCATAATTCCCACTAAGCTACCCCATCTCCCACTCTCTCCACGTCCCATAACATTCTCCCCCATTATTACCTCAACTCCTAATTCACAAACACACTATTATATAAACCAACAAGACAAACACTAAGATGAGGAGGACATTACAGAGGAGAGAAAGAAGAACACAGGAAAAGAGAAGAAGAAAGAAAGGAAACACAGAGAGGAAAAAGGAAAGAGAATAGTGAGGAGTTGAGTTACGTTTTGGATCCGTTGGAGTTTCCGGTTCGACGTAAAAGCTTCTCTTTTGATTTAGTCTGTCATACAGGTTTTTATTCAAATCTTGTACTATTATTTTTATAAGTTTCTATGTGAATCGAAGTGTGCATGAAGTTATTTCAATGACTTTTATAATATTCATCGTGCCTAGTTTATTACTTTTATATATGCAGTTCATGCTTTGTGTGTCATTTATAATTCGTTTATCGGTCTGAAATAAAGTCCATTAGATTAGTTTTGAATTTTCAATGAGATAATTGTTAAAGTGATTAGTGTTAAAAGATGTGACATTGCATTTAATTAACATGTGATTAGCGTGTAATTGTGTTATAAACCAAAGTTTACAACGCATGCATGCATACGTGCTAAATAAAAGAAAAATTTTAAAGAAAAGAAATGCATGACACGCACATCTGCAAGGGGGGGGGGGGAACAACATGGAATACTACAAAACTACATACTACTATAATAATCCTTATACTCCCTTACTGAACACGTTTTTCTTTAGCAACAACAATCAATAATATACAACACACAAAAACAAAAACAAAAGACTGCAGAGCAAAAGAAACAAAAATAAAACAGAGAGAAGAAAAAGAGTGACAAGTCGAGTTCAGGGTTCTTGTATGAGTTTTTGGCATTGACGTTAGAGCTTCTTTTTTGTTTTAGTTTGTCATACAGGTTCTTCGATCTTACATTATCAATTGTAAAAGTTTCTTTGTGAATCGAAGCATGAATGAAGTTATTTCAATAACTTTTATATTATTTAGTATGTGTAGTTTATTGTTTATGTGCCGTTCATATTGTACGTCTTTATTTATAACTTGTTTGTTATTTCTAAATAATGTTAGTTAGATTGATTTTGAAATTTAAATGAGATAATTTAAAAGTTATTAGTATTAAAAATTAACATTATATTTAGTTGATGTACAATTATTATGTAGTTGTGTTATAAACTTACAATTTACGAATCATGCATGCATGCACGCATGCAAACACAAACAAAAAATTTTTATCAAAAAAAAAAGAAACAAATGCATGACACACATAGAATGCAAAAATGGGTTAGAGAAAACTGGAGTGTAAAGAAAAGGAATTTGAAAAAAAAAGGTTTATAGAAAGAAGAAGATGCGAAGTCTTTTATTAGTGATCATAAATTGAACTTCCATTATTGTTGTTTTCTCTAGCAGTGATAGTAGTCGTACACTTACTCTTCCAGTGAAGTTTGGGGGTGAGAAGGAAAGTGAACATGACACACATAGAATGCAAAAATGGGTTAGAGAAAACTGGAGTGTAAAGAAAAGGAATTTGAAAAAAAAAAGGTTTATAGAAAGAAGAAGATGCGAAGTCTTTTATTAGTGATCATAAATTGAACTTCCATTATTGTTGTTTTCTCTAGCAGTGATAGTAGTCGTACACTTACTCTTCCAGTGAAGTTTGGGGGTGAGAAGGAAAGTGAACCACAAGGGGTAAGAGGTTGTATCCTTCGTTAAGAACCTGTAACCTTCTTTTGAGTTCACTTATGTAAGAGGATGAGCCTTGAAAGAGATTAGGTTCTAATGAATGAAGTTAAATCTTTTTTTCACATGCTTACTAACATTGTTTACAAGAATGAAAATGAATCTGCTACTTTCTTTGCATCTCTTTTGAATAATGAATTTTATTTCGGGTATTAGATCAAATATTTTAGGCGTGAACGAAATTGTAGCCAGCAGTTATTTATCTCATGTTTTTTTTTATTTTTTATTTTCAAATTCAAGATTTTATTTAGTTATCTTAATATGTTGTATTTTGGTCATCTTAATTAACTAGAATATAAAGAGCATATAGGTAAAGGGTTTGGTCCCAGAGTATGCATACGTATATCTCTTATATATATATATATGATAAAGGTTTGAGTGATCGGGTGATATTATTATTAGCAAATCAAAGAATTTGAGTAATATCCCCTTTATAAAAGAATGAATTAGTTCCTTAACCTCTAGAAAATTAATTTTTAGCATACAAGTGAAAGTTAACGATGAAGTTGAAAAGCCCTGCTACCGACCATTCATTACAATAAAATCTAACATACCATTTGAAGCCGTTTGAATCGGGTTGGGTAGATCTAAACTTATTAGGTGCTTATTTAGATTAGAAAATGGGGGACGACTCATAAATGCCTCAAAGACGTGAGAAATATACCAAAACTCGTGGTAAGGCCGAAAAGTACTACTATCAGTAAGCCACACATCAATACAGTTTTAAATATATTCCAAAATAAATAAAAGCGGGATAGAAGTCACTTTTAGGCCAAAAAATATTATATATCCAAAAGATTAATTTAAGCCTGACGTAAGTCATTAAAGCGATCGTGCTAGAACCACGGGACTCGAGGGGTGCCTAACACCTTCCCCTCGGTCAATAGAATTTCTTATTCGGATTTCTAGTTCGCAGACCAAAAATTAAGAGTCATTTCCTTTTGAATAGGGATTCAATAAGGTGACTTGGAACACTCAAACTCAATTCCAAGTGACGATTCTGTAAAATGAATAATTCCTTTTTAAAATGTCACTTTAATTGGAAAAACCCATTTCTCCAAAACCAACTCCCTAGCGGGGTCGGAGGCGGTGAAAAATAAGGGTGTGACAGTGACAAGACATGATTGAGAGGATTGGAAGAGAGGAAAGAAGACATGACAGAACCGTGAACTACTGGGAAGAGAGGATGTTGTTGAAGAGTCAGAACCGACTCCTGATACCATATTAGAGTAGACTTAGACTCAATAATAATTGAGACTCGATATGTTATAATACAATGATACATCAATATATATAATACAAGAAATTAAAGTAGAAATATTCTAGGTGAAACCAACTACTAAAACTAGGATCCGACTCCTCTCCAATTTTCCTAAGTTCTTGCTTGGATTGAAGACACATGTCATAGTTTAAAATTAATGATTAAGATTTAATTAGTTAAATCAAAATTCTAACCATAGTTATCTATTTTCATATATTTAGTTATATCTGTTCCTTAAATATCTATTATATCTCTTATTCAATATATTTTATTTAAAATTACTGCCACAAATATATATTAAAAAAATTTCCTTAATATTTTTTAAGTTCATAATATAGTTAAAATTTTAATTTTTCTAATTGAGAATTCAAAAGAGCTACATAAAAAAAATATAATGGGTTTATTTGGCACAATCTTTATAGTTGTTTTGGCACACATATAAATTATAATGAATTTATTTGTCACAGAAAGCAAATAAAATTAGAAAAACTTCAAACCAAAATCTTTGTTTTTATAATTTGAAAAATGTTACTTAAATAAAAGGCAAACATTAGCAAAAAATAAGTAAAAACCTAGCATTGTTCCAAGGATAGAAAGAAAATAGTTTTATATATTTAAGAAAGATATAATGGATTGTTAAAAATATTTAAACAACAAATATATGGAAATAGATAACCATGGTTACTTATTTTTCTGCTATCCTTGAACAATTTTCTGCTAGGTTTTTACTTTTTTTTTTGCTAATGTTTGCCAGTTTTTTAAAGCAATATTTTTCAAATTAAAAAAAATAAAGATTGTGGCTTGAAGTTTTTCTAATTTTATTTTCTTTTTGTTCCAAATAAATTCATTATACGTATGCCAAATAAACTATAAAGATTGCGCCAAAGAAGTCCATTATATTTTCTTTATATAGCTCTTTTGATTTCTCAATTAGAAAAATTAAAATTTTAACTATATTATGAATTTAATTCTCAATTAGAAAAATTAAAATTTTAACTATATTATGAATTTAAAAAGAAACAAAATATTTAGGAAAAGTTTTTTAATATATATTTGTGGTAGTAATTTTTTTTTTTAAATATTGAGTAAAAGATATAATGGATATTTAAGGAACAAATCTATAATCTATATCTATAATATATTAAAAGCGTGAAGACCCTTAGAAAAGTGAATCGAATTTTTTGCCGTTCATTAAAACATTCCGTAATAGACAAAATCGTCTTTTTACCCCTTTTCTTTAATTATTATTTCATAAATATATGAATAATTAATGTTGGTAATTTTTCTCTCTCCTTGTATATGTTAAAAAGGAAACTCAAAAGTTATGGTAATAGAAAAAAGGAAAATATTTATAGGCTTTTTTCTTTTTGTATATGTGAAAAAGGAGTCCCAAAATCTATGAGAATAGAAAAAAGAAAAAAATTTATAAGATTTTTCTTTCCCAAATTAATATTGATATGTCTTTTAGTTAATAAATAGCTTGCTAGCCTTTTTTTCCGTCTACAGTTGTATATATGTTTTAGCTTATGTGAATGAACCTTTTTAAAATTATAAAAGCATATAACGAAGTTAAAGGAGAAATTAAATTAGCAAAAAGGTTAAATTATTTCTTCATATGTGCTATGGTAGGTTTTCTTCTATGTTTTTCTCGTATTTTGATTTAAGTCGTCTTCTTACAATCATTATTATTATTATTCTATTTTTTCTTATTTCTTTTAGTTAATAATTTTAAAGTTTATATATGAATTATGCATAATCAACATTAACAATGAGTTATGATTTTGATAATTTCTGATGTTTCTCTTTAATTTGATCCTATTTGCTGAACAAGAACATAACAATTATAGGTGCTCACCCCCATGCATTGTGGCAACATGATTAAAGAGAGGGAAGCGTCAATAAACGTAGAACTCATAAAATAAGATTACTAATATTCAAGGTAACCCATGTACTCATTTCGTGATATTCTTGCAAGGAAAAATATTATATTTATATAAAGTCAATTGTTATTTTTCAATCATTTATTCTTTTATATATTTCATGTTGATTGGAGGCTTTACGTGAAACACACGTACACTAATCTAGTATAACTAAATATATGAAAGTAGATAACTATGGTTAGAATTTTGATTTAACTAATTAAATCTCAACCATTAATTTTAAACTATGACATTTGTCTTCAATCCAAGCAAGAACTTGAAAAATTGGAGAAAATAAAAATGGAGAGGATCCCGATCCTAAAAACTAGCTACGAAGGAGTCCTAACTAAAAGAGTTTGCTAGTGATCCTTTTATGTGATAGGGTAGGTCCAACACCTTCCCTAAAAGCTCTGTGTGTTTTAATTTATTTGACTTACTTATTTAGTTTATTAAAAAAAGTAAATAACACATCAATACAAAATTATTTGTGTTGCAAATAATTCATCCGTTTCATTTTACTTGGCATATGTTGATTTAACACTTTTTTTAAAAAATATTTATTAGGAGTCTATTTGATTAAATGTAGACACCTAATTTTGTCCCTCCCGAACACCCATTTTATCCATTTTTAGCTCACCTCACCACGTGCCCTCACCCACGTGATTACATCCCAAAAAAATACAAAAATAACAATCCCTAACTAATTTTATCTTATCCTAACAACCTACCCAATCAAAATAAACCACATCACACCCACCTCACTACCTCACTTCCCCACCCCCTACTTGACCCCATCACGTTTCTTTTCCATTTTTCTTGGATTATATATATACACAAAGGAAATACAGTAAGGGGGGGGGGGGGGGGAGATCAGCAACATATACAGAAAAACACAGCCCTCTCCATAGAGGGGACTCCACTGAGTTTCCTCCTCACTCCATTCACGAAAAACCACGCGCACACACATAACTCCAGCTGGAAGGATTCACTCACGCACACACACCATCATTCCGGCGAATTCTCGTCGGAAAATGACCTGTCTGCCACCAGAAAACACCCAAAACACCAAAGCCCAATTCCACTGGTGACCAAACATCCCAAACCAGCTCCGCCCCTGTCAACGGTCAATCCCGACGTCCAGAACGACCTCCTGAAAAAACCTCACCCACTACCGGGAACGCTCCCCTGAGATCCGGCTAAGAAGCCACGAGCTGACCCGTCCGTCTCTATCCCTACCACCGTTGAGTTCTCCCGGAGCTCCGGTAAGTAGCGGAAATCGAGGTTGAAACAGTCCGTAAATTCCAGTTTGAATTGTTGGTCTTTTGGGTATGGTCGTTTCTTTGGATTTGATCTAGTTGGTGGGTCCGTGTTGAGTTTGTTGAATCGAGGTTTTGGTTCGTGATCTCCGAATCCATCGCTAATTGTTCGAAATAAAATTAAGGTCTATTCCTCATCCCATTTTTTGATTAATCTTTATCGTTTGATGCTTTATGTGGTGAATTGATAATGTGGGAACCTTGCTTTGTTTGATGGGGTGTTGTTCGGATCATGAATATTGATTAATCGGTCACTTGAATTGGCTAATTGGTTGATAATGATTTGAGTTCGTTTGAGGTAAATGAAATTGGGACAGGAATTGAAAGTTGATAAAGTGAATATTGACGTTTTGATTATTTTTGTTAATTGTTGAACCCGATAGTGTTATATGTTAGGCCGTTAAATAATTAGGCAAACGGTAGGTCGGGGTAGGCAAATTTAGAAATTGTGTTTTGGTTGAATGTTGGAATGTGCATGCGAATGTTTCTTTCTAATTTATCATATTTAATTCAAATGTATTCATTTAGCCGGGGAATGCCCCGAGATGCATTGTATTTATTCATCGGGGAATGCCCCGACGTATTATGTTGGCGAAAGATGTTCGTGATGAAGGCCCGAGGAATCGGGTAAAAAATTGGAGCATAGTTTAGGATTAGTTTAGAATATGATTTATATTTTTGCATTTTTCTACTTTGGATTGTATAATTGGACTGGACACTAAATTTTGAATTATTTTATTTTGTTTGTTTGCTTGATTGTTTTTGCTTGCTCTGTGTAGTTTATGCACTTGTAATGCCAAAGTTAGTCGATACGCTCTATCAAGAGACCGTGGTCGAACCACGGGATCGAGGAGTGTCTAACACCTTTCCACCGATCAACAGAATTCCTTAGCCGAAATCTCTGTTCGCGGATCAGTTTTAAAGAGTCAAAACTGTTTTGAAAAAGGATATCCAAGGGTGACTTGGCACACCCGATTCAAGCCAAGTGGTGACTCTGAGTTTTGAATATAAAAAGTCTTTTTCGAAATAAATCTTCATTTTGTCACTTCAATAATAAAAACCCTTTTGAAACATAAAATATAATTCTTTTGGAGTAAAAAAAGGGGTGTGACAGCTCTGGTGACTCTGTTGGGGAATCTAACTTTTCAGAATTCGAGCTATTTTTGGAGTCGTATCGGCTTTGTTTGGCATTACGAGTGTATAAGCATTGTTTGTGATTTTGTTTGTGTTATTGTTTTCATTTTTGTGCATTTTTCATGCTCTTTGTTTATATTATTTATCCTATGTGTTACCGCTTTTATATCTGTCATCATGTGTCTATCCCCAGGCCTTCTTTCTGCAATAAGTCCATAGTACACGTGTTGTACACGACCTCTAGTTGAGTCACCCTTATTTTAGGGGGGGAGCCGTCGGTGTTATGGAGTAGGTGGAAAGCTGTCGCAACCACTATCGACCATACGCTCCCCCGAACAACCTTGTTAGTGAACCCCACCGTAGGTCAGCCTTTAGGTCATGCTTATGTGTATTATATTGAGACCTAGCGGGGCCCACTTGGTCCTTTGTAGAAGACTCACCTCTAACGCATCCCTATGTGCTTAATGTTGTATCTTTGAGGGTAATGGGGTCATTTGACGGACTGATTTGGGGAAAACATGTGTTAGAAGTAAGGTGCGTAGGCAAGAACTGTTGAAAAAATAGAGAAAAAAAGTGAAGTGAGTCGAAAAGAAGAAAAAAAAGAGTGTCGTAGATTTTAGTGTTCTTTATGGCTTTTGTTTTTCACAATTCAAAAATTCAAAAAGATTTCTTTAGTTTTTGCACTCATTCTTTCAAAAACCAAAACATCAAAAGATTTCTCACTTTGTCTCCTTTAGCATGCATTCATAATTCAAAATTTTGAAAAAAGATTTTTTTTAGTAGTTTTTGTAAAAGAAAATGAAAAATGGTAGAAGTTTTGTTCATTTCATATAATGAAAATACCAAAAAGATTTTCCTTCATAATTGTTGGTGTCAGTTTAATTGAAGTGTCTATTTAAAAAAAAAACCCAAAAAGATTTTATTCGTTTGTCTTTGGTTGTGTTCCTTATGTTAGGGTCAATCTGTTAGTTAATCGTTAATTGTCCAATCTGGACGAACTACGCATCCCTGATTCTCCTCTTTCGGGAGTGAGATACGTAGGCAGTCTATTATTGGTTCGGGGATCTTATTTGAAAAATCCAAAAATATTTCTTCACTCTCCATTTAGAGTAGGAGTTTCATATACGTCTTTAAAAGAAAACTACAAAAAGATTTTCCTTTAATAGGTTCAAGTTTCATTTTCACATGAAATTCAAAAATCGAAAACCCAAAAAGATTTTTCTTTGGTAATCACAGGTTTCATTTTGTATAGAGATTTAAACCTAAAAAAAATGTAAAAAGATTTTTGTCAATTCTTTTGACACTTTATTTCAAGAAAGGAAAAAGAGTTTAAATTGCCATTTTGGAAAAACTTCACGAACTACGCACACCTGATTCTCCTCTTTCAAGAGTGAGATACGTAGGCGCCCTTCTTGGGTTCGGTGATCTTTTCAAAAAAAAAAAGAGGTTTTGAAAAACTGTTGAACTCTAACCATTTGCTATCTCTTGTCCAGTTAGTTTAAGGTGGTTGGTTTGTGGCATTTTGGCTGGTCCTTCCTATTGCTCCAAGTCACAGAGGAAGTTATGGCCAACAAGGATACCGAGTTAGTTGTCACTAATCAGATAGGGAGTTCGGGGAATGAGAATGTAGGAGATAATGAAGAGATTCAGAAATTAAGGAGGCAAATAATAGAAATGCATCGAGCTTGGGCTAATGGGTTTCCGCCTCCTCCAGTTCCCACTGATAATCTGGAATATCTTTCTAGCTTGCCTCCCGTGTCACATGCACAATTTCCCATTTTTGTTGATATGCCACAACATGCATCAGGATCGACTCTGGGGCAACAATATCCAACCACTTCCAATGTTCATTTCCTCACTCCCCAATATAAGACTACCACATACTCGACTCCAGCTGCTGTTCATGCTTTTGCGGTGCCACCCCCACCTGAAGCTCCTACTTTTGATGTTCATCCACAAGTTGTGCCTCCCTACTCTACAAGAGATCCTGCATTGAATATTTTTAGTGATCAACATTATGCTCTCGATCCCACATTTAAGTCGACTGGTCCTTACGATTGCCCTCAACCGCTTGAATTTCCTCCTAACACTGAGAAGCCTGTTATGACAGAAGAACAAGAGGAAATAGCCAGAAAATTGAGAAGTTTGGAACTGACTATGAAAAACTTGCAAGGACTTGGGGGTACAAAAGTGTCTCATATAAAGATCTGTGCATGTTTCCAGGTGTACAACTTCCTTTTGGTTTTAAAATGCCGAAGTTTGAGAAGTATGATAGACATGGCGATCCTGTAGCACATTTGAGATGCTATTGCAACCAGCTAAGGGGTGCTGGAGGGAAGGAAGAATTACTCATGGCATATTTTGGTGAGAGTCTTTCAGATCTAGCTTCAGAATGGTTTGTTGACCAAGACATCGACAAGTGGAACAACTGGGATAACCTTGCTAATGAATTCGTGTAACAATTTCAATACAATATGGAGTTGATTACTGACGAAAAATCTCTGACTAATATGAAGAAAAAGATTACTGAAACTTTCAGAGAGTATGCGATTAGATGGCGTGAACAAACTGCTAGGGTGAAACCGCCAATGAAAGAAAGTAAGATAGTGGAGGTATTTATTCAAGTGCAGGATGATACATATTATCAACACTTGTTACCTGCATTAGGTAAGCCATTTATTGAGGTCCTCAAAATAGGGGAGATGATAGAGGATGGAATTAAGACCGGTCGCATTGTGAGTTTTGCAATATTGAAAGCGACTACTCAAGAAATTCAAAAAGGTTTGGGAAGTTTTGGAGGAAAGAAGAATGAGAAAGATGCGTCTGCCATTATAGTTGGAAAACAGGCACGGGTAAGAGGACCATACCATCGATACCCACGGGCTCAAACCCAAGTTTTTGGCCAAGTTCCACAGAATCTTTCCCAAAATCCATTATATTTCATTCCCCCATCTCCATATCAAGTGTATAATGTGCAACCATATGTTCAACCCCCATCTTACCCACACTGGCGCGTGCCAACTCTGTCGAGTTATCCTCCATCTCCACATACATACCGAAGCCCTTCTAGGTCTGGTTTTGAATTTAAGCCAAATAATGAAATGAGACAGAAGTCGAATGATAACTTCACACCGATTGGAGAGTCGTATGCAAGTTTATTCCGGAGATTGGTACAACAGGACATGATCACTCCTCTCCTTGGGTATACTCCTGACCCACATTCAAGAAGTTTTGATCCTAATATACGATGTGTATATCATTATGATGTTCAGGGTCACAGTATTGAAGATTGTCGTGCTTTGAAAAGAGAAATTGAAAAGATGATTCAAGATAAATCAATCATGGTACAGAACATTGACAGTGATGAGTGCTCTAGTCATGCTGATATGCAAACCAGTGGCTAAGATGTCAGGCAGAGCAATTGAGAAGTCACCTGTCTCCTTACTAGGAAGAGGTCTGGTATTTTGTTTTGTTTTATTTCCTGCTATCCGAATTATTTCAGGGTTGTAGTTCGGGATCTATCTTGTTTTGTCCTTTTGTTGTTTATGTTCAAACCCTTCTATCTTTTGTTTCAATGAAATGAAGTGTCCCATTTTTCTTTATTTTAATTATGTGTTATTTGTTTTTTTTTTTTATACAGTACATTTTATGTTGACTCTAGTGATATGACATGCTTGTGGAATTTTCAGCCAGATCTTAAAGTCCAATTTAACCATGAAATATTAAATTAGAGGGTTAAGGTGAGAAAAAACATCTGAGAAAAATTGATAGAGTGTTGACACATTTGGTAATCATGTTGAAGCCTTCTTTCAAAATTAAAGCAATTATTTTGAGAATCACAAGAATAACTTGGTCATCAATTGAAAAACAAAGCTCAATTAGGTCAAATAGCGGATGTGTGCTCCCGAGGAACAGAACAAAAATCAACTCCATGAAAGCATGAGTCATTCAATGTGAGGGATGTACAACAAAGGTGGAGTTGTATGTTCGACAAGTGTAAAAGAAGAGGTGACACATATGCTCGGGGCAAGTTAGTATTGTAAAACATGTCATAAGTGATATTGATTGTGTACTTTCACATTGCATGCTATGTACTAGCATCTTCAAGGATTGATATGACGAAGGTATTTTATTCTGCTATCCATATATTGTGTCATCCGTTGTGTACCCCATTTGAGCCTTAGTTTTATTTTCTTTCATACCCCTCTTTTGGAATCAAGATACAGTCAACAAAGCTCAAAAGATAAGTGTCGAGCAAAAGAATAGAGTCAAAAGTTTCAAAAAAAAAGTGTCAAAAAGAAGGAAAAGAAAAAGTGTCAGGTAAAATAGAATCAGAAAAAAAAAATCAGAATCAGGCAAAAGAACAAGCTGCCAGAACTACGCGTGACCTGATTCTCATCTCTCAGGGGTGAGATACGTAGGCTGCCCTACTAAGGGTTCGGTCCAACCAAATAAATAATTTAGAATTGCCCAGTCAAAAGAAACTGGGGCATGAGGTAATCCTCATTGTTTGAGTCGATTCCAAAAGTTGTAAGTCCCACCTAAGACTGTCTAACGGGCCGGGCCGGTTCAACCCGGAACCGGCCCTCTCATTCTTACCGGGTTCCGGGCCGGTTACGGGCCGGGTTTGGCCTTAACCGGTCCGGGCCGGGCCGGGCTGCACAGTAAAAATATTAAAACCCACCCGGAACCGGCCCACTTAACCCAATCCGGTCAAACCCACTAAAACCCGGTCAAACCCGGTCAAACCCGGTTAAAAACCGGTCAAATATACACTATATACGCTATATACATAATATATACATTAAATATACACTTTTATAGAAGATATATACACGTGTATACATTAAATATACACTTGTATAGAAGATATTAAAATTATAAATCGTTAAATAAAAAAAAATAAAAAACAACGACTATACGTTAAATATACACGTCTATAGAAGATCTATTAACATTCATACACTCTATTCTATGTATATGTAATACTTTAAATGAGATATACTACAAATATATACATTACAATATATATTTGTATAGTTATATACTAATTTATAAAACATATACACATGTATACGTTAAATATACATGTCTATAGAAGATCTATTCACATATATACACTCTATTCTATGTATAGGTAATACTTTAAATGAGATATACTACAATATATATACATTACAATATATATTTGTATAGTTATATTCTAATTTATAAAATATATACACATATATACGTTAAATATACACGTCTATAGAAGATCTATTAACATTCATACACTCTATTCTATGTATATGTAATACTTTAAATGAGATATACTACAATATATATACATTACAATATATATTTGTATAGTTATATACTAATTTATAAAACATATACACATGTATACGTTAAATATACATGTCTATAGAAGATCTATTCACATATATACACTCTATTCTTATGTATAGGTAATACTTTAAATGAGATATACTACAATATATATACATTACAATATATATTTGTATAGTTATATTCTAATTTATAAAATATATACACATATATACGTTAAATATACACGTCTATAGAAGATCTATTAACATTCATACACTCTATTCTATGTATATGTAATACTTTAAATGAGATATACTACAATATATATACATTACAATATATATTTGTATAGTTATATACTAATTTATAAAACATATACACATGTATACGCTAAATATACATGTCTATAGAAGATCTATTCACATATATACACTATATACGCTATATACACAATGTATACATTAAATATACACTTCTATAGAAGATATATACACCTGTATACATTAAATATACACTTCTATATAAGATATATAAACATATACACATGTATACATTAAATATACACTTGTATAGAAGATATTAAAATTATAAATCGTTAAATAAAAAAAAATAAAAAACAACGACTAAGGAGTGAATGAATTTGTGGAATTTTATTGATTGCAAAATGATCCAAAATTTATAATTTACATGAATGAAAAATCTATAAATTATGCATCATTTTTTCCAACTCATTCATGTTAATATTAATTGGAACTTGCATAGGGTAGTCGAAGTCAACGGGGGAAAAACCCTGCATTGGACTTGATTCTGCTGAGTTCTCCCGTGAAGTCATAATTTCTTCAAGTTTGAGGTCGTCGTTGGGCTCTGGTTCCATTCCTTGGTTTCTTCTTTCTGCTCTAATCCAATCTCTGAGGCAAACTAAAACATTCATTGCGTTGCTTCCCAATGAGTGTCGGTTGTCTCCAAGCTGCTGTCGTCCCTGACTGAAGGCGCTCTCTGATGCAACGGTTGACATAGGAACATTCAAGATATCTCTGGCTAATCTTGAAAGTACAGGATATTGTGATTCATTATTCCTCCACCAATCCAGCGTGTTGATCCGTCGTCTGCGATCCTCTGGTGGCGTCCGCAGATAATATTTTAGCTCTTCCCGATAAGTTGATGTGTAAGCTCTCTCATCCACACTGTTCCAACAAGTTAAATCATAAAACGAATCAGGAAAACCACTATGTGCCGGCCTTTTAGAAGCTGATGGCTCCTCGGGAGGATGAGGAGCGACAGTTGGAGTGATATTTGTAGGTACGGCTGAATCAAATAAATCAGCATAGTGATTATATAATTTTTCTATATAATCTTTTGCATCAGCCGTAGCCGTCCACAAATCAGGTTGTATTTGTTCAGAATCATGGTTAGTATTTATTTCTAAGTTAGTATAAATAAGAGTACTAAAGTGACACATATGATTATATTTCATGCACGGATTTAACATAGCAGCAACCAAGTAAATAGGGGGAATCGGGAAGAAATATTTTTTAAATTTCGTAAACATAGCGCCAACAGCTTCTTTATAACCTTCTTTATCTTTATATTGTCGGAGCAAACCAGAAATATCGGCTATATATGCCAAAATATTACAAACAGTAGGATAATATGCACCGGAAAATTCAACCGTAGCTACATAAAATTTTTCTAAGAACTTAACAAGATCATTAATTATAACCCAATCAGAATTATGTAGCATGCAATCAGCAGAATCAGCAAATGAACCACAATGTTGGTTAAAAGCTAGTGTAATAGGAATTCTATATTTATAACAAGTTTTTAAAAATTCATACGTAGAATTCCATCTAATATCAATTTCCTCAGGCATCAAAATCGGTGCAAGTCCATTTTCTTGACATTTAACTTTAAATTCTTTAATTCTAGATCTACGATTATTTCCTTGAATAAAACCAACAGCAAGACGAATTTTTTCAATATAAACCTCAAAAAAGTCAAGACCATCTTTTACAATTAAATTATATATATGACATGCACACTTAACATGAAAAATTTCAGGAAAGGGCGGAGATAGCGTAGATTTTATTTTTGTTATAGCAGTCTTGTTGTTAGAAGCATTATCAAAAGCAATACATAAAATTTTATTTTCTATACCATAATATCCGGCAATTTTAATAATAGAATCAACAATAAATTGTCCAGTATGTTTCCGATCTTCATCATATAAAAAAGCAAGAATACGTTTTTGCATTATGAAATTACTATCCATCCAATGACAAGTAACGGTTAAATAATCATTTTTATTTACAGCACGACCAAGATCGGAAGTTAGGGACAATCTACATTGAATATTTTTTAAGAATGTTGATAAATAAAAACAATATTGTGAATGGAGTCTAAAAATATCAGACCGACAAGTAGTTCTAGGAATACCATTAAACATAGGATTATAAATTGCTTGTATATAACGAATAAAGGCATCAGAAGAAGGAAAACTAAAAGGCAAACAACCCACAGCTACCATTTTAGCTATTTCTTCTCTGTCCCTCAATTTATTATACTTTTTCGCTACTTGACCGGTTGTTGGGTCCATTCTAGTTTGCGTTGACCCACCAACATCCCCACCACCTTTTGCAATATTCAACTCTCTAGTGTGATCTTCAGCTATATGTCTCATTAACGTACCCGTACCCCCTTGCTTACCGCCACTTCTATGCTTATATTTTTGTTGACAAATATTGCACTGCACCTCAATATCTGATATACGTTCAAAAAATTGCCATGCAATACTAGTTCTTTTACGGGGTTTTGGGGCACTGGGAGGACGGGAAGGGAGATTAACTGATTCAGATCTAACGTTAGCATGTCCTACTGCGGGTGTTTCAGCAATATTTTCATCATCTTCGTCTACATTAACTGCATCTACTTCATTTTCTTCTTCTATACCGTAATTTTCCTGAAATTCTACATAATCCATATCGTGAGCACCTACACCTATTTCTTCCTCAAAAGGTGTACCAAGCGGTACCGGAGGCGAAGTCACACGGGTATATCTATTACTTGAACTACCTCTACCGCTAGTAATTCGCTTTTTACTACCACTACCGCTTCCGGGACAAAAATTTCTAACACCTTTAGTAGCGAGGTTTTTTAATTTATCCATAATATAAATTAAATTAAACTAAAAATATTCAAAATACACAAATATAATAAAATTAAATATTAAACAATTAATACAATAAATAAAAATTAAACGTAAGAGATGGAACGACAATACCAAATTTTGGAAGTATCCGAAGATTGCGACTTTAGAAACTTCCGCTCGTACTTTGTAAACGAAAAATTAAAAATTTAAATTGAACACTTTAAGAAATTAAATATATTGAATATTTGAGAATTGAGAATTGAGATTTGAGAGAGAATGAGATTTGAGAGAGAATGAGATTTGAGAGAGTGAAAAATTGTGTGAGAAATGATTTGAAGTTGTAGGGTATTTATAGATTTATTTTGGGGATTAAAAAATATTTTTTTTTTTTTTTTTTTTTTAAGTTAATGGGCCCAAACTAGCCGTTTGGACCCAAAAACGGTAATATAGCCGTTGGGCCAACGGCTAGTTTGGCCCAATATTTTTTTTTTTTTTTTTTTTAATTCCGGGCCGGTTCCGGGCCGGTTAACCGGCGGGCCTGGACCGGGTTGGTCCGGGCCGGGTTAACCGGGCCCAGTTTAAAAAAAAAACCGGACCGGAACCCGGAACCCTAAAGCCCTAGGGCTTACCGGGCCGGGTCAAACCGGTCCGGTTTGATATGTAGGGCCGGTTCGGGCCGGTTCGGGCCGGGCCAGCCCGGCCCGTTTGACAGGTTTAGTCCCACCCAATAAACAATTTAGAGTCATCCACTTCAAGTGTCGTTTGGGCCCCATACCATCCTTTCTTTCTAACCCTATCCAAAAAGCCAAGTTACAACCAAAGAAAGATCTTCAAATCAATCTTTGAGAATGTTATGACTAAGCATGCAATGGATGCGATGACGTATTTTGGTAACTACTTGTCTTCCTCGGCGTAAAGAATCAGGAGAGAGATAAAAATGAGAGAGTCTTATCGGTGAAAACCCTCACGGGCACCGTAAAATGATGGTGAGCTGAGAGAGATAATAATGAGAGAGTCTTATCGGTAAAAACCCTCACAGGCATTGTAAGACGACGGTGAGTTGAGACAAATGAAAATAAGAGAGTCTCATTGGTGAAAAACCCTCACAGACACCATAGGGCAATGGTGAGCTAAAAAAAATGAGGGGGGCTTGTTGGAAAAAACCTTTCAAGGCGCCACTAGCCGAATGAGGTCTTAAATGCAATTGACCTAAGAAAGCAACTCAATTTTGAGGTCATTAACTCAATAACAATTGGTAGAAGGTTTTGGATGGAAAGATCAGGTAGTTTAATCCGATATGTATGGTATAATCATTAGAGTTGATTGTCATTTCAGATAAATTTTTCATTTCTTTGTTTCAAACGGGGACATTCATTGTCTTTTCTTTCTTCTCTTTATTTTTATTTTGTTTTCTTGAGTCAGTGGTCCAAATAAAAGTCATTGTCATTTTTCTCTTGTCTTTGAGTCAAGTCCATATCAAAACAAGTGAGAAAAGATTTCAAAACTAGCTACCGGCTTCTTCAATTGCACAAAGCAAGATAAAAGGCCAACATATGAAAGAGACATGATTGTGAGCTGAAATAAGGCATGCAAAAAGTTTTGTCAACCGACAAGTCTGGGAACTCACGGAAATACCAATGTTCAAAGGGTTTATCTGAGAAGCATGACAAAGCAGAAATACTGTGTTTGTTTCAGAGTCACTCTTAATAATCCGAGTTCGGATCAATGATACAACAAGTCAATGACATATGCTAAGGGTTGAAAGCAAGATTAATGTGACAGGGGCAAGAGCGATTGCCACGAAAGCCAAAGCCACAAACCATCCACCATGTTTTTAAACTAACAAGTTTTCTTTGTATGAAACAGGAACACATGCTACGTTCGAATCAAGGATTTCAAAGCCTAAACATCAAAGGCCGTAACATTCTCACTTTTTCAAATGCAACAGGCAATATTGCTGCAGATATTTGATATTCAAAGCCATGGAGACACACTTCCTTGTTTGGGTAATTCCAGCAACATTTGTGAGGAAATGCACTTCCTAGTTTGGTAATTCAAGCAACATTTGTAAGGAGACACACTTCTTTGTTGGAAAATTCAAGCAACATTTGTAAGGAGACATACTTCCTGGTTTGGGCAATTCGAGCAACATTTGTAAGGAGATGCACTTCCTTAATTCAAACGCTATCATAAGGAGACGCATTTCCAAAGGAGACACACTTCCTTGTTTGGTAATTCAAGTGCTATCATAAGGAGACACACTTCCAAAGGATACACACTTCTTTGTTTGGTAATTCAAGCGATATTTTTAAGGAGACGCACTTCTTTATTTGTGTAATTCAAGCGACATTTGATAAGGATACGCACTTTCTTGTTTGGGTAATTCAAGCAACATTTGTAAGGAGACATACTTTCTTGTTTGGACAATTCAAGCAACATTTGTAAGGAGACACACTTCCTGCTTTGGGCAACTCGAGCAACATTTGTAAGGAGACACACTTCCTTATTTTGTTAATTCAAGCGCTATCATAAGGAGACACACTTCCAAAGAAGACACACTTCCTTGTTTGGTAATTTAAGCGCTATCATAAGGAGACACACTTCCAAAGGAGATGCACTTACTTGTTTGGTAATTCAAGCGGTATTTGTAAGGAAACATACTTCCTTGTTTGGGTAATTCAAGCAACATTTGATAAGGAGACACACTTCCTTGTTTGGGTAATTCAAGCAACATTGGTAAGGAGATGCACTTCCTTGTTTGAGTAATTCAAGAGACATTTGTTAGGAGACGCACTTCTTTGTTTTGATAATTCAAGCGACATTTGTAAGGAGACACACTTCCTTGTTTAGTTAATTCAAGCAACATTTGTTAGGAGACGCACTTCCTTGCTTGGGCAATTCGAGCAATATTTGTAAGGAGATGCACTTACTTATTTGGTTAATTCAAGAAACATTTGTGAGGAGACACACTTCCTTGTTTGAGTAATTCAAGCAACATTGGTAGGGAGACACACTTCCTTGTTTTGGTAATTCAAGCGAAATTGGTAAGGAGATGCACTTCCTTGTTTTGATAATTCAAGCAACATCGGTAAGGAGATGCACTTCCTTGATTGGGTAATTCGAACTTTGCTTTTTGGGTAATGCACTTCCTAACTTAAGTCTTGATTCCTAGTAGATGTACCTCCTAGTCGAGTCAGTCCCCTTGATTTTTAGAAAATGCACTTTCTAGTCGAGTTATTGCACTTAATACTTAGGAGACACACTTCCTTGCTAGTTTTCATTTCTTAGGTGACACACTTTTTAACTTAAACTTGTATCTCTAGAAGACGCATTTTCTAGTTAGAATCCCTCACTTTAATTCTTAGGAGACTCACTTCCTAGTCTTGGTTATTCAATTTTACTCTCAAGAGATGCATTTCTTGGTCAGAGTCTTGATTTATTATTGCAACATACAAATAGGTATGATGTGACTTTTCCAAAAGTCTTCTGATGATAAACTGGGGCAAAAAATTCAATTTCTGTTTTTGAAACTTTACTTTTCTGGCAAATAAAACTTCTTTATAATAATATATGTTTGGGATAATTTTCTTTTTAGTTTTGATGTGATTTCAGGAGCCTGCCTGAAGCATATGGTGAATAAATGAAAAATCAAGCAACAAGGTGAAGAAATTGAAAGTTAAACAGGTTGATGAAATAGCAAGTCAGGAACCCGCCTGGAGAATAGGGTGAAGAAATTAAAAGTTAGGCAACAAGTCAAAGAAATTGCAAGTCAGGAGCCCGCCTGAAGAATTGGGTGATGAAACTCAAGTCAAGAGTCCAAAAGAAGCTGCGTAGATAGGATTTTGTAATTTCATTTATGTTTTAACTTGTAATTTTCATTTTTGATGTAATGACAGAGCCGCGGACCAGAACCTCGATGGAACCTCACTCGACTTTCCAACTCGGTATTGTCCTTTTCTTTCAAGTCTTTTGAAATACCCGTCACTTGATTCCTTCATAACTTGGGTAGGTAGGATTTCCTAAGTCAGAACTCGGTTGTCCTTCTTTCTTTTGTTTCTTTCTTTGAATAATGGCCGGGTCAAAGTTCTGTCTCGTTGTCTACTTCTTTGTCTGAAAATACTTCGTGTTTATATTCAAAAGGGGCATGATGTAGACACCTAATTTTTTCCCTCCCGAACACCCATTTTATCCATTTTTAGCTCACCTCACCACGTGCCCTCACCCACGTGATTACATCCCACAAAAATACAAAAATAACAATCCCTAACTAATTTTATCTTATCCTAACAACCTACCCAATCAAAATAAACCACATCACACCCACCTCACTACCCCACCTCACTACCTCACTACCCTACCCCTTACTTGACCCCATCACGTTTCTTTTCTATTTTTCTTGGATTATATATATACACAAAAGAAATACAGTAAATAGGGGGGGGGGGGAGATCAGCAACATATAGCTGAGACTATGTCTGAGACTGTGGGAGGTATCATCTAACCGACATTCTCCAACTTGAGCTAATCGAGGTCCAACCTGTAACCCCAGTTAGAAGGGTATTAATACCATGCCACGAGTACTAACGCTGGCTGTATGGATCCACTAAACTGATATCATATCCAAAGGACTAAGGGTGTTAAGCCCGAACTAATTGGTGACCCCTGCGAGATAGTCAAGCCTAATCTGATGGTTGACTACTCATATCCTACACTGGCTACGTAGTTCTGGAGTATAGGGACTGCTACTAACGACTCTGCCTATCTGATGGGTAAGCCGCCATCCCTACACTTGCTCGGTGCTAAATCCTACTCCCAATTGAATGACACTAAAATGCTAGACTATTCTGAGTTTAACTGTCTGTTCTGATAATGCTCATGATATAATCCGAAGTTATTATGAATATACTAAGACAACATTAAGTAAATAGCTATGGTTTTGGGTATTCAAAACCCCTAGGATCGGCACTTATTATCAAACACTTATAGTTCATGGTTTAAAATAATCATAGAATTACTAAAGGACCGACATAATTGACATGAAATTATCATGGAAAACACTAAGTCATGATTTAATTCAATAAATAATAACACTAAAACATGAGGAATCGAATAACAACAATGACTTCATTAAAACATGGTATTAAGTCAAAGTTCATGGAGATTAATGGATGAAATCATGATTTAAAATCAAATAACTTTAAAAAAATCATAAATTTATAATTAAAAAGGTTACTTGAGCTCCATGGATGAAAGGAATCCGTGGATTAACATCTAACATACCTGATATGATGAATTTGGAAGGATTAATGGAGAGTTCTTGAGATTTGACCTTGATTCTTAAGAGCTAGGGTTTCTTGTTCTTGAAAAAAAGGGTTTCTAATTTGAGAGAAAGTGAATAATGATGAGTATTTAGGTAAATTAGGGGTTAAATTTTGTGTTTAAGGCGAGTTTAGGGCTTAGAAAAAAGACCCAAATACCCTTAAACAAATTTAAAAACACAAGATGAAAACTGAAATCTCAATTTTTGGCCTTGGCGCGACGCGATAGTCGCGCCAAGACACTGGAAAAGGGACAACTGGGACCTGGACAAACCCCGTGATAGGACACCATCGCGGTAAGCCTGTGGGTGCCTATTTGGCCATCTCTGCGACGCGCCATGATCGCGGAAGCCCACTGGAAATTACCAAATGGGAAATTGACCTATGGCGCGACGCGCCAAAATTGCGATACCTCACTGGAAATTGACAATTGCTATCTTGAATCTCTCCGCGATGCGCTGATGGGTCAAATGGCGATGTTTAACGACTGAAACTTAAAATCTCTATTACTTATTACCCGGTTATCGGATTTGGGCGAATTTTATATCGTTGAAAAGTTAATTCAATTTCCTACGCAATGACAGACTCTAAACTAAAATAATGAGCATTTTTGAAATTTTATATATGCATTCTCATGCACTGGGGCTTAGATTATGCTAGGGAAATACGGAGTGTTACACCTATCACTCAATTTTGAAAGAAAGAGAAGTTTACCCTCGACAGGAGTTTAGAAATATACCAAAGGTGAAGCTGAAACTAAAATATCCGAAAATACCCACATGCCTTCTAACAGGGGTGTGGTTGGATGGTGGTGGAGATCATCCTTTAGCTCATGTCTAAAGAGTTTGACGTCTCTCTCTAGACTATGTCCCGTTTTACTGGTAAAAAAGAGTTTCACGTTGTGCTGCATCCTTTTTGGAGTCGTCCATACCTATGGTTTTAATTTTGAGATTTTCATCCTCTCGAAAGGGGTGTATATTTTTTTTTTTTTACTATATCTCCTCGTGAGTTGTTGCCTAAAAAGAAAAGTCATCCTTTCATGTACCTGTTTGGCAGGAAATAATATACAATAACAGACATAACCTCCCTTTTGGTTGTTGCATACTTATCTTATTTGTCGATTGAATATGTCTTCAAAGTGGGGTGACCCTTTTGGACACCGACGACACTTTATGCGAAACGGTCCCTGCAACCGTATAATTTTTATGCTGAAGTGAACCATTTTGATTTCCTGTGATAACCTTTCTGGTTATTGACAATAATTCTTTGCATATGATCTCGGGTAAGTCTTGAACATCTTTGTATCGATACGACTTATAGATTTCTTATGAATTGCTAATCTTTGGATAATCTTGCGCATTATTTGATGTTGGATATGAGGTGATTTACAAATATCCTTTGAACTATTAGCCTTTAGGTAATTCTTCACATTATCTGACCTTGGATAGGAGATGGCTTACAAATATCCCTCCAATCGCTAGTTCTCAAGTATTCCTGTACATCATCCAACCTTGGGTACATTATGACTTATTGATATCTCTCAAATTGGTAGTCTTTGGGCAATCCTACATATAATCGATCTTGGATATGACACAGCTTATAGAGAACCCTTGGACTTATCAATTTGATAATCTTGCATATTCTCCGGTAAGGATTTAGTTGCGACTTATGGATAACCTTCGAACTATCAATTTTTGAGTAACCCTGCACACTATCCAGTTAGAATGTTGTTGTTGCTTACGGATGACCAATGGGATATCAAATCATAGGTAATATTGCACACTATCCTATTTCTAATAATACGGCTTATAAATGACCTTCAAATTGTCAATTTTTAGGAAATCTCATATATCACCCGTCTTCAGATAGTGACTTAAAGACATCTCTTCAAATGTTTCTTGATGCATTCAAATACTGATAAAATCATAAGATACCCTCAATGCCAGTGTATGCTATCTCGTGTGTCAACAGATATTAAATGCTAATGATATCTTGGACGCCTACGCATGCTATCTCGCGTGTCAACGGATGTTAAATACTGATGATATCCTCGATGCCATCATATGATATCTCGTGTGTCAACAGATATTAATGATGATGATATCTTCGACGTTAACGTATGTTATCTCATATGTCAATAAATATTAGATATTGATGATATCCTTGACGCTAGCATTTGTGTCTCACGAGTCAATAAATATTAGATGTTGATGATATCCTCGACGTCTGCATATGCTATCTCACATGTCAATGGATGATAAATTCTGATGATATCCTCAACGCCAATACATGATATCTCGCATGTCAATAGATATTGATGATGATGATATCCTCAACGCCAGTGTATGCTATCTGGCATGTCAACAGATATTAGATGCTAATGATATCCTTGATGCCAGTGTTTGTGTCTCGCGTGTCAACATATATTGGATGCTGATGATATCCTCGATGCCAGCGTATGCTATCTCATGTGTCAACTGATATTAAATACTGATGATATCCTCGACGCCAGCGTATGCTATCCGCGTGTCAATAGATATTGAATGTCCTCTTGGCGATGAAATGATATGCAATGACCCTCTTGGCAATGGAATGAGATGGAATGGCCTTCTTGGCAGTGAAAATAATTTCTCCTGAGTCCGTTTGTCTGCATTCTTGCTTTATGTGTATACATGTACTCAAGGTAGACAGTTAGTAGACACAAAGTTTCTTTCGCCCGCGACTATTTTTTAGAAAAATTCTAAGTACAAGATTTATAAAAAAGATAAGGTGCCTTTGTTTGTCCTTCATTGTCTCAAGGGATGAGATAGATAATTCAAAAGGTCTTTGATAAATGGGTATTAACTTATCTTTGGGGATACTCGGAAATACCATTCTTGAGCATCATATTCTCTGGTGTGGCTCCCAACTTGCTTGAGGATTTTCGGAAAAAGACTCTTATTTTTGTGTATTGATCCTTGCATCCACAGAAAAATGATTAGTTTTGAGTAAAAATACTCATTCTTGACCTCCTTCGATCCTCGGTTTACTCCTCGCCATCTTTTGGGTACTCCGTTATGTTAGGACTTTCTCCTTGATTCCCCGTCCCAATAGATACCTAGGCAATCACTATGTAAAAGATTTGTATAGATTTTTGAAAGTAGTCTTAATTTTATAAAATAGTTTCAAAAATTTCTGTAAAAGCTTTAGAAAATCTCTGCCAGTCATGTCATGTACAAGCTCGATGAACGTCTTCCTCTTGGTTCTTACTATGTCTGATATTTGATGGAGGATTGCTAGGGATTCAACATCGTTGAGGCTCTCTATCAGAAGTTCTATCATAGCTGGAGATTTAGTCTATCTAGACTTTATCGCAATTGGTGATTTCCCAAACTTGACTTTGACCTCTGATGTTGGGGGATTTGAAAAATATCCCAATATATTAGTGAAGATTTTGAGGCCCTCCTCAAAATTTCTTCCCTAGTTTAGAGTTGTTTGAGACGATCTTAGCTCGAGAGGATCCAAAATTTTTGTTAGTCTTCGTTCTCTTTGTTTGATGATGATCTTCCTCTTGTGAATTTTTGAGATTCCTTCTTGAAAATTCTGCCCCAGTTTCCATTTCCTGGGGTTATATGACCGAGCCGTTGAGGTGTCTACGTATTTCGTTGAAGCAGAAATTAGGTCAAACGTAGTTTAGGACTACGCTAGGGACATATAAAATTCTAATGGGTTGACCGAAGCCGACATATGCCACCTACGTATCTCATTCTTGAGAATTCAGGTCATCATATAGTTCATACATAAAAGGAAGGGATAAATTATCCTAAGGGATTGACCGAAGTAGACATAGGCCGCCTGTGTATCCCTTTCTTGCAAATTCAGGTCAAACATAGTTCGTACATAAAAGGAAAGGGATTCTAGACAATTACACATCACAAAACAAATACTATTATAAAGGCGATTACAAACAAAGGAAATAAAAGTTAAAACATCTTTCAAACATAGTATCTTTTTATCACATCAGAATTGATTGGTTTGGTCCACTCTTAGCCATCCGTCTCTGATAGAATCAGAGAACCTTCGGATAGCACCTTGCAAACTATGTATGGTCCTTGCCAATTTGGAGCAAACTTGCCCTTGTACTTTTCTTGGTAAGGGAATATGCGTTTGAGAACCAATTGCCCAACTTCAAATGTTCGAGCTCTTACTTTCTTGTTGAAGGAACGAATCATCCTGTGCTGATACATCTGACCATGACATACAACAATCATTCTCTTTTCATCAAGAAACATGAGTTGTTCATAGCGAGCGTGAATCCATTCTTCGTTACTTAGTCTAGCTTTTTGAATAATCCTGAAGGAAGGTATCTCAACCTCAACAGGTATCACAACTTCATTCCCATAAACAAGTAGATAAGGAGTCACCTTGGTGGAGGTTCGAACTGTTGTATGATACCCTAGTAGAGCATAGGGCAACATCTCATGCCATGAATTATCATTTTCGACCATCTTCCTTAAGATCTTCTTGATATTCTTCTTGGCGGCTTCCACGGCTCCATTCATCTGTAGACGATATGCGGTCAAGTTGCGATGAATAATTTTGAACTGATCACAAATCTCATTCATCAAGTGACTATTCAAGTTTTCCCCATTATCAGTAATGATCGATTCTGGCTCTCCAAATTGGCAAATGAAGTTATTTCTGACAAAATCTGCAACCACTTTCTTGGTGACGACTCTATAAGAAGAAGCTTTAGCCCACTTAGTAAAGTAATCAATAGCGAAAAAAATAAATCTATGCCCATTTGATGACGATGGCTCTATTGGTTCAATATCATTCATACCTCAAGCTACGAAAGACAAAGGTGAACTCATCGCATAAAGCTCATGTGGAGGCATTTGAATCAAATCTTTGTGTATCTGACATTTTGGACACTTCTGCGCATACTTGCTACAATCATTTTCCATAGTCATCCAGAAGTAACCAGTTCTCAGGATCTTTCTAGCAAGGGCAAACCTATTTATGTGGGGCCCACAAATGCCCGCATTCACTTCTTTTATTAATTTACTGGCTTCCGCAGCATCGACACATCTTAAGAATCCCAAGTTTGGAGTTCTCCTAAAAAGGATTTCCCCACTTAGAAAATAATTCTTTGCCAAACGTCGGATTGTTTTCTTCTGATTATTGCTGGCTTCTTCAGGATATATTTCAGATTCTAAATACCTTGTAATATCATAGTACCATGGCTTTCCACCAGGCTTCTCTTCAACGTGCGCATAATGCGCAGGTTGTTCCTTCAAGATCATTTCCAAAGGACCAATGTAACTCTGATCTGGGTACTAAATCATGGAGGATATAGTGGCTAAAGCATCAGCAATCTCATTCTTTATCCTTGGGATATGTATGAAATTAACTTCCTTGAATTTTCCTGATAATTCCTGCACCAGCTCCACATAAGGAGTAATCTTGGAGTTTTTTACCGCCCATTCACCCCGTACCTGGTGAATAAGCAAATCTGAGTCTCTGATGACTAGAAAAATTTATGAATACCCATATCAAGTGCCAATTTGAGACCTAAGATGCAAGACTCATATTCGTCGATGTTATTGGTGCACGAAAAGCGCAACTTGGCAATTGCGGGATAGTGTTGGCCTGTTTCTGACACCAAAACTGCTCCGATTCCTGAACCTTTGAAGTTGACCACTCCATCAAAGAATAGCCTCCATATAAGGTATTTTATGCAATGTCTTCTCCCACGAATAAAATCTCCTCATCTGGGAAGTAAGTTTGAAGTGGCTCATATTCATTATCAATCGGATTCTATGCCAAATGATCTTCAAAAGCCTGCTTCTTGATTGCCTTTTGAGTTATATACACAATGTCGTACTCACTCAACATTATTTGTCACTCATCTAACTTTCCCGTAGGCATGGCTTTCTGGAATATATACTTCAATGGATCCATTCTTGAAATGAGATATGTTGTGTATGAGGACAGATAATGCCTCAACTTTTGTGCAGCATAGGTTAAAGTACAACATGTCCTTTCTACAAGAGTATAGAGAGCTTCATACGGCATAAATTTTTTACTCAAGTAGTAAATAGCTTTCTCTTTCTTACCGATCTCATTATGTTGCCTGAGGACACACCCGAAAGCATTTTTTAAGACTGACAGGTAGAGCAACAACGGGCTTCCTTCCCTTGATGGGACCAAAATCCCCAGATAAATATTCCTTGATTCTGTCGAAAGCTTTCTGACATTCTTCTGTCCACTCATTCAATGCATCTTTCTTCAACATCTTGAGAATTGGCTCATATATGACTATCGACTGAGCAATGAACCTGCTAATGTAATTCAAAAGTCCCATGAAACTCATAAACTCTTTCATGGTCCTCGGCGATGGCAAATCCTGAATTGTCTTGATCTTGGATGGGTCTAGATCAATACCCCTTCTGCTGACTATGAACCCCAGTAACTTCCCGCCTGGTACACCGAAAGCACACTTAGCAGGATTCAACTGTAAATTATAATTTCTTAATCCGGTGAAGAATTTTTTCAGATGGGTCAGATGATCCGAACTCTCGCGGGATTTGATAATTACATCATCCACGTATACTTCAATCTCTTTAAGAATCATATCATGAAAAATCATCGTCATAGCCCTTATGTATATTGCACCCGCATTCTTAAGACCAAACGGCATTACCCTGTAATGATAAACACCCCAGGGCGTGATGAAAGCTGTCTTTTTAGCATCTTCCTCGTCCATCAATATCTGATGATACCCATCAAAACAATCCACAAAAGACTGCATTTCATGCTTTGCACAATTATCGTTGAGGATGTGAATGTTCGGTAGCAGAAAATTATCTTTAGTACTGGATCTATTCAAATCTCTATAGACAACACAAATTTGAATCTTGCCGTCCTTCTTTGGCACTGGGACGATGTTGGCTAGCCATGTCGGATATTTTGTGACCTCCACAACCTTAGACTGAATTTGCTTCTTCATTTTTTTCTTGATCTTCAGACTTAAGTCCGGCTTGAATTTTTTCATTTTTTGCTTGATCGGATCAAACTCAGGATTTATCGATAACTTATGCAACACAATGTTAGTGCTCAATCCCTGCATATCACCGTAGGACCAAGCAAACACGTCAGTGTACTCCCGCAACAAGTGAACGAGTTCCCTTTTTTATGCTTCTGCTAAGTGAACACTGACACTTATTTCTTTGATTTCATCATGATCGCCCAGGTTGATTTTTCAGTTTCCTCTAGGTTGGGGTTCTCTCGGTTCTCAAACTCCTCTATATCTTCCACTAACTACTCATCATCACTTTCTTTCTAATCATCATCATTTCTCTCACTTTGTTTATCTAAGCCTTGACATGACATGACATTGATAGGTTTTAAATTACTGTTACTGTAATAAACAGACAAACCAAGTTAGATGATGATAAGATAATAAAAAAAAATATATTAATATAATCATATTTCAAAATAACTTCTTAAATAAAGAGAGGCCTTTTCATTGAAATTTGAGAAATAAGTACAAACTATGGCTCATGACCTACACAATTATGGGCACATGCCTTTTTTGAAGCAGTAAAACACAAAAAAGAAGTTTGAGACATTAAAGGGTGGATCGCGGGGCCTCCTCCAGATCATCACCAATTTTAAAAACTACTAGTAATTGCCCTTTCATCTACCACAATGGGTGATAGGTTATGAGTGGAGTGGAGGTCTAATTTTACAAAGCCTCTCCTGTTGCAACCTTCTTCACCCCACTGGACCATCATCATTTGACATCTCAAGCACGGGAAATGACTGGTTTAAGAGCGGCAAGGGCCTAGGCAGACTCGTCTTTGACTTATCTCAATCTCATCCTCCTCTGTTGGCTGGTATCCTAACCCATACTTGAATGCTTTCTCTAGGACCATAATGGGCTTAGTAATTCCCTCCAGATTCTTACCCAAGCCCCCGACCAGGCTTGAACCCACTTCTTAATATTACAGTCGCAATCATTTTGTAGACAGAAAGCATTGGAGCTTTGGGCATCAGATATTTCTCCGCAACACTTATAATTTTCAAAGCATAAAAAATACTACCTTTTGAGTTATCTTCAATCACCGGCACACAACCATTGGGATGATTCGCATGTCTTCCTTCTCCTTGGATGACTATTTTATGATCCTCCTAAATAAACTTTAATAACTGATGAAGGATCGATGAAACTTCCTTTGCACCATGGATCCATGGTCTTCCCAAAAGCAGGTTGTAACTAGGATGGATATCCATAACATGAAATTTAGTCTTGAATTCAGCAGGTCCTACTGGATGTACAAATAAATTTCACCTATAGTATCTCTCGGCCCTCCATCAAATGCTCGCACATTCATGTGGCTTTGATGAATTTTCCCCAAATCATAGCCCATTTGAACCAATGTGAAAAGAGGATAAATGTTCAAACCAGATTCGTCATCTATCAATACCCAATTAATCACATAGTCCCGATAGATGACAACGACGTACAAGGCTTTATTATGCATCACTCCCTCAAACAGCAACTCTTTCTCACTGAACAAATTGCGATGACTTCCCACACTATTTCCTATCATTGCAGCCAATAAAACTTATCGGTGGTATTGCGAACTCATTAATAGTGCCAAAATAGAAATTTGGGATGAAGTCTTCTCTAAATGCTTGACAATTGAATACTTTTTTGGTTGCATACGTCTCCAAAATTCTTCCGCCTCCCCTTCAGTGATTGGACTTTTCTGTGAATCCTTCTTATTATTCAAATCTTTAGGAATGTAGCATCGTCCAGACCGTGTCATCCCTTGGGCAGCGACGGTTTCTACAATAAATTCCTTCTTAGGCGGAGGAGTGTACACCTGAGTCAGGGCCGTCATTGCTATAAATGAGGGATTCTCATGGACACTTAAGGCCGCTATGACTCTCTCTATCTTCACCACTCCTATTTTTTGAACGTTTCTGAATTCACATTAGTGATGGTCTTGCTAGACACCCATTCGCCCTCTATTTCAATCATATTAGCTGCAGCTCTCCCAAGATTAGGCAATGGATTATTGTTGACATTCGGTGTCGGCGACTGAAGCGTGATGACCTTCTGCTCAATCGAATCTTGAATCTTATGCTTTAGACTAACACAATCCTCAGTACTGTGCCCTGCCGCTCCCGAATGATAGGCACAATGTTGACCGACATGATAAAATCTGGAGTTGGGATTGATAAGTTTTGGTTTGATAGGTTGTAAATGACCGTCATCCTTCAATCTCCCAAAGAGTTGGGTGCGACTTTCGGCCAGCGTGTGAAGTTTTGGGGAGGTCTTTTTTTGAGGTTTGGACGTTGGGGGTTATAATGGTTCTGATTAGAATTAGGAGGTACTTGATGATAATTTGGAGGCGCTTGGACGTTTGTTCAGTTATTTGGAAGGGTAGATTAAACATGAGGATGATAATTCGACTACAGAACTTGGTATTGGGGTAAAATATTTGGCTGTGAAGCTTAATATTGGGTTTGGATATTTGGAAGTGGAGTTTGGTATTGGTATTGGATATTTGGGAGTGGATCTTGGTATTGGAATTGGATATTTGGGAGTGGAACTTGGTATTGGGATTGGATATTCGGAAGTGGAGCTTGGTACTGGGGTTGGGTTTAGAATACATGTAGAAAATTTGGTGACAACGGAGAGGAGAGAATATTCCTAGGCTTGAATCTCTTCTTCAACTTAGCAACAGAATCAGCAGAGACCGCACCTACATTTTTATTTTTCTTCTTTCGGAACCTAGAAGTCCCAGATGATGTTGAAGTTTTGATAATCTTTCCTGTTCGAATGCCTTCTTCTAGCGATTCCCTAATTTTCACCAAATCTGCAAAAGTTGCCCTGGCAGTGGATACCATTCTAGTATAATATTCTCCCTCCTGAGCGTGAGAGAACACATACACCATCTCTTCTTTAGACATGGGAGGTTGTATGATAACGCTCAACTTATACGTCAATTTAGTGCAAGACGGTCGTCGTCAATATATTTACCCAACTTTAGAGTCGGGGTCGAATCCACAAGGAATAATGTGAGTGGCGATTAAACTAATTTGAAACTAAAGCTGCAAGTTAAATTCAAACACCTGACACGAAAAGACAAAATAGGGGTTTTTTAATGGTTGAACAAGTGATTGTTGGTAATCAAGAGTTTATGGAATAACCAGAATTATGTTCATTAGGGTTTACGGTACATGAAAGATGCTACAAATAACTCAAGGTTCTCACGGTGGTTAGGATGACAAGCTATCTTTATCAATGGTATGCTCAAATGTCTCTCGACCTATTCAAGCGTCTAATTTCCTAATCCTCTCATACTTAGGAAATCGCAACTGACTGCCCAGATTTTACCTCAGGTTAATCAACCTTGTTACAACGCTAATTATTAAACGAAGCCTTTTCGAGTCCCTGTTGATAATTCACTTCCTACTGTTTATGATTTCTTTCTCAAGTAAACCAAAGTAGGTGCACGTATTATTTGTAACCAACAAACATAAATTATAATCTCAGAATTATCAAGAAATCCTAACACTTATTAAACCTTGATTATTTAACACCTTATCATGAACTAACCCTAGATTCCATAATCCAGGTTAAAAGAGCTTAGCTGCTCATGACGCATGAAACAAACATGCAATTTGAATTCATAATTGAAAGGATTAACTTACAATGATGAATGAAATTGAAAGTGAACTTGTATTTGAATCACACGACAAAACACTCAAATATTGTTCTTGATATAGGGAGGAAAGAATATCGTCTATTCTCCTCAATAATAGATGAATCATGCTCAATACCCTAAAAGTGATATAAATACTTAATTCTAAATAAGGAAACAAAAATTAAGGTTTCAGTTTTCTCTTCGGGATAGACGACGACGATCTTGACGGCGTGTCGACGTCTGACGGCGTGTGCAAGATGTCGTCAAAGATTCTAGTGAATTATTATCTTCTGATTCTTCTGACGAAAAATTTGACGGAGTGTAAAATATGTCACGGCTCATTAAAAATATAGTCACATCTTCACTGGACATCAGCATGATCTTCTTCAGGTTGACGACAATTTTGGCGCCTCGTCATAGATTTGACGGTGCTTCCGAAACGTCGTCACATTTCATCTCAACTCCTCAGGTTCTGTCTAAGCTTGACGGTAACTTTGATAGCCTGTCCCATGTCTGACGATGCTTCAGAAATGGTGTCAGCTGCACTTTAGCTTATTGGCACCAGATTTCAACTGATTTATTCTTCTTTTCTTTGGTTTCCTCCCCGATCACTTGTATCTGCATTAAAACAATAAAAACAATCAAAAAAAATAAAAGTTGCTTAAGACTTCACAATTATTCTAGGTTAAAGGCCTTAAATATGTTCGCAATTTGCTCACACATCAACACCCTCAACTTAAAATAATTACTTGTCCTCAAGCAACCAAAACATAACTTAGGAAGATACAAAGTACAATTGGCAGTCACTCATTCACATAAGCTCAAACACACTTTACCTTCTCCAAGGTCAACTATTTCAAACTCAACTGTGTATACTATTGGAGAACAACAATGTGACACACAGGACTCAAGATATGTCATAAATTCAGCAACACAATCATGCATGCACCAACATTGCACTACCCAAATAAGTTAGCTACTTGTAACATACCTAGTGTGCCCTCACAACAAAGAAATCCCGTTCTCACT
The DNA here is from genome assembly GCA_030864215.1 of Capsicum pubescens. NCBI lineage: Eukaryota > Viridiplantae > Streptophyta > Magnoliopsida > Solanales > Solanaceae > Capsicum > Capsicum pubescens. The sequence continues at coordinate 53,081,743 of CM061541.1, read as the reverse complement.
CATATCAGACATCAAATGTTTAACATAGGGATAATCCACAGATCCACACTCTCAGAATAAAGTTCCAATCATTGTATGTCATTTGTCATAGGCTTGCCCTTATTGTCATTGCCAAGGTCTTCAGACATGTCAGCTAGGATCACTATAGGACTTTTACTCGGGTTGTAATGTAGGTTAGGGGCTGGTATGATATTCAAGGGTATTTAAAGTGACTACGCCTCGTTGACACTACACTAACCTCTTGGGGTTTTACTTCTTAACCTTTTTCTCTTCCCTTCTTTTATTGATCACACATGCTCAAAATGGGTGTGGTCTTTTCAATAATCAAATTATCTTTTTCTCATCTTTTGCACAACTTTTTCTTTTCTTATTCTTTTTGTACCGCACCCGGTTTTTTATTTTTTTCTCTTGTTCCACCTCTCTTCATACTCATTTTGCATCACGCACCCCTATGATAACCACCCTCAACTTAGGTTATTTGCCTAAGTCAAGGTGCACAATGTCCAAGGAGGACCAGGACCAAAACAAGTTCATTACAATGTTAATGTGAAAGTGATAGGCGTCTCAAAAAGAAATAGGCAATTAAGGCTCAAAGTAGGGATCAAGGGATCTCATGCACACTGGGAAGGTCATTTAGGCTAAAAGTGGACTAAATAAAAAAAACGGCCTATGATCCTTTCCTAACCCCTATCCTACAACCTAGGCAAAAAAAATCGGGCAAGTTCTGGATTTAACACACAAAGAAAACTAGGTAGTATCTCACACACACATGGCACAAAGGTACATCACAAGCCACTACCTATCTGGTTCATGCAATTATTAACAATGATTATCATGTCCCCAACACTAATTCCATAAAAAGATTCACAGTAGTCACATACAGATGCACATCACACAGTTAACACAGAAAATTGGAGAGGTAGTTATCATTCCAAGAAAATTTAACAAAAATATGTCAACTGTTGTAGATATTTATTTTTCTCCCAGTTAACCATAACACATCACAATGCAAAAATAATACGCCTAAATATGCCGTCTCTACTAGGAACAAGACTCCGGAGAAAAGAGGCACGAAAACAAAAATCCTAGGAGGACATCAATACCCACAAGTAGCCCCAACACCCTCAACTTAAAATCATGCAATGTCCCCAATGCATCAAACCAAAACAAGAGAGTTAGAAACATACCTGTGGAACCATGGGTGCGAAGATCTGATGTCAATCACATAATACGAATACAAACAACAAAATACCTTGGGTTGCCTCCCAAGAAGAACCTAATTTAGTGTCGTGGCACGACAACATCCAGTCATCCTTTATCCCTCCACTTTGACGATTTAAATTGTCGGCCCATATTTTGATCTTTACATCTTTTAGGTACGTTGGGAAAATGTGAGGGCATGATAAAGAATGTTCTATCATGCCACTTCGAAGACTTGAACCGCTTGCCCAATTTTGCATTGAACTTTCGTGTGGGATCATTGGGCAACGATGAGGATCTTAAAAAGACACTAAATGGATATCGATTTTTAAGCTTCTTGGCCTTCAAGACTGGGGTTGTAGTATTCCCTTTTGGAAAGATAAACTCCAAAATGTAAGAATTTTCCTCGTCATTTTCAAAATTTATCATTTGCATGGGTGATTCGACTTTCATCAAATCCACCAAGCATAATGTTGAAAAGTGGTTCGAATGAGGACTAACTCTCAATTTTGGAGTAGCATCCCTATTAGTATTTTTACCTCAAAATGGACTAGAGTCTTCACAAGGATTGTGCTTGATTTCTTCTTTTGACTCTAGTACCATCTCCTTGTCTTTGACATTTTCATTCATAAATGGTTCGGTTGGTTGGAAAATCACCGAGGGTTGCTGATGATAGGCGAATTTACGCGCCTATATCAATATATTTTGCCCATATTTTAGCCTAGTTTTGAGAACAAATTATATATTTCATGCACTTTTAGTCCTTTTTCCTGTAAGTGAGCTAACGAACATGATTAGTAAAGTTTCAGGTATAAATGATGCATAATTCAGCATTTTATGGCTTACTTGACGCTAAAGAAAGCTCACGAAGGAAGGGAAGGGAGTTTACACGCCTAAGGACCAAAACTGCTGCATGGAAAATCTGTCCCGGGCTAAAACAGCATTTCTGAAGACTTTGGGGGACCAAAACTGCTGCATGGAAAATCTGTCCCGGGCTAAAACAGCAATTCTGAAGACTTTGGGGACTTACAGACACAAAGCTGGATTTTGACAATGATACATTAACCTAGTACAATTAGGTTATGTATTTCATTATTTTATTTGGATTATGATAATGTTACATTAACCTAGTACAATTGGGTTAAGTATTACATTAGCCTAGTAGGATTTGGTTAGATATTTTATTTATCTAGTAGGAGTAGGATATGGGTATTATAAATACCCTATCATGCTAGAGATTTTAAAGAAGGAGGGAGGAAGGAGGGAGAACACAATACCTTCTTCCATCCCTCACATCTTCTACTCCTCTATTATTCTACACTACAAACAATTCTACAACTCTTCTAATCTTTCCATCAATTCTATTTTCGTCTATTCTTCTATTCTTAAATTCTGCAACAAGAGAAACGTTACTCTGCAACAAGAGAAACGTTACTCTGCAAGAAATCACACCTAACGCCTACCACTCTTGTGCTACACGAAATTGATCATTATTGTGGTATAATAACAATGACAATTGTGGTTTTCTTCGCATTCATGGGTAACTAAACTTCTCTGTTGGGGTTATGGAAGCCGAATGAGTTACTATCTATTGCTGTGAGTTTGTGAGTTCGAGGCACGTATATTGCTTATATCATTATTCTCTTCATCTTAATCTACATTCTTTGCGGTTGCAAACGCAAGAATACGCCAGTCTAACATTTAACTTGTTCGAGAGAAAAGTTATTTGTCTGGAAAAGAGATAATGTCAAGGTAGTAGGACACCCTTTCCTACTAAAAAGCTAGTGCCGTAACTGGACTAACCTCTTGGAGAATTCGTACCGTTAGACACGCTTTAAGCTCGAGAGAGTTAAAGTGAAATAGTCCTTGTTTAGGTCGAGATACGCTTGGATTTACCATCGACTACAATCCTCTATAAGCAATTGCATGTCAGAAATCTACACACTCATAGCCAATAGAGACGTATACCTCAGAAGGTGGACATAACCCCAACTTCTCAATTCTCATTGTTTACATCTCACTAAAACATTCTTTCTCTTTTGCTATTGCCGTTTTTAGATCTTATTTTGGTTACATTACTTGCACGACAAGACTCCCCCTTTTTTACGAGACTTGCACTAAAAGTCTAGTAATCTTTACTTACTTGTTGACCAAGCTATTCCCTGTGGGATCGATACCCAACCCAGTTGGGTTCTATATTTGCTAACGACCGCTTTACACTCAAACGAGAGCTGTAGATTGAGCGTTATCAGTTGCTCAACATCAAGCTCATCATCAATATAGGGTTCTTGCTCCTCATCTTCACACTCGTCCATTATGTTAAATGATTCCACAGACAAGATATCATCTAAACATAATGTGGAAAAGTGCTTTGAATGCTTGACCTCTATATCCATATCCTCTATGATTCTTCTTTCCTCGTTATTTGCCCTTATGTTTTGATGTATATCACGTATGATATCATTCGTTGTGTCCACACACTCCAACATTAGTTGAAGAATAGCTTTAATGCCACTCTTTTCGGTGCTTTGTTCTTCCAGTTCTTGACCATAAGACCTATCAAACTCATAAGAAGAACTAGAATTTGGGTTAGCGCAATAGGGGGAGAGGGCATTTAGGCAATCACTCAAATATCCATCTCGACCGCCATATAAAGAACAATCATACTCCCGGTAGGATGGAGATGGTGCACACATCTCTCTACGGAGAGCATATCTACAATCTTGCCAAAAGTGAGGTCCATCACAATATGGACATGGATCATCAAGATAAGATTTCCAACCACCAAGCTCATGTTCATTCCACGATGACATAGTAATAAGTAAACTAAAATAAAAATCCACCTAGCAGAAAAAATAAAAGAAAACTAAAAACAAATATTTACAAGTTTGAATTCAAGCTAGTAGGCTAAAATTCCAAACCAACTCAATACGCCAAATTGTTCCCCGGCAACGGCGCCATTTTTGATAACACTCAACTTACACGTCAATTTAGTGCAAGGTGGTCATCGTTAATATATTTACCCAACTTTGGAGTCGGGGTCGAATCCACAGGGAACAATGTGAGTGGCGATTAAACTAATTTGAAACTAAAGCTACAAATTAAATTCAAACAACTGACACAAAAATACAAAATGGGATTTTTTAATGGTTGAACAAGTGATTGTTGGTAATCAAGAGTTTATGGAATAATCGGAATTATGTTCACTAGGGTTTACGGTACATGAAAGATGCTACAAATAACTCAAGGTTCTCACGGTGGTTAGGATGACAAGCTATCTTTATCGATGGTATGCTCAAATGTCTCTCGACCTATTCAAGCGTCTAATTTTCTAATCCTCTCAAACTTAGGGAATCACAACTGATTGCCTAGGTTTTACCCCAGGTTAATCAACCTTGTTACAACGCTGATTATTAAACGAAGCCTTTCCGAGTCCCTGTTGATACTTCACTTCCTACTATTTATGATTTTGTTTCTCAAGTAAACCAAAGTAGGTACACCTATTATTTGTAACCAATAGACATAAATTATAATCTCAGAATTATCAAGAAATCCTAACACTTATTAAACCTTGATTATTTAACACCTTATCATGAACTAACCCTAGATTCCATAATCCAGGTTAAAAGAGTTTAGCTACTCATGACGCATGAAACAAGCATGCAATTTGAATTCATAACTGAAAGGATTAACTTACAATGATGAATGAAATTGAAAGTGAACTTGTATTTGAATCACACGGCAAAACACTCAAATATTATTCTTGAGATAGAGTGGAAAGAATATCGTCTGTTCTCCTCAATAATATATGAATCATGCTCAAAACCCTAAAAGTGCTATAAATACTTAATTCTAAATAAGGAAACAAAAATTAAGGTTTCAGTTTTCTCTTCGGAATAGACGACGACGATCTTGACGGCGTGTCAGACGTCTGACGGCGTGTGCAAGATGTCGTCCAAGATTTCAGTGAATTATTATCTTCTGATTATTCTGACGACAAATCTGATGGCGTGTTAAATATGTGACGGTGCATGAAAAATGTCGTCACATCTTCACTGGAAATCAGCATGATTTGCTTCAGGTTGACGACAATTTTGACACCTCATCACATATTTGACGATGCTTCCAAAACATCGTCATATTTCATCTCAACTCCTCAGGTGCTGTCTAAGTTTGACGGCAAATTTGACGCCTGTCCCATATCTGACGACGCTTCAGAAATGGCGTCAGCTACACTTTAGCTTATTCACACCAGATTTTAGCTGATTTATTCTTCTTTTCTTTGCTTTCCTCCCCGATCACTTGTATCTGTATTAAGACAATAAAAACAATCAAAAACAACAAAAGTTACTTAAGACTTCACAATTATTCTAGGTTAAAGGCATTAAATGTGTTTGCAATTTGCTCACACATCATTGTACCTTGGAAACTTCTTTTCTTCAATGGAAGGCATAGTCTCGAAAACACTCATCCTTCTTTTGCTTGATCTGGTCTAATGAGTATCGATCAGGAACTATTTTAATGTTAAACACAAACCTATCAAGGAAACCTTTAGCCAATGCCCTCCAACTAGTCCATCTTTTAAGTTCTGGAGATGTGAACCAATATAAGGCTTCGCCGCTTAAGCTCCGACTGAACAGACGCATCAATAATGCTTCATTTTTTCCTACCCCTACTATTTGATCACAATACCTTCTCAGATGGGCCATTAGATTTCTAGTACCATCGAACACTTCAATTTAGGGACCTTGTGTCCTTCTGGTAGATCTACTCCAGGGTGAACACATAGATCATCGTAACCTAGACCATCATTGTTCCCCGCCCTATGAGATTCCTTGATCCTCATAATCTCTTTATTTATAGCCAATAACTTCATTTCATGATCGGTCTTCCACTCTTTTTCCTTCTCTTCATAATGGTCTATCTCAAAATTAGGAAAGAAATTTTAGATATCAGTGGATATGATGACATGAGAAAGATTTGGAAGGGTAGCTTGATTTTAAGGATGAGAGGAGGTTGGGTGGTAGGTGGAGATGATGTTTTGGAAATTAGAAAAGTTTTGTGGAATTTGAGAGTAGTTTGGTGGGATATGAGAAGGATTTTGCAGATTCAAAAATGAATTTTGTGGATTTGTAAATTGATTTGGTAGGTTTGAGGATGGATTTTGTAGATTTGGGAGCAAATTTTGTGGATTTGGAAGCGGGTTTTGGGGATTTGAGAATGAATTTTATGGATTTGAAGACGAGTTTTGTAGGGTTAGGGATGGATTTTGTGGATGGTAAGCATCTGGGTTATTTTTGTAATTGGTGTTTTAGAAAAGTTGAGGAGCAGAGACAGACGATATATTATTTGGATGGTCCCTGAGAATAGGCGTATTGAGGGAAGGGATCTAGAGTGGAGTTCCGTGCCCTCCTGGAGCAAGAACATTAATAGTGATGACCAGGTTAGCCAAGTCTCGAGTACGATTTATCTCCTCCTAAAGCATTTCCAACTTTCTCGCGAGTTCAACAATCATCTCACTTTGTTCCACTATTACATTGTCCCTTGAGGTCAATGCATTTTCTTCATCACTTCCAGTAATGTTTGAATGATAATTAGGGGATGGGATCTTATGCGCTTTTGACCGGGTGAAGTAAGGATATTCTGCCAACTTATTTCTACACGAAGTAGTTTTTTATTAAATGTAAAGTAAAATAACTCAAAGGCAGATTTGTTAGTTTCCATATGTGATAAGTAATGTAAGATACTTAACAAGAAGTAACCACATAGAGTTGTTGGTGCCACAAACAAACTGATCCACGGGAGCATAGTGGATAAATTTGTCTTTGACCCAAACAAACACACATAAACACATAAGGAAGTTATATCATATAAATATTATAATAGCGCGTATCCTAACTGGGGTGACCCTATTGACCCAAGGGTTTAGGCCTAACATATTTTGAAAAAAATATATGCCTTTTTTAAGCCAGTCCATTATCCACCCAACTTTCATAGATATATAAAAGGGCATAAGTACCTATAAAAGATAACAAAAGAGGGATACAATCTTTAGGGAAAAGGGAGATAACATGAAAGAAAATAAGGCCCACGCAGGGGAATAGAAAAACTAGCTACTGGATGCTCCTTCGTTTGCCCTTGACTTCTTAACCTTATTCACCTCTTGCAATATTTAATATCTGTTGATGATTAGATGACTCCCGCACAACTATGCCTTGTTTTCATAGGTCATTTTTTCTATGCTATCAATATGAGAAACTATGCAATTATCCAAATTAATTAGATACTGCCTAGCATCATCAACCTTTTGCCTGGATCGCTTCAACTCTTCCCTCAACATGCGTATGGTTAAGGTATCCTCCATGTGCATTTTTTGGTACGCTATTTCACTTTTTCAAAATTCATCTTGAAGCCTGTGGAGTCGGTTCTGATGCTCTGATTCCATATCAACAATCCGAGTAAGTACATTCGGCCCTGAAATTAATGCTCCGGCGAGACTCTTCATTAACCACTCCTTGTAAGTGTCGTTGACTTCGAGTTCATACTTGATACGGAAAGAGACTTCCTTCCACCCTATTCTTCTCCATCCAATTACCATGTAGTTTTTGAGCGGGGACTCGCCTTCGTCATACTCAGTGAAGAATCTAAGCATAAGCGCATTTTGAGGTGTCTCCTGTTTGATCTCGAATTGTCTAAGAACTCTACCAGGATTATAAGAACGGGTCCCCCTGAGACCTGGAAGCACTAGAAAAGGTCACTCACCCCCTTGAATGGTGTATCTCCTTGAACGAAGATATTTAATGGACCATTGGACGTCGTCATCCCTTAATTCCCCAAAAGTCTTAAACCAAAATTTTGGAGATACTCTTCTTTTGAACTTATGTAAGAACAACCACATGTCATGCGATGATAGAATATCCTCCCTCGTTTGATGATCAGGCTGTATTGTTCTAGGATTTTTCACTAAATGCATCATCATCCACCATTGCAAGATAAGGTTGCAACCTTGAAAGAAATGATTCTCGGCTTCACCTTTCCAAAGCTCGATATATGTCGGCTATAATCATGGGAGCTAAATTATGAAATACTTTTTTAGAACCATAATCTACTCCATAGAATAGTGCGTATATCATCGTGATAACTCTTGGATGAATTGTGCCATTTTCTCCTTGTGGAAACACCATAGTTCTAAGTGGGCCTACCACAAATGCAAATTCTCTTGTCTTCTTCCATTTTGCTTCTGATTAAAATTTATGTTTGAACTTCTAAAAAGCATTAAACCTTCTGAACCGATGATACAACTCACGAAAAGGGATGTTTTCCCCTTCATGTTCCCCTAGCCAGGTGTCATCATCAATTAGAAAGGCCTTCGTGATTTCTTGACGGTCCCATACAACCGGGACTAGAATGTTCTTATCAGGTGTCTCTTTTCTCTTGAAACACATTTCTGTGCTCTCGTAACAAATCAACACCTCTTCAATGGTGGGGGTCAACTCAACATCCCTATAGCGAAACACCATATTCTAATCATCCTAAAAGGTCATCAGCACATGGATCATTTTGGGCCAAGCGTCCATCTCGATCAACGAAGGCAAATGCCCGATATGTGTTCTAACAATCTTTTTCTCTTCTCCGCTCATGTAATCCCACCATAGTTTCAGGAAGTTGTTGGGTCCGGTAACCATTTTAAACTTTTCACGAAGAAGCGGTTGGGCCATACCCTACACGAAAGCAGACAAAGATGAGTCTCCCCCTACCCCAAAGGCTAATGGATTGGATTAAACAAACATATATTTTCTTCAACACATAAATATGATTTGTCTGTAATTGACTTGGGGTCAATAGATGCGGGGCAAGTTTTATAATGGGCCCAATACCCCTCGGGTATTAAATCGTCCTAGGCTCATGCCTAAAATAGGGTTTTGATTTCGGTCTATCCTAGGTGTCTAGGGTGGGTTTGAATCGGGTTCCCAAGCGGATGACTTGGGATTGAAAATACAAACAGCCACCAGACACCTCATGTGCTAATAAACCATTGTATTTCCAACACTTTATTTGGAGTTAAACAATAGGGGGACGGGACATTCAGGAAACTCCAAAACAATGTAATAAATCAATGCAAGATTATACTATGAGATGCAATAATTAAATTATACAAAATCAAAACATATAAACACATAAGCGATTAAACAGTTAATCAAAAGATGAAATCAAACATTTGGTTAGAACCTAGTTAAATATCCCCACCAGAGTCGCCATTTTTGTTTTGCAAAAATTTTGACTTTTTTAGAGTCGCCACTTAATTTTGAAAAGGAATTAAGAAACCTTCATAAAATACTTAGATTATTCAAAATAGGAAAATCATTTAAGTTTGAAGATTCTGAGTAAGCGGTTCTTATTAACGTTTTAAAAAGGTTTTAAGGCACCTAAAACATTCGCTAACTTGCGGTTATCCAGACTGTTTGGAAACTATCTTTGACTAACTTTGAAAAAGAGGAGTTGGTTTTTTGAAAAGAAAGTGATTTTAGGAAAATATTTGTATAAAAAAATAAATTTTGACGACTTAGTAGGTGATTTAACCAAGTCTAAGCAAATGAAAAGCAAATAAGCACATAAAAGGAAAAAATGAGGAGTTAGAAGATTCAAGCCGTTAGACCTAAACCAATAAACCTGTCCTAAACTAATTTGGGTTTTCAGCCCATCATCACCTGTCCTAATCTATATTTTTGAACTCTTTTTGGCCCACAATCTGCTTCACCTGTATTAGTTTACAACTTTGGCTTCAAGACCTCAAATGAAAACACAATAAAATAAATAAATAAACAAAGGCAACAATTGATAAGTAAATAAATAAGAAAAATGAGACTTTCAAGTCTCCTAGCCGCTTCAAATATGGGACTTTAACCCCTTCTTCTTCATCCATCTCCTCGTATCCATGCACTATGAGATTGTCTCCGTAGGGCCTTCAAAATCGACTCATAAGGGATGGACATCAATGACCCACATTGATAATGCAATAATGTGAATAGAGCCTGTTTGGACTCGTATGTATCCACATACAAAAGAAAAGAAAGAAAAATAAGGTAATTAATACATGTTCTAACTAATATTTAAAAATGCTAAAATACCATGCGTCTTATTTAGTAGTAGGCAAATAATATAATAAATTAAAAAAAGGGACATATTAATTTAGCAAAGGTAAATTCTCGCTCCATAGCATACTTCGACGAAGAAAAACATAGGAACGACATAACTAACTGTCTAAACCTACTAGTGCATGAATACAAAAGTAGCTTGGGATTGCAATGTCACATAAGAAAAAATAGTATCGACCAAGACAATTGGCATCCATGTTCAATAATTAAAAATAGAAATTTAACGTTCAAATTAACATCAAAATACAAAAAAAATTTATGTGGTCAATCACTTAAAAGGTCACAACTTTCAGGATTAACTCATGGTCAACCTATGATTCACTTTAAAATAGTGACTTGGACAAAAGAAAATTATTTTTGAAAAACCCATATCCAACTTGTTTTGGCTACACCATAATCTTAGTAAAAGAAGAAACACAACTTTCACTAGAAATTTGGAATGGGAAATTCAACGGAAACTGACCTAGACATTGGTGGTAAGAAATAAAAAAAAAGCAATTTTTGATAAAATTAGCATACACAATGAGAACCTGGCAGTACTAAAAGAGAAAGAAAGCATATTACATCTTTAGAATTTAAAGAGAACAGAACAATCAAGAATAAACTCGCATGAGAATTATATATCACTATAGAAGAAATGAGCTAAATTTATCAATTCATCATGATATGGGTTACAGAAAGAAAACAAGTTGGATACTGGTTTTGCAAGATTGGTATCATAAACTGAATCAAATTACATGTTTTAAGCCTTCACTATCAGTAGAGAAGAACCACACATTCAATCATCAAAACAACCATGAAACAAGAAAAAACGAGAACAACCAAACCAAATTTAACCATTCTCGATGAAGGGTCGAATTGTTATGGAATGATAAAAAAGGAAAAGGGAAAATCACATAAAATCTATGGACTTTGAGGCATTCTACAACAAATCCCCCAGCATACGAGAGAGAATTAAATTACCATTACTACTTCGAAAGAGAAAATGAGACAGAATCAAAATAAAGCGGCAAGAAGTTTATCTTTTTCGGGGCAGCAAAACGAGACTCGAGCTTCGTTAGAATCTCGACCAATACCGAAAAATACTACCGTGACTCTGAAAGTTGTCAGAATCTCACCGAAAAACATTGCTGCGACTTCAAACAAACTGTTGATTTCCACGATAATTTTTTTTTTACTAAGAGAATGAGACCCTTTTTTTTGTCTCTAAAGTTCCCCTTTCCCTAATTTTTTTCTCTTGTTTTTGCTTCCCTTCTCAGAATTTTTTTTTCAACCCCTTTTTTTCTCAACAGTGGGCTACTTATATAGAGGATGAATGGGGGGAGGGGGGTTCCTTCTCCCCCTTGAACGATGTAGGAAAAAGCAATTAAAGAACAACTTGGGAAATTTTTCAAGAGGGAATTCAAAATTTGAACAAAAGATAAGATTACCCCCTATTAAATTGTACCAATTTTGTTGTTTCTGATGAAATCCAAAAATGGATTAGCCAATAGAAAGAAATTCCCCCAAGAACCAATGAGATTTCTGTACATAGGTACGAATTCGTACCCTTTAATCTGAAATTGTAGGGATTTAAATGTTTGATGAGACACCTAGGCGTGTTTCTAGAAGATCCTCAGTGTCTTCTTCGTACGGATACACGTGGGACCCGTGATGAAGAAAAAGAGTATGGGTTGGTTGCGGGTCGATTTGGATGGTTCGAAGCAGTCCGGTTTGAGATGGTTTTGTTGTTGTTGTCGCGATTTTGTTGTTGTATGTTTAAAATTATTTAAGGCGGCTGTTTTGATTGTGAAGAAAGAAAGAAAAATTGGGCCGAGTCGGTGCATTGTTGTGGGCTGGGGCGGTCAAGGAGTTGTTGGGCTGCTGAAGGTGGATTTTATTTAATGGACCGATTTAAAGAACAATTATGGGATATTGTATTGGGTTGGGTAGAAATTAGGAATTAGGGATGTAGGAATTTAGGCTATTTGCCAATTTAGCCTATTTTTTTAGAACTTAGTCAATTGCGTTTAAATTCTAGCCTAATTGACAACCAATTGGTCAATTGTATTGCAATTGTGGCCTAATTGATTTCAATTAAGGTCAAATTTAATAGATTGACAAAATAGAATCAAAGTTTGAAATAAATTAACAATCATTCTAATCCCCTCTCCCCTCCCCCCATATATATATATATATATATAAGATTGATTTCAATTAAGGTCAAATTTTATAAATTGACTAAATAGAATCAAAGTTTGAAACAAATTAACAACCGTTTTAATCCCAAACTTCTTGATTTAATAAAATCAAACATATATTTATTTAAATTAAATATTTTATTTTTTAGAATAAATTATATTTAAATCAAGATAGTATTTCATATGTATATATTAAAATTTTCTGACGAAGAAGTGTTGGTTGACACCCTTTCCCACAACATGGGTTTGCCTTTATTGTTCGTCATGGAGACATTATTTTCACCTTGGCTCAAATATCTTTATTTTTTATTGTATTTATTATGGTAAGCCCACACATCCATTTCAATGTCCATTTCCTTAACTTCCACCTTCTATACATGAAATTTCTTGATTGATCAACACTTCGCCTCATACAAAAAAGTTGGTCTAACAATTACCTTATATAACTTACCTTGGGTCGTTTGGTGTGAGGTATAAGGATAAATAGTCCCGTGATAAAATGAATAACTATTTTATCCCATGTTTGGTGTAAAGTATTAGTTAGTATCAAGACTATTTATCCCACTGTTTACACCATAGTGATAGAATAAGTTATGCCATATATATGGTGGGATAACTAATTCTGGCATAACTAATCCCGAAATTAATTATCTCGGAATAACTCTTTCCCAACCAAACGACCCGTAAGTCTTAGTGTCACCTTCATATCATATAAGACACAAGATGTTAGCCTCCATCTCAATCGCCTAAAACCAATGTGATGTGTGACATCTTTGTCAATATCCTTATTACATTGGATAATAGCCCTCAGGTACTTAAACTCCCTTTCTTGGAGATAACTTTAGAATTCAATCTTAATTACTTCCATGTCAACTGCACGAGGCATGTCACTGAACTTACATTTCACGTGCTCCATCTTAGTCATGCTCAACTTGAAATCTTTATACTCTAAGTCTCAATATCTATGACTTCTTGTTAACTTCATTCCACTCTCATTGAGTGGTACAATGTCATAAGAAAATAGCATGCATCAAGACACATTTGAATATGCCGCTTCAATACATTCATTGCCTAAACAAACAAAAATGAGCTAAGAGTCTATCCCTGATAGAATGAGTCAATTCCTCACATTGTCACTCAACTTAGAAAAATATCCCACTAAAGTCATTCATCTTTTTTTTTGTTTCAATAATATCATTCAACTTTGTGCATATTCCTTACAAACTAATAATTGCTAAAATAATCCTTATTCTTTGAGAGAAAAATAATCAAAATAGTCCCTTAAATTGATCTTTGAATTGGAATGATCCTTATTCTTTAACAATATAAAATAATAATAACTTTTTAAGTATAAAAAATAATGCATATTAATTTTAATTCAACTTCTAGTTGAATATTAAAATAATGTAGTCCATCAAGAGGTGTGATTGATATTGTTAAAAAACTTATATGCACTATTTATATGGAAACTTAGGAGTTCAATGATAAAATAATATTTATATTTATTTATTGTATGATTAATTCTTATTTTTTGATAAACTAGTTCATGCATCTATAATCTATATTTATATCTATATCTATGATTTATAATATATTAAAAGTGTGAAGACCCTTAAAAAAGTGATTTGAACTTTTTGACCTTCATTAAAAGACTCTCCTTTAGACAAAATTGTCTTTTCACTATTTTCTTCAAGTTATTTTTAATTATTTTTATTATATTAACTAGACTCCTAAAATATATGGAAGGAGAATCAATTAATATTTTCCTTTGTACTGATCAATTAGAAAAATACTCCTAAAATAGACTTCTATTAAAAAAATACTTCTATAAATATATGAAAAACTAAAATAAATAAATTATAACAAATCCATTTTTTAGGAAAAGTCGTTTCTTTCTTAAGGAAAACTAAAAACATTAAATAATAATGACAATCTTCTTTTACTAAGTGAGCCAACTACTTTTTTTGTAGGGGTGTGCATCGGTCGGTTCGGTTTTATATACTATCGGTTCGGTTTATCGATTTTTTATTTTTAAATATGCTAAATCAATAACCAAATCAATAAGATATTTTTTATCGATTTTTGATTTATCGGTTTTTAGTCCTTAACGGTTCGATTTTCGGTTTAACCGATAAGAAAATACTAATAAAATAGAAATAGTAGTAACTAACATAAAAAAAAATGAATCTTAGTTGCAACCAAAAATCCTATATGATGTGTTTTAATTTACAAAAATCTTTAAGTTTGAACTAAATGTTGTTAGGAGAAATTAAGAGTTTGTATAATTAAAATAATAGGTTTGTTAATTTGAAAAAATTAAAGAGAAATATATAATAAATCATATATATATTTATACTTACTGGGTTATCGGTTTACCCAATAACCCAATAAGAAAAAATAAAACCGAACCAATAACCCAATAATTTTTTTTTATAAAACCATTAAGAAACCGTTGACCCAATAACCCAATAACAATAAACCAATAATATTTTTATCGGTTCGATTGATCAGTCGGTTCGGTTTTTGCACACCCCTACTTTTTTGAGGGAAAACAGACAAAAAACAAAAAATATTACCATAAATAAAAATTTAAAAAGAGTCTACCTATATTAATTCGACTTCTGATTTCTTACCATATATTTTATTAAATATTAGATAATAAGTTATTTAAGAAAAATAATAAAACGATCAGATAGCATTAACCTAAAAAATAATATTTTTTTTTGGAAAAGTCCACCTACCTTTTTGTATTAAAAATTAAAATAAGTAATGATTTTTTTTTAAAAGCATTTTTCTTCTTCTAGGAGTTTTAACCTATCTTATGTAAAATAGTTCCACAATTTTTGCAAAATATTTAGAACTTTGTGAAAATATGAATGATGCTCATCTAACTTGATTCGGTTGTATGTCTAGATTGATGGATGCTTTATCTTCTAAGCGTCAACTTTTAGACTATTTTTGTCAACATAATAGAATTCAACGTGTGTGTATATATATCTTCTTTGTTTTCATTCAAGTCATTCTTTAGTGTCAAAATTTTCGCTCAGACAAGAATTATTTTCATCAAAACTGAAGCTTTGTAATCACTATTATATTATTTTGTTGTAGTTTACAGACCTTAGATGAATTTACAGGTGGTAGATGAATATTGATCGGCTTTGAGGATTTTTTTAGGTAAATGTTAGGTTTAATTATATTGTTTTTATACCTGTGTTTTGAGGATTTTTTTTTTGTATAGAGGTAAAGTTTAGTTGTATTATTTTGGTATCTCTATTATCGTATTATTTTGTTATAGTTTACAGGTGGTAGATGAGTGTCGGGCGGCTTTGAGAAAATTTTTGTGTAAAGGTTAGATTTAATTATATTGTTTTAATGTTTCTATCATCGTATTGTTTTGTTGCAGTTTTCAGGTGGTAGATGAATGTCGGTCGACTTTGAGAATTTTTTTTTGGTAAAGGTTAGGTTCAATTAAATAAATTCTCCAAAAGATGTTGAATTTAATTATTTCATTTATCTTTATTATTTAAATAAATATCCTATTTACTGTAACATTTGAACTCAATAAAGTGAGGTACACGCACGAGGCACGTGCACCTAAACTAGTAATTTATATAAAAGATGATGACTTCTTTCACCTCTCCCCTCCCCCCTCCCCCCCCCCCCCAAATCAAAAAATAAAAATAAAAAACTAGGGTCTTTAACCAGTAGAAAAAAATCATATGTAAATATTTTAAAGAATTTTATAATAAATTAAAATATTGATGAAGGACATCAGGATAAAATCATAAATCATTCAATCTATCTATATATGTATCTATTATAAAGCAGAGGACGAAACACTACGATTAGCCAAGTGGTAATTTATTGTTAAGCCATGTGGCAATTTTTAGGACAAAGTTAAATTATTGTAATAAAGGTTTGAATTAAAGAATATTAACTATTTGAATTTAAAAATGTATTATTCTTTAAAAAAAAAACCACTAACTTAAAAATAGAAAAATATGATTAAAGAGTCCTAAAAAAACTTTGACTATTTCAAAAATTTATTCCTTTTATATACTATAAAATATATTTGTATACATTTAATTTAATAATAATAATAATAATAATAATAATAATAAATAGTAGTACGTAGTAAAAGTGCTAACCAAAAAAAAGTATATAGTAATAGCAATACTGAGGTGATAATAATAATAATAGTAGTAGTAGTAATAGTAGTAGTATTATAGTAATAATAATAATGGTGATTAAAAATAATAATTATTTTTATCTCATTGATTTTATAATTATTTATTGAAAAATAAATGATTGATTCAAACTAAATTTAAATGTCTGCAATTAGCTTTACGGATGTGAACCAATTTGAGGTCAAATTCCCTTATTTTTAGGCATTTTGGAAGGAAAATTTGTTCATTTAGTAGATAATTCAAGAAAGAAATAAGGATGACTACCTTATTGTTATAAGTGATTTTAATTACTGTAACTTATTTATTTATTTGAAGCATAGAGATTCAAATGGTAAAATAATTAAAAGTATCTAATGATAAATTTATTAAAATTGTCTTAAAATTAGTTTTTTTTTTCTAAAAACAATTTATCATTGACTTAAAATTAGGAATCTAATATTGAAGAGTTTTAAATGAACTCATAAAATTCATAAACTTTTTCTTTCAATGTTTTAAAAAGTATTCAAATATTAAATAAAATATAAAAATATCAATAATCATAATAATAAGAATAATTATAATAAATAATAGTAGTAGCAGTACGCACATAGTAGTACCTTTAAGTTTGTTTTTTAGAAAAAAAATAACATAGAAGTAGTGGTGTTGTTATTATTATTATTGTTATTGATATTATTATTAATAATAATAATAATAAGAGTAATAATAATAAATAAATAAATAAATAAATAGAGGAATACATAGTACTTAGTGATAATGATTAATAATAATATCTATTTTGCAATTATTTATACATCTATAATATTTATTTGTGATGGGTTTTCCAAACTTCACCCTTGCAAAAAATTTAAATTATAAATATAAATTAAAAATTGTTTAAATCTAACATATATATTTACTTGCAATTCATTTATATATCTAAATTGTTGCTAAATTTTATCAAAGAAATATTTTATTTTTAACAAACAAATAAATGTGAAAATGAAAAGTAGATTAACGAAAAAAATGTAAAATAGTGGAGATGGGAAATTGTGACAATTAGTCCTTTTTTTAATTTTTATTATTTACTTTTAAAAATATATAATCTATCTTATTGATTTGAAATATATTTCAACTCTTATTTATAGATAATAAGATAATTATGCATTGTATTTGAAAACAATATGAGATAAGATAATGAAGAATATAAAATTATCTTTTTCTAACAAATTAATATGATGTTTAATTTTAAATTTGAATTCAAATGGAATTTGTATTGGGTTCAATGTGTGTATGAATGGAAAATGGAGGAAAAAATAATGGAGGGAAAAGAATCACCAAATTGGAAAGTGTACTCTTATTTTGGAAAGTTTACTAATTCTCCCACATTGGTGGGAGAAGAAAACTTTGTAGTGTTTATAATAAAGAACACTTACTCCACATGGAGAGTTAGGCAAGAACAAGGTGGTGCCTCGCGTTGTCGTCATCGTTGCTCGCTCGGGTTTGGCTTCGGAAATCTGATAGAATTATTTTTCTCCTAGTGCGGGTGTACTTCGAACGCCATGCAAACGCATATGCAATGCATCACAGAGGGATGCGACCCTTCGATGGAATAAGTACACTTTTTTGCACTGTGGGCGCAGATGCAGCACAGGTACGCTACCTGCGGGCGCAGAAGCTACTTGAATTTGCCAAACGTCACCTGCTGTCGCAGATCAGGCGCAGGTCCAGCACAGACTGGGCGCAGGAACGTGACTGCTACTGGAAAGGTACCTTTCTACTGAACTAATGCATCCTTTCTGAAAGGATACGTTAAAGACTATAAATACCTGATAAATTCCTCAGGTATTGGTATGATTTTTGACAGCAAAAACACTTTTCTTCTATACAAAAACTTTGTGTGATCATTAAGTTGTTGAGTGAGTTCAAAGAATCTAACAATTTGAGGTACCGCTATTGTTCGGATTGAAGGTCATTTTATCCTGGGAGGAAGATTTCATAACCTCGGGTACCTCACCAGTGAGGGTAATTATTCCTTAAGGACACTCTGTGAAGTCGGGGGACTTGGCCTTAAAAATTCCGTCTCATCTCTTTTCTGAAAATTAACATACTTCTTGGATAGATTATTCATAATCTTGTCTTAAAGGTTTTAAGAAACTTATAAGTGTTCTCGTCTTAGACTTGAACTTGTGTTGAAGTTGTTGCATTTATAGAGATTCTAGTACCCGAAAATATTGAAAATAACAATCTTAAGAAATAATCTTTCGGAATCTGTATAGATTATTTTTGGAGATTAAAGCTTTAATCTTTCTACTTCGTTTGAACTTAACTAGTGATTTGAAGACATACAATCTTCATCACGAGTTAAAGATCACTCAATTGACGATTGAAAGTCATAAAAACTTCATCGTTAAACTAGAAACAAGAAGTGTTTAAAGTTGCTGCAACTTTTTAATAAGTATTTTGATATACTAAAGGTATTGTCTTGTTGTGACAGAAAAATGACTTACGATAGTTAAGTGCAAGACGCTGCAACGACTGTAGGGGAAACTAGTATTGGCATAACAAGTCACACAGATGCTCCGCCGACGATGGCACCAGTGGAAAAACCTGAAAAGTTCGCAGGTATTGACTTTAAGAGGTGGCAACAAAAAATGTTCTTCTACCTCACCACTCTTTGTCTTCAAAGTTTCACTTTTGAGGAAGTTCCGGAGGTGCCCGAGGGGGGCCTCTGAACAAGAGCGCTTCGTGATTGCGGAGGCTTAGAAACACTCAGGTTTCTTTGCAGGAATTACATCTTGAGTGGTCTCCAAGATGACCTTTACAATGTGTATAGTGGAACAAAGACATCGAAAGAGTTATGGGGAGTGTTAGAATGGAAGTACAAGACGGAGGATGCAGGAACTAAAAAGTTCTTCGATGCAAGATTCCTGGAGTATAAAATGATAGACAACAAGTTTGTTGTTTTCCAAGTGCAGGAACTGCAAGTGAGCATCCATGATCTCCTGGAGGAAGGTATGATTTTAAAAAATACCTTGGTTGAATAATTTACGAATGTTCTTAGTATTCACATAACCTTTATTGTAGGTTTGATCGTGAATGAGGCGTTTCAAGTAGCAGCAATAATAGAGAAGCTACCACCAATGTGGAAAGACTTCAAGAACTATCTGAAACACAAACGTAAGAAGATATCAGTCGAAGATCTGATTGTACGACTACGCATTGAAGAAGATAATAAGGTTGCGGAAAGAAGGTCAAGAGGAAATTCTATAATGAATGGAGCAAAAATTGTAGAAGATGACCAAAATAACTCTAAAAAGTGAAAGAAAGCCAGAAATGAAAGAAATCAACCCAAGAAGAAATTCAAGGAAAAGTGCTTCAACTGTGGAAAGATTGACCATAAGTCTACGGATTGTCGTGCCCCAAAAAAAAGAAAGAAAAAGGACCAAGCAAATCTGGATGAGTCTAAGAAAGAAACGGATGATTTGTGTGATATGCAACTTGGTGGGAAATCCTTGTGAATGGTGGATGGATTCTGGTGCCACCCACCATGTTTGTGCTAACAAGGAGTTGTTTTCGATATTCGCTCTGGCTCAAGTAGAAGAAAAGATCTACATGGAAAACTCCACTACTGTAAAAGTAGAAGGAACAAGAAAAGTGTGCATGAAGATGACTTCTGGCAAAGTGTTGACACTTAACAATGTATTGTATATTCCGAAATTACGGAAGAACTTGATTTTTGTTTTACTTCTAGATAAAAATGGATTCAAATGTATATTTGTTTCCAAAAAAATTGTACTTAGTAAAGGAGAAGTGTATGTAGGAAAAGGCTACCTCAATGAGGGCCTATTCAAAATGAATGTAATGAATGTTGGAATCAATAAAAGTTCAAATTCTTCTTACTTGCTTGAGTCTTATGATTTGTGGCATGAATGATTAGGCCACGTTAATTACAAAACATTATGAAAACTGATTAACTTAGGAGTTTTGCCAAACATTGAGTGCAATAAATCAAAGTGTCAAACTTGTGTGAAATCAAAGTATGCTAAGCATCCGTATAAGTCCATTGAAAGGAATTCCAATCCCTTAGACTTAATCCACACCGAAATTTGTGATATGAAGTCAACACCATCACGTGGTGGAAAAAAGTATTTCATAAATTTTATTGACGATTGCATGAGATATTGCTATGTCAATTTGCTAAATAGTAAGGATGAAGCAATAGATGCGTTTAGGTAATATAAAACTGAAGTTAAAAATCAGTTAGATAAAAAGATAAAAATAATAAAAAGTGATAGAGGCGAAGAATATGAATCTCCCTTCGCCGAAATATGTGTAGAGAATGGAATTTTCGATCAAACTACGCCCTCGTATTCACCTCAATCTAATGGAATTGCGGAAAGGAAAAAACAAACTTTGAAAAAAATGATGAATGCCTTACTTATAAGTTCAGGTTTACCACAAAGCTTGTGGGGGAGGCTATCCTTATAGCCAACCGAATACTCAATAGAGTTCCCCATAGTAAGACACAATCAATTCCTTATGAACAATGTAAGGAAAGGAAACCCAACTTGAAATATTTTAAAGTGTGGGGGTGTTTAGCGAAGGTCCAAGTTCCTATGCCTAAAAGGATTAAGATAGGACTTAAGATGGTGGACTGCGTGTTCATAAGATATGCTAAAAGTAGTAAAGCATGTCGGTTTTTGGTTCATAAATTCGAACATCTGGATATTAATGAAAATACAGGAATTAAACCAGTTAATGCTGAATTCTTTAAAAATATTCGTATAAAACTAGACATGAACAGTCAAGTGGGGGGTCTAAATGACCCCGAGATGAACCAAGTGAGAATATACATAATGATGAGAATTCAAGACGTAGTACACGTCAAAGAACGTCAACTTTGTTTGGATCGAATTTTGTAACATTTCTCTTAGAAAATGAGCCTCAAATATTTAAGGAAGCGATGGCGTCTTCGGACTCATCCTTTTGGAAAGAGGCGGTCGATAGTGAGATTGATTCAATCTTAAGCAACCATACGTGGGAGTTGATTGATCTTCCTCCAGGAAATAAACCTTTAAGTTCCAAATGGATCTTCAAAAGGAAAATGAAAGATGATGGTACTATTGATAAGTACAAGACAAGACTTATTGTAAAAGGCTTTAAGCAAAAGGAAGGCCTTGATTACTTTGATACATACTCGCCAGTAACGAGGATAACGTCAATTCGGATGTTAATTGCCTTGGAGGCAACATATGGTCTTGAAATCCATCAAATGAATGTGAAAACAACATTCCTAAATGGAGAATTGGAGAAAGAAATTTACATGGAATAGCCTGAGGGTTTTGTGGTTCCTGAAAAAGAGAATAAGGTGTGTAAACTTGTTAAGTCACTTTATGGACTAAAACAAGCACCTAAATAATGGCATGCAAAGTTTGACCAAACCATGTTGGCAAACGGGTTCAAGATTAATGAATGTGATAAATGTGTTTACATTAAAGACACACCAAATCACCAAGTCATTGTTTGTTTATATGTAGATGATATGTTGATCATCAATAGAGATATTTCTGACATAAATGTAACGAAATGAATGCTCGAGAGCAAGTTTGATATGAAAGACCTTGGAGTTGCGGATGTGATCGTAGGAATAAGAATCCATAGAACTCCACAAGGGTTGGCATTATCACAGTCTCATTATATCGAAAAGGTACTTGACAAATTCACGTATATGAAATTTGGTATTGCCAAAACTCCATTGGATGTGAGCTTCGCACTTCAAAAAAATAAAGGTGAAAGTGACTCACATTTGGAGTACGCAAGAGTATTGGGTGTTTAATGTATATAATAAAGTGTCCACGACCAGACATAGCATGCGCAATTAGTAAGTTGAGTCGGTACACGAGTAATCCTAATAAAACTCATTGGATGACAATGAAAAGAGTTCTGGGGTATTTTAAATACACTCAAGATTATGCTCTGCATTATAATAAATATCCTGCGGTACTTGAAGGATATAGTGATGCAAATTGGATCACCGGATTGAACGAAGTAAAATCCACAAGTGGATATGTATTTACTATCGGTGGAGGAGCGGTGTCTTGAAAATCATCCAAACAGACATGTGTTGCTCGCTTTACAATGGAATCTGAATTTATCACATTAGATAAAGCCGGTCAAGAAGCAGAATGGCTCCAGAATTTCTTGAAAGATATTCCTTATTGTCCAAACCAGTGGCACCAATATGTATACACTGTGATAGCCAAGCGGCAATAGGTAGGGCAGGGAGCATGATGTACAATGATAAATCTAGTCACATAAGACAGAGACATAATACCGTTAGACAACTTTTCTCTAGTGGAATTTTCACTGTTGACTATGTTAAGTTAAAAGATAATGTGTTAGATCCATTTACAAAAGGTCTATCTAGAGAAGGAGTGAAAAGAACATCCAAAGGAATGAGTTGACGACCTAGGATAAGTCAGCATGGCGGTAACTCTACCTAGCAGACTGGAGATCCCAAGATCTAGGTTCAAAGAGATCAAACAAAGTTGTGTCTGACAGGTTCAACATTGTCAATTACCCAATCCATTCTCATGATGTAGATAATATTTAGTAAACAAGGATAAGACTTAAGGTGAAAAGTCTTTTAATGATTATCTAAATTTGGCAGATTTGACCAAATAGTTAAATCTATAGGATTAAACGTTTAGAAATCACCTATGTGAGGGCGAAGTGGAAGCCGTTCAAGGAGAATGTTAGTAAAGGCCTATTCTCTAAGCTCTCATGAAACCGGGATGTGTTCATGGCTGAAAAGAATAAAACCGTGAGAACCATAAACAGTAAAAGGTTGGTTGTGTGACATGTGTTGTCTAGGTGTACATCAAAGCTCAACACTTTAAAGATATCAAATCTACCGATTGATCGAGTGCATTCGATGCATGTTCACTACGGAAAGTTCAAAGGAACACTTATTTATCTAGATGCAATCAGTCTTTGCTAAATGATCACTTGTTTGTCCATATATTTCTTCAAAATATAGCCATTCCCAATTAATGTGGGGGATTGTTGGGTTCAATGTATATATGAATGGAAAATTGAGGGAAAATAGTGGAGGAAAAAGAGTACCAAATTGGAAAGTGTACTCTTATTTTGGAAAGCTCACTAATTCTCCCACATTGATGGGAGAAGGGAACTTTAGTGTTTACAATAAATAACACTTACTCCACATGGATTGTGAGGCAAGAACAAGGTGGTTCCTCGCGCAGTCGTCATCGTCGCTCGCTCGGCTTGGCTTCGGCTTTGAATTTGGATTTGGCAAATGACCGATCGATGAGATCTAATTTTTTAGACGAATTTTATTTGAAACTTGTTTTACAAGTGAAATTTTTAGTCCAAAATCTAATAGAATTATTTTTCTCTAAGTGCGGGCGCATTTTGGATACGCAATGCATCACGGAGGAATGAGACCCTTCGATGGAAAAGGCACACTGTTTCGTATTGCGGGCGCAGATGCAGCGCAGGTACGCGACCTATGGGCGTAGATGTAGCGTAAAAGCTACTGGAATTTTCCAAACATCACCTGCTACCGCAGATTAGGCGTAGGTCCAGCACAGACTGGGCGTAGGGACATAACTACTACTGGAAAGGTGCATTTCTGCTGAACCAATGCATCCTTTCTGAAAGGACACATTAAAGGCTATAAATACCTATTATATTCCTCAGGTATTGGTATATTTTTTACTACAATACACTCTTCTTCTATACAAAAACTTTGTGTGATCATTAAGCTGTTGAGTGAGTTCGAAGAATCCAACAATTTGAGGTACCACTATTGTTCGGATTGAAGACCATTTTATCCTGGGAGGAAGATTCCATAACCTCGGGTAAAGTGAGGGGAATTATTCCTTAAGGACACTCCGTAAAGTCGGGAGACTTGGCCTAAAAAATTCTGTTTCATCTCATTTCTGAAAATTAACATACTTCTTGGATAGATTATTCATAATCTTATGTTGAAGGTGTTAAGGAACTTCATAAGTGTTCTTGTCTTAGACTTGAACTAAGGATCTTAAGTGGGATGAGCCGGGTCAACCCAGAACCGACCCATTAAATTTAGCCGGGTTGTGGGCCGGACCGGGTTCGGGTTGTGATTAAGTGGGCAGGGCCGGGTTCGAGTTCAACAGTAAAAATTTTAAAAATAACCCTAACCCGGCCCACTTAACCCAACCTGGTCAAACCCACCTAAACCCGGTAAAAAATATAAAAAAAAAAGTTTTTTTCAATATACACTATATATACCCACCTATATACATTTTAAATACGTTAAACAATATATATACACTATATATAGTATATACTACATTAGAATTTAAAAAATATATGCACATATACACAATTACACATATATACGTAACATTCAATATATACGACTATACGTACTACTTTAAATAAAACATATACTATAATATATATATATATATATATATATAGTTATATACTAATTACTAATTTATAAAATATATACACATGTATACGTTAAATATACACGTCTATAGAAGAAATATACACATATATACGCACCATTCAATATATATGTACTACTATAAATAAAACATATACTACAATATATATACATTACAATATATATATATAGTTATATACTAATTTATAAAACATATACACATGTATACGTTAAATATACACATCTATAGAAGATATATACACATATATACGCACCATTCAATATATATGTACTACTTTAAATAATACATATACTACAATATATATATATATATAGTTATATACTAATTATAAAACATATACACATCTATAGATGTATATATTTAACGTATACATGTGTATATGTTTTATAAATTAGTATATAACTATATATATATATATATATATATATTGTAATATAAATATATTTACGTGTAATGTAAATATACACGTCTATAGAAGATATATACACATATATACGCACCATTCAATATATATGTACTACTTTAAATAAAACATATACTTCAATATATATACATTACTATATATATATATAGTTGTATACTAATTTATAAAACATATACACATGTATACGTTAAATATACACATCTATAGAAGATATATACGCACCATTCAATATATGTAATACTTTAAATAAAACATATACTACAATATATATACATTACAATATATATATATATATATATATATATATATATATATATATATGAAAAAGAAAAAAAAGAAGAGAAATAGAAGAGAGAAAATAAAAAAATGAAAATAAAATAAAATAAAATGATAAAAAAAATAAGATGAAAAAAAAGGTAAAAGATATGGTGATATTTGGGGGAGGTGAAATAGTGGAGTGAAAATAGGAAAATGTAAAGTAGTGAGAGTAAAACATGCACTTGTCTAGTTAATGGATAAAATAATGTTACTCTTGCTATAAACTATAATTTTACAAAAGTATTGCTATTTATTGTAATTATAATCTTAAGTATGCTACTTTATGTAATTTTTCCTATTTTAATTTTTAATAAATGGCCCAAGTGGCCGCATTAAATTATTTTGTGCATATAAAATTTGATTTTTGATAAATTATTTTCTATAATTTTTACTCTTTTTTTTTTCCAATTTATATGAAATATTTAAGTAGTTACGCATTTTAAATATTTAAGAAGACTTTCAAAATTTATGGTATAAATAGTTATACATGTTTGTACTCGCGATTAATTATTTCTTTCCGGGTGAAATTATCATTTTATAGTTATTTTTACTTAATATATAAATATTTCCTTATTTTGGTGACTTGCTAATTGAAAAGTATGTTATATCAAAATAAAGATAGTTCAATATTTTAGGTCAAAATTTCATTTAAAAATGAGATATTTTAATATGAAATAATTAAAAATAATATTTTAATATTATTCGCGCATTAGAAGTTTTGTAATTGACAAAGTTAAGTACTTTTAGTGTTTAAAATGAAATTGAAAGATGACATTTTATTTAAAAAGAAGTGCAGATGAAGTTGAATTAATAAATTTTAAAAAATGAAATGGAGGGTAAGGGATATAATTAGAAATTTTCATTGATTAAAAATATAAAGTTAAAAGTCCAACAATAAATTAATAATTACTTAATATATTATAATTTATTATTTTTTAAAAATTAATCAATATTGATATTGTTCTTTTTATAGCAAAACATGTAAAACAATTGAAATTGTGGTTTGTTATTAAGTATCACTTATAATTTCACTATTAACGATTATTTTTAATATTTCATTGCCTTTGAACTATGTTAATTTTATAGTATAAAAATTGATTAATTTTTTATGAACAAGTTAATATTTTTTTAATGATGAACAATCATAAAAAAATGCTCCGCGCATCGCGCGGGTACGTATACTAGTATCTTATAAAATTAAGAAATTTCATATAACCATTGTATAATTTATAAATGTTAAAGCTTCAAATAGGGATAATACCCACGTAAATACCTGAACTTTGATCAAATTTTGAATGGAGCATACTGAACTTTCTGGGGGTTCAATTACCCCCCTAGACTTTTTTTTTGTATTTTAATGGCATATATCGGCCAACTTTTACACATACTCAGTCAACCCAATAGCGGTGGATACACGCGCCCGTTTAAATAATAATTATCCCATTTAATTTTTATTTTAACTCCTACTTATCCAAAAATATAATAAAAGTTAAATTAATTAATAAACAAAAATGAATCTTTCCTCTTCTCTTCTCTTCTCTATACTCAACAAACACCTCACCTTTTCAATCATCTCTTTCACTCTTACCTTTTCAATCATTTCTTTGACTCTTAATCCTCATCTCTCACTTACACTATTCTTTTAAAAAAAATTACTTGCAAGATCAACGTTAACAACTGTTCGGGTGTTCCTCGAGGTTTGATTTCGTATTGGGAGCTGTGAGAGTCTTGGTGTTGAACAAGTCTTGAAGGTTAGCTTTTGCTAAACTTAAAAATTGAAACTTTATGACAATTTCTTTAGGGTTATTGTTCAATAAGTTTGTAGTTTCATAATTTCTCAAATTTAGGATTTTTTTCTATTCTAAATCATTCTTATTTTAATCAATAAGTTAGGGTTTTTTTGTAATCTAAATTGACTCTTCCTGTGTGACTAATTACTGCATGTTTGAATAATTAAATTTTCCTTAATTGTAACTCGTTATGAATGTGACTAAATTTCAGGAATGGGTGATTTTACATATATAATCCTGAGATATTTTCATGGTGGTGTTTTGAATAGTAAAAGTAAAAAACCAGATTATGAGGGCGGTGAAGTCCCAAATATTTTTGATGTGGATGTGGATAAATTATCTTATTTTGAGCTAACTGCTTTTTAAAAGAGTTAGGGTATGCTACAACAAGGTGCACGTTTTATCTAAGGCTACCTAAAAAGGACTTTCTGTTATCTTTTCAATGTGATGAGGATATTTTTGAACTTTCACAATCCTTTGAAAATGGGGATATTGTTGAGGTGTATGTTTGTCACATGGTTGATCAACTTGATCAAGTTGATGATCCCATTGTTTTGCTGGAATACACTACTACCAATGAGGAATCTCTTGTTGCTTTTAATAAAGAAGGTGACAAGGGGGTTCATGAAGGGGATAGGGTTTTTGAAAAAGGGGTTGACGGTGGTCATTTTAATGAAGCGCCAACTACTGCAGCATATGTTGAGCTTGAAAATAAGGCTGCACCTGGTGAGGCCTCATCTACTGGTTTTGTTACAGCTGGTGGTGAGGCTGCAGCTGGTGGTGAAGCTACAGCTACAGTTGAGGCTGCACCTGGTGAGGCCTCATCTGCTGGTGTTATTGCATCTGGTGGTGAAGTTGCAGCTACTTCTGAGGCTGTAAATATTGATGTTTCTGACCTCTCAACTGAAAACAACTCAGATTCAGACCATGAAAATCTATTTATTGAAGATGATGCTTAATTTGAAAGTGATGTGCATGAGGAAGACATAAACTTGAGGGCTGAAAGGAGGAAATACTAGAGGAGAAAGAGAGGAGAAAGAATACCTAATGACCCTACAAAAGTTCTTGTTGGTGAAGTTGGTCCAGATCTGGGATTTGAAGAAACATAAATTGCTGATAAAAGTTTAAAAGGTAAAGTTGTTGGGGATGAGCCTGTGTATTTTAGTTCTGATGAATATAGTGTGGACTCTGATTTAGAAGATGGGTTAGGAAGGACAGCTAGTAGAAAGGTGGTGTATGATGATTCTGCAAAATAGGTTGTGTGGCAACTGGGCATGGTTTTTGAGGATGTGAATAAGTTTAGAGATGCTGTTACAAAATATGTACTTCAAAGAGGTGTTAAGTTAGAGAAGTATATTAATGAGTCTAAAAAGGTTAGGGTTAGATGTAGGGAAGGGTGTCCTTGGCTGTTATATGCAAGTATTAACAAGTCTACCAATGATTTTCAAATTAAAACCTACAATCCTAAGCATAGGTGTATCAAAACCACTAGAAATTCCATGTGTAGTGCAAAATTCCTGCACAAGCATTTCATAGATAGAATCAGTGAGCAACCAAACATGAAAATATTTTAGTTCCAACAGTTGATTAGAAAAGAATTGGATATACATGTTGGAAAGAGTACTGCCAGGAGAGCTAGAGGTAAAATACTTCAAGATTTAATGGATAATCATATGAAAGAGTTTGAAAGAATATTTGACTATAGGGATGAAATATTGAGGTCCAATCCGGGTTCCACTTGTGTTGTGAAAGTTGATGATTCTGATGATAGTGGTAAGCTTTTTTTAAAAAAAGTTTCTACATTTGTTTTGATGCATGCAAAAAAGCTTTTTTGGATGGTTGTAGAAGATGTATTGGCTTAGATGGATGTTTCCTGAAGGGAGTAACCAAATGACAGATATTGGTTGTTGTGGCTAAAGATGCCAATAATCAAATGTTGCCTATTGCTTGGGCTGTAGTACAGTATGAGAATAAGAACACTTGGACATGGTTTGTGAAATTGTTGATAGAGTATTTGGGATTAACAGATGGCAGAGATTACACAATCATTTCAGATATGCAAAAGGTATACTTTTTTCTTCATTTAGTTATGTGTAATGAATATTATGTGTAGTTATGAATATGCAATTTGTTATGATCTGATTTTCAGGGTCTTAGAGCAACATTGATGGAGATTTTACCAGAGGTAGAGCATAGGATGTGTGCAAGACGCATCCTTGCCAATTGGGGAAAAAAATAGAGAGGTTTTCAAAGAAGAAACCAGTTTTGGAAATGTGCAAGAAGCACCTTTGAAGCTGAAATGAAAAAAAATCTGAACCAATTGTCCATGCTAGGTGGTGAAGATATTGTTCCAAATTTACTTCATTACAAGGTACAAAGTTTGTGTAAAATGTACTTTAGAAATGACATCAAGTGTGATAGCATAGATAATAACATGACTGAGAGCTTTAATGTTTGGATCTTAGGACCAAGGCATAAAATAATTATTACTATGCTAGAAGAGATAAGGGTGAAGGTAATGACTAGACTAGGTGAATTCCCAAACTTTCCAGAAATATGGGTGACTGAAATATCTCCAATGGCTTTGAGAGTGTTAGAAAAAAATACTGAGAAGTCGATGACATGTAATATTGACTTTAATGGAGAGAGAGGTTTTGAAATATCAGATGGACCATATATACATAGTGTGGATTTGAAGGATAACACATGCAGCTGTAAATCTTGGATGCTCAAGGGAATACCATGTCCATATGGGATTGCAGCCATACTCTACAAGAAATTGGACCCAATTGATTTTGTTGATAGTTGTTACAGTAAGGAGACTTATCTCAAGACTTATTGTCACTACATTCAACCAGTGACCAACATGAATATGTGACCAGAGTCAATAAATCCTCATGTGGATCCTCCAGTTGTTGTTCCTATGCCTGGCAGACCAAAGAAGAGAAGGAATAGACAGTTTTATGAGACCAAAAAGTGTGGAAAGATGTCAAGAAAAGGGGTTTACATGACTTGTAGCATCTGTTATGGAAAAAATCACAACAAAAGAGGTTGTTCTTTCAAGGTGTGTAACTTTAAATGACTTCTATTATTTATTTGTAGCTTAATTATTTTTGAATATGTGATTGCTTTAACTATTTTTGTAGGATTCTGTTGGATCAAGTATTCTTAATGTTGGATACTTTAAGATCTAAGGAGAGGCCAAGAAACACTCCTACTACTACTGCTGATGCACCTCTTAGATCTAGGGGAAGGCCAAGAAAAATAAGTGATAATCCTGATGCACCTCATAGACCTAGGGGAAGGCCTAGAAAGGCAACATTTACTGCACCAGCTGGACAAGCTGCACCAGCTGTAAATGTTGAACATGTTGTAGCAGCTACAAGAGGAAGGGGAAGGGGAAGGGGTGTTGAACATGTTGAACATATTGTAGCAGTTATAAGAGGAAGAAGAAGGGGTATTGAACATATTAAACATGTTGCAGCAACTGAAAGAGGGAGAGAAATGAGTGTTAAACATGTTGCAGCAGTTGCAAGAGGAATGGGAAGGAGTGTTGAACATACTGCAGCAGCTGCAAGAGGAAGGGAAATGGGTGTTGAATATGTTGAACATGTTGCAGCAACTGCAAGAGAAAAGAGAAGGAGTATTGAACATGCTGCAACAGCTGCAAGAGGAAGAGGAAAGGGTGTTGAGCATGCTGTAGCAACTACAAGAGGAAGGGGAAGGAGTGTTGAACATGCTGCAGCACCTGTAAGAGGAATGGAAAAGGGTGTTAAACACGTTGCAGCAGCTGCAGTAGCTGGAAGAGGTAGGGGAAGGCCAATAAAAACACCTCTTGGTGACATACGAGTGGCAAGGAGGACACCTTTGCATGAGTGGTTTGAAAATCAAACCAGTTATGCTCCACCAAATCCACCTGTTTCACCTGTTTATGCTCTACTAAATCCATTTGCTTCACCTATTCATACTCCACCAAATCTACATGCTTCAACTAGTAAAAGGCCAAAGACAGTCGGAATGGGTGTTTTAATTGCTGAAATGGTTTCACAACATATAATGTAAGTTCTAATTGATTTAATTTAAGTTTAATTTGTCTTTATATGTTTATATGTGTATAATTTTCTTTCTTTATTTATCTGCAGCTCGGGTTGCCAAGTAGTAGGATACTACATACTGGTTCTGCACATTCTATAAGATCTGCTGATATTACTGGGGACCTTAATTACAAACTAAAAATAAGAGTAAGGTGGAGGGGCAAAAAAGCAATGACTGGAAATAAGCTTGAAGTGATGAGAGATGAGATGAGAATAAACAAAAGACAGAAAATGGCTTCATCACAATCCAAGCAACAATGAAAGTAGTTTTAAAATGTTGATAGTTTTTGACACTAAAACTGATGTTGTATTGTAAATTGGGGTAGGTTATTTTGACAAGATCATTTTTTGTGAAGGTTATATGATTCACTTGAATGTTGTATCTTAGATATTTGTTCAGTTATTTTGTAGTATATGTTACACTTGAAAGTTTAAGTTGTATCTCTAATAGTTACGCACTGATTTTGTTCTACTGTATTGAATATTGGGATGTATTGAATATTGGGATCTATAAATTTGTATCTATCCTTTGTGGTTATATTCTTTCTTTTCTATCAATTTTGGAATAATGAATTTAGCTCAACAAAATGAGCAAAACAAACAAGTATAATGAATTTAGTTCAACAAAATGAACAAAACATACAAGTACTCAAAACCAACAATCAATTTGAAATAAGAGATTTCATTCAACAAAATCAACTTCAACCACTATACAAGAAACACTGTCATAGGAGAATCAAGTTCAAACTACCATACCATACAAGAAACACTACCAACGATAAATTTATATTACAACACTACACAAAATACTTCAACCGGCTATTTTGAACCATATAGCAATACACATTATGAAGATACACACCATGAAAATACTACTAAAGCTCTCTATCTTCTTCACTTCAATCGTCTTCTGTGGTGTATTTTTCACCTCATCTTTCATCTTAACAAATGAGTTACATTGTTTTTCTATTTGAGTGAATACAGATTCATCTTCCATCTCCATTATTTCCCTATCACTGTAAGCACCAACCAATTCTTTCTTCGTCTTCATTATCTTTAATATTTCATTCATGTCCTTCACTTTCTTCGCCAACTTTGAAATAATGAACTTAGATCGTTCATCAACCACACAATCCCTCCAAAGAAAAAAGTTACACTTGTTTGATCCATAATAAGGGCAAGACCAAAATCTTCTTCCCGGATTATTATCGGACCAAGAAGTCTTCAAATGGAGTAAGAGACCATGATTGCATCGCAGCTCTGCATTCAACATTGGATCTTCCTTGTCTAAACAAATCCTATTCAAATCCAGTTTTACATCTTCCATAGCTAACCCTAATTTCAAAAATCACAAATTAAAAATTAGTAAAAATAGTGAGAAAAAGTTAGAAATTAATGAGAAGAAGTTAGAAAATAGTCAGAAATTTACCAAAGAAAATAAAGAAAATCAATTCATATCTTCAAGAATTGAGAGGAAAAGGGAGTAGAGAAGAAGAAGGAAATTTAACTCTCCTTAAATTGGTTAAATTAAAGGAATAAATGAATCAAACCCAAATATATAGAGTTATGTGTCAAAAAAATAGGTTTATAACGTTTTTTTAATCACTCTCACGCGCTCAAGGTCGGTGAACACACGCATGTGTAAAAGTTGGCCGATATATGCCATTAAAATACACAAAAAAAAAAATCTAGGGGGTAATTGAACCCCCGCAAAGTTCAGTATGCTCCATTGGAAATTTGATCAAAGTTCAGGTATTTACGTGGGTATTATCCCTTTCAAATATTATTTTTGTTAATCTTGTGAAATTATTTTAAAAATTATATTACCTTTTCAATTTGACTTTAAAAATTAAATACACCTCTCAATTTTATTTTTTTGCTTTTTAATATTATAATATGTCTTTTTAAATTACATTGTGTACTTATTTATAAAATTATATATAAATTTTAATTTATGAAGTAAAAATGTAAAATATAGTTGAAGGCCTATTAATATTTCATATTAAAAATAAAGACTATTTAAATTCAAAGTTTAACAAGGAATATTTTGATCATTTTTCTCTCAAAGAATAAGGACTATTTTAGCAATTGTTATTTTTTAATAATAATGTATAAAGTTGAATGATATCATTGAAAAAAAAAGATAAGTGATTTTAGTAGGACATATTCCTAAGTTTAGTGACAATATGAGGAATTGACTCCTAGGATATGTATTGGTCGGATCACTTAATAATGGAAAGAAAATAAAAAAGAATTCTATTACTGTACTAAGAGGGTGTTTGGATAAGATTATAAGTAGATCAAAATGGCTTAAAAGCCATTTTTTTACTTTTAAGAGTGTTTGACAAATTTAAAGTTGCTTAAAAAAAGTCAATTTTGACTTTTTAAAAGACAAAAGCTAGAAGTTGTCCATTCCCTACTTTTTTTGAGCTTATAATCCAATAAAAGTTGACCAAGTAAAAGACATTTGTGTCCCTTTATAATTCTTGCTTATTCCAAAATTATCCTCTTGCGAACTTAACTCTAGCCATATTAGTACCTCTTTTGTATGAAACTTCTAATTTATGAAATATGTTTTTTATGTATTATTCTCATTCTTTAATAAATTCTTTTTAAATTTAGACAATTATTATTGTACAACATATGAATTTTCTAAAAAAAAAAAAAAACTCACCAACCAAGATATATGGAGAACACTCACTGAAGATATACAACTTCATAAACCATTAGTGAACGATTCATGTATATTTGACGATGCAAGGTTCATATTTGACAATGTTTTAATAGTGATATAGTCATTACTCAATCAACGAGTAATATATTTTTCAGTAAGAGTCATTTTAGCAAACAAATAGTTCATTTGTGACCAACTATTTATCTCTTAATTAATTATAATGATTAGTAAAATATATTTTTTGTTTGATGATTTAAACACATTTAACCAAGAAAAAAGATTTTTTTAGTGCACAAATTTAATAGTCATTCATGAAAATATTATATATATATATATATATATATTTTTTTTTTATTTTTTTTTGAAACTAACTTAAATATATATATATATATATATATATATTAATTTTAATTTGAATTATTTTAGAAATAAAAATTAATAATAATCAACTCTACATATTGTTAACAACTTTAAGGGTATTTCATTATTTTGACCAAAAAAAAGTGCTTAACAACACTTTTTTACCAAACACATCAATAATTTTTTTTCAGTTTCAACACTTTTATCCAAATGCGTAACTGCTTATTTTTAAAATAAGTTTAAGCACTTTTAAAGAACTTTTTGAAAGCCACTTTTTTCAGCCTATCCAAACGGGTTCTAATTAAGCATGTAATATCTAAAATGCTTTTTTAGTTTAAGATATTATTTTCAGAAAAGAAAAATATTTTTGTTATCCTTGTGGGCGATGCAATTTTATTAAATTTAAATCCGTACAAAATTCGAATTATATTAAATTCAAAATATATTAGTCCCAAATAAATATTGCGGATTAATATAATTGGATTTAAGTCCAAACATCTATGGATTTAATTAAATTTTATTTTTTATTGGGCTAGCCCATTGATTTGGGCTACAAAGGATGAACCCACTTTAATAAGCCCAAGATATTGTCATATTCTAGAGGCCCAAATAAGCACCACGTGTCAAATGATGTGGCATGCCAAGTCAAGTGAAGGAGCCAATAGGATCATGTCACATGTCAAAATGATGCAGCAGGACCATGAAATAAAAGCCCATAAAAAGGCGCCACATCACTTAAATCTGATTGGTTAGAGAAAGTCCATATTCATCATGACTCTTCTTTTTCTACAACTATAAATAGAGGTCTCATAATTCAGAAAAGAACACCTCAGAACTCTAACAAGTAGCAAAAGAAATCTCATGGATCAAACGCCACAATTTCTCTAAAAAGCTCAAGCATTCAAATCAAGTTCATCAAGATTCAAGATCTAGACCGCAATATTCAAGAACAAGCTCAAAAGCTCTTGAATTCAAACACAAGTCAAGATCAAGTCCCTCAAACCTGGAAGTCAAGTTAAAATTCAAGATCAAGCTTCAAGCCCTTGAATTTATATTTGAAAAGGCGAATCAGAGGATTCATAGAGATTTCAACATTCGCATTAAAATCAATAAATTGATTGTTGCAATAATTTCTTGTCTAGATTATTTATTTTTTGGCCTCTAGAATTTTATTATCCAATAAATTCTGGCACGCCCAGTGGAACAATCTCTACCTCTAATCTCAACTTTTCCAACTACAAAGTTCAAAAACACTGAAATGACTTTCAAGAAGGTCAACTCTCAATCAACTGCTTCCAAGGTTGCTGATTCAAAGTTCTCTGCTGAAGTAGAAAGCATCCTTGGTGTTACTTTCGAAAGCTTGGGAGCTGTCACAAGGAGAATGGCAGGCTTGCTAGGACAACAAACACAACTAGTGTCATCCGCGCCAAATCTAATTTTTGGATCTTCAACCCCAAAAGAAACGAATTCCAATGCAAGTGCTTCAAAAGGAGGAAGCAATATGGTGGAATCGCTTAAGAGGACTCTAGCTCTACTTGAGCACTCTAGTTCCAAATACTCTGGCGGAAAGAGCGATGGTCGTTGAAGCAACTCATCATCTCCGACTACACCGCATAAGTTGAGCACTTCAAAGATTAACCTGTGCGATAATCCGTGCTACTCTCCAATATCTCCAGTGATTATACAAGCGATGGTGACTGATGCCTCATCTATGGAGGAGCAGCTTATGAATCTGACAAAGGTAATTGAGAGCCTAACCAAATATGTTCAGAATCAAGATGCTCGGATTGATAAGATAGTGGATAGGGTGGAAGGTCTGATAGACGGAGAGTCTAGTGTAACGCCCCAAAATTTGGGTCCCGAGACGTCACACGGTGCTTAGGGGAGCAAGTGACCCCAAGTTAACCCTCCTACTGGCATAACTCATAAACAACTGGATAAAATGCTTAAATCTATATAAATTTAGAAAATATAGAACTTCTCTGAACTTGATCAATATAAACATGAACTTTACAAGAATACAACTCTACTTTTACAAATGAAACTGAAATTGAAATTGAATACTTCAACTTCTACTAACTGTTTATGAAACCTCTACTGGTACTGACTTCAGATAGATGGATTATGACTCCCAAATACCCAATCTCAATACGACTAAAGTAAGAAAAATACAACACTTCTCGAACTGTATAACTGACTCAAGCCCTCGAATCAAAAAGACTCATCACTTGTTGACTGGAAGCTGCGAACTGACTGAATGCGGTATCTGTGCTATAACTTGTACCTACATTATAAGGCACTGTAGCATATAGAAATATATGGGGGGTCAGTAATTTAAGAAATGTACTGAGTATGTGGGGGTGCAATGCAACATTATAAATAATATCATAAATGATTATGAAAATCATGCATGCTAACGATAACAACTTTCTTCGCTTGAATTAACTGAAATATATTCCTTGTAAATCATCAATAGTAATACAAGCATTATAAATCTCATAAATCATTATACTTAACTCAAACTCTTTAAATCATGACTTAGAGTGACTCGGTAACTCATGAAACTTGAACTCTTATGGACTTGGGAGTTTTTTATAACCGACATAACTACACCATGTGAGCCGCATGGAGTCCAACGTTTTGCCCTCCTAAGGAGAGAACCCCACATTGGCGGGGGTGTCGTACTCTTACCAAGGAGTACAACCTCAATTTCTCAATCACAATCCCATACTCAGCCTCTGGCCCACAATCATCAATATCAATCCTACGGTGGCACGTAGTTTTGGGAAAATACCATATTTTCCGCTCGGTGCTAAATACTCCTTCCAGACTCAGCTCAGAACGCATTAGGAAATCCACCTTAATCAATATCAATTCATGGGTCTATCATGGAGACCAAAACAATAATATATCTCGTCGGTAAATCATATACAACTGTGGATTCCTAACTCGACTCAAAATCAAATAATCTTTCTCAACATCAAGATGTATCAATTCATTTAGTCATGGCAACATCAATAACTTTGAGGAAATATCAAGACTCATTATAACAACTCAATCTTATGAATCAATATACTCAATAATCCAATTTGTCATAAGGAAGCTTAAAGCTTGACACATGTCTTGAAAGCACTTGAAATACCAACTCATGGTAGAACATGAAATTCACAATATTAAATATCAAGTCATAATTTAGAAATTGTAAAATAATCATGTATCAAAAACTTCAAGAAAACATCATAGAACTCATTCTTGACTCTCAAGCTCAATTATCAATATATATATATTAAATAATAAAAATTCTCATAGAAAAGCTTAAATCATGACTCTTATCTCATATCATTCGGAAGTCATCAACTCATAATAATAATATTTGACTCATGACATAAGTTCTCAATTTAAGAAATAAAATGATGAAATAGTCATGTGTATCGATCTTGAATAGATCAAATATCATAAATCATTAATAAAGTAATTTGGGTGTAAACCCACTTTGCAAAATTATGGATTTCAATAGTAGAAATTAAATCTTTGGGCACAAGAACGAAAGAAGTGTTCTTGTTCAAACCCCACATACCTTGATTATGGATTTGAATGAAGAAACTTGTTATAGACTCCTTTTCCAATTCTTGAGTTAGGGTTCTTGATGCTTTTGACTTGGGTACCTTGAATCTTGAACCAATTTATAAAATCTATGGTTGGATTCTTGATGTTCTTGGGAAATTTGGATTGGATTTTTTAGAGAGAAACCCTAGTATTCCTGATGAAATGGAAGAAGAATGAAGTTTTCTTCTTTACTTGGATATATACAGAGGGTCAAAATGGGTGGAAAAGACCAAAATACCCTTTTAAAAATGCCCCTTAATTTTTGAAAAAAATGGTTGACGACATCCGTGATAGGCCGTCAGACCCGTGATAGGCCGTCACAAAATGTTATCACAAAAGGGTCGAATTTTTTATTTTCTGCCTAAGGCTGACGACGTCGTCAGAAATGTCATCTGAAAGTGACGACGTCGTCAAAAATGGCGTCAGAAATGTGACAGCCCGTCAGAACCGTCGTCACCGTTTTTCCGCTTGACCATGTTGGAGTAAAATGGGCATAACTCTTTGCTCTGATATCGGATTTTGGTGAAATTGGTATCGTTGGAAACCTAATTAAATTATATATCTATTGATAGGTCATGAGATCAAAAATTCCAAGTTTAATGAGAGATATGATCGTTTGAAGTTGACTATACCAATATCCTTCCAAAGAACTCAATCGGTAAGGAATGTTTTCATTCGCCCAATCGTTAGGACATCTTTAAGGCCTTAATACACACCATCCTTGATTAAAAAACAACCAAAGAACTATAATTTATTTCTCAAGAGCTTGATTCATGGTTGCACTATTGGTTAGAGTCTCGGGGAATTACAAAATGGCTTTAACTTCCTCACCGGGTGTCCGATTCGGGTGAATCTTATGTCGATGGAAAGCTTATTCAATTATCCACATGATCAAGAGTAGAATTTAGGGAAATACAACATGATATAAATAAAAATCAATTTGGAAGTCATCCATATTCACTCAAAAGATGGATTTAGGCTTAAGAAATGATCGGGGTATTACAATATCTCCCCCTTGGAAACATTCGTCCTCGAATGTTGCTTTTTGGCCAAGAATATAGAGAAAAGTAAAGATACATAGCTGAAACAGCTTGAAAATCTAAATCTATATATTTCTAAACTTTGAAGTATTTCGTTGAATGTATAAACTCATGATGAGAATAGCTATACAGCTGGATCCGAGACTGGAAAAAAATAGATAGAGGACAAATGTAATTCTCGACTGAATCTGAGCTGATTTGCCTTCTTCCTATATTCAATAGCGGGCTCATACTGAGAGTTTAGAATTCACTTGATGTGATAAGGGTGCAATCGTACTCATAGACGGCGAAGAGATAATTTCTGCAGGCATAGGTCATGAGAAACAAGGATAAGACTACACAATGGGTATTACATTGTCTGGACTAGAATACTTGGAAAACAAAGATTGTTCAATGAATGCTCACAGACTGAATCACAATTATATATCCGAATCTGAAACTAATTCCTGATACACATACTGAACTGAATTAATAAATTTTGGGCGCGAGTAACTACTTATCGAATTGCTCATACCTATGAAATTTCGAGTGTTAAGACCAGACTAGTTCAAAAAAAAATGGAAGACCATAGAAATCTATCTACCAAATTTTAAAAACTGGGTTGCTAGCTATGCAAACTGAATCGTACTAGATACTCATACTTAAGCAGAGGATTTCTTTAACACCCTCCTAAGGAATTCTAATGGTCTGAAGGAGCAAAGAACTTTAGGAAAGATCTAAACAAGACATCTGAATCGGAGATCATAAAATTACCATAATCCCATAACTTGAAACCTAAACCTATGAATCATAAGTCAGGATAAAAGTACTAAGCTTCAAGCAAGGCAACTCCTTACTCTCAACTCAACCACACTTCTCAAACACCCTCTCGACTATACTATACCCTTCTGATACTATATTTGAT
The DNA here is from genome assembly GCA_030864215.1 of Capsicum pubescens. Lineage (NCBI taxonomy): Eukaryota > Viridiplantae > Streptophyta > Magnoliopsida > Solanales > Solanaceae > Capsicum > Capsicum pubescens. The sequence goes on along the minus strand of CM061541.1, from coordinate 53,041,352 downwards.
CGATTCGACTTACAATCCTCATATGACACCGATACTTCCATCTACTCATATCCCCTTGAACCAAACCCCCTCATCGTTTTCATGCGTAACCTAGAACCACAAGATTCGCCACATAACCCCATTCTGAATCATGAGCTCCCACATATCTATATTCTTACAACCTCTCACTTCAAGAGTAATTCTCATTACCACTTCGAAAACTCCAATCCACCTAGCACTAGACATTTACTAATGTGCAAGGCACCCATCCACATGCACACAAACACGACATTCAAGCCTGTCTTCATAACCACATGCACATTCCTAATCAAACACTTATAAATTCTTTTCTTCATACCCTACACACCTCTTATCAAGAAAATTTCCATGCACTCACCTCAAGCACACCTGACATACTCCTTGTCAATCGAGTCATACACAAATGCTTCACGCCAATATTCCTTCCAACTCATGGAATTACAACTCATGGAATTACACAAAATGAACACACCACAATCTTCCTAACATAACACATTAAACTTAAACTAACCATAATATGTATCAAAGACTTAGCCTCGATCTTACTTCACATTACCGCCAAGCCAAAGTAGGCATGGCACCCTCTATCATTGATAAGGAAATATTTCTTCTCTCCCGACTAAACAACTATTCACCACCACTATCTTCGGTAAGGAAAAATAACTAAAAGATTAGAGCATGAGGTTCTGACACATGAATAGCTACTATGAATAACTTGACACTCAATATTTGATAATCTAAGAATACACATCTTACTCTATCTTAACTGAAACAATCATAAGGGAGAGGGCATAACATTGAACTTAGGAAACTTATAACACATTGGTAAGCTCTTCTCAAGCTGCTTTGTGAGACTTCTGAAATTTCTCTCTTGTAAGTCTGAAAGCATTATCAGAGGGAGAAAATTGGAACTCGCTGATCATGTTACCTCAGGAACAGTACATAGATAAGGAAGTATCGATTATCAATATGAATTCTGAGAAAGAAATCTGGAAGCGTAACTGACTTGGGCTTATTGCACAATTTATAAGCAAAGCATGATAAGGCACTAATAGGGTACTTTCTAGCTCATTTACAACTTCATAACTATTTGTGGGGACTGTTTAAGAAAGTTCTATCTACAAAGAATTGAGTTTGACTATCTCTAATACCTTAAAAATAAGGCGGGGATGCCCCGAATAGGGTAAGATGAGAATCTGTATAAGTTTCTCAACGAACCTTTCTATAGCACGATCTAAGACTTAAAAGAATGGAGACCTTTCCTAAATGTCTTGTAGCCTCTCAAAGAAAAGTACAGACGTCTCTGTACCGTTCTGCAAGACTCTACTAGACACGACTTCATAGACACCCTAGGACACTTGAACTCTGTTCTCTGATACCGAGTTTGTAACGCCCCAAAATTTGGATCCCGGGACGTCACACGGTGCTTAAGGGCGCAAGTGACCCCAAGCTAACCCTCCTACTGGCATAACTCATAAACAACTGGATAAAATACTTAAATCTATATAAAGTTAGCAAAAATATCGAACTTCTCTGAACTTGATCAATATAAACATGAACTTTACAAGATTACAACTCTACTTTTACAAATAAAACTGAAACTGAATACATCAACTTCTACTGACTGTTTATGAAGCCTCTACTGGTACTGACTTCAGATAGATGGGTCATGACTCCCAACTACCCAATCTCAATACGACTAAAGTAAGAAAAATACAACACTTCTCAAACTGTATAACTGACTCAAGCCCTCGAATCAAAAGGACTCATCACCTGCTGATTGGAAGCTGCGAACTGACTGAATGCGGTATCTGTGCTATAACTTGTACCTACACTATAAGGCACTGTATAATATAGAAATATATGGGGGGCAGTACTTTAATAAATGTACTGAGTATGTGGAGGTGCAATGCAACATTATAAATAATATCATAAATGATTATGAAAATCATGCATGCTGATGATAACAACTTTCTTCGCTTGAATTAACTGAAATATATTCCTTTTAAATCATCAATAGTAATACAAGCATTATAAATCTCATAAATCATTATACTTAACTCAAACTTTTTAAATCATGACTTAGAGTGACTCGGTAACTCATGAAACTTGAACTCTTATGGACTTGAGAGTTTCTTATAACCGACATAACTACACCATGTGAGCCGTATGGAGTCCAACATTTTGCCGTCCTAAGAAGAGAACCCCACATTGTAGGGGGTGTCGTACTCTTGCCAAGGAGTACAACCTCAATTTCTCAATCACAATCCCATACTTGTTCTCTAGCCCACAATCATCAATATCAATCCTACGGTGGCACGTAGTTTTGGGGAAATACCACATTTCTCGCTCGGTGCTAAATACTCCTCCCAAACTCAACTCAGAACACGTTAGGAAATCCACCTTAATCAATAGAAATTCATGGGTCTATCATGAATACCAAAATAATAATATATCTCGTCGGTAAATCATATACAACTGTGGATTCCTAACTCGACTCAAAATCAAATAATCTTTCTCAACATCAAGATGTATCAATTCATTTAGTCATGGCAACATCAATAACTTTGAGGAAATATCAAGACTCATTATAACAACTCAATCTTATGAATCAATATACTCAATAATCCAATTTTTCATAAGAAAGCTTAAAGCTTGACACATGTCTTGAAAGCACTTGAAATACCAACTCATGGTAGAACATGAAATTCACAATATTAAATATCAAGTCATAATTTGGAAATTGTAAAATAATCATGTATCAAAAACTTCAAGAAAACATCATAGAACTCATTCTTGATTCTCAAGATCAAATATCAATATATATATATTCAATAATAAAAATTCTCATAGAAAAGATTAAATCATGACTATTATCTCAAATCATTCGGAAATCATCAACTCATAATAATAATATTTGACTCATGGCATAAGTTCTTAATTTAAGAAATAAATGATGAAATAGTCATGTGTATCGATCTTGAATAGCTCAAATATCATAAATCATTAATAAAGTAATTTGGGTGTAAACCCACTTTGCAAAATCATGAATTTCAATAGTAGAAATTAAATCTTTGGGCACAAGAACGAAAGAAGTGTTCTTGTTCAAACCCCAAATACCTTGATTATGGATTTGAATGAAGAAACTTGTTATAGACTTCTTTTCCACTTCTTGAGTTAGGGTTCTTGATGCTTTTGACTTGGGCACCTTGAATCTTGAACCAATTTATAAAATCTATGGTTGGATTCTTGATGTTCTTGGGAAATTTGGATTGGATTTTTTAGAGAGAAACCCTAGTTTTCCTGATGAAATGGAAGAAGAATGAAATTTTCTTCTTTACTTGGATATATATAGAGGGTCAAAATGGGTGGATAAGACCAAAATACTCTTTTAAAAATGCCCCTTAATTGCTGAAAAAAAATGGCTGACGACATCTGTGATAGGCCGTCAGACCCGTGATAGGCCGTCACGAAATGTCGTCACAAAAGGGTTGAATTTTTTATTTTCTGCATAAGGCTGACAACATTGTTAGAAATATCGTCAGAAAGTGACGACGTTGTCAGAAATGGCATCAAAAATGTGACAGCCCGTCAGAACCATCGTCACCGTTTTCCAGCTTGACCATGTTGGAATAAAATGGGCATAACTCTTTGCTCCGATATCGTATTTTGGAGAAATTAGTATTGTTGGAAAGATAGTTCAATTATCTATCTTTTGATAGGTAATGAGATCAAAAAATCCAAGTATAATGAGAGATATTCTCATTTGAAGTTGACTATACCAATATCCTTCCCAAGAACTCAATCGGTAAGGAATGTTTTCATTCGCCCAATCGTTAGGACATATTTAAGGCCTTAATACACACCATCCTTGATTAGAAAATAACCAAATCACTATAATTTATTTCTCAAGAGCTTGATTCATGATTGCACTATTGGTTAGAGTCTCGGGGAATTACAAAATGGCTTTAACTTCCTCACCAGGTGTCCGATTCGGGTGAATCTTATGTCGATGGAAAGCTTATCCAATTCTCCACATGATCAAGAGTAGAATTTAGGGAAATACAACATGAGATAAATAACAATCAATTTGGCAGTCATCCATATTCACTCAAAAGATGGATTTAGGCTTAAGAAATGATCGGGGTATTACATCTAGCCATGCGCCTGAAAAATTTCCGGAGGGTTCATGAGATAGAAAATCCTGTGAAACAAACACCACCAACTAAAGAGGTACAAGTTGCTTCTGTGGAAATGATCCCGTTTGGACAATTGAGGGAATTCATTGAAGGTACCCTCAAAGACAAGTATGATCTTGTCACCAAATCTTTCCTTGCGAATGCCAAGCCTTACATTGTGAGGATAGATAGACTCAAAATGGTTGAAGGCTATCAACCCCCCAAATTTCAATAATTTGAGGGCAAAGGGAACCCAAAACCTTATGTCGCACACTTTGTTGAGACATGTAATAATGCTGGAACTTATAGGGAATATCTTGTCAAATATTTTATTCATTCTCTAAAGGGAAACGCCTTTGATTGGTACACAGACCTTGAGCCTAATTCAATCGATAGCTGGGAGTAATTGGAGCACGAGTTCCTAAATCGCTTTTACAGCACAAGGCGTATAGTGAGCATGGTAGAGCTCACAAATACTCGGCAAAGAAAGGATGAACCAGTCATTGACTTCATCAATAGATGGAGAAATGCTATCCTAAACTACAAAGATAGGCTCAACGAAGCTTTTGCAATAGAGATGTGCGTCCAAGAAATGCACCGGGAGCTTTTCTACATCTTGCAAGGCATTAAGCCTAAATCCTTTGAAGAGCTAGCTACACATGCTCACGATTTGAAGTTGAGCATGTATTCTGCTGGAAAGGGAGCAACACCTATCCATGACCCTCGAAGGGGAAAGGATAAGTAGGAACCCAAAAGATGGGGCAAGTTTGTCCCCCAAAATGACAATAAGGAGTCCATGAATATTGATGTGTCTCCTGTGAAGGTCACCACAAAGGTGAGCAAGAAGCAAAGTGTGAATACGACTTTTGGAGCACATCCGAATCAGAAAACTTTAAAGGAGGTGCAATAAAAGGAATATCCCTTCCTTGATTCTGATGTTGCTGAGATTTTTGATGAACTCCTTGAGCATAAGCTCATTGAAATAGCATAGATAAATCAACCCAATGAAGCCAAAAGGACCAACGACCCTAATTATTGCAAATACCACAGGCTTGTGAGTCACCCTCTCGAAAAGTGATTTGTCTTTAAAGACAAATTCATGCAACTGGCAAGTGAGAAAAAGATCTTTTTCGATGATAAGACTGCCAGTTCTCATCAAATCTCGATCACTTTTGGCTCACTCGACCCAGTCCAAATATGTGTCGAAGAACATAATAAGAAAATATTAGAGCCTTACAGGTCTTCAGTTGATGAAGACGATGATGAAGGTTGGACTCTGGTGACCAGGCACAGACGCAAGAAGATAAGTCTGCAAAAAGAGACGGTCGAGCAGCCAACCAGAAAAAGAATGGTAAAGAAACCAAAGAAACAGAAGTTGGTTGAACTTTCAAAGAAGATGAGGGTGACGGAGCTTCACCACCAAAAACCGCGGTGTCCAATAACTTTGAAAGAATTCTTACCAAGTTGGTTTCTTGTAAAGACTTCTCAACCCAACCTTGAGGCGTCTTGTTTTAATACTGTCAAAGAGGGGGCAAAGGGTGAAAAACCACTTGTGGAGGTTCCTCCATCTTATTTAAAGCCTACAGAGCCACTTAGCCAAGAGGCATATGTATGTAATACAAAAATCACATTTACAAATGATGATCTTCTACTTGAAGGAGCCCTACACAATCGTCCTGTCACGCCCCAAAAATCCCATCGGGCCGGACTGGCACCCGAAGCCGAGAATGCTCGGGAGAACCCGTTCAAATACCTGTACTTTCACTTATATGTCACCAAAAATTTGGACAGCACTTCATTGCATATAGAAGGGTCTAATTACCTGTATCAGCACAACACGCACAAATATATATATATATAATACTTGGCCGTCGGGGCCACCACATATACAAATATAACATCACTATATAAACTTCCATGACTTTACCCTTCCTTATGTCTACAAAGCCTCTAGGATATACATGACATAACTAGGGTCGGGACAAACCCCGACCCACACATGACTCCTGTACAATAACAAAACATAAGGAACCGACTCGGAAAGCTCCGAAGCAAACTGTAGCTCACCAACAATAGTTGTATGACCTGTCTCCTACTTGTGCGGTGTATGAGCTGAGGTACCTGTGCCTGCAGCATGAAATGCAGGTCCCCGTAGGGGACGTCAGTACGAAATATGTACTGAGTATGTAAAGCTGTAGATAATCACATATGATATAGGAGCTCAATAGAAATCAGAAACAAGTGAATAAATCATATTAGGAGTGGACCACACTTACTAGAACTTGTGACAACCTGTACATTGTATTTATTCAATCACTTTACCTTTGTTTTTATCGTCTTTGTAATCATTACTGTACTGTACTGTGACCATTAGGCTGCCTCCAGTACATATCAACTGGGATCGACCCATGCTAGGCTTATACCCCTGGGATACCACCCATAAACACATAAATAGGGATCGACCCATGTTAGGCTTATGCCCCTGGGATACCACCCGATAAGAGAGAACTTCCATCACTTAGTTCAATTAATCTTTGAGATTGTTATTTCAGTCGCCACCACATTTTTGATACTTTGAAACAATGATACATCAATAGGAACCAAGTAATAGACCTTCTATACAATAACGATGTAATAAAGACTCATTGGTACATCAACAATGTGTTTCAGAATCATCAATATCACAACAATGAAATAGGAGCCTTTTGGTATATCAATGAAACATTTTGATACTTTATAGGATGGAAACAACTTCGTTGGTAACGTAGAACAATACATGTTTTTGGACAACCTCGGAATCTTACTTGATGGAACATTGGTGTTTTCATGCCAGTTAGAGTATGCTTTACATACCTCGTCGTAGATTCGGATACCAATTCAACACAACTTCCCGCCTTTACAAATCACTTATCTACATTGAAATGTTTGGCATCTAGTATTAGCAACCCAACACCACAATTCTCTTCCATAATTCCATACAACCAATATTTGCATAGCATTCCAAAAACCAACTTGAACAATAGGTTTATGTGTGTGTATATATATATATATATATAATCATAATTTCAATACCACATCATCACACCAAATCCCTTCACAATTCAACATAATCCAACCATGCACAAGAATAATCCAACATCATTTCCAATCATCTTTCAACAACAATCAAATAACACACTTCTTATGCTTACATGCATATATATACATATCCATATAAATAACACCAACATAATTTACATCCTTACCATAAAATGACCCTTTTGATTTCGAAGTCCTGTTGGCAAAAATAAGGGGTGCTTCTCGAAGCCCTCGAGACGGTGAACACAACTACGGAATCACTTTGGATTTTCTACGGTTGAATCACAAGATAATTGGAGTTGAAATTTGGCTAGGGTTTCTTATTCTTCAATAATGGATGATAAATGATGGATATGAGGCTAATTATATGTATATAATGACCAATTTTCGTTCATGAGGTGATGGAAAATGACCATATTGCCCTTAAAATTTTAAGTAAATCCGAATCTGTCCATGGTGGACTGTTTTCACAAGCTAAAGTAGATCGACCATAACTCTTTGCTCCGATATCGGATTTGGGTGAAATTGGTATCGTTGGAAATATAATTCAAAGGAATTTCATTTCATATAAAGTAGGCCACCCAGTTCGTCCTGTACAAGGAGTTATGATCGTTTGAAGTTGACCCTAAAAATCTTTTTTGAGAGGCTAAAGTAAAACGAGTATAACTCCTTACTCAGACGTTGGATTGGATGAAACCAATTACATTGGAAAGAAGACTCAAAGATATTCCTTTTGATAGGCCGTAGCTCTCCCAGTTCATTATATTAAGGGAGTTATGATCGTTCAAAGTTGACCCAAAAAACTGGCAGGCCTCAGTAGTTTGTGTGCAGGAAATTTTCCTGCACATTAACTATTCACCATATCTCGGCCACCGTTTTATAGTTTCGAACGTGCTCGATTATATCCGAAACTTATCCGTTTTTGGAAATATTTATATCGTTGGAAAGCTTATTCAATAACCTTCGTATGGAACCATCGACGAGCAAATTCCGGTATAAATAAAATAAAATAATTAATTCCATATAAATAAGACCAATACATGTACTTGAATACGCCAATACATGTACTTGAATACGGGGTGTTACATCCTTCCCCCTTTAGGACATTCGTCCTCGAATGTTAGCATAGTTATTCAACCAAAACAAGTTCAAGTCCACCATTAGCATTCACATCATCATATAAATACTATGCATATATAAAAAAAAACTTACTTGTTAATGTTCTAACTCCGTTTCTTGAACTTCCTCTTCATCTTTGAACAAATGAGGGTACTTAGATTTCATTGCTTCCTCAGCTTCCCATGTAATCTCTTCCCTTTGTTGATTTCTCCAAAGTACTTTCACTGATGCTACTTCTTTATTTCTCTTCTTCTTAACTTGACGATCTAATATAGCAATAGGCATCTCCTCATAGGTAAGATCTTCTGTTACTTGCACATCTTCAGTAGAAGTAATAAAGGACGGATCTACGATGCACTTTCGAAGCATCGATACATGAAATACTGGATGCACTGATGAGAGTTCCTAGGGTAGCTCTAATTCATAAGCAACTTGCCCACATCTTCAGATAATCTTATACGGGCCTATATATCGTGGACTCAACTTTCCTTTCTTGCCAAATCTCATCACCCCTTTCATTGGCGATACCTTCAAAAATACCCAATCGCCTAACGAAAATTCTAGCTCTCTTCTTCTACTATCCGCATATGACTTGTGTCGACTTTGGGCTGTTTTCAACCGTTGCTGAATCACCTTAACTTTTTCTATGGCTTGATACACAAGATCCGGTCCGAACATAAGAGTTTCACCCGCATCAAACCATCCTATTGGTGATCTACACTTTCTCCCATATAAAGCTTCATATGGTGCCATTTTGATACTTGAATGATAGCTATTATTGTAGGCAAACTCAATAAGAGGTAAATGATCATCCCAGCTGCCTTTAAAATCTATAACACATGCTCGTAGCATATCTTCAAGTGTTTGAATGGTGCACTATGCTTGTCCATCCGTCTGAGGGTGAAAAGTTGTACTCAGATTCACTTGCGTTCCCAAACTCCGTTGGAAAGACTTCCAAAAGTTTGCGGTAAATTGAGTTCCCCGATCCGATATAATAGAAGTTGGCACTCCATGTAATCGGACTATTTCCTTAACATATAACTTTGAATATTCTTCAACTGTGTAAGTGGTCTTAACGGGTAAGAAATGTGCGGATTTAGTAAGCCTATCCACAATCACCCATATAGAATCAAATTTCCGAGCTGTACGAGGCAAACCTGTAACAAAATCCATGTTGATCATGTCCCACTTCCAAATTGGAAGATCTATGCATTGCATATAGCCTCCGGGTTTTTGGTGCTCAACTTTAACTCTTTGACAATTTGGACATTCAGCTACAAATTCTGCAATGCTCTTCTTCATGTCATTCCACCAATACATATCTTTCAAATCTTGATACATTTTGGTTGATCCTAGATTAATGGAATACCTTGAAAAATGTGCCTCTGTCATAATCTTCTTTCTTAGCCCGTCTATATCCGGCACACACAATCGGTTTTGGCACTGAAGTACTCCTTCTCGCGTAAGCTCAAATGCCTTGGTCGCACCACTCTGAACGTTCTCCTTAAGCTGTAATAAAATAGGGTCTTCATATTGCTTCTCTTTCACTTCAGCTACTAATGAAGATTCCGCAGCATTATGTACGATAAGCTCTTTATTCGGAGTTTCAAGAAGGAGAACTCCCAAACTAGCTAATTGGTGAAGATCCTTAACCATCCCTTGCCTTTCTATAGGCACCATCATAGCCTTACGACTTAACGCATCAGCTACCATATTTGCTTTCCCTGGATGGTACAAGATATCAACATCGTAGTCCTTTAATAGTTCAAGCCATCTCCGTTGCCTTAAATTTAGATCCTTCTGATTAAAAATATATTGCAAGCTCTTATGGTCAGTAGATATATCAACATGAACCCCATATAAGTAGTGGCGCCATATCTTTAAAGCAAAAATAACTGTTGCCAGCTCAAGATCGTGTGTAGGATAATTTTTCTCATGTGGCCGCAATTGTCTAGAAGCATATGTTATTACCTTACCATGCTGCATCAATACACATCCTAAACCAATTCTGGAAGCATCAAAATACACTGTATACCCTTCGGTGCCTTCTGGAAGTACCAACATGGGTGTAGAAATCAACTTGTTCTTTAAATCTTGAAAACTCTTCTCACAGGCATCATTCCATTGGAATTTGGATGCTTTATGGGTTAGCTTGGTTAAGGGTGCTGAAATGGAAGAAAAGCCTTTAACAAACCTTCTATAATAACCGGCCAACCCGAGAAAACTACGAATCTCCGTAGGCGTTGTGGGCCTTGGCCAGTTCTTCACAGCTTCTATCGTTTGAGCATCAACCTTTATCCCTTCACTAGATACAATATGACCCAAAAATGCCACCGACTTTAACCAAAACTCACATTTAGAGAACTTTACATAAAGCATACAATCACGAAGAGTCTGCAATGCCTTTCGTAAGTGATTGGCATGGTCCTCTTCTGATCTAGAATAAACTAGAAGATCATCTATAAAAACTATCACAAATACATCCAGGAATGGCTTAAAAACCCTATTCATCAAATCCATAAAAGTTGCGGATGCATTTGTTAGCCCAAATGACATAACTAGAAACTCATAATGACCATACCTTGTTCGGAAAGCTATTTTGGGTATATCTTTTTCTTTGAACCTCACTTGGTGGTAACCTGACCTCAAATCAATCTTAGAAAAGCACTTGGCGCCCTGTAACTGATCAAATAAATCATCAATTCTTGGGAGAGGATATTTATTCTTAATAGTCACCTTATTCAATTGCCGATAATCAATACACATCCTCAGCGAGCCATCCTTTTTGTGTACAAATAACACTGGTGCTCCCCAAGGGGAAATACTAGGCCTAATGAACCCCTTTTCTAGCAAATCTTTCAATTGCTCTTTCAATTCTCGTAATTATGCTGGGGCCATTCTATACGGAGGAATGGAGATTGGTTGGGTGCCTGGTATTACATCAATACCAAACTCTACTTCTCGTTCAGGAGGCAAACTTGGAAGATCTTCAGGAAATACATCAGAAAATTCATTTACCACCGGAACAGCGTGAAGAGTTGGTGGCTCCGCTTCTGTATCCCTTACTCTAACTAAATGATATATATATCCCTTGGAAATCATTCTTCTTGCCTTAAAATAAGAAATAAATCTACCTCTTGGCGTGCTAATTTTACCTTTCCATTCAAGGACTGATTCATTTGGAAAATGGAAATATACCTTTTTCGTGCAGCAATCAATTGTGGCATAACAAGACGCCAACCAGTCCATACCCATTATAACATCAAAATCTACCATTTCTAACTCCACAAGATCAGCCATCGTATCACGACCACAAATAGTTACTATGCAGTTTCGATAAACCCTTCTAGCTATAATAGATTCCCCGACCGGTGTGGACACTTCAAATGGCTTAACTAACAGTTCAGGTATTCTTTCGAACTTTCCAGCAACCAATGGAGTAACATAAGATAATGTAGAACCGGGATCAATTAAGGCATATAAATCGAATGAAAATATAGACAACGTACCCGTAACCACATCTGGGGAAGCCTCTAAATTCTGTCGATCCGCTAGAGCATACGTACGATTTTGAGCCCCGCTAGAACTCGTGGCTCCTCTATCACCTCTAACACGACCCATTGGTTGTGCACCCCTTCCTGAATAAGGCATCGATGATGATGATGCAACAAATGACCCCGTAGGTCGTGCCATACCCCCTATGTCCCTTCGTGGGCATTCCCTCGTCATATGCCCCGACATACCGCACCAAAAGCAAACATTGGTCCCCAGCCGACATGCGCCCAAATGATACCTTCCACATTTATTGCATGGCTCTCGAGGAGGTCTCGATTGGCTCATATTCCCTTGCCCTTGGTAACCCACTGATCGCGAACTATGACCCTCACTTCTTTGCCCAAATTGACTGCCTCTGAACCCCTGATGTTGTGGTGAAGCACTAGCTGCAGAATAAGAAAATAATGGCCTAGGTGGTCTAGCAGAAAATTGAGGTCTAAAACCTCCCTGTGGCGCCATAAACTGCCCTGTAGATCTGCCCCTCTTAGAAGATCCGCTTTCAAATTCATGTGTTCTTCTTCTTTGCCTCTGATCTTCCATTTTCTGTGCAAATGCTTGGATCCTAGCTATATCCATGTCTTTATTCAGTGCAGCAATAGTACAATCCCTAACCAAATACGGATCCAATCCAACCACATACCGATGAACTCTGTCATCCATAGTAGTTATAACATTAGGAGCATATCTGGACAAAGAATTAAATCGAAGACTATACTCCCTCACACTTGTATTACCCTGTCGAAGATTTAAGAACTGATCCGCACGGGTCTGACGAGTCTCATATGGAAGATAATGATCAATAAATGCCTCTTTGAACTCTTTTCAAGTAGCTGGGGGTGCATCAATGCCCCTTGACCATTTCCAGTCTTCATACCAATATATAGCCTCACCTTTGAATCTATACGCGGCTAACTCCACTATCTCTCTGCCCGATACATGCATCACCTCTAGGGCCCTTTGGATATGATCAATAAAGTCTTGTGGGTCCTCGTTAAGATCTGATCCAGTAAAAGTAGGAGGATCCATCTTAAGAAAATCCTGTGTTCGAAGGCTAGCCGCCCTATCTATACCACTAGGACCTGCAGTAGGAATGGTTTGCCCTTGAGCTTTCCCAGCAACTATACGAGTCAAAAGTTGCACTGCATTTCTAAGATCTTGATCAACAACATTAATAGGTGTCTCTGGGGATATAGTTCTCCTCCCCCTTATTTCTTCCGGACTGGGGGAAGTTTCTGATGCATGCTCAGCTGGAGCCTCACTTTGATTAGCTGGTATAGTGGGTGACTTACTAGTCCCCTCTCCGGCAGCCACATCTACTTGCTTACCGGTATTCTTGCTTCTGGTAACCGGCATCATTACTATAATAAGAGAAACAAACTGATTCAGTGGTCAACTATGACTTCATATACAATATAAGCTCTATCGCACGATCTAAGACATGAAGAAAATAAACAATTCCTAAATGTCCATAGCCTCCTATTTATAGATGCGGTGCACAACACACCGATAAACAAGACTCTACATAGACACGGCTTTGTAGACTCACTAGGACGAACCGCACTCTGATACCACTATTGTCACGCCCCAAAAATCCCATCGGGCCAGACTGGCACCCGAAGCCGAGAAGGCCCGGGAGAACCCGTTCAAATACCTGTAATTTCACTTATATGTCACCAAAAATTTGGACAGCACTCCGTTGCATATAGAAGGGTCTAATTACCTGTATCAGCACAACACGCACAAATATATATATATATATATAATACTTGGCCGTCGGGGCCACCACATATACAAATATAACATCACTATATAAACTTTCATGACTTTACCCTTCCTTATGTCTACAAAGCCTCTAGGATATACATGACATAACTAGGGTCGGGACAAACCCCCGCCCACACATGACTCCTGTACAATAACAAAACATAAGGAACCGACTCGAAAAGCTCTGAAGCAAACTGGAGCTCACCAATAATAGTTGTATGACCTGGCTCCTACTTGTGCGGTGTATGAGCTGAGGTACCTGTGCCTGCAGCATGAAATGCAGGTCCCCGTGGGGGACATCAGTACGAAATATGTACTGAGTATGTAAAGATGTAGATAATCACATATGATACAGGAGCTCAATAGAAATCAGAAACAAGTGAATAAATCGTAATAGGAGTGGACCACACTTACTAGAACTTGTGACAACCTGTACATTGTATTTATTCAATCACTTTACCTTCGTTCTTATCGTCTTTGTAATCATTATTGTACTGTACTGTGACCATTAGGCTACCTCCAGTACATATCAACTGGGATCGACCCATGCTAGGCTTATGCCCCTGGGATACCACCCATAAACACATAAATAGGGATCGAACCATGCTAGGCTTATGCCCCTGGGATACCACCCATAAACACATAAATAGGGATCGACCCATGCTAGGCTTATGCCCCTGGGATACCACCCGATAAGAGAGAACTTCCATCACTTAGTTCAATTAATCTTTGAGATTGTTATTTCGGTCGCCACCATCTTTTTGATACTTTGAAACAATGATACATCAATAGGAACCAAGTAATAGACCTTCTATACAATAACGATGTAATAAAGACTCATTGGTACATCAACAATGTGTTTCAGAATCATCAATATCACAATAATGAAATAGGAGCCTTTTGGTATATCAATGAAACATTTTGACACTTTATAGGATGGAAACAACTTCGTTGGTAACGTAGAACAATACATGTTTTTGGACAACCTCGGAATCTTACTTGATGGAACATTGGTGTTTTCATGCCAGTTAGAGTATGCTTTACATACCTCGTCATAGATTCGGATACCAATTCAACACAACTTCCCGCCTTTACAAATCACTTATCTACAATGAAATGTTTGGCATCTAGTATTAGCAACCCAACACCACAGTTCTCTTCCATAATTCCATACAACCAATATTTGCATAGCATTCCAAAAAACAACTTGAACAATAGGTTTATGTGTGTATATATATATATATAATCATCATTTCAATACCACATCATCACACCAAATCCCTTCACAATTCAACATAATCCAACCATGCACAAGAATAATCCAACATCATTTCCAATCATCTTTCAACAACAATCAAATAACACACTTCTTATGTTTACATGCATATATATACATATCCATATAAATAACACCAACATAATTTACATCCTTACCATAAAATGACCCTTTTGATTTCGAAGTCCTGTTGGCACAAATAAGGGGTGCTTCTCAAAGCCCTCGAGACGGTGAACACAACTACGGAATCAATTTGGATTTTCTACGGTTGAATCACAAGATAATTGGAGTTGAAATTTGGCTAGGGTTTCTTATTCTTCAATAATGGATGATAAATAATGGATATGAGGCTAAGTATATGTATATAATGACCAATTTTCGTTCATGAGGTGATGGAAAATGACCATATTGCCCTTAAAATTTTAAGTAAATCTGAATCTGTCCATGGTGGACTGTTTTGACAAGCTAAAGTAGATCGACCATAACTCTTTGCTCCGATATCGGATTTGGGTGAAATTGGTATCGTTGGAAATATAATTCAAAGGGATTTCATTTCATATAAAGTAGGCCACCCAGTTCGTCCTGTACAAGGAGTTATGATCGTTTGAAGTTGACCCTTAAAATTTGTTTTGAGAGGCTAAAGTAAAACGAGTATAACTCCTTACTCAGACGTTGGATTTGGATGAAACCAATTGCATTGGAAAGAATACTCACAGATATTTCTTTTGATAGGTTGTAGCTATCCCAATTCATTATATTAAGGGAGTTATGATCGTTCAAAGTTGACCCAAAAAACTGGCAGGCCTCAGTAGTTTGTGTGCAGGAAATTTTCCTGCACATTTACTATTCACCATATCCCGGCCACCGTTTTATAGTTTCGAACGTGCTCTATTATATCCGAAACTTATCCATTTTTGGAAATCTTTATATCGTTGGAAATCTTATTCAATAAGCTTCGTATGGAACCATCGACGGGCAAATTCCGGTATAAATAAAATAAAAAAATTAATTCCATATAAATAAGACCAATACACGTACTTTAATACGTTAATACATGTATTTGAATACGGGGTGTTACACGTCCCTTGTACATGGTAGGTCAAGTGCTAGAAAAATAGATAAATAGAATCTTGATTGTTGAAGGATCCGGAGTCAACATCCTGCCTATCCGCACGATAAAGAAACTTGGCATTGCTATTAACAAACTGGATGAAAGCCGTATAATGATCCAAGGCTTCAACCAAGGAGGGCAGAGGGCCATGTGATCTATCAAGTTGTGGATTCGTATGGATGATTTTCAATCAAATTCATTGATGCATGTGATCAATGCCAAAACTTCATACAATATATTACTTGGTAGGCCTTGGGTGCACGGGAAAAAAAATTATCTCATCCTCTTACTATCAATTCTTGAAGTACCTCAAAGGTGGAGTGGAAAGAAATATAGTAGCTGATGATAAACCATTTATTAAAGCTGAATCACACTTTGCCGATGCAAAATTCTACTTGAAAAATTATGTCGTTAATGAGAAAAGAGTTGAAAATGTCACCAAGACCAAGTGTGATGATCTTGCATCTAAGAAGGTAGAAGTGACTGTTGAAAAAGTCACCACCAGGAAGCCCCTCTTTACTTCGAATAAAGAAATCATCACACCTACGAAAAAGAAGGCAACTTTTGCTCTTCTCTACGTGCCAAACGTAAAAAAAAGAGAAAGATCACTCACCCGATGCCCAAGATAATGTGCTAAAGGGGCTAACTTTACCTATCAGGAAGATTGACACAATAAATCCATCCGCAAAGCTACTTGGAGAGTTTGTGGCTCAAAATTTGCCACGAGATATGACACTTCCTACAAAGGGTACAAAAGAGAGTTTTGATCCAAATGCATACAAGTTATTTTTAAAGGTTGGATATAATCCTAATGAACTATTAAGTTTGGGTAAACTTTCATCGGAAGGTACAAAAAGGCAGGCACGTGAAGGCCTAGGATACACACAGCAACCTCCAATTCGCATCTCCATAAGAAGGGCAGTTAGTAACTAGATCACTATAGAAGATGAGTCTACCACATCTAATAAAAGGCCTTCTGTCTTTGACCGACTTGGAGAATCAACCGCAAGAACTTGTGTTTGAGAGGTTGGGTCCTCTAAATAAGAAGTGAAGTAACAAGCATCGGATAAGTCATCAAAGTACGACAATACACTCCTCGCCTAAAATCCATAAGGATTTCCAAAGTTTGATTCCTTCTAGAATGAGGCGGCAGACTGAACTGGTAGTTTCATGCAATGAGGTGCTAAAAACAAAGGCTCATTCTATGGTTTATACCAAGAAACATGAGGATGATGAAGAAAGTGTTGGCCCCTTATATCATGTAACATCCCAAAATGAGAATGAGGCCTCATCTCAAATGAAGGTTGATGAAGAGATGGAAGATACTTTCTGGTGTCACCATATATCCGTCAACGATGATGATCCTCGAGAGGAGAAATATGCTGGAGATGCTCCATCTCAACTTGAAGAATGAGTGAAGGCTACAATAGATCCCTTAAAAGAAGTTAATCTTGGAACCGATGAAGACCCATGACCAACTTACTTGAGTGCTTTTCTAGAGATGGAGGAAGAAATCATGTATATGGACATACTCAAATAATATATGGATGTCTTCGCTTAGAGATATAAGGAAATGTCTGGCTTAGATCCAAAAGCAGCAGTCCATCAGTTGGTGGTCAAAAATGGTGTTTTCCTGTTAAGCAAGCCCAAAGGCTCTTTAGGACAGAGTTAGTTCCATTAATTGAAAAGAAAGTTAGCAAACTCATTGAAGATGTCTTTATTCGTGAAGTCAAATATCCCACGTGAATTTCAAGTATTGTTCCAGTAGAAAAAAGAATGGCTAAATTCGAGTTTGTGTCGACTTTCAGGATCTCAACAACGCCTGCCCTAAGGATGACTTTCCAATCCCCATACCAGAGTTGATGATTGATGCCACCACTGGTTATGAGTCAATGTCCTTCATGGATGGTTCATCCGGCTACAGTCAAATCCGCATGGCACCAAAGGATGAAAAACTCACTGCATTTCGTACGCCCAAAGGTATTTATTGTTATAAGGTGATGCCTTTTGGTTTGAAGAATGTTGGTTCCACTTATCAAAGGGCTATGCAAAATATCTTTGACAGTCTACTCCACAAAATTATTGAATGCTACGTGGATGATCTAGTGGTGAAGTCAAGAAAGAGAAATGACCACTTAAAAGACCTAAGAATGGTGTTCGAGTTACTTTAAAGATATCAACTTAGGATGAATCCATTGAAGTGTGCCTTTGGAGTTACTTTCGGAAAGTTTCTTAGCTTCATTGTGCGACACCGAGGAATTGAAATTGATCAAGCCAAGGTCGATGCAATTTTAAAGATACCCGAGCGTCGAAACATTCATGAGTTAAAAAGCCTTTAAGGAAGGCTAGCATATTTAAGGAGGTTCATCTCAAATCTAGCTAGAAAATGTTAACCATTTAGTTGCCTCATGAAAGACACTCCCTTCGAATGAGACCAATCTTGTAGTAATGCCTTTGAGAGTATCAAATCATACTTAATGAAGTCACCAATTCTTGTGGAACTAATACCTTGAAAGCCATTGATACTCTACATCGCGGCACAAGAGAGGTCAGTTGGAGCACTACTAGCTCAAGAAAATAGTGAAGGTAAAGAAAACTCTCTTTACTATCTGAGCAGAATGGTGACACCAAATGAGCTAAAGTATTCTCCCTTCGAAAAGTTGTGTTTGGCATTGGCCTTCTCAATTCAAAAAATAAAACACTACTTTTAAGCTCATGTTGACCGTCTTGTGTCTAGGCCAAATACCATCAAGTTTGTAATGTCGAAACCAGTCCTTAGTGACCGACTTGCAAAATGGTACCTTTAATTTCAACAGTTTGAGATTGTGTATGTTCCTCAACAGGCTATAAAGAGACAAGTGTTGGTTGACTTCTTGGCAGACCACCCAATACCTAATGATTGGAAACTGAGTGATAAACTTCCCGATGAATATGCAATGGTTTTGAAGCTAGACCCTCATGTAAGATGTACTTTGATGGCGCCACACATCGAGATGGAGCTAGTGCCAGTGTGGTGTTCGTTGCTTCATAAGAAGAGGTCATCCCATACTCTTTTACCCTTATAAATTGTTGCTCTAATAATGTTGCTGAATATCAAGCTTTAATACTTGGACTTGAGATGGTAGTTGACATGAAACAACTGCAATTACAAGTCTTTGGTGACTCCCAATTGGTGATCAAGCAGCTTTTGGAAAGCTATGAAGTCAGAAAGCCTGAGCTACGACCATATCATGATTATGCACAGAAGTTGATTGGGTAGCTTGGAGAAGTAACCCTCCAACATGTTCCAAGAAGAGAAAATAAGCAAGCTGATGCCCTAGCTGCTTTGGCCTCAACCCTAACTCTTCCAAATCAAACTCAAGTTACCATCCGCCAAGAATGGGTAGTACCCCTATCAAATGAAAATGATGAAAATAAAGTTGAATACATCGTTGCCGTATCTGAAGCTATAAAAGAAGATTGGTGACAACCTATCATTGATTACTTATGTTATGGGATACTTCTATAGGATCCAAGGATGACTGACATTCATCGTCGTACGCCTTGCTTTCTTTACTATAAGGACACACTGTACAGAAGATCATTTGAAGGAGTACTCTTACGATGTCTGGGAGAGGAAGAAGAAATTCAATCTTTAAAAGAAACGCACTCGGGAGTTTGTGGATCACATCAGTCTAGACCAAAGCTCCATTTTCACATTAAAAAGATGGGATATTATTGGCCAACGATGGTGAAAGATTGCTTCGGCTATTCTAGAAGATGCAAAGCTTGTCAATTCCATTCAAATTTCATACATCAACTTCCAGAGGTACTACATCCACTGTAGCATCTTGGCCTTTCAATGCTTGGGGAATAGATATTGTTGGTCCACTACCAAAATCTTCTGGTGGACACTTATACATCTTGGCCGCAACAGATTATTTCTTAAAATGGACTGAAGTTGTTGCTCTTAAAGAAGTAAAGAAGGAGAGTGTTGCGAATTTCATCCGAGTAAATATCATCTACCGCTTTGGAATCCCTCAATATGTAATAACCGATAATGGCAAGCCGTTTGATAACAAGCTGATGAATAAGATTTGTGATCTCTTTGGCTTCAAGCAGCGCAAGTCTTCAATGTACCATGTTGTTTTCAATGGCTTAGCCGAAGCATTTAATAAAACTTTATGCAATCTATTGAAGAAAGTCGTCTTCAAGTCTAAGCGAGACCGGCATAAACGAATGGAAGAAGCTTTATGGGTATATAGAACGACTTACCGCACACCAACGCAAGCAACCCCATACTCACTTGTTTTTGGAGTTAAAGCAGTCGTGCTACTTGAGCATCAAATACACTCTTTGAGATTGGCTAGTTAAGAAGGGCTCACCGATGAAGAAAATGCTAAGTTGCGTCTTGCGGAGTTAAAAGCTCTTGATGAGAAAAGACTGGAGGCTCAACAAAATCTTGAATGTTATCAAGACCGGCTATCTCGTTCTTTTAATAAAAGGGTTCGCTTGAGGTGTTTCCAAGTTGGAGATCAAGTCCTTGCAGTAAGAAGACCCATTATCACTTCTCGTAAGTCTGGGGGCAAATTCACCCCAAAGTGGGATGGACCTTATGTCATACAAGGGGCATATTCAAATAGTGCTTAAAAGTTTGTCGATGCAAATGGAGTAAAATTTGGTCCTATCAATGTCATGTTCTTGAAGAAGTACTATCCTTGAAGGAAGATGACACTCCTTAAGGCATGAGTATAAACTGCATTACACTCCTGACCCGCAAGAGTATAAACTGTGTATGGATAAAAAATAAAAGTCCGCTAGGTTGAAAACCTCGAAAGATGTGGCCTAGGAAAGAGTTAGGACGAAAAAAAAATACTCACCCAGAACTACGTTGTGACTTGATCCTCTTTACTGAGGTACGTAGGCGCTTGAAATTTCTTTCTGAGTTCAGTTGCATGAGTGTCAAAAAAAATATGTTCCTATAGTATCTACCATATGGATACCAAGTATGAAACTATTCAAATTAAATTTTGGACTTACTATAAATATCTGTGACTCAATGGGAGCAACCCGTCGAAAAGAAAAAGAGTTCCTTCAATGGGATTTGGAATGTCAAAGTTCTCAAAGCCTAAAACTAGAAGGATCTCAAAATTTTTATGCCTTAAGGTAGAAAATATTTGTTCCTTTGCACCTTAAGCGGACCTCTAACGAGTTTATCCTTAAAGGATATTGAAATTTTCATGTCCTAAGGTGGACAAAATTTGTCCTTTTGTACCTTAAGCTGACCTCTCAAGGATTTATCCTTAAAAGAATATCAAAATTTTCACGCCTTAAGATGGACAAGATTTTTCCTTTTTCACCTTGAGTTGGCCTCTCACGAGTTTATCCTTAAAGGATATCAAAATTTTCATGTCTTAAGGTGGACAAGATTTGTTCCTTTGTACCTTAAGTTGACCTCTTACGGGTTTATCCTTAAAGGATATCGAAATTTTCATGCCTTAAGGTGGACAAGATTTGTCCCTTTGCACCTTAAGCTGGCCTCTCATGAGTTTATCCTTAAGGGATATCAAAATTTCCATGCCTTAAGGTGGACAAGATTTGTCCCTTTGCACCTTAAGATGGCCTCTTACGGGTTTATCCTTAAAGGATATCGAATTTCCATGACTTAAGGTGGACAAGATTTGTCCCTTTGCACCTTAAGCTAGCCTCTCACGGGTCTATCCTTAAAGGATATCGAAATTTTCATACCTTAAGGTGGACAAGATTTGTCCCTTTGCACCTTAAGCTGGACTCTGACGGGTTTATCCTTAAAGGATATCAAAATTTTCATGCCTTAAGAGGGACAAGATTTGTCCCTTTGCACCTTAAGATGGCCTCTCATGGATTTATCCTTAAAAGGATATCAAAATTTTCATGCCTTAAAGTGGGACAAGATTTGTCCCATTGCACCTTAAGCTGACCATAAAAAAGGGCCCATACTTAGAGAAGACCATCGCATAAATGCCTCAGTAAAATGGCCCATACTTAGAGAAGACCATTGCATAAATGCATCGGTGAAAGGGCCCATACTTAAAGAAAACCATGCATCTTCAAGCAAGAAAATTTTGGGCTTAAGGTGACGGAGGCGAAGTTAAACTCTCGCACCTTAAGCCGATGTCCACCGTCTTCAAGCAAAAAAAATTTGGACTTAAGGTGACGGAGGTAAAGTTAAACTCTCGCACCTTAAGCCGATGTCCACCGTCTTCAAGAAAAAAAATTTAGACTTAAGGTGACGGAAGCGAAGTTAAACTCTAGCACCTTAAGCCTATGTCCACCGTCTTCAAGTGAAATTTTTTGGACTTAAGGTGACGGAGGCGAAGTTAAACTCTCGCACCTTAAGACGATATCCACCATCTTCGAGTAAAATTGTTCGGACTTAAGGTGACGGAGTCAAAGTTAAACTCTCTCACCCTCAGCCGATTGTTGCATATTTCTATTTGTTTCAATTCTCCAAAAACAAAACAAAAGAAAAGAGAGGAAACAAGAAATAAAGTAAAAACACAAATAGAAAGGATGTTACCTGTCAGAGCGTTGTGATCTTGAAAGTTGTATATCACCAACTTGGATTGAGACAAGATGCCTTGATGAGAATAAAGCCCTTAAAAAATCTAGTTTGAAACAATCAAAATACTCTTTTGTGGTGATGGTCTCACATCAAGATAAAAATTATTTGGTGAGGCGATGCAAATCTGGAATCCTCTGTCAGACAACATATAAGATCGCCTTCAAAAAATTATCCATAACAATCCAAGAAGTTTTAAAATCCAAATTTTGTAGATGTTATACATGCATATTTCTGGCATCTATAGCATCAAGCGGATCATAATTTTGATACTCTCACATTGAGATATAATTTTTTTGGTAATGTCGCGTAAATCTGAAATTGTTGATGCATCAAAACTCAATGTTGACTTCGGGATAACACCTGAAAATATCTTGATTGTATTAAATTATACATTTTGGATATATTATAGATATTTATGTCTAGTTTCACAAGAATTAAGCGGCTTGTGATTTCATCCTTCCTACTTCAAGATATGAAAGTTTTAGTAAACACGCGCAAATCTAAAATTTTCAGCATGATAAACTTCAGGGGTAATTTCAAAAAATTATCGAGAATTATATTGAAGGAATTTGAAGCTAAATTTTGGATATATTATAGATCTCGAAGGCTAATTTCTATAATATCAAACGGTTTATGATTTCGATATTCCTACAATTAGATATGAATTTTCTACCACTAACATGCTCTGCTAAAAAAAAAGTGACGAAAATAAGAGAAAAGTAGGAGGGAAAGAAATTACCTCAATATTGTTGATGACTTGAAAACCCCAAAATTGATATTGAAAAAATGGGTAAACTACCTCCTTTTATAGAGTTGTAGGATGGATGTTTCCTTCTCCAATATAAATTCAGATTGGAATAACTTCTATCTCCAAATTCAAATTGGAGATTGTTTCCTTTTCCAATATAAATTCAGATTGGAATAGTTTTCATCTCCAAATTTAAATTGGAGATTGTTTCCTTATCCCATACGAATTCAAATTGGAGGTTATTTCCTTCTTCCATACAAATTCAAATTGGAGGTTGTTTCCTTCTCCCATACAAATTCA
Source organism: Capsicum pubescens (assembly GCA_030864215.1). Lineage (NCBI taxonomy): Eukaryota > Viridiplantae > Streptophyta > Magnoliopsida > Solanales > Solanaceae > Capsicum > Capsicum pubescens. Next base: position 53,017,622 of record CM061541.1, on the reverse strand, counting down.
AATTGGAGGTTCTTTCCTTCTCCAATCTAAGTTCAAATCGGAAGAGTTTTATTCCTGATTAAGTAAGGCGATGAAAAAGTCTTCCAAAATCTATTTGAAATTGGATATCATGTCTTACCAATGAGTCTTAAGTGTAGAGATTCATGAAAAAAAAATAAGAGAATTTTGAGAGGTAATATCAATATGGTTCGATTTTAAATTTTTGAATGAAGTATTCATATGTATGAAAATCGTTGAAGCACGAAGGAAACATGCTTAAATAATCATATTTCAAGGCTAGTCTCCAAAATATTAAATGTCTCGACAAGTCTTAAAGTAGGGGGTATTTGTGGGTGATGCAATTTTATTAAATTTAAATCCGTACAAAATTCGGATTATATTAAATTCAAAATATATTAGTCTCAAATAAATATTGCGGATTGATATAATTGGATTAATTATTTAAGTCCAAACATATAGTTTAATTAAAGTTCAATTTTTATTGGGGTAGCCCATTGATTTGGACTACAAATGATGAGTCCACTTTAATAAACCCAAGATATTGTCATATTCTAGAGGCCCAAATAAGCGTCACGTGTCAAATGACGTGACATGCCAAGTCAAGTAAAGGAGCCAATAGGACCATGCCACATGTCAAAATAATGTTGCAGGCCCATGAAATAAAAGCCCATAAAAAGACACCAGATCACTTAAATCTGATTGGTCAAAGGAAGTTCATATTCATCATGACTCTTTCTTTCCTACAACTATAAATAGGGGTCTCATAATTCAGAAAAGAACACCCAAAACTCTAACAAGTAGCAAGAGAAAGCTCGTGGATCAAACGCCACAATTTCTCTAAAAAGTTCAAGCATTCAAATCAAGTTCATCAAGATTCAAGATCTAAACTGCAATATCGAAAACCAAGCTCAAAAGCTCTTGAATTCAAGTCAAGATCAAATCCCTCAAACCCGCAAGTCAAGTTCAAATTCAAGATCAAATTTCAAGCCCTTGAATTTATATTTGAAGGCGAATCAGAGGATTCATAGAGATTGTAACACTCACATTAAAATCAATAAATTGATTGTTGTAATATTTTCTTGTCTCGATTATTTATTTTTCGACCTCAAAATTTTTATTGTCCAACAATCCTCTCCAAATATATTAAGTAGAACCCTTCAAATTAGTGATTAGAATTTTCTCTCATTATCTTCACATCCATCTTAGCTTTATTATATATGTCCTTAATTATTTTAATATACCAAATTCATAAACGCATAATATATATTTATATATAAACTTCGATTGTTTAATAGTAGTTAAAGAGTTTGTATTTTTACTTCATTAAATTATTGTTCATTTGAATTGATTTCTTTGAGTAACATGATAAGTTTTTTTTTTTTTTTTTTGAGGGGTGGTGGTGGTGGTTCAGTTTCGATTGGCATGTTTGGCTAAATCGGCCAAAATCGCACCCTAATTGCCTCACTTGGAAGTTTTGTTGTGATTTACTTTGTGTTGTTTTACTAAAACCATCTAAGCTTAATTTGTGGCTTCATCCAAAATCCACCATTGAAATGGACTACTTTGCTTCCAGCTCCAAACTAATAAAGCAGCACACATAATTGTTGTTTTAATTTATTAATTAATTCCTTTCATACTCCTTCGGTCCCAAATTATTGTCCCAAATTGAGATGATACATTAATTAAAAAAATAATTAATAATATATTTAGTTTATCATAGTAAACTTATTAAATGATATTTATAATTTAATTTGAAAAAAAAATAATTAATACAAAAGTTAAAACATGAAAAAAAAAAATTATCTTATCTTGATTAATGAAAAAGACAAGTAAAATAGAACATCAAATTAAAAAATTTGAAATGGATAATTTGAAACGGAGAAAATAGTAGATAAGGTATGTGTATATCTTGCTTTTTTCAAGACCTCGTTTGTGGAATTACGCTATATTGTTGTTGTTGTTGTTGTAGCGTCTCTAATTCTACTATTTACACGGTCAATTAAAGCGTTCATAAGAAAGTAATACAACACAAAAAAAATTGAGCGTTAAAAATAAGCGATATATGAGAGAGGAAAATGGTGAAGGGAAGTGGTGGGAGTCAGAAATCTCGTGTGGAAAGTGCCGCTCACTGCATCAACCTAAATAAGGCGATGCTGCGTTTGCACATAATGCAACAGATCTCATCATTCTCCCTCCCCTATTTTTCTTCTCCTAAATTAGAGACATACACTGATTATTTGCAGATAATTACAAGAAAAAATACATGTAAGAAACTAAACTATCTTGTGAGAACCAAAAAGAAAAAAATAAAGGAAAAGGAAAAAGAATTCTAAGTGTTTAGTAGCAGCTACTCTAGTGCGAGAGAGAAGGAGCAGGGGATTTAATAGGTGACGCTGGCGGCGATGCTTTTGATGGAATGAGTATTTTGCCCTAATGATACTCTGTTACGCATCTCCACCTAACCGAACTGCATCCCTCCAATCTATGGTTCAAGTCTAGTTGTCTTAGATTGAAAATAAAAAAATACAAATATATATGATTTTTGCTGTCCTTATAATGATATGTATTTTGTATTTTTGTAAACTGTTGCTATAAAAATACAAATACATAAAAATACATATGCTACAAAATATAATTCGATAAAAGTGTTGCTATTTTTTGTAATTTAATACTTAAGTATGCTACTTTATGTATTTTTTTCAACATTAATATAGTGTAAAAAGGAAAATATTAAGGGCCCGTTTGGCCATGAAATTTTTTTCCTTTTTTTTTCGAAAAAAAAATCCAGAGTTGGAAATTGTGGTGTTTGGCCATGAAAATTCAAAATATAATTACGGAAATTTTTTTCTGAAAAGGGAAAACAGGTTTTTGTGTTTTCACAATTTTTCAACTCCAATTTCAACTTTTATTATTATTACTACATATAACTCCAATCTTTTAAATTTTTACGTAAAACTCTCCTTATAATATTACTTTTTCAATATTACGTATATAACAGTTTTAAAGAATAAGATAATTATAATTTCAAACTTAATGCTATCTTAATTAATATATATCTCTTTTTCACTCTCATCATTATTTTTCTCCTTTATTTAATTTTCTCCCTTATTTAAGATATTATTTTATTGTTAATGATCCTAATTACTATAATATAATAATAATAATAATTTTTCTGTTATGATACGAACGTTTAAGGAATTATAGTCGTGCAATTAATAATGGATAATCGTTTTCTATATTTATGGAATTAATAAAGTTGTAGCAGATTAGTTTACCATTGCCACAAATTATTCTCATTTTTAATTTGACTATATATATTATATTGTGTACATCTTTATTATACTATTCAAATATAAATAGTTTATACCATATATATGCTAAAAATATAAATCGATGATACATATTTTTAATAGACTGCAACTACTACCTTTATATACCATAATACTTGGTATCTTTATACACAAAGTATTATATTTATACACATAAATATATAAAGTATTATATTTATAACAGAAATATACAAAGTATGTTATATATAAAGTTTATACCATGTATATACCATATAAACACATATATAAATATACAAAGTATTAAGAAACATACTAAGCATATTTATAACATAAATATACAAAGTATGTTATATATGAAATTTATACCATGTATATACCATATATACACATATACAAATATATAAAGTATAAACAAATATACTAAGCATATTTATATATTTAGAGAAAATACATCAAATCTCCCCCCCCCCCCTCCCCCCCACACTTGTAGCCAAAACTTACTTTAGACCCTAAACTAATCGGGCAATTATTTACCCCCCTTAACAACTATAAAGTGAATTAATTTCAACCTCAAAATCAAAATTTCACTCTCACAACGGAGAGTGCACTGCACACGCGTCATGTCATGACAAATCAGTGACACATCAGTGCCATTTCATTGTCACGTAAGATATTATAATTTTTTTTTAAAGTAATCCCCCACACATACTTTTTATATATATTTTTTTAAAATATATATATGTACTATTTATATACACACACACACACATATATATATATATATAAATAGACCCCCCCCCCTTCTTCTTCTTCATCAGCCCCCCCCCCCCTCATTTATTCTTCTTCTTCATCAGCCCCCCGCACCCCCTTTTCTCTTCCATCTTCTTCTTCCTTTCTTGGATATACGTAAGATTTGCAACTTGAGCAAATCGAACAACAGACTAAATACAAATAAATGATCTCAAAAATAAATCAATAAATAAAATTTTAAATTTAAAACACAAATAAAATTGCACAATTCGATATGAAAAAATAAAAGCAATAATAACATTTGCCTTCTCTGCTTTTTTCTTTTGACAAAATTGGGAAGAAGAAAATTAATCTTCAGTTTACTTCCAAGCTCTTCCAAAATTGGGAAGAGAAACTTGCACTAAAATTTCAATTGAAAAAGTTCAATTTCATTTTCATCAAATACTAAATTCAACTAAAATCACTTCCCCTACAATTAAAAAACCCTCCTCAGATCTATCCAAAACCAGTACTTCTTTGCCAAAGAATAAAACAACCAAAGAAACACCACCATTAAAGACCTCAATGAATTCAAATCCAAAAAACGATCTTCCACAAGTAAAAATGCTAAGAAAGAAACACACCAATACACAAAGAAACGGGTGTGGGGGTTCGAAGAAGTTGAAAAGATGGGGTGGGGTAAGGGTGTGTTAGGAAGAAGATGAAGTTGGATTTTCTTGTTTTTTTCTTGATTATATATATATATATATTTCTATTATATAGAAGAGGTGGTTTCGACCACCTCTTGCAATTACCATAAAATCAACTACTTCCACTTAATTACTTACCATATCTAAATATATAATAATTTCATTATTTCATTATAATGGTTTAAATATTTAATATATTCTATTAATTTATATTAATTAACTATAACTACATATTGAAAGTAAAAAAAAATTATTTATTTAATTGTCTATCATGTTCAAAATTATTTTGTTACCACAAATCACAATAATTAATAATGTAAAATATTTGAAAGACATATAGAAATTTTATTGACTCTTACCCAAAAAATCCCTCTATTACCACTTAATTACATACCATGCCCCAATATATAATAATTTCATTTTTTCATCATAATGATTTAAATATTTAGTATATTCTATTAATTTATATTAATTAACTATAACTACATATTGAAAGTATTTTTTATTTATTTATTTAAATAGCTATCATGTGCAAAACTAATTTGTTACCACAAATCACAATAATTTGTTACCACATATAGAAATTTTATTGACTCTCATTATTTTAGCAATGCCACATAAATTGAGATAAAAAAAAGTACTGCAAATCATAATAATTAACAACTTAAAATATTTAAAAGATATATAAAAATTTTAGTTGACTCTCAAAATTGTATCGAAGCCACATAAATTGGGACAAAGGGAGTAAATATATTATTTGAAAATTACGTAAAAATTATTATAAATCACAATAATTAACAAGTTAAAATACTTTTTTAAAAATAGATAAAAGTTATATTCAACTCTCAAAATTTTATCGGTGCAGCATAAATCATGACAAAATAAAAAATTATCTTAATTAATTGCAACTAAATATTTAAAGTATATTAATTTTATTATTTTAATTGAATTTTATATAGAAAATTAATATTTTTATTTATTTATTTATTTTAGAAAATTTAAATATTAAAATTATTTTTTTATTATATAGAAATACTAATATTTAAACTGATCTTTAAATTTTTAATGTAAAAAATTAATAAATTTAATTTAATAAAATAAATTTCTAATGAATATTTTCTTAGAATTTGTGTTGGGTCAATATGTATCAAGTTAAAAAGAAATAAAAAAATATACAGTAAAATTTTATTATTGTGAAAGATAAATATAATGCACTATCCAATAATGTTTAATAATATCATATTTTGCATATGCAAATATAGCATTCCGTATTTAATGAATATACTATTTCGGTGAATTATTGATGATTACTATTGGATAGGATAAAATTATATTAATTTTAAAGTAATAACATAATCAGTCGCTCTTAATTAATTATTATGAGTCATCTAGGTATTAAGAAAATAAATAATATTTAATGAAAAATAAAATAGACATAAAATGCGAAATTAACTCTTAATGTTTTAAATTAAATTTTCATTTTTCGAACGATGATTTTACTATATCACTCCTTATTATAAGTCATTTATGTATTAGAAAAATAAGAATAACAAAATAATATGTCAACATAAAATATTTGATTGACTATCAAAATTATATTAGTGCCACATAAATTGGGACGAGACAGAAGAAGATATAAAATAACATATATTATTTGAAAATGAAATAAAAAGTACTGTAAATAACAATAATTAACAAAAAAAAATAAAAATTGATTGATTTCTTCTTCAGCTGCTTCAGTCGTGATTTTACTATATCACCCCTAATTAATTATTATGGTCATTTAAGCATTATGCCACATAAGTTGAGATAGAAAAAAATATTATAAATCACAATGACCAAAAATTTAAATTATTAAAAAATATAATTAGCTATCATCGACACAAAACTCTGGACAAGGAGAGTAGCATATATTATTCAAAAATTACATAAAAAGTATTATAAATTACAATTGTTAACAACTTAAAATATCTAAAAAAAATTAATATGTTATATATTTTTAAAAAATTACATGAAAAGTACTAGAAATCACAATAATCAACAACTTAAAAAATTTAAAAGATATAAAATATTTGGTCGGCTCTTGAAATTATATTAGTGTCACTGAAATTGGAATAGAAGAAAAGTATTATAAATCACAATAATTAAAAACTTAAATTATTTTTAAAATATAATTGACTATTAATGCCACAAAAATTTGGACAAGAAAAGTAACATATATTAATTTGAAAAATACATAAAAAAAATTATAAATTACAATAGTTAACAACTTAAATTATCTAAATACATATTAAAATAACATATGTTGAACTCATGCCAGATTCCGGATGAATCCTAGAAAACATATGCAATCCTTTTATTAAAAAAATTTATTTAAATATATCAAGATTGACAAAATAAATAAATATCTTAATGTTGGGCCCGTGCTGACACGGACCATGCTTCTCTAGTAATTAAAGAAAAAGTGGGCCCTTTTAAAAAAAAAATAAAACTCACGCATTTTTTTTGCCACGTCAGCCGTAAGGGTTGAAATTAATTCACTTTAAAGTTGTTAAGGGGGGTAAATAATTGTTCGATTAGTTTAGGGTCTAAAGTAAGTTTTGGCTACAAGTTGGGGGGGGGTGATGTATTTTCTCATATATTTATGGTATATGATATAATATACCATAAATATGTAAAATATGTTTTACATAGAAATAATTTATTCACACACAGTAAAATCTTTCATGTATAAGAAAATTAAAGAAATAAATTAGCGGCACCCTAAAATTTAATAACAACTCATCATTTCCTATTTTTTAGGAACGGAAAATAAAGGAAATAAATTCCTAGAAAAATAAATTTGTTTGAAAGATACTATTTGTTACCTAAAAAATAGGAAGAAGTGATTTGTTAATATAACATCCATATTTAAAATTTTCAAATATGAGAAAATGACTATTAATGTAAATATTATATATGTCATAATTGAAATTCATTAAATATGGCCATGTATGTGTAATTATTTTTATAAAAGTGGCTAATTGTGTTCTTTTTCCGTTAGTAGAAAAATTTTAGTTGGGTGATTTTGATAGTTTGTAAAAGTTGGGGCATAAAATCATATTTTGAAAAGTTTTTTCAAAAGTAAAAAGAAAAATTCAAAAAAGACATGACCAAACACAACTTCAACTCCAACTCCAAAATTTTTTAGTTTTCATGGCCAAACGGCTACTAAATAAAGATGAATAATATATAGGAAAAAGTACAAAAATAATATTTCGGTTCAAATAGATTTCACGAAAATGATCATTGAATTCAAATTTCATTTTCTAGCCATTTCAATTTGTTGACTTATTTTATACAGTTTTTATACACATTCTATATAGTTTCTAGGGAAAAGGGTCAAAAATACCCCTTACTTTAATAAATTGGCTAAGTTTACTCTCGATTTAACTATGGGGTCAAATGTGTCCCTGACGTTATTAAAGTATGCAAATATACCCTTCCTTTTAATGATTTTTCATATGGACTACAATTGAGTGAGGTGGACGCCATGAGGCATGCCACCTCAGCACCGGATATTTATATTTTTTCATTTAATTTTTATTTTCTTGTTTACTGTTCAAATCTGTGTTTTTCATAGACATTCATTTTTTCCAGCTAACAACTAACACAATCCTCTCAGTTTTCTCCTTCGGTGGGACTCTCTGTTCAACAACGCTAACTCCGACGAGAAGCCAACTACAACGTCGAACAACAACTACCAACCCACAAGAACGAAGTCACAACCAAAATTACAAATTCGCAAAGCTGGAGCAGTCCACGCGCTACATAAGTCAGATCTTATCGAAATGTATTTCCTCCGATTATTGTTCATCTTCTCCGACGAACATCATGGTGTTCTCCATCTATTGATATGTTTAACCATTGTTGTTTGTTTTCCTATTACGTCACAAACAAACTCAACTCTCCTTACCCCCTTCTTCTTCCCTTTTTCAATTTTTCTACTCCTTAAACTGTTGAAACTCCAATCTTTACAACTTTACAAAATTAAGATTTTGCCACTAAGATAGAGAAAAGCAGTGATGGATTTGTAATAGCTGCTCAAACTGATTTCAAGAGCTTAGATTAATAATTGGAAAGGCATCTTATTAGAGCAAGAACTATGGAGAAAAACAGGAATAACGACAGACTATGCAGGCAAAAAGCGATCTGAAACGTGGTATAGAAGAACTGAGAGAAGATCGAAATAGTAAATAGACTAAATAATTGTGAAGAAGAAAAGAAAAATTAAATGAAAAAAATATAAATATTTGGCACTAAGTTGGCATGCCACGTGGCGTCCACCTCACGCACTTGTTAGCCTACATGGAAAATAGTTTTAAAAAGGGATATATTTGCATACTTTGGTAACGACAGGGGCATAGTTGACCCCATAATTTAACCGAGGGTAAACTTAGACAATTTATTAAAGTAGGGGGTATTTTTTACCTTTTTTTCCCTAGTTTCTATGCATATATTATACATATACATATTCTATACAGAAATTATACAGTTTTGATACATAATTTATACAATAATTATATAATTTTTTTTTACACATTTTATACATCGATTATATAATTTTATACACATTTTATACAACCTTTAGCCGCAATTATTATTTGAATACATATTTTATACAATAACTATAAGTTTTTATACATATTCTATACAATTTTATTTATGTATATATATATATATATATATATATATATATATATATATATATATTTATACATATACATATTTGACAGAACAATACAATTTCTATACATATATCGCATAGAAGTACATATTCTATATAACAATTATATCATTTTTATACAATTATATTTAATTATTATTTTTAAATAACATGAAAAACATAATATTTTTCAGTTAAAAAATTCATAACAAAAGAGAAGAAGGGAAAATTACATATTATAGACAAAATACTATACATAATATGGTTAATATTTTAAAAATTTACAATTCATAATCATTTGGTAGTTTAAAATCAATTTTTTTGTGGGGCCCTATATACAAATATATTAAGATTTGTATAAATCATTTTTCTCTCTCATCTATTTATTTTTGATATATTTTTTTTATTCTCTCTTTATTCTATTGGCTCAAAAAATGGCAACGATGGAAATATCAAAACATAGGATTATTAAAGATATCTCTTCAATTTTCTTTTTCTTAATTTTCTCTCAAAATCAATCTAATATCCTTGATTTTACATTGAAGAAACGGCAACATTGGCAACATCATAATACACGATTCTTCAAGAGATCTTCTTCAACTTTTTTCTCCTTATTTTTCTCTCAAAATCACTCTAATATCACAAAATATCATCCTTGTTATTTCTTTGAATTTATTTTTTTTGTGGATTTGTCACCACATAAAATCAGTTTACGATATTTATTGGAGATTTGAGGTAATCTTTTAGTATTTCTGATATTAGATTTTTTTTTATATATATATTATATAAGTGAGTCAATAAGCTTCTTCGTTGTTCATCTATTTTGCATTGTTTATTAGGATTTCAAGTTATCAATTAGTTGTTGTTTCAAATAGAAGAAGAAACCCCAAATAGGAGATTGACAAGAGGTATTGAACATGTACCCATGATTAATTGCGGAACTACATTATTTGATTTGGGTGTTTCTCAATTAGATAGTGAAAATATAAAATTTTTAGCGGAGTTGAGAGTGAACAAGTCGAGAGCAGAGTCACGAATAAAAGAAAGCAACGATCATGTCAATAATCACAATAGCATGGTGCATTCACAATCAAGAGATGATTTAATGAACACTTTCAAAATATCGATGGTTGATTTATAGAAAAAAAGTTTTTTTTTTTTTATTTTCTAGCAATGAGGAAAGGGCAAAATGTTCTAAGGTATCTCAATCTAAAGGGGGAGCAATGAAATTGACAATGATTACGAGGTAGTTTTGTATAAATTTTTCTGATACAGAATTATTGTGCAATATACATTTTTGTTTCAATATACGTATAGACATATATTTTTTTGGTAGAATAATGCATATGCGTATATATATATACAGATTTAGAATGCATATATGTTTATATAGTTTGCATTTGGATATATGTATATACAATTTTGAATATATGTATATATCGTGAACTTGCACATATACTTTTTGTAGAATAGTGCATATGTATATATATACAGTTTTAGAGTCCATATATGTATATACATATATATGTGTGTGTGTGTGTAGTTTGCATATACGTATATAGAGTGCATATATGTATATACAGTTTGCATATATGTATATAGAGTGCATATATGTATATACAGTTTGCATATATGTATATAGAGTGAACTTGTACAAATATATCTAGCTTGAATTACATTTGGATCATTTTCTCGCGATGAAATATGGGGGATTAAATATACGTATAGACATATATTTTTTGTAGAATAATGCATATGCATATATATACAGATTTAGAATGTATATATCTATATACAGTTTGCATTTGGATATATGTATATACAGTTTGCATTTGGATATATGTATATACAGTTTCGAATATATGTATCTAGTGAACTTGCACATTGTAACACTCCGATTTTCTGAACCAGAATGCTACACGGTGCTCATGACCCCGAAGGACCACAAGTTAACCCATGACTGATATATGTACCTGTATACTGCATAATATATCATAAAATACAGAAACATGAACATGAAAGGACATAAGGTTCAAACTGAATAAACATCTGATAACAAAATATCTGAAAAAGGTATAACAATACCAAAATAAGTCATAAATACTGAAAATAATGAGATCTGAATGTCTAATCTGACATCTAGTCTGAAAGTCTCTAACTGAACTGAATAAGGAGTTGAAGGAACATGTCTCCAACTAACTCCATCTAGCAACTGAATAATAAATGTAGCAATAATCATATCGTCCTCGAATGAAAATGACTCACTGCAAACTCTGAACACTGAAATGCTACTGCTAATCTGGAGCTCGTGCATCTGAACCTATGATGTAATATAAGAGAAAGCACCATAGCGCAAATGCGTCAGTACGTCTGAATGTACTGAGTATACGAGTGAGGTAGGCTAAATGCAAAGGGTTATATGCATAAACAATGCTAACTAATATGAACGTGAGAATACATACATGCATAATAACTATAACTGAACTCGTGATGATGCTGACTACTGTGTCTGAATGTTGACAACATGACTTTACTGTTACTGAGGTACTGAATAGATTATTGACTATTTCTGACAGTTCAAATTATGAAGAACTGGTTTGAATGACTGTGTCTAACAGTCATGAAACTGAATACTGGTAACGTTAACTATGACAACTGATATAGCTGATATAAATGTAATGATCGGACTAATCAATATAACCGATACTGAGCGACTGTATCTGACAGTCTAAGTTCTGATGGAACTATCTGAGTTCTGTTCTTCTTAGAGTAACTAAATTTGAGATCAGTCTTATCTAGCAGGTGATCATGAGGATACTGATAATAAAGATGATTTGACTTAGTCTGAGATCAGTCCTATCTAGAGGGTGATCTTTAAATCTAATAATTCTGATACGGATTAATCATAGTTGAGATCAGTCCTAGCTAATGGGTGATCTTGAAGTCTATTTACAATGATAAGCATTGACTGTATCTAACAGTACTGAATCTGTACTACTAAGCTGAGTTGACTGTGTCTGAAAGCCCTGATTCTGTAACTGAAACTGTGGGATATGTTCATCTAACAGACATGCCCCAAGCTAACCTGATTGGGGTCCAATCTCTTCCTTGACTGGAAAGGTGTCAGTACCGCGCCACCAGTAAAGGCATCTGTTGTGGAGTCAGTTCTAATCTAGCGGGTGACTCCTAGGATCAGTCCTATATATATAAATGTGCTAATGGGTGACCCCTGAGTATGTCAGTCCTATCTAACAGGTGATATCTCGTACCTATGCTAGCTACGTAGTTCTGAAACTTAGGGATTGCTTCTAAGGATCTCAGTCCTAATCTAGCGGGTGAGTCCCCATCCCTAGGCTCACTCGGTGCTGAATCCTATTCCCATTTAAAAGATACTGAACTGAATAACTAGGTTGAACTAAATAACTTAACTGAACTGATTTGTTGAACTAATACTGATTAACTGAACTGAAAATAGTGGTATTGTTTAGCGGAGCTAAAACTGAGTTTACTGGATTCTAATGACGGATGGAATATAATAAGTTCTGAAGACTGATTAAGAGTACTGAAGTTACTGAGATTTACTGTGATTACTGAGGTTACTGAGCACTGAGATTACTGAGAATACTGAACTACTGAGATTACTGAGTTTTCCTGAGTCACATGACTGACTGATTTCTATAGATCACGGCTTGACTGAGAGTATCGTGAAAACATGACATGGCTCTAGGCACACAGCTATATTTTTTGGGTACAAGTAACCCCAGGACTCGATGGAAGGAAACTGACACACATGACTGACTTGATCATAAGAGTAGAGTCCATAATCCACAATATCATAAATAAGGGATTTCATACTAAGCATGGTTCTCAAGAATCTATTTCATGTAAGGGAATTTCATACAATATGTATATACTTGCATATCTTTCAATATCATGCTCATTACATATTACAACCACAATCCATAATATCTTAACTTGGGGAATTTCATGAAGTACATGGGTATTCTACATCTTGTACATGAGTGGGTTTTGCAAGTAAGCATAGCATAATTCCATAAGACTAGTTCATGAGTAATCCAATAGTGTTCACAAGACACATTATCAACATGGATGACATTGAATCATAGAGGCCTATCACGAATCCTTCCCTTAGTCACAATTTAGCTATAATGCATGATTTCTAGTCTCTTAGGTATTTTATGAAACACCTTACATACACAACTTAGGCATAGGTGTAAATCATATAATTACTCATCATAAATAATCAAACTTACATGTTTTCAACTCATATGATGTCATAGATTCATAATAACACATAAAGATTCTATCTTGGCATCATTTAACACATAAACATGATCAACAATCCATTCATAACATAAAAACCATAATATATAGTTTTAGAAAAGAGTTCTTGAACTTCATGGACGAAAGGAGTCGATGAATGAACACACGCATACCTTAGAAAGGAAACCTTGATGATTTTCTAGAGAGTTCTTGGATTGGGAAACTTAATTCTTGATTATCTTGGAAAAAGGCTTGAATCTTGCTTTTGAGAGATGAGTTTGATGGAAACCTTAATCTTGTGGTTGAGAGTGTAAGAGAGGGTTTTTGAGATGCTTAACTGAAGAAAAATGAAAAAAATTATGCCTATTTAGGGTTATAAGTCATGGAAGGTGAAGGAAATGACCAAAATACCCTTGCAAAAATGCCCTTGAATTGTTAGAAAAATATACTTGACGTCATCCGTGACAGGCCGTCAGGTCCGTGATAGGCCATCACGAATGGTCATCACAAAAGGGGTCCAAATTCTTGATTTTCTGCCCAGGGCTGACGACGTTGTCAGAAATGTCGTCAGAATATGCCGACGTCATCAAAAAGGTTGTCAGAAATATGATAGCCCGTCAGAAACGTCGTTACCATTTTCCAGCTTGACATGCTGGAATAAAATGGGGATAACTCTTTGCTCTGATATCTAATTTAGGCGAAATTGGTATCGTTGGAAAGATAATTCAAAGAGATTTAATTTGATACATAGTAAACCACCCAGTTCTTCATATACGAGTTATGATCGATTGAAGTTGACCCAAGTTTTGACGCTCACTAAAACTTGAACGATAGGAAAGCTTTCAACTTTTACTTGAGTTAGAGGACCTCTATGATCTAAATTCATGCTCAAATAGATTCCCACACTACATAATTGATTAACACACTAAATTTATATAGGATTTAAGGCTTTTGAAACATCCATGCATAGGAATGATGGATTTTCATTCTAGTCCAAAATGTGGGGTATTACAATATCTCCCCCTTGGGAAAATTCGTCCTCGAATGATGTTGGCTGAGATGAGAGAAAACACAACTTACACGAATATATAGCATGAATGACTGATCATGATTTCATGGTTGACATGACTGAAAACTAAGCATATCATACTGTACATGCATATCTGATGCATGGGTAGCTGATTTATGAATGTAGGACTGAGTGTTCCGATAAACTGAGTTTCTCAAACTGAGAATTCATATCTAATGCTTAACTGATAAGTTGAATCCATGCATATCTGATGCATGATTATATGACTGACATGATACGTGAATGCATGACTAAAAATACTAATAAGCTGACCACGCATATCTGATGCGTGAATACATGACTGAACTGACTCACGAACATGCGACTGAACATGCAATGGTAAAGGCACTAAGATTGAACTGAAACATGAGAACATGACTAATTCTGCTATGTGACATATGGATTGAACATCATGAACTGAACTGAACCTCTGAATACTTGACTTACAGCTAGGTCTAACTTGAAGGTCAACTTATGAGTACCCTCTAAGGATCTAAAGGATCTAAGGCATGTGAGCGTTAAGAGAAAGTGGGGTATCTCCTCCTTGGGATGCTATGTCCCTCTAAGAATGCTTACCTTACGAAGATACTGGGTGATGCACAGGGCATCTACGAACTAGATTATAACTAAACTTTGGGAGTCTAAAACTAATGCATGATGCATGAGATGAACTGAACTTGCAACTACTAGGAGGTTCTACCTTGAAATAGTTACATTCTCTGAGATTTTTGATAGCATGAATAGATGCAAGGATGAGAAAATAAGCTATAAAAATCTCACTGCCCGATTGCTAAACTGACTTGCTGGCTTTAGTAGCTAACTCATACTAAAACATATGCTCAAATGAGAGAAAGATATCTAACAATGCATACTATGAACATGAAAGACTGGTAACATACCCGAATCTAAGTCAGGGAAACTTTCTAGATTAGGACGGGTCTGGAGTGCATAAAGTCTATTCTGATGCTGACCACTGTTGGTACCTTACTGACGCAACTCCTTACCCCTCTGTGCTAGAACTCTGCACTCTCGCATCTTGTGTCCTGGCTTGCCACACCCAAAGCATACATCACTGCCTGCCATACATGCACCTAGATGATTCTTACCACACTCTTCGCAAAGCGGATACATAAGACCTCCATTTTTACTACCCTGGGCCTCAGAGCCTGACGCTCTATCATGACGGTCATTTCTGGACTTAGGTACTGGTACACTAGTTGAGGATGGAGTTGGGACTAAAAATTTCTGACTATGCTGAGAACGGTTACCACCCTGTGACTTAGGCTGAACAAAGCTGAAACTACCTGTCCTGGATCTCTTACTCTGTCTCTCTCTCATCCTAATCTTATGCTCCTCTATCTGCTGAGCATGTGTCATAAGTCTGGCTAAAGTCATATCACTATTCAATATGGCAGATCTGCACTAGTTTACCATACTATCATTCACCCCTGACACAAACTTACTCATCTTAGCTCTATCATCTGCAACCACATGAGGGGCATATCTGGCTAATTGAGTAAACTTGAGAGAATACTTCTTTACCGTCATAATGCCCTGCCTGAGGTTGATGAACTCTAGTACCTTAGCTTCTCTAAGCTCTAGTGAAAAGAATTTATCAAGGAAAGCATAGGCAAACTCTTCCCACTCTATAGGGCCTGCATCATCTAACCTTTTTGACTTCCACTGCTTGTACCAAGTATGACCGACATCCTGTAATTGGTATACGGCTAACTCAGTACTCTGAACAGTAGTAACCCCCATAACATCTGTCACCTTCTGAACCTGGTCTAGGAATTCCTACGGGTCCTCATCTGACTTAGACCCTGTGAAAGAAGAAGGATTCATTTGGGTGAAGTCCCGAATTCTAGCTACAGCTGAATTGGCCACTGGGTTGGCCAGAACGATAGTTGGTCATTCATTCTGGGCAGCGACTGACTGAGAAAGAGTGGTGAATGCGGCCCTGAACTCCGCATGAGAAACATGATTGCCCAAAGGGTCTTCGGGCTGAGGGGCTGACTGATTCCCATTTCTTATTTTAAGAGGCATGTCTATAGAAGAAAGGGAGAAATGGATTAGACTGAGATTATGCTCACTGGCACGACATGAATACTGAAAGAAGAGAAACTGTTCCTAAAATATCTCATAGCCTCCTGCACATAAGTGTGGTGCAGTATACACGCATGTACAAGACTATACTAGATGCGGCTTTCAGACATCCTAGGACTCTATTGAACCTTAGGCTCTGATACCAAGTTTGAAACATCCTGATTTTCTGAACCAGAATGCTACACGGTGCTCATGACCCCGAAGGACCGCAAACTAATCCATGACTGATATTTGTACCTGTATACTGTATAATATATCATAAAATATGGAAACATGAACATGAAAGGCCATAAGGTTCGAACTGAATAAACATCTGATAACAAAATGTCTGAAAAAAGTATAATAATACCAAAACAAGTCATAAATACTGAAAATAATGAGATCTAAATATCTAATCTGACACCTAGTCTGAAAGCCTCTAACTGAACTGAATAAGGAGTTGAAGGAACATGTCTCCAACTAACTCCATCTAACAACTGAATAGTAAATGTAGCAATAATCATATCGTCCTCAAATGAAAAGGACTCACTGCAAACTCTGAACACTGGAATGCTACTGTTGATCTGGAGCTAGTGCCTCTGAACCTATGGTGTAATATACGAGAAAGCACCATAGCGCAAATGCGTCAGTACGTATGAATGTACTGAGTATACGAGTGAGGTAGGCTAAATGCAAAGGGTTATATGCATGAACAATGCTAACTAATATGAACGTGAGAATACATACATGCATAACAACTATAACTAAACTCGTGAAGATGCTGACTACTGAGTCTAAATGCTGACGACATGACTTTACTATTACTGAGGTACTGAATAGATTATTGACTATTTCTAACAGTTCAAATTATGAAGAACTGGTTTGAATGACTGTGTCTAACAGTCCTGAAACTGAATACTGGTAACGTTAGCTATGACAACTGATATAGCTGATATAAATGTAATGATCATACTAATCGATATAACCGATACTGAGCAACTATATCTGACAGTCTAAGTTTTGATGGAACTATCTGAGTTTCGTTCTACTTGGAGTAACTAAATCTGAGATCAGTCTTATCTAGCGGGTGATCATGAGTATACTGATAATAAGGATAATTTGACTTAGTCTGAGATCAGTCCTATCTAGCGGGTGATCTTTAAATCTAATGATTCTGATACTGATTAATGATAGTTGAGATCAGTCCTAGCTAATGGGTGATCTTGAAGTCTATTTATAATGATAAGCATTGACTGTATCTAACAGTACTGAATCTGTACTACTAAGCTGAGTTGACTGTGTCTGAAAGCCCTAATTCTGTAACTGAAACTGTGGGATGTGTTCATCTAACCGACATGCCCCAAGCTAAGCTGACTGGGGTCCAATTTCTGTCATGACTGAAAGGGTGTTAGTACCGCGCCTCCAGTAAAGACATCTTTTGTGGAGTCAGTCCTAATCTAGCGGGTGACTCCTGGGATCAGTCCTATACATATAAATGTTCTAACGGGTGACCCCTGAGTATGTCAGTCCTATCTAATGGGTGACATCTCGTACCTACGCTGGCTACGTAGTTCTGAAACTTAGGGATTGCTTCTAAGGATCTCAGTCCTAATCTAGCGGGTGAGTCCCCATCCCTAGGCTCACTCGGTGCTGAATCCCACTTCCATCTAAAAGACACTGAATTGAATAACTGGGATGAACTAAATAACTTAACTGAACTGATTTGCTGAACTAAAAATAGTGGTATTGTTTAGCGGAGCTAAAACTAAGTTTACTGGATTTTGATGACGGATGGAATATAATGAGTTCTGAGGACTGATTAAGAGTACTGAAGTTACTGAGATTTACTATGATTAATGAGGTTACTGAGCACTGAGATTACTGAGAATACTGAACTACTGAGATTACTGAGTTTTCCTGAGTCACATGACTGACTGATTTCTATAGATCATGGCTTGACTGAGAGTATCGTGAAAATATGACATGGCTCTAGGCACACAACTATATTTTTTGGGTACAAGTACCCCCAGGACTCGATGGAAGGAAACTGACACACATGACTGACTTGATCATAAGAGTAGAGTCCATAATCCACAATATCATAAATAAGGGATTTCATACTAAGCATGGTTCTCAAGAATCTATTTCATGGAAGGGAATCTCATACAACATGTATATACTTGCATAGCTTTCAATATCATGCTCATTACATATTACAACCACAATCCATAATATCATAACTTGGGGAATTTCATGAAGTACATGGGTATTCTACATCTTGTACATGAGTGGGTTTTGTAAGTAAGCATAACATAATTCCACAAGACTAGTTCATGAGTAATCCAACAGTGTTCACAAGACACATTATCAACATGGATGGCATTGAATCATAGAGGCCTATCATGAATCCTTTCCTTAGTCACAATTTAGCTATAATGCATGATTTCTAGTCTCTTGGGTATTTCATCAAACACCTTACATGCACAACTTAGGCATAGGTGTAAATCATACAATTACTCATCATAAATAATTAAACTTACATATTTTCAACTCATATGATGTCACAGATTCATAATAACACATAAAGATTCTATCTTGGCATCATTCAACACATAAACATGATCAACAATCCATTCATAACATGAAAACCATAATATATAGTTTTAGAAAAGGGTTCTTGTACTTCATGGACAAAAAAAGTCCATGAATGAACACACACATACCTTAGAAAGGAAACCTTGATGATTTGCTGGAGAGTTCTTGGATTGGAAAACTTAATTCTTGATTATCTTGGAAAAGGCTTGAATCTTGCTTTTGAGAGATGAGTTTGATGGAAACCTTAATCTTGTGGTTGAGAGTGTAAGAGAGGGTTTTTGAGATGCTTAACTGAAGAAAAATGAAAAAAATTATGCCTCTTTAGGGTTATAAGTCGTGGAAGGTGAAGGAAATGACCAAAATACCCTTGCAAAAATGCCCTTAAATTGCTGGAAAAATATACTTGACGTCATCTGTGCCAGGCCGTCATGAATGGTCGTCACAAAAGGAGTCCAAATTCTTGATTTTCTACCCAGGGCTGACGACATTGTCAGAAATATCGTCAGAATGTGACGACATCGTCAAAAAGGTTGTCAAAAACGTGATAGCCCGTCAGAAACGTCGTCACCATTTTCCATCTTGACATGCTGGAATAAAATGGGGATAACTCTTTTCTCCGTTATCGAATTTAGGAGAAATTAGTATCGTTGGAATGATAATTCAAAGAACTTTCATTTGATATATAGTAAACCACCCAGTTCATCATATACAACAAGTTATGGTCGATTGAAGTTGACCCAAGTTTTGATGCTCACTAAAACTTGAACGATAGGAAAGCTTTCAACTTGTACTTGAGTTAGGGGACCTCTATGGTCTAAATTCATGCTCAAATAGATTCCCACACTACATAATTTATTAATACACTAAATTTATATAGGATTTGAGGCTTTTGAAATATCCACGCATAGGAATGACGGATTTTCATTCTAGTCCAAAATGTGGGGTTTTACACACATATACTTTTTATAGAATAGTGTATATGCACACATATACTTTTTATAGAATAGTGTATATGCATATATATACAGTTTTAGAGTCCATATATATATATACAATTTGTATTTGGATATACATATACATATATATATATATATATATATTTGTATACAAATATACATGTATATACAATTTGCATATATGTATATAGAGTGAACTTGTACAAATATATTTAGCTTGAATTGCATTTGGATCATTCTCTCGCGATGAAATATGGAGGATTAAATTAGTGCAATTGGTAAAAATTATTGAAATAATAGATGTTTTTCTATTTATGCTTTAATTTTAGATAGTATTTTCGAGAGCATTTGCTGGACATGCTTCGATAAGAGACTAGCTTTTCGTGTGATGAAATTATTTCATATGTTTTTGGAATAAAAATGTGCTTGTTTAATGATAGATCTAATTAATATTTCTTCAGTTTAGTCTGCATATACATATATACAATTTAAGGACAAAATCACATTAGTACGAGTACATATTCATATATACAGTATACAATCATTAATTTTTTTCGATACATAGATACACATATATACAGTTTAGCATCACAATGAACATACATATATATTATTAATATATGTTATAACATATATACAGTTTAATGTATATTTATACAATTTAGTATATAAAAAATGATATATGCATCTTTTATGAGGTAAAGATGTAATTAGGTATAACTAGTTCAGGAATAAGGAACTGTACACATAATATAATAAATTTGTTTATTATTTTTTGTTCTGCTCATTTGTATTTTTTTGATTCAACAGAATAGCATTTTTGTAATCACTGATCTTTCCAAGAAGTTTCAACATATGGCGTGTTACGTGGAGAGAAAGATTTTTGATACCTTTAAACAAAAGTTGTCATCTGTACAACTTAGAAGATTTATGCGTACATACTTTGCTCAGTATATCGTCATGTCAGATTCATGGATTTAATCGAAAATATTTCGTGACACTATATCACTTGAGTTGAAAATCAGTCAACTGATGCTCTAATGATGTGGTTTAACGGATACACATTAAGATTTTATTTAAGGGAGTTTGCAATTGTATTCAGTCTAAATTGTGTTGCTTCTAAGGATGACTTTGTATTCGACACAAGTGTCTCGAATAGATTACTTCAGAAGTATTTTGGAGGTGAAGAAGAGCCTTACAAAGCAACATTATTTCAGGCTTTTAAGGACCAAGTATGGAGTCAGAACGATGATGATGCTTTGAAGATTGCCATTCTATATTTCATTAATCGATTTATTATGTCTGGCAAGATGCACACCATTCGAGTACCTAGATTTTATTTTGATGTGGTTTAGCAAGGATGACACATGGATTACTGTTGGGGTAAAGAAGTATTTGAAGAACTTGCAAAAATCATTTCAAGGAAGTTGACCTTTGATGGTCAATACTACCGACTCCATGGCATGTTATACACCATGAAAGTATGAATATATAAATGTTGTTCCCATGTTGATAAGCGACTTGCTAAAAGAATTGATGATAAAAAATTTAGGTTGCTTAATTGAAAAATCATAGAAGAACGTCGATTATATAAATGACTTATGCGGAACATGTTTATGTTCAAGAAGGTAAAAGTCAATGTCCTCGTAGATTTAAATATAATTTTTTCTTTATTTATTTTATATGATTAATGATATATACAAATATTTTTTACTTTTGTAATAATCTCTCGTTGTATCCTGTCATGTTTTTGTGTTGATTAAATATTCATGTTGATCGATGTTCATGCATAATTTTATTTCAGTTAGCCACTACTTGAACTACTTATAAGTTATTCGTTTATGGCAAAATGAGTTAATTTGAAATGTTGTTTAATAATCATATGTTCACATGTTATAATAACGGATAATTTTTTTAAATATTTTTTAATGATATTTTTTCAGATTGTTTTTCGAAATATCAAGACATCCGCAAGTGAAATTGCATATTTTCAACTTTCACCAAAAATTAATGATCATGCAGTCATAGAATCTCTAATCAATGATGTTGTCAATTCCGACGACGAATTTTAAGAGTTGTCTAAATTTCTCGATATTCATAAAGAAAAGACAAAGTTAGTTGTATCGAATTCACCCATAAAAAAAATAAAAGCAAATTTTATCGGGTGCAGTAATATCCATCAAGAGTCCTCCGAAGATTATTATAAAAGTGGCAGGCTATAGGACACCAACTCGTGTTGTTAGTAAAACAGCAACAAAGTTGAAATTAAATAGGAATAAAGTTGGGGATCAGATTCGATCACCGAATTCTACTCCATCAATTTTTGAACCAGAAGTACAGAGAACAAAGCCGCCTATTGATATGAATTTTCTCAACCAGAAATTTGATGCGCTGAAGAATTATGTAAATATACTTTTAATCATCAACAAACTATTGAAATTTTGCCAAACTTTTTAAATTTAAATGCAGGTGAAGTCGAAATTTCAGAATTTGCGCGATTTGATAAATGATAACCATCAACTGGATATGGATGCTATCAAAAGTAAAGATGATCATGAGAATGTATGAAGATTACAAATAGTAGTTAGAATTCTTTATACATAAACCCCTATTGAGATGAGATTTTTGCATTTCTTGCTTTCCCTGAGACGAGGGACCGAGCGCATCAGAGTAGGTTATCGCTTGGCTGTTAATGAATAAATAGTACATAAAATAAACACTAATATTTCACTAATTATTAGGATTCAATCAAAAAGTCATCTCCAGACTGTGAACGAGAACCTTCATTCAGTAAAGTGCATTGTACTCCAGACAGTCAGGGGCGGACCTACGTGTTAGGGTGGGGGTGCACGTGCACCCATTAAGTTCGGAAAAGGTACTGTACATGTACATGTATATACCTTAAGAAATTGTTATATATATTATGTGCACCCACATGAATACAGGTGCACTCTGGATGCATTGGTTCTAGCTGATCTTTTCCATGCTTGCAACCCAGGATCTAGTCCTATGAAACTATATTCTTTTGCTATTTTTTTGTTTTTAATTCTAACAATAAAAGTGGTAGCTGGGAATCGAACCTGTGATGTCTTGTTTAGAAACTACACCATTTACCACTAGGCCAATAAACTCATTTATTTTTATAAAGCTGAGGTTTATTTATTACCTTAAAACTCATATTTGGCTTATATATTTATATTTTTGTTATTATTTAAGTCTCTACCGACTAGTCAGTCATACACGACACTATTTCTCAGTCATCATTTAAAGATTGTTGACCCCTTATATTAAGACCAGTCGTCATTGGAAAAATCTTGATCGCTTATGTCAAGATGAGTCTTCATTGAAAGATTATTGACCGGTTATGTCAAGATAATGGTGTATCCGCGCTCTTCAAATCCTGGGTTCGACTCTGCAGACAGTAGCAAGAATTCAAAGCTATATACGTATAGGTCAGTTCCTGTTATGTATCCACATGGTTGGGAGCTTGAATATTCAATTTGAGAAGCCCCCTGATGAGGTACCTTCTTCTAAAGTGCAGAATATTTTTTGTTATTTCATATGGTTGTCTTGACAGATTATTTTCTTAATTTTATACAAATCAATTCTTCTTTTAGATCATTTTTGTATACACAATTTGAATCAAAATTATGTTATGTAAATTATATTTTTATACAAATTCAAGTACAACAATTAGTATTCAAGTACAACAAGTAGTTAAGATGAAAATGTTCATCCACATAAGTCTCAACACTATTCTTTACTCTCTGATTGTTGTTTTTGTTGCCAGCACCAGTTGCACAACTTTCTTTTGTAACTTCTCCCCTGCCTTTGTCTTCTTCTATGTCAATAATTTTAAAGATTTTTCTCCTTTGTTGCTGCTGGTTTTCTAACTTTTTCCTCTATTTTTGTGTGGCACTTAAAGTCTAATTAAAAATCAGAAAATAAATTTTATTAAAAAAAGACTAGCAAATTTATAGCTTGTGAATTGATGAATTTGTGTTATCTGCAAGTACATGATTAAAAAAAAAAAGGAAGAGGTTGGGGGTGGAAATCACATCAGTCTATTTAGAAAATGGTGCTACTGTCTCATCACTTCAAATTTATGTTTACAGATAAGTTGAATAGAAACAATCAGCTAAAAGAAAATTGCAAAATAATATATACCTAAAACACTCGTCTTTTCAATCCATTGAATTTTTGTATATATCTATATACTGGATATATGTATATACAGTTTGCATATATGTATATAGAGTGCATATATGTTTATACAAATTGCATATATGTATATAGAGTGAACTTGTACAAATATATCTGATTGAATTGTATTTGGGTCATTCTCTCACGACGAAATATGGGGGATAAAATTACTTTAGCCGATAAAAATTATTGAAATAATACATATTTTGTGTCTATGCTTTAATTTTGGATAGTATTTTTGAAAGCATTTTCTGAACATGCTTCGATAAGAAGCTAACTATTCATGTGATGCAATTATTTCATATGTTTTAGGGATTAATATGTGCTTGTTTAATAATAAATTTGATTAGTATTTCTTCAGATTCGTGTGCATATGCATACATAGAGTTTGCATTTGGATATATGTATACAGTTTGCATATATGTATATGGAGTGCATATATGTATATACAGTTTGCATATATGTATATAGAGTGAATTTGTACAAATATATCTCGCTTGAATTAAATTTGGATCATTCTCTCGCGATGAAATATGAAGGTTAAAATTACAGCAACCGATAAAAATTATTGAAATAATACTTGTTTTTGTGTTTATGCTTTAATTTTGGTTAGTATTTTCGCGCGTAATTGTTGGACGTGCTTCTATAAGAAACTAGCTTTTCGTGTGATGCAATTATTTCATATATTTTTGGGATAGAAATATCCTTGTTTAATGATGAATTTGCTTAGTATTTCTTCATTTTAGTGTTCTAACAAATATGCAGTTCAATGTACATATATAACTTACTTATGTGGTGTATTTTTTTATTGAATTCTTGTATATTAGATTTTGAATACATCAATAAAAATCAAAGTTCAAACTGCCTCAATTACTCTTTTAAAAAAACAACTAATGAGTCGAAAAACGCAAAGAAGGTTGATGATGAAGTTGAAATAAAATATCATTCTATTGAGCAGACTAAAGTTCGAGTATTTTTAATTCTATAAATTTTCTATTATTATTCATTTCTTTACGGTTTTTAAAATGATTACATTTATGTTTGCGTTAGGTGGCTGAATGTACGGTTGAACGTGTAGAAGGTCACGTTTCTCATATGAATTTACAGATAGTTGATGTCCCGATAGATATAAGCATTCACTCTCATGAGAATCAAGACTTGGTTGCATCCCCTATTCACATAGTTGATCCTCTTGAATTTGAGCAACACAAGTCTAATCAATGTCTAACAAAATCCTAGGATTTCATCCTGATGAATTGCTCCCAAGTTTGAACACTAAGAGAAAGATTATAGCTCTACACAAGCCCAAAGTAGCCGAACAAGCACATGTTCTACCATCAAGGACACAAAAATCTGATCGATGAAAAACTTTGCCTTACAAGACTAATTTTGGTTCTGGATCTGGTACTATTACATTTTTATATAAATTTTATTTTTTATTTGGTAAACTTGTTTTGTATTTATTTCTTCATTGATGTATGTTTGTTCAGGTTCTTCATCAAGAATGCCTAAAATATTCATTTGTATCCGATATCATATACAGTCCACCTAACAAGAAATTGTATTCTCGCTTCTTGGCTTGGGTTCATGAAGGAACACTAAAGAAGCATGTTTCCAAGTTTGTTATCTTCTAACTTCTTTTATATGTGTGTGTGTGTGTGTGTTTTAATGTACATTTTGTTACAAAGTATTAATTTTTCTTTATAGGAATCGCCCTGAAGATCATTATCTAAACAAAATAACAGTCATCAAGCCATAAATATTCTTTGACGTTGAATCTATTATATATATATATATATATTTATGTATGTATATATATTTTTTAATGTACATTTTATTACAAAGTATTAATTTTTCTTTATAGGGGTCGCCTTGAAGATCATTATCTGAATAAAAAAGTAGTCATCAAGCCACAAATATTCTTTGACGCTGAATTTATTGGAGATAAGAACTGATTTTACATGCTATCCTTTCCTAATCAAATGTTGAATGGCTTGATAAGTATATACATATTATATAATGTTAACAAATTTGAATGTTTTACATAATAACTAATCGTGTTAAATATAATATTTTTTCTTTTTTATATACAACATGTTGATGTGATCCTGTACTACTTGCGTAAGAAAGAAAAGTATGAGCCAAACAGTCAATACACATTTAGTACAGTCAACTGTTTGTTCAATACAATAATATCAGATATTTTTGACAAGTATGCCGACAATACAAAAGAGTATAATCTCGCAAGTCAAGAGTTGAAAATTGTTGAATACATCAATGATTTCAGACTTCATGCTTTTATACCTTGGCATATTGTGGATCACATATTTATCCCAGTGAATATGGATAAAATACATTAAGGGTTGGTTGTTCTGTCATTCAGCGACAGAAGTCTATATATGTATGATTTTTACAGGTTTGCTCGTCATAATGCGTCTGTTGCACATGAAGTGAGAAAGCTTTTATAATTGATACCTACATATCTAACAAATTCAAATTTCTACAAAAAAAGGTATTGATTTCTCCTCTCATCTAAAGTACATTGATCGTGGAGAAGAATCATTTCTAGATATGGTATATGTGGATGGTTTACCACAACAGTGGCGGAAAGCTTGTAAATTGATATTTCACATATTTTAAATTTATTATTTAATATCAATACAAACACATATTTTTTAATTCAGTTTACTATTTACTATCAAAAAATATAAATATGCAAAAATTGTGGAGTCTATATAGCTGCATATGCAGAGTATATTAGCCTTGAAAAAGGTTTACCACCAGGAGTGTTTGACGTTGAAGCTTTACGCACTTAAAATGTTGTCCTTTTATGACTTCACGAAACTCAGAAGATTGAGGAAGATACCGTGACTGATGATGAGAGTTCGAACAGGCCAATGAGTCCACAGTTTAATTGATATTAGACAGTTTAATTGTTATTTCGTAGACAGTTTAATTGATATTATTAGACTAGTTTATAATCTTTTTTTTGGTATAGCAATCTTTTTTTTGAATTCAGCTTTTGATATAGTAAGTTGATTTTGAATTTGAATTTTGGTATAGCAAGGTGTTTTTGAAGCTGATTTATTGTAATATTATTTAATTTGTATACTTTTTTTTGAAACAAAACAGTTTTTTTTTGCAGCTGTTTTAATGTATATACAATATTTTGGTATCAACTAATATGAGTCACATATGATAAATGCGATTTTAAAAGTTCATGTGTTGTTCATCAATATTCTCGTATGAAGGAAAGTATACAGAAAGTTTATGTATGTGTATTTGTATACAGTAAACAGAAAGTTGTGAATGTATATATTTATGTTCATATACAGTAGTCACTTGAATATATACTTATATTCATATAAAAAGAACAGCTACATAAATACATAAATACACATACGTATATATATAATACACGTTATATTTCTTAAATTAACATACAAAAATATAAATACAAATAAAAAAAATATATTTCAACTTATATACAAATTAACTAATTACTTTACATTACCATGTAACACGCGTCCACCAGTTAATAGAACTTTTCATAAAGAATAACTAACATTTGTATAAATTAATTGTCGCTGAACACAAATATATAAATATATATATATATATATATACACACACACAAAATGTTTAACTGATGATATAATAATAAACACGAATAATAAAAAAAATATTAAAATACACAAAAATATATGTGTTTACATGTAATATGCTTACAAATACTTCATCTCTTGTAATAACTTTTGCACATATATACAATTAAAAGTGAAGTTATGAGTTATGCAAATAGAAGTTCAAAAATTGAACACACATAAGTAAATTGACAATTAACTTAATAGATAACACCTCATAATTTTAATAAGTACTTCAAATAATTAATGACAGAAATCATAACTGAAACTTATCGATTGCTTAAAATAATAAAAAAAAAAAAGAAACATAAATTAACTTAAAGGTAAAAAAAACTATTCAACTCGACGAACTTTTTTGCAAGAATTCCTATTGTGTCCCCTTAACCCACAAGCACTGCATGAATTTTTGAACTTTATCCCATAAAATTCTCCCGCGAATTTTTTTTTTTCTCTTTTCTTTGGCTTTCCAAGGAGACGTCTGTATTTTGATGGAAGCACAGTTTCGCTTAATATATAATTTGGTATCTCCCATGTATATCTACCAGGCACAAGCAAAATTGAAACCTCATACGTACCCAACACCAATATTGACTTGTATAAGTCAGAGCAATAATCATCAGGTTCAAAATATTTGCTCCTTAACAATGCATAAGCATGAGCACACGAAATTTCATTAATTTAAAATCTATGGCAAGAACATGTCTTCTTTTCTAGACAAACAATAAAACGTTGATCTTCATGAAGTACAGAATAAATGTGGTCCGTTGCCGGCACAACCTGCGATGAATGTATAGTTATATATCTACGTATTCAGAAAATAACAAATGCATCATGTACTTTTAATAAAATACATACCCTCATTTGCGTACTCTTAGATTCGTTAAACTCAAGGAGTTCATTATATTTTTTCGCATATAGGTGTACGTGTGAATGTCCTAACCTGCCGATTTCTGTGATGCCATCTGCCAAACATCTTTCTAACTTCCTCTAAGAAATCATATATAGGCGATTCCCTGACTTCCTTAAGATGTCTGTTAATGATTTCAGCAATGTTTGATGTTAGAGTGAATCCCCAATTTATAGTTGCATACATCTTAGTCCACTTGTTATATTATCTTTTGTCCTAATATCTATTTGTTCAATCTTCTTCATTAGACTGTTGAATTCAAAAATTGCATATGCTTTTGTCATTGCATAAAACACTTCTGACAATTTAGCATGCGACTTTTTGAAATTGGTTACCACATTTTTCCACAAATGCTAGATGCAAGAATACTATACAACACCATCATATACAGTTGACACGATCTTTATAATACTCTCATTTTTGTTGGACATAACGCACATATTTAATTTTACATCATGAGCTTCTTTCAATTGCTCAAAGAACCAACTCCATGCTGCATAATTTTTAGAATTCAATATTCCATAAGCTAGTGAAAAAATATGTCCTGCATACATCATGTTATACATATAAAATTTTGTGGAATATATTTTTTTCATAAAATATATTTAAGATAATATTTTTATTTCTTTAAAACATATATGTACATATGTATATATTTAATACAATATAATTAATATTAAAAAAATTCATATTATTATATGTATGTAATACCATATATATAGTATTGAAAAAAATAAAAAAAAAATAGTAATTAGCGTAAAAATCTGCCCCATCAAGTGTACTTACTGACACAAAAGTTTTATTATATGTTCCCCTTAGGCGACTGCTATCAACAACAACAATCGATCAACATGAATCAAACCCTTTAATTAAAGAGTAGAGCGATATAAACACATACAGGAATTCATCATCTGATATTTTTTTCATTCGTATATGTGAATCAGGGTAAGTTTTTTCTAACATGTATAAATATTCCGGCAGTCTACTGTATGATGCATATGTTGTCCCCCTCAATGAAATCAAAGCTTTCTGTCTAGCCCTCCAAGCCATTGCATAAGTCAAATTCAATCCAAGCTCATTCTTAATATCCTCCTATATGTATTTCACCGTATACATTTTTTTATGATTTGATAGATTCTGCTTCACAATCCCACCAATCAATGCACTACTAACATGTTTCTGCTCGTACACTCTATTCTTTAAAGAACAAATATGTTCATGCCGGAGCTTTTGAATCTTAAAAAAATCGATCTTCTTATTACTAAATGCCATTAAAAGTCAACTACATTCCTTCAATTTACACACCACAGTATACCTGATATAAAATAGTTATCTATTAATAATTTTCACAAACAAAACAAACATAATTATTTTAAAAAAAAATCAATTAGTCTTATGGAACCTACAGTCAGTACCAATAATATGTAACCTATATACTCATTATATTAAACTAGTTTTTCGAAAGTTTACAAATATACTAACACACTAAACTTATATATATAGCTATACATAAATACAAAAATACTATAATAGATAAACATAAAAACAGATATATAAATATCAAACTTTTGTAAACTAAAATATAGATATACAAACAACATATATACAAATACTAAAAAAAATATTTGTGACCTTAAAAAACAGATATACAAATACAATTATAAACTTACATTTATATATATACATAAATTCAAATATAATATTAATAGATATACATAAAAAATATATATACCAAATTTATATAAACTAAAAAATATATATATACAAATACACATACCAAACTTATGTAAATTAAGTTTCAGATATACAAACAACAAAAATTTCAGCAACATACATATGTCTGTATATTAGAAGATAGTCAATATACATATATTAACTAAAAATATCAACGAACTAAAAATATTAAAAGATGGTCAATATGTATATTATGAAATATACAGTAGAGTAATGAATGAATACACATAATTTTTAGACACTCATTACAATAACATATTGAAATTTTTCCTTCTGAAATATATATGAATAAATACATATACAAATATGTATAAATATATATAATAATAGAAAACAGCCACTTATCCATTTGCATTTAATTTTTTTGCATTGAATTGAAATCTGTTTCTGATTGCATATTGGGTCATCACTTACTTTAAGTGGCTTTGTCCTTATACACTTGACCAACATACACCTCGTTATGATTTGGGTCAGAAATAATTATATGTTCTTGACAATTTATATCAACAACTTCAATAAGGTCACAAATCTGCACCACTTTTGCTCCTTTTTTCATCAACATAGTTTGCAAATATGTCCACATTCTGATCAACAAAGAACTCTCTTCTTTTTTATTCAAACATGATTCATCATTTTTTCAACGATTTATCAAAAATAGAAATACATAACGGATAGTTTTCGAATTCTTTTTCTTCTTTTCGTATCATTACGTACACTATCACCTCCATGTCATTATGAATCTCCATTCTTTTACTGATACCGACAACTTTATATTCTATTTTCACCGTTGTCAAACTAAAAGCAATACAAAGTTGCTTACCAATCAATTGAAGCAAATCATCATAATTTTTAGTTTCATCAATTGCAGTTGAGTCGAGCTGGTATTGTTCATACTCATTATTTGTATTCAATGTGCCTGAATGCTTAAAAATAATTGACAATAGCCTTGTTTTTTGTATATAATTTGTTGTCAAAATACATACCATACAAATTGCAATTACAAATGAAATTCAGAAAAAAAAAAAAAAAAACAAGCACAAACAAGGATTATAATCTTTTAATAATTTTTGTGAAAAAAATTCAAAATTACGAAAATAGAAATTGAATACGAAAATTGAAACCCAAAATCACAATTGAAATTGTTATATACAAAAATACCACTAATTACAAAAATTGACAATTGTCACATCCCTTTTTTGCTCGAGGGTAGAGTCAAAGGTTTTTTTCAATTAAAGTGTCAATTTTGAATAGGGATTAGTTTATTTACAGAGTCGTCACTTGAAATCGAGTTATGATGTTCCAAGTCACCTTTTTGAATCCCTAATCAAAAGGAAATGACTCTTTGTTATGATCTGCGAAAACAGAAGATCGGGTAAAGAATTCTGTTGACCGAGGGGAAGGTGTGAGGCACCCCTTGAGTGCCGTGGTTTTAACACTGGCGCTTTTACTAACTTATCTTGGCTTAAACTATTTTGATATATTATGTTAAGGCCTAATTTCGCTCATATTTTAATGTCTAATAGCTATTTATAACTCATGTATTAAATTAAAAAAAAATTAAAAAATATTTGTCAAGGTGCATTATTGCATCCCTGAATTTCTAAATGTCTCAGAAAAATGCGTACGCCGCACTCTTAATTGAAACGAATATTTTTAAGCATGTCTAAAATTTATCTAATATTTAAAAGTTTTGATATTTATCTATTCAAAGTGCTACTTAACTTTAACAATGAACGAAAACAATTTCCATTTAAAATAATTAATTAATTTAATAATAAAATTATAAAGCTTTATTAATGACAACGAATAAAAAAATGAAGAAAACAAAGTTATCCGTATTATGCTACTCTTGATCCCCAAATTTATTTTTTATAATAATAATTAAAATTAAAATAATAATAATATAATAATAATTTTTTTAAAAAAATATTTTTTATTAAAATCAACAAAAATTTGTCCAAACAATTACAATCAAAGATAAAAAGAAACAAATAAAAAAAAATCCAAAACCGACAAAATAATTAAATAAAAAATTAAAACATATTTATTTTATTTATTATTATTATTATTATTATTATTATTATTATAAAAGAATCCACATACACACAACTCACACACACGAACAAAATAGAAAATATTTACAATGAGTGAGACTCACTTATTACATGGAAGGCATAAGTTGTATGATATTCCATTATATTTGTGACACATAAATTGTGGAACCCATTTTGTTCATTTAAAATTATCAAAAAGTGAGAGAACCTATAATTTTGTGCAAGAAATTGAAAGTGGATTGTGGGCTCCACACAAAATTGAATCCTTTCTCTAGTTTAAAATAAGGAAAAATCCTTTTGGCCACAATTTTTAAGTTATTTTTTAATATCTAAAATAAGTGAATCATTCATTTTTTAAGAGACGTGTTAGAATTTTTTTTTAATTTTTTTATTCTTTACACTTTTTCGGTTATAAATTTCAAGAGACTTGATTGACTTTATTTTAATGTAACTTAAATTTAAAAGGTTAATTGATAAACATGAAAAGTAAAGTACAATTTATGTCCTAATTTCTTTTCTTTAAAGTGTGTATTGAGTTAAAAAATATATATTTAACATGGGACCCACCCTATAATCTCAAGTCTCAATCCTCCAACCCATTTTTTTTATTTTTCATCTGGTGTCCGATACCCACATTGAAATTCGACTAATCCTCCAACCCATTCTTCTCAATATAAACCCTTCTTTTTCTCCCGTAGCTATTCACTTCCACTTTTTTTTTCTCATTTCTTTTCATCAACTTTAGATTAATTCATGTGCAGGCCATGAATTTTTAATCCATCGTGAGTTGAATAAAAAATAAATTAATTAAATATTTTATTATATTTTTTAGTTTTATATAATTTAAGTTTAATTTTTTAAATATAATAATAATTGAATTGACTGATCTTATAACTAATTATATGAAATAGAAATGTATAAATTATTATAAACAGTTTAAATATTTTTTATAATTTTTTATCAAAAAATTATTACTGTTAATTTTATTTTAACAGGCTTATAGGTTTAGGCTTAAACACTTTTTGAAAAAAAATATATGACTCAAAGTCAATTTATGTAAAATAAATTATGAAATTTTTACAAAGCTATTTTTATATTTCTTATAAACTGTATTCACCTAATTAAATAATATATCCTAAGATATTATCCATAATTACAAGAATTTGTAGTCATCATAATAAAAAGGGATAGTTCATGATTACAAGTTAGCAACTATTAATGAAATTTATTTCTAATGGAAGGGAAAAAGAGATAAATACCATTACTAAATTTTATTTTATTTTTAAAAAAACAACAATCAAATTGATAAGTGTGTACTATATTTATTTTTATTTTATTTAAATAATTAAAAATTAACTAAATTGACTTAATTTTTATTTAAACAAAAAAAAGGATCTAAACCAACGTATGGGTTATTCTACTTAAAACTCGTGTATCGATTACAAAAAAATCAATCAAAATTCACTACACAAAAAAAAGAAATCCTCCCACTAATTAGGTCAGCTAACCAAAATTTTTAAAAATTATTCTGCAAAATTAAACTTTTGAATTCAAAAATATTTTAAATTATCATAAAAATGATACGCAAATACTTTCTACAAAACCTCTTTAAAAAGCATACAGTAAAATAGAGAAAGAAAATATTTGAAAGAGAATTGGGAAAAACAAAAAAAGAAGATTTTAAAAAAGCATACAATAAAATAGAGAAATAAAATATTTAAAAGAGAATTGAGAAAAAAAAAAAAGATTTAAGGAATACAAGAAAGGATAAAAGGTAAATAAATAAATAAAAAAATGACAGAAATTTCTTATTTTGCTTGTCAAGGAGATCACTAAAGTACATTTAACAATAAAATAATAAGTATGAATTGGCATATCTCAAACGTAATAAGGGGTAGTAGTGGCGCGGCGGTGGTTACGGGGAGGAGGACGGCGGCGTTAACAGCTTCGCCGGTGTGATCTGAACGGAAAAAAGGGAGAGGGGATGACGGTGGTGGCTGGTGAACGTGGGTTCGCCGGACTAGGATCGTTTTGGGGAGTTGTGGGTCGCCGGTTGGAGGAATTTTGCCGGCCAGCGGTGGCTGGAAGCAGCGGGGGAAGGGAAAGTTGGCATCGGCGGCAGTTGGATGGTCCACCGGCAGGACACGGAAGATAAGAGGCATGGCGGCAGTTTAATGGGTTTGCAGGGCGATGGGAGGATCTGGGTCGGTTTTTGGGAGGTTTCCCGCGAGTTTCTCGCCGGAATATTCAGAAAATACCAATTTCTTTTTTTATTCCGTTCAACGATTTGGTTCACGGCTCTTTTTCATTCATTTTTTTTTTACTGCGTGTGTGTATAGTGTGCGTTTGATTTGATAATGCGTTTTCCGGGGAGGATGAAGCTTTCGGACAGTTTATTGTTTTTTCGATCCGTTTTTCTTTTATTATTTTTTTTACTGTTTTTTTTGGTATTCCAACATGAGTTTAGTGTGTGTACATATTGTGAGGTGATGTATGTGAGTGAAGTCACGTGTGTGTTGTGTTGTTGTTCATCAATGATAAAATTAAGGGGTCGTTTGATAAAGTGTATTGATAAAAATAATACATCTATTAATTAATATGTATTATGAATATTTTATTTGGTATAATTTTTAGTCAAAGTATAACTAATGTAAGCATTAGTTATACACTTTATTGTATATTAAAGTGTGTATTATTAATGTCACCTATTTTCTATGTATTAGTAATGTAAAGTCTTTAATACATGTATTAACTTATTAAATGATCTTAATACCCCTTAATTTTTCTCTCAAAATATTTCACCATTTCTTTTCCCGTCATTTTAATTTGCAATAGTAATCTTTTCAAAACACTTCACAAATTTTTTCCACAATTTTAATCTACAACAATAAATAATTAATTTAAATAATTGTAACATATTTTTGTTTTGCTTCAAGGATCTTTAAAAAGATTAAAAAAAAATTGAGACTATTTTTTAATTTTATGTCTTATATTTTATTTTTGTTTCGACTATTTTAATTTGTTGGCATAATATTTCATGCGCAAAGACGAAGATCTTGCAATTAATCTGAAACTTCTATATACTAGTTCAATAATACTAATTGTATTTGAGATAACAAAAAAAAATTGTTGCAAAAAAGTGTACAAAATTAAAGAAGGGTATTTTTGTAAACAAACATTTCTTTTATAGAAATTATGTAAGATGTATTATTTCTTATACATCAAACCAAACAATATATAAGAAATAATACATGCATAACTAATACAAGTATAAGTAATACAAGCATTACTAATACACTATATTTTGCATTGATCTTATTCACTCTACCAAACGACACCTAAGGAGTATATCTTTATGCCATTTTTCTCTGTGTGTGTGATTATAACATATGAATGATGCAACAGTGTGTGTATGACTGTATGTGTGTATTACTATATTTATTTTTCTGATTTATTACATTGAATTAAATAAATAATATCACACATTAAATCACGAAATCATTAACATAAATTTGAACATAATTTGATTTATTATAAAATTCATACTGAGAATAATATTAATCGAATAAGAACCTGTTGATGTGTTAAAATAACAGTTCGAATATCATAACCAAAAACTTCGAAAGGAACTCCGACTTTCACTCTTTCTCCTCTTTTTCTTCTTTTTATATGATGTTTTGCTTTCTTCCTTCTTCTTTTTTTGGGTTTTCTGATGTTTCTCTTTATTGATCTTTTTCTTTGTCTTTTTTTTTTCAGTCTCTGATGATGTTCAATGTAGAATGTACGAAAAAATCCTCTTTTTTGGGGTGGATGAAAGTCCTTAAATAACAGAATTCTTGATGGGGGGGGGGGGGGGGGGAGTGAGAGAACAGTTACTTCTGATAAAGGGAAATTTAAATTGTAAAGATAATATGGGGGGGGGGGGGGGGGAGTGAGGGAACAGTTACTTCTGATAAAGGGAAATTTAAATTGTAAAGATAATAAATAATAAATAATAAATAAAAATAAATAATAAATAAAAAGTAAATAATAAATAAAAATAAAAATAAAAATAAATGAATAAATAAATAAAATAATATAATAATAATAATAAATATAATTAATTATTTTTTATATTTAAAAAAAATACAATAAAAATTATAAATAGCCATAAACAAATATAATAAAATAGTATTAAAATTATTAATTTATTTATTAAAATTTAGAAAACAAAAATATATATTTTTTGAATTTTGTATTATTTTTTAAAATAAAAATATTTTTTTTAAAAAAAATTAAATTGATTTATTTATTTTTAACTAAAAACAATTACTAAAATTGGAGTAAAAGTTAAAATAATATCGGATCAATATAAATATTTCATATCAAAAAATAGATTAAAATTTAGGGAGGATAAAAAATCACGTGTCTACAACAACTTGAAACTGATTGAAGTTTGAATTGTGTATTCGATTTCAGAAATCAAATTCAAACCAATAATAGAATCGATTTTCTTTATGTTGAAATTGAATCAATTTTGTATTGCGTATTACATTTAGAAAAGAATTTCAGTAAATAAATTTAAATAATTTTTTCGTGAATCGTATTTACTATAAATTTGTATGAACGAATTACCTGTAAGCAATTCAGTGTTGATTTTCTCCTCCTATAAATCTTAATTAAAAAAAAAAAACTCAACTTTTGAGAGAGTGATTAACGCATAAATTCATATTAACTGATCTGTTATTGAAGAAAATAAGGGAAAAGTTGGAGAAGATTAAGAAAATTTATTGCATTAACATTTTTTTTTTTATCTCTATTTGTTGGTATGGACTCCTTTTTTTTGTATATATATACATATAACTGCTACTTATTTTGTCTATAAATTGTAAATATTGAAACTTAGACTAGAAAGTTAGTTATAGATATTCTAATGAGACTATATATGAGTTTTTGCCAAAAACAAAAAGAACAATCGGAACATTTTTAGAAAAGGGCCGAATGACCCAAGTTGAAAAGCGACTGAAAATTTAAGAAAAAAGGCCAAATGATCCAAATTGACAAAATGACTATTATTTGAAATTAGTATAGCCGACAGAACATAAAATGTCCATAAGCCCAAATTTAGTCCATTAATTTTAAAATTGGTCAGGCCATGTCATAATAAGGGTAATTAACTCAGATTACTTCCTTTATTCTTTTCTATTTGCTTAATTTGAATTGTGCATACCCCATAATAAATTTCTTACTCCTATAAAATTAAAAGTGATTTTACTAATATATTCCTAATTAGATTTTATATTTCTTTTCAAATAATAATGATTATGTTTATTGAGTAAGGATATAAAGAAAGATTTTATTCAAACTATTCTTGAAAGATTAAAGGAAAAAAGTATTTAGAAATATAAGTATAATCCTAATAAATACAAAACAATGGAGGGAGTAATGCTTTTCTTAAGGAGTTTGCAATTTAAAAAGGTAAAAACTAATTAGGAACAGAGGGTGTATTTGTCCAGTTTAAAATATCAATGCATAATTTACTTATTTATGCCCGTGTTTATCCTTTGTAGTAAATACGATTCATTACTCATTCCGTTTTTTCAAAGTAAAAATTTATTATATTCAAAAGGGTGATATAGTAAAATTATCCTATTATTTATTATTTCTTAAGATATGTGCTAAGTCAATACCGAACAAGTATTCTTGGGCAGATGGGTAGAATTTCTTTTGAATTTTATGTTCTTAAATACTCCCTCTGTCCATATTAGTTGATCATTTTTCTTTTTATACGCATGATAAGAAATCATAATAAGAAGGTGAATTTATTAATTCACATCTCTTGAAAACCTTACAAACAAATATGAACACTTTAAAAAATAATTAATTACATGAATAATACTGAAAAAGTTTAAGAGAAAAGGACATGGATTAGCGATTTCAAAACTAATGACCAATGTTTGGACTCTTCGACATTACATGGCCAGGTGACCCAAGTAATTCCAACTAATGGCCATTCTAAGCTCCTTTCAACCACTTTGTACCATTTAATCTCAAGGCCCTTTCCCTTCTTGGGTCATTTCGGTCTATAGACACATTCTTTTTGGGGGTTTCAAGCTTGTTTTTTTTTTTTTTTTTAAATCATTATATTTTTTTTGGATAAAAATCTGCTTTAATTTTTTTAAAGTAAATACAATTGCATAAAAACTGTATAGTCGTTGTATATTATATGTACCTATATAAGATAATGTATAGAAAGTCGATAGGATGTGTATAAAAACTGTATAATTATTGTATAAAATATATATCAATATAAAATATGTATAGAAACCGTATAGATTATGTATATAAATTATATAGTAGTTATATAAAATACGTATCTAAATAATAATTGCAGCTAAAGGTTGTATAGAATGTGTATAGAATCCATATAATTATTGTATAGAAATTATATAATTATTATATAAAATATAATTTTTGTATATGACGTGTAAAGGAATCGTATCATTGTTATATGTATAGGATGTGCATAGAAATTATATCATTAGTATATAAAAATATTTCTAATCTTTGTTGTATAAAAATATTTCTAACACGATTTTATTATATTGTATATATATAGATATGTTGTATCGATATGACATAACATAATTAATAGAATAGACTTTCTTTCTTAAAAAAAG
Source organism: Capsicum pubescens (assembly GCA_030864215.1). Classification (NCBI taxonomy): domain Eukaryota; kingdom Viridiplantae; phylum Streptophyta; class Magnoliopsida; order Solanales; family Solanaceae; genus Capsicum; species Capsicum pubescens. The sequence continues at coordinate 52,977,998 of CM061541.1, read as the reverse complement.
AGTTATTATAAAGGTCGTATAAATTTTTTTTAAGAAAAAGCATAGTAAAAAAAATTTAGTGAAAAAATGAGCAGTTATTTTTTTATTTAAATAGTGGCAATAAAAAAATTTTAAAAATAAAAAGCAAGATAAAAGAAAAAAGCAATGAAAAAAAGAAGAAGAAAATGGCAGTGTTTTGTTTGGACCATCTCTTACGTCTTTCATTTTGCTTGTAAGTGGGCCTTCCAAAATGTTTTCCAGAGATCACAAAAGGCTACTAAAGGGTAATAAAATGGAAAAATTACATATTATAGACAAAATATTATATTATTTACATGATATGGCTAATGTTATAAAAAATTACAATTCATAGTCATTTGATAGTTAAATGTCAGTTTTTTTTTGGGCCCTATATACAAATATATTAAGATTTGTATATATCAACTTTGTCTCTCATTCATTTATTTTTGGTATTTTCTTTCTATTCTCTCTCTATCCTATTGGCTAAAAAGAAAAAGCAACAATGAAATATCAAAACACAGATTTTTGATGATATCTTCTTCAACTGTTTTTTCCTTAATTTTCTCTCAAAATCACTCTAATATCCTTGATTTTAAATTAAAGAAACGACAACATTGGTAACATCATAATACATGATTATTCAAGAAATCTTCTTCAGCTTTCTTCTCCTAATTTTCTCTCAAAGTCACCCTAATATCACAACATATAATCCTTGATTTTTCTGTGATAAATCGTTTTTACGAATTTTTCACCACAGAAAATCAGTTTAGGATATTTATTGACATTAGATTTAATTTTTTAATTTTTTTTATATATTATGTTAGTTAGTTGTTAAATTTCATCGTTGTTCATCTATTTTACAAAAAAAAAAAATAGAAAAGGGGGAGTACTCCCCCGTTTTTATAATTTCTTCGTTTTTGAGGATTTTTATTTTATAATATAAATTTTTATATATTATGTAAGTCATTCCCCCATTTTTTTTGATGGATGATTTATCACAAAAAAAAAAGAATTTTGCATCTTTTAGCAAGTTGGAAAGGAAAAAATATTTTAAGGTATTTAAATCTAAAAGGGGAGCAATGAAGTTGACAATGATTACGAGATTTTTTTGTATATATTCTCGTGAAACAGAATTGTTGGTCAATATACATTTTTGTTTCAATATATGTAGATACGTATACTTTTTTTTTGTAGAATAATACATGCATATATATATATATATATATATACAGAGTTAGAGTGTACGCATGTATATATAGTTTGTATTTTTGATATATGTATATACAATTTACATATATGTATATACAATTAACTTTCACATATACATTTTGAAGAATAATGCATATGCAAATATATACAGTTTTAGAGTGCATATATGTATATACATTCAAATTTGTTATTATGTAAAACATTCAAATTTGTATATACAGATATACAAACAGTAGATATACAAATAATAAACATATATGTATATGTTTATTTCGTTTGCATATATGTATATACAAATATACAAACAACAGATATACAAATATGTATATTTCATTTGCATGTATATTTCTTTACAAACAACATTCAAATTTGTATATACAGATATACAAATAACAGACATATAAATAATAAACAACAATTTTGATTTGAATATATGTATATTTCGTTTGCAATATTGTTTACAAATAACATTCAAATTTATATATACAAATATACAAACAACAGATATACAAATAATTAACAACAGTTTTGATTTGAATATATGTATACTTCATTTGCATATATGTATATATAGATATACAAACAATATATATACAACTATCAAATATATGTAAACTAATATACAGATATACAAACAACAGATATACAAATAATAAAAACAATCTTTGTAACCTTTAAAACAGATATACAAATACAATTATACACTTATGTTAACAGATATACAGAAATTCAAATATACTATTTGTTGACACCTGATTTTTTCCCTCCACAACTACGTTTAATCTCGAGTTTCTTCGATTTTCAAATAAAATCACAACAATTATTTTTTCCAAATAAATGCACTTTAAAATATTTATTTGGGTTAATTTCATCATTTAAGTGTCTGTTATATATTTTCGTATTCACATACACGAGATTATATAAATTTTGTTATTAAAATGAATACTTTTATCAAAATTAAAATCTTATTTAGATTGAGCTTGAAAATTATTTCAAGAGAATAAAATCTTGATTCAAGTATAATTTAATCTCAAAAATAATTTATTTGGATAAATGTGTGTTTGATTTTATTAAATCAAGAAGCTCGGGATTAAGTGAGGTATTAATTTTTATCGAATTTTGATTTGATTTGGCCAATCTATTAAATTTGTCTATAATTGAAATCAAATTGGCCTCAATTGCAATGCAATTGGCTAATTGATTTTCAATTTGCCTTAAATTTAAACGGATTCAGCTAATTCTTAATTCAATTGGGGTTATTTAAATAACTCCAATTTCAGCCCATTTCTTATCTTTAATCACCAATCCAAATTCAACCTAACCCCAGCAGCCCATACCCCAACTAAGACTGACGACCCAATTTTCTTTTCTTCTTTATCCATCAACAACAACCCAACCCATCGGCCCATTTAAAACCTGACCCGGCCCACCATCAATAAATCCCCCTTATACTCCTCATCAGCAACAACATCAACTCCCAAATCACAACATCAAACAACATCAGCTCCCAAATCACAACATCAGCAGACGACAACACCTCTCGACCCGAAACAATTCTAAATCGACCCGATTCCCATTTTTCTCAAACCAAATCTGTTGACCCACGACCGAACTGAACTCAACCCGTCAATCACGTGCCCCTACCATGCGAATTCATATGAGAATAGCCTCGAACCTTCTAGAATATGGTGAGTTGTCTCCTTCCAACGTTCTAATCCCGTGAATCTCGGGATAATGGTGCGATTTTCATACATATTTGGTAGAATTTCATTGGTCTTGAAGAAGAATTGGTTTTCCCCAATTCTTATTGGTCTATCGGTTTTGGATTTGTTGAAGAAAAATTCAAATGGGGGGTAGAATCTGTTGGATCCTGATCTTTTAAATTTTGAATTCCCTTGAGGAAATCCCTAAAAAAAACCCCAGTTTCGTCTTCTATATAAGAAGGTTTGGGTCACTGTTTTAGAGAGTTGGAGATTCTAGAGTAAAAAATTAGGGTTCGAGAATTAGGACAAAAAAATTTAGGGTTTCTTTTCCCTTCTTCCCGAGCTCGGTTTGAAACTTTAGAGGAATTTCTTGAGTTGGAAATTTCTGGATTCAAAACTTAGGTTCGGAAAAATCCCAATTGAGGGGGTTCGAGATTTTGGGTCTAAAGAAGGGGATTCCGGTTCGAAATAGGGGAAAAAAATTAATTCTTTAGTATAAATCTTGTTCTGGTTTTAAAAGTTCGTCAGCTAAATTAGAGTCTCGAGTTGACGGTGAAGAAGTTTTTTCGGTGGTCGTCATCTCCCTACCCGCTCGTCGTCCTGTTTTGCTGTTCCAAAACAGGTGACATTTCATCCCGTTTAACTTGCGATTATTTCTGCCTCATCTTAAACTTCTAAAGTTGTAAGTTTTTTTAGTGACATAGTGTGCTGATTTGTTTAAACCTCTGAAGTTGTAATCTTTTAGTAATATGGTGCGCTAGGTCGTTTGTTGTAGTCTGCCTCAAAGGCCATAGGATTATGTGATGAAGATGGTGTTTTTTAACATGTTGACATATTGTCTGTCTTATGTTAGCTTCGTTCTTTTCTTTGTAAAAAGTTCATTGCTTTGATTCTCTGTCGTCGCAAATCACTATGAATATGCATGTAGTCTCGATATTGCTTTGAAATGTGTAATTTTGTTTCATTTTTGTCACTATTTTAGCCGCAATTGGGTACTTTTATAGTCGTTGCCGTCGTCATACCAAGAAAGTTATGTATATGTACACACTTGAGTTTACAAAGGTATTAATTTTTTTTTGTTTTCAGTCTTGCATGTTTCAAATACAATCATTACCAGACAAATTTACCTGTTTGAGCATCTATGTATACTGTTCACATCCTTCCTTTCGCATCTCTCTCGCGAAGTAGTTTACTTCCTTTTGTTCTTGAGGGTCTTTCCTCCTCACCGTCTCAATTTGATCTTGCCTAGAAATAGAAAATGCTGTAATTTATCTTGTGTATTTAGTATGCGATGCCTTGGGATACTGGATTTCAAAATTTTGGCTTTGCTCGATTCCCTCATTGTGAGTGTATTATTCAAACAGTGCATTTTGAGTTGGCTATACTGTGCATGTATTTACAATTGTTGATTTCTATTTCGCCTAGATTAAACCTGGATTTTCTTTTCATCAGTCTGGCGAGTACATTTGGGAATAGAAGTTATTCTTACACATCTTCGTTATGTGTTGTTAAATTTAGAACTATATTTGTATTCATATACTTGAAAACTTGGGTGCCTGCTCGTGTTGTTGCCATGTATGCCATCAAAGATGAATTTGTCGTTGTTAAACTAGCTTTGATAGAGTTTATTGCCTACTCTTGAGTAAGATGCATGATATGTTAGCATTTTTTCTTATTCATTAATGTTAGCACACATTAATTCCTTTTCTTTCCTTTTACATGTAGCTATGCTCGAGTCTCGCACAGACTCTCTTTCCCTTTGCATGTTCCTTATGGGCCATTGAGGACCACCTAGTCTTGAGTCGAATTTGAAGACCCAAAAAGACAAAGCGCATATGGATACAAAGAGTCGAAAGAAGGGAAATGGGTTAAAGTCTCATTCTTGAAGCGACGACGTGACCCGAGCCTCATTGCTATTTATTTATTTGTTATTGTTATTTATTATTGTCGTATTTATTTACTTATTTCGTTAGTTATTCATTCGGGCCACGAAGCCAAGGTTGTATTTAATACAGGTGGATTGAGACTCGAGCCAAAGGCTCGAAAACTAGAGTAGGATAGGTGAAACGGGTCAAAGACCCAATTAGATTAGGACAGGTTTTGTTGGTTTGGGCCCAATGGCCTAAATATTTTACTTTCTCCTCCCTTTTCCCGTTTATGTGTTTACTTGCTTATTTCATTTGTGTAAACTTAGTTAAAATCCCTATTAGTTCATCTAAAACTGTTTTTACACGAATCTTTTTCCTAAAAATCAATCATTTTTTAACAAATTAATCTTTTAGGAGTTAATCAAAGACATTTTCAAACAGTCCGGATAACCACAAGTTAGCGGATGTTTTAGGTGTCTAACACCTTCCTAAAACGTTAATAGGAACCGCTTACTCAGAATCTCTTAACTTAAACGATTTTTCTGTTTTGAATCGTCTAAGTACTTTATAAAGGTTTCTTAATTCCTTTTCAAAATTAAGTGGCGACTCTTAATAAGTCAAAATTTCCGCAAAACAGAAATGACGACTTTGCTGGGGATATTTAACTAGGTTCTAACCAAGTGTTTGATTTTCGTTTTTGATTAACTGTTTATGTGTTTATGTGTTCCGATTATGTAAAGTTTAATTATTGCATCTCATGGCATTTTCCTACATTGTTTAAACTATTTTGGGGTTTCGTGGATGTCCCGGCCCCTGTTGTTCAATTCCAAAATGTGTTGGAAATACGAACAACTTATCAGCATATGAGTCGTCTAACGCTGTTCATATTTTCAAACTCAAGTTGTCCGCTTGAGAACCAGTGTCCAAGCCCACTCTAGACACTGAGGATAGAACGAAACTAAAACCCTATTTTAGGCATGTGCCTAGGACGACCCAATATCCGAACGGGGTATTAGGCCCATTAGAAAACCTACCCTGCGTCTATTGACCCTGAGTCAATTACAGATGAATCATATTTATGTGTTGAAGAAATACATGCTTATCTAAATTCAATCCATTATCCTTTGGGGTCGGGGAAAGGCTTATCTTCGTCTGCTTTCATGTAGGATATGTCTCAACTACATTCTCGCAAAAAGTTCAAGATGGTTACCAAACCTGACAGTTTCTTGAAACTATGGTGGGACCACATGAGTGCGGAAGAGAGAAAGATTGTTAGAACACACATTGGGCATCTTCCTTCTTTGATCGAGTTGGACGTTTGGCCCGAAATGATCCATGTACTAACAACTTTTTGGGATGATCAGAACATGGTATTTCGCTTCAGGGATGTTGAATTGACCCCCACCATTGAAGAGGTATTGATTTGTTACGAGAGTACGAAAATGTGTTTTAAGAGAAGAGAGACACCGGATAAGAATACTTTAGTCCCGGATGTGTGGGATCGTCAAAAGATCAAGGAGGTATGTTTAACTGACGATGACACCTGGCTAGGAGAACATGATGGAGCAAATATCACTTTTCGTGAGTTGTACCGTCGGTTCGGAAGATTCAACTCTTTTCATAAGTTTGGGCATAAATTGGAGTCGGAAGCAAAATAAAAGGAAACGAGAGCTTTTGCATTCGCGGTAGGCCTACTTGGAACCATGGTGTTCCCGCAGGGGGAAAATGACACAATTCATTCGAGGGTTGTCACAGTGACCCATGCACTCTTCTTTGGAATGGAATACATTTCTAAAAAAGTATTCCATAACTTAGCCCCCATGATTGTCGCTGACATATATCGCGTTTTGGGAAGATGTCAAGTCGAGAATCATTTTTTTCAAGGCTGCAACCTTATATTACAATGGTGGATGATAATGCATTTGGTGAAAAATCCTAGAACGGCACAACCTGATCACAAAACAAGGAGGAATCTGCTAGAATCGCACGACATGTGGTTATTTTTACACAAGTTCAAAAAGGAAGCATCCCCCGAATTTTGGTTTAAGACTCTCAGAGAATTAAGAGATGGCGATGTCCAATGGTTCCTTAACTATCTTCGTTCAGGAAAATACATTATTCGAGGGGGCGAGTGGCCTTTTTTAGTACTTCCGGGTCTCAGGGGAACCCGTCCCTACAATCCCGATAGAGTTCTTAGGCAATTCGAGATCAAGCAGGAGATGCCTCAAATCGATTCTATGCTCAGATTCTTCACCGAATATGATGAAAGTGAGCCCTTGCTCAAAGACTACATGATAAACGGATGGAGAAGGAAAAGGTGGACGGAAGTCTCTTTCCATATAGGGTATGAACCTGAAGTCAGCGACACTTACAAGGAGTGGTTAAAAAAGAGCCTCGCCGGAGCATTGAATCCAGGACCAAATGTTCCCACTCGAGTTGTGGATGTAGAATCCGAGCATCAAATTCGGCTTCATAGGCTACAAGATGAGTTCCAGAAAAGTGAAATCGCACACCGGCAGATGCACATGGAGGACGCTTTGACCATACGTATGTTGAGGGAAGAGTTGAAAAGATCTAGGTAAGACACTGATGATGCCAGGCAATGTCTAATCGATTTGGATGATAGCATGGCCTCTCAACTCGATAGCATAGGGAAAATGACTTACGACTGCAAGACATAGTTATGCGGGAGTCATCTTATCATCAATAGGTATCAAATAGCACATGAGGTAAACAAGGCAAAGAAGGCAAAAGCAGGCGAAAGAGCCTCCAGTAGCTAATTTTTCTATTCTCCCCTACGCGGGAACTTATCTTCTTTCATGTTATTTCCCTTTTTCCTTAAAGATTGTATCCCTATTTCAATATCTTTTGTAGGCATTTATTCCCTTTTTGAGTCTATATGAGTTGGGGGTTAATGGATTGACTTTGAGGAAGCACATATTTTCTTCAAAAAATCGTTAGGCCTGAACCTTTGGCTCAAAAAGGGTCACCCCAACTAGGATACGCGTCATTATAATGTTTTGTGTAATATAACTGTTTTATGTGCTTATGTGCATTTGTTGAGATCAAAGGCAAGTTTATCCACTATGTCCTACGGATGAATTTGGCTATGACTCGAACAACTCTGTGTGGTTATTTCCTGTCAAATATTTTGCATTACTTATCACATACGGAAACTAACACATTTGCCTTTGAGTTGTTTTACTTTGCAGATAATAGAAATTACTTTGTGTTGATATAAGCTGGCAGAACATCCCTACTTCACCCGATCGAAAGTGCACAAAATCCCATCCTCTGACCATCATCCAGAAATAACAAAAAATAACGAAGAGAGTACACTGACTATCCGGGACAATGTGATAGCGGAACAGAAGGAAATGATTGCGGAACTTGCAAGAAAGTTAGAAATGCTTCAGGAGGAAGTAAATCGCACTTGAAATTTGGATAACTTGGCCATCACCGTTAATGCCCCCGCTCCAGACGGACACAGGACTCCACTCCAAATCTCTTTCCTCAGCACCCCTATTCTCGGGGACTAGCCAACTAACGTATCATCCGGTTCCGCTCCTCCATTTGTACAAAATACTAATCGTGAAAATAATCCAGATGACTACCATCCATAAAATCCGTCCGTAACCCGACAGAACCCATCTTCGAATCCATTCCCAAATCCTCAAAACACATTCTCAAATCAACAAAGTGCATTTCCAAATCCGCAAGATTCACTCCCAAATCTACAAAATACGTCAAATCTACCTTCGAATCCACTAAATTCATTTCCAAATCCGCAAAATCCTTCTCCGCCAAACTACTTACAAAGTTCACAGAACCTTTCCAATTTCCAAAACATCCTCCTCACTTACTAACCAAGTTCATTCCTTTTGCAAAATCAGGCCTCCCTTCCAAATCCCCCTCAAGCCATCATATTCCCTGATATCTATGAACCCTTTCCTAACCCCGAGATGGGCCATTACGAGGAGAAGGAGAAAGAATGGAGGGCCCAGCATGAAAGGAATTTACTAGTTATGAAGGAAGAGATCATGAGGATCAAAGAGTCTCATGGAGCCAAGGACCACAACGGTTTGGGGTATGACGATTTATGTGTTCACCCGGGAGTAGATCTACCAGAAGAGTACAAAGTCCCTAAGTTTGAGATGTTTTACGGTACCAAAAATTCAATGGCCCATCTAAGAAGGTACTGTGAGCAACTGGTAGGGATAGGGAAAAACGAGGCGCTATTGATGCGCCTATTCAGTCAAAGTTTGAATGGTGAAGCCTTGGAGTGGTTCATGTCTCAGAAGCCAAAAAAGTTGACTGGTTGGAAAACATTGGCCAAGGGTTTCCTTGAACGGTTCGCATTCAACATCGAAATAGTCCCTGATCGGTATTCACCAGATCGGATCAAATAAAAGAGCGTTGAGAGTTTTTGAGACTATACTTTTCGTTGGAGGAAAGAAGCTGTCAAAGTGCAACCCCCCATGTCCGAGGAGGAAATGGTATCCGTGTTCTCTTACGCTCAAGAAGGAGAATATTATACTAGGATGGTGTCCGCTGTCAGAGCAACCTTTGCGGATTTGGTAAAAATAGGATAATCATTGGAAGAAGGTATTCGGACAGGGAAAATTGCCAAAACCCCGACATCGTCTGGAACTGCCATGTTTTCTAAGAAGAAGAAGGAAGAGGTAGGTATGGTTTCTGCTAATTCTGTTACAAAATTAAAACAACGGTTCAACTCTAGAAATATTTTATCTTCCCCTCCGTCACCTAACCTTCCGCACGCATTTTACGCCCACCCCCAATACCAAACTCCACTCCTAAATATCCAATCCTCATACCAAGATCCACAACCAAATGTCTTTCCCCAATACCCAGTTCCACCTTCAAATTATTAGTCTCATTTCCAAACCACTCCTCCAAATAACCGAACAAATTTCCAAACGCCTCCAAATTATCACCAAGTACCCCCTCCTACAAACCTAAGCCAGTATAACCCGCAATATCCAAACTACGAAAAGAAACCTCCCCGTAACTTCACCCCACTAGCTGAAAGTCGTACCCAATTGTTTGAAAGATTGAGGAATACCGGTCATTTGCAACCAATACAGTCAAAGAGTGTCAATCCCAACTCTCAATTTTTTAATGCAAGTCAACATTGTGCCTATCATTCGGGGGCAGCAGGGCACAGTGCAGAGGATTGTGTCCACTTGAAACACAAGATCCAGGATTTAATCGATCAAAAGGTCGTCACGTTCCAGGCACCTACTCCAAATATTAGCAGTAATCCACTGCCCAACCATGAGGGATCTACAGTTAACATGATTGAGATAGAGGGCGAATGGGCATCCGACAAGACCATTACCCAGGTGAACTCCAAAAAGCGCAAAATAGCGGAAGAGGTAGGAAAGATAGAGAAGGCTATGGCCACCTTAAGTATCAGCGAGAAAACCCCATTTATAGTGATGACAGCCCCGACTCAAGTGTACGCTCCCCCGCCTAGAAAAGAATTTATTGTGCAAACCGCTGCTGCCCAAGGAATGACGCGATCGGGACGATGTTACATCCCTGAGGAATTGACCAACAAAAAAGATTCACAGAAATGGCCAATCACTGAAGGAGAGGCTGAGGAATTTTGGAGGTGTATGCAACCAAAGGATTACTCAATTGTCAAACACTTGTAGAAAATGCCAGCCCAAATCTCTGTCTTGGCACTATTAATGAGTTCGCAATACCAACGACAGGCTTTATCGAAGGTCTTGGAGGAAGCGTATGTTCCCGCAGGAACGAGTGTTGAGAACCTGACTGCGATGATAGGGAACATTGTGGGGAATCATCGCATATCATTCAGTGATGAAGAGTTGCCGTTTGAAGGGGCGATGCACAACAAAGCCATGCATGTCACAGTCATTTGTCGAGATTATGCAATTAATCAAGTATTAATAGACGATGGATCTGGTGTGAATATTTTTCCCCTATCTACGTTGGTTCAAATGGGCTATGATCTGGGGAAAGTTCGTCAAAGCCACGTAAATGTGAGAGCATTCGATGGAGGGAAAAGAGATACCATAGGAGAGATTGATTTGCACATCCAAATGGGGCCTGCTGAGTTCAAAACTAAGTTTCATGTTATGGATATTCATCCTAGCTACAACCTGCTCTTGGGAAGACCATGGATACACGGTGCAAAGGCAGTTTCATCACCCCTTCATCAGTTATTGAAGTTCATTTGGGAGGATCATGAAGTAGTCATCCAAGGAGAAGGAAGTCGAGCGGACCGTCCCAATGGTTATGTGCCGGTAATTGAAGATGTTCCAAAAGTTAGCAACTTCTATACAGTGGAAATTGTAAATGCTGCAGACAGAGATTCAACACCCAAAGTACCAACGCCTCCTGTCTACAAAATGATTGCAACGGTGATGGTAAGAAATGGGTTCGAACCTGGTCGAGGCTTGGGCAAGAATCTGCAAGGAATTATTGAGCCAATTGCAATACCAGAGAGAGGCTCTTAGTACGGGTTAGGATATCAGTCTGCCAAGAGGGATAGGGTTGAGGATGAGCCAGAGAAGAGTCTGTTTAGGCCCTTGCCACTCCTGTTCCAGTCATTTCCTATACGAAAAGTGCCCGATGATGATGATCTTGGGGATAGGATAGGAGATTTGTTCGAAGGATGCAATGTTGTACCAGAAAATCTCCCAAAGTCTAGAGGGGTGAAGCAGATTACGCCAGGGGAGGCCTTGCAAAATCGGACCTCCACTCCACTCATAACCCGTCGCCTGTCGTGGTAGATGAAAGGGCAATTACTAATAGTTTTGAAATCGGTAATGATCTGGAGGAAGCCCCGCGATCTACTTTTTATATCTCAAAACTTTCTTTTCGTATCTTACTACTTTAAAAAAGGCAGGGACTTGTATTTTTGCAAGTCACGAGCCATGGTTTTGTAATTATCTCTTAAATTTCAATGAAAAGGCCTTCATTTATTTGGAAAACTATATTATTTATAAAACGCCCCTTGTCATATGTTTGGTTATTATTTTTTTTATCATCTAACTTAGTTTGTTTGTCCATTACAGTAACAGTAGCTTAAAACCTGCTAATGTCATGTCATGTCAAAGCTTGAACAAACAAAATAAAGGGAACAAAGATATTTGGAAGGACGATGATGAGGAACAGTTAGTTGAATATATGGAGGAATTTGAGAATCGCGAAAAACCTAATCTAGAGGAAACTGAAATAGTCAACTTGGGAGATCACGATGAAATTAAAGAGACAAGTATCAGTATCCACCTGGCGGTGCCACAAAGGGAAGAGCTCATCCACCTGTTGCGGGAATACATCGATGTGTTTGCTTGGTCCTATGATGATATGCCGGGGTTGAGCACCAGTATCAGTCCTCTTGACTCGATGAATGACATGTCCATCACTTATCTCGACGAAGTCTAAGTACTCGAGATTACTACGTCGAGCCACGACAATAAATAAGGCGCTAGATGGGAGGCAACCCATCGTTTATCGTTTATCGTTTTTCATTTTTTATTTCGTTCTAGTATGTGTTTTGCTTTTGATAAATAAAAATCCAAAAATAAGAGTCGTGCCACGACCAAAACTAAGGCGCTTGGTGGGAGGCAACCCATCGTACTAATCGTTTTCATTTGTTTGAGCAAATATAGGTGCAAGAAGTAGTCAACGAGGAGATTGATTTCAATTGACGATTTGGACGCATTGTATGGTAAAGTTGGTAAGTTAGGAAGGGTGATGCATAAGGCTATGGATTGAGCCTTTCTCACGCCAAAATAGGCTTCGAGGAAGGCTAGGCCTTGGTAAAACTAGGCCACGAACGATGCACAACCTATCCTATAGCCTAAGGTCTCGGAATCTAGTGTGCTATACACTATGCGCCGCCTATTCCTAGGTATGCTTTTGACTATGCGCCGCCTATGCTATGGCATTTAGTCTCAGTATCTCATATGCCATAGACTATGCGGCGCATATGTCCCAATATGCCATAGACAATGCGCCGCATATGTCTACAAATGCCATAGACTATGCGGCGCATATGTCCCATTATGCCATAGACAATGCGCCGCATATGTAGGATTTTTGTCTCCAAAACCGATTGTAAATGGGTCATAACCCGACCCATACTCTTCCTATATAAAGGGGACTTAGTTCTATAACATAACCACAATAGAAAATACCCTAAAGGCGCCGCATACTCTTCCAAATCTTCTCAAAATTTTCTTCTTTTGCTCTTCCAATTCACAAAACCATCTCCACAAGTTTCAAGCAAGTAAGTACCCTCTTATTCTTCATTTATTTCTCATAAGTACTACGTTGATATGGCTATTATTAATTGCTAAATTATATAAGATTGTTGGTGATGTTCATGTGTTTGGATTGTTGTTGCAAAATCATGTGAGTGAACATATACGTAGGAAAATCTTGACTTGTTTCCGACTTGAATTTGGTTTCAATAGCATTGTTATGATATTTGCGGAATTGCTATGGCTATGAATATTGCTTAAGATTGTTGTTTGGACACTTACATGTTAGACTATCCTGGCCATCGGGATAAGACTTATAGTGCCTACCGACTTAGGAGGTTGTGATTGTTGTGAGAATAACGATTCCATGTAGTAACCCCTATGTAGGAGTGTTGCTATATCTACCATGAAAGTAGTTAAATGGCTGCAAGTAAGTGATGCATTGCTGATTTTCTTGTCGGAATACAATCCTAAAACGTATCTCGACGAAATCTGAGTAAATCGACTACTTTCACCTCACTGATTTGTGTCAACAAAACTAAGTGTGGGGTGGTACCCCTAATGCTTGCTTATAGATTGTATCAAGTAAGACTGTGCTGCAACTAACACTATTTCTAGTCTCAGGTACAATGGCACCCAAAGCGAGGCAAGGCAAGGAGAAGGCGACCACTTCCCAAAAGGGCAAGAAGAGAAGTCGAAAAGACCAAGGAGAATCATCCTCAGCACAACTACCACGCAGAATGTTCGGAATAAAATGGGTTCTTGAGGAAGAAGCCAAAGCATGGTACAGCAGCAACAAAGAAAGAAAATATGTGCACGTCGACCTGATCAACAAGGATACCTTAGCAAAGAAGGAGCCACGTATGTTGGCAAAAATAACGGCTTTGAAGTTGGATTTTATCTTCCGCGACATGGGAGAGTGTAATCTTGATCTAACAAGAGAGTTTTATGCCAACTGGTCGCCGAACACAACAGACAATGAAGTCAAAATTCGGGGCCAGGTGTTACAGCTCACCGCGGACTGGATCAACTCTTTTCTTGGCTTACCTTCGATCGACACAACACCATTCAAAGAGCTGTGCAGCAGGCCTCCTTACAGAGCAATACGACACACGCTTTGTGGAAGCAGATCAATGGCAAGGTGGGGCAGACATAAAGAAACCGGCCGACACAACACCTTCCCCTATGCTCCACTAAATAGGGAAGCAAGAATCTGGATGCGCATTGTCAACTCATGTCTTATTCCTGGGACTCAATACACCAAGATATCGAGAGATAGAGTGTGTTTGGTCTATGCTTTGATGACGAATGTCCCTATCAACTTTGGAGCAATCATTCGATCTACCATGAGGAAGGCCAGACTCCACAAAAGGTCCCATTTCATATTTGGCAATTTGTTGACAGCAATCTTGCGGAAGGAGGATATCGAAGAAGAACCAGCTGATCATAAACTCCCACACAATCCGAAGAAGGTTGACCTCACAAAGGTCAAAGATGCTGAATCAACACATGGCATCAACCTTACTACGACAGAGAGACATGCTCGGGATGAGAGTTTCTCCCGCCATATGTACGGCATGATGAGGTTTACAATGATGAGCGGAGGTCGTGTTCCAACTGCTGCAGAGATCCAACAGCTGGACCACGACTATCCCATGAACATGCATGCACGGGAGATGTGTGGAGTGGGCGTATACTTTGAGGAACCTCTAGATGATGATGTGCCGACTGATGACGATCGACGCTTGCCAGACTCTGACGAGGAGGAGAACTCTGACGACGACTCTTATGATGATTCCGACGAAGGGGGTATGACCCCCGACAATGAGGAAGAGTCCGACTAACCAGGTTCCTCGTATTTATTTTCCACTGAGGACAGTGTCCCGACTAAGTGTGGGGTGGTGGTATTGCATGCTATACTTCTCTATTCGCATCTATGTTTGTTTTCTTTTGTTTCATTTTTGTTTCGTTTTGTTTTTTTTAGTAGTTAAAATTTTTTTTAGCTTCGCATGAAATTATTTTGATAGGCAGCATGAGATTATAACAAGAGTATGTGCTAAAATTGTGACTATTGAGACGTTTAGGCTCTAGTTGTGACTCAATATGTGATATTGTGTGATTCAATTCCTTCACTTGTTGGGTCGAGAGTCTATATTACTTCCAATTAAGTCGACCATGTGCCTTGTGTGTGTGAGATAATAGTATATTCTATGTATGTGGCTGATGCTAGAACTTGCCTGGTATGTATGCAAAGCGAAAATAAGGAGTGTAAGTTTAGGATATGATTTAGGCATTTCTTTGGCAACCTATACATGTTTACCTTCAGTTTTACCTACCCATGGACATCATCCTAGTTAACCCTTTTGAGCCTTTAGCCTATTTCTTTGACAACCTTGTATGTAAGCCTAATCCATTTCTTTCAAGACCATAATTTGATCCCAAAATCCCTAAGTGCTTTAAAGTGAAAAAGTCATGTGACAACATAAAAGGAAATTGGGAGAGTATAATGCTATAAATTGGAATCGTTCTTGAATGTGTTATGAAAAAGAAAAAAAAATGCTATCATAAGAGGTATGTTGTGAAAAGAAAAAGGAAAAGAAAGCTGAAAAGTGAGTTGTGCTTAAAATTGAAAAAAGAGGAGAACAAGGGTGGTAGAAAAAAGAAAGAAGAAAGGTTGAAAGAAAAAAGTGTCAATGATACAAAGTGATGTATTAAAGCGCTTAGGAACTTAGTCACTATTCCTGGCCAAAATAGTCCTACCCGTCCCTTAGCCTACATTACAACCATCAAAAGACCTACTTGATCCTAATCTTAACATTCCAACATTTAGTAGAGTATTACATTAAGGGCAAGCCTATGGTCATCAGTCGTTACATATGAATTCTTTGTGAGAGTGAGAGCAAGGACATTTTGATACCCATGTTTGAAAAATATGCTATATTTGTGAGTGATTATGGGTACTATATGGTGAGACACACATGGTTGATGAGTTTTGGATAGTTGTATATGATTCTATGCACTTTAACGTTTGCATGCGAGTTGATCACCATCACGAGTCTATACTTGAGGTTAAACTGTTTCTACTAATGATCAAAAAACTACTCTTTGTTGATAATTGTTGTGCTTGTCTTGACGAATATTTTGTGTTGTTGCTGTGAAACCCTAAGTTGATGTTTAGAGGGACATGATATTTTGTTCGAGGACGAACAAAGCTCTAAGTGTGGGGTGTTGATGATAGGCAGATTTACACGCCTATATCAATATATTTTGCCCATATTTTAGCCTAGTTTTGAGAACAAATTATATATTTCATGCACTTTTAGTCCTTTTTCCTGTAAGAGAGCTAACGAACATGATTAGTAAAGTTTCAGGTATAAATGATGCAAAAATCAGCATTTTATGGCTTACTTGACGCAAAAGAAAGCTCACAAAGGAAGGGAAGAAAGTTTACACGCCTAAGGACCAAAACTGCTGCATGGAAAATTTGTCCCGGGCTAAAACAGCATTTCTGAAGACTTTGGGGACTTACAGACACAAAGCTGGATTTTGACAATGATACATTAACCTAGTACAATTAGGTTATGTATTTCATTATTTTATGTGGATTATGATAATGTTACCTTAACCTAGTACATTTGAGTTAAGGATTTCATTAGTCTAGTAGGATTTGGTTATTTATTTCATTAGCTTAGTAGGAGTAGGATATGGGCATTATAAATACCCTATCATGCTAGAGATTTTAGAGAATAAGGAGGGAGGAAGGAGGGAGAACACAATACTTCCTTCCATCCCTCTTATCTTCTATCATCTTTTTACATCTTCTAACATCTTCTTAACTTCTCGTCTGATAAATCAATTCTATTTTCTTCTATTCTTCTATTCTTAAATTCCGCAACAAGAGAAACGTTACTTTGCAAGAAATCACACCTAACGCCTACCACTCTTGTGCTACACGAAATTGATCATTATTGTGGTATAATAACAATGTCAATTGTGGTTTTCTTCGCATTCATGGGTAACTAAACTTCTCTGTTGGGGTTATGGAAGCCGTATGAGATACTATCTATTGCTGTGAGTTTGTGAGTTCGAGGCACGTATATTGCTTATATCATTATTCTCTTCATCTTAATCTACATTCTTTACGGTTGCAAACGCAAGAATACGCCAGTCTAACATTTAACTTGTTCGAGAGAAAAGTTATTTGTCTGGAAAAGAGATAATGTCAAGGTAGTAGGACACCCTTTCCTACTAAAAAGCTAGTGCCGTAACTGGACTAACCTCTTGGAGAATTCGTACCGTTAGACACGCTTTAAGCTCGAGAGAGTTAAAGTGAAATAGTCCTTGTTTAGGTCGAGAGACGCTTGGATTTACCATCGACTACAATCCTCTATAAGCAATTGCATGTCAGAATTCTACACACTCATAGCCAATAGAGACGTATACCTCAGAAGGTGGACATAACCCCAACGCTTTAATTCTCATTGTTTACAACCAACGTAACAATCTCTCTCTTTTTACTTTATTATTTTCAGCTTTTGTTTACATTACTTGCAAAACAAGAATCCCCCCTTCTTACGAGACTTGCACCAAAAGTTTAGTAATTTTACTTACTTGTTGGTCAAGCTATTCCCTGTGGGATCGACACCCAACCCAGGTTGGGTTCTATATTTGCTAACGACCGCTTTACACTCCTACGAGAGCTGTAGATTGAGCGTTATCACCAAGAAAGGGATACATAGGCGGCCTATGTCGGCTTTGGTCAACCCCTTAGAGAAATTTATCCTTTCTTTTTATGTATGAACTATGTGATGACCTGAATTCCCAATAAAAGGGATACGTAGGCGGCCTATGTTGGCTTCGGTCAACCCATTAATCTCTTTTGTATATCCCTAGCATAGTCCTGAACTACGTTTGACCTGATTTCTGCTTTATCGGGATACGTAGGCACCCCAATGGCTCGGTCATATAACCCTCAAAAATGGAAACTGGGGCAGAATTTTTGAGAAGGAATCTCGAAAATTCACAAGAGAAGATCGACGTCCAACAAAGAGAATGAAGATCAGCAAAGACTGCAGATCCACTCGGATTGGTATCATATCAAACAACTGGGGCAAAAATTTTGAGGAAGACCTCAAAATTTCCACCAAATACCGGAACATATCCCCCAGCACCAGAGGTTAAAGTCAAGCTTTGGAAGCCACCAACTGTAACAAAGTCTGGGTAAACTCAATTTTTGGCTATGATAGAACTACTTAAGGAAACCCTCCAACAATGATCATGAGTTTTGGAAACCATCCGTCGAATATAGTCAAAACCACGAGGAAGACGTTCATTGACCTAGTACATGACATGACTGGCAAAGATTTTTTAAAGTTATACAGAAGCTTTTGAAATTATTTTCAAAAATTTAAGACTATTTTCAAAATCATTCATTTAGTACTTTCCTAGACATCAATTGGGATGGAGTGTCAGGGTGGAAGTCCCAACATAATAGAATGCCCAAGAGATGAAAAGGAGAAAATCGAGGATCGAAGAAGGTCAACACGGAGTAATTTTATTCAAACTAATCATTTTTTTGTGGATGCAGGGATCGATACATGAAAATGAGGGTCTCTTTCAAAAATTCCCGAGCAAAGTGGGAGCCACAACAGAGCATTAATACCCAAGAATGGTATTTTAGGGCAGCCCTAAAATAGGTTTAGTGCCCATTTATTGAGGACCTTTTGATTTGTCCATCTCATTTCTTGAGATCGTAAGCGACAAACAAAAGCTCTTTATCTTCTTTACACATATCGCATTTAGAAGTTTCCTAAAAATAGTCGCTAGTAAAAGCGACTTTGTGTCTACTAATCGTCTACCTTGAGTACAGGAAGGGCTATTGCATATCATCGCCACAAGGGCTATTTCATATCATCGCCACAGGGGCTATTGCATATCATCGCCATAAGGGCTATTGCATATCATTGCCACAAGGGCTATTGCATATCATCGCCACAAGGGCTATTGTATATCATCGTCACAAGTGCTATTGCATATCATCGCCACAAGGGCTATTGCATATCATCGCCACAAGGGCTATTGTATATTCATCGCCACAAGGGCTATTGCATATCATCGCCACAAGGGCTATTGTATATCATCGCCATAAGGGCTATTGCATATCATCTCCACAAGTGCTATTGCATATCATCGCCATAAGGGCTATTGCATATCATTGCCCCAAAGTCCATTACATATCATTGCCGCAAAGGCCATCTCATACCATCGCCCCAGAAGGCATTCAATATCTGTTAACACGCTAGACAGAAATGCTGGCGTCGAGGATATCTCATCATTTCATGAATCAGCATATGAATGCATCGAGGGTAAACGATTTGAAGGGACGCCTTTAAGTCGCTATCCAAGGATGAATGATATATAAGGCTTCCTGGAAATTGACAATTTAAGGGATTATCTATAAGTTATATTATTTGAAATAGGATAGTGTGCAAGATCACCTATGAGTTGATAGCCTGTAGGTCATCCGTAAGCCACAAAAATATTCAAATCGGATGGTGTGTAAGATCGCCCAAAAATCGATAGTTCAAAGGTTATCCATAAGTCGCAACTAAATCCTTACCGGAGAATATGCAAGATTATCAAATTGATACGTCCGAGGGTTCTCTATAAGACGCGTCATATCCAAGATCGATTATGTGCAGGATTACCCAAAGACTAACGATTTGAGGGATTATCTATAAGTCATATTGTATCCAAGGTCGGATGATGTGCAGGAACACCTGAAAGCTAGAAATTGGAGGGATATCTGTAAGCCATCTCTAATCCAAAGTCGGATAATGTGTAGGATTACCTAAAAGCTAGCAATTCAAAGGATATCTGTAAGTCGCCTCGTATCCAACATCAAATAGTACACAAGATTATCCAAAGATTGACAATTTAAGGAAAATTTATAAATTGATCATCGAATATAACCAGAAAGGTTATCATTCCACATACAACAAGTGATATAAGTAACCAAAAGGGTTGCCACTCCAGCACAGTTACACGGTTGTAGGGACCGTTCTACATAAAGTATCACTGGTGCCCAAAAGGGCCACCCCACTTTGAAGACATATTCAATCAAAAAATGTCATAATTATACAACAACCAACAGGGTTGTTGTGTTTGTTGTTGTGGGTTATTTCATTCCAAACAGGTATATGAAGAGATGACTCCGCCTTTCAGGCCGCAATTCATGTGGAGATATAGTAAAAGACTACCTACCTCTTTCGTGAATTATGTTAGCACTAATAATTTTGTTTGAGATATTTCCGAGAGCATCCAAGAGGATGAAAATCTCAAATAAAATCCACAGGTGCGGGCGACTCCAAAAAGGACGCAGCACAACGTGGAACTCTTTCTTAGCAGCAAAACGGGACATAGTCTAAAGAGGGACGTCAAACTCTTTGGACGCGAGCCAAAGGATGATCATCACCACCATCCAACCACACCCCTATTCGAAGGCATGTGGGTATTTCAGGATATTTTGGTTTCAGCTTCACCTTCGAGATATTTCTAAATTCATGCCGAGGGTAACCTTTTCTTTCTTTCAAATTCGGGTGGCAACACACTTAGAGTTTTGGAAATTATGTCCAGGAAAGTTCTTGCCTATGAATGTGAAGGATCCCACATTCATGGTTAAGAGGTTACAAGCCTTTTTTCCGCAACTCGATCAACTTGTCACTCATTCCGAGCCAAAGATGGTCTGAAATAAAAGACTATTTTTTCTACCGATTGAGTTGAACTACAAGCAGTCTGATTCCCTGAAACCTTGGGGATATGTAGGCTGGGATCTATGTAGAAAACTCGACTGCATTCCAACCTCCCCCTAATCCCTTTATTCCCAGTTTCTCAGTTTTATCAAAAACTCTAAAGCCGAGATTGCTAGTGAATTTTTTGAAAATCAAGCTCTATGAACTACAAGTGGCCTGAATTCTCATGAAACCTGACATATGTAGGAAACCTGATACCGAGGTTCGGCCATAACTCCATGAAACTCGTGCGGAAAACCAACCTCCCTTAGATACAAATTTATGGTCGGACAAAAATTAGGAACGTCAACCTCCCTTTACCCAGGATTACTTGCATCCATCCTGCCCAAAGGGAGGGGCAGTTGTTGACACCTGATTTTTTCCCTCCACAACTACGTTTAATCCCGAGTTTCTTCGATTTTCAAATAAAATCACAACAATTATTTTTTCCAAATAAATGCACTTTAAAATATTTATTTGGGTTAATTTCATCATTTAAGTGACTGTTATATATTTTCGTATTCACATACACGAGGTTATATAAATTTTGTTATTAAAATGAATACTTTTATCAAAATTGAAATCTTATTTAGATTGAGCTTGAAAATTATTTCAAGAGAATAAAATCTTGATTCAAGTATAATTTAATCTCAAAAATAATTTATTTGGATAAATGTGTGTTTGATTTTATTAAATCAAGAAGCTCGGGATTAAGTGAGGTATTAATTTTTATCGAATTTTGATTTAATTTGGCCAATCTATTAAATTTGGCTATAATTGAAATCAAATAGGCCTCAATTGCAATGCAATTGGCTAATTGATTTTTAATTTGGCTAAAATTTAAACGGATTCAGCTAATTCTTAATTCAATTGGGGTTATCCATTAAATAACCCCAATTTCAGCCCATTTCTTATCTTTAATCACCAATCCAAATTCAACCTAACCCCAGCAGCCCATACCCCAACTAAAACTAACGGCCCAATTTCCTTTTCTTCTTTATCCATCAACAACAGCCCAACCTAACGGCCCATTTAAAACCTAACCCGACCCACCATCAACAAATCCCCCTTATACTCCTCATCAGCAACAACATCAACTCCCAAATCACAACATCAGCTCCCAAATCACAACATCAGCAGACGACAACACCTCTCGACCCGAAACAATTCCAAATCGACCCGATTCCCATTTTTCTCAAACCAAATCTGTTGACCCGCGACCTACCTGAACTCAACCCGTCAATCACGTGCCCCTACCATGCGAATTCATACGAGAATAGCCTCGAACCTTCTAGAATATGGTGAGTTGGCTTCTTCCAACGTTCCAATCCCGTGAATCTCGGGATAATGGTGCAATTTTCGTACATATTTGTTAGAATTTCATTGGTCTTGAAGAAGAATTGGTTTTCCTCAATTCTTATTGGTCCATCGGTTTTAGATTTGTTGAAGAAAAATCCAAATGGGGGGTAGAATCTGTTGGATCCTGATCTTTTGAATTTTGAATTCCCCTGAGGAAATCCCTAAAAAAAACCCCAGTTTCGTCTTCTATATAAGAAGGTTCGGGTCACTGTTTTAGAGAGTTGGAGATTCTAGAGTAAAAAATTAGGGTTCGAGAATTAGGACAAAAAAATTTAGGGTTTCTTTTCCCTTCTTCCCGGGCTCGGTTTGAAACTTTAGAGGAATTTCTTGGGTTGGAAATTTCTGGATTCAAAACTTAGGTTCGGAAAAATCCCAATTGAGGGGGTTCGAGATTTTGGGTCGAAAGAAGGAGATTCCGGTTCGAAATAGGGGAAAAAATTAATTCTTTAGTATAAATCCTGTTCTGGTTTTGAAAGTTCGTCAGCTAAATTAGAGTCTCGAGTTGACGGTGAAGAAGTTTTTCCGGTGGTCGTGATC
Organism: Capsicum pubescens; assembly: GCA_030864215.1. Classification (NCBI taxonomy): domain Eukaryota; kingdom Viridiplantae; phylum Streptophyta; class Magnoliopsida; order Solanales; family Solanaceae; genus Capsicum; species Capsicum pubescens. The sequence continues at coordinate 52,955,274 of CM061541.1, read as the reverse complement.
TCCCTACCCGCTCGTCGTCCCATTTCGCTGCTCTGAAACAGGTGACATTTCATCCCGTTTAACTTGCGATTATTTCTGCCTCATCTTAAACTTCTAAAGTTGTAAGTTTTTTTAGTGACATAGTGTGCTGATTTGTTTAAACCTCTGAAGTTGTAATCTTTTAGTGATATGGTGCGCTGGGTCGTTTGTTGTAGTCTGCCTCAAAGGCCATAGGATTATGTGATGAAGATGGTGTTTTTTAACATGTTGACATATTGTCTGTCTTATGTTAGTTTCGTTCTTTTCTTTGTAAAAAGTTCATTGCTTTGATTCTCTGTCGTCGCAAATCACTATGAATATGCATGTAGTCTCGATATTGCTTTGAAATGTGTGATTTTATTTCATTTTTGTCACTATTTTAGCCACAATTAGGTACTTTTATAGTCGCTGCCGTCGTCATACCAAGAAAGTTATGTATATGTACACACTTGAGTTTACAAAGGTATTGAATTTTTCTTGTTTTAAGTCTTGGATGTTTCAAATACAATCATTACCAGACAAATTTACCTGCTTGAGCATCTGTGTATACTGTTCACATTCTTTCTTTCGCATCTCTCTCGCGAAGTAGTTTACTTTCTTTTGTTCTGGAGGGTCTTCCCTCCTCACCATCTTAATTCGATCTTGCCTAGAAATAGAAAATACTGTAATTTATCTTGTCTATTGAGTATGTGATGCCTTGGGATATTGGATTTCAAAATTTTGGCTTTGCTCGATTCCCTCATTGTGAGTGTATTATTCAAATGGTGCATTTTGAGCTGGCTATACTGTGCATGTATTTACAATTGCTGATTTCTATTTCGCCTAGATTAAACCTGGATTTTCTTTTCATCAGTCTGGCGAGTATATTTGGGAATAAAAGTTATTCTTACACATCTTCGTTATGTGTTGTTAAATTTAGAACTATATTTGTATTCATATACTTGTAAACTTGGGTGCCTGCTCGTGTTGTTTCCATGTATGCCATCAAAGATGAATTTGTCGTTGTTAAACTAGCTTTGATATAGTTTATTGCCTACTCTTGAGGAAGATGCATGATATCTTAGCATTTTTTCTTATTCATTAATGTTAGCACACATTAATTCCTTTTCTTTCCTTTTGCATGTGGCTATGCTCGAGTCTCGCACGGACTCTCTTTCCCTTTGCATGTTCCTTATGGTCCATTGAGGCCCACCTAGTCTTGAGTCGAATTCGAAGACCCAAAAAGACAAAGCGCATATGGATACAAGGAGTCAAAAGAAGGGAAATGGGTTAAAGTCCCATTCTTGAAGCGACGACGTGACCCGAGCCTCATTGCTATTTATTTATTTATTTATTTATTTATTTGTTGTTGTTATTTATTATTGTCGTATTTATTTACTTATTTCGTTAGTTATTCATTCGGGCCACGAAGCCAAAGTTGTATTTAATACAGGTGGATTGAGACTCGAGCCAAAGGCTCGGAAATTAGAGTAGGACAGATGAAACGGGTCAAAGACCCAATTAGATTAGGACAGATTTTGTTGGTTTGGGCCCAATGGCCTAAATCTTTTACTTTCTCCTCCCTTTCCCCGTTTATGTGTTTACTTGCTTATTTCATTTGTGTAGACTTAGTTAAAATTCCTTTTAGGTCGTCTAAAACTGTTTTTACACGAATCTTTTTCCTAAAAATCAATCATTTTTTAACAAATTAATCCTTTAGGAGTTAATCAAAGACATTTTCAAACAGTCCGGATAACCGCAAGTCAGCGGACGTTTTAGGTGTCTAACACCTTCCTAAAACGATAATAGGAACCGCTTACTCAGAATCTCTTAACTTAAACGATTTTTCTGTTTTGAATCGTCTAAGTACTTTATAAAGGTTTCTTAATTCCTTTTCAAAATTAAGGGGCGACTCTCAATAAGTCAAAATTTTCGCAAAACACTATTACTAGATATACATAAAAAAATATTAATAGACTGTCAATATGTATATTATAAAATATGCAGTAGAGTAATGAATAAATATATCACACAAATTGCAATTACAAATGGGATTTAGAAAAAAAAAACTAACACAAAAAAGGATTATAACTTTTAACAACTTCTGTGATTTTTTTTTAAAAATTACGAAAATAAAAATTGAATACGAAAATTGAAACACAAAATTACAATTGAAGTTATTGTATACAAAAATAATAGTAATTACAAAATTGACAATTTGAAAGTGTTTGAAGTTTATATTGCTTATTAGATTCAAAAAAGGATTTCAGTAAATAAATTCAAGTAAAAAAATAATTTGCGTAAATCGTATATACCAGAATTTTGTATGCACGAATTACTAACTTTCTCCTGTAGATCACAATTTTTTTTTTTTAAAAAAAATTATCAACTTTTGAGGGAGTAATAAACACATAAATTCATATTTATTGATATGTTATATTAGAGAAATAAATGAAAAATTGGAGAAGATTAAGGACATTTATTACATTAAAATTTTCTTTTTTATCTCTTTTTCCTGTTATGGATTTTTCCTTCTTTTTTTGCATATATATACATAAAACTGTCATTTATTTTGTCTATGAATTATAAATATTAAAATTTAGACTAGAAAGTTAGTTATAGATACTCTAATGAGACTATACGTGAATTTTTGCCTAAAAAAATTCCTTGGCTGTTCGGCTGGGAATTGTTTCCACTGAGTGGTTATTTTTTTTTTTCCCTAAAGTTTAATTAATGTTTTCTTAATTTAGTAAGATGATTAACTAATGTGAGACAACTGCTTTTAGTAAGATTACCAATTAATATAGGACGGAGGGAGTATCTCGCGTAAAATGATGTGGGGAAAGAATTATCAGAAATAGAAAGTGATATTTTTGTAAAACAGATTCAAAAGGAAATTACAAACAAAATGAGATCCCGAGAATAATTGACTAAGGCCTCAATGTTTTTTTTTTTTTTTTTAAATTAAATTGGTCAGTATTTAAAGAAATGAATAAATAAAAGAACAAATAATAAATAGTATACCTAAATTATTTAAAATAAGTCAACTTTATCTTGTTGCTCCAAAAACAAAGGAACATGAGACAATTTTTGCCTCGAACAATTTGAAATGAGGTCATTTTGCTTTGATGCGTTGTCATTATTACTCTGGATCCTATATATTTGATTTGTCATAGTTCATCCCTAACCTATGTTGATGGCATCATTGTTACAGGCAATCAGCCATGGTGTTCAGAATATTGTTGATAATCTTGCAATTCGATTTTCATTAAGAATTATGGTCCATTGTTTCATAGATGTTGACGTCTTTTCTTATCTTGGTAGTTTTCTCTTATATTAACAAATTAAAATACATTATAGATCTGTTGCATGAGGTTATATGCATAATTGAAAGAGTATTTCAACAACAATGTCTTTTATTGTTGTTTCCTGGAGTCCCTTGATTCTCTAATTGATGGCTATATTTATAGGAGAATAATTGATAAACTTCGTTTTATATGTTCTTCGATACAAATATAGCATTTGTTAGCAAACTATCACAGTCCATACATGATGCACCAATCCTTATTAATTCATTGCACTACCATGAAACGTCCCCGTCGGTATCTCTACCAAATATCCTTATTGGCATTCGAGTTGCAAAAGAACATTATAAGCTTGTAGCATACATAAATACTGTTTGGCTTAGAGATCATCTTGAACGAATTAAACCTCCACTAACAATTTGTTTTATTTACCTTGACAATTCTCCGATATCACAGTCCTCCAAAAAGTGAAGATCTATCTCCCATCCCTCCATAGAAGCAGAATATCGGACTATTGCAACTATTGTTTCTAAGATCAGTCGGCTAACAAACGCGCTCATGAGTTTGTCTTACATACGTATTCCAGTCACTCCCCGGATCTTTGTTGACAATTGGCAACACCACGTACATTTGCGTCAATTCAGTGTGTGAAAATATTGAAGTAGATTTTTTGGAATCATAGATTTTTAGTTAAGTTTTTAGAATAGTCTAGTGATCGAATATCATAGGTTATTGTAGAATGTCCTAGTGTTGTGTCTTGAATAAGTATCTTGTAGAATGATCTAGATACTCCAGAGTCGTGATAGAAGATAAAGGTCATTGAATTTTTCTTGAAGAATTATCTAGAAGATTTTCTAGAACCAAGTATAAATAAGAATGGCACTCGGCATTTGTAACCAACCAAAAAAAGATAATGCAATTCAAGAAGTCTTCTTCCGTAACAAAGCTTCTCTTTCATAGCTTCCTCTTCTTTATTTGAATCTTTCGATCTTAGTTAACGATCTTTATTTGAATCTTCCGATCTTAGTTAACAATCTTGGGCTAGCAGAAGATCTCCCTAATTACATCTTTCTTCTGCTATTCTCTACACAGTGTTTCACAATCAGATGAATTATCATGTTGCTATATATTGATTTTCACTTTGTGAACAAGTTCAAAACAAGGATCTCAACATATATTTAACACCTTCATTTGGCAAAAAAATTTACTAAACCACTTCTAAGAACCTCTTTTGTCAAGCAATTTTTCAAGCTTGGGTGTTGTTGATACCAACTACTTGTGAGAGCGTAAGATCTAATTTTAAATACATTATGTCTCCAGATACCTATTTTTTATTGTTCCTAATCTTTAGGAATTTGTCTCAACTTTCTCCTATCTAGGTTTTGTGTATATATATATATTAAATATTCTTTATTGCATAGGGGGTAGGACAGGAACCAACTGAAAAAGTTGTATATTCTTTATTACATAGGGGGTAGGACAGGGAACCAACTGAAAAAGTTGTATTATTACAAGGTGAACTCTAGTGAAAGTTTAGGTAGCCAACCAACTGACCAACTCAAGTTTATCTTTTGCTGATATGATTGTTATAGATTTTTTATATATCCTGCCATACGATCAATAATAAAAACACAATATAGTTTAATTTTCTCAAATCAGGAGAAATTATCTCCATAAGGAGGGTAAAACACATGAAGTAATTTATATTGTCAGCAATAACACTGTAACACATTAAATTCATATAACAAATACAATAATGTAAAGGTATGCAAAAAGATCAACATATTAGTAGTGCTGGTTCAAGCAACTGGCCTAATGTAACAGTGGTGATCAAGCTTCCACAAGGCAAATTTTCTTTTGATAAAGATGCACAAACTTGCTTCATAGTTGGCCTAGCTTGAGGACTTTGACGAAGACACACAAATGCTAGTTTAACGATCTTGATCAATTCTTCTGCTTCTTGTTTTCCAGGAGCTAGTGGACGTTTGTCAATCAAATCCTTTAACAGCGTTCCACTGGCGCTTGATGTTGGCGAAAATGATGATATAGCTGCAATAATATCACCTGGATGACGACCTAAAATAACTTCTAGTGATAGCACCCCAAAGCTGTAAACATCACTCTTCTCATTTACCTTCATTGTGTAAGCAAGCTCTGCACCAAATTAGAGATTAAGTAATAGGATATTAGAAAATAGTGTTAAAAGAGTTAAAGATTCTGAAGTATTGAATTCAAAAAAGACATAATACATAAACATGTACTCAAACTTGGCACTTCAATTTTGAGAGTGCACATCTAGATACCTCAGCTCGTCTCCACTGTGTCCGTTGAACACTCCAACTTACAAAATGATCATTTAGACACCTCCAAAATTTATGTGTCACATCAACATCTGGTGTCCATGAGACACGGTCGGAACGAGTTGCAATGCTTAGTTTCCAGTTGAGACTAAATTGAGGTGTCTGGATGAGCACTCTCAAAGTTAGAGTGCTTACTTGCTAGCGAGGCCAAGTTTGAGTGTCTATTGATGTATTATTGTAAGTATTAGTTAAAATTGATATACCTGGAGCTACATAGCCAAAAGTTCCAGCAAACAATGTCCAATTGGAGGAGTTAGGCCTTAAGAGTTTGGCAGTGCCAAAATCAGAAACATGGGGATTGCCTTCATCATCTAACAGAACATTGTTACTTGATATATCTCTATGAACTATAGGAGGTGAACACGCGTGATGCAAGTAACATAACGCATTTGCTACCCCCTTGACGATATCAACCCTCTTGAGCCAATTTAAATCTCTTGCTCTACCCTCATTGTTGAGGTTTTGTGACAAGTTTCCTCCTTCCAACAACTCATAAACCAAGAATGAATGGCGCGCATGTGAACAAAATCCATGAAGCTTCACAATATTTCGATGGCGGATGTTTACTAGAGTTTGTATCTCTTTTGAAAATCCTTTCAAGTTGTCATCAGATTCTTCATCTTCTAAAGCATGAACTTTTTTCACTGCAACAACTTGACCACATGGTAACTCAACCTTATAGACACTTCCATGTCCTCCCCTCCCAATGCAATATTTGCCATCAAAGTTCTCCGTTGCTGCAATTATGTTTTCGTATGCTATCTTTCCATCAAAGCTCTTAACTGAAAAAGAATTGCTGGATGGTTCTCTCGGCTGAATACTAACATTTCTTTTCCTTTTTGTTAGAAAAAGTATACTAGTAATCACAAGTAGAAGCAGGGCAACTGAGATAAGAGACAGAGTTAACGTCAATATAAGCTTTCTACTTGTTCTAGCCTTTTTACCTAATGAAGAGCAAGATGTCATACCAGTATGATTGCTGCATAAATCCTTGTTATCTCTTAATTCTTCAAGCGACGCATTTTGAAACGCCTTGATCTTGGGAAGGGGACCGACCAATTGATTGCAAGATATATCGATTGACCTCAAACTAACACGTTCATTGAAACTAGGCGGGATTGAACCAGACAAGTTATTATGCGAAAGGTTCATTCCTTCCAAACTTTGCAAATTTCCTAGGTGCCCCGGAATCTCACCACTGAGCATGTTATCACTGAGATCAAGATACACTAGGGAGTGCAAATTTCCCAAATTAGAAGGAATACTTGTGTTCAGCATGTTCTTGCTTAAATTCAAGTTCCAAAGCTGCCTACAATTACCTATTTCTCCTGGAATCTTGCCACCCATATTATTTGCACCCAAGTTAAGTCTTGTAAGCTTGATCAACTTTCCCACTTCTATAGGTATTTCTCCTGAAATCTTGTTTCCATGCAAGTCAAGTATCAACAAGTGAGTCAGGCTCTCCAAACTTGTAGGAATTTCGCCAGTCAAATGATTTGAAGAGAGATCAAGCACTCCTAGTTTAGTCAGATTTCCTATCTCAACTGGTATGACACCAGACAAGTTGTTCCTGGAGATCTTCAAACTTGTTAGATTATGAGAAAGACCCCACTGTGACGATAACTCACCGTATAGTTTATTGTGACTCAAATCCATGTAAACTAGACTTGGATAGACACCAAAAGCTTCTGATGTGTTGCTAGATAGTTGGTTACCATCAAGCCTAACTCTAGATAGTGTAGAACAATTTTTCAAGGTTCTAGGGACATTACCAATAAAATTATTATCATATACTATGAATTTAGTAAGTGATCCACCAAGGCACACATTTTGTGGCAAGTAACCAGAAAGATTGTTCTCTGCTACTTGAAAAGTTTGCAAGCGTGTAAGGTTTTCAAGCTCTATTGGAAGTGATCCATTGAGTTTATTTCTGAGCAAACACAAATGCACAAGGGCTTTTAAGTTACCAAAACTTGGAGGAATAGGACCATAGAGTTCATTAACAGATAAAAATAATATCTCAAGTTTAGTCAAGTTACCAATAGATGAAGGGATGAAGCCAATAAAGCGATTATTCGACAAGTCTAAATGCTTGAGATTCTTCACAAATCCTATTTCATGTGGAATCTCTCCAGAAAAATGATTGGAACTCAAATATAGGAAACGCAATCTTGAAAGATTGAATATGTTTCTTGGAAATGTACCATTGAGTGAGTTATTGGAAAAATTAATTAATTGAAGATGGGGAAAAGAAGAAAAATTTAGATGGTTAAGATTACCTCTAATACCATAATGTGCAAAGTCTATTTGATTAACTCTTCCAATATTATCACAAGAAATGCCACCCCAATGACAGGGACTAGTACTATTGCTAGTAACCAACCAAGAGGCAAGGAGTGTTTGGCTTGCATTTTCAAGACTTGCTTTCCATTTTAAGAGAGAAAATGCTTCATATGAACTTGAATTAATTGAATGTCTTTCAGAAGTATTTAGATATGATTTAGCAACAACATGTTGAAAAGAATTAGTTATAAAGATCAACATCACAAACAGGAGTAGAAAATAACTGAAAATAGTGTTGGATAATGAACAACTCATTTTTCTTGGGGAAAAAAGACCAAAGACCTGTGTCTTTTTTTTTTTTTTTTTTTACTAAGAATAATTTTATTTATTTGTGGGAATGCTGAAGATAATGATTTATGGAGTGGTATTTATAATTAAAGAAGCCTCATGTTCCCAAGTGGGAAATCGAGCCAAAATAACAGCTCTTGTTTAGTAGTAGTATTATATGTTTGCTTTTGCTTTTCCTTTCGGTTAATTTAATCATACATAACTTCTTTTGTAGGAATGTTTAGAGATAGATTAAGGAAAATGAATGTTGGGATATTTAGGTAAGATGAGATAAACGTCGTCTAGCCTTACTTCATAATTATCGAGCATCCAGCAAGGACTAAAATCAGCTAAGAAAGAGAAAAAAAAAAACTAAAAGTGAGAACAAACTTATCAAAGACGATGACATATAGTGCCACCCCCTTAAGACTATTGCTGAAGATAATAAATATCTACTTAAAGCCAACAAATAAATATTATACACATCTAGAGAGAGGCAAACAAATTAAATATGTATATTTTCCGGAAAATGAAGGCCGTAGACATAATGCAGATATGATACTACGGGAAGGGGCGATCAAGGTTCTATATGAAGTTTTTGCTCTTGGTAGATTTAAGCATTATAACTATGAGATACAATAAAAAAACTAATTTTCTTTTTTCATACTTCACAGTTCTTTGTTTATAGATAGATTGTTGCATTCAACAAAAAAAAAATCAGACATGTCATGATATTTGTGTGTCTCCAAAATCATATCACTAATTTAAATTATTTTAAATATAAAATAAAATATTGTCACAAAATATTTATAAAATGTAATGAAAAGAGTAATTGATCATGTGAATTGTTTTTCTATTAGTGTGAAGTAGTGAATTGAATCAACTGATGATATATAGCCTTATTAAAAGAAAAGAATATAAAATGGATAAAAATATCTTTCTTATCCCAACTCCAGCCCTCTTTCCCTTTCTTGCACGTACTTGACAATATAAAACTAATTACTATCGTTATAGATTTTAGAGGAGTATGAATAATAATAATAATAATAATTAAAATTGTAATTATTATTATAACCCGCTGATTGAGGTCCAGGTGTAAGGTAGGGAGCATGAAATTTGACTCACTTTCTAGTTTGCTCCAATCATATTCTAATTTTGTAAGTTGTTCATTCTCAATCCATATTTGATGACCTTTTTCTCACTTGTTACATGATTTGGATTTGGATCTGTTCTTCAATTTAATCCTCATGGAGAGTATATTATAGAAAAAAGCTTCAAGTCAAATTAAAAGTATTTTAATTAGTGGAGTGGGAACAATAAAGTACTTTTTGCCATATAGAAGCTTATATTTACTTAATGATTAATAAAAAGTGTTGCTAGTTTTCCCTCAACAGTTCAATTTTTGTGCTGGATTTTTTGCCGTCCTCGTGGCTTGTGCAGCACTACAACTAAGACTAACATAACAAATACTAGTAATTTATTTTTCTTGGGGGGCAATTATTTAAAATAATTTTGAGTAGAAAAAAACACACCTTAACTGAGATATCAAGACAAAAAAAGGAATTAAATAAGATAAAAGAAAAGAAGAAGAGGGGGCCAAGATTATAAAAGGGAACTGGAAGAACATGACCTGGACTATAAGAATTTTAAGCTAACTTTTACTATATCTCATCACCTCCAGATAAGAGATATTTATAAGCTAATTCTTCTTTTTCTCCAAGTTTTATTAATGACTTCTCACGTGGCATTTTAACAACAAAAGTTATACTTATTGCTATAAAATAAATGATATGCTCATATTGAATTTCCTAAAAATTGTAAAGTATATATGTACAGTTTGTAAAACTACGTACTATATAAGATGACTAAAATCAATTTAATAAGTTGTGTTGCATGCTTTAAATCCTATTGCCGTAGACATATTCTCTATTTCAAAACTTGCTTAATTTCCTAGTAAACTAATTTATTTTTTAAAACAAAGTTAGTACCAAATTTTGGGATTAAGAAATCATTTCAGAAGCTATGCGTCGTGAGGGTAGGGATGGCAAACCAACTCATTAAAAAAAAAGCCCACAAAGCCTGCTTATTTATTAGCTCAGACCATTTTGATTCCTTCGCCGATATATAGACCTTTGCCATATGCATGATACAATTCAAATCTTTCACAGCTAAAGGGGAAGAAAATTTATACTATAAGGCTAACAACAATTCAAGAAACATTTTAATTTCACTAAAAGATAATTCAGATGTGCACTAAAAGAATGAAACGTGTATTAATCTTGAGTTTCTGTTAAATTTTGGTGAACACAAGCACGGACACCTCGTAAAAATGGCAAGTGATCGATCACCTGTCCTAACATTCACACATATGCAACCGATGCCCGGTCAGGACCATTTGATTTAATACCTTGACCTTGACCCTGACCACGACCTCTACCCCGGCCCTGTACTTGTCCTTGGCCCCGACCTGCAAGAAATGTGATTTGATGTTAAAAGCTAAGACATCGGTGTCATGTTTTGTTATACATCAAGATAATTGCAGAATCAATACATTTTACATGAAAAGAGATAGTAGATAGTACTATATATCTTAGGTGAAAAAAGCTGTAGCATACCCTGGCCTTGAATGGGCATTGAACCAGCTACTCCACCATAGTTGTTACCACGCCCACGATAACCACGACCTCTTCCTCCAGTTCGCCCTCTACCATTATATCCACGCCCTCCTTTCCATCCAGCGTCTCCACCATATCCTAGCCCACCATCGTTGTTTAAACGCCCTGAACATAGAACACCAAGATTGACAAATTTCTCCTTTGGTCATCTTTTCCCCTTCTTTTTGACAGAACAAGACAGATCGATGAAAAGTTATAGTGCTTCGCTAAATGTACATTTACGTAGGGTAAATGTTTATCAGTTCATAACATAATCACAAAATAAGGAGCCTCTGGCTGCATGTACAGCTAGGGATAAATAACCAACATAAACATTATGTTCAAGCCTCACCTTCTGCATGAGAAAATTCAAAGAATTAGAAAAGATTACGGAGAAAAGAAAGGTTGCTATTGAAAAACCAATATACCTCCTCCATAATCGTATTCAGTTAGTGGTCTGACTTGATTTGCTGGAATAGGTGGCTGGTACCTGCAAATTTCTACTTCTAATGAGAAATTTATGTCTTGAAACCAAAACCTGAAAATCGATCTTAATATGAAGAAATACATAGTTACATCATCTGGAACTTGATGATATCCGTAGTGACTGCAGGTACCAAAAGGATATTGACGGATTGAACTAATACACAGTGACAATGTAATACATTTTCATATAAGTGTATTTTAACATGTTGTAGCAGGTAATTTGCCTTTTTGGATGATCAAATACTGTAAAAAATGAGAAATATACCAGTAATATTTAATACAAATGCATCCAAATGAGGCAATATTACTAACATGAAGTTTTCATTTAAATATTTGGGTTCTTATCCAAAGAACGATTAGAAGTACGATAAAGATATTGGTTTGAATTAAATCAGAGTGCCAAATCCAGTATTAGTCACGATATCATCATAAGTAATGTTGCCAAATTTTACCATAGTCCAGTTTCTGCCATTATGGTATTGAGCATAGTTCATTTATTGATCGCACATTTACTTAACCGAGGTAACCAATTTAAGAAAAGGAAGAACTCCAAATGCTGTGTTCAGAAATCATGATTACCCGACTGATGAAGTATCTAACACCTTCTTTGAAAGGATAATTGTTATGACTGACACATGACGAGTAGTCTCGAGGCTGCATTAGGTAACAAATAAAGAAAGTTGAGCATTCTGTCAAAACATATTCTCAGGCCAGCAAAAAATTTTCATGGACTAAATTAAAATGTGTCTTACGGAAGAAGTCCTTCTTCTAAAGGTTCCCACGTATCAGTGATATCAGTTGAACCAATCGATGTGATCTGATGAAGGCCAGCGATCTTTCTCTGTTACATAAAGATTACACTGTTACATGCTTTATTGAGTAATTGGAAACAGAAAGTAGATGGCTTTTATTGAAAGACTTTCAAAGTGATTTCAGTAAGCATGCAACAATATGCTGCACCTTTATTAGTTCCGCTATCATTACTGTTTTGCTAATGGCTCTGCCCATAGACTTGAGCGCAATTTCTTTAGATCCTTTCTCCTGCGAAAGAAAACACGATATAAATTTTTCAAGACGCTAAACCTGTTATTTTCTATGTTTTCGGGTACAAGAATCTGTATATAGGCACAACAACTTCAACACAAGTTCAAGTCTCAAAATAAGAACACCTATGAAGTTCCTTAACACCTTCAACACAAGATTAAAAATAATCTATCCAAGAAGTGTGTTATTTTTCAGAAATAAGATGAAACAGAAATGTAAAGCCAAGTCCCCCGACTTCACGGAGTGTCCTTAAGGAATAATTCCCCTCATTGTACCCGAGGTTATGTAATTTTATGTAATTTTCCTCCAGGATAAAATGACTTTCAATCCAACAATTGTGGTACCTCAAATTGTTGGATTCGTCGAACTCAATCAACAACTAATGATCACAAGGAGTTTTTGAAGATATGAAGAGTGTTTTGCTGTCAAAAATCATTTTAATACCTGAGGAATAAGTCAAGCATTTATAGCCTTTATGTGTCTTTTTAGAAAGAATGCATTGGTTCAGCAAAAAGGCACCTATTCAGTACAGTCACGTCACCTGCGCCCAGTTTGTGCTGGACCTGCGCCTGATCTGTGCCCTCAGGTGATACTATCCAATTCTAGTGGCTACCTGTGCTGCATATGCGCCCGCAGGTCGCGTACCTGCGCCTGCAGGTCACGCTATTGCGCGAACCAGTGTGCCTTTTGCCTCGAAGGGTCGCATCCCTTCGAGATGCTTGTGTATGCGTTAGCATGGCATCCTAAATATGCCCGCACATGGAGAAAAACAATTCCATCAGATTTTTGGATTAAAAATCTCACTTGTTCATCAAGATTCAAATAAATTGTCTAAAAAATAGATCTCATTGATCATTTGACAAATTCGAAGCCGAAGCCGAGCGACGACAATGACAACGTGAGGCACTTCTTGGTTCTTTCCTCACTTACCATGTGGAGTAAGTGTTCTTTATTATAAACACTTGAAAGTTTCCTTCTCCCACCAATGTGGGAGAAATAGTGGACTGTCCATTTTTGAGAGTACACTTTCTATTTTTGAGTGTTAACTCAATTCTTCCCTCCACTTGGTTCCCTCTATTTTCCATTCACACACACACATAGAACCCAACAATTCCCCACATGAATGGGGAGTGACTATCTTTTGAAGAATTTACGGACAAACATGTGATTATTTAACAAAGACTGATTGTATCTGGATAAGTGGGTTTCCCTTTGAACTTTCCGTAGTGAACATGCATCGGATGCACTTGGTCAATTGGTAGATTTGATATCTTTGAACCGTCGAGCTTTAATGTACACCTAGACAACACATGTCACATAACCAACCTTTTACTATTTATGGTTCTCACGGTTTTGTTCTTTTCAGCCATGAACACGTCCCAGTTTTATGATAGCTTAGAGAATAGGCCTTTACTAACATTCTCCTTGAAGCGGCTTCCACTTTGCCCTCACATAGGTGATTTCTAAACGTTCAATCCTATAGATTAAACTATTTGGTCAAATCTGCCAAATTTAGATAATTATTAAAAGACTTTTTGCCTTAAGTCTTATCATTGTTTACTTAACATTGTCTACATCATGAGAATGAGTTTGTATATTGATAATGTTGAACCTGTCAGACACAACTTTGTTTGATCTCTTTGAACCTAGATCTTGGGATCTCCAGTCTTCTAGGTAGAGTTATCGCCATGCTGACTTGTCCTAGGCCGTAAACCCATTCCCTTGGATGTCTTTTTCACTCCTTCTCTAGATAGGCCTTTTGTAAGTGGATCCGACACATTATCCTTTAACTTCACATAGTCAACACTGATAATTCCACTAGAGAGAAGTTCTCTAATGGTATTATGTCTCCGTATTATGTGACGAGATTTACCGTTGTACATCATACTCCTTGCCCTACCTATTGCTGCTTGGCTATCACAGTGTATAGATACTGGTGCCACTGGTTTGGGCCAATAAGGAATATCTTTCAAGAAATTCTGCAGCCATTCTTCTTCTTCACTGGCTTTATCCAATGCGATAAATTCATATTCCATTGTAGAGCGAGCAACACATGTCTGTTTGGATGATTTCCAAGAGACCGCTCCTCCACCGATAGTAAATATATATCTACTTGTGTATTTTACTTTGTTCGGTCCGGTGATCCAATTTGCATCACTATATCCGTGATTCAATTTGCATCACTATATCCTTCAAGTACCACGGGATATTTATTATAATGCAGAGCATAGTCTTGAGTGTATTTAAAATACCCCAAAACTCTTTTCATTGCCATCCAATGAGTTTTATTAGGATTACTCGTGTACCGACTCAACTTACTAATAGCGCATGCTATGTCTGGTCGTGTACAATTTATTATATACACTAAACATCCCAATACTCTCGCGTACTCCAATTGTGAGTCACTTTCACCTTCATTCTTTCGAAGTGCGAAGCTTACATCCAATGGAGTCTTGGCAATACCAAATTTCATATACTAGAATTTGTCAAGTACCTTTTCGATATAATGAGACTGTGACAATGCCAACCCTTGTGGAGTTCTATGGATTCTTATTCCTAAGATCACATCCGCAACTCCAAGGTCTTTCATATCAAACTTGCTCTCGAGCATTCGTTTCGTTGCATTTATGTCAGAAATATCTCTATTGATGATCAACATATCATCTACATATAAACAAACAATGACTTAGTGATTTAGAGTGTCTTTAACGTAAACACATTTATCACATTCATTAATCTTGAACCTGTTTGCCAACATGGTATCATCAAACTTCGCATGCCATTGTGAGGTGCTTGTTTTATTCCATAAAGTGATTTAACAAGTTTACACACCTTATTTTCTTTTCCTGGAACCACAAAACCCTCAAGCTGTTCTATGTAAATTTCTTCCTCCTATTCTCCATTTAGGAATGTTGTTTTCACATCTATTTGATGGATTTCAAGACCATATGACGTTATCCTCGTTACTGGAGAGTATGTATCAAAGTAATCAAGGCCTTCTTTTTGTTTAAAGCCTTTTACAACAAGTCTTGCCTTGTATTTATCGATAGTACCATCAACTTTCATTTTCCTTTTGAAGATCCATTTAGAACCTAAAGGTTTATTTCCTGGAGGAAGATCAAACAAATCCTATGTATGGTTTCTTAAGATTGAATTAATCTCACTATCAACTGCCTCTTTCCAAAAAAATGAGTCTGAAGACGCCATCGCTTCTTTAAATATTTGAGGCTCATTTTCTAAGAGAAATATTACAAAATTCGATCCAAACGAAGTTGATGTTCTTTGACGCGTACTACGTCTTGGATTCTCATCATTATGTACATCCTCACTTGGTTCATTTCGAGGTCGTTTAGACCCCCCACTAGATTGTTAATGTCTAGTTTTATACGGATAAATGTGTTCAAAGAATTCAGCATTATCTGATTCAATTACCGTATTTTCATTGATATCCGGATGTTCGGATTTATGAACCAAAAACCAACATGCTTTGCTACTTTTAGCATATCCTATGAACACGCAGTCCACCGTCTTAGGTCCTATCCTCACTCTTTTAGGCATAGGAACTTGGACCTTTGCTAGACACCCCTACACTTTGAAATATTTCAAGTTGGGTTTCCTTCCTTTCCATTTTTCATATGGAATTGATTATGTCTTACTATGGGGCACTCTATTGAGTATCCGGTTAGCCGTAAGGATAGCTTCCCCCCCACATTGTGGTAAACCTGAACTTATTAGTAAGATATTCATCATTTCCTTCAAGGTTTGTTTTTTCCTTTCCGCAATTTCATTAGATTGAGGTGAATATGGGGATGTAGTTTGATGGACAATTCCATTCTCTACATATATTTTCGCAAAGGGAGATTCATATTCTCCGCCCCTATCACTTCTTATCGTTTTAATCTTTTTCTTTAACTAATTTTAACTTCAGTTTTATATTGCCTAAACGCATCTATTGCTTCATCCTTACTATTTAGCAAATAGACATAAGAATATTTAGTGCAATCGTCAATAAAAGTTATAAAATACTTTTTTTCACCACGAGATGGTGTTGACTTCATATCACAAATGTCAGTGTGGATTAAGTCTAAGGGATTGGAATTCCTTTCAATGGACTTATACGGATGCTTAGCATACTTTGATTCGACACACGTTTGATATTTTAATTTATTGCACTCAAAGTTTGGCAAAATTTCTAAGTTAATCAGTTTTCACAAAGTTTTATAATTGACATGTCTTAAACGTTCATGCCACAATTCATTAGACTCAAGTAAGTAAGAAGAAGCAGAACTTTTATTGATTTCAATAGTCATCACATTCATCTTATATAGACCCTTAGTGAGATAGCCTTTTCCTACATACACTTCTCCTTTGCTAATTACAATTTTTTCGAAAACAATTACACATTTGAATCTGTTTTTGTCTAGAAGTGATACAGAAATCAAGTTCTGTCTTAACTCCGGTACATATAGGACATTGTTAAGTGTCAATATTTTGCCTGAAGTGATTTTCAAGCATACTTTTCCCGTTCCTTCTACTTTTGCAGTAGTGAAGTTAGCCAAGAAGATCTTTTCTTCTTCTTGATCCGGAGCGAATGTTGCAAACAACTCCTTATTAGCACAAACTTGGCGGGTGGCACCGAAATCCATCTACCATTCGCGAGGATTTCCCACCAAGTTGCATTAGGATAGCATAGCGCACAGATCGTCCACTTCTTTCTTGGACTCAGCCATATTAGCTTGGTCCTTTTTCTTGCCTTTCTTTGGGGCACGACAACTCATAGACCTGTGGCCAATCTTTCCACAGTTAAAGCATTTTTCCTTGAATTTCTTCTTGGGTTGATTGCTTTCATGTCCAATTTTCTTGCGTTTTTTGGAGTTGTGGTCATTTTCTACAATATTTGCTCCATTCATTATAGAATTTCCTCTTGACCTTCTTTCCGCAACCTTATTGTCTACTTCAATGCGCAATCTAATGATTAGATCTTCGACAGACATCTCCTTGCGTTTGTATTTCAAATAGTTCTTGAAGTCCTTCCACATGGGTGGTAGCTTCTCTATTATTGCTACTACTTGAAACGCTTCATTCACAATCAAACCTTACGCAAAGAGATCATGGATGATCACTTGCAGTTCTTGCACTTGGGAAACAACAGACTTGTTGTCTATCATTTTATATTCCAGTAATTTTGCAATGAAGAACTTTTAGTTCCAGCATCCTATGTCTTGTACTTCCGTTCTAGCGCTCCCCATAACTCTTTTGCTGTCTTTGTTCCACTGTACACGTTGTAAAGGTCATCTTGAAGACCACTCAAAATGTAGTTCCTGCAAAGGAAATCTGAGTGTTTCCAAGCCTCCACAATCACAAATCGCTCTTGTTCAGAGGTTCGGGCACCTCCGGAGCTTCCTCAAATATGAACCTTTGAAGACAAAAAGTTGTGAGGTAGAAAAACATTTTTTGCTGACATCTCTTGAAGTCAATACCCGCGAATTTTCTGGATTTCTCCGCTGGTGCCATAACTTGTGGAGTATTTGTACGACTCGTTGTGGCAATACTAGTTGCCGCCATAGTCGTTCCAGCATCATGCAATTGACTATAGGTAGTCATTTTCCAGTCACAACAAAACAGTTATTTTAGTATATCAAAATACTATTAATAAAGTTGCAACAACTTTAAACACCTCTTGATTCTAGTTTAATGATGAAGTTTTTATGACTTTAAATCGACAATCGAGTGATCTTTAACTTGTGATGAAGATTTTATGTCTTCAAATCACTAGTTAAGTTCAAACGGGATGGAAAGCTTAAAGCTTTAATCTCCAGAAACCAAGCTATACAGATTTCGAAAGGATTATTTCTTAAGATTGTTATTTTCTATGTTTTCGGGTACAAGAATCTGTATATAGGCACAACAACTTCAACACAAGTTCAAGTCTCAAAACAAGAACACCTATGAAGTTCCTTAACACCTTCAACACAAGATTAAAAATAATCTATCCAAGAAGTGTGTTATTTTTCAAAAATAAGATGAAACAGAATTGTAAAGCCAAGTCCCCCGACTTCACGGAGTGTCCTTAAGGAATAATTCCCCTCACTGTACCCGAGGTTATGGATTTTTCCTCCAGGATAAAATGACTTTCAATTCAACAATAGCGGTACCTCAAATTGTTGGATTCATCGAACTCACTCAACAGCTAATGATCACAAGGAGTTTTTGAAGATATGAAGGGTGTTTTGCTGTCAAAAATCATTTTAATACCTGAAGAATAAGTTAGGTAATTGTAGCCTTTATGTGTCCTTTCAGAAAGAATGCATTGGTTCAGCAAAAAGATACCTATTCAGTACAGTCACGTCACCTGCGCCCAGTTTGTGCTGGACCTGCGCCTGATCTGCGGCCGCAGGTGACTCTGTCCAATTCCAGTGGCTACCTGCGCTGCATCAGCGCCCACAGGTCGCGTACCTGCGCTGCATCTGCGTCCGCAGGTCTCGCTATTGCGCGAACCAGTGTGCCTTTTACCTCAAAAGGTCGCATCCCTTCGAGATGCGTTGCGTATGTGTTAGTATGGCGTCCAAAATGCGCCCGCACATGGAGAAAAACAATTCCATCAGATTCTTGAATTAAAAATTTCACGTGTTTTATCAAGATTCAAATAAATTTTGTCTAAAACATAGATCTCATCAATCAATTTCTGAATTCGAGCCGAGCGACGACAACAGCGCGAGGCACCTCTTGGTTCTTGCCTCACTTACCATGTGCAATAAGTGTTCTTTATTATAAACACTTGAAAGTTCCCTTCTCCCACCAATGTGGAAGAAATAGTGGACTTTCCAATTTTGAAAGTACACTTTCCATTTTTGAGAGTTAACTCAATTCTTCCCTCCACTTGGTTCCCTCCATTTTCCATTCACACACACATAGAACCCAACAAAACCAATAGAAATATGAAAGCTTAAATCATCAGTTTATAACAATTCAATGTTATTGAATATATGCTTCATTTACAAACCATGGGCTTAACAAACAAATTATGGCATGGTAGACATACATCAGTGGCGTAGCTAGTAGCTCTACATGGGCGAAATGATGGTCAGTTAGACACCCTTCATCAAAAAATTATACGATATATATAAAAGATAATATTACGTATAATAGTCAAATACTTATTACTTCTTGTAGATATATAAGTATTTCACAAAACAGCCAAAGAAACACCGAGGATAAAAAAGTACCAAGTAGTTGCATTTATAATGTACTACATCCCTCAGTGTTGCTGTATTAAAGAACTTTCATCAAGACCCATTGATATTGATCTAATTCAATTAGAATACATACAAAGTACTCTTTTCATCCCAATTTTGTGTCATACACTAGTTCAAACTCTTTTTAGTCTGTTCAAAAGGAATATCAATATTCTTTATTTGAAAACAATATAATTTAACTTTTAATTTTTTATTTCCCACTTAATTAGACTATTCTTAAATATTTATGCATAGTCAAGTACTTTCACATAAACTGAGATGGAACGAGCTTTGAAAAATCATATTTAATCTTCCTGTTTCTGATTATCGGGGAAATTGATCATATATTATTCTTAGATTGCTCCATCATATAGCACAATGTAATCGTCGCTAGGCCACTATACTAGCAAGCAATCCAATTTATTGTAGAAATTTTTGCGATTTATCATTGAACTTGCAAACTAGAAATCATGTGCTGCATACAATGCAAATAGCCACGCACTACAAATAACCATAATAGTAAACATAGAATTAATGAAAAAGGTAAAGCATGTACCTGAAGAAGAAGATTGGTTGCATAAGTAATGTAGTTCCTCAATCTGCCTTGTGTTGTTATTCTTATTTCATTTTCCTTTATAGCACTCTCATTTCTTGGCTTCTGCACTTTCTCATACCTATCCATCACCTTTCTATAAACACAATTTTCTTTCTATCAGTTCCCAAAATATTCCAAAATCTTGAAAGAAATTAAGCAGTTGTATTGTTGTAATAAAATAATTAAATCTTACATTAGTGTTAGTTCTTTTAAACACTGTTCTGCTATGAAGAACACTTGCTCTTGAATTGCACTGCTCTACTTCTATCAATTATTTTTCTTGATGAGAATGATCGTTTTTCTTCTTATTTTTTGTTATGGTAAAAATTGCATTAAGAAAAAATACGGTTAATTGTAGCCAATATATCCGGCTTAATTATCTGATCTCAGTTTATGACTATGATTCATGAAATGACCACGTGTTTAAATTTTAGAATTGTAATCCCAAAAGTTTGGTTGCATGTTTGGTCAAGCTCCTGATAAGCTATAAATATTACTACTACTTCGTCAACATGCATGCTTCTTCACCTGCTTCAGCTACTTCATGATTTTACTATATTACTCTTAATTAATTATTGTAAGATATTTATATATAAAAAAATTAATAATATTTAATAAGAAGCAGACAACTCTTCGTCAACATGCTTGCTTCTTCACCTGCTTCAACTGCTCCGTGATTTTACTATATTATCTCTAATTAATTATTTTAAGTCATTTATATATAAGAAAATTAATAATACTTAATTGAAAAAAAGGTAAAATAGATGTAGACACGTAATTTTGTCCCTCCGAAAGATTAATTTACCCAATTTTACTTTATCCTACCGTGTACCCTCATCCATGTTATTATACCCTCACAAAATACAAAAAATAACAAACTCCCTAACAAATTCTATCCTATCCTAACCCCTTTACATCTCATCCTAACAACCTACCCAAACAAAAATAGAGACCTAACCCTTATCCCTCCAATTAAAAAATAACACCTCACCACCCCTCTATTTCTTGTCCACAAAGGCAAAAAAAAGGATAATACATATACACAAAATAAAAAGGGCTGAGAGATTGGGCCATTCTTAACACCACATAGATCTGGGGGGGGGGGGGGATACACATATACACCATAGGAGGGGGGGAAATCATTTTTTTTCTTTTGATGATCTTCTCTTCCACACACCATAGTCCACTAACCTTACCATATACGCACACAACAAACATATATACACAGCTCACGAAGGCAAGAGAGAAAGGAGAAGGTTGAGAGAGAGCAACAAGAGGCGTGAGATCAGTCCATAGGTGGGTTTTCTGCTGGTTTTCAAGGCTTCACGTCAGTGTCACCGAGTTTTTTTGGAGAAAATCTCTTCCAAAATCAGTCGGTTTTCGTCGAACTCCGGCACCGCTCCGAGAAATCAGAACCAGCAGTCAGTTCCTCGCCAAACTCACCCCAAATAGAACCATTTTCGTCGTCAAATCCATCAAAAACATGAACCAAAACTGACCCCCGTTTCGGTTTCTTCGACCAAACAGTCGCGGAGTGCGAAATTGATTGCAGGTCTCTTGTTTTTTTTTTTCGTTTCTGGTTTGGGTTGATAAAATATTGAAAAGAAAAGGGGTTAGATTGAGGTTGGACTTGTTCTCGTTGAGGTCGTTGTTGGTTCGAGATTGGCATGGTTCCGGTCGATGCTCTTTTTATGAACTCGTGAGATTGCTAAAGGAATTTGGTTGATTGAGGCAACATTTGAGGTCCAATTTTCATCTCTTTCTTTATAATTTTGTCAATCTTATGTGAGTTGATGGTGTGAATTGTTGATATGTTTTGATTGTGTGTTTTTGAGCAATTTTGATTGTCACGGTGGTGATTTTGATTGGTTGATTTTATATTAATGTTGATTATCCTTGGTTAAGAGTGAAATTGGGGCGGGAATCGAAGAATTAATAAACATGAATGTGGGTTTATGTCGATTTGTTATTGGTTGTTTAAATTGAAATGAATGCTAGTTATGTTGATCTCGATAGTAGCATATTTTAGGTTGAGGGTCGTTAGGCAAATCTTAGGTTCAGGGTAGGCAAACTTAGGACTCGTGGTTTTGTTGAATGTTTGAAATTGTGTTGAGTGGTTTGGTTTCTCGTTTTGAAAGAAATGTATTCATTTAACCGGGGAATGCCCCGAGGTCACATTGTACTTATTCACCGGGGAATGCCCCGTCGTATCATGTTCTCAAAGGGGGTTCGTGATGAAGGCCCGAGGCACGGGTAAAGCATTAAATCATGAGTCTAGGATTAGTTTAGAATAAGATTTATATTTCCGTATTTTTCTATTTCGGGACTGTATAATTGAACTGGACACTATATTTTGAATTTGTTTTGTTTTGTTTTGTGCGTTTGATTGATTGTTTTATGTGTTTTGTGTGGTTTATACACTTATAATGTCAAAGTTAACCGATACACTCCACCGAGCGACCGTGGTCAAACTACGGGATCGAGGGGTGCCTAACACCTTCCCCTCGGTTAACAGAATTCCTTAGCCGAAATCTCTGTTCGCAAACCAGTTTTAAGAGTCGAAATATTTTGAAAAGGGATTTCCAAAGGTGACTTGGCACACCCGATCTATGCCAAGTGGCGACTCTGAGTTTAAATGTAAATAATTCTTTTTCGAAATAAATTTTCAATTTTTTGTCACTTTAATAATAAAACCCTTTCGAACCATGAAATTAATCTTTTAGGATACGAAAAAAAAGGGGTGTGACAGCTCTGGCGACTTTGCTGGGGACCATTTCAGAATCCGAGTTTTTTTTTGGAGTCGTATCGGCTTTGTTTGACATTACGAGTGTATAAGCGTTGTTTGTGATTTTTGTTTGTGTTTTCACTTTTGTGTATTTTCGTGCTCTTTGCTTACAGTATTTATCCTATGTGTTACCATTTTTATATTTGACATCATGTGCATAACTCGAGTCATTCTTTCTGCAACAAGTCTCGGAGCGCACGTTGTACGCACGAACTCTAGTTGAGTCACCTTTATTTTAGGGGGGAGCCATTGGATGTATGGAGTAGGTGGAAAGCAAAACAGCCACTATCGATCATATGCTCCCCCGAACGGCCTTGTTAGTAAACCACAACGTAGGTCAGCCTTTAGGTCATTCTTATGTGCATCATATTGAGACCTAGCGGGGCCCACACGGTCCTTTGTAGGAGACTCACCTTTAAAGCATCCCTATGTGCTAAATGTTGCATCTTTGAGAGTAACGTGGTCATTTGACGGACCGATTTGGGGAAAACATGTGTTAGAAGTAAAGTGTGAAAAAAAGAAGAAGAAAAAAGTGAGTCGAAAAGAATGAATCAAAAGGAGTGTCGTAGTTTATTTTAGAGTTCTTTATGGCTTTTGTTCTTCACGATCCAAAACTCAAAAAGATTTTTTTTTACGTTTTGCATTTATCTTCTCAAAGTACCATAAGTTCAACAACAAAAAAAATGAATGAAAAAAAGAGGGTTTTGTTTGCCTTTTCTACTTATTTGTCAAAAATAAAATACCAAAAAGATTTTTTTCATAATTAGTGGTGTCAGTCTTAGTTGAAAATCCAAAAAGTTTTCATTCGTTTGTTTTTGGTTGTCTCTTAAGTTAGGGTCAATTTATTAGTTAATCGTTAAGTGTCTAATCTGGATGAACTACGCATACCTGATTCCCTTTCCTCGGGTTGGGATACGTAGGCAACCCTCCGTGGGTCCGGTAATCTTTGTGTTGGCCTTTGTCTTATTATTAGCCTAGGTCTCTCCCCCCGTAATCTAGAGTTGTTAGCCTAGTAGACTGATTTCGCTCAGTACTTTTGTTCGGCAAATTGGAGTCATGAATGTGGTCCGTCCCATCGACATATGCTTGCGTCAAAAATCCCAAGGGTTGGGAATCTTCTAATCCTGTCGAATTTTTGAGATAACGTCTTATGTGTTATTACAGGATAGATTTGTCCACCAAGTCTAGAGTCCTGATGGTTGTCAAGGTGCCCAAAAAGTTGATCAAGTGGTGGGGCACGTTCAATTACTCTGAAAAGCACGAAGTGAGGAAAGTGTTAGGCAATCTTGTAGCACTCATGGATCTCACGCCTCGTCCGGATCTAATAGAAGCTGCGTTGACTTTCTGGGATCCAAATAATTTGGTGTTTAGGTTTGGAAGTTGTGAATTGACTCCTACCCTGGCAGAAGTATCTCGTTTGTTTCGGTTGACTTACATGGTCAGCAGATGATTTTAGCCCGCAATCATACTCGTAAGAAATTCCTTCGACTCTGTGGATTAAAAGATAACAAGCATCTGGGATGTGTCAAACAATCTTGGATTTCCTTGGACTATTTTTTTGCTAGATTTGGGTCTTTAGAGGGTTTCGACTGCTTTTGGGATGAATTCTATACTACCAAAAAAATCTGGGAACAACGTCGTCTTGAGGTTTTCTGTTTGGATTTGTTGGGTATCTTAGTGTTCCCGTTAGATGAGAGGTGTATCAATACTCGTCTACAATCAGTGGTGATAGCTTTATTCAAGAAAAAAGATGAGGTCACCATTGTACCAATGATCTTAACAGAAATATATAAGGCTTTAATTGAAGTGAAAGGAGGGGTATAATTTTTTGAGGGGAGTAATCTGATATTGCAGTTTTGGATGATGGAGCACTTGCATATGCCTTCTTTGATTAGAGAAGATGTGATCGACCGTTGTCTGAATGATCGAGTGCAAGCCATGCAAGAAAGAATATGTTTTGACAAATTTTCTTTTCCTATTGGAGTCAATTCTTGGATCGAATTTCTCGAATCAAGAACTCCGAACAACCTTCTTTGGTGCTATATGTGGTTTCGTCCTAAGAAAATCTTGATTGGATCTCAAATGCAACTCTTTCTAGTTTTGATAGGACTTAACTGCATGTCACGCCCCAAAATCCCATCGGGCCGGACTGGCACCCGAAGCCGAGAAGGCCCGGGAGAACCCGTTCAAATACCTGTACTTTCACTTACATGTCACCAAAAATTTGGACAGAACTTCGTTGCATATAGAAGAATCTAATTACCTGTATCAGCACAACACGCACAAATATATATATATATATAACACTTGGCCGTCGGGGCCACCACATATACAAATATAACATGACTATATAAACTTCCATGACTTTACCCTTCCTTATGTCTACAAAGCCTCTAGGATATACATGACATAACTAGGGTCGGGACAAACCCCCGCCCACACATGACTCCTGTACAATAACAAAACATAAAGAGACGAATTGGAAAGCTCCGAAGCAAACTGGAGCTCACCAACAATAGTTGTATGACCTGGCTCCTACTTGTGCGGTGTATGAGCTGAGGTACCTGTGCCTGCAGCATGAAATGCAGGTCCCCCGTGGGGGACGTCAGTACGAAATATGTACTGAGTATGTAAAGCTATAGATAATCACATATGATATAGGAGCTCAATAGAAATCAGAAACAAGTGAATAAAGCGTAATAGGAGTGGACCACATTTACTAGAACTTGTGACAACCTGTACATTGCATTTATTCAATCACTTTACCTTCGTTCTTATCGTCTTTGTAATCATTACTGTACTGTACTGTGACCATTAGGCTGCCTCCAGTACATATCAACTGGGCTCGACCCATGCTAGGCTTATGCCCCTGGGATACCACCCATAAACACATAAATAGGGATCGACCCATGCTAGGCTTATGCCCCTGGGATACCACCCGATAAGAGAGAACTTCCATCACTTAGTTCAATTAATCTTTGAGATTGTTATTTCGGTCGCCACCACATTTTTGATACTTTGAAACAATGATACATCAATAGGAGACATATAAATAGACCATCAATGCAATAACAATGAAGTAAGAACTCATTGGCAGATCAATAAAGTGTTTTGGAGTCATCAATGCCATAACAATAAAGTAGGAACTTATTGGTATATCAACAATGTGTTTCAGAATCATCAATATCACAACAATAAAATAGGAGCCTTTTGGTATATCAATGAAACATTTTGACACTTTATAGGATGGAAACAACTTCGCTGGTAACGTAGAACAATACATGTTTTTGGACAACCTCGGAATCTTACTTGATGGAACATTGGTGTTTTCATGCCAAAGAACATTGTTAGAGTATGCTTTACATACCTCGTCGTAGATTCGGATACCAATTCAACACAACTTCCCGCCTTTATAAATCACTTATCTACAATGAAATGTTTGGCATCTAGTATTAGCAACCCAACACCACAATTCTCTTCCATAACTCCATACAACCAATATTTGCAAAACATTCCAAAAACCAACTTGAACAATAGGTTTATGTGTGTATATATATATATATATATATATATATATATATATATATATATAATCATCATTTAAATACCACCTCATCAATACCAAATCCCTTCACAATTCAACATAATCCAACCATGCACAAGAATAATCCAACATCATTTCCCAATCATCTTTCAACAACAATCAAATAACATACTTCTTATGCTCACATGCATATATATATATATATACATATCCATATAAATAACACCAACATAATTTACATCCTTACCATAAAATGGCCCTTTTGGTTTCGAAGTCCTGTTGGCACAAATAAGGAGTGCTTCTCGAAGCCCTCGAGACGGTGAACACAACTACGGAATCAATTTGGACTTTCTACGGTTGAATCACAAGATAATTGAAGTTGAAATTAGGCTAGGTTCCTTATTCTTCAATAATTGGATGATGAATGATGGATACTAGGCTAATTATATGTATATAATGACCAATTTTCGTCCATGAGGTGATGGAAAATGACCATATTGCCCTTAAAAATTTAAGTAAATCCGAATCTGTCCATGATGGACTGTTTTGATAGGCTAAAGTAAATCGACCATAACTCTTTGATCCAATATCGGATTTGGGTGAAATTGGTATCGTTGGATAGATAATTCAAAGAGCTTTCATTTCATATAAAGTAGGACACCCATTTCGTCCTGTACAAGGAGTTATGATCGTTTGAAGTTGACCCTCAAAAACTGTTTTGATAGGCTGAAGTAAAACGAGTATAACTCCTTACTCAGATGTTGGATTTGGATGAAACTAATTTCATTGGAAAGAAGACTCAAAGATCTTTCTTTTTATATTTAGTATCTCTCCCAGTTCATTATATTAAGGGAGTTATGATCGTTCAAATTCGACCCAAAAAACTGGCAGGCCTCAGTAGTTTGTGTGCAGGAAATTTTCCTGCACATTTACTATTCACCATATCCCGGCCACCGTTTTATAGTTTCGAACGTGCTCAATTATATCCGAAACTTATCCGTTTTTGGAAATCTTTATATCGTTGGAAAGCTTATTCAATAACCTTCGTATGGAACCATCGACGGGCAAATTCCGGTATAAATAAAATAAAAAATTAATTCCATATAAATAAGACCAATCACGTACTTGAATACGCCAATACATGTACTTAAATACGGGGTGTTACACTGCACTAGGCCTTACAGTCCAAGAAGGGTGATGCGTCAGTTGGGTAGGATGCAAGACGTCCCCCAAATAATGGACCTTCTAAAGGATGTAGAGTACTTTAAAGACCAAACCGTGGGGGAAAGCAAATATGAGCAATTCTGGAATAACGCGATAAAGCTAGGTGTCGATACTCTCGAGGAAAATCCAGGATGCACTCAAAACTATGAAATCTGGCTACAATCTCTGCCCCGTGGCATTAGTAGACCCTTACCAGCCCAACTTAGAGGGCAAATACGGGAAGCAATCATAGTAGAGGATGATGAGCAGGAAGATCCGGGTGCCAAGGTGGAGTTTTTGAGAGTTCAGTTGTCACGTTTGATCACAACTATGGATGGGTGTCAGAGAAACCTTTGCGGGTGTACTCTCCAAGAGGCGGGGATACGGGCAAGAAATTTGTTTCCGGGTATCAAAAAGTCGTTGCAGGATATATTACAAAGTCTGAGTGGAAAAGTGGGGACTTCACAGATGGATTCATCTCAGCCGGGGACGTCACACAGAGCACCAGTTTGAAAGAGCATGTCTTATCTTTATGTAGTTTTGAGTCTTTTATGTTTCTGTCATTGTAGGTTGGTGTCTGTGTTAAGTCGGACTCAAGTTGTTTTTGATATTCGGGTCTTTATTGCACGCATGTCGTTAGGGGTTTAGAATGTTGTTTTGTATTTGTTGTTTAGTTTTAAAGTGGTCCTAAATTCGTTGTATGTTTTGCTGTCTTTCATCAAAATGTTAGGATGTTACGTCTTTCTTTTGTTTACTTGTTTTCGTTTTTCGTGAAAAAAAACCCTTCAATTGTGTGATGTTTATGCATAAGCTTCCCGAACTACGCAAGATTTGATTCATGTACAACATAATACGTAGGCAACCTACTTTTGGGTTCGATCTAATCATTTTGTTTTTTTGTTTTCATTATTTTTCCTCTTTTAAAGAAAAAACAAAAGCCTTATGAATGATAAAATGAAGGTAGATAGCGAGAGAAGAAAAGAAAGAAAGGATGATGAGACAATAAAGGGAAAGAACAGAGATTAACACAAAAAAAAAGTGTAGATAAAAATTGGGATGATGTTGAAATGACCTCGCTACCCTCAAAAGCTGGTAGAAATGAACATGAATTTAGGACAATTTTACCAATGTGATTCCCATGATTGTTGTGTGGCCTAATCCTAACGGATGTCGTCTTTGATGAGCATGTTTCCTTCAGATTGAAGTGGTAGGTTTGCAGCAATCTGGCTAGTCACCTATACTTTACTAGATCAAAAGCAAAGCTCGCCATGGCTAATAGGGAGATTGAAAATTCGCTCATTGACCCGGATCAGGATCACAGTGAAGAAAGTTTAGAACACAATGATGAGGTAGTAAGGCTCAGGCAACAATTGATAGATTTGCACCGGGCATGGGCCAGCGGAATGCCTCCTCCTCTGCTCCTTGAAGGTCTTGGGAATATCTCTAATTGCCCACCGCTCTCTCAAGAGCAATTCTCTGCTTCTACTGAGTTACCTGAGCATGAGCCAGGATTCACTCCACGACATTATTATCCTGGCAGTTCTAGTGTGCCCTTGGCAGCTCCTCAATCAAGACCCGCTGCTCAGCTGGCGCCACTGATCACACCGGTATTCGTGGCTCCGCCACCACTTGAAGCTCCAACATATGCTGTGCGTACGACAATGGGGCTTCCTCGGTCTGCCAGTGAGCCAGTATTGAAGGTTCCAGATAGTCAGTCTCATGCCCCGGATCCTACTTTGAGAATGAATGAACTGTATGGGTACACTCAGCCACCTGCATTTCCATTTGATACGGAGAAACCTATCGCAACAGAGGAACAGGAAGTCATAGCGCGGAAGTTGAAAAGCTTAGAACAGGCCATGAGGAATTTGCAGGGAATCGGAGGTTATAAAAGTGTTTCCTATAAAGATCTTTGCATGTTCCCAGACATCAACCTTCCCCTCGGTTTTAAAATGCCCAAGTTCGAGAAGTATGCAGGGCACGGTGATCCTGTGGCACACTTGAGATGTTATTGCAACCAATTGAGGGCTGTAGGAGGAAGAGAAGAGTTGCTTATGGCTTTCTTTGGCGAGAGTCTTTCTGATTTGGCTTCAGAATGGTTTATCGATCAAGATATCGATAAGTGGAACAACTGGGATGACTTAGCTTCTGAGTTTGTGCAACATTTTCAGTATAACATTGACCTGATTTCAGATGAAAAATCCTTGGTCAACATGAAGAAGAAAAGCACTGAAGGTTTTAGGGAATACGCGATAAGGTGGCGTGAACAGGCCGCCAGGGTAAAGCCTCTAATGAAAGAAAGTAAGTTGGTAGAGGTTTTCATTCAGGCATAGGATGAGACCTATTTTCAACATTTACTTCCGGCAATGGAAAAGTCTTTTATTGAAGTCCTCAAAATGAGGGAGATGATAGAGGACGGAATCAAGACCGGCCGAATAGTGAGTTTTGCCGCATTGAAAGCCACCACACAAGAGATTCAAGGTGGATCTGGCGTATTCGGAGGTAAAAAGAAGAAAGAGGACGTGGCGACTATCATAGCTGGAACCCATTCCTATCCCAAAAGACCACCTCGCCCCTATCCCCAATCCCAAGCCCAAGTCTACGCCCAAGCTCCATATATTCCTCCCCACTATTACTACCCTCCACAAAACCCTTTATATTCTATTCCACCACCCCCGTACCCAGTATATAGTGTGCAACCATATGGGCAAAACCCTTCTTACCCGCAATGGCGCGTGCAAGCTCCACAAAATTTCCCATCCGCTCCACCGAATTACCAAAACCCCTCCAGACCCAGTTTTCAACCTAGGTTCGAGTATAAGAAAGAGAAGGCGGTCAAAAATCAATTCACACCTCTTGGGGAGTCATATGCTAGCTTGTTTGATAGGTTGAGAAAGTTGAAGGTCTTAAGCCTAATTCAAAGAAGGCTTTCAAATCCACCGCCGAGGAATCTCGATTATTCTTTAAGGTGTGCTTACTGTTCTGACATACCAGGCCATGATATCGAGAAATGCTGGCATTTGAAAAGAGCTGTCCAAGATTTAATTGACATAAATCAGATGCTGGTCCAGGCCCCGGAGGGTCCAAACATTAACCATAATTCGCTGCCAACCCATACTGAAACCAATATGTTAGAATTGATATATGACGAGAAAGAGTCTTCAAGGTGTTATAAGCCTATTGTCAAGATACAGACCATTGAGGAGAAATCGGTGAATGTAGCAGAGTCTTTGAAAGCAATGTCATTGAGCCAGGAAGGAATGAGAGAAGATAAATCCCAAGAAAGTACAAAGAAACCCCTGATCACAGTACAAGGCGCCAGAAGGTATGTTGATTTAAGTCAGGATAAACCTAAGTTGACAGTGGTAGGAGCTCTGAGTCAGCCCATCTTGACGGTGAAAGGAGCACTGGCAACGCCTATTGTCCTCAAACCGGTGACCCAACCTCCGATAGTTGATACGAAAAAGGTTCCATGGAATTATGGGCGGACTGTGATGACCTATCATGAGAAGGAAGTAGTGGAAGATGTAGATGAGGTAGGGGGTGACTCGGTCAGGAAGATGCTTCGTGCCTGAAAGCTTAAGAAAGTCCAAGACAATGGTGAGTGGACCGTCATCTATCAAAAAGCCTATCACCGAAGAAGAAGCGGAAGAATTTTTGAAAAAGATAAAATTGCCAGAGTATTCAATAATAGACCAGTTGAAGAAAACTCCTGCTCAAATTTCCCTCTTATCTTTGTTGTTGCACTCCAAGGAGCATCGTGATATTTTACTGAAGGTATTTAATGAAACATATGTTCGTAGGGAGATTACAGTAAATCAGCTTGAGAAAATAGTTGGAAAAATCTTTGAGGTCAATCGGATCAGCTTTTCTGACGATGAATTGCCTGTTGAAGGTATAGGGCATAACCGGGGCCTTTACATTACAGTGAAGTGCGAAGAGTTCTACATCACTCATGTTATGATTGACGGAGGTTCAGGTGCAAATATCTTCCCTATTTCTACTTTGCAAAAGTTGAATATTAGTGCTGAGAGGATCAGGCCCAACAATGTATGTGTTAGGGCTTTCGATGGTGCGAAATCAAACTCCATTGGCGAAATAGAACCAATGTTGATCATAAGGCCTGTTGAGTTCGCCATAGAGTTTCAAGTATTGAATATAGACTCCTCTTACAATCTGTTGTTGGGAAGGCCGTGGATCCACAAAGCCAAGGCGGTTGCATCTACACTGCACCAAATGATTAAGTTTGAGCATGACAGGCAAGAAGTGGTTATTCATGGTGAAGGAGATTTGTCCACCTGCAAAGATTCTCCCTTGTCTCTTATTGAAGCAAATAATGTAGAGAAGACATTCGTCTATCAATTTTTTGATACAGTGCCAGTGAATCGTATCCTTGAATGACAGGTTATATCGGGACCGTAATTGTCTTCCGCTTCTATCATGATGGTGAGTGAACTTTGGAAATACAGATTTGAGCCAGGAAAGGGTTTGGGAGCGTCTCTGCACGGTATAGTTCGTCCCATATATCTGAGTGAGAACGTGGGCACGTTTGGTCTGGGATTTGAGCCTACGGCTGAAGATCTGAAGAAAGCCAAGGGAAGGAAAAAGGAAACATGGTCACTCCCTCGCCCAATGCCACTACTCAGTGAATTATTTATTAAGAGCGGTGTCACAAAGCGTGTGGAATTTGAAGTTGAATTATTTGATGACTGCCAGAACCTTTTTATTGATGTTGATATGGTCAAAGCAGGAGAAGGTACCAGTATGGCAGACGTGCAATTCATAGGTCCAGCTGTCCAGCTCAATAATTGGGAAGTCACTCCTCTTCCCGTCAGGAGGGAGTTTTGGTAGTTTATTTTGTTTTTCTTTCTGTTTATTCGAGTTATTTCAGGGTTGTAATTCGGATTTTAGTTTGTTTATGTTATGTTGGCATCTATGTTTAAACCCTTCTATCTTTTTGTTTAATGAAATGCAATGTCCCATTTGATTCGTGTCTAATATATATATATATATATATTTTATATATACAGTTCTCTTTATGTTGATTCTAATGACATGACATGCATGCGGAAATTTTAGTCTGACCTTAAAATCCAAACTAATCAAGATGTAATGAAGCAGGATGGGGAATATGATGAAGAAGAAGCACTAGAAGAAATAAATAAAGAGTTGGAACAGTTTGAAGACAAACCGAATCCTAATTTGAATGAGACTGAGCCAATAAATCTAGGGGATCAAGAAGATATTAAGGAAACTAAAATCAGTGTACATGCTTTGCCACAGCTAAAAGATGGAATGATTAAAGCATTAATTGATTATAAGGATGTTTTTGCATGGTCTTATGACGATATGCCTGGTTTGAGCACTGAATTAGTGGCTCACAAATTGCCAACTGATCCCGCGTTTCCTCCTGTCAAAAAGAAGTTGAGGAAGTTTAAAACTGATGTAAGTATTAAAATCAAAGAGGAAATCATGAAACAACTTGAAGCCAAAGTAATTCAAGTGGCTCGTTATCCCATGTGGTTATCCAATGTTGTTCCCGTACCAAAGAAAGATGGCAAAATTCGAGTGTGTATTGATTACCGTGATTTGAACAGAGCAAGTCCGAAAGATGATTTTCCACTGCCCAACATCCATATTTTGTTAGACAACTGTGCTAAACACGAGGTTGCCTCTTTTGTGGATTGCTATGCCGGATATCACCAGATCATTATGGATGATGAAGACTGGTGATAGGCGTATTTACACACCTAAAGTACTATAATTTACCTATATTTTAGCTAAGTTTTGAGGACAAAATATATAATTCATGCACTTTTAGTCTTTTTTCCTGTAAGTGAGCTAACAAACATAATTAGCAAGTTTTCAGGTATAAATGATGCAGATTTCAGCATATTATGGATAACTTGACGCCCAAGGAAGCTTCACGAAAGAAGGAAGGGAAAGCTTGGACGCCAAGGACCAAAAGTGACGCATGGAATATCTGTCCCGGGCAAAAACAACATTTCTAAAGACTTTGGGAATCAGCAGTAACTTAGTAGGATTAGGATAATGATGCAGTAACCTAGTAGGACTAGGATAAGTAATGCAGTATCCTAGTAGGAATAGGATATGGGTGTTATAAATACCCTATGTTGCTGAAGTTTCTATTATCATCTCTCTCCATTCATACAATTAATTCTGGAGTTCCAAAAACAATTCTCTTTCAATTAATTACTTTCTCTTCATCTATTCAATTCTTAATTTCCACAACAAGAGAACCTTTATTCTAAAAGGGAATTCACGCCTAACGCCATACCAAACCCTACTACACGTGAGATCTTTATTTTGGTATAATGATAAAGTCTATGGTGATTTCCGTTGCACTCATGAATAGCTAAACTTCTCTGTTGGGGTTATGGAAGCCTTATGAGATACTATCTATTGCTATGAGTTTGTGAGTTCGTGACTCGTATGATGCTTATATCATTATTCTCTTCATCTTAATGCAAATTCTTGTGGTTGCAAACGCATAGAATACGCCAGTATAGCATTAACTTGTTCGAAAGAAAAGTTATATGTCTGGAAAAAAGATAATGTCAAGGTAATAGGGCACCAACCCCTGTTAAAAAGTTAGTGTCGTAACTGGATTAACCTCTTAGGGAGTTCGTACCGTTAGACACGCTTTAAGCTCGAAAGAGTTAAAGTAAAATAATCCTTGATGGTCGAAAGACGCCTAGATTTACCATAGAATACAACTCTCTATAAGCACATGCATGTCTGAATTCCGCATAACTCATAGCCAATAGAGACGTATAACTCATAAGGTGGACATAACCCTAACTCTCAATTCTCATTGGTTAAACATCTTCCTAAACATTCTTTCCTTTTTACTTTGCTATTTTCCGTTTTTACTCTACTATTTTGTTACATTATTGCACGCTACAAAATCCCCACTTTTTCGAGACTTGCACCAAAAGTCTAATAATCTTTGCTTCCTTAGTGACCGGCTATTCTCTGTGGGATCGATACCCAACCCAGTTGGGTTATATATTTGACAACGACCGCTTACACTCTTACGAGAGCTATAGTTTGAGCGTTATAAAAAATTAGCGCCGTTGCCGGGGAATACGGTTGTCAACTAAGTTTGTGATAGTTACTAGACCCTTTGGTCAAAGATTCTCGTACTTTACTTTTGGTTGTTGTTTTTGTTTTCTGCAGGTTTTGTTCAGTGCATGCCAAATACTCAAAGTTCTGGTCAACCATTATTACCCATAAACCCTGAACCGTAACTTATTGACAGAATGGATGCACAACGTGACATTGACAGAAGGGCAGCTTAACAGGAGAAGGCTAGACTAGCTGCACTGGCAGCTGCTCAAGTACATCAAAAGAATATTGATAACCCAGGTCGTGCAACAAATCCTGATGATAAGGACCTGGGTGATGAGGAGCTACTGAATCCTAGGCGTACTGATGAAGTGGCGGCACCTATGCATAGGAGAGATCATCAAGCTAGAATGAGACCTGACCGCTGAGCTGTGCAGGCTCCTTTTGATGATGATGATGACGATCTGGATGGAGCTGGTGCTACAGGAGCTATTATTCCTCCGCCCTTGGCACATGGAGCAAAGTTCAATATCACTAGCACCATGATTCAGCTATTGCAGCTCAAAGGTTTATTTGGTGGACTCGCAGGCGATGATCCGAATATGCACCTGATCAACTTCATCTCTACATACAAGTCATTCGACAATCCAGGATTTGGACAGAATGTAATTCGGTTGCGCTTATTTCCATTGTCTCTATCTGGGGAGGCAACTCTATGGTTGAATGGGCTGACTCCTGATTCTATTACTAATTGGAGGCAACTGAAAGACGCTTTCCTAGAAAGATTCTTTCCGCCATCCAAGAGAGCACAGTTGAGAGATTAGATCAGCAACTTCCGACAGCTTCCAACTGAAGCTCTCCACGAAACATAGGAGAGGTTCAAGAAGAAGCTTATGCGGTGCCCAAATTATCAGATGACCAACATCCACTTGATGGAGATATTATACAGGGCTTTGAACTCAGTGACTAAGCCAGTGGTTGATAATGCTGCAGGTGGGTCATTCATGGACCTTACTTTTCTTGAGGCAAGTGATATGCTAGATCGTATGACAAAGTAGGGTAGAGCTTGGCATACCAGGGATTCTGAGGTAGCAAGCTCTACCGTATCTGTTGGCATGGCTGTAGAGCAGAGACGTAGACAAAAGGAATGTGATCAAGATATGGCGCACATGAAAACACAGATGGATCTTCTTACCAAGCATTTATTATCAGGGAAGATCAAAAAAGTCAAAGCAGTTGCGTCAAAAGGAAGAGACGAATCCGATTCAGAGAAAAAAGCCAACTACTTGAATAATCAGGGGGGTTTTCGAGGGAATGCCCAAGGAAACCAAGGTCGGATCTATTATGATAAATCTGGATACAAGGACCGCGATCAAGGTAGTTGGAAAAATAATACCGATAGGAGTGGTTTGTATGTTCCTCCTGGAAGACGTGACGCCGCTGCATCTGGTTCTGGAAATATGTCCATGGAAGATATGATGGCTAAGCTGCTGAAAGGAGTAGAGGCAACCTGCACAGGAGTAACTGAGGTAATAAATGATCTGTCCTCAATGAAGCAATTGGTTGACTCGCATTCCACTTCAATAAAACATCTGGAGCAACAATTGAGTCAATTATTTGTGGCATTCAACCAAAGAAAGGCTGGAACACTACCCAGCAATACGGTGCAAAACCCAAGGAACGACGGATCATGCATGGCTATTACTACCCGGAGTGGTAAAGTGTTCGAAAATCTATCCAAGGACAAGCAGGTGGTTGATGATATATCAGATAATGTTATTGATGCAGAATGTGAAGAGGCCGAAGAAGCTGAAGAGAGTGTTCATGACGTCACCCCTAGACGTCTGCAGCCTGAAAAGATTGATAGTTGGAAGCAAGGTAAAAAGAAAGTGGTGGAGAAAACTATTCCCCTTCCACCACCACCTTTTCCTCAGAGACTGAAAAAGAAGGCTGACGACACTCCTGAAAAGGTTGATAATCGGAAGCAAGATAAAAAGGAAGTGGTGGAGAAAACAATTCCCCTTCCACCACCACCTTTTCCACAGAGACTGAAGAAGAAAACTGATGATATCAGGTTCAGTAAATTCATGACTATGTTGAAGTAGCTGACTATTAATGTTCCTTTGGTGGAAGCGCTAGAGCAGATGCCCGGATACGCTAAATTCATGAAGGACCTTTTAACAAAGAAGCAGGCAGTAAGCTATGAGCCGGCAGATAATATTCATCATTGCAGTGCAATTGCCACAAGGTCCTTAGTACAGAAGAAGACAGACCCTGATGCTTTCACTATTCCTTGCACGGTTGGATCTATGAATTTTGCTAAGGCATTGTGCGATTTGGGAGCTAGCATCAATTTGATGCCACTATCCGTCTACAGAAAGTTGGGGTTGGGCGACCCTACACCAACCAATATGCGGCTCGTGATGGCAGATAGGTCGGTAAAACGACTTGTGAGTATCTTGAATGATGTGTTGGTGAAGGTGTCTACCTTCATTTTTCCTGCAGACTTTGTGATTTTGGATTGTGAGGTGGATTCTGAAGTTCCCATAATCTTGGGATGTCCATTCCTTGCAACAGGAAGTGTGCTTATTGACATGAGAGCTAATGAGCTTTTATTTCGGTTGAATGACGAAGTGGTTCGCTTTGATATATACAAAGCGATGAAGCAGCCAAGAGATATAGATGTGTTCTCTGTGGCTGATGTTCATTATGAAGATAAGAAAGCATTATCTGTAGAGAAACAGATTACTGTTGAGCCATTGTCTGCTGCGCTGCTGAATGTTGAGCATAAGGATGCTAAAGAATATGAAGAAACCGTTTGTGCTCTAACAGCGAATCAATCTTCACCAACAGCGGTGACTTCCATTGAAGAGCCACCAGTGCTAGAATCGAAAAAGCTCCCCAATTATCTAAGGTATGCGTTCTTGGAAAGTGGAAATACACTTCCAGTGAGTGTTGCGGTTGCGGATGATCTAAGTGAACAACACGTAGAGGCTCTCATCTCTGCTCTGAAGAGGCACAAGAGAGATATGGGTTGGTCTATTGATGATATAATTGGTATCCATCCTGGGATATGTATATACAAGAGTCATCTCAAAGAAGATTGCATGCCCACAAGTAAGCATCAGCGTCGTCTGAATCCATTCAAAAAACGATGCCCCATCTATCTCGATGAAGTCTAAGTAATCGAGATAGCTATGTCATGCCACGACAATAAATCAAGCGCTTGGTGGGAGGCAACCCATCGTTTTTAATTGTTTTGTTTTCTTAAAATTTTGTCGAGCCACGACCAAAACTAAGGCGCTTGATGGGAGGCAACCCATCGTTCTAATCATTTTTGTTGTTTTTGAGTAAATGTAGGTGCAAGAGGTGTAAAGGAGGAGATTGGTTTCAAATTTTGATTTGGAAGTATTGCATGTTGAAGGTGGTAAGTTAGGAATGAAGAAGAAAAAGGCTATGCGTTAGGCATTTCCTATGAAAATATAGGCAAATAACAAGGCAAGGCCTATGTAAATCTAGGCCACGAACAAGGCATGGCCTATGCTATGGCCTAAGCTCTCGGATTCTAGAGTGCCATAGCATAGGCGCCGCCTATGCAAAAGCATTCTGTCTCTGAATCTAGTATGCCATGGCATAGGCGCCGCCTATGCCTAATAATGCCATAGCATAGGCGCCGCCTATGGTCACTTTTGGTCTCCAAATCCGATTCCAAATGGGTCAAAACCCGACCCAACCTTGTCCTATAAATAGAACCTTAGTCTTAGAACAAAAATGCATTGCAACTTTAACCTAAGAGCCGCCTACCTCTCCAAAATCTCTCAAAAATTTTCTTTTTTGCTCTTTTACTTTGCAAGAACATCTTCCGAGGCCATCAACCAAGTAAGTACTTCTTTGTTCTTCTTTTTTATTCCGTAAAGTACTACACTACTACGCCTATAATAAATTGTTAAATCTTGAAGTAGTATTGGTGACTTGAATATGGTTGATTTGTTGTGATACAACTAAGTGAGTGAAAGAATACGTGTGGGTGTTCTTGATTTTGTTCCGACTTGTATTTGATTGTTATACACTGTCATACTTTTGCGGAGTCGACATGGTAAAGTTAATTGCATAATCTTCAAAATTGAATGCTTGAATGTTTGAATGACTCGTTCATCGAGATAAAGATCATGATTGAATACAAGCATGAGATGTTGTGATTATTTCTATGCCATAACTTGATACGATCTCTATGTAGTAGTCTTGTTCAAAAAGTGCATTAATCCAAACATGAAAGTATGATCAAGATTACATGAAATAGAGTTGGAAAGGATAGTTAAGACGACATGAAAGTATGACTGTGCTGAACATATTGTTGGAACATAACGCCTAAACGTATATCGATGAAGTCTGAGTAATCGACAACGTTCACTTAATTAGTTTGTGCCAACAAATTAAGTGTGGGGTGATGCCATTACTGTTTGTTTGTCGACTGTATCTACCGAGATGAAGCTAACATGACTATCATTTTAATCTCAGGTACAATGGCACCAAAATCACGCCAAGGAAAAGACAAAGCAACCACCTCACAGAAAGGCCAGAAAAGGGGAAGAAAAGAGCAAGCTGAATCCTCATCGCTACAAATACCTCAACGCACTTTTGGATCAAGTGGGGTACAATTTGAGGAAACTCTGAGGATGACGACTCTGATGATGATTCCGACGCAGGGGGAATGACCCCAGACATAGAAGAGGAGTCCGACTAATCAGGTTTTTCGTATTTATTTTCCACTGAGGGCAGTGTGTCCCGTCTAAGTGTGGGGTGCTGGTATTCGTATGTTGTACTTCTTTGCCTACATTTATGGTCATATGTTTTTTGTTTGTTTTAATTAGTCGTAGATTTTTTTTTAGATTTTGATGCATGAAATTATTCTGATAGGCGGCATGGTGTTATGACAAGAGTTTGTGCTAGAATTATTACTATTGAGACATTTAGGATCTAAATGTGACTCATTATGTGATAAGTGTGTGGTTTAATTCCTTCATCTGTTGGGTCAAGAGTTTGTACTGCTCCCAATAAAGTCGACCATGTGCCTTGTGTGTGTGAGGTGATAGTATATTCTGTGTTTGTGGCTGATGCTAGAACTTTCCTGGTGTGTGTGTGAAGCGAAATAAATAATGTGAGTTTAGGAGATGATTTAGGCATTTCTTTGGCAACCGATACTTGTTTACCTTTGTTTTACCTACCCGTGGACATTATCCTAGTCAACCCCTTTGAGCCTTTAAGCCATTTTCTTTGACAGCCTCATATGTAAGCCTAATCCATTTTTTTCAAGACCATAATTTGATCCAAATTCCTAAGTGCTTTAAGTTGTGAAGTCATGTGACAAAATAAGAGGAAATTGGGTGAGAGTGATGCCTTAGAGTGTATTGGTACTTGAATTTGTTATGAAAAAGAGTGGCTATCATAGAGGTGTGTTATTAAAAAAAAAAAAAGAAATAGAAAAACAAAATGATAAATTGTGTTTATGATTAAATAAAAAGATAGTTATGCTTGAATGGCAAAATAGGTGAAAATGGGTGATAAATGAAAGAAAGGTAGCAGGGTTGATTAAAAGAGAGTGTTAATGGCATAATGTGATGTATTAAAGCGCTTAGGAACATAGTCACTATTTCTGGCCAAAATAGTCCTACCCGTCCCTTAGCCTACATTACAACCTGTAAAGACCTATTTGATCCTAAGCTTAACATTCTGATATTAGTAGAGCATTACACTAAGGGCAAGCCTATGGTCATCAGTTGCAACATATGAATTCTTTGTGAGAGTGAGAGCAAGGATAATCTTATACCCATGTTCTGAAAAATGCAATACTTGTGAGTGATTATGGGTAATATCTTATGTGAGACACACATGGTTGATGAGTTTTGGGTAGTCTTGTATGATTCTTTGTGCCTTAACTTGTGGATACGAATTAACCATCATCACGAGTCTATATTAGAGGTTGAATTATTTCTAGAAGTGATTAGAAAACTACTCTTTGTTTATAATTATCGTGCCTGTCTTGATGAAAATTTTGTGTTGTTACTGTGAAACCCTAAGTAGATGTTTATATGGATATGATATATTGTTCGAGGATGAACAAAGCTTTAAGTGTGGGGTGTTGATGATAGGCGTATTTACACGCCTAAAGTACTATAATTTACCCATATTTTAGCTAAGTTTTGAGGACAAAATATATAATTCATGCACTTTTAGTCCTTTTTCTTGTAAGTGAGCTAACAAATGTGATTAACAAGTTTTCAGGTATAAATGATGCAGATTTCAGCATATTATGGATAACTTGACGCCCAAGGAAGCTTCACGAAAGAAGAAAGGGAAAGCTTGGACGCCAAGGACCAAAAGTGACGCATAGAATATCTATTCCGGGCAAAAACAACATTTCTAAAGACTTTGGGAATCAGCAGTAACTTAGTAGGATTAGGATAATGATGCAGTAACCTAGTAGGACTAGGATAAGTAATGCAGTATCCTAGTAGGAATAGGATATGGGTGTTATAAATACCCTATGTTGCTGAAGTTTTTATTATCATCTCTCTCCATTCATACAATTAATTCTGGAGTTCCAAAAATAATTCTCTTTCAATTAATTACTTTCTCTTCATCTATTCAATTCTTAGTTTCCACAACAAGAGAACCTTTATTCTAAAAGGGAATTCACGCCTAACGCCATACCAAACCCTACTACACGTGAGATCTTTATTTTGGTATAATGATAAAGTCTATGGTGATTTTCATTGCACTCATGAATAGCTAAACTTCTCTGTTGGGGTTATGGAAGCCTTATGAGATACTATCTATTGCTATGAGTTTGTGAGTTCGTGACTCGTATGATGCTTATATCATTATTCTCTTCATCTTAATGCAAATTCTTGTGATTGCAAACGCATAGAATACGCCAGTATAACATTAACTTGTTCGAAAGAAAAGTTATATGTCTGGAAAAGAGATAATGTCAAGGTAATAGGGCACCAACC
The DNA here is from genome assembly GCA_030864215.1 of Capsicum pubescens. Lineage (NCBI taxonomy): Eukaryota > Viridiplantae > Streptophyta > Magnoliopsida > Solanales > Solanaceae > Capsicum > Capsicum pubescens. Next base: position 52,913,354 of record CM061541.1, on the reverse strand, counting down.
CCTGTTAAAAAGTTAGTGCCGTAACTGGATTAACCTCTTGGAGGGTTCGTACTGTTAGACACGCTTTAAGCTCGAAAGAGTTATTGTGAAATAATCCTTGATGGTCGAAAGACGCCTGGATTTACCATAGAATACAACTCTCTATAAGCACATGCATGTCTGAATTCCGCATAACTCATAGCTAATAGAGACGTATAACTCATAAGGTGGACATAACCCCAACTCTCAATTCTCATTGGTTAAACATCTTACTAAACATTCTTTTCTTTTTACTTTGCTATTTTCCATTTTTACTCTACTATTTTGTTACATTATTGCACGCTACAAAATCCCCCCTTTTTCGAGACTTGCACCAAAAGTCTAATAATCTTTGCTTACTTAGTGACCGGCTATTCTCTGTGGGATCGATACCCAACCCATTTGGGTTATATATTTAACAACGACCGCTTACACTCTTACGAGAGCTGTAGTTTGAGCGTTATCAAAGACGCGGAGAAGACGTCTTTTATCACACCATGGGGGACCTATTGTTATCGAATGATGCCGTTCGGTTTGAAGAATGCTGAAGCCACATACATGAGAGCCATGACCACTATGTTTTATGATATGATACATAAGGAGATTGAGGTATACGTGGATGGTGTGATTATTAAGTCAAAAAGTCTGGCCGACCATGTTAAAGATTTAAGAAAGTTCTTTGAAAGGCTTCGCAGGTATAATCTCAAACTCAACCCGGCAAAATCTGTATTTGGAGTTTAATCTGGAAAGCTTTTGGGGTTTGTAGTCAGCCGTCGGGGGATTGAATTGGATTCCTCGAAAATCAAAGCCATTCAAGATTTTCCCCTGCCCAAGAATAGGACGGAGGTGATGAGTTTGCTTGGTAGACTGAACTACATTAGCAGATTTATTGCTCAACTCACAACCACTTGTGAGCCCATATTCAAGTTGCTGAAAAAGAGTGCTGCGGTAAAATGGACTGAAGAATTTCAGGAAGCGTTCGATCGAATCAAAAGATATTTGTCAAATCCGCCCGTGCTGGTACCCCCGGAGCCTGGTAGTCCTTTGATCATATATTTATCAGTCATAGACCATTCTTTCGGTTGTTTCCTGGGTCAACATGATGTCACAGGCAAAAAGGAGCAGGCTATTTATTATCTTAGCAAGAAGTTCACCACATATGAGGCCAGGTATACTCTTCTTGAAAAGACGTGTTGTGCCCTGAATTGGGTAGCACAAAAGTTGAAGCATTATCTCTCATCCTATACTACTTATCTCATCTCCCGCATGGATTCTTTGAAGTATATCTTTCAGAAGCCTATGCCGACAGGTCGATTGGCAAAGTGGCAAATACTGCTTACCAAGTTCGACATTGTATATGTGACTCGAACCACCATGAAAGCCCAAGCCTTGGTAGATCATCTTGCTGAGAATCCCATCGATGAAGAGTACGAGCCATTAAAGACATATTTTCCTTACGAAGAAGTGTCGTGTGTCGATGAAGTCGTTATAGATGCTGATCCAGGTTGGAGGTTGTTCTTCGATGGAGCTGTCAATATGAAAGGAATTGGAATAGGTGTGGTTCTTATCTTTGAATCGGGACAATATTTCCCAGTCACAGCACAACTTTGATTCTACTGTACTAACAATATGACAGAGTATCAAGCCTGCATTCTTGGTTTGAGGTTAGCTGTTGATATAGGAGTCCAAGAATTATTGGTGTTGGGAGATTCGGATTTGCTCGTCCATCAAATTCAAGGCGATTGGGAGACGCGAGATTTGAAGCTCATCCCGTATCGACAATGCTTGTATGAGCTATGTCAACGGTTTGTGTTAGTAAAATTTAGGCATATTCCAAGGATTCATAATGAAATTGCTGATGTTTAGCCACTCTGTCTTCAATGCTCCAACATCCTGATAAAACCTACATCGATCCAGTGCATATACAGAGTCGTGATCAGCATGCTTACTGTAATGCGGTTGAAGAAGAGCTCGATGGAGAACCCTGGTTCTTGGATATCAAGCGATACATTCAGTCAGGAGAATACCCAACATATGCCACCAACGATCAAAAGAGGACTATTAGGCATTTGGCTAGTGGATTTTTCTTAAGTGGGGGAATCTTATATAAGAGAACCCCAGATCTGGGACTTCTGAGGTATGTAGATGCAAGAGAAGCCTCGGCAATTATGGTTGAAATACACTCTGGAGTATGCGGGTCGCATATGAACGGTCATGTCTTGTCAAAAAAGATTCTTCGAGCAGGTTATTACTGGCTTACTATGGAGAAAGATTCTATTCAATTTGTTCGAAAGTGTCATCAATGTCAGGTGCACGGTGATCTGATACGTTCTCCTCCTATTGAGTTGCATGCAATGGTCGCTCTATGGCCATTCGAGGCTTGGGGAATGGATGTGATTGGATCGATTGAGCCGAAGGCATCAAATGGACATAGATTCATTTTGGTAGCCATTGACTACTTCACAAAGTGGGTAGAAGCAGTAACTTTCAAGTCAGTGACAAAAAAGGCTGTGGTAGATTTTATTCATGCCAATATCATTTGTAGATTTGGAATTCCTAAGATGATCATTACAGACAATGCTGCCAATCTCAATAGTCATTTGATGCAAGAAGTGTGTCAACAGTTTAAGATCGCACATCCAAATTCTACTCCATATCGCCCAAAGGCCAATGGTGCTGTAGAAGCCGCCAATAAGAATATAAAAAAGATACTGCGAAAAATGGTACAAGGGTCTAGACAGTGGCATGAAAAGTTGCCGTTTGTATTGCTAGGTTATCGCACCACTATTCGCACTTCAACAGGGGCAACTCTATATTTATTGGTGTATGGGACAAAAGCAGTCATCCCTGCAGAAGTTGAAATTCCCTCTCTTCGAGTCATTGTAGAAGCAGAGATTGATGATGACGAATGGGTAAAAACTCGAATGAAACATTTGAGTTTGATTGAGGAAAAAAGACTAACATCTGTGTGTCATGGCCAGTTGTATCAGAGGAGGATGGCTCGAGCGTATAACAAAAAGATCCGTCCCAGGAATTTTGAAGTTGGTCAGTTGGTATTGAGACATATCCTTCCTCACCAGGTTAAAGCGAAAGGCAGGTTCTACCCTAACTGGCAAGGTCCCTTCGTTGTGAAGAAAGTGTTGCCCAATGGAGCCTTATATTTGACAAATATTGAAGGCAAAATGACAGAAATGGCTATCAATGCTGATGCAGTCAAAACATATTATATATGCTATTTGATCCTTTGTTGATTTTATTGCATGTTTAGTACTTGCATTTTTGAAGATTGATATGATAAAGACATTTTATTCTTCTATCCAAACATTGTGTTATTCTTTGTTTACCCGTTTGAGCTTCGTTTTATTTTTCTTTCATATCCCTCTTTTGGAATTAAAATAGAGTCAAAGATAAATGTCAAGAAAATAAGAATAAAAGAAAGAGTTCGAAAATAAAAGAAAAATAAATTAAATCAAAATAAAGAACAAGATGATGGAACTACGTGCGACCTGATTCTTCTCTCTCGGGAGTGAGATACGTAGGCTGCCCTATTTCGGGCTCGGTCCAACCAAATAAAGATTTAAGATTCACCAGTCAACAAAACTGGGGCATGAGTTAATGTGTTGTTTGAGTCGATTCCAAAAGTTGTAAGTCCCACCCCCACTTCAAGTGTCGTTTGAACCTCTTGCCATCCTTTTCTAACCTTATCCGAAAGCTACGTTACAACCAAAGAAAGTCCTTCAGATCAATTTTTGATAATGTTAAGGCTAAGAACGCAATAGATATGGTGATACATTGTGAGGTACCAGGTGTCTCCCTCAGCATAAGAAATCAGGAAAGAAATACAAAATGAGAGAGTCTTATTGGTGAAAACCTTCGTAGGTACCATAAGGTGATGGTGAGTGGAGAGAAATAAAAATGAGAGAGTCTTATTGGTGAAAACCCTCACGGGCACCGTAAGACGATGGCGAGTTCAAGAGAAAAGTGAAAGGGAAAAGAAAGAGATTTGTTGGCGAAAGTCTTTTAAGATGTCGTCAATTGAATGTGATGTATGATTCCACAGGCAGCTGAATCCAAAATGCATGTCATACTCATTGGAGTTGGTTGTTGTATTCAGATAAGTTTTCTTTTGAATATGGGACATTTCCCTTTTCTTTCATTTACATATTCATGCTTTTGGTCTTTTTATTGTCATTTATCAAAATAAAAGTCACCATCATTTCTTTACATTTTAAGTCAAGACTGTGTAAAAAAAAGTGAGAAAGGATTTCAAAATTTACTACCAGCCTTTCCAATTATATGAGGAAAAGCCAAGGACCAGCATATGAAAGAAATATAATCGTAATTCAACACGAAGCAAAGGAAGTCTATCAACCGACAGGCTGTTGGATTCATGGAAGAATTCAGATTTGGAAAAAGGGTGCACCTCAGAGGCATGGTAAAATGAAAACCCATTGTTCGAGTCATAACTTATTTCCCTCAATCTGGATCCGGGTCAATGATGCGGCAAGATAGGGCAAGCGTCAGCGATTGGAAACAAAGATAAAAGGAACGAGTGCTGGGGCGGATACCTGAGAAGCCAAGTGCTGCAAACCACCACTAAGTTTTTAACTGACAAATTTTCTTTGTTGAAACAGGGGCAAATTCACTTCACTTAATTCAGCTACCATTGGAAAAACACATCCATGGGGATTTTACCTTCTGTTCAGGACCCTCCTGAAAAATGGGATTTCACTCAATTCAGGACCTTCCTGAAGAATGAGAATTTACTTTCAATTCAGGACCCTCCTGAAAAATGGGAATTTACTTTATGTTCAGGACCCTCCTGAAAAATGGGATTTTACTTTATGTTCAGGACCCTCCTGAAAAATGGGAATTTACTTTCAGTTCAGGACCCTCCTGAAAAATGGGATTTTACTTTATGTTCAGGACCCTCCAGGAAAATGGGATTTTACTTTATGTTCAGGACCCTCCTGAAAAATGGGAATTTACTTTATGTTCAGGACCCTCCTGAAAAATGAGAATTTACTTTCAATTCAGGACCCTCCTGAAAAATGGGAATTTACTTTCAATTCAGGACCCTCCTGGAAAATGGGAATTTACTTTCAATTCAGGACCCTCCTGAAAAATGAGAATTTACTTCAATTCAGGACCCTCCTGAAAAATGAGAATTTACTTTCTGTTCAGGACCCTCCTGGAAAATGAGACAACGCTTTCAAAAATGAAATACTACTTTACTATAATTTTGTTTGGGATAATTTTCGTTCTAGTTTTAATTTTGGGTTTCAGGAGCCCGCCTGAAGAACAGGGTGATGAAATAGCAAGTCAGGAGCCTTCCTGGAGAACAGAGTGAAGAAATGAAAAGTCAAGCAACAAAGTGATGGAATAGCAAGTCAGGAGCCCGCCTGGAGAATAGGGTGAAGAAATGAAAAGTCAAGCAACAAAGCGAAGCAATTGAAAGCCAAGCAACAAGTTGGAAGAAATGGAAAGTCAGGAGCCCGCCTGAAGAATAGGGTGATAAAAGTCGAGTCAAAAGCCAACAGAAGATGTATAGATAGGATTTTGTAATTTCATTTATGTTTTAACTTGTAATTTTCATTTTTTGATGTAATGACAGAGCCGCGGACCGGAACCTCGATGGAACCTCACTCGACTCTCCAACTCGGTATAGTCCATTTCTCTTCTAATCCTTTGAAATACCCGTGACTTGATTCTCTCATAACTTGGGTAGATAGGGTGTCCGACAGGAGTCGATTATCCTTCTTTCTTTTACTCCTCTCTTTGAATAATGATCGGGACAAAAATTCTGTCTCATTGTTTACTTCTTTGCCTGAAAACACTGCGTGTTTACATTCAAAAGGGGCATAATGCTGACACGTAATTTTGTCCCTCCGAAAGATTAATTTACCCAATTTTACCTTATCCTACCATGTATCCTCACCCATATTATTATACCCTCACAAAATACAAAAATAACAAACTCCCTAACAAATTCTATCCTATCCTAACCCCTTTACATCTCATCCTAATAACCTACCCAAACAAAAATAGACACCTAACCCTTATCCCTCCAATTAAAAAATAACACCTCACCACCCCTCTATTTCTTGTCCACAAAGGCAAAAAAAAGGATAATACATATACACAAAATAAAAAGGGCCGAGAGATTGGGCCATTCTTATCAACACACAGATCTGGGGGGGGGAGGGATACACATATACACCATAGGAGGGGGGAAAATCATTTTTTTTCTTTTGATGATCTTCTCTTCCACACACCATAGTCCACTAACCTCACCATATACGCACACAACAAACATATATACACAGCTCACGAAAGTAAGAGAGAGAGGAGAAGGTTGAGAGAGAGCAACAAGAGGCGTGAGATCAGTCCATAGGTGGGTTTTCTACTGGTTTTCAAGGCTTCACGTCAGTGTCACCGAGTTTTTCTGGCGAAAATCTCTTCCGGAATCAGTCAGTTTTCGTCGAACTCCGGCACCGCTCCGAGAAATCAGAACCAGCAGTCAGTTCCTCGACAAACTCACCCCAAATAGAACCATTTTCGTTGTCAAATCCATCAAAAACATGAACCAAAACTGACCCCAGTTTCGGTTTTTTCAACCAAACAGTCGCGGAGTGTGAAATTGATTGCAGGTCTCTTGTTTTTTTTGCGTTTCTGGTTTGGGTTGATAAAATGTTGAAAAGAAAAGGGGTTAGATCGAGGTTGGACTTGTTCTCGTTGAGGTCATTGTTGGTTCGAGATTGGCGTGGTTCCGGTCGATGCTTTTTTTATGAACTCGTGAGATTGCTAAAGGAATTTGGTTGATTGAGGCAACATTTGAGGTCCAATTTTCATCTCTTTCTTTATAATTTTGTCAATCTTATGTGAGTTGATGGTGTGAATTGTTAATATGTTTTGATTGTGTGTTTTTGAGCAATTTTGATTGTCACGATAATGATTTTGATTGGTTGATTTTATATTAATGTTGATTATCCTTGGTTAAGAGTGAAATTGGGGCGTGAATCGAAGAATTAATAAACATGAATGTGGGTTTATGTCGATTTGTTGTTGGTTGTTTAAATTGAAATGAATGTTAATTATGTTGATCTCGATAGTAGCATATTTTAGGTTGAGGGTCGTTAGGCAAATCTTAGGTTCAGGGTAGGCAAACTTAGGACTCGTGGTTTTGTTGAATGTTTGAAATTGTGTTGAATGGTTTAGTTTCTCGTTTTGAAAGAAATGTATTCATTTAACCGGGGAATGCCCCGAGGTCACATTGTACTTATTCACCGGGGAATGCCCCGTCGTATCATGTTCACAAAGGGGGTTCGTGATGAAGGCCCGAGGCATGGGTAAAGCATTAAATCATGAGTCTAGGATTAGTTTAGAATAGGATTTATATTTCCGTATTTTTCTATTTCGGGACTGTATAATTGGACTGGATACTATATTTTGGATTTGTTTTGTTTTATGCGTTTGATTGATTGTTTTATGTGTTTTGTGTGGTTTATACACTTATAATGTCAAAGTTAGCCAATACACTCCACCGAGCGACCGTGGTCAAACCACGGGATCGAGGGGTGCCTAACACCTTCCCCTCGGTCAACAAAATTCCTTAGCCGGAATCTCTGTTCGCAAACCAGTTTTAAGAGTCAAAATATTTTGAAAAGGGATTTCCAAAGGTGACTTTGCACACCCGATCTATGCCAAGTGGCGACTCTGAGTTTAAATGTAAATAATTCTTTTTCGAAATAAATTTTCAATCTTTTGTCACTTTAATAATAAAACCCTTTCGAACCATGAAATTAATCTTTTAGGATACGAAAAAAAAGGGGTGTGACAATAGACATTTATGACATGTTGGTTCAACGGCTTCAATTGTAGTTTTATTATATTTTATTAAATTAATTATTATAAGTCATCAAGGTATTAAAAAATTAATAATATTTAATAAATAATAAGATAGATATAAATGATAAATTAATTTTTGATGTATTGAATTAATAGGACATCTTATATGAGACTCATTTAAAAAAATTCATAAATATGTTTACTCCATGATTTTACTGTATTACCCCTAATTAATTATTGTAAGACATTTACATATAAAAAAATTAATACTATTAAGGTAACATAGATATTTATGACATGTCTACTTCAACCGCTTCAACCGTAATTTTACTATATCTCCCTTAATTAATTATTATAACTCATTTAGATATTAAAAATTTAATAAAAAATAAAATTGACATAAAATGATAAAGCTTTTCATCAACATGCTTGCTTCTTCACCTGCTTCAGCTGCTCCGTGATTTTACTATATTATCCCTAATTAATTATTTTAAGTCATTTATATATAAGAAAATTAATAATACTTAATTAAAAAAAGGTAAAATAGACATGAATGACATGTCTGTTTCAACTGTTTCAATCATAGTGTTATTATATCACCTCAAATTAATTATTATAAGTCATTTAGGTATTAAAAAATTAATAATATTTAATAAATAATAAAATAGATATAAATAATAAATTAATTCTTGATGTTTTAAATTAATAGGACATCTTATATGAGACTCATTTAAAAAAATTCACAAGTATGTTTGCTTCATAATTTCACTATATTACCCCTAATTAATTATTGTAAGACATTTACATATAAGAAAATTAACAATATTTAATAAAAAAGGTAAAATAGACATTTAAGACATGTCTACTTCGGCTGCTTCAACCGTAATTTTACTATATCACCCCTAATTAATTATTATAAGTCATTTAGGTATTAAAAATTTAATACTCCCTCCGTCCCAAATTATGTGTCATCATTTTCTTTTTGGTCCGTCCCAAAAAGAATATCGCCTTTTCTTATTTGGTAAGTTTTTAAAGACACAATTACAATTTTACCCTTAGTGATCCCACTTGTTTTTAAATTCTATTACTTCTTTTTTTATTTGTCTTTTCAATTAAAAGTGGTCTCACTTGATTTTAAATACTATTACTCTTTTCTTTAAGAAGGGTAATTTTGTAACTTTAACAAAGTCAATACTTATTTCTTAAATATCGTGTCCGATCAAATGACGACACATAATTTGGGACGGAGGGAGTAATATTTAATAAAAATAAAATTGACATAAAATAATAAATTAATTCTTGATGTTTTAAATTAACATGACATCTTATATGAGACTCATTTAAATTTTTTAACAAATATTTTCTTAAAATAATTTTGCTATATCACTTCTAATTAGGTATTACAAGTCATTTAGAACATATCTGCTTCGCTGCTTCAATCATAAAATTTGGTTGACTCTCGAATGTCAAAAATGATTATTTTATTTTTTATTAAATATTATTATTTTTTAATACGTAAATGACTTATAATAATTAATTAGAGGTGATACATTAAAATTACGATTGAAGCAGCTAAAAAAAAATTTCTCGAATAATATTAAGTGAAACTTTGAGGAACTTAGTAGTCATTTTGAAAATTACCCTTTTATTAAATATTATTAATATTATAATACTTAAATGAAATAATTTATAATAACATGTTTTGAAAATTTAATACTTTGTTTATTTTAATTTATTTACTTCATTTTGGTAAAATATTATATATCTAAAAATTATGCAAAAAATATAATTATAAGTCATAACTATTAACATCTTATAATATTTTTAAAATATATAGTAAAAAATATGATTGACTTTTGAAATTCTAATAGTGTCATATAAGTTGCGATAAAACAAGTAAAATAAATTATTTCAAATAACATTAAAAGATATTAAAATCACAAAGATTAACAACTTAAAATATTAAAAAAGAATATATTAGTAAAAAAAATTTGATTGACTTACTAAATTCTAAAATTGGGACAAATCAAGTAAAATAAATTACTAAATTACATAAAAGATATTATAAATTACGATGATTAGCAACTTAAATTATTTAAAAAATTATATTAATAAAAATTTGATTGATACTCTAAATACTATTTGTACTATATAAATTGAGATAACGTAAATAATATATGGTGGCCTGTAATGGCGAGGACTATGGTATCTAGTAGATTTCATAAGCACCCTAAATAGTAAATAGTAATGAAAAATATATTAAATGTGTAAAATCTGAATACTCCTGTCAAGACTCATGACTGGGCCCGGACGTAATCGGCATCTGAAATTATTTAAGGCTTGAGAGGACTTCTTAGCTTTCTTTCATGAGTATTATATTACTGGATGTATGCGTCTCGCTCGTGCACCTTATTTTATTAAATTCAAACGTTATATTAAATATGATTTTTATTTAAATAATAAAGATAAATACAATGATTAAATTCAATATTTTAAAAAAAAATTATTTAATTAAACCTAATTTTTACCAAAAAAGTTTATCAAAGTCGATCGACATTCATCTACCACCTGTAAACTGCAACAAAATAATACGATGATAGAGACATCACAATAATATAATTAAATCTAATCTTTACATAATTTTTTTTTCAAAGGCGTCTGACACTCATTTACCACCTATAAACTATAACAAAATAATACGATAATAGAGATATCAAAATAATACAACTAAGCTTAATCTTTATACAAAAAAATTCTCAAAGACAACCGACATTTATCTACCACCTGTAAATTCATCTACGATCTGTAAACTACAACAAAATAATACATTAGTGACCACAAAACTTCTGATTTGATGGAAATAATTTTCGTCTGAGCAAAAATTTTGACCCTAAAAAATGACTTGAATGAAAACAAAGAAGATATATATATACACACATGTTGAATTCTATTATGTTGACAAAAATAGTGAAGAAGTTAGGGGTTAGAAAATTAAGCATCCACTAATCTAGACATGCAACCGAATCAAGTTAGATGAACATCAATCATATTTTTTCAATAAGTAAATCGTAAGTATTTCCTTAATAGAGTTCTATTTATTTTTGTAATTGATCAGTACAAAAAAATATTGATTGATTTTCCTTTCATATATTTTAGGAGTCTAGTTAATATAATAAAAATAATTAAATAATAAATTAAAAAAATAGTGAAATGACAGTTTTGTCGAAAGGAAGATCCGTAGATATATATATAAATTATAGATAATTTGCTGAAATAAACTTTCAGAGAAAAATATAAATATCAAAAAGAAAATCACTAATCATCTTAAAAGTCTCAAAGGAAACACAATATGAATACGGAAACTTCTATTTAAGATCCACTTTTATCTACCAAACCTCTAAACAAAATAAACTGTCTAAATTCGAACAAGGCTCCAGCAATACCATAAAAAAATGCTGAGACTCTGAATAAAAGTCGCCTTTCGAAGAATAGAGGACTCACCAACTTTGAAGTTGTTCTGACTATCTTAAGATTGCATAGAACCACATGAATGTGCCTCTGAATCTACATTATAGAATGATGTAGCGCCCAGGATAATCGAAAAATGATAAAACATGATTTGTACAAAAATAATCATGAGGATAGAAATTAAGTTATAAAAAGATGGGAAAAGACATCGCTTCCATACTAAATTATACCCGAAAAGTTGAAGCCACACCTAAACTATACAAGTGACCTATTACACACCTAAACTATAAAAAAGTGAAACTATTTACACCCTGTCAGGCTACCACCATTTGCATATGGTGTAGTGTTTTACACGCGCTGCCACGTCAGTAAAAAGTATCATTTTTTTTATAGTTAAGGTGTGTAATAGGTCACTTATATAATTTAGGTGTGGATTCGACTTTTCGACTATAGTTTGGGGTGGAAACGATGTTTTTTTCCTTAATGTTTTTAGCCGTTTACTTTTGTTATTTAATAGGTTGGACGCGCCTAAAATAAGTGTAATAGTATGGGGGTCGCGAATAAGTAATTACACACTTTTATATAGTTAAAGTGTGTAATAGGTCACTTATATAATTTAGGTATGACTTAGACTTTTCTTGTATAGTATGAGGTGGAAATGATGTCTTTTCCCTAAAAAGATAACTAGAGACATCAAAGAAAAACTGAAAACATAATCACATTTCTATTTGTCAATTTTGAGCTAGATGGTATTATCGACATCTCTTTACACCACGGACTATCTGGGTCCAATCATTGCTCGATCTGTGGAGTCCTGAATTCATGTTTGCCGCACGAACTGAGGCATACCTTATCATATACTACATACAACTGAGCGAATCAAACATATAACAATTATCTGTATTTCAGGAAAAAATTATTTCCGTGTCGATAAAACATAATTTCGGAAAAGACTCATCATACCTTCTCGATTGATCATCTAATTTTCGTTAAGACCATCTTTTAGCCTTTAAAATTCATAATAGCCATTCTTTAGGGACATTTAACGTTCGTAAGGCATTCGTTAAATTGATATCATCATATCAAAACTTATAAGCCAAACATGTCATCTCTTGTAATCATGATAACCATTTATAACATCTTGGTCCGCACCATAATAAAGGTTCCACGTACGTAAAGGATCCTTTTAACTCACGTTAAACTCTTTTTGAAATCTAGTTAAAACTTTAGGCACAAAGCTTGTTCAAAATTTCTCTAAACCATTTGAAGTGTAAATCAAATCCCTCAAACAATCATAGGTCTAAATGTTGAAACAAGAGTAAATTCATAAATTCAAGTAATGTTCTTCAAACCCATTTACATAAGCAGTGAAAAACAATTCAATGAAGGAAGTATTCATAAAACACAATCTTTTTGTGAATAATGGAATAACTCTCAATCTTAGCTTAAATTCATGATTTTTGGCATAAATAGAGATTTAAGAAACTTACTCTTGAAATTAAGTTGAAGGAGAGTTGTTCTACACTCCTTTTGACAAAAAACATAGCAAGAAAACTATGGGAGAATCTTTAAGTTTTGAACTGTAGGTGTTCTTGTTTCTTGAAATCTTTGAGGAGGAGGATACCGTATTTTGGTTGAGACTTGAGAGTCGTAACTTGGCTATTTGGGAATGTTTTGAATAAAGCGGGGGATGATTTTTGGTAAGGAAATGACAAAAAGGCTCTTAAAAATGCATAAGAAAGTAAGATATTGCCTCTGGACAACACCTCTGTGCCCTGTGGCACGCCCCTTCGCAGAGGCTAACCTCTGTGCGACGCTCCTATTGCGGAGGCCAAGCTCCGTGCTACGCTACCATCACGAGCTCTTACTCTAAAGCCCATAAATTTTTGCTCCGAATACAGATTTATGAACGGTTGGTGGCATTGGAAAGAAGTTTCAAAGACCCTTAATTTGATAAGTAATATAGACCATGCAACTCTTCATATTCGAGGAGAAATGCTCATTTGAAGTTGACCCGTGTAAGAACGTATACTAAAACTCAATTGATCGAAATGCTTTCAATTCAACTTTATGTTTCTTATGATCACGATTCACGTCAAAAGAACTCACCACACTATGAAATTGATCTTAATACCTATATTCAATTAGAGATCATTGAGTTTGGGGCGTATACACATAGAAAAGAATGGTTCAAAACCTAGTCGAAAGTTCAAGGTGTTACAACTCCCCCATATCAATTTACTTGACCCTTATACTAAAAATTGTTGTTTCAATTTACTTGTACGCTACTTGAGGTGTCAAAAAGAAATAATGTCCACTTGAGGTGCCTAAGTGAAAAATACCTACATTATATTGTATACTATTTATTTAGGCTTGGTAGTTGGTTCGATCTTCTATGTTCTTCTCATGGCAATCATAAGTATCCATCTCTTTGTATTTTGCTCCATTATTGTGCTTGTAAACATGTGTAGGTGATACACACGCATGGTAACTGTCACATATTTCATATTATGCTTTTAATATAATTATAACTTGATTTTGATGATTATTATGGTGAATTATTTCAGTCGATTTAATGTGGTTCTCAATGATGCAAGCGGCTGCAGTACGCAATGTTGATCCTACTCTAGGAGGACTCAAAAGGAGGCTACTCCCTCAACTTAATGATATTTTTACTTGTGGAAGACCTTGTATTTCTGATGAAGCTTGTCGTACTGACTGTATCCTTTGCTGCAGTTGTACGTACGAGTATTGGGATCCTACTCTTTACCGGTGTCGTTGAACTACTTTTCGTTTGCTATAATATTGGCTTTTGCTAATAATCTCTGTTATAAATTGGCTACGTTGGTCGGATTCTCCAAAAGTGATAAGCTGCCCGTATCGAATCCTTCAAGAATGCACTTTTGAAGGATCCGCGATAAGCACCCCTCGACATTTTTGAAGAGTCCGAGCAACATAGTTATTTGCTTTGTTTCTGTTAATTATGTTCTTGTGGCCTTATATATTTGTTTCGACAATAAAGTAGTTCAAGTGAATAACAGTAATTTTATTCTGCTCCAAGTTCTGGTTGGGCTAACTTATATTTCATGGTCTGTATTATTAATTTAGCATACATATGTTTGACAGATCTAATTAATTACGGACCTACAACATGTGTGATCATTTTACCCTCTAATTTCTCTAATGTATACTTCTCAGATTATACATGAAGGAATTTATATTTAATGTGTTTGTAAGAAATGGTTCTAGAAGAAAATACTGTTAAATTCAGCCATGGAAGAGAAGGAGCTTTGAGAGAATGGAGAAAAATATCTTGTATACAATCACTGTACTTTCTTACAACAGAAAGGAAGTCAAGCTCACTATTTATATACAACCTACTCTTAGCTAATACTAGTCTAATCATTAGTAGTTGTTAACCACCTAACTAACTACAACTAATTAATTAAATAACATTAGAGTTGTCACCAGCTATGCTCTTCAACTCTAAGTCCTTACCTGTAACGCCCCGTAAAAGTCATGCATGTATTAGACTGTAATTTCTGAGCTTTAGACTTAAGTTTTAAATTTTTTTCTAAGTGTTGAAATGACTTAGACTCATTCTTAGCTGGCAACCTTCGGGATACAACTTCTCGACCTTCCCGACCTTCATTTTTAGATTTTCAAGTTGCGTTACGATCGAGAAATCTCATAGTACATCTCGGATAAGTTTTGGAATTTTTCGGAATGCATAAGGCTGCGTTTGGATTTCAAAACAGTAGCAAAACGCATAGCCTATTGCCCAGTTTTTCAGCATTTCAGGGTCAACTTCAAACGATCATAACTCCCTGTATATAATGAAATGTGAGAGCTATAATATATCAAACGAAAGATCTTTGAGTCCTCTTTCAAATGCAGTTGGTTTCATCCAATTTGAATATATGAGTAAAACGTTATAATCGATTTACTCCAGCCTATCAAACTGTCAACTGAGGGACAGATTTGACCTTAATTGTTCTTTAGGGGTATTTTGGTCATCCTCCACCCCTATATATACCACCAACACGGGATTTAATCCCTCAAACACCATAATACTCATGCTTTCCTCACAATTGCTCAAGAATTCTCCTTAGGATTTCAAAATAAAAACCCAAATAGTTCAAGATTCGACCGTAAGTTTTCAAAGATAATTACATATTCGGAATCACCAATCCGCAAGCTTCAAGAAACATCTATTATCCTTGGAGAACAAGGTACGCGGGGTTTTCCTAAATTCTCATGGGCATAGAAAAATCATGTTTTAGAATGGGGTTTTAAATTATGTATATATATTTATGTATAAGATGTTTTAACATCATTGTTTTGGTCTTTTGACCATCTCCAAAGCGATTTGACAGTTTTTATACATATATGAATTGAGAGCATGATTTTCATGAAACCCCTCTCTTAATGTAAATTTTTTCATGTTTCACGTAATATAAATTGTTTTGAAAGACATCTTGAAGAAAAGAAATTATGATATGAAGTGCTTTGACTTTTGCTATGTTTGGAATACGATTCTTGAACACGAAAGAGAGGGTTGTGAATGTTGAATATGCATGTAATGAAAGAATGCATGGTTTTGCCAAAATACACATGACCACCATATGTTTGATGAAAGTTTTGCATGGATTTGACTTGAGTTTCGGAACATGACATCTTTAATGCAAATTACATGTTTGGGTGGTCTAAACTATGTTTTGAATGAAAGCTCTTGCTTAATACATTATGGCTCAGAAATAGGACTTGCAAGTCTTGGTATGACGATACCAACTCAAACAAATGCCATAACAGACACAGACTAGTTCAGAAATCAGATTTTTATCAGACTTTCATGATTTAGAAATTTCAGAATGATACATGTTCAGAAAGGGCTAAAATAGGGCATAAAGAGAGCTTAGGTGGTTCCCTGAAGAAGGCGGGAGTTCAGACAACTCATTGCCTAAAATCGTGGTTTGCCGACCCGGTATATTATTATGCGCTGACTTAAATGTCCTGTGGCGTATCAGACTCAGACACTCCAACCCTTGCGGCACACTTGGGTTAGGGGCTTCCCCGCCGAGTCAATGACGGATTCCATACAGCCCGTGGAATATTCAGACTTGTAGGGGAATACCACCTAACTCAGAAGTAAAACACAGATCATGATTTGAAATGAACAGACAGGTTGCATGTTTTCAGAAAGTGCCCATGTATTTTTCAGAAACAGTTTTATACATGATGTCTTGATGAAAAATTGCTTTCCCTTAAAATATATATATATATATGTATGTTCCATTATACTACTTTTGGATTGCTTCGCGTGCCAGTACTTTTGTGCTGACCCCCCCTCCTTCCAGGTTCTGAGGCACAGTCTAGGGGTCCAGCTACTCAGTAGATATTCTCGGATTTGCAGACTTGATCTCACAGTGGTGAGCCTTCTATTATTCGGAAGGCCTAATTATGTCAGACATTATCTTATTTATTATGTTTTTGGTTTACTGGGGGCCTTGTCCCAGTTTCTTTTCAGACAGATGTTTATGTTCTTAGTAGAAATTTCGCAGACTGATGTCAGATAGTATTATTCAGAAATGTTGCAGAACTTGACCATGTTTTCCGTACTCAGTTTCAATTCCACATTTTATTATGATTATGAATGTTGTGCATGATAACCAGATAGAGAATGGGTGTTCCGAACCTTCATGGTTCGGGATGCTCGTCACAGCTAGGGCCTAGGCTCGGGTCGTGACAAACTTGGTATCAAAGCACGGTTCATGGTCCCAGGGTGTCTGCGAAATCGCGTCGAGTAGAGTTCTGTTTATGGGTGTGTAGCGCGTCACACTTATAAATAGGAGGCTACAAGGCGTTTAGGAATGTCTCTTTTTCTTCATGTTCTAGTTCGTGCAATAGAGTCAGAATGTTCCTCTTTCATACTCTAATTCGTGCTATGGTGACGTCCATACGAAATAAAAATCATCCCAAATTCTTTCCTTACTCTGATGTTCTCAGACCCATCACATTTCTGGGGTGAATCAAGTGCAGAAGTTTAGAGTGTAAATGGTATTATCCCTTCGAATCGCGTCATATAAGATCTTAAAAATTGTGCAAGGACTTGAGAAGAGTCCGTTATTGCTTCAGAGAGTGGATGGGTTCTAGTGTGAACCTTGATCTTGACGAAATCATGCTTTTCAGCCTTCTGTATTGAGTATATTCAGCCTTTTTCAAAAATTTATGTTGCAGATGTCTTGCTTAAGGGGGGATGATGTGTAGTAGAATGTTGGAACTGTATTTCCACCCAAATAGTAGCATAAGTTAAAGTGTTGTTGTCATGACTTATGGGTAGTGATATTGGACCAAGAAGTTGGTGATGTAAAGTCACAAAGTTAGAAGTCAGAGTGAGGGTGATTTTGTGTAAATGAATATTTCAGTTGAATAATCGATGTTTGAGGATGATTTACCCCTTTATAGTGATAAACTAATGTGGTAGCTAGCAACATGTGTGGATTGTATGGTAGTCCATGGAGGAAGTGTTTTACTCAGATTTTTATTTATACAGAATAATATGTATATTTTTAGACCATTAAATATTAGGTGTCAATTTTCTATCCCTTATAATATGTAATCTTGTTATCATGATGTTTTTGAAAAAAAATAAAATTTAAAGTCTAGTGAAGCCGTGTGGGGCTCTTTCGATTCACTAGCATAGTTGCCTTGTCATCCATCTCATTTTCTTGTTCAAAATACAAAACCAAAGTCTAGTGAAGCCGTGTGAGGCCTGTTTCGATTCACTAGCAACTTGTTGTCCAACTTGTTGTTCTTTCATTGGTTTAATATATGTATGGCTGAATCTGTTTGCATAAGATAGAGTTGGTAATGAAGTGATTCATCCTTGTGTGTTATTAGTTGAAGGTAGAGAAGGAGTTGTTGGTCAGGGTGATTTGTTGATTGCTTGAATGTGGAAATGGCTATATTAGCGAGTAAGTTATGATTATAGACTCATGGTTGTTTGAGGAATTTGAAAGCAGTCTAAATGTATGAATGAGTGAGTAAGTATGAGGTGAGAAATCCGTATAAGTAGATACAATTGTACGGGGTTATAATATAATATTAAGGTTGACCATGTCTATTATGAGGCTTTAACCCCCTTGACCCTCTTTTCATTGGTAGTTGTAAACTAGTGCACTAGTGTTTCGTGATGTTTATTTCATAGTTTCCAAGTGAAAATTTCGTGTAAGGTTGGGTTGTAAATCATGCATAGCACTAGATATTAAGTTTGAACAGTTGATGTCCATGAAGGTGGATGTGAAGATTTCTTGGTTAATGAATTCTAGTTGTATAGAAGTGATCTAATAGACTTAAACGGTGCATGCAATAGAGTAAGTTTATTGCATTCGTAGTGGTGTATGATATTGCATGTATGATGTAGAAGTATGCCTAAGGTGACATGAGGTTGCGGCATTTTTCTAAGGCTATTACTTGTTGTGCGTGGCTAGTGGTACCATTGAATTGTTAAGTGGAGAAAGACTAGTTAGATGGTACATGGTGATCTAAATAGCCATGTTAAAGTGTTTTGATTGATAGTGTTGGGCCTTTTGCGGTGATCTTGATTCTCATAGTAGATGGATATAAATTTGGAGTCGCAATAGTGGTATGCTCTATAGAAAGAGATATGGTTCATCAAAGGCTTGGCGATATCCATGTTAAGTGTTAGCATCTAAGCTTGACTTTTGAAGGTTGAACCGATAGAATAAGTGTGCAAGCATTATACTATGACTATTGGTGGCTAGAGAAAGATAGAGTGTATCCCGGAAGGTAGTCATTCGGGCTAAGTTCTATGATATGCATGTATTGTTATTTTTTTTTTCCAGACCCTAGAGTGTAGTAAGTGTAGTTCTGTTAGAATCTGGTAAAGGATCTCCCAAACTCTAGATGATGACTTGAAGCTAAGGGGGAGATGACAGAATGAATGACCAAGTAAGGCTCTCAGATTCTAGTAGTGATGCAGTATGATTTAGAACGTTAGAAAGTGAGGGTGAGACTCAACCCATTCTTATCTTAGTATTTTTCAGTGATCCTAATGCCTACTCAAGCTTTACGTTTCAGTTCCGTGATCATAGTTCGTGATTCCTGTATATGATAGAGAGTCACGTACTCTTCCAGTTCCAAGATAATGAGTTCTACTTCATTCAAGTAGTCGGAATTACATTCCTTATGTTAGGAACTCTAGTTGAGATCATGCAACTCATGACGCATGTACTCACTCTTTATAGTGTGTTCAATCCCATATAAAAATCTTCTTATGCTTCAGGGTCTTATGTTTTAACCTTTTAGTGACCTCCCTATGCAATGATAGTGGTGATGATGTAAATGTTCTTGTTGATGGAAGATCATAGTACGTTTGTTTAGATAAGGCCATAAGTATGAAGTGAGATTTGGGGCCAATCTTTGATACATGTGATGTTTAGTGGAAAAGTTTGTGTGTGTATGTTTTTAGGATAGCGCGTGGGAGTTATATTGATAATAGTTTAGAAACTATGTGAAGTATGTATTTATGGGTGTTTGCCTTGAAGTTAACATGCGGTTATAAATTAGGCTTGAATGACGTTTTGGGATTGTAGTGGAAGGTTGCAATATGCATTAGCGACTTCATATTAAGAGTTCAGAGTAGTCATTAAAGTGGTAAGGCATGTTATACTTAGAATGTGATCTTTAAAAGAGGTATAGAAGGTGGCATCATATGGTTTAGAATAATAGCATGGTGTAGCATGTTGTATTTTTGTGACTTAGAGTTAGGCTTGATCGCGGGGTAAGGATTAAGCTATTTTAGACATTAGTAGAAAAATTTGTCAATGCTCATATGAGAAATTTAAGCTGAATTGAATGAATATCATATTTATAGGGAATAGTATAGTTAAGGGATATTCGGGAAGTGCGCTAAGCCTGAAAGTAAGAAGTCGTATTGCCAAAGGTCTGAAAATTCTATCCTAATTTAGGAGTTATATGTCTATATTTCAGACTGCAGAGTAGAGTCAATGTTGTGATTTCCTCAGTTGGATGTCTTGTGTAATCCATACCCAAGATTCGTGGCTCCCTATTACTGTTAGAACTTCTTTAGAGAGAGTGTTGAAGAGATACTCCAGTTAAGTATGAAAGTTCAGCTTAACAGTGTATTTAGTCCTGCGTTCATGAGAACAACTCAAGAACAGATCCATGCATCAGATATGCATGTTCATTATGAGAATTCAGCTTATGAATATCTTCAATCGTGTATTCCATGCATCAGATATGCCTGTCCGATATAAGAATTCAAAATATCAGTAGTTCCAGCCATATGGTCATGTTTCAAATCAATGTATTCTTTATTAGAGGACATGTCATGTCCGCGTTATTCTATATCTTTAAGGCTTCAACAAGTTCCTGTCCATCATTCGAGGACGAATGATCCCAAGGGGGAGATAATGTAACGCCCCGTAAAAGTCATGCATGTATTAGACTGTAATTTCTGAGCTTTAGACTTAAGTTTTAAATTTTTTTCTAAGTGTTGAAATGACTTAGACTCATTCTTAGCTGGCAACCTTCGGGATACAAATTCTCGACCTTCCCGACCTTCATTTTTAGATTTTCAAGCTGCGTTACGATCGGGCAATCTCATAGTACATCTCGAATAAGTTTTGGAATTTTTCGGAATGCATAAGGCTGCGTTTGGATTTCAAAACAGTAGCAAAACGCATAGCCTATTGCCCAGTTTTTCAGCATTTCAGGGTCAACTTCAAACGATCATAACTCCCTGTATATAATGAACTGTGTGAGATATAATATATCAAACGAAAGATCTTTGAGTCCTCTTTCAAATGCAGTTGGTTTAATCCAATTTGAATATATTAGTAAAAAGTTATAATCGATTTACTCCAGCCTATCAAACTGTCAACTGAGGGACAGATTTGACCTTAATTGTTCCTTAGGGGTATTTTGGTCATCCTCCACCCCTATATATACCACCAACACGGGATTTAATCCCTCAAACACCATAATACACATGCTTTCCTCACAATTGCTCAAGAATTCTCCTTGGGGTTTCAAAATAAAAACCCAAATAGTTCAAGATTCGACCGTAAGTTTTCAAAGATAATTACATATTCGGAATCACCAATCCGCAAGCTTCAAGAAACATCTATTATCCTTGGAGAACAAGGTACGCGGGGTTTTCCTAAATTCTCATGGGCATAGAAAAATCATGTTTTAGAATGGGGTTTTAAATTATGTATATATATTTATGTATAAGATGTTTTAACATCATTGTTTTGGTCTTTTGACCATCTCCAAAGCGATTTGACAGTTTTTATACATATATGAATTGAGAGCATGATTTTCATGAAACCCCTCTCTTAATGTAAATTTTTCCATGTTTCACGTAATATAAATTGTTTTGAAAGACATCTTGAAGAAAAGAAATTATGATATGAAGTTCTTTGACTTTTGCTATGTTTGGAATACGATTCTTGAACACGAAAGAGAGGGTTGTGAATGTTGAATATGCATGTAATGAAAGAATGCATGGTTTTGCCAAAATACACATGACCACCATATGTTTGATGAAAGTTTTGCATGGATTTGACTTGTGTTTCGGAACATGACATCTTTAATGCAAATTACATGTTTGGGTGGTCTAAACTATGTTTTGAATGAAAGCTCTTGCTTAATACATTATGGCTCAGAAATAGGACTTGCAAGTCTTGGTATGACGATACCAACTCAGACAAATGCCATAACAGACACAGACTAGTTCAGAAATCAGATTTTTATCAGACTTTCATGATTTAGAAATTTCAGAATGATACATGTTCAGAAAAGGCTAAAATAGAGCATAAAGAGAGCTTAGGTGGTTCCCTGAAGAAGGCGGGAGTTCAGACAACTCATTGCCTAAAACCGTGGTTTGCCGACCCGGGTATATTATTATGCGCTGACTTAAATATCCTGTGGCGTATCAGACTCAGACACTCCAACCCTTGCGGCATATTTGGGTTGGGGGCTTCCCCGCCGAGTCAATGGCGGATTCCATACAGCCCGTAGAATATTCAGACTTGTAGGGGAATACCACCTAACTCAGAAGTAAAACACAGATCATGATTTGAAATGAACAGACTGGTTGCATGTTTGCAGAAAGTGCCCATGTATTTTTCAGAAACAGTTTTATACATGATGTCTTGATGAAAAATTGCTTTCCCTTAATATATATATATATATGTATGTTCCATTATACTACTTTTGGATTGCTTCGCGTGCCAGTACTTTTGTGCTGACCCCCCCTCCTTCCAGGTTCTGAGGCACAGTCTAGGGGTCCAGCTACTCAGTAGACATTCTCGGATTTGCAGACTTGATCTCACAGTGGTGAGCCTTCTATTATTCGGAAGGACTAATTATGTCAGACATTATCTTATTTATTATTTTTTGGTTTACTGGGGGCCTTGTCCCAGTTTCTTTTCAGACAGATGTTTATGTTCTTAGTAGAGATTTCGCAGACTGATGTCAGATAGTATTATTCAGAAATATTGCAGAACTTGACCATGTTTTCCGTACTCAGTTTCAATTCCACATTTTATTATGATTATGAATGTTGTGCATGATAACCAGATAGAGAATGGGTGTTCCGGGCCTTCATGGTTCGGGATGCTCGTCACGGCTAGAGCCTAGGCTCGGGTCGTGACATTACCAGTCCCCCTCAAGCTGATGGATGAAAGTAGATTCTTCATCCCCAACTTCACTACTAAATAATCATATTGAGGTCGACATAGTGCTTTTGTCAGCAGGTCTGCTACTTGTGTTTTTTGTGCCAATATGTTGAGTGCAAATCAGTTCTGCTTGTATCTTTTCTCTAACAAAATGACAGTCAATGTCTAGATGTTTAGTTCTTTCATGAAAGATAGGATATGCTGCTATCTGTATAACAGTTTTACTATCATAGAACAAATTTGTTGGAAATCTAATCTCAGCTCCCAACAGCTTAAGTAATCCAGTTAACCAGACAATCTTTGCTACAATTGATGCCATACTTATGAATTCTGCTTCAACATGATTTCTGGAGACTGTCTGTTGTTTCTTTAGTTTCCAAGATATCAAGGCACCTCCAAATTTAATTACATATCCTGTAACTGACTTTTTAGACTCTACACATGAGCCCCAATCTGAGTCACAGTAAGCTACCAGTTTCAAATCACTTTTAGCAGGCATAAATAGTCCCAAGCCTGCAGTTCCTTTAATGTGTCTAGCCACTCTCATAGCTACCTCCATATGTGATGTTCTAGGAGCATGCATATGTTGACTGAGGCGTTGGACCACAAATGCAAGATCAAGCCTTGTCATGGTTAAGTAAAGTAACTCGCCTTCTACTTTTTTGATAAGCTTCTATACTAGCAAGTGGAGTATCATGTTTTGCACCTTCGGGATTAGCAACTTTATCAAACTCTAGTGAAGTGAATTTTTGATTAAATTCCATATGAGTTCCTGCTGGCTTTCCTCTTGTCAATCCTAGTTTAGAAACTAGTTCAAGAGCATATTTTATTTGTCACAAGTGAATCCCTTTTTTTAGATCTGGAAAATTCAATGCCTAAAAAGTATATGAGTTCACCCAAATCCTTCATCTTGAATCTAGTTTGAAGATCAAATCTAACATGTTCAATGAGACTCAAATTGCTACTAGTTATCAACAAGTCATCAACATATATTAACACTATGAGAATATCTCCATCCTTGTATTTAGTAAACAATGAATAATAAAAATGAGACTGTATAAATACTGGCCTCAGCAAAGGAAGAGGGTTCAGTGACAGCAGAAAAAATAGATAACGATGCTCTATAAGTGGGAGAAAGATGATCATAAGTAACATAATTGGACATAGGATAAAAACAAGAGGACTTTGTGGAAGAATTAACATAATATGTCATCCAGATAGGTGGTTTGACAGACCTGGTAGACCTACTGACCTCAGGAATAGGAGGTTGAGGAGAAGAAATAGGATCAGGTATAGTAAAAGTACAGGGAATATAAGAGATACGAGTGGAGTCATCTAGAAACTCAACTGTAGGAAACAAAGGTGATGAGGAAGAAGACATTGATTTGAAGGGAAAAATGGACTCCTGAAACACAATGTCTATGATGGCAAAGAATTCTTTAGAGGTTATATCAAGTAAAACATAACCTTTTTGGGTAGATGAGTAGCCTATGAGTATTGATGGAATGACTATGGAGTTGAATTTGTCAACCTTGTGAACCCTTATTACATAGCACAAACTACCAAACACCTTTAGATGATGCAAAGATAGAGGTAACAACCTCTCAAAAGGATATTGACCATGTAGAACACTACTGGGTAGTCTATTCAACAAGTAAATAGTTGTGGTCACATAATAACCCAGTATCTCAAACGAACATAAGCTTGAAACCTGAGAGCCCTGGCCATATTTAAAACTGACATGTATCTCCTCTCAACTACACCATCTTGTTGAGGGCTGTAGACACACGAAATCTGATGTATAATACCATGATGTTTGAGTAAGATACAAACTTGATCATTAAATAACTCTGTGCCATTGTCAGTTTTAAGAAATTTAATCATACAACCAAACTGGTTATTCATCTAAGCTAAGAAATTTCTCAGAATAATTATTGTATCTGCTTTAGTATTTATCAAAAAAGTCAAATATACTTGGAGTAATCATCTACTAGGGAAAGGAAAAACCTTTTTCCATCACGTATGGGCACTCTATAGGGGTCTCAATATCAGCATTGAGTAGATCAAAAGAATTAGCAGAAACAAATACACTAGTAAGGAAAGCTTGTCTGGATTGCTTTGCAAGAGGAAAAATAGTGCAATATGCTCTTTCATAAGTACATTCTGTAGAGCTTGAATATGTGCTGTTGACACTTAATTTTTTTCCTCCCCGACTGAATTTATTATATATTTTTTTTATTTTAAATAAAATTACAACATTTATTTTATCAGAATAAAAACTCTCCAAAGTATTTCTCTAGGTAATTTTGCCATTTTAAGTAGCAATTATATATTTTCGTATTCAATTATGCGAAATCATGTAATTTCATTACTTAAATATTTATTTTATAAAATGTCAAATTTTAATCAAGGCTTATCTTGAAAATTAATCCAAACGGTTAAAATCTTGATTCAAATATAATTTATTCTCAAAATTAATTTATTTGGAGAAATATTTGTTTGATTATATTAGATCGAGAAGCTTGGGACTAAATTGATTGATAATTTGTTTCAAACTTTGATTTAATTTAGTCAATTTATATGATTTGGCCATAATTGAAATCTATTCGATCGCAATTGCAAAGCAAATTGGCCAATAGATTTATCAATTTGGTTAAATTATAAATAAAATTGACTAAAGCTTCAACCCATTTAGGCTATCTCTTAAATCACCTAAATCTACCAAATTCCAACAATTTAACCCAACAAACCTCCCTTGCCACGGCTGACCCGCCCAGGCCCAACACTTTAACAACCCGCTTCAATTACCCACACCAACCCAAATGTTCTCCATCGACCCAGCCTATTCCCAAATCCCCTTCTCTCTATTAATCAGCAACAAGCGACCAACTTCAGCAACATACAACAGCAACGATGTCGAGCAACACCAGAAAAAATCGACGAATAATATTTCCAAAAATCTGATAACAACTAAACCTGATCCTTACCATCAACCCCCCCAAAGTTGTCGTCTCATCCCATTGTGACGTAAAGGGGTGTGCATGGAAAATCTAGAAGCCGCAAGAACCTTCTAGAAAGGTGCTAGGTGGCAGCCAGGTCGATGCTCTAAGAATATTCCACAAAAAATCACCCCAAAACATTAGAATCGCACCATGGAGGTAGATATGTGCTCTATTTTGATTGGTTGGAAAATTTTTATTTTCCCCCAGTATTCTCAATTTCAAATTTTCTTCAAGAAATCCAAAATTGAGTACAATAATGACATTACCATTCTGTCCATATCCAAAAATTCAAATTTTCCTTTAAACAATTCCCAAAATAACCTCGATTTCCCTTTTGTCCCACATTGTCTGAGCTCAAAAAATTGACCCCATTTCATTTTCTATAAATAGCTCACTTTTGAGCAAAATTAGCAAGTCTCAAGAGAGTGAAAAGCTTTTCTGAGCAAACAAGTAGAAAATTTTTCTTTTAGTAAAATTTTTAGAAAAAACCATCGGCTAATCGAGATTCTCGAAGTTTCGAAGCTTTTTGGTGGTGGTCGAGACTCCGTTGAAGGCTCGAATCCTATTTTTTATCTCCAAAATAGGTAGTATTTTATTCTATTTAGTGTCAATTATATTTCTTCTTCTTCCGTAGTCATAGTAACGTTTTATTCATCGTAGTGTGCTGGGATTGTTTGCTGTAGAAAGCCTTGAAAATCATAGAATTTTAGTTATAGTATTGTTATTTTTCTCTGTTGTTTTTTGTTGAAATTGCAGGATGTTAACTGTTTCTTTTTTTTTTTGGAAAAATTTGGAGTTGTAAACTTGCTGTCTTTTGTTATTGTGTTGATAATTGGTTGAAATTTATGGTGAAATTGTTTGCAAATTTAGTCATTTTTTCTTCCTCTATGAATTTATAATACCCCGCAAAATTCTAAGCTTAACTCAGTCTTTAAAGCTTGCTAAGGGATCCCAGACTTAAAAAATTCTAGCTAAGTATTCAGACTTAGTATTATTTTGGCCTTCGTAAGTTGGCAATTATATTTTACGACTCTTATGACCTTAAAGTATCGATCTTTAGATTGATTCATGATCAGGAATGTCAGTAGGTATTTTCGGATAAGTTTTGGATTTTTCAGACCTTGTTTAGACAATGTTTGAGTGACCAAAACAGTGAGTCGACGTGATCTCGATGCATCGCGTTGTCCCTCGCGCCGATAAATAATTTTTCCCTCAGCTCAGTGCAAATTCTAGTGAACCGACATGAACTCGACATGGTGCGTTGGCCATCGCATTGATGCCAATGACGCGACACATCGGTCTGCGCGTTGACAGTTTGGTTTTCAGTCATTATGCATCCATAGGGGTATTTGGGTCTTTTTTCCCACCCCTATTTAACGCTAAAACACGAGATTCAGCCCCCATTAAGCAACATACACTCACTTTCTCTTAAATTTCTCAAGAACAAGAACCCTAGATTATTTAATTTCAAAGCCAAGGCTCAAGATTTTGCCATTTGTTCTTCAAGAATTAAACAACCAAGGTATGCCAAGTGTTCATCCAAGGGTTCCTTCCACCCTTGGAGTCCAAGAAACTCTTTTAAACTTCAAGTAGCTTGATTTCAAGCTTTCCATGATTTGGATTCAAGTGTATTCATGATTATAATGTTGATTGAATTTTTATTCCATGATTAAGTGCAAGATTTATGTAAAAAAACAACTATTATGTATGTAGTATCATGTGAATTCATGTTAAAGCCTTGAAATTGTGATGCTCAGGTATTGATTAGTACTATGTGCATATACAATGCCTTCCAAGTGTTTGATGAGTTGTTCATGAGAATTAACTAATGAAATTATATCATGTTAGCATGTATTCAAGTTCATGTCATGCAAGTGTTTGCTAGAATGTCCCAATGAATGAGTGATGATCAAGTAGTTATTTATCATGTTTCAAGATTATGCCATGTCTTATAATTTATGCTATCGAGTCCTGGGGGTATTTAATACCCGATAATTTAGCTGATTACCTAGAGCCATGGTTAGTCTCAGGATAGTATCAGTTATGTCACGATCAGTAGTACTCTCAACCTATTACAAAACTCAGGAAAAACTCAGTATCAATCCAGTCTAGTTTAGTATCCAGTTCAGACCTTAGTAAATTCAGTCAGTTAACAAAATTCAGTAGTATTCCATCAGTCAATGGAACTTAGTTCAGTTCAGTTGGACAGTATAATCAGTAACAGTTCAGTCAAGTCTAGTATGAACAAGGAAATCAGTTCAGTGTCTATTCAGTTGGGAGTAGGATTCAGCACCGAGTTAACCCAGGGATGGGGACATTTCTGCCAGCAGAGGGTTTGGCCCTTAGTAGCAATCCTTGCATTACAGAACTACATAGCCAGCGTAGGTTGAGATATATTCCTGCCAGAATAGGGTTGATACATCTCATACGAGATTTTCCTGCCAGCGAGGGTTGACGAAAGAGCTTTCTGTCACAGAGGGTTAAATCATAGTTGTCTTTACACGTGGCATGGTACTGGCACCCTTCCAACTGGGGTTACAGTTTGGACCTCAATCTATTTAGAAAGGGCGATGCCGATCAGATGATTAACTCCCACAGTCTCAGTTTCAGTTCTAGTCTCAGAATAGAACTCAATTCAGTTCTACAGATTCAGGACTGTCAGATACAGTCACTCAGTTCAATAAGAAACTCAATATAGTTCTACAGGATCAAGACTGTCAGTTACAGTCACTCAGTTATCAGCTACACAGTATCAGTAAACTCGAATATCAGTAAATCAGTAATTCAGAACTCAGTATCCAGTGTTATCACGATCTCAAATTACAGTATACGTATTCATGTATGTACTCCCATTCAGTTATATTCATGTCATTCAGTCATTATTGTTCATGCATATGAACCCATGCATTTCAGCCTATCTCACCTAGCATACCAGTACATTCAAAGTACTGACGCATACTTTTCTCTTGCGCTATGATGTTTTATATCATAGGTTTAGATGAACGAGCTCTTGATCACCCTTAGCAGTTCAGATCTTCAGCTGTTAGAGTTAGTGGTGAGTCCTCATAGTTCGAGGACATGATTATTTTCTTCAGTGTTTCAGTTTATCAGTACAATTTTCAGTAGTTGGAGTTAGTTGGGGGCTTGTCCCATCAACTCCATGATTCAAATAGTAGAGACTTTTCAGACTGGAGTATTTTCAGACAAATGTTTCAGTTTTGGTATTGTTATATTGTATTCAATTTTATTTTATATTGAACCTTATGGCAAGTTTTCGCCTAATTTTTGCATATTTGCAGTATTGCTATTCAGTTATTGCAGCAGGTACTAGTCATGGATTAGCTTATGATCCTTTGGAATTATGAGCATCGTGTAGCGTTCGGGGTACAGACTTGGGGCATTACAGAATTTGTTGTCTCTGCTCTCTGATTTTGTTGAAATTGCCGTGTTGTCAATAGTTTGTAGAATTTTGTCCTGTATTGGCCAAAAAATTCTTTACTTTCTTCATTTAGTGGTAAATTTGCTATATTTTTGGGGTTATTGAGTTGAGAAAAGATGTGTGAATGCGTCGCTGAATCACTTGAAAATTGAGTTTGTTGCTACTGCTATTTTGGTCACGTAAAATTGTAAAGTTGTTAAGTGTTTGTGCTACCCTAAAGATATTTTCATTCTATGTCGAAACATTTTTATGGAGAGGTTTATTATTTTCTATTTGTTTCTTTGCGAGATGCGCGAAACGGTTTTTTTGGAATAATTGATTGAGTAATAAAACGTATTTTGCTAGCTTGAATAAAATGTGCCATGAGTTTCGATGTCTATATACTTGTGTTTGCCATATTAAAGTAGATTTCCATGTTTGACAGTGTTTTCTTCAAGACACGAGAGTTTTTTCTTTAAAAAATAAATATATAAATAAGCAAATAACGTGTGGTAGTTTTAAGTTATCTCTCTAGCTAACTGATCACATTTTTATATAAATTTTATTTTAACAATACTTTGCTAGTTAAATTAAATGTTGCTGCAAGGGTGTTTTTCATTTTGTGTCAACTTTCTATGAATCTTTTTCCTTTCACTATTGAATATCTACATTAAAGTAGTTATTAACGTGATTATCTCTTCTTTCTTTAATACAAATGACTTTATCTTTTTTTTTTCAAATCACCTCGAGACTTTTGTTTATTATTAAGTAGATAAAGCTTTGCTATTTGAAATATCTATCGATGGTAGTTACATAAATCATTTATGTCTTTCAAAAATTATCGTTTTATTGATTTAAATATCATGTTCTTTCCGACTTGTGTGATCGTTTTACTCCTACTTTAATAAATTAGCTTCTAAATTCGGGATGTTTTTCTCCCATGTTAATTTGTCCTATTCAAAATGTTGTTATAAAATTGCAGAGTAAGAGATGTTAGTCGATTAAAAAGATCCTCTTAGATGTGATTTCAAGGGGTAATTGGGGTCTATTCTTTGTTTTCCTTCACTTGTCATGCTAAGATTATTTGAATATATTATAATCTTTATCATGAATCCCTAAAATAATTTAATTTAACTTCATTTGCTCAAAATCATGAAAGTTGGCTATTTCATCTTATCTTTTCCATTAACTTGGATTTCTTTGATTGGTGTATCTGTTCTCTTCAATTTCATAAGTTATTGTTTCTTTTACATTTGGGCATGAGTATATCGCTTTCAATATGTTTAGCTTTTACATTGATGCATGATTATATTTTTTAGTAGCATGAAACTTTTAATATGGTTAGCCGCTAATTTATAATATATTAATTCCTTCATTTTTGTCTTTGCATGAACCCGCCTGGGAGTCTAAATGGACTCTTTTTCCTTGCATTTCGTAATGGGCCAATGAGGCCCATTTATTCTCAAGTCGGTTTCAAAAGAAAGTCCAAATTAGGTTATATGGCGCACAGGTGCATGAAGATGGAAGAAGAAAAAATGGGTTAAAACCCACTGATGAAAATGTTAAGAGACTTAACAAAGTCTCTATTTTTTATATTTATGCATTTTTATTTTGTTTACTATTATTTATTTGTTCATTTGGATCTCGAAGTCAAAGTTGTAAATTAATACATGCGAAGCAGGTTGTGGGCCAGAAGCTCAAATATTTAGTTTAGCACAGGAGAAGATGGGCCAAAAACCCAAATGAGCTTAGGACATGTTTATGAATTTGGGCCTAATGGACTAAGTCTTCAAGTTTCTCTTCCTTTTCCCCTTTTATGTGCTAGTTGTTATTAGGGAAAATTTCAAAAATAGCAACTATAGAGCCTTAATTATAACTTTTATAGCAACAGTTTCAAAATTACGAAAAATAGCAAGTTGTATTATGTATTTAAGTAAAGTGTTGCTATATAAATACATATACAAATAAAGGATCCATTCCTAATATAACTCTAATTAGTTAGAGTTTAAAATGGAAGAAACTGTTCCATAATTCAAGCAACATTTAATTACTCAGATTCCTTTACCTTATATGACTCTTTTTTTTTTAACCATAAACGTAAATTATCAAAAAATGGTAATTCAAATCAGCAACTCAAGTCAAATTTAAATTCAAAAAACGTTTTCCATAATCAGCAACTCAAATCAAATTCAAAAATATAGTGCATCCAATACTATTGATGGTCGCCTAAAATTTTGATGAAAATAGTAAAAATACAATGTTTCAATTACAGGTATCAATAATCAAATTTGATTGTGTTTGTGAATTTTATAAAATATAATTGCGAAAAATTCTGAAAAGTTTATAACTCATTCGTAACATTCATCTATTTCAAAACTTGAGATTGTATTTTGAATTTTATCAGTTCTGAGATGAAATATTGACAATGATTTTTTTTAAATTCAAAGTTGTCCTTGTCGTTCTGTATTTATAAAACTAAATTACAATTGTTATACATTAAATTTGAATTCAAGACAAGGATACGTAGTATTTGAATAAAAGATTTGTTTTTGTTGGAATTCATTTTCCAATTTGGTATATACGACTGATTTATTGTATGTAGTACGTATTTGATAATCGAAGTCATATTTATAGATTTGTAGTGTTTTGGACATTGAAAATGGGAAGCATACCTATTCTCATTAAACACTCTGGTAGATGGACATATGAACAACAATATAAAGATTACATCAGTGATGCTATATTGTTGAGCATAAACGCTTCGTATAATCAACTCTACACACTACTGGCTTCACACATTGATGTAGATGTGACCTGCAAAAGCATTCAAATTGAATATGAATTAATAGATATATACGTTTTCAGCTATATGTATTTATAATATACATATGCAGTCTATTTATGTGTTCACTGGAAGTTTCATATGTTTTCAGCTATATGTATTTATGCATATACAGTTTTTTTTTCTGAAAGTTACATATGGTTTCAGCTATATGTATATATATATTATACATATGCAGTATGTTTATGTGTTCACTGGCAGTTACATATGCTTTCAGCTGTTTGTATTTATAATATACATACGCAGTATTTTATGTGTATAAAACATGCACTCTTATATGTATTTTTTTTCATATGCAGACCATATATTTCCATTGGCATATAGTGTACAAGATTCTGAAAATGATGCATCTTTCAAAATTACACACTACTGGTATTTTTTCGTTAGTAAAAAATACATATGTTTATGCATAAAAATACGTCTGCATGTAATAACAAGAAATCATACGTATTTCCGAAAAAATATATTTACGTTAGACATAAATACAAATGCAAACTGGAATGAACATATGTATTAATCATAAATATGTATTGTTCAAAAACTCAATTGTAAATCTATAAAAATACATATGTCTGTATGTGTATTAGCTAGACAAAACATATGGATATCTTGTAAAAAATACATATGTATTATTGATGATATATACACATAATTAGAAAATACATATGCATTATTCATAAATATTCAGAAACTTACTTATTGATATATGCATTACAGACAAAAACATATACAGAAGAGTATGAATACATATGCATATCAGAAAAATTATATTTTCAGACTTGTAAAAAATACGTATGCGTTATTAAAAATACATATGTACATTGGAATGAACATGTGTATTATTCATAAATACATATGACTTATAAATCTATATGGCATTCTGCTTTAGTCCACAATAATTATGCATTTTTAAAAAATATATGTGCAATTCTGTAAAAATACATATGTATATATAATCATAATCGAAAAATACATATGCATTAGACATAAATACATATGTAAAACTGGATACAGAAGTTCATAAGGACATATTTCTAACATTTACATAAACTAACCATGAAAATATTGGATTTTAAAAAATTAAACATCAAAAATCTTAATGTAACAGTAATTCCCATAGCGGAGGTCGCGGGTTTGATCCACCCCTAATGTCTTCTCAATCGAGCTCGTCGCACGGGGTTTACTTAGTACGGTTTACATCTCCTGTGTGGTTTGCGAGCTATTGCACAGTGAGGGGTTTACCCAGTGCGCAAACAGTGCTCACCTGAAGGGTAGAGACTGTGGCAGAGGGTGTAGCGGCTGCGAGTTTTCCTGGAGTTTCCAAAAAAATATATATCATATTTGAACATTAAAGTAACATATGAAACTTAAGAAATATTCAACATATTGTTTATCCACCTAATGTTAACTGTTGTAAACTTCAACAAAATAAAAATACACATCAAAGATCATGCACTTCAATGTCTTCTGTTATCCCAATTTTTCAAGCAGTCCTCATTGGTGCTTCATCATCACTTTGTGCCTTCGCTTCTTCTTTCCTCGAACCATAATCCCACAAAAAGGAAGAATATCTTCTGCGAAGAAGATCTGGGTCAAAACCAACAGATGGAACACCTTCATCAAAAGTAAGGCACTCAACATATGTCACCGTATATAAGCCACAATTCCTGCAAATACATATATCAATAAATAAGAACCTGTTATAAAATTAAGATATTTACGAAAATACATCTTAAAGTTACATCACTGGTCCATATCTTAGTTATCAAACATCAAAGTACAAACATTGTCATCATCTCATGAATAACAAATACAACTGAGCAAAAAATAAAAATGTTAGCAATAACAAAAAAAAAATATCTAACCTGTAACAAATACATTTCAATCAAACCAACTACATATGTATTTTATTTATACATAACTGGTACAAAAATCATGCTTATTAAGAAGAAAGAAGTACATATCTATAAAATTTTACAAATAGCATCATACCTCCTTCACTTTCTTTTCTTCGGATTCGAAATCAGATGAAACAAGAATTGCAATTTTACTAGTTTCACCTTTTTCATCCGACTTCATCTTTTTCATCGATTTTTAAATTTTTGTGGGTTTTGGGGATGAAGATTTTCTCAAATCTTTTCGTTTTATTTTTTCCACAAAATTTTCCAGATTATTACGGTGCTTCAATCTCACTTCTTCACTGCTAACACCTCCCTTAGGCTGAATATTAGTAGAACACAAGTTAAAATCTTCATCTTGTGTTAACCCAAGACTAAACGATGGTAGTTCATCGGAAACTAAATTCATCGGTTGAATACTTTTAATGAAGCTACTACGATTTGCATGTTGTGCCATTATAGCGGAACTCCAAAAAATTTCAACCCACACACAAAAAAAAACCTAACAGACGAAATTGGTGAAGAAGAATGATTTTTTTTTTTAAAAAATTCGACAATAAAATACATAAAAGAATTTATATGGAAAATATAACTTGCATTAACTTTAAAATAAACTTACCTTCATTGAAAGATGCAATGTTTATCAATATCTTGAGAGATAAAAATGATTTTTGAATTTTTTTTTTAAAAATTGCAGATTGTTGGGAATTGGATTTGATAAAGTAACGTGAAAAAGGGATGGGTAAAAAGAGGAGTTCAATACACACGCTTTTCTCTAACAAAGGTAAAATATTGCTATATTTTTTTATTAGTTGTAATTTTGAGAAACTATTGCTATTAATTGTAATTAATGTCTTAGGGTTGGTAGTTTATGTAATTTTTTCTTGTTATTAATGTTCTTAGACCTACTAAATTCCCTACTAAGTCGTCAAAAGCTAATTTTGCATAAAACCTCAAAAAATATTTTCTTAATCAATTTCCTTTCAAAAGACAACTTCTTTTCTCAAAGTTAGTCAAAAAATCATTTCAATAGTCCGGATAACCGCAAATTAGTGGACACTCTTGGTGCCTTAACAACCTTCCAAAAGTGTTAATAGGAATCACTTTCCCAGAATTTTCAAACTTTAATGATTTTTCTCTTTTGGATTGTTTAAGTGATTTGTTAATGGTTTTCTTGATTTTTTCTGAATAAATTAAGTGGCGACTATAATAGTCATCTTTTCTTCGCAAAACAAAAATGATAACTCTGCTGGGGAATCTAACTAGGTTCTAACCAAATATTTGAATTATCTTCTTTTGACTAATTGTTATATTGTTTAAACTATTTATGTGTTTAAAATTTGTGAAAATTAAACTGTTGCATTTCATGGCATGCTTTTCGTTTGAAATATATAAATTGTTTGGGGTTTTGGTGGATGTCCCGGGTCCTTTTGTTCAATTCCAACTAAAGTGTTAAAGATACGATTGTTTATCTGCCACATGAAGTGTCCGATGACTGTTCGTATTTCCAAACCCAAGTCTTCTTCTTGAAAAATTGGTTCAAA
The DNA here is from genome assembly GCA_030864215.1 of Capsicum pubescens. Classification (NCBI taxonomy): domain Eukaryota; kingdom Viridiplantae; phylum Streptophyta; class Magnoliopsida; order Solanales; family Solanaceae; genus Capsicum; species Capsicum pubescens. The sequence continues at coordinate 52,877,590 of CM061541.1, read as the reverse complement.
CCCACTCTAGACACCTGTGATAAAGCAAAAAACCAAAATCCTCTTTTAGGCATGATCCTAAGATGACCCAATACTCGAACCCATTAGAAAACTTGTCCTGTATCTATTGACCATGAGTCAATTACGGATGAACCATGTTTATGTGTTGAAGAAATATATGTTTGTTTAATCCAATCCATTATCCTTTGGGGTAGGGGGAAGACTTATTCTTGTTTCCTTTCGTGTAGGAGTGGCTCAATCATACCTCTATGAAAGATCCCAGGTGGTTTCCGGACCTAATAACTTTGTGAAAGTATGGTCGACTCATATGAGTGGAGAAGATAAGAAGATTATTCGTACGCATATCGGGCATCTGCCTTCACTTATAGAGATGGACACTCGGCCTAAAATGATCCATGTGCTAACGACATTTTAGGATAATTATATGGTGTCTCACTTTGGGGATGTTGAATTGACCCCCACTATTGAAGAGGTGATGAATTGTTATGAGAGCACCGATATGTGTATGACAAGAAGAAGTGCACCTGATAAAAGCATTCTAGTCCCTATTATACGGAACCGTCAAGAGATCAAGGATGTCTTTTCAATCAATGATGATACTTGGTTGGGGGAATGTGATGGGGAAAAAAATATCTTTTCATAAGAAGTATCGCCGGTTTGGAAGTTATTATGCTTTTGAGAAGTTCGGACATAAATTTGAATCAGAGGAAAAATGGAAGGAGAAAAGGACATTCGCGTTTGCGGTAGTTTACTCGGAACTATGGTGTTCCCACAAGGAGAAAATGACACCATTAATCCAAGAGTCATTATGGTGACACACACACTCTTGTACGGAATGGATTACGGTTCCACACAGGTATTCCACACCTTAGATCCCATGACTGTAGCTGAAATATATCGGGCTTTAAGAAGATGTCAAACCGAGCATCATTTCTTTCAACGTCGTAACCTCATCTTACAATGGTGGATGATGACATACTTAGTGAAAAATCCTAGAATGGAGCAACGAGACCCTTGGACAAGGGTAGATCTTCTATCATCGCATGACATATGGTTATTCCTACACAGGTTTAAGAAAAAGGCATCTACGGGATTTTATTTAAGGTTTTGGAGGAATAAAGAGATGGCAATGTCCAGTGGTTCATTAGATTTCTTTGCCCAGGGAAGTACATTACTCGAGGGGGCGAATGGCCTATTTTAGTACTTTCAGGTTTTAGGGAGACTCATCCTTATAATCCTAGCAGAGTCCTTAGGTAATTCAAAATCAAGCAGGAGACACCGCAAACTGCGCCTATGCTTAGAGTCATCATTGAGTATGAAGAAGAAGAAACCCCGCTCAAGGACTACATGGTAGATGGGTAGAAGATAAGAAAGATAGAAAAGGTCTTTTTTCATATCGGGTATGAACCAGAAGTCAGTAAAACCTACAAGGAGTGGTTGAAGAAGAATCTTGTTGGAACATTGATCCCGGGGCCGATTGTACCCACCTACATTATTGATGTAGAGTCAGAACATCATATCTGAATCCACAGGCTTTAAGACAAATTCTAAAAAAGTGAGATTGTGCACCAATAGATGCATATGGAGGATGCCACAACTATATACCATTTGAGAGAAAAGTTAAAGCGAGCCAGGCAAGAGGTTGATGATGCTAGGCGGTGTCTGATTGATTTAGATGATTTCATGGTTTCTTAAATTAATAGAATAAGAAAGATGAACTATCAGAACAAAACACAGTTATGTGGGAGCCACCGATCATCAATAGATATCACATATGGTAAGAGGTGGATAAAGCTAAGAAGGCAAAGGTCAATGAAGGAGCTTCTAGAAGCTAGTTTTTCTATCCCTTGCGCGAGACCTTGTTCTTTCTTTCATGTTATTTTTATTTTTCCTAAAAAATTGCATCCCTCTTATGCTACTTTTATAGGCGTTTGTGCCTTTTTTATATATATATCTATGTAGATTTGAGGGATAATGAATTGATTTTAAGAGGCATATATTTCCTTTAAAATTTGCTAGGCTAACCCTTGGCTCAAAAAGGTCACCCCATGTAGGATATGCACTTAGTACAATGTTGTTGTGTGATATAATTGTTTTATGTGTTTATGTGTGTTTGTTTGAATCAAAGACAAATTTATCCACTATGCTCCCATGGATCAATTTACTTATGATGAAAACAACTCTATGTGGTTACTTCTTATCATATATCTTGCATTATTTATCATATATAGGTTCTAACACATCTTCCTTTGAGTTATTTTACTTTACATAAAATATAAAAATACTCTGCGTTCAAACAAGTTGGCTGAATATCCTTACTTCACACGGTCAAAAGTTCATAAAATCTCATCCCCTAACCATCATTCAAATATAACCGAAAGAGATGAAGATAATGCATCAACCATCAAGGACAATGTGATAGCAGAACAAAGCGAGATGATTGCTGAACTTGCGAGAAAATTGAAAATGCTTCAAGAGGAGATGAATCGTACTAGAGATTTGGCTAATCTGGCCATCACCGTCAACGCTCCTGTTTCAGGATGACACGGGCCTCCACTCTAAATTCCTCTCTTCAATACTCCTATTCTCGGAAATCATCCAAATAACATATCATTCACCTCTGCTTCCTAATTACCCACCGATCCCATAATCAATAATCCTCCAGTTCATGCTATCCAAAACACCAATTAAGAAAATAACCCAGATGCTTGCCATCTATAAAATCCTTACCCTAACCCTACAAAATCCTTCTCCAAATCCTTAAAATTTATTCATAAATTCACAAAACCCGCTTCCAAATCCATAAAATCCATCTTTAAATCTACAAAACCCATTTCCAAACCCAGAAAATCCATTTCCAAACCCACAAGATCCATTTCCAAATCCATAAAATCTATTTCCAACTCCACAAATACCCTATCATATTCCACTATCAGATTTCACCAAACTACTCTCAAATTCCACAAAGTATTCTCAATTTCCAAATGTCCCCCCTGCCTACCACCCAATCTTCTCTCATCTTCAAAATCAAGCTACCATTCCAAATCCTTCTCATGTCATCATATCTCCTTATATATACAACCATTCTCTTAATCCTGAGGTATACCATTACGAGGAGAAGGAAAAAAAATGGAGAACCGAGTATCAAAAGAAGTTGGTAACCATGAATAAAGAGATTATGAGGATTAAGAAATCTCATGGGATAGGGGATAATAATGCTTTGGGGTACAATGATCTGTGTGTGCTCCCTAGAGTAGATCTACCAGAGATCTACTAGAAGGGTATAAGGTCTCTAAATTTGAAGTATTCAACAACACCGAAAATCCCATGACTTATCTAAGAAGGTATTGTGATAAAATAATTGGGGTAGAAGAAATGAGGCATTACTAATGCGCTTATTTAGTTGAATATTAAGCGACGAATCTTTAGATTGATTCATGTCTTAGGAACTGAAAAGATGGTTTGACTGGAGGGCATTGGCTAAAAGCTTTCTATAGGTTTGCATTTAATATTGAAATAGTCCCTAATTGGTACTCACTAGACTAGATTAAATAAAAGAATGATGAGTATTTCTGAGACTATGCCTTCCGTTGGAGAAAAGAAGCTGCTAAGGTACAACCTCTTATGTCTGAGGAGAAAATAGTGTCGGTGTTCTCTCACCCTCAGGAGGGAGAATTTTATACCAGGATGGTATCCGCGGTTAGGGAAACTTTCACTGATTTGGTAAAAATCGAGGAATCACTAGAAAAAAGCATTCAAATAGGAAATATTGTCAAAACCCTAACATCATCTGGGACTTTTATATCCCCAATGAAGAAAAAAGAAGATGTGAATGCGGTCTCTACTGATTCTGTTGCTAAATTGAAGAAGAAATTCAAGCCTAGGAACGTTCTTTCCTCTCCATCATTACTAAGTTTTTAGCCTATATTCTACGCCTAACCCCAATACCAAGCCCTACTTCCAAATATCCAATCCCAATACCAAGCTCTACTTCCAAATATCCAATCCCAATACCAAGATCCACTTCTAAATATCCAATCCTAATACCAAGCTCCACTTCTAAATATCTAATCCTAATGCCAAGCTCTACTTGAAAATATCCAATCCCAATACCAATCTTAACAACCAAATATTTTACCCCAGTACCAAGTTTCACGGCCAAATTATCAGTCTCATGTTCAAGCTGCCCTTCCAAACAACCAAATAAATATCCAAACGCCTCCAAATTATCACCAAGTACTTTCTCCCAGTAATCAAAATGTCCAAACCTTGAAAATAAATCTCTCAAACTTTTCATGTTATTGGCTAAAAGTCGCACCCAACCCTTTGGAATATTGAAAGATGCCGGTCATCTACAACCTATCTAATCAAAACCTGCCAATCCCAATTCTTGATTTTATCATGCCGATCAAAATTTTACCTATCATTCGGGAGCAGCGCGACATAATACCGAGGATTACATTAACCTAAAGCATAAGATTCAAGACTTGATTGATCAGAAAGTCATCACACTTTCATCACCGACACCAAATGTCAACTGTAATTTATTTCCTAATCATGGGGGAGCCACAATTAACTTGATCAAAATAGAGGGCAAATGGGTGTCTAGCAGGACCATTACTAAGGTAGATTCAGAAAAGTCCAAAAGGACAGAAAGAGTGGAGAAGATAAAAAGAGCCCGTAGCTTCCTTAAATGTCAATGAAAGGTCCCCATTTATAGTGATGATAGCCACGACTAAGGTATAAGCTCCACCACCTAGAAAGGAATTTATTGTAGAGATTATTACTGCCCAGGGATGACATGGTCTAGGCGATGCTATATTTCTAAAGATTTAACCAATAGGCAAGATTCATAGAAAAGACCAATCATTAAAGAGGAGGTCGAGGAATTTTGGAGGCATAAGCAACCAAAAGAGTATTCAATTGTCCAGTATTTAGAAAAGACTCCAGGCCAGATTTCTATTTGGGCGTTGTTAATGAGTTCACAATACCTCCGGCAAGCTTTCTTGAAAGTCCTAAATGAAGCATACGTTCCTACAGGTACGAGTGTTGAACATCTTGCCAAGATGATAGGGAATATTACAGGAAGTCATCGCATATCATTTAGTGAGGAAGAGTTGCCTTTTATGAGAGTGATGCATAACAAAGCCTTACACGTTATTGTTAATTGTCGGGACTATGTGATTACTTGGGTATTGATAAATGACGGATTGGGTTTGAATATTTTTCCCCTTTCTACATTAGTTCAAATGGGCTATGACTTCGGAAAGGTTTCCCAAAGCCATGTTAATGTTTGAGCTTTTGATAGAGGGTAGAGAGATACTATAGGTGAAGTTGACTTGTACATCCAGATGAGACCTGCTGAATTCAAGGCTAAATTTCATGTTATGGATATCTATCCTAGTTACATCCTGCTTCTTGGGAGACCATGGATCCATGGTGCGAAGACAATTTTACCGATCCTTTATCAATTATTGAAGTTTATTTGGGAAGACCACGAGGTAGTCATTCCAAGAGAAAGAAACCATTTGAATCATCCCAATGGTTATATGCCCGTGATTGAAGATATTCCGAGGGGTAGTAGTTTTTATACGATGGAAATTGTAGGTGCCGCAGAGAAAGATCTGACGCCCCAAGTGCCAATTCCTTCTATCTACAAAATGATTGCGACTGTGATGTTAAAAAATTAGGGTTTGAGTAAGAATTTGGAAGGAATTATCGAGCCTATTATGGTCCCAAAAAAAGCATCTAAGTATGGGTTAGGATACCAACCAACAAAGAAATATGAGATTGAAGATAAGTCAAAGACGAGTCTATCCAAACCGTTGCCACTCCTGTACCATTCATTTCCTGTGCGTGAGGTGATGGTCTTGGGGATGGGATAGGAAATCTGTTCGAGGGATGTAATACTATACTAGAAGATTTTCCAAAGTCTAGTGGGCTGAGGAAGGTTGCACTAAGAGAGGCTTCGCAGAACTAGACCTCCACTCCACTCATAACTCGTCGTCCATCGTGGTAGATGAAAGGGTAATTATTAGTAGTTTTAAAAATCAGTGATGATCCGAAGGAGGTCCCGTGATCCACCATTTTATGTCTCAATTTTTTTTTCGTGTTTTACTATTTACAAAAAGGCATGGACCCGTATTTGCATGGGTCATGAGCCATAGTTTGTAATTATTTTCCAAATTTCAATGAAAAGGCCTCTCTTTATCTAAAAAGTTATTTTGAAATGTGATTATATTTATTTATCATGTTTGATTGTCTTGTTATAATCTAACTTGGTTTGTTTGCTTATTTTAGTAATAGTAATTCAAAACCTGTCAATGTCATGTCATGTCAAGGGTTAGATGAACAAAGGGAGGTGAATAATGATGAATGGAAAGAATATGATAAGGAACGATTATTGGAAGATATAGAAGAATTTGAAAATCTGGAGAATCCCAACATGGAGAAAACTAAAATAGTCAACCTGGGCGACCACGATGAAATAAAAGAGACAAGTGTTAGTGTTCACTTGGCGGAAACACAAAAAAGAGAACCCATTCGCTTGCTACGGGAGTATATTGGCGTATTTTCTTGGTCCTACGATGATATGCCGGGGTTAAGCACTAACATCGTGTCGCATAAGTTATCAATCAATTCCGAGTATGATCCATTAAGCTAAAATTGCAAAAATTCAAGTTGGACTTAAGTCTGAAAATCAAGAAAGAAGTGACGAAGCAAATTCAATCTAGGGTTATGGAGGTCACAAGATATCCAAAATGGCTAGCCAATAGTGTCCCAGTGCCAAAAAAGGATGACACAATTTGAATTTGTATTGACTACAGAGATTTGAATAGAGCCAGTCCTAAAGATAATTTTCCGCTACCCAACATCCATATCCTCATTGATAATTGTACGAAGTATGAAATGCAGTCTTTCGTGGATTGTTTCGCCGAGTATCATAAGATATTAATGGATGGGGAAGATGCAGAAAAGACGACTTTCATTGTGCCCTAGGGTGTTTATCATTACAGGGTAATGCCGTGAACTCGGAACCAAATAAGTCAAAATATGAATAAAAGTGACCAAAATAGCCTACATGTTTAATAAGTTACCAAAATAGGCTAAACATAATAATTTATTACGTTTTATATCCTTTTTAACGATTTGGTAGCGGAAGTGTACAGTAAAAAAGTTCTAGTAAAACATAATAATTTAACACAATGTTTTTTTAAAAATAAACTCAGAGTATTATCACATCACTCCTTTATGTCAAATCACGTAAAACGTAATGAATTATTATGTTTTACAAAAAAATTTATGTAAAACGTAATAAATTATTACGTTTTACAAAACTTTTTGTTAAAGACAATAATTTATTATGTTTTACATGATTTGGCATCAAGGGGTGATGTGATAGCACAGTTTTTTTTTTTATAAATTAAAACTTTATAACTTTTATAAATTAAATTTTTTATCATATTATATTATATTTTTAGTCAGAGGGCCGCACCCCATGAAAGAGCAAGTTAAGTCAAAATTTAGGTAGAAAAAAATATATTTTCTAAAACATAATTTTTAACTATACATTTTTAATTATTCAATCTGTTGGTATGAGAGGTGACATAAAAAATTTTACATTCACCTGACAAAATTTAGAAAAAATGAAATTTTTTACTACGTATTAATAAAATAAATTTATAATTACGTATTTTTTATTTATCACAAAGTAACTTTTTAGTACGATTTGTGAAAGAAAAAGTCAAAAAGAGTGGGCTAGGTGGTGCTTGATTTTACAAAACGAGGCAATAATTTTTTTTTAAAAATAAATTGGTAAAACCTTAATAAAAAGTTATAATTTATAAAAGTTTAAAAAGTTATAAAGTTTTTATTTATAATTTTTTTTTAAAAATTAGTGTACTATCACATCACCCCTTTATGTCAAATCACGTAAAAAATAAATTATTACCTTTTACATGATTTGACATAAAGGGGTGATGTGATAATACGCTGATTTTTTTTAAATTTTGGTGTAAAAGGTAATAATTTATTACATTTTACAAAACTTTTTGCCCATGGAATAATGATTATTCCTATTGTGATTTGCTTGTTGTGATTTGATCATGTTCATGTTGATAGTTGTTATTTATATTTCAAGATGGTGTCTTGATGACTTTCCATGAAGTATGTGAGTTTGTTTATTGAAAATCTATGAGTTTGGGTAGTTTTCGATTCTTAAATTGATGATTTCACCTATGCTATAAAGTGTGCATGTAAGGTGTTTGATAAAATGCCTAGAATGATAGAATCATGTTCCTTATGACTCAATAGTAGCTACATGACAAGTCCATGCTAACCCTTATGATGCAACACAATTTCCATGATCTTGTTGTGTATTGACTATTGTGTTATGCAACGTTCATGATATTAAAATCATGCAAGTATGTTCATGTTATATGCATTCCCTTCCATGATCATGACTATGATAACCATGTGAAACATGAAATCCCTTATTTATGGCATTATGAATTATGAACTCTATTCCTATGATCAAGAAGTTTTATGGATTGTTAATGTTGGTCATGTATTCAAGAATGTAATGCCTTGCCAGTTTTCTTCTATAGAGTCCTGGGGGTACTTGTACCTAAAAAATATAGCTGTGTGCCTAGATCCATGTCATGTTTTCACGATACTCTCAGTTAAGCCATGTTCCATAGAAGTCAGGTAGTCATGTGACTCAGGAAATTTCAGAAATCTCATGAACTCAGTACTCAGTAAGATCAGTAATCTCATGAACTCAGTCAGTTATCAGATATCAATAGTATTCTGTCAGTCGACGGAATTCAGTAAGCTCAGTCCATGTACAGTCAGTCAATCATGTTCAGTCTCTTCAGATGGGAGTAGAAATTAACACCGAGTGAACCCAAGAATGGGAACACACACTGCCAGATGAGGGTGTGATTCTTAACAGTCATTTTTGTGTTCCAGAACTATGTAGCCAGCATAGGTTGAGACATCAACACTGTCAGATGAGGTGGATAACAATTGTCAGATGAGGGCCCCACCGTTCTCTTTTAGGGACACTATCAGATGAGGGTACCCACAGTTGTCCTTACCAGTGGCGTGGTATTGACACCCTTCCAATCAGGGCGCAGATTGGACCCCAGCTCAGCTGTTATAGCGCATTTGGGGCATGTCAGTTAAATAACTATTCCCACAGTTTCAGTATCAGTCTCAGTAAAAGAACTCAGATAGTTCTTCAGATTTCTGGACTGTCAGATACAGTCAACTTAGTCACAGTACGAAACTTAAATAGTTCCATAAAATTTAGGACTGTCAGACACAGTCACTCATGTTATCAGTTATATCAGTTATCAGAACTCCAGTATCAGTGATGCTAGATATTAGTAAATTCATGTCATCAGTATATAGATTCAGTTATCATGTTCTCACAACCTCAGTTACTATGTATTCATATGTACACTCTTACGTTCATATTTGTTAGTCAGTTTTTATCATTCATACATGTAAACCCCATGTATTCAGCCTACCTCACACGTATACTCAGTACATTCTTTTGTACTGACGCATTTGTGCTATGGCGTTTTCTTTTTTATGTTACACCATAGGTTCAGAGACACGACTCCCAGATCAGCAGAAACCATAGCATTCCAGGGTTCAGAGTTTTAGCAGTGAGTCCTCATTCTCCGAGGACGTGATTTTATTTTATCATTTCAGTTCAGTTATCAGTTGATGGAGTTAGTTGGGGACATGTCCCATCAACTCCTTAGCCAGACAGTTAGAGGCTTTCAGACGACTACAGTATTTTCATGTTTTTCAGACTTCAGTATTTCAGTTTTGTTTTGGTATCAAGATACCACTCTATGTCAGACATTATTGTTATTATTCAGTTATGTTCAGTATTTAACCTTAAGGCCTCTCAGTGCATGTTTCTGCATTTCCATGTTATATTATACAGTGTACAGGTACAGATATCAGTCATGGGTTAGCTTGTGGTCTTTTGGGGTCATGAGTACCGTGTAGCATTCCGGTTCAAATAATCAGGGCATTACAAACTTGGTATCAGAGCCTAAGGTTCAATAGAGTCCTAGGAAGTCTGAAAGCCGCATCTAGTAGAGTCTTGTACATGGATGTGTTGTGTGCCACATTTATGTGCAGGAGGCTATGAGATGTTTTAAGAAATAGTTTCCCTTCTTTCAGTATTCACGTCGTGCCTGTGAGCATAATCACAAGTCAATCTCTCAGTCTAATCCGTTTCTCCTCTTAATTTCAGAGCATGCCTCCAAAGAGAAGAAACCAGTCAGCTCCTCAGCCTGAAGATCCTTTGGGCGATCATATTTTTCATGTGGAGTTCAGGACCGCATTTACCACTCTTGCTTAATCAGTAGCTGCCCATAATGAGCGGCCAACAGTTATTCTGGCCAACCCAGTGGCCAACTCATCCGCAGCTAGGATTCGGGGCTTCACCCGAATGAATCCTCTAACGTTCCTCAGGTCTAATGTAGATGAAGAACCTCAGGAATTCATTGATCAGGTCCAGAAGGTGACAGATATTATGGGGGTAACTACTGTTGAAAGTGCTGAGTTAGCCGTATACCAGTTGCAAGATGTGGCTCATTCTTGGTACAAGCAGTGGAAGTCCGAAAGGGTAGATGGTGCAGGTCCTATAGAGTGAGAGGAGTTTGTCACAAATTTTTTAGACAGATTCTTTCCCCAGGAGCTGAGGAAGGCGAAGTTTCTAGAGTTCATCAACCTCAGGCAGGGCAATATGATGGTGAAAGAGTATTCTCTCAGGTTTACTCAATTAGACAAATATGCTCCTCATGTGGTTGTAGACAACAGAGCTAAGATGAGCAAGTTTACTTCAGGGGTAAATGATAGCATGGTTAACGAGTGCAGATCCGCCATGCTAAATAGTGACATGACTTTAGCTCGACTCATGACTCATGCTCAGCAGATAGAAGAGCAAAAAATTAAGTAGAGAGAAAAACAAAATAAGAAAGCTAGGACAGGTAGCTTCAATTTTAGACAACCTAAATAAGAAGGAAGAAACAATTCCTAGTTTCATTCTAAGTCATCAGTTCCAGCTTTTTCTACAGCCAGTGCTCCAGTTCCTAAGTTCAGAGAAGTTAACAAAGATAGAGCGCTAGGCTCTAAGTCTCAGGGAAGTGCCAGCAATGCCCCAACTAATCCCCTATGTCATACTTGTGGTAAGAACCATAAGGGTGCTTGTAGATCTGGTAGTGATGTCTAGTTCGGTTGTGGAAAGCCAGGACACAGAGTTAGATATTGTCCTCATTCAGGTTATCAGGGTCAGCAGAACCGTTCTATAACTCATTCCGGTCGCCCGAACCAGCAGGGTGCTACTTCCAGTGCTACTAGTGGGCAATGCCCAAATCGTCTCTATGCTCTTCAGAACTGACAGGATCAGGAAAATTCTCCTGATGTTTTTACTGGTATGTTACAGATCTTTCATGTTCATATTTATGCTTTGCTAGATCCAGGTGCATCCTTGTCTTTCGTTACCCTTTTATAGCAGGAGGTTTCGAAGTCAATCTTGAAATTCTAGCAAATCCCTTTTCAGTATCTACCCCAGTGGGTAAAACCATTATAGCTCGATGGGTATACAGGAACTGCCCGATTATGATATTACAGAAAGTCATGTCAGTAGATTTAGTCCAGTTAGAGATGACTGATTTTGATGTCATTCTCGGCATAGATTGGCTTCATTCCTGCTATGCCACAGTCGAATGCAGAAACATAATAGTTCAGTTTTAGTTTTTGAATGAACCCATCCTAGAGTGGAAGGGTAATACTTCAGCGTTCAGAGGTCAGCTTGTTTCTTACCTTCGGGCAAGGAAAATGATATCTAAGGGATGTTTCTATCATTTTGTTTGAGTTAAGGACTCTAGTTCTGAATTTCCTAGTTTTGATTCAGTCTTAGTAGTGAATGAATATTCAGATGTCTTTCTCGAAGATCTTCCAGGTATTCCTCCCGAAAGGGAAATAGACTTCGGTATAGACCTTCTTCTAGGTACTCGACCTATCTCTATTCCTCCATATAGAATGGCACCAGCAGAACTCCAGAAACTGAAAAAATAGTTGAAGGATCTCTTACATAAGGGATTCATCAGACATAGCATTTCCCTGTGGGGTGCACCAGTCTTATTCGTGCGCAAGAAAGACGATTCTCTCAGAATATGCATAGATTACCGTCAACTTAATAAAGTCACGGTTAAGAACAAGTATCCTCTTCCCAAAATCGAGGACTTATTTGACCAACTTTAGGGTGCTAATTATTTTTCTAAGATAGACCTCAGATCCGGCTATCATAAGCTCAAAGTTAGAGAATGTGACATTTCGAAGACAACTTTCCGTACTCGATATGGTCACTTCAAATTTTTAGTCATGTCCTTTGGTCTTACCAATGCCCCAACCGCTTTCATGGACTTTATGAACCGTGTGTTTAAGTAGTACTTGGACATGTTCATGATAGTCTTTATAGATGACATTCTTGTTTACTCTCGCAATGAGAAATACCATTCAAACTATCTCAAAATTATTCTTCAGACTCTCAGAGATCATTAGTTGTTCACCAAATTCAGTAAGTGCGAATTTTGGCTAAGGTCAGTAGCATTCCTTGGTCATATCATTTCTAGTGATGGCATTAGAGTAGATCCTTAGAAGACCAAAGTGGTTAGAAACTGGCCTTGCCCTATCTCTCCATCAGATATCAGGAGTTTCATAGGCTTGGCTGTCTATTACAGACGGTTTGTTGAGGGATTTTATTCTATTGCATCCCCTATGTCCAGATTGACTCAGAAGAAGGTTAAGTTTCAGTGGTCGGATCATTGTAAGAAGAGTTTTCAGGAGTTGAAGACTTGACTAACCTCAGCTCCAGTTCTAGCTCTTCCAGATGGTTCAGATGGATTTGTAGTATATTTTGATGCATCTAGAGTAGGTTTGGGTTGTGTCCTCATGAAGCATGGTAAGGTCATAGCCTATGCCTCCAGATAGTTAAAGCCCCATGAGAAGAATTATCCTACTCATGATCTTGAGTTAGCAGCCGTAGTATTTGCCTTAAAGATTTGGAGGCATTATCTCTACGGAGTTCATGTAGATGTCTTCACAGATCATAAGAGTCTTCAATATGTCTTTTCTCAAAAAGATCTCAATTTTTGTCAGAGAAGGTGGTTAGAGCTCTTAAAAGATTATGACATGAGTGTCCTTTATTATCAGGGCAAGGCCAATATAGTGGTCGACTCTCTCAGTAGACTGTCCATGGGTAGTATTTCTCATGTTGAGGATAGTAAAAAGGAGTTAGTTCAGGAAGTTCATCAGCTTGCTAGACTAGGCATTCACTTAGTCGATTCTTCAGAGGGTGGTGTATGTGTTCAGAGTAGTTCAAAATTATCTCTAGTTTCGGAGGTGAAAGAAAAGCAAGACAGGGATCCTAGCCTTGTTAAGTTAAAAGAGTCAGTCAGAGATCAGAAAGTAGAGGTTTTCTCCCAAGGGGGAGATGGTGTCCTTCATTGTCAGGGTCATCTGTGTGTTCCAGGTGTAGATGACTTGAGGCAGCGAATTCTTACAGAAGTGCATGGTGCGCGATACTCTATTTATCCAGGGGCCACTAAGATGTACCACGACTTATGGGAGATCTATTAGTGGAGTGGGATGAAGAGAGATATTGCAGAGTTTGTGGCCAAGTGCTCTACATGTCAACAAGTTAAGATGTAGCATCAGAAGCCTAGTGGTTCTATGCAGGAGTTCACCATTCCTACTTGGAAGTGGGAAGAAGTGAACATGGATTTTGTGATGGGTTTGCCTCGAACTCGTCATCAACATGATTTAGCTTGGGTCATAGTAGACCGAATGACCAAGTCAGCTTATTTCCTTCCAGTTCAAACCTCTTATTCAACCGAGGATTATGACAAATGCTACATCAAGGAGTTGGTTAGATTACATAGTGTTCCATTATCTATCATCTTAGACAGAGGTACCCAGTTCACCTCTCACTTATGGAAAGCATTCCAAAAGGGTCTTGGTACCCAAGTTCATCTCAATACATTCTTTCATCCTCAGACAGATGGTCAAGCAGAAAGGACCATTCAGACTTTTGAAGATATGCTAAAGGTGTGTGCAGTTGGTTTCAAGGGTAGTTGGGATGACCACTTGCCTTTGATTGAGTTTGTATACAACAATAGCTATCATTCCAGTAATCAGATGGTTCCATTCAAAGCTCTCTATGGTAGGAGATGTAGATCTCCAATCGGTTGGTTCAAAGTTAGTTAGCCCTCAATCATAGGGCCTGACTTAGTGTTTGATGCCTTAGAGAAAGTCCAGTTGATCAGAGAAAGACTTCGGTCTTCTCAGAGCCAACAAAAGTCTTATGCAAATGTGCGTAGAAAAGATCTCGAGTTTGAGATTGGTGATCATGTATATCTAAAGATCTCTCCCATGAAGGGAGTGAAAAGATTTGGTAAGAAGGGAAAGCTCAATCCCCGATATGTCGGCCCCTTCAAGATTCTCAGTCTCTTCGTCAAGGTAGCTTATGAGATCGATTTGCCTTCAGATCTAGCCTCAGTTCATCCAGTCTTTCATGCCTCTTTGCTCAAGAAGTATATAGGTGACCCATTAGTCGTAGTCCCTATTCAGAGCATTGATGTTCAGAACAACCTCTCTTATGAAGAGATTCCAGTCGAAATCCTAGATTATTAGACTCGTAGACTGAGGAACAAAGAAGTCCCTCTAGTCAAAGTTCTTTGGCAAAATCAGTCCATTGAGGGAGCTACTTGGGAAGCATAAGAAAACATGAACACCAAGTACCCTCACCTCTTCTCCGCCAATCCAGATCAAGCTCAAGGTAACAATTCTCCTTAAGCTTATTCAACTTCGCGTTTAGTATTTAATACAACTTAGTATTCAGTTTCATGATCATGTTTCATCATAAATTTGGTATCAAGTACCATTGCATATTCGGTCATGCATTCATGTACCAGCTTAGTTATGAAATTATGCATCAGATATGCATTCTCATTGTGAGAAACTTTGTTCTTCAGAACACTCAGTTATGCATTCATGAATCAGTTACACGTGCATCAGATATGCATGTTCAGTATGTTATGTTCATCTTGTCAGTAATGAGATCATGTTCCAATTTTCCATGTTCAATTCATGTTCAGATTATTGTTCCCCCCTCAGCTAGTCTCATTCGAGGACAAATGTTCCCAAGGGGGAGATATTGTAATACCCTGAATTTTCTTCCTAGCTAATTTCATCCCAAGAATGCCTAGTATTAGCTTCTAAAGTGAATGATGATTATTCAATGAGGAATTTTCAAGATTTTTACTTTTTTTCTTGTGGTAAATTCAATAAGCTTTCCATCAATATAAAATTTGCCCAAATCCGACACCCGGACAAAGAGTTAGAGCCTTTTTAGTGAGACAGTGTATCACCTGAGCTTCCAGCGCGTCGTGGAGATAGCTCAAATGGAAATTATCAATTTTCAGTTGATGAATAAGATTTGTGATCAGTTTAATATTGTTCATCACAACTCGGCCACATATCGTCCACAGATGAATGGAGCCGTAGAAGCCGCCAATAAAAATATCAATAATATCTTGAGAAAAATGGTCGAAAATGACATATCATGGCATGAGATATTGCCCTACGCTCTACTAGTGTATCATACAACAGTTCTAACTTCAACTGGGGAAACTTCTTATCTACTCGTTTATGGGAAGAAGCTGTGATACCCGCCGAGGTTGAAATACCTTTCTTAAGGGTTTTTTAAGAAGTCGGATTAAGTAACGAAGAATGGGTTTACGATTGCTATGAACAACTCATGTTCATTGATGAGAAGAGAATGGTTACCATGTGTTATGGTCAGTTGTACCAACACAAGATGATTCGTACCTTCAACAAAAAATTAAGAACTTGAACATTTAAAGTTGGGCAATTGGTTCTCAAATACATATTTCCTTACCAAGAAGAGTACAAAGGCAAGATTGCTCTGAATTGTCAAGGACCATACATAGTTCACAAGGTACTATTTGTAGGAGCTCTAATTCTATCTGATATGGATAGTCAAGAGTGGACCAAATCAATCAATTCTTATACGGTAAAAAGATACTATGTTTGGAGATTGTTTTTAGTTTTTGTTTCTTTGGTTTATTTGTAATAACCTTTATGATAGTATTTATTTTATCTGGGTTTATTGATACCGAATTACTATATACTGAGTGACTATTTTTGACAGTCCCGATTCTATAGAACTGAACTGAGTTCTGTACTGAGCTGGGTGACTTATCTGACAGTCCTGATTTTAAAACTGAACAGAGGTTTTTTTTATACTGTGTCTGAAACTGAAACTATGAGAATGTTCATCTAACTGACATACCTCGAGTATGACTGAGTTGGGGTCCAACCTATGAACCTAGTTAAAAGGGTGTTAGCACCTTGCCAAGGATACTAACAACGACTATAAGTTAACTCTCTCTGACAGGAAGCTCTTTTGTCAACCCTCGCTGGCAGGAAAACTCGGATGAGATATATCAACCCTATACTGGAAGGAAGATATCTCAGCCCACACTAGCTACATAGTTCTGTAATGCAGGGATTGTTATAAGGGTCAAACCCTTTACTGACATGAATTCCCCCATCCCTGGATTCACTCGGTGCTGATTTCTGTTCCCAACTGAATAGACACTGAACTAATTTCTAGACTATACTAGGCTTGACTGAACTGTTACTGATCGTGCTATCTATCTGAACTAGACTGAGTTCACTGAGTTCTGATAACTGATTGAGTACTCTGAGTTCTATTAGTTGGATGAATGTACTGAGTTCTATTATTTTTTTGAGTACTACTGGGCATGATCTCACTTAGACTATTCTGAAACTACTGTAAATCTAGGTAATCAGCTAGATTGTCGGATATTAGATACCCCAGGGTTCGATAGCATAAATTGTAAAACATAGCACAATCTTAAAGACATGATAGCTAGACACATTGTCACCATTCAATCATTGAGGCATTTTAGCAAACACTTGCATGACATGAACTTGTATATATGATAACATGATATTATTTCATTACTCAAATCATATGAATAATTCATCAAACACTTGGGGAGCATAACTTATACAGATGATAATACTACAACATGTAAGCATCATGATTAAAATCCCAAACCCAAAAAATCAAGGGCTTTTAATATGAAACCATATAACAACACACACACATGCTATTTTATAATACCCTATATTTCTCTAGAATGATTTAAGTCCCAATATATGAGCATTCATATATAAAATTTTCAAAATACTCATTAATTTTCAGTTTAGACCCTGCCATTATGTAGGAAATTCAATTAGCTTTCCAACGATATAAAATTTTCCCAAATCCGATAACCGGGTAAGAAGTTATGGCGATTTTTAGTTTTAGTCGTTAAATACTGTCATTTTCACCCTTAGCGCGTCGTGGATCCAATCTAAATAAAAATTGTGAGTTTCCAGCGTGGTACCGCGATATTGGCACATCACTCCAAGGACCCAGTTCACGTTTGGCAATTTCCAGTGAGCCTCCGTGATTATGGTGCGTCGCGGAGGTGGCCAAAATGTCATTCCAGTGAAGGACATCAATCTTACCACATCTCACCATCGTCCAGTTTCCCAATTGTCCCTTTTACAGTGGCTTGGCGTGATAGTGGTACATCGCGCCAAGGCCAAAAATAGGGATCTTCAGTTTTCAGCTTGCGTTTTTAAATTCATTTAGGGGTATTTGGGTCTTTTTCCTAAGCCCTAAACTCATCCTAAACACAAAATTTAACCCCTAATTGACCTAAATACTCATCATTATTCAATTCCTCTCAAATTAAAGATCCCCTTTTCAAGAACAAGAAACCTTGGCTCTTAAATTCAAGGCCAAATCTTAAGAACTCACCATCAATCCTCTCAAATTTATTAACTCAGGTATGTTAGATGTTCATCCATGGGTTACTTTCACCCATGTAGTTATCCTATTTAAATTATAAAATTTTGATTTTTTCAAGTTATTTGATTTTAAATTGTGATTTCACCCATAAATCTCCATGAACTATGATTTTATACCATGTTTCTATGAAATTATTATTGTTATTCAATTCTCCATGTTTTAATGTTATCATTCCTTGAATTAAATCATGGTTTAGTATTATTCATGTTGAATTCATGCTTTTACTACAAGTTCCATGACATTCCTATGATTTGATCAAACCATTAACTCCAAGTATTTGATAAAATGCCTACAAGAGTGATTGATTTAATAAAAGTCTTCATGCTTTGTCCTCCAAGCTTTAGTGCCATCTTACTATTATTATTTTAAAGTCCTGGGGGTATTGAATGCCCAAAAATCATAGTTGTTTACTTAGTCTAGTCTCAGTACATAACAGAATAGTCTTCAGAATATATTATGAGCATTATCAGAACAGTCAGATATCAGTCAGTTAAACTCAGAACAGTCTAGTATTTTAGTGTCTTTAAATTGGGAGTAGTAATTAGTGTCGAGCGAGTGTAGGGATGGTGGTTTCCCCATAATATAGGCAGAGTCATTAGTAGTAGTCCCTATACACCAGAACTACGTAGCCAGCGTAGGATATGAGGAGTCACCCATTAGATTAGGCTTGACTATCTCGCAGGGGTCACCCGTCAGTTCAGGCTTGCCACCCTTAGTCCTTTGGACATTATATCAGTATAGTTGATCCACACAGGCAGCGTTAGTACCCATGTAATGGTATTAACACCCTTCCAACTGGGGTTATAGGTTGGACCCCGATTATCTCAGATTGGGGCATATCGGTAAGATGATATCTCCCACAGTCTCAGTTCAATAATTAGACCTATAATTCAATCTCAGTGTTGTTTAACCAAAGCATACATATATCAGTATTTCAGTATTTTAGTTTATAAACTTTTATTCAGTTCATTTTATATGCTTGGTCATGCATCCCCAGTATTTACAGATGATGTGTGAGCAGACGCTAGCACATTTGAAGCTTTTAATTGAGAATAATTGCAAGGTCTTAAGGAACTTTTGTGATTTTTAATTGTTTTATGTTTGATTTTGCAGTAGAAGCCAATATGCAAGAGAACCAACAGGGATGGAAACAAAAGAGTTCAAATCTGAAGCATATAGAAGAGAAATATGGCTGACGACATTCCTGATATGTCGTCAGACCTGTGATAAGTTATCAGATATACTATCAGCCTTAGACAGAGAATGGACCTCAGCTGAAAGTTGTGACGACAATTCTTGATAAGTCATCAAAGAGTTAATAAGTCGTCAGAGTCACCGTCAGCCTTCACAGAATATGTGAGCTGAGGTGGAGAAGTGATGACATTGTCTGATATGTTGTCACATTTCTGATAAATCGTCAGGATTCATCATCAGCCTTAAGCAGAAAGTGCTAAAACTGAAGAGGAAGCTGACGACATTTGTGATAAGTCGTCAGACTCCTGATAAGGTATCACGAATGTCGTCGCCTAATTCGAGGAATTATTAAACTCTGAGATTTTATTTCCTTATTTAGGCTGAACTATAAAAAGTATTGTTTAGGGTTCTCTATAGGAGTTTTGAACATAATTTTGGAACACACGTATTTTGTTATTTTTCTCTCTAGTTTCTTGGTTTGAAAAAACAATAAACTTTGAGGAGATTTTCATCAATATTTTAAGATTTCTATTGTGATCTAATCTGAGAATCACTAGTTATTATTCATCTTGTGGTAAGTTTATCTTTCAAATTATGAATACGTCTAGTTGTTTCGCTTATTACATTATGAGTGGCTAAATCTCTTTGACCCGAATTATGGGATCTATGGGTTAGGTCTTGGTAAGATGCTCTGTGTTTTTTATTCTAAAGGTAATAGGGCTCCTTGATAATTCCGAGATTGTAATTATTGTCTATTGGTTTCAAATGATAGATAGCACCTGTTTCGATTTGCTTAAGATAAGAAATCAAATATAGTAGGAGGTGAATTATTGACAGGGACTTGGAAATACTAAACTTCCATTTAATAAACGATGCTGTAACAAGGTTGATTAACCTGAGGTAAAGTCTGGTTAGTAAATATAAATTCCCTAAGTCTGAGAGGATTAGGTAATTAAATGCTTATGTAGGTCGAGAGACATTTTCGCATAACTTCGATAGAGATAATCTGTTGTCCTACCTACTGTGAGAATCTTGAATCACTATTAGCATCTGTCAAGTACTAAAACCCATAGTGAACATAATTCTATTTTTTCATAAAATCTTGATTTCAAACACTGAAACTAAAGTGACCAACAATTATTTGCTAATCTCCAAAACCCCCATTTCAGGAAACATCCAACTATCAGTTGATTAAATCGCAAATATCTTAAGTTCACACCATATTCCCTATGGGATTCGACCCCAACCTAGTCGGGTTATATAATTACAATGATTTCTTACATTCTCATTAGAGAGGTGTAGTTTGAGCGTTATCAAAAATGGCGCCGTTGCCGGGGAATACGATTATAAATTAAAGTTTGTGTGCGCTAATTGACTGTTAGTCAAGTTTCCTAGTTTTACATTTATTTTTTGTTTTGTTTTTTGTAGGACCTTTGTAGTGTATGCCAAGAACCAGAAGTTTCAGAAAACTATTATTACCATTTAACCCAGAACCGCAATGAATTAGAAGAATGGCAGACCAGTAGGAGGCTAACAGGTTAGTAGCCTTAGCTAGAGCTTAGGTGAATGTACAAAATGTCGGTCAACAAGTACGACATCCAAATCCTGAGGATGAAGATTTGGGAGATGACGAGTTGTTAAACCCTGGTAACCCAAGGCGTGCAGAGAAAGTAGCTGCACCAGTACAACGTAATGCTAACAAGAACCGTCCGTTCCGAGGAAGGCAAGATTACCAGCTGGTCCAGTATGACCTCAATGATGATGATGATGGAATGGATGGAGCAGGTGTAACGGGTGCAATTATTTCTTTACCGTTGGCACCTGGGGAAAAATTCAACATTACGAGTACTATGATTCAACTCCTTAATCTGAAGGGGTTGTTTGATGGCCTTCCTGGGGATGACCCCAACTTGCATCTGGTGAACTTTGTCACCATCTGTAAATCTTTTGATAACCCAGGAGTGGGTCAGAATGCTATCTAATTGAGATTGTTTTCGTTGTCTCTATCTGGGGAGGCAACAATGTGGCTTAATGAACTGACACCCAATTCTATAACCAACTGGCGGCAGTTGAAAGGATCTTTCTTAGAAAGGTTCTTTCTACCTTCCAGGAGGGTACAATTGAGGGATGAGATCAATAACTTTAGGAAGCTCCCAACTGAAGCCTTGCGTGAAACCTGGGAGAGATTCAAGAAGAAGCTGACACAGTGTCCGAACCATAATATGACAGACATTCACTTGATGGAGACTTTGTACAGGGCTCTTAAGTCTGTAATAAAACCAATTATAGATAATGCTGCTAGTGGTTCATTTGTTGATCTTATTTTCCTAGAGGCTTCAGAAATGCTAGAGAGAATGACCAAACAGAGTTGAGCATGGCATACCAGAGACTCTGTGGTAGCATGCCCCACTATTTCTGTGGGTATGACTGCAGAACAACGCAGAAGAGATGAGGAGCATGACCAAGAAATGGCTCACCTAAAAATACAGATGGACTTACTAACCAAGCACTTTCTATCAGGCAAGACTGAGAATGTGAAAGCTGTTGGATCTTAAGATAGAGTTGATACTGATGCAGAGAAAGAGAAAAACTATGTTAATAATCATGGGGGTTTCTGAGGTAGTAGCCAAGAAAATCAAGGTCGGAACTATTATGATAAGCCTGGTTATAAATATAGGGAGCAGGGAAACTGGAGAAGCAATAACGATAGGAGTGGGATATATGTCCCTCCTAGAAATTGTGAGGCTGCTACAACTAGTTCTGAAAAGATGTCCATGGAGGACATGATGGATAAGTTACTGAAGGGAGTGAAGGCTACCAACTCTGGTGTGACTACCACGAAGACCGATCTGTCATCTTTTAGTCAGTTCATAAATTTGCACTCCACCACAATCAAATAGTTGGAGCAGCAGATAAGCCAACTCTCCGCAGCATTTAACCAGAGGAAGAACGGAATGTTACCAAGTGATACAATCCAAAATCTGCAAAATAATGGCTCTTGTATGGCGATTACCATTAGGAGTGGTAAGATGTTGCTTGGCCTTTCTGTGGGCAAAATTTTGGTTGACGATATGACTGAGGTAGAGGATGAATCCAAAGAAGAATGTCCAGTAGAGTCTGAGAAGCTGGATAGTTCTGATGATGCTCTGGAAAAAGAGAAAGAGAAGGATAAAGAGGTAGTGTTGAAAACTCTCCCAAGACCACCACCTCCCTTTCATCAACGATTGAAGAAAAAACTGATGATGCAAAATTCAGCAAGTTCATGGCAATGCTCAAACAATTGACAGTGAATGTGCCATTGGTTGAGGCACTGGAGCAAATGCCAGGATATTCTAAGTTCATGAAGGACCTTATGACTAAGAAAAGAGCGGTGAGCTACGAACCGGAGGATAATATCCATCATTGTAGCGCTATTTCTACGAGGACATTGGTGCAGAAGAAGCCAGCACTAGGAGAATTCACTATTCTCTGTACGATTGGGTCTATGGAATTCGCTAAGGCATTATGCGATCTGGGAGCGAGCATTAATTTGATGCCGCTGGCTGTATATAGAAAGCTGGGTCTGGGAAATCCCACACCCACCAACATGCAACTCGTGATGACAGATAGGTCAGAAAAACGACTTGTTGGTATTTTGTATGATGTGTGGTGAAAGTATCTAGCTTTATATTCCTTGCATATTTCATCATTCTGGATTGCGAGGTGGCCTTCGAGGTGCCCATAATCTTGGGTCAACCTTTCCTCGCAATCGAAAGTATGTTGATTGATTTGAGAGAGAATGAGTTCTTGTTCAGGATGAATGATGAAGTGGTACGATTTGATGTGTGCCAATCAATGAAGCAGCATGAATAAATGAATGTGTTCTCAGTAGTTGATGTGTATTATGAGGACGAACAAGAGGTGTCAATGGAGGAGCAACTTGTTGTCGAGCCTTTAGCTGCAGTTTTGATGAATTTTGATCGTGAAGGCATTGAGGAGTACAAAGAGACTGTTTGTGCTTTGTCAGGAATGGGTTAATATACTTATGCTTCTAAAAGGCTAGACCTTGATCTTTCTAATCGACCGACACTACCGACTAAGCCATCCATTGAAGAGCCACCGGTGTTGGAATTGAAAGAACTACCTGGGCACTTAAGGTACATGTTTTTGGACAATGGAAACACTCTACCCATTATTATTGTGGATGATTTGGGTGAGGAACAGGTGGAAGAACTTAATTTAGTACTTCAGAGGTACAAGAGAGCAATAGAATAGATCATCACAGATATTATTAGCACCTCCTTGGTATCTGTACGCATAAAATACAACTTGACGAAAATTGTATTCCAACCATCGAGTTTTAACCCACCAATGCAAGAGGTGTTTAAGTAGGAAATTATTAAGTGGTTGGATGCAAGAGTGGTTTACCCTATTTCTGACAGCGAATGGGTGAGCCCAGTTCAATGTGTGCCCCAAAAAGGGGGCATGACTGTGGTTTCAAATGAAAGGAATGAGTTGATTCCACTCAAGCCTGTGACTGGGTGGAGATTTTGGATGGACTACCACAAACTAAATTCATGGACTTTGAAAGACCACTTCCCGATGCCTTTTATGGACCAAATGCTTGATCAATTGGCCGGAAGGAAATGGTATTGCTTCTTGGATGGTTATTCCAGATATAACCAGATCTGTATTGCTCCTAAAGAACAGGAGAAGATAACATTCACATGTCCATATAACACCTTTTCATTTAAGAGGATATCATTTGGGCTATGCAATGCACCCACTACTTTTCAACGGTGCATGATGTCTATCTTCTCAGATATGGTGGAGGACACCAAAGAGGTATTCATGGATGATTTCTCTATGGTGGGAGATTTATTTGATATGTGTTTAGCAAAGATGAGTATATCCTTGTAACGATGTGTTGAATTTAATTTGGTGCTTAATTGGAAGAAATGCCACTTTATGGTAAAGGAGGGCATCGTTCTTGGGCACAAAATTTTAGCAAAAGGGACAGAAGTTGATCGAGCCAAGGTTGAAGTTATTGAGAAACTACCACCTCCTATTTCAGTGAAGGAAATGCGTAGTTTTCTTGGACATGCTGGCTTTTACCGAAGGTTTATAAGAGATTTCTCGAAGGTTGCAAATCCACTTTGCAAACTTTTAGAGAAAGAAGTGAAGTTTTCCTTCGATGATGATTGTTTGAAGATATTTGAATTCCTTAAAAAGAAGCTGGTTGAGGCCCCTATCATTGTTGCACCGACCTGGTCAAAACCATTTGAGATCATGTGTGATGCAAGAGTTGTTGTCCTTAGAGCTGTATTGGGAAAAAAGAAAGACAAACTGTTTCATCCAATATACTATGCCAATAAAGTATTGAATGGAGCACAAAAGAACTACACTATCACTGAACAGGAACTCCTGGCTGTAGTGTATGCTTTTGAGAAATTCAGGGCTTACCTGCTTGGGACCAAAGTGGTGGTCCACACTGACCATGCATCCTTAAGGTATTTGATGACTAAGAAGGATGAAAAACCAAGGCTGATTAGATGGCTATTTCTGCTATAAGAATTTGACTTTGAAATCAAAGAAAGGAAAAGTTGTGAAAACTAAATTATTGTTCATCTGTCTAGAATGGAAGGTGAGCAGGTAATTAGTGATAACATGGAGATAAATAATGCATTTCCTGATGAGGAGATCTTGGCCACTACTGTGGAGAAATTGCCTTGGTATGCTAATTTTGCAAATTATGTTGTGAGTAAGGTCATTCCAGAAAATCTTTTTTTCCATCAAAGAAAGAAATTACTGCATGATGTGACACATTACTTCTGGGATGAGCCGTATCTTTTTCGGCGATGTATTGATAATATTATAAGGAGATGTGTGACAAAAGTGGATGTATTGTGCATATTGAAAGCATGTCATGCTTACCCAGTTGGAGGTTACTATGCAGGTGACCAAACGGCTAGGAAGGTGCTGCAGAGCGGCTGCTATTGGCCAACATTGTTCTAAGATGCTCATGAGTTTGTGATGAAATACGACCAATATCAGAGGCAGGGTTCAATCTCTAAAAGACATCAGATGCTTTTGACTAAGATGCTTGAAGTGGAATTGTTTGACGTTTGGGGCATCAATTTTATGGAACTTTTTGTAAGCTCGTATGGGATGAAGTATATTTTAGTTACTGTTGACTATGTCTCGGAATGGGTTAAAGTTGTTTCCTTGTCTGATAATGAAGGAAAAAGGGTTGTTGCTTTTCTCAAGAAGAACATCTTCTCTCGCTTTGGAGTACCATGTACAATTATAAGTGATAGAGGATCTAATTTTTGAAACAAAGTGTTTCAGGTGACTTTAGCAAAATATGGGGTGAAACAACATAGAGTAGCCACTCCATATCATCCACAAACTAGTGGGCAAGTGAGGTGTCAAATCAAGAGATTAAATCCATCTTAGCCAAAACGGTGAATGCTAGTCGGAAATACTGGTCTCGAAAGCTTGATGATGCCTTGTGGGCGTACCAAACTGCTTTCAAGACACCCATTGACATGTCACCATTTCTGTTGGTCTATATAAAGGCATGCCACTTACCAATTGAATTGGAGCACAAGGCCTTATGGGCACTCAAAAGGTTGAATTTGTGTTTGAAAGAGACAACAGAGCTGAGACTAGGACAACTGAATGAGATGGATGAATTCTATTTCAGGGCATATGAACAAGAAGACCTATACAAATAAAAGATGAAAAAGTATCATGATTGGAGGATAGAGAAACAAGACTTCTTAAAAGGTGACTTGGTGCTTCTGTTCAATTCCAGACTCAAATTGTTCCCAAGAAAGCTTAAATCCAAGTGGTCAGGCCTATTTAGAGTTAGTCAAGTCTACTCATCTGGAGTAGTAGAACGTGAAAATAAAGAAGGCAGCACCTTCAAGGTAAATGGGCAACGAGTCAAACTTTATATTGGTCCAAAAGACTCTATGAATAGTATTGTTACTATTTATCTTGATAAAGTCTGAAGTAATTGAGATGCCTGAGTCATGCTGCGACGTTAAATCAGGCGCTACATGGGAGGCAACCCATGATCCCCGTGCTTGATCTACTCCAGGTATACCCTAACCCTTAGTTCAGTTTTTCTATTTCTTTAAGTTGAGGGTGTAGGGTAAATTGTTGTTGTAAAATTTTGTAACTAACTAGGAGAAATACAAGTAACTAAGGCAGTTAACTTGTTTTTGTAATTTTTGAGCACCTTTCTAATGGTCTGAAGGTTTAAATATGTGATTTGCATCTAAGTGTTACCACTGTGCATCTTTGTATGGCATTAGTTCTAGTGACACAATAATCATTGCTAAACAGCTGCATGAACTGGATAAGTAGTCACTGGTGATATACTAGTGTGCCATGTACGTGTGAGATTTTATTTAGTTCCCTCTGTGTATTGGATTTAGAACTTTCCCGGTTAGTCTTACCTAGGTTGAAGGATAAGGGTTAGGAAAGGATCATAGGCTTTTTTGATATTAGCCCACTTTTAGCCTAAACGACCTTTCCTGTATGTAGAATATCCCTTGATCATTGCTTTGAGCCTACTTAGCCTATTTTTTCTTATGACACCTGTCACCTTCCCACTTATATCACAATGAACCTATTTTGGCCCTGGTCCTCCTTGGACACTGTGCACCTTGACTTAGGCAAATGACCTAAGTTGAGGGTGGCTATCATAGGGGTGTGTGATACAAAATGAGTATGAAGAACGGTAGAATAAAATAAAAAAATAAAATAAAAAGTGGGGTGTGGCGGAAAAGATCAATAAAAAGAAAAGTTGTGAAAAAGAATAAGTGATATTGGAAAAGACCGCATGCATCCTAAATAAGTGTGATAAAAAAAGAGAAGAATAGAAAAAGGTTAATGAGTGAAACCCCAAAAGCTAGTGTAGTTTCAAGGAGGCTTAGTCACTTGAAATATCATCAAGTATCATACCAACCCCTAACCTGCATTACAAGCCAAAGAGAAGACCTATAGTGGTCTTAGCTGACTTGTCTAAAGATCTTGGTAATGAAAATAAGGGCAAGCCTATAGTATTCAGCATACATTGATTGGAACTTCATTCTGAGAGTGAGTGTTTTTTGATTGACCCCATAGTTACATATATGATTACTGATATGAGAAAAGGAGGATTTCTTTGCTGTGAGGGCACACCAGATATGTTACTAATTGCTAACTTGTTCGAATAGTGTAATACCGGTCTATGCATGGTTGTTATAGCTGAATTAATGCCATATCTTGATTCCTGTGTGTTGCATTGTTGTTCTTCAATAACAGTCACAACTATCTTGAACTGACTGACCTTGGATATGGTGAATATGTTTTGAGATAATAGGGATGATTGACTGCCGAATGTACTTTGTATCCTCTTGGTTGTGTTTGAGTTGCTTGAGGATAAGCAATTGTTTTAAGTTGAGGGTATTGATGTGTGAGCAGATGCTAACATATTTGAGGCTTTTAACTGAGAATAATTGCAAGGTCTTAAGCAACTTTTGTCATTTTTGATTGTTTTATCTTTGATTTTACAGTAGAAGCCAAGATGCAAGAGAACCAATAGGGATGGAAGCAAAAGAGTTGAAATCTGAAGCAAATAGAAGAGAAGTGTGGCTGACGATATTCCTGATAAGTCTTCAGCCCTGTGATAAGTTATCAGATATACCATCAACCTTAGACAGAGAAAGGACCTCAGCTGAAAGTTGTGACGACAATTCCTGATAAGTCGTCAAAGAGTTGATAAGTCGTCAGAGTCGCCGTCAGTCCTAGGCAGAACATGTGAGCTGAGGTGGAGAAGTGACTACATTGTCTGATATGTCATCACATTTCTAATAAATTGTCAGGATTCATCATCAGTATTAAGCAGGAAGTGCTAAAACTAAAGAGAGAGCTGACGACATTTGTGATAAGTCGTCAATCTCCTGATAAGGTATCACGAATGTCGTCGCCTAATTTGAGGAATTATTAAACTCTGTGATTTTGTTTCCTTATTTAGGCTGAACTATTAAAAGTATTGTTTAGGGTTTTCTAGAGGAGTTCTGGACATAATTTTGGAACACACGTATTTTGTTATTTTTCTTTCTAGTTTCTTGGTTTGGAAAAACAATTAACTTTGATGAAATTTTCATCAATATTTTGGGATTTCTATTGTGATCTAATCTGAGAATCACTAGTTATTATTCATCTTGTGGTAAGTTCATCTTTCAAATTATGAATACGTCTAGTTGTTTTGCTTATTACAATATGAGTGGCTAAATCCCTTTGACCCAAATTATGGGATCTATGGGTTAAGTCTTGGTAAGATGCTATGTGTTTTTGATTCTAAAAGTAATAGGACTCTTTGATAATTCTGAGATTGTAATTATTGTCTATTGGTTGCAAACAATAGATAGCACCTATTTTGATTTGCTTGAGATAAGAAATCAAATATAGTAGGAAGTGAATTATTGACAGGGACTTGGAAACGCTAAATTCAGAAATGATAATAAGGATAGAGCACCAGGATCTAAGTCCCAAGGTAGTGTTAACAGTGCCCATACGAACCCTCTATGTCAGAAATATGACAGAAACCATCAGGGTAAGTGTAGAGCGAGTATTGGTGTGTGTTTTGGGTGTGTCAAGCTAGGCCATCGGAATTGAGAATGTCGGGTAGCTTCTCAGAAAGGTAGGGATTTACGCCAATAGGGCCAGTCCAATCAGTCGTCAGTTCCATTCGGTCGGCCAACTCAGCAGGGTGCCGCTTCCAGTGCTACCAGTGTTTAGCGTCTGAATATATTATATGCTCTTCAGTCCCGCCAAGATCAGGAAAATTCTCCTGATGTAGTTACTGGTACGTTACATGTCTTTCACTTAAATGTTTATGCTTTACTAGATCCTAGAGCTTCTCTTTTTTTGTAACTCCATATATAGCCGTTAATTTTGGAAACAGTCCTGAAACTCTAGCAGAGCCCTTTTTAGTGTCTACCTCAGTGCGTGTTTCCATTGTAGCCAGGCAGGTATACAGGAACTATCCGATCACAATATCTCAGAAAGTTACTTCAGTTGATCTTGTAGAGTCAGAGATGATAGATTTTGACGTCATTCTCGGCATGGATTGGCTCCACTCATGCTATGCCTCAGTTGATTATAGAAAAAAATAGTTCATTTTCAGTTCCCAAATGAACCAGACCTTGAGTGGAGGGGTAGTACCATAACTCTTAAAGGTCAGTTGATTCTATACCTTAGAGTGACAAAGATGATGTCGAAGAGGTATATTTACCATTTTGTTTGAGTCAAAGACTCAAATTCAAAAACTCCAACTCTTGAGTTAGTTTCAGTAGTGAGGGAATTTTTAAATGTGTTCCCTGAAGATCTTCCCAGAGTTCCTCCCAAAAGGGAAATCGACTACGAAATAGACCTTCTCCCAGACTCTCAACCCATATTTATTTTGCCATACACAATGGCTTCAGCAGAACTCAAGGATTTAAAAGAATAGTTAAAGGATCTCCTAGATAAGGGATTCATCTGACCCAACATCTCTCCATAGGGCTCACCTATTTTATTCGTGCGTAAGAAAGACGATTGTCTCAGAATGTGCATAGACTACCATCAGTTGAACAAAGTCACAGTCAAGAATAAATATCCACTTCCTAGAATCGATGACTTGTTTGACCAACTTCAGGGTGCCAGCTACTTTTCCAAGATAGACCTCAGATCAGGCTATCATCAACTTAGGGTCAGGGAATATGACATTCTAAAGATAGCTTTCCAAACCCGGTATGGTCATTTCGAGTTTCTAGT
This sequence comes from Capsicum pubescens, assembly GCA_030864215.1. Taxonomy (NCBI): domain Eukaryota; kingdom Viridiplantae; phylum Streptophyta; class Magnoliopsida; order Solanales; family Solanaceae; genus Capsicum; species Capsicum pubescens. The sequence goes on along the minus strand of CM061541.1, from coordinate 52,847,607 downwards.
CATGTCCTTTGGTCTCATGAATGCCCCAGCAACCTTTATGGACTTGATGAACCGAGTATTCAAGCAGTACTTGGACATGTTCATCATAGTCTTCATTGATGACATCCTTGTTTACTCCCATAATGAAAATGATCATGCATACCATCTCAGAATAGTGTTATAGACTCTTAGAGCTTACCAGTTGTTCGCTAAATTCAGAAAGTGTGAATTCTGGCTAAGATCAATAGCTTTCCTTGGCCATATTATTTCCAGTGATGGCATTAGAGTTGATCCTCAAAAGACTGAGGTGGTGAGAGACTGGCCTAGACCCATCTCTCTATCTGATATTAGGAGTTTCTTGGGTTTGGCTGGCTATTACCATCGGTTTGTTGAAGGATTTTCATCTATTGCATCCCCCATGTCCAGATTAACTCAGAATAAATCAAGTTTTAGTAGTCAGATTCCTGCCAAAAAAGTTTTCAGAAGTTGAAGACTCGACTCACCTCAGCCCCAGTTTTTACTTTGCCAGATGGTTCAGATGGGTTTGTTATGTACTGTGATGTATCCAGAGTAGGTTTGGGTTGATTCCTTATACAGAGAGGTAAGGTCATAGCCTATACCTCTAGGTAACTTAAACCCCATGAGAAGAATTATCCTACTCATAATCTCGAGTTAGAAGCTATAGTATTTGCCTTAATGATTTAGAGGCATTACTTTTATGGGGTGCATGTTAATGTGTTCACAGATCACAAAAGCTTGCAGTATGTGTTATCTCAGAAACACTTGAATTTGCATCAGAGGAGGTGGTTAGAGTTATTGAAAGATTATGACATGAGTGTTCTATATCATCCGGGCAAGGCCAACATAGTGGTAGATGCTCTCATTAGACTGTCTATAGGTAGTGTTGCTCATGTTGAGAATGATAAGAAAAAGTTTGTTCAGGAAGTTCATCAGCTTGCCCGACTAGGTGTCCGCCTAATCGATTCAACAAAAGATAGTATATGAGTGTAGAGTAGTTCAAAATCCTCTATAGCTTCCGAAGTGAAGGAAAAACAGGATAGAGATCCTAGTCTAGTTACGTTAAAAGAATCAATTAGAGATCAGAGGGTGGAGGTTTTCTCCCAAGGGGAGATGGTGTGCTACATTGTCAGGGTGTGCTATGTGTGCCTGGTATAGATGACTTAAGGCAACAAATTCTTATAGAAGCGCATGGTGCATGCTACTCTATTCATCTAGGGGCCACTAAGATGTACCATGATTTGCGAGTGATCTATTGGTGGAGTGGGATGAAGAGGGATATTGCAGAGTTTGTAGTTAAATATTCTATATGTCAGCAAGTTAAGATTGAGTACTAGAAGCCTAGTGGGTCCATGCAGGAGTTTAGTATTCCAACATAGAAATGGGAAGAAGTGAACATGGATTTTGTGATAGGTTTGCCTCGTACCCGTTATTAGCATGATTTTATTTGGGTTATCATAGACAAGCTGTCCAAATTAGCTCATTTCTTGCCAGTCCATACCTCTTACTCAGCTGCGGACTACGCCAAACTCTATCTCAAAGAGTTGGTTAGGTTGCACGGTGTTCCCTTGTTGATTATCTCAGATAGAGGTACCCAGTTTACCTCTCACTTTTGAAAGGCATTCCAAAAGGGTCTTGGGACCCAAGTCCACCTCAGTACAACTTTCCACCCTCAGACAGATGGTCAAGCAGGAATGACCATTCAGACTCTTGAAGATATGCTGAGAGCATGCGTAGTTGATTTTAAAGATAGTTGGGATGACCACTTGCCTTTGATCGAATTCGTATATAATAAAAACTATTATTCTAGTATCCAGGTTGCTTTGTTTGAGGCTCTTTATGGGAGGATATTTAGATCTCCGATTGGATGGCTTAAAGTAGGTGAGGACACGGTAGTAGGCCTGACTTGGTGTTTTTAATGCGTTAGAGAAAATTTAGTTAATCAGATAAAGACTTAGAGTAGCCCAGAGCCGACAGAAATCATATGCAGATGTGAGGAGAAAGGATCTCAAGTTTGAGATCAGTGATTTTTTGTACTTGAAAATATCTCCCATGAAGGGGTAAAGAGGTTCGGCAAGAAAGGGAAACTCAGTCCCCGATATGTTGGTCCTTATAGGATTATCAGTCTTTTTGGAAAGGTTGCTTATGAGCTTGATTTGCCTTCAGATCTAGCTTTAGTACACCCAGTGTTCTATGTATCATTGTTGAAGAAGTGTATTGGTGATCCAGCTGTAGTTGTTCCCTTAGAAAGTGTAGATGTTCAGAACAGTCTTTCCTATGAGGAAGTTCCATTCAAAATTCTTGATCATCAAGTTCGTAGACTAAGGAAAAAAGAGGTTCCACTAGTCAAATTTCTTTGGCGGAATCAGTCTATTGAGGGAGCCACTTGGGAAGCAGAGGTAGAAAAGCAGACCAAGTACCCTCATTTTCCTCCGCAAATTTAAATTCGGTTTAAGGTACTAATCTATCATGATGAGTTTCAGTTGCACCTCATGTTCATGTCAGTAGTGCATTTACAAATCAATTCAGTCATGCATTCCATGCATTAAATATGCATGTTCAGTGTGTAAGATCAGTCCATCAGTTTTCCTCAGCTTAACTAGTCTTATTTGAGGATGACTGATCCTAAGGGGGAGATATTGTACTACCCCGTATTTCCCTAGCATAAATTAAGTCCCAATACATGAGCATTGATATATAAATTTTTGAAATACCTATTAATTTTTAGTTTAGAGCCTGCCATTGCATAAGAAATTCAATTAGCTTTCCAACGATATAAAATTCACCCAAATCTGATAACCGGGTAAGAAGTTATGGTGATTTTAAGTTTCAGTCGTTAAACACCATCATTTTGACCCTTAGCGCATCGAGGAGCCACTATAAATAACAATTGTCAGTTTTCAGTGTGGTACCGCGATGTTGGCACATCGCGCCAAGGACTCAGTTAACATTTGGCAATTTCTAGTGAGCCTCCGCGATTATGGCGTGTCGCGGAGGTGGACAAAATGGAATTCTAGTGAATGACCACGATCTTACCATGTGAACCATCGTTCAGTTTTCCAATTTTCCCTTTTTCTAGTGCCTTGGCGCGATAGTGACGCATCGCGCCAAGGCCAAAAATTAGGATCTTCAGTTTTCAGCTTGCGTTTTTAAATTCGTTTAGGGGTATTTGGATTTTTTCCTAATCCCTAAACTCACCCTAAACACAAAATTTAACCCCTAATTGACCTAAATACTCATCATTATTCAATTTCTCTCAAATTAAAGATCCCCTTTTCAAGAACAAGAAACCCTAGCTCTCATATTCAAGGCCAAATCTCTGAAACTCACCATGAATCCTCTCAAATTCATTAACTCAGGTATGTTAGATGTTCATCCATGGGTTCCTTTCACCCATGGAGTCCAAGTATCCTATTTAAATTATAAAATTGTGATCATTTCAAGTTATTTGATTTTAAATTGTGATTTCTCCCATAAATCTCCATGAACTATGATTTTATACCATGTTTCAATGAAATTGTTGTTGTTATTCAATTCTCCATATTTTAATGTTATCATTCCTTGAATTAAATCATGATTTACTATTATTCATTTTGAATTCATGCTTTTACTACAAGTTCCATGACATTTTTATGATTAGATCAAACAATGAACTCCAAGTGTTGGGTAAAATGCCTACAAGTAGGGGTGGGTATGGTATGGTATATACCGAATTACCATACCGAACCAAAATTTTTGATACCGTGGTTTTTGATATTATGGTATTTGGTATGGTATATGGTATACATTTTAATTTTTTTTGATATATGGTATGGTATTCGGTATTTACAAATGACATACCGAAATACCGAATACCATACCGAAGTATATATAGTTACATAAGTAACTTTTTTTTTTATATATATATATATATATATATATACAAAAACTTAGTATTAGTAAAAAAATGTTTAGACATTGAAACTTTTGCTACTTTATCTTGATTGGAATGTCTTTTTGGTGTAATTGACTAATAAAAGAAATTGTTTGTACTTCTTTTTCAATATTTCTACATGTGTAATGTGTATTTATAATACAATTAAGACATAATTTTGAAAAGTCGATGTAATAATACTATAGTATACGAGTCTATTTGTCAAAGTTAAACAAACTATGGTTACCGATTACCATCCCGTAAACTACCAAAACCAAATGTCAAAATACCAAACCATACCGAATTTATATGGTATGGTAATGGTATAATGTTTTAAAAAACCGAATACCAAAATTACCGTATCGAAGTTTCAAATAACGTACCATACCATACCATGCCCACCCCTACCTACAAGAGTTATTGATTTAATAAAAGCCTTCATGCTTTATCCTCCAAGCTTTAGTGCCATCTTACTATTATTGTTTTCGAGTCTTGGGGGTATTGAATACCTGAAAACCATAGTTGCTTACTTAGTCTAGTCTCAGTACATTATAGAATAGTCTTCAGAACATATTATGAGCATTATCAGAACAGTCAGATATCAGTCAGTTAAACTCAGAATAGTCTAGTATTTCAGTGTCTTTCAGTTGGGAGTAAGATTTAGCACCGAGCGAGTGTAGGGATGGAGGTATCCCCGTCAGATAGGTAGAGTCGTTAGTAGCAGTACCTATACTCCAGAACTACGTAGCCAGCGTAGGATATGAGGAGTCACCCATCAGATTAGGCTTGACTATCTCGCAAGGGTCACCAATCAGTTCAGGCTTGAGACCTTTAGTCCTTCGGATAATATATTAGTATAGTGGAACCACACAACCAGAATTAGTAACCATGGCACGATATTAATACCCTTCCAACTGGGGTTACAAGTTGGACCCCAATTAGCTCAGATTGGGGCATGACGGTTAGATGATAGCTCCCACAGTCTCAGTCCAATAATCAGACCAATAATTCAGTCTCAGTGTTGTTTGACCAAAGCATACAGATATCAGTATTTCAGTACTTCAGTTTACAGACTTTTATTCAATTCATTTTATATGATTGGTCATGCATCTACAGTATTTACATATTTTGCGTACCTTCAGTATTTACAGGCTTTTATGCATACACAGTATTTACAGATTTCATATATTTCTAGTATCTACAAATTTCCTTCTTTTTATTCAGTACTCCATGCTTTTTATGTATATTTAGATAATTTATTATTCCTATTCATGAAACCATGCATATCAGCTTACCTCATTTAGCATACCAGTACATTTAAAGTATTGATCGCATACCTTTTCTTGCTCTATGATGTATTATATCATAGGTTCTGACGCCCAGTTCCGGACCGCGCTTAGACATTTCAGATATTTCAGCAGTAGCAGTGGTGAGTCCTCATATTTCAAGGAATGAGTATTTCTATTTCATGTTGTTAGTCTAGTAGTTAGTTGGAGTTAGTTGTGGCCTGTCCCATCAACTCCCAGTCATTTAGTTTAAAGGCTTTCAGATATTAGAGTTAGTTATTCAGTATTCAGACTTCAGTTGACACTATAGTTAGTTATTCAATTTATTTAGATTCCAGTGTTTTTATCTAACTCAGATAACTATGTTCTTCATATTCATAATTTAATTTTTAAAACCTTATGGCATAACAGTTATTCTTTTGCATTTATGATTATATTATTTAGTGCTCACAGCAGGTACCAGTTCACGGGTTAACTTGTGGTCCCTCGGTACTGTAAGCACCATGTGATGCCCAGGGTGTACTATCGAGACTTTACATATTTGTTTCTCAAGAAACTTGCAATTAATCATGGATTATAAACCCAACTACATCATAATCATGAATACAATCACATTCAACATGAATTCCATGAAAGAAGTCAACTTGTAATTTAAAAGGGGTTCTTGAATTCCAATGGTGGAAGAAAACCCTTGGATGAATACCTAACATACCTTGATGCTTAATTTCATGAAGATTGATGGCGAGTTATTGAATTTTAAATTTGAAATCAAAAGCCCTAGAGTTTGTTTTTGAGAGAAATTTGAGAGAAAGTGAGTGTTTTTGCCCTAAGACTGATTTAATCTCGTGTTTTTGGGGCTGAATACGGGTGAAAAATAACCCAATTACCCCTATGGACGACGAATTTTAATGACTGAAAAGCATACCCAGCGATGTGCATACCGACGCGCCACATCGATGGCATCAATGCGATGACTAATGCACCGCATCGAGTTCACATGGGATCACTTAAATTGCACTGTAAGCTGGGGAAAAATTATCTGTCGACACGATGGGCAACACGACACATCAAGATTACGTTGACCCACTATTTCAGTCACCTTAATATGATTCAAACGAGGTCCAAAAAATCCAAAACTCACCCGGAGTGACCCATTGACTCACCTAATCATGATTCAATCCAAGGATCAATATTTTAAGATCATAAGGGTCATAGAATAGGATTGCCAACTTATGAACTCTAAAATAATTTAAAGTATAAATAAACACTTAGCTGAAATTTCTAAGTCTGAGATTTCCTTTCAAGCTTTAATGGATTGAGTTAAGCTTTGAATTTTGCGGGGTCTTACAAAGATGTTCTTGAAGGCTTTTTCTTGAAGTTCTTGGACTTAGAAACTTAGGTCATTGACTTCCTTGAAGAAGGAGTAATGGAGTTTTTTTTTGGTGTTGTTGAGAGGGTTAGGGTTTTCTTGAAGAAGGGATTGAATCTTGTTCTTGGGGAAAGGGGAGGGTTTACGTGAGGTTTTGATGATGAAAAGTAGGTAAATAATGACCTTTTGGATGTATGAAATCGTGTTTGGACTGCTGGGGTTAAGGGGCTTGGACTAAACTGACCCTTGCCTTTTTTCCCCAGGGTAATCACCATCGCGACCCCTAGTTGAGTTAAGTAGCCCTCGTGATGCGGGGCTATTGCGACCCCTTACTGCCTCTCACGGAAAAATCCATAACTTTTCACTCGGGTGTCGGATTAAGGCGAAATTGGTATCGTTGGAAATATAACTCAATTATCTACAATTTGGAGGGTCTTGAGATGAAAAATTCTATGTACATCAAAATTTATACACATTCAAAGTAGACCTTTGTAGAATCGAATACAAAACTTTGGATGAATTAAAGGCTCTTATCTTAACTTTGTTCTAAATGATCCCTATGAACATTTTTCACTTCAAAAATACTTCACACACTAGGATAAATATCATGACACATGAATTCAAAAGTAAATCATGGGATTATAATTTACACACGTAACAACCACACCTTAAAGTCTAGCTCAAAAAATATGAGGTGTTACATTGCGGTTCTGATTAACACCTTCGAAGTGAGTTCAAAATTCATCCTAATGGAATGTAACTACATCTATCCTATAAATTATGAAGATTAAAATCATAATTCTCCTTCTTACAAGTGCCTACAACAAAGACTAGCTTATTTTTTCCTTGTGAAACTAATTTCATTGATTTGCTCTATAATGAATATTTTTTCGAGCCTTGTATCTTAATAGAAGAACAATAGAACCTTGAGTATCCGAAGGATGCACATACAGTGGATGATTGTGATGTACTTGATTATCCTATTAAGTGCTCTGTTAATTTTGTGTCTAAGCTGGAATGTTTTCTCTTATATCGAGAGCCATTAAATTGCTTCAAATTTGGTGAAAAAGTTGATTTTCATGTTCAATTTCGTAGTCGATTGTGTTGATTAGTATGCTAATCACTAATTAGAATTAGATTTTACAATGCTGATGAAGATTCTGGATATGCCAGTACTTTGCCTTCTATCTCAGAAATCTTAGCTCTGATACCATATTAAATTCAGCCATGGAAGAGAAAGCAACTTTGAGAGAACGAATAAAAATATCTTGTATTCAATCACTGTAATCTCTTACAACTGAAAGAAAGTCAAGCTCAATATTTATATACAACCTACTCTTAACTAATACTAGTCTAATCATTATTAGTTGTTAACCGCCTAAATAACTACAACCAATTAAATAACATTATAGTTGTGCTCTTTAGCTATGAGTCCTTAGTAAATACAAAAATACAAAGCATGAGTATCGAGCGGGGGGTGCATATGAAAAAGGAGTTTAGGAAGAAGAATTCATACAGAAGCAATAGATTATCTCCGGGTTTGAAATTAGGTGACCATTTTTAAAGACACATTTTTTGTCCCTTACTCTAAATGATAATTCTTTTGAATCAAAACTATACGTTGAAATCCTCCTCATTTGTGAATTTGATGAAGACATTATAATTGTCACATATCAATCAGATTTTGTATGGGGAGGCGTAAAAAATTCAAACTAGATAAATAAAAATAGATGAAAGAGTATTTGATATATAGCCTAAGTCACATGATGTTAGTACAATAATATAGATAAAATCACTTATGTGTAATAATATATATCCATATTACATAATCAAACACAATAACTAAGTAAATCCTAATGAGAAAAAATGAGTAATGTGTAATTAAAACCTATGTTGGCACCCAAATAAAACTGAACAAATGTGTACAATTTCACTTTTAAAAAGTGTAAAGTATTAACTATTGATCAACTTCAGTTTCAATTTTCACATGCATTTCACGAATTACAAATAGGATATGACATTTTAGTTTCATACGCATGTCATTATGACTGGCTATGTTCTAAGTGGGTTGAAGCAAGAGCTTATAAGAAGATCTGAGAACGGAAAGTGATAGATTTCATTTGCAATTATATAATTATAAAATAAAATGGTCAAATTATGATGGAGTAATTCGGTCACCAAGTAGATAGAATTTTATTTAATGTGTGACTGATAAATCTTGCTTAAATAACAAAAAAATTAACATTATTTTACAATAAAATTTATGAGAGTAATGAATTTGTGACAGACTTTAAATTATTTTTTTGTGACACATATTTTAGTCACAGGTTGAGGCTAATGAGAAAAAAAATAACTACTCCCTGTCACAAATTCGTAACAGATCGAACATTCTATCACAATATACTTAAAAATAATTAACTAAGAAAAGTATAACACTTGTGACAAGTTTATTTTCATGACCAGTATAAAATTTGATATTTTTTTTAGTTTTTCTCCCAAAACTTTTCACCATTTTTTAGTCTTGGTAGAAGTATGTGAGACAAATTGTGTGTAAATATAATTTATCTAACACGGTGTAATTAGTGAGCTATGTGTAATTAGTTATAACTAATTCGTTAGTTAAATTAGGTGAAAGATGTGTTAGAGTGTAGACCATTAGTGGTTTATATATAGAACCTGTAGCTTACAGAGTAAGCACATTGTTTCATTAGCTCAACATTGAGAATAAATATTTCTCATTTTCTTCTTCAGTCTCTTTCTCTGAGTTACAATCTCTTTGTTTTTCCATAGCTGAGTTCTTCAACATGGTATCAGAGCATCCAGGTTGATGCTTCAATACACTTAGCTTGTGGAAGCAAATTATTTCTCAGTAGAAGACAAAGTTGTTAAGGTTGAAGCAATTTGGGTTTAGTCAGTATCGTAATCGTAAAATCCTCCAAATTGAGTATACATTTTGCATTTTTGAGAAGAAATCACTCGTGTTTCTCTACATTGAAAGTTTTTTAGCTAGCTTGAACCATGGAATATGAAGAAATCCAAGAGGTTTTGAAAATTACTCATTGTGGAGTAAATCCTTGAAGATAGTTCTACTTGGCAAAAACAAACAAGAATTTGTGTTAGGAACTTGCCGCAAAGAACAATTTGATTCTACTTTGCATGAATTATGGGATAGATGTAATGTTATTTTATTATCTTGGATTATGAACATTGCGTCCAAGTAATTAGTACGCATTGTAATCTATAGAATAGATAATCATAGTGTGTGGGAGGATCTTAAAGAAAGGTTTGATAATGTGAGTACATCTAGGGCATTTTATTTGCACAAGGAAATAACAAATCTAACCTGGGGTATTTTTTGTGGCTGTCTATTTCTCAAAACTGAGAAAGTTGTGGGATGAACTTGGAGACTTAATTCCACCTCCTTCATGTCCTTGCCCTGAAATCAAGTAGTGTAGTGAACATTTTCAGCTGCATAGATTGTGGCAATTTCTCATAAGCTTAAATAAGACTTTTGGCAATGCCAGAATTTAGATTCTAATGACAGTACCTTTACCAAGAGCTAATCAAGAATATGCGATGTTTATTAATTTTCAAAGTTAGAGGAAAAATGTGATGATTGGAGAAAACAGTGACTCAACTGCCCTTATGACTAAAAAGCCTTATAATTGTGGAAGTGGTAGTATCTCATTCAATTCAAATGTTGGTTATAGTGGTGGATCCACTGGTTCAAATGTTGGTGGCTTAAGTAATCAGAACATAAGTTCAAACCATAATGGTGGCTTCAGACCTAGGAGTAACTATGGAAAATCTGGTCTGTTTTGTGAGTATTACAAGTTCAAAGGCCATACCAAGGATGCATATTAAAAACTCCATGGATATCCAACAGATTATAAGTTTATAAATAAATGAGGAACTTTCACTGGTTATGTCAATAATGTCATCAATTAAAGAGGAACCTTTATAGATGATGGCGGAAACTTATCATATCTTGCTCATCAGCTGTCTTCTCAGTATAGTTTCACTACCTCTGAGGTTGATCCAGATTTCACACATGAACAACATGCTTAGTTAATTCAACTTTTAGAGAAGGTAAAGTGAAAGAATTTTATATAGTGGTCAATGTAGCTAAGAGCGATTCCTTAGGCATATTAGGTACTATTTCTGCCCTTATGTCTCATCTAATTGCAAATAACTGAATCATTGATACTAGTGCATTAAAACATATGTTGCATAATGTGAATATTCTTGACAAATTAGAGGAATTATCAAGCTTGAAGAAAAACACTATCTAATTACCTATAGGAGATCAAGTGGTTATTAGTCATAAAAGAGAGGCTTTAGTTTTACAAGGGAGAAAAGTACAGAATGTTCTCTATGTTTATGGATTTAAGTATAATATACTTTTAGTATACAAAATCACCAAGGAACTAGAGTGCAGGGTTGGTATTGTCCTAATTTTTGTGTGTTTCAGGAATTCTCAAGTGGAAAGGTGATAGGGATTGGTAAAGAGAAGGAAGGACTCTACATCTTTAAAACTGATTGTGAAAATAAGAAGAAGATTATCTCAGTTTTGTCCCAAAGTGAATCTACATTGATCTAACATCTAGTGCTTCCTCAACAATATTTCAAGTCCAACAATGCACATACTAGTCCTAGTACAAGCATAAAACACCCTGTATTTTGGCCCTTGGAGAATTTCTTGAGCCTTGACCTCACTATCCTAGTAACGGCTCATCATACGAGCCATATGGTGTGGGTACGGGTTAGGTGACCCTAGTCATTAGTGTCTAGTGAATAGTGGTTAGGTTTTCGGTCTTGGTAACAACTTGGTGGTATGAGTTGTTAGTGGTGGTGACGAGTTGTTAGGAAAAACCTTAACTTAGTGACTTGACTTATCTCTGAGTATGAGTGGCTCACTAAGAGTCGTGAGGATAGGTTACAAGTGGTAAGGTTGAGTTGTATGTTGTCCAGTGTCCAAATCCCTTGGGTTCTGTTTTGGATATGACTAGACCATACGAGTCATATGGTCAGGTCACGAGTAGAATTATGGCATTGTATGGTTGATAGTGTATGGGTGTTCAACTCAATTTTTGGTGATGACTCAAGGGTACGAGTCATATGTTGTGGTCATGAATCAATGGGTCGACTCGTAACCATATGAGGCCTTTTTACAGTTTTAAGTTGGAGGCATTCTGGATATTTCCCACTTTAAGTCCCTTTGATTCCATGACTTAAAATATCCTTGGGACTTCATTAACACATTATTCCCAATAAATCACTCTCAAATTCTCTCTCAAACTCTCTATTCAAGAAAAATATAGGGTTTCTTTAATCTAATCAATTAAGGCTTTCAAGGGCGGGTTCTCTCCATAATTCTTGGTGTCTAAGGCATGTTACTCCTCCCTCATTGTTATTTTATAAAAAGCTCATGTTTTAATGTATGGTTTTCATGGTATTTTTATGGTTTTGAAATAAAGGTTGGGGTTTTTGGTTGTTCATGGTTGAATAATGCTTCTCATATTTTAATTATGGTTTCTCATGTTTTAATTATTGATAGTGTTTTTAGGAATAATTTTGTTTCCCTCTCATAATAGTTGTAAATATTAGCATTGCCTTACGGTTTTGAACATGTTGTTGCATAGGTATGGTGGTCGAACTTGATAATGGTAAATTTTTTAAAATTTGTGGCTCTTTAAGTGGCTATAACCCAACCTTATTTTGTAAAAACTGGTTAGTATTTATGAGAAAGGTGAGAATTTAAACTAGAGGTACAATAGAATCCCTAAAGTGTTTGGTTCGACTATTTCTTGAAACTAATGCACGAAACAAAATGGTTAAATGGTTAAGGCTGGTTTTTAAAACCTTGTGGGGTACGAAAAAATCCCTCAAGTAATTTTAATAGAGTCTGCGGGGTACACGGGAATCCCCTAAGTATTGGCTGGTGACATTGCTTGAAAGCTATAGTCGGTATGATGATACCACTTTATAATGCCTTAGTAATTGACTCCTAGAATATGTGGTTTGGTTATGTGAAAAATGTTTTAATTGGGCAATAATGGGGGTTGTGATAGCTTGCCGTAAAGGTGTGAGTATGAAGGATGGACACTGGAAACTCATGTTTGCCTAGATGAGGTTTGGTCTTGATAACCTATGTGCATGGTTCACACTATTGATATATATATATTTGTATCTTGAATTGACGTGGGGTTGAGGCATTCCTTCGTCTTCCGTGATACCTCCAGTTCATGTGGCTAACATGCACCGGGGCCCTTTTAGTAGGGGAGCTAAACCCATATAGCTCATGGGTGGATGTTTAGGACAGTAAATCTACATAATCTAGGTTAAGATTTTAAATGTATACTAAACCTTGTTCCCTATCCCGGCATGATATATATACATATACATATATATACACATATATATATATATGTATGTATATATGTGATTGCATATGAGTAATTGATTTGGTTTTGAATGATGGAATTATTTTATCTATATCCCTAAGTTACATGCTAGCATTCACTCCACTAACCGTCTTCGGGTTGCTGTATCCCCATGCGATGTAGGAACCGGCCATACTACTATTTCTCCTGCTTAGTGACTTAGATTTGGGGACAGCTTTTGAGTCAGATTAAAGTAATGAGCTTCCATACTCCAAAAAACCTCATTTCATGCTATGGACTTCTTTTCATTATTGTTATTTCTTTGGTTTTGATTTTGGCTATGGTCGAGGGTATGCTCCGACCGAATGTTCTTTGATTTTGTTTAGAGGCTTTGTCAAACTACTATAGGCATGGGCAGTGTCGGTATTAGTGTTAGCATTGGTATTGGTATTGGCAATGGCATTGGGATTGGTATCGATTGGATATTTGGTTGTGACTGTTTGTTTATGGTTATAGACTTACTTTATTGTCTTTAAACTTATATTATTTTATCTTATTATATGTTTAAAATTTATCCGAGATGGGGCGTAAGGCGGTTAACGATTGGGTGTTGGGGGTGGTCTCTGGTCTTGGTTGGACTTGAGATACCCGACATGACTAGGCCATGATTTGGTTGTGTCAAAGTAATAACACTGTGTGTAATAATAGCCCCCTGTGGCATAGAAGGTTAGGTCATGCCCCTTTGAGAGTTTTGAAAAATATTGCAGGCTTACATAATATGCATCTAACTAATCATGTGTGTACTATTTGTCCCATTGCTAAACAAACTAGACTTTTATTTTCTACTAGCCACAATGTCTTATCTTGTGCATTTGATCTAATTCATACTAAAGCAAGGGATCCATATAGAGTACCTACTCATAATTTTAGAAGATACTTTTTGACATTGGTGGATGATTTTTCTATATTTATCTAGCTTTTATTACTTAAAAATAAATCAGATATGGTTGTGATGTTGAGAGATTTTTTGTAGATTATGACAAATCAATTTCATGCTAATGTTAAGTGTGTCATGTCAGATAATGGAACTGAGTTTCATAATACTCAACTCAGGATTTTGTTTAGATATAGAGAAGTTGATCATCAAGACTCCTGCACTTATACTCCCCAGCAGGCTGGGGTGGTTGAAAGAAGGCACAAGTCCATCTTGGATATGGCTAGAGAATTAAGATTTTAGGCTGGTATACCTCTATAATTTTGGGGTGTATGCATATCTACAGCTGTGTACCTACTTAACATACTACCCATACCTTTATTGCATGATCTTTCTCCTTTTGAAAAATTACACTCTGGAGTACCTTCTCTGCACCATCTCAGAGGTTTTGGTAGTTTGTGTTATGCAACTGTCCCTGCAAATTCTAACAAATTTGGTCCTAGAGACATTCTTGCAGTACATCTTGGTTATTCTTCTACTCAGAAGAGTTATATTCTTTATGATATATGTTCTAAGATGTTCTTTGTCAGTAGAGATGCTATCTTTTAGGAAAATATTTTTCTTTTTAAACAATTATCTTTAATTCCTTCTCCTCTCTTTCCTATTTTGCACTTATGTACTGATGATTATACTTCTTCTTCTTCACTTGCATCTATTTTTACCCATTCTGAGTCTACTTCATCCACTAACATTTCCGATTCTACAGAAGTACCCTCTGTTCCTACACCTGTTTCTGCTCCTGCACCTAGAAAATTTTCTAGAATTTCTAAACCACCTATTTGGATGTTTGATTTTGTTGTTTCCTCTAAATATTCTAGTTGTGTCTATCCTTTTAGAAACTATGTTTCTTATGATCAACTTTAGCCTTTCTATCAGACTTCTCTTCCTGCTTTTCTGCTAGTATTGAGCCTAAATCGTATACTGAATCCTGTGAGTATCCTCTTTTGGTTGAAGCTATGAAAGCTAATATTTCAGCTCTTGAGGCTAATAAGACTTGGCTTATTATTCCCTTGCCACATGGTAAGTTTTCTATTGGTTGCAAGTGGGTGTTTAAAATAAAGTATCATGCTTCAGGCGAGGTAGAAAGGTATAAATCCAGGCTTTTTTCCCAAGGCTATTCTCAGCAAAAATGTCTTGACTTTACTGACACCTTCTCTCTAGTTGCAAAAATTGTTACTGTAAGAGATATAATTACCTTGACTGCTTTTTTAAATTGGTTTGTATTCTAGATGGATATTCACAATGCATTTCTTCAAGGTGTTCTCCTTATAGATGTATATATATAGGTTCCTAAGGTCTTTTCAATCCAAGGGGAGTATTTAGGTGTTGGTATGTGTAAACTTCACAAGTCTTTATATGACTTGAAACAAGCCCCTAGATAGTTGAACCTGAAGTTGACTAAGACACTTATTGCTATGGGCTTCACTCAGTCCCACTATGATTATTCTCTATTTACTCAGGTTGTGAATAGGGCTTTGATTATAGTCCTAGTGTATGTTGATAATCTCCTAGTAACAAAAAGAAACTTGAATTACATTCAGAAGGTGAAAGGTAAGAATGGATCTGCAATCCAGGTTTAAAGTAAAAGACTTAGGTGAACTTAAGTACTTTCTTTGTATTGAATTTTCTAGAAGTGAGAAAGGAATTCATATGTCTTAAAGTAAGTATGCCTTGGAACTAGTTTCTTAGATGGGATTAGCAGGTAGTAATCTTGCAGGCACTCCATTTGAGTTCAATCAGAAGTTAACATCAATTGAGTATGATAAAGCAGTTAACCCTGAAAATCTTTCTTGTGATGAACTACTTAAAGATAAAATCATGTAACAAAGAATAGTTTGGAGCCTAATATATTTGACTATTACTAAACCTAATTTGTCTTTTGCGGTTCAAGCTTTAATTCAGCATATGCCTGCTCCCAAACAAAGTTGTATGGATGCACCTATTAGTGTAATCAGGTACATGAAAGGAACTCCAGGTCTTGGACTTCTTATGCCTGCTAATAGTAACATGAAGCTTACAACTTATTTTGATTCATACTAGGGTGCTTGTGTTGAAACAAGAAAATCTATGACTGGCTATGTGATCAAGCTAGAAGAATCCATTATATCATGAAAGTCTAAGAAGCAGCAGACAATTTCCAAAAATTCCACAGAGTTTGAGTTTAGAAGCATGGCAATAACTGTGGTTGAGATAATTTGGTTAACTAGTTTATTCAAGGAACTAAGAGATGATATTGAGAAATCGGTGACTTAATTTGTGACAGCAAGGCTGCTATACAAATTGTAGCCCATCCTATTTTTTATGAGAGTACCAAACATTTTGACATTGATTATCATTTTTGTAGAGAAAAGATTCAACACAAACTCATTATAACTCAATATATTGGTACAAGAGAGCAAATGATGGATTTTCTAACTAAAAATTTATGGAAGCCTCAACATGATTATTTAGTTAACAATCTAGGAATGAAAAACCTATTTTCATCCGTTAGCTTGAGAGGGAGAGTAGAAGGATGTGAGGCAAATGGTGTGTAAATATAATTTATCTAACCTGGTGTAATTAGTGAGATAGGTGTAATTAGTTATAACTAATTAGTTGGTTAGATTAGGTGAAAGATATGTTAGAGTGTAGACGGTTAGTGGTCTATATATAGACCCTATAGCTTACAGAGTAAGCATGTTGTCTCATTAGCTCAACATTGAGAATAAATAATTCTCAACTTCTTCTTCAGTGTCTTTCTCTGAGTTTCAATGTATTAGTGCTTCCATAACTGAGTTCTTCAACAATCTTCCCACTTAAAATTCATTACACTAGATAAAAACCACTGTGGATACCCTTTTGAGAAAACCTTTTGCTTCTTCTTTTGAGAGAAACCCATCAGACACCATGAAAACCCTTCCGTAAATCTTTACATACGAATACTTCACTCTCCTCTAAG
Source organism: Capsicum pubescens (assembly GCA_030864215.1). Lineage (NCBI taxonomy): Eukaryota > Viridiplantae > Streptophyta > Magnoliopsida > Solanales > Solanaceae > Capsicum > Capsicum pubescens. The sequence continues at coordinate 52,830,727 of CM061541.1, read as the reverse complement.
CTTCAAATAAATTGACTAGTCCCATTTTCAAATGTGTAGGTGGTAAATAGATTTGTATCTACCGACCTCTTAAGTTCTTGAGGTAATTTTTATCCTTACTATGTTGCACTTATTTTCTTTTTTAACATACATATGGAATGAGGACTATCTTTGGATTTGAAAAACTCATGCCATGAATATTGAATGGAATCATAGAGATGTAAAAAGTTTTTGATTTGTAATTGATTTCTCCATCTCTTAGTTGCTTCTAAATTTTATTTATTTGTACACTTTGATTTCATTGCTCAATTCATGTATTTTTTTCACCAACATGAATGCACAAGTACTATAGGATGTATGTGAGATGACTGGCTACAACTTAGAGTTCCTATCTCTTTCAAGAGACTATCAGCCATGGACCATGTTAGTAGACTAACTGGTCAGTAGGATTTACACCTGAGAAATTAGAAATCTATCTTATACAGGGAAAAATCAACTGATAAACTCAGTTTTGATGCACCTTCATGCCTATTGATCTACTATTTTCTTGCTAGCAAAGGATGTCCTAAAGAATATAGTATCAATTTACAAAAAAAAATTATGGATCGATCGGATACATACTAACAGAGTCCCTTTGATACCAATGAATCTAGTATGCAAGGACAAAAAAAGGGTGATTTAGGAATTACTGATTGCATAGTGTGGAATGAAGCAACTATTGCAAAATATGTATGAAACTTAGCCATCAAAGCTGACAACCTTTGGGTTAAGTGGGTGGATCATGTGAACCTAAAAGGGGAGTATTGGAGAGATTTTGAAACATCAAAAGATTGTAGTTGGTACTGAAAGAAAATCTGCTCCATGAAAGATAAAGTTCTTAAATGGGTATATTCAGAATTATTAGCTGCAACCAAGAGATAAATACATAATCAAAAGTGGTTATTTATGGAATAGGGGTAACTTGCAAGATTGGACCTAGTGGAGAGGTGTATGGAATGTGACAAATGATCCCAAACATGACTTTATATGTTGGTTTGTTATATGAAGAAGAGTGCAAACAAGAACAAGTCTAGCTCAATAGGGCGTACGCCATGACATCACATGTTTGATATGTGGTACAACTCCTGAAATAATAGAGTACCTCTTTTTTTGTATGCCCATTCTCCCAGATATGGTTGAATAAAATCTTAATATGGTTAGGGATTTCATTACAACATAGAAATGTACAAGATATTTGGAAGCGATTGGCAAGGTGCGTAGTGGGAAAAGTCAGCAGAAGATTGACATGAGTGGTGATAGCAACCCTGATTTACAACATATGACTAGCAAAGAATGCAAATCTATGGGATAATACAGCCCCAAGCTCTCATTTTGTGGTCATATGAATAAAGAAAGGTTGTAAATACCGTAGTATTGATTTTTCCTGTAGTAGGATTACTTGTAAAGATAGGAAATGAATAGGGGAACTATATGTAGATTTAGAATAGAGGTAAGTGGTCGAGTAGAGCTTCAATCTTGAGGAGAGATAATATTTGTGTACAAAACAGGATGTAATTGTTTGATAAAGAAGACAATAAAATTTGATCAGCTTGACCAAAAAAGAAATTGGATTAACGTGCTAACCTAAACTGTTATGGGCATATTGTACCACTATAAAGTCAAGTACGAGGAAAACTTCTTTCTCATTAATATTCATATCAAAAGTATTGATACCGATTGAGGTCAAAAAGATAAGTTTAAGGTTTGAAAAAATCAACGGAAATAATGAAACCAAAATCCTTAATCTTTAATTGTCAAATATGAAAAAATATCACACTAAAAAATTCCCATGCATTTTCAAATTAATTAGCAATTAAGTTACCTTCACAAAAACAGGGTCAAAGATGACTGTTTGCAATAAATTTTCCAGTATTGAAAATAAAATAGCAATTACAAATAAAATATGAAGAAAGAAGAATATTTTAGTAATAAATTATGTGGGTACAATTATGTTATTTTCTTTATTCTTCTCTCTTGATTTACTCCATAATTTGAGGGTTGTTAGTAGCGTATTTCTCGAACATAGAAAGATTTAAATTTGATCTCAATGAGTGGAGGGTTTTATTGATCTTCTTGATGTATTTTATTAACAAGAAGAGAGAGTGTTGAACTCTTTGTGATATTCCATGGCTTTATAAAATTTTTGAGATACCTTTTAAGTGGTGTTACCCTTTGAATATGCATGATTTAGGATTTAGGGTAGAGTAGCCTATGATTTAGGGTAGAGTAGCCTCCATAAAACCCTAACAGAATTAGGTTCATCTTGTAGAGTCCTACAAATTTTTGATGTCTACAAAGATATTCCCATTCTCTACCAAGCCAAGTGTCCGTCTTAGATTGTTTACAACCAAAAGTAACCAATCCTTGTTACTTTTAGCTAGTTACTACAAAACCCCCTTTTTTATTTTTCCACACCACCTGGTGATTTCAACTAGTTCGAGATAGATTTTGGCCTATTCCCTTGGGATTCGACTCCAACCTAGTTAGGTTACTATATTTGATAGTGATAACTTCATCCTTCAGTTGGAGGTGTATTTTGGGTATTATCAAATTTTAGCGTCGTTGTCGGGGAATATGGTCTTGGAATTCTTAATCGAAGTTGTTGGAGTTATCAGTTTTTTTTTCTTTATTAGTTTTGTTGCCTACTCTTCTTGAGATGACAACCTGGCCAGAGGAAGTATGGTGTGATAATGACTCCTCATTAATTGATCCTTTTTCTTTTGATATGATGCATTACTACAGGAGTATGATAAACATATTGCTGGAACATAATGGAAACATGCTTGACACTCCTGGAAAAGGAAGACAAGATCACTTTCAAAAGGTTGATAGGTTTGTCCTGGATATCTGCCACTTACAAGGAGTTGGATGCAAAAGTCATTGCGTATAATGCCCAACAACTTAGTTATAAGTGGTGTAAGACTGAAAGAATTTTGAAAAGCTAACTTGAGAAGCTAAAATTGGAGGATTCTAAAGTTGCTCATGCTTTTATGGATAGTGTCACGCTTAAGGAGAGCAGACTAGAGTTATGTGGGGATGTAAAGAAGACTGCAAATCCTGAGTTGGGGCATGTTGGACCTCATTCAAAGCATTTTTTTCACATTGTGTTTGGATAGTCAGATCTTGATCGAGCCATCCTAGCCTAAAAAAGAGTGAAAGAAGAAGGAAACATATGTCTATATTCTTGAATTTGCTAAGCTAGAATAAAAGAACTATATTCGTTATGTAAAGACCAAGAAGTATAACATGCCATAGCTACTGCTTGGGTTTCTTATCTTTATACAACTGCCCCATGAGCATAATGGGAAATCAGAAAAACAATTAGGGGTGCATTTTATAAGTTCAAAGTGTAAAGAGAAAATTGGAGGCCAACTATTGGGCTAACTTGATGAAGTCCGAGTAATCAAGGTACCCATGGGCTGGTTGGGGAAGTCTGAGTACCCAACCAAGTCCCGTCATGCCTCGACGTAAAATCAGGCGCTTCTTGGGAGGCAGCCCAAGGTATTTTCTTATTTCTATTCGCATTATATGATTGATGTTGGATCTCTGCACCTATGGTGCCACAGGTATGTTCCTAACTCTATTGTTTTGTAGCGGTTTGATACACTGGAGACAATGCATGATTTTAAGTTGGGGGTGCGGCTGCTTGTGGGCCTTGATGTCCTCTTGGAGTTTTTGTTGCTATGTCTCTTTCTCCCGAAGTCTTGTTCCTAATAGAGCTGGCATATTTAGGCATATTGTGTTTTGTTTCGTGATGTTTTATGGTTAACTAGGAGAAAAATAAGTATCTAAGGTAGTAAACATATTTTTATTGATGATAACCCTTTAGTAGTTTGTTTTTGAACTGTGTGGTATGTATATAGATATGAATATTATGAATCTTGTTATGGCATTAGGTCTAGGGATATGATAATCATTGCTAATAATTGCATGAACCGGATAGGTAGTAGCTTGTGATGTGACTGGTATATGGGCAGAAGCTTACATATTTGAGGCTTTTAACTGAGAATAATTGCAAAGTCTTAAGCAGTTTTTGTCTTTTTTGATTGTTTTCTCTTTGATATTGCAGTAAAAGTTAAGATGCAAAGAAAACCTAAGACAATAAGAGAAAAAGAGGTGAATTTGGAACAAGTGGCCAATAAAGTGTAGTTGACGACTTATCTAATAAGTCATCAACTTTGTGATAAGTTATAAGAATCATCATCAGTCGTAGACAGTGTGAGTCAGTGTGAGTAGAAATGTGACGACATTCCCTGATAAGCCGTTAGGTGTCTGATAAGCCTTCAGGAATACCGCCATCCCAAGGAAAAAATCATGAAAGTGGAAGAGGACCTGATGACAATTCTGATAAGTTATCAGACTCCTCATAAGATGTCAGAGTGTCATCGTCAGCCTAAGGTAGAAATCATCAAACTTGGAGAAGAAGCTGACGAAATTTCTGATAAGTCGTCAGACTCTTGATGAGACGTCACACTTCGTCGTCACCTGTGCGAGAAAAGATCTGTAATCTGTGATTTATTTCCATAATTAGGATGAAGTATTTAAGGCATAATTTAGGGTTTTTCTGAGGATCTTGAACTTCACGTTTTCATCAAGTTTTCTCTCTAGTTTTCTCTGCAATATTACAATTTACTTTTGGAGAAATTATTATTACTTTTTATGGGATTTTCTACTGTGAGTTAGAAGGAGAAACACTTCTTGATATTCATCATTCTCTAAGTTATCATCTATAGAACTATGAATACAATTGGCATTGTTGCTTTCTACGTTATGAGTAACTAATTCCTTTAACCCGAGTTGTGGGACCTATGGGTTTGGTTTTGCAAAAATAACTAGGTGTTCAAGATTCTAAAGGTAATAGGAACTCCTTGGTAATTCTTCTGCTTTACATATTATCTATTGGTTGCAAACGGTAGGTCATGCCTACTAGTGATTTGCTTGAAGTAAGAAATCAACCCTAGTAGGAAGTGAATTACCAACAGGGACTTGGAAGCTTCAAACTTTCATTTAATAATTAACGTTGTAACAAGGTTAATTAACTTAAGACAACATCCTGTTACGAAATATAAATTCCCTAAGTTCAAAATAATTAGGTAATTAAATGTCTAAATAGGTTGAGAAACATTTATACATTACTTCAACAAGGATAATCTGTTGTTCCTACTTACCAAAAGAATCTTGGACTATACTAGTATATGTCAAATACCAACACCCATAGTGAACACAAGTCTGGTTCTCCATATAATATTGTTTACAAACACTAAAACTGAAGTCAGACATAATTATTGATAATTTCCAAAAAACCCCATTTATAGGAACTTGCTAACTATTAGTTGATTGACTCATGAACAACTTAAATCGAAACCATATTCCCTGTAGGATTCGACCCCAACCTAGTTGTAAGACCCTGCAAAATTCTCTCGTAGAATAAACTTTAAGACGTGTCAAGTGAGACATGATTCTGGCCCTAAAAGATTGATAAGTGACTTCCTAAGTGAGTATCCGTTAATCATATAGAATTTCCTAAATTTTAACTTTTTATCACATGGGAAATTTGATAAGCTTTCCATCGATATAAGATTTGCCCCAATCTGATATCTGGGTAAGAAGTTATGGCTAATTTACGTCCTAGTCGTAAAAGAGAGTCATTTTAGTGTTTGGTGCATCGCGGAGAGGTCTATTTGATAATTATCAATTTCCAGTGGAACTCCGTGATAGTGGCGCATCGCAGAGAACTCCAATTTCCCTATAGTTAATTTCCAGTGGTCTGGCACAATTGTGATGCGTCGCGTTGAAGTTCCATGTCCCAACTAGTGGGTTGTTGTAGACAGGCTAACTACTTGGGTTGACTATTCGCGTCGTCATCATGATTCTATTTGGGTTGTTACAGACAGGCTGATTAAGTCTGCGCATTTCTTGCCCGTGCATACATCTTATTCAGCTGAGGATTATGCTAGATTGTATATCCAAGAGTTAGTCAGGCTGCATAGAGTCCCCTCATCCATCATTTCAAATAGGGGAACTCAATTTACTTCTCAGTTTTGGAGGGCGTTCCAGCAGGGTCTTGGTACCCAAGTCTTTTTGAGTTCTGTTTTTCATCGGCAGATAGATGTTCAGGATGAGAGGACCATTCAGACCCTAAAAAATATGTTGAGGGAATATTCTCTTGATTTCAAAGGTAGTTGGGATGAGCATTTTCCATTGATAGAGTTTGACTATAAAAATAGTTACCATTCTAGCATCGGGATGGCATCATTTGAGGCCTTGTATGGTAGGAGATGTAGATCACCCATAGGTTGGTTTGAAATGGGTGAAGCTGCCGTGATTGGGCCTGATGCAGTGTTTGAAGCTATGGAGAAAGTTAAGTTGATTAGAGAGAGGTTGAATACTGGCCAGAGTCGTCAAAAGTCTTATGCCGATGTGAGAAGAAGAGATCTTGTGTTTGAAGTGGGTGATTTGGTATACTTGAAGATTTCACCCATGAAAGGGGTTAAAAGGTTTGGTAAAATGGGGAAGCTTAGTCCCCGTTATGTTGGCCCGTATAGAGTCTTGAGCCGTGTTGGTAAAGTGGCCTATGAGATTGAGTTCCCCGCAGAGTTGTCAGCTGTTCATCCTGTTTTTCATGTCTCCATCGTTAAAAAGCATATTGATGATTCTGTTGTAGTGGATCCCTCAGAGAGTGCTGATATTTAGAATGGTCTTTCCTTCGATGAGATTCCTATTGAGATCCTAGATTTCCAGATCCATAGACTAAGGAACAAAGAAGTTCCTTGGTCATTGTGGCGGAACCAGTCTGTTGAGGGTGCTACTTAGGAGACAGAAGCAGACATGCGAACCAAGTACCTGTACCTCTTTTCTGCAAGTTCAAATTAATCTGAAGGTATTAATCTTTCTTAATTCAGCCCTTCTAATCTAAAGTTCAGCTATGTATCTATTCTTGCAATTTTTGAGGTATTCAAGAGTTTAGAGAGCTTAAGCTATGAGTACTCTATTTTTCCTGTGTTCCTAGTCCAACCAGTGACATTCGAGGATGAATCTTTCCAAGAGGGAGATATTGTAAGACCCCGCAAAATTCTCTCGTAGAATAAACCTTAGGGCATGCCAAGTGAGGCATGATTCCGACCCTAAAAGATAGATAAGTGACTTACTAAATGATTATCATGTTAGACATATAGAATTTCCCTAATTTTGACTTTTTATCAGATGGGAAATTTCATAAGCTTTCTGTCGATATAAGATTCGCCCAAATTCGATACCCGGGTAAGAAGTTATGGCTAATTTAAGTCCTAGTTGTAAAACAACATCATTTTAGTGTTTGGTGCATCGCGGAGAGGGTCTATTTGAAAATCGTCAATTTCCAGTGGAACTCCGTGATGGTGGCACATCGCGGAGGACCCCAATTTCCCAATAGTCAATTTCTAGTGGCCTGGCGCGATTATGACGCATCTCGTTGAAGTTCCAGGTCCCAACTAATGGGACAATGTGATGGATCCGCATCGCGGTGACTACTAGATTCCTATTTATCAATTTCCAGTGAGCCAACGCGATAGTGGTGCGTCGTAGTGGCCCATGAAATTGGGTTCCCAGTTCAATTTTTCGAGCTTCGTACAGAAGTTAAAAAGGGCACTCTCTTAAACCATGCAAACACCAAATAAAGGTCATTTACAAGCATTCTATGAAGTTTTTCTCAAGTTCTCTATCAACAAAAACCCCAAGTATCCCAAACCTTTTCCAAGAATCTCAAAAATCCACCATAGATTTTCTTAATTGAGTCAAGATTCACGGTTCCCAGATCAAGTTCTTCAAGAACCCTTATTCAAGAGTACGAATAGAGTCCCAAAAGCGAGAGTTCATCCAAAGCTTCTAATTCAAGGTATGTGGGGTTTTGAACAAGGGTAATCCTTTCACCCTTGTTCCCAAAGGCTTATTTAAACTACAATTTCTCTGCAATTTATGAGATTTTACATGAAATTGAATTGGGGGTTTTCACCTATTGTTATTGGTTGCAAGCTTTTAATGTTTCCCATGAATTGTGAGTCTAATGGATGGATTTTTACATGTTTTCTTGAGAAATTGTAGCTGGGTCTATACCCCATTATTTTAATCCTTGAGAAGTTAATAGTTGAAATGTTTGAGATATTGAAGTATATAAGTATGTTGAGATTTTGAGATCAATTGCTGAAATTTTCAGATTTCTACATGGGTTATGAATCTATATGCTATCTATTATGCTTTTGATGAGTTTTAGCTTGAGATTGAATTATGGGTTATTAAACCCTACTTGGGACTTGCAATGTTATGAACTATTGTGCTATAAGCACCCATGATTTGAGTATTCTGAGATTGTTGAGAAATGTTTTGACCTAATGGTCATTGAGCTTTGAAATCAACTTTCCTATATGAGAGTACAAATTTGATTATTGAGTTCGTGGTGAACCATGGGATTATTTCTAAAAGTGGATTTTTATGAGATGAGCACAGATAATCTAAAGGGAGTAGTATTTAGCACTGAACGGGTAAGTTACTACGGTTTCTTACCCCAAAACTACGTGCCACCGTAGGTTGGGCCTGCGGTCGAGTTTATGATTATCATTGGGCCTAAGGCTGAGTTATTATTGAGCCCGAGGCCGAGTTTGCTTAGTGATCACTGGACCTAGGTTATACCCCTTGGCAAGAGTATGATGCCTCTCCCCAACGTGAGGTCTCTTCTTAGGAGGAAAAAAAGTTGGACTCCATGTAGTTTGCATGGTTTATGTTGGTTAAGAGAAACTCCCTAAACTAAAGTATTTTCCATTGAGATAGATTATTTTTCCCTTAAAACTAAAGCTTTGAGATAAGATATTTTCCTTTAAAACTAAAATTCTTTCCCTTGATATGAGTATTTTCCCCTAAAGCTTGAAATGAGATATTTTCATAACGTGAATGAAATGCCTTTAAGTATGTTCTAAAGTTATATGATTCTGAATTCCAAGTACTTGAGTTCAAAAGAGTTATGAGTTCTTGAGCATTAAAGAAGTTTTACTCCCCATGAGACATATGAATGAGTTGAAAGTATTATTTAAAGTTTCCTTTAGCCTATGGGTAATGCGAATAAAAGAATATTACCAATTTCAAAGATAAACTAGGATGACTCATGAGATTTGTGTTACATGCTCCATTCTACATGATTCATGAGCTTTACATTTTATATTTATTCAAGCCATGTGAGTCATTACTTATTGCATGCATGATTTGATTAAAGAGTATTGATGTTGTTTTATATAAATGCATGCACCCCCACATACTCAGTACATTACCAAGTGTTGATCCACTTATACGTCTATGTGATACATTGTCTTATAATGTAGGTTCTGGTTCTCAGTCCCAACCTCGTCAGTGATTTTTGAGTACCTCTATCTACATTCCTATAGTGTTGAGTCCTCATGGTTCGAGTACCTATATTCAGACATCTCTATATTTTGAGAGACTATGTTGTTGTTTCCAGTTCATTTTGAGTTAGTCGGGGACCGGTCCCAACAACTCTCTAGTTGATGGATTAGTAGAGGCTTTGTCAGACTAGTTATCAAATTGTGGTTGTGTTGAGGTTTCCAGTATTTCTTGGTTGTTTGGACCAAGCATTTTCTATGTATCTCCTTTCATATGATATGTCTATGCTAGTGTTTGAATTATTTCATCATGAAATGAGTGTTATTAGTAGAAATAGGCTTAAAGGGTTAGCTTGGAGCAACTTGTAGCCTTAAGCACCGTGTGACATCCCGTGGGGAAATTTCCGATCGTTACAAACTTGGTATCAAAACCTAAGGTTTTAAAGAAGTCCTAGGGAGTCTGACAAGCTGCGTTGAGTAGAGTTTTGATCATTGGTGTGTAGCACGCCACATCTATGAGCAAGAGGCTACAAGATATTTTAGGAAAAATTTGTTTCTCTCTTTCAGATTCCAACGTGCCTGCAGTTGTACCTCTCATCTAATAATTCATGCTCTTTTATTTAAGAAAATGCCTCTTCGAAGAGCGAATTCCCACAGGAACATTGATGAGCAACCCCCACCTGTTGACCCTTTGAATGAGACGGTGTCTGATGCTGAGTTTTGGGTGGACTTTCAGGCGTTAGCCCAAGAAGTCACCGCCAATGTTTGGGCTAATAACTAGGCCACAGTTTCTTATCAGCAGGGAGGTGATATAGCTACGACTAGAATTCATGATTTTATGTGGATGAATCCGCCAGAGTTTTATGGGTCTAAGGCAGATGAGGACCCACAGTTGTACCTTGAGGAGGTGAGAAAGATCACACAGGTGATGCATGTTTCTGAGGAAAAAAGTGTTGAGTTGGTGTCTTACAGGTTGAATGACATAGCTTATGACTGGGTTGTATCGTAGAGGAAGGGTAGAGGTGAGGATGCTACTCCTATGACTTGGTAGGTGTTCCAAAATGCATTTTTGGAAAAGTTCTTTCCGCTTAAGATGAGGGAAGCATAGATTGAGGAGTTTATAAATTTGAGGCAGGGCTCCATGACTGTTAAGGAGTACTGCTTGAAGTTCAACCAGTTGGCCAAGTTTTCTCCTGATTTGATTTCTGACACCCGAGCTAGTATGGGCAAGTTCATGATAGTTGTTTCTGTTTTGGTTCAAAAAGAGTGTAGGACTGCAATGCTGCATAGGGATATGGATCTAGCTAGGTTGATGATGCATGCCCAGTAGATAGAGGTAGATAAAATTAGGGAGAGAGATCGAGTGAGGGGTAACAAAAGGGCTAGATCTGAGCAGGATGAGTATAGCCAGCCGAGGTTCCATGGAGGGAACCACCCTCAGTTTCAGAAGTGTCTGTCTATGCCAGCGCCTTCATCAGCTAGTGCTCCTGCTCCTAGAAGTAGGCAGGAGAAAGGGGGTAGATCCTTTATGTCTAGGTCGCAGAACAGTGTTGGTAACAGGCCCCGTTATCCTCCTTGTGCTAAGTATGGTAGGGATCATCCCAGTGAGTGTTTTGTAGATCTGAGGGGTTGTTTTGGTTATGGCAAGAAGGGCCACAGATTTAGAGTTTTTCCTCATGCTAGATAGGGGAACAAAGATGCCCGACCTCAGGCACAGGCTACTAGTGCACCAGCTCCTGTACCCCATCCCGCCCCTGCTTAGGGCGCTTTATCCAGCACTGCTGGTGGCCAGCGCCAGAACAGATTCTATGCCTTACCATCCTGTCAGGAGCAGGAGGCCTCTCCCGATGTTGTTATCGGTATGCTCCGTGTCTTTTTCCTTGATGTCTATATATTGTTGGACCCCGGGTCAAGTCTCTGTTATGTGACCCCACTTGTAGCTATGAATTTCAAAATGAGTTTCGAAAATATTCCTAAGTCTTTCCTAGTTTCTACACCCGTCGGGGAGTCTGTTGTTGCTAAACAAGTGTATAGAGATTGTCTTATTACTTTTCTTCATAGAGTCATACTTGCGGATTTGATAGAGTTAGACATGGTGGATTTTGACCTTATTCTGGATATGGATTGGCTTCATTCTTGTTATGCATCTATAGACTGTCGTACCCGTGTGGTCAAGTTTTAGTTTCCTGATGAACCAGTTTTTGAGTAGTCCGGGAGTTCAGTATCTCCCAAGAGTCATTTTATCTCCTATCTCAAAGCTAGAAAGCTAATATCCAAGGGTTGCATCTATCACCTAGTTAGAGTCAAAGACACTAAGTCTGAGGCTCCAACTATTCAGTCAGTCGATATTGTTAATGAGTTTCCAGATGTTTTTTTGAAAGATCTCCCAGGGGTACCTCCCGATAGAGAGATAAAATTTGGGATTGACCTTCTTCCCGATACTCGGCCTATTTTTATTCTGCCATACCGTATGTCACCTGCTAAGATTAAGGAGTTGAAAGAGCAACTCAAAGATCTTTTAGACAAATATTTCATAAGGCCCAGTATTTCTCCTTGGGTTGCAACTGTCTTATTCGTGCGAAAGAAAGATGGTTCTTTGCGTATGTACATTGACTATCGTCATCTTAGCAAGGTCACAGTAAAAAATAAGTATCCTCTTCCAAGAATCAATGACCTATTTGATCAGTTGCAAGGTGCAAGTTATTTCTCCAAGATAGACCTTAGATTCGGCTATCATCAACTTAAAGTGAGGGAGTGTGATATTCCAAGGACAGCTTTCCGAACACGTTATGGTCACTTTAAGTTTCTAGTCACGTCCTTTGGGTTAACCAATGCCCCAGCTGGCTTTATGGACCTTATGAATCGAGTGTTCAAGCAATATCTCGATATGTTTGTCATTATTTTCATAGATGATATCCTTGTGTACTCCCGTAATAAGAATGACCATGCAAATTATCTTAGAATTGTCTTGCAAACCCTCAGAGATCACCAGTTATTCACCAAATTCAGTAAGTGTGAATTTTGGCTAAGGTCTGTAGCCTTTTTGGGTCATATCGTTTTAGCCGAAGGTATTAAAGTTGATCCCCAAAAGACAGAAGCTGTAAGAAATTGGCCTAGACCTATCTCTCTATCTTACATTAGAAGTTTCTTGGGTCTAGTGGGCTATTACCGTTGTTTTATTGAGGGTTTCTCTTCTATTGCATCTCCCATGACCCGGTTGACCCAAAAGAAAGTTAAGTTCCAGTGGTCAGATTCCTATGAGAAGAGTTTTCAGGAATTGAAGACTCGACTTACTTCAGCTCCTGTGTTGACTTTGCCTGATGGTATAGGTGGTTTTGTGGTGTATTGTGATGCCTCTAGAATTGTTTTGGGTTGTATGTTGATGCAAAGAGGTAAGGTTATAGCCTACGCCTCTAGATAGTTAAAGTCGCATGAGAAGAATTACCCAACCCATGATCTTGAGTTAGCTGTTGTGGTCTTTGCTTTGAAAAGCTGGAGACACTATCATTATGGTGTTTATGTTGATGTGTTTACTGATCATAAGAGCCTGCAGTATGTATTTAATCAGAGGGAGTTGAATCTTAGGAAGATGAGGTGGTTGGAGTTGTTAAAAGACTATGATATGAGTGTGTTGTATCACTTGGGAAAGGCCAACGTAGTGACGTATTCCCTTAATAGATTGTCTATGGGTAATATTGCCCATGTAGAGGAAAGTAAGAAAGAGTTAGCTTGTGATGTGTATTATTTGGCTAGATTGGGTGTTACGTTGCTTGATTCAGCCGAGGGAAGTACTTTGGTGCAAAGTAGTTCCGAATCCTTTTTAGTTTCAGAAGTGAAGGAGAAGCAAGATAGAGAATCTAGTTTGGTCAGACTGAAGGAGGCAGTTAAGGACCTAAAGGTAGAGGTTTTCTCCCAAGGGGGAGATAATGTGTTGAGATTGCAAGGTAGATTGTGTGTTCTATGTATTGACGATCTGAGGAAGAGGATTATGGCTGAAGCGCATGGCGCGCGGTATTCTATTCATCCTGGCACTACCAAGATGTACCGCAACTTGTGGGAAATCTATTGGTGGAATGGTATGCAGAAGGATATAGCTGAATTCGTAGCAAAGTGTACAACATGCCAATAGGTTAAGATAAAGCACCAAAGACCTGGTGGTGTAATACAAGAGTTTGGTATACCTGCTTGGAAGTGGGAGACGGTGAATATGGACTTCGTAACCGGGTTGCCTCTTTCGTGTCGTCATTATGATTCTATTTGGGTTTTTATAGATAGGCTGACTAAGTCAGTGCATTTTTTGCCTGTGCATACATCTTATTCAGCTGAGGATTATGCTAGATTTTATATCCGGGAGTTAGTCAGGCTACATGGAGTTCCCTCGTCCATTATTTGGATAGGGGTACTCAATTTACTTCTTAGTTTTGGAGGGCATTCCAACAGGGTCTTGGTACCCAAGTCCTTTTGAGTTCCGTTTTTCATCCGCAGAAAGATAGTCAGGCTGAGAGGACCATTCAGACCCTGGAAGATATGTTGAGGGCATGTGCTCTTGATTTCAAAGGTAGTAGGGATAAGTATTTGCCATTAATAGAGTTTGCCTATAACAATAGTTACCATGCTAGCATCGGAATGGCATCATTTGAGGCCTTGTATGGTAGGAGATATAGATCATCCATAGGTTGGTTTGAAGTGGGTGAAGCTACCGTGATTGGTCCTGATACAGTGTTTGAAGCTATGGAGAAAGTTAAGTTGATTAGAGAGAGGTATAAGACTTCCCAGAGTCGTCAAAAGTCTTATATCGATGTGAGGAGAAGAGATTTTGAGTTTAAAGTGGGTGATTTTGTATACTTGAAGATTTCACCCATGAAAGGGGTGAAAAGGTTTGGTTAAAAGGGGAAGCTTAGTCCCCGTTATGTTGGCCCGTATAGAGTCTTGAGCCATGTTGGTAAGGTGGCCTATGAGGTTGAGTTGCCCGTAGAGTTGTAAGCTTTTCATCCTGTTTTTCATGTCTCCATGCTTAAAAAGCATATTGGTGATTCCGTTGTAGTGGATCCCTCAGAGAGTGCTGATATTCAAAACGGTCTTTCCTTCGATGAGATTCTTGTTGAGATCCTAGATTTCCAGATCTGTAGACTAAGGAACAAAGAAGTTCCCCTTGTCAAAGTTTTGCAGCAGAACCAGTTTGTTGAGAGTGCTACTTGGGAGGTAGAAGCAGACATCTGAGCCAAGTACCTGTACCTATTTTCTTCAAGTTCAGATTAATCTGAAGGTATTATTCTTCCTTAATTCAGCCCTTCTAATCTAAAGTTCAACTATGTATCTATTCTTGCATGAGTTCTGGCAATTTTTGAGGTATTCAAGAGTTTAGAGAGATTGATCTATGTGTACTCTATTTTTCCTGTGTTCCTAGTCCAACCAACGATATTTGAGGATGAATTTTCCAAGGGGGCGATATTGTAAGACCCTGCAAAATTCTCTCGTAGAATGAACCTTAGGGCGTGTGAAGTGAGGCATGATTCCGACCCTAAAAGATTGAGAAGTAACTTCCTAAGTGAGTATCATGTTAACCATATAGAATTTTCCTAATTTAGACCTTTTATCACATGGGAAATCTCATAAGCTTTCCGTCGATATAAGATTTTCCCAAATCCGATGCTCGCATAAGAAGTTATGGCTAATTTAAGTCTTAGTCGTAAAACAACGTCATTTTAGTGCTAGGCGCATCGCGGAGAGGGTCTATTTAAAAATTGTCAATTTCTAGTGGAACTCCGCAATAGTGGTGCGTCGCAGAGGACCCCAATTACCCAATAGTCAATTTCCAGTGGCCTGGCGCGATTGTGATGCATCGCGCTGAAGTTCCAGGTCCTAACTAGTGGGACACCGCGATGGCTCTGCATCACGGTGACTACCAGATTCTCATTTGTCAATTTCCAGTGAGCCACCGAGATAGTGGCACGTCGTGGTGGCATATGAAATCGGATTCCCAGTTTAATTTTTCCAGATCATACAGAAGTTCAAAAGGGCACTTTGGACTTTTTTTCAAGCCTCTTAAACCGTGCAAACACCAAATCAAGGTCATTTACAAGCATTCTATGAAGTTTTTCTCTCAACAAAAACCTTAAGTATCCAAAACCTCTTCCAAGAATCTCAAGAATCCACCATAGATTTTCTTAATTGAGTCAAGATTCAAGGTTCCCAAGTCAAGTTCTTCAAGTACCCTCATTCAAGAGTACGAATAGAGTCCCAAAAATGAGAGTTCATCCAAAGATTCTAATTTAAGGTATGTGGGGTTTTGAACAAGGGTAATCCTTTCACCCTTGTGCCCAAAGGCTTATTTAAACTATAATTTCTCTACAATTTATGAGATTTTACATGAAATTGAATTGTTTTTTTTCACCCATTGTTATTGGTTGCAAGCTTTTGATGTTTTCCATGAATTGAGAGTCTAATGGCATGATTTTTACATGTTTTCTTGAGAAATTGCAGCTGGGTCTATATCCCATGATTTTAATCCTTGAGAAGTTAATAGTTGAAATGTTTGAGATATTGAAGTATATAAGTAAGTTGATATTTTGAGATAAATTGCTGAAATTTCCAGATTTCTACATGGGTTATGAATCTATATGCTATCTATTATGCTTTTGATGAGTTTTAACTTGAGATTGAATTATGGGTTATTAAACCTTACTTGAGACTTGCAATTTTATGAACTATTGTGCTATAAGCACCCATGATTTGAGTATTCTGAGATTGTTGAGAAATGTTTTGACCTAATGGTCATTGATCTTTGAAATCCACTTTCCTACATGATAGTACATATTTGATTATTGGGTTCGTGGAGAACCATGGGATTATTTCTAAAAGTAGATTTTTAAGAGATGAGCGCAGATAATCTAAAGGGAGTAGTATTTAGCACCGAGCGGGTAAGTTACTATGGTTTGTTACCCCAAAACTATGTGACACCACCATAGGTTGGGCCTGAGGTCGAGTTTATGATTATCATTGGGCCTAAGGCCGAGTTGATATTGGGACCGAGGCCGAATTTGTTTAGTGTTCACTGGACCTAGGTTATACTCCTTGACAAGAGTATGGCGCCTCTCCCCAACGTGAGGTCTCTTCCTTAGGATGACAAAACGTTGGACTCCATATAGCTCGCATGGTTTATGATGGTTAAGAGGAACTCCCTAAACTAAAGTATTTTCCATTGAGATAGAGTTCCCTTAAAATTAAAGCTTTGAGATAAGATATTTTCCTTTAAAACTAAAATACTTTCCCTTGATATGAGTATTTTCCCCTAAAACTTGAAATGAGATATTTTCCTAATGTGAATGAAATGCCTTCAAGTATTTTCCAAAGTTATATGATTCTGAATTCCAAGTACTTGAGTTCAAAAGAGTTATGAGTTCTTGAGCATTAAAGAAGTTTTACTCTCCATAAGACATATGAATGAGTTGAAAGTATTGTTTAAAGTTTCCTTTAGCCTATGGGTAATAAGAATAAGAGAAGATTACCGATTTCAAAGTTAAACTATGATGACTCACGAGATTTGTGTTACATGCTCCATTCTAAATAATTCATGAGCTTTATATTTTATACTTATTCAAGCCATGTGAGCCAGTACTTATTGCATGCATGATTTGATTAAAGATTATTGATATTGTTTTATATAAATGTATGCACCCCCATATACTCAGTGCATTCCCAAGTGTTGATCCACATATACGTTTATGTGCTACATTGTCTTATAATGTAGGTTCAGGTGATCAGTCCCAACCTCGTTAGTGATTTACGAGTACCTCTATCTATATTTCTACAGTAGCGAGTCCTCATGGTTCGAGGACCTATATTCAAACATCTCCATATTTTGAGAGACTATGTTGTTATTTCCAGTTCATTTCAAGTCAGTTGGGGACCTGTCCCAACGGCTCTCTAGTTCATGAATTAGTAGAGGCTTTGTCGGACTAGTTATCAGATTATGGTTGTGTTGAGGTTTCCAGTATTGCTTGGTCGTTTGGACCAAGCATTTTCTCCGTATCTCCTTTTATATGATATGACTATGCTAGTGTTTGAATTATTTCATCTTGAAATGGGTATTGTTAGTAGAAATAGGCTCAAAGGATTATCTTGGGCTACTTGTAACCTTAAGCACTATGTGACGTCCCGGGAGGCGATTTTGGGTCGTTACACTAGTTGGGTTATATATTTTGACAACGACCGCTTACTTTCTCGTAAGAGAGGTGTAGTTTGAGCATTATCAAAAATGGCGTCGTTGCCGGGGAATACGGTAGTAAATTGACGTTTGTGTGCGCTAATTGATTGTTAGTCAAGTTTCCTTGTTTTACGTTTATTTGTTGTTTTTGTTTGCTGCAGGACTTTTGTGGTGTATTCTAAGAACCAAAAGTTCTAGAGAACCATTATTACCATTTAATCCAGAACCGCAACTAATTGGTAGAATGGTAGACCAGCAGGAGGCTGACAGGTTAGCAGCCTTAGCTAGAGCTCAGGTGAATGTGTAGAATGACAGTCAACAAGTACGACATCCAAATCCTGAGGATGAAGACTTGGGAGACGAGGATTTTCTAAACCCTAGTAACCCAAGGCGTGCAGAGCAAATAACTGCACCAGTGCAGTGTAATGCTAACATGAACCGTCCGTTCCGAGGAAGAAAAGATCACCAGCCGGTCTAGTATGACCTCAATGATGATGATGATGGAATGGATGGAGAAGGTGAAATAGGTGCAATTATCCCTCCACCGTTAGCACCTGGGGATAAATTCAACATTGCGAGTACTATGACTCAACTCCTTCATCTGAAGGGATTGTTTGTTGGCCTTCCTGGGGATGATTCGAACTTGCATCTGGTGAACATTGTCACCATTTGTAAATCTTTTGATAACCCAGAAGTGGGTCAGAATGCTATCCGTTTGAGATTGTTTCCATTGTCTCTGTCTGGGGAGGCAACATTGTGGCTTAATGAGCTGACACCCAATTCTATAACCAACTGGAGCCAGTTGAAAGAAACTTTCCTAGAAAGGTTCTTTTCACCTTCCAGGAGGGTACAGTTGAGGGATGAGATCTGTAACTTTAGACAGCTCCCAACTGAAGCCTTGCATGAAACCTGGGAGAGATTCAAAAAGAAGATGATGCAGTGTCCAAACCACAATATGATGGACATACACTTGATGGAGACTTTGTAGAGGTCTCTTAACTCTGTGACAAAACCGATTGTAGATAATGCTGCTGGCGGTTCGTTTGTTGATCTTCCATTTCCAGAGGCTTCAGAAATGCTAGAGAGAATGACCAAAAAGAGTTGAGCATGGCATACCAGAGACTCTAGGGTAGCAAGCCCCACTATTTCTGTTGGTTTGACTATTGAACGATGCATAAGAGACGAGGAGCATGATCAAGACATGTCTCACTTAAAAATGCAGATGGACTTGCTAACCAAGCATTTACTATCAGGTAAAACTCAGAAAGTGAAGGCTATGGGATTGCAGGGCAACGTGGAGTCCGACTCAAAAGAAGAGGCAAACTATGTAAATAATCAGGGGGGTTTCCAAGTCAATAGCCAAGGAAATCAAGGTCGGACTTATTATGACAAGGCAGGATATAAGAGCTAGGAGCAAGGAAATTGGAGGAGCAATAATGATAGGAGTGGGTTATATATCCCTCCTAGAAATCGTGAGGCTTCTATAAAAAGTTCTAAAAAGATGTCCATAGAGGACATAATGGCTAAATTATTAAAGGAAGTGGAGGCTACCAACTCAGGGGTGACTACCATGAAGATCGATCTGTTCTCTATGAGTCAGTTGGTAAACTCGCCCTCCACTTCGATCAAATAGCTGGAACAACAAATGAGCCAACTCTCCGCAACGCTGAACCAGAGGAATTGTGGAATATTACCTAGTGATATGGTTCAGAATCCGTGGAAAGATGGCTCATGTATGGCTATTACCACTAAAAGTGGTAAGATATTACCTGGCCCTTCTGTGGGCAAAGGTGGAGTTGAAGATGTGATTGAAGTAGATAGTAAGCTTGAAAAAGATAATCCAGTAGAGTCTAAGAAGCTGGATGACATTGATATCCCTTCTAATCATCAGCAGGTTGATGAGTTGGAAAAAAAAAGAGAAGACAAAGGAAGTAGTGGTGAAAACTCTCCCTAGACCACCACCTCCCTTTCCTTAAAGATTGAAGAAGAAGGTTGATGACACGAAATTTAGTAAATTCATGGAAATGTTGAAGCAGTTAACAATAAATGTGCCTTTGGTGGAGGCACTCGAGCAAATGCCAAGGTATGCTAAATTCATGAAGGACCTTGTGATGAAGAAAAAAGCGGTGAGCTACGAAGCAAAGGATAATCTCCATCATTATAGAGCTATTTCTATGAGGTCCTTGGTGCAGAAAAAGGCAGACCCAGGAGCATTCACTATTCCTGTACAATTGGGTCTCTGGAATTCGCTAAGGCCTTATGTGATCTGGGAGCGAGCATTAATCTGATGCCGCTGGTTGTATATAAAAAGCTGGGTTTGGGAAATCCCACACCCACTAATATGTGACTCATGATGGCAAATATGTCGGTAAAACGACCTGTTGGTATTTTGTATGATGTGTTGGTGAAAGTAGCTATTTTCTGCGGATTTTGTCATTTTGGATTGCGAGGTGGACTTCGAGGTGCCAATATTCTTAGGTCGACCTTTCCTCACAACCAAAAGTGTGTTAATTGATTGCAAGCTAATGTGCTCTTATTTAGGATGAATAATGAGGTGATGTAATTTAATGTGTGCCAATCAATGAAGCAGCATAAAGAAATGAGTGTGTTCTCAATTGTTGATGTATATTATGAGGATGAGCAGGAGGTGTCAATAGAGGAGAAACTTATTGTCGAGCCTTTAGCCACAGTTCTGATAAATTTTGATCGTGAAGGCATTGAGGAGTACGAAGAGACTGTTTATGCTTTGTCAGGAATGGTTTCATACTCTTATGCTCCTAAGAAGATATATCTTGATCTTGATAATCAACAAACACCACCGGCTAAGCCATCCATCGAAGAGCCACGAGTGTTGGAATTGAAAGAACTGCCAGGGCATTTAAGGTACGTATTTTTGGGTAGGGCATTTAAGGTACGTGTTTTGGGCATTTAAGCTGATTTGGGCAAGTAGCAGGTAGAAGAACTTATTTTGGTACTTCAGAGGTACAAAAGAGCAATAGGATGGACTATCGCAGATATTATTGGCATTCCCTCTGGCATCTGCACGCATAAAATACAACTTGAGGAACATTGTACTCCAACCATCGAGCACCAGCATCATCTTAACCTACCAATGCAATAGGTGGTTAAGAAGGAAATTATTAAGTGGTTGGATGCAAGAGTTGTTTACCCTATTTCTGACAGTAAATGGGTGAGCCCAGTTCAATACGTGCCTAAAAAAGGGGGCATGACTGTTATTGCAAATGAAAGGAATGAGTTTATTCCACTCAGTCTTATGACTGGGTGGAGAGTTTGCATGTACTACCGCAAACTAAACTCATGACTTTGAAAGACCACTTTTCGATGCCCTTTATGGACTAAATTCTTAATTGATTGGCCGAAAGGGGGTGGTATTGCTTCTTGGATGGTTATTCTAGATATAACCAGATCTGTATTGCTCCTAAAGATCAGGAGAAGATGACATTCACATGCCCATATGGCACCTTTGCATTTAAGAGGATGCCATTTGGGTTATGCAATGCACCCGCTACTTTCCAACGGTGCATGATGTCTATTTTCTCAGATATGGTGGAGGACACCTTAGAGGTGTTCATGGATGATTTCTCTATGGTGGGAGATTCGTTTGAGCTATGTTTGTAAAACCTGAGTATGGCCTTACAAAGATGTGTTTAATTTAATTTGGTGCTTAATTGGGAGAAATGCCACTTTATGGTAAAAGAGGGCATCGTTCTCAGGCATAAAATTTTAGCAAAAGGGATAGAGGTTGATCGAGCCAAGGTTGAAGTTATTGAGAAACTACCACCTCCTATTTCAGTGAAGGGAGTGCGTAGTTTTTTTGGATATGTTGGCTTTTATCGGAGGTTTATAAGAGACTTCTCGAAGGTTGTAAATCCACTTTTCAAACTTTTGGAGAAAGAAGTGAAGTTTACCTTCGATGATGATTGCTTGAAGGCATTTGAATGCCTTAAAAATAAGTTGGTCAAGGCCCCTATCATTGTTGCACCGGACTGGTCAAAACCATTTGAGATCATGTGTGATGCAAGTGGTGTTTCCCTTGGAGCTGCATTGGGACAAAAGAAGGACAAACTGTTTCATACAATATATTATGCCAGTAAAGCACTGAATGGAGTGCAAAAGAACTACACCATCACTGAATAGGAACTCCTAGCTATAGTGTATGCTTTTGAGAAATTCAGGGCTTACCTGCTTGGGACCAAGGTGGTGGTCCACACTGACCATTCATCCTTGAGGTATTTTATGGATAAGAAGGATGCAAAACCAAGGCTGATTAGATGGGTGTTGCTGCTACAAGAATTTGACTTTTAAGTCAAAGATAGGAAGGGTTGCAAAAACCAAATTATGGACCATCTGTCTAGAATGGTAGGTGAGCAGGCAGTTAGTGATGAAATGGAGATAAATGATGCATTTCCTGATGAGGAGATCTTGGCTACTACTATGGAGAAAATGCCTTGGTACGCTGATTTTGCAAATTATGTTGTGAGTGAAGTCATTTCAAAAAATCTTTCCTTCCATCAAAGACTGAAATTCCTTCATGATGTAACACACTACTTCTGGGATGAGCCATATCTTTTTCGGTGATGTGCTGACAATATTAAAAGGATATGTGTGCCAGAAGTGGATATATTGTGTATATTGGAAGCATGTCATGCTTCCCCAGTTGGAGGTCACCATACAGGTGACCGAATGGCTAGAAAGATGTTGCAAAGTGGCTACTATTGGCCAACATTGTTCAAGGATGCTCAGGAGTTTGTGCTGAAGTGTGACCAATGTCAGAGGAAGGGGTTGATCTCCAGAATACATGAGATTCCTTTGACTAAGATGCTTGAAGTGGAATTGTTTGACATCTGGGGCATCGATTTCATGGGTTCTTTTGTAAGCTCGTATAGGATGAAGTATATTCTAGTTTCTATTGATTATTTCTCATAATGGGTCGAAGATGTTGCCTTGTCTGATAATAAAGGAAAAAGGGTTGTTTCTTTTCTTAAGAAGAACATCTTCTCTTGCTTTGGAGTACCATGTACTATTATAAGCGATAAAGGATCTTATTTTTACAACAAAGTGTTTCGAGCTGCCTTAGCAAAATATGGGGTGAAACATCATAGAGTAGCCACTCCATATCACCCACAAACTAGTGGACAAATGGAGGTGTCAAATCGAGAGATTAAATCCATCCTAGCCAAAACGGTGAACGCTAGTCGGCAAAACTGATCTCGAAAGCTCGATGATGCCTTGTGGGCATATCGAACTATTTTCAAGACACCCATTGGCATGTTACCATTCCAGTTAGTCTATGTCAATGCGTGCCACTTACCAATAGACCTGGAGCACAAGGCTTTATGGGCACTCGAAAGGTTAAATTTAAATTGAAATGAGCCAGCAGAGCTAAGACTGGTGCAACTGAATGACATGGATGAATTTTGTCTTGGGGCATATGAAAGAGCAGAACTATACAAAGAAAAGATGAAGAAGTATCATGATTGGAGGATCGAGAAATGAGATTTCAAAAAAGGTAACTTGGTGCTTCTATTCAATTCCAGACTCAAACTGTTCCCAGGTAAGCTTAAATCCAAGTGGCCAGGCCTGTTTAGAGTTAGTCAAGTCTACTCATCTGGAGTAGTAAAACTTAAAAATGAAGACAGCAGCATCTTCAAGGTTAATGGGCAACGAGTCAAACTTTATATCGGTCCAAAAGACTCGATGAAAAGTATTGTTACTATCTATCTAGGCGAAGTCTAAAGTAATCAAGATACCTGAGTCGTACCACAACGTTAAATTGAGTGCTAAATGAGAGGCAACCCATGATCCCTGTGCTTGATCTACTCCAGGTATACCTTAACCCTTAGTTCAGTTCTTCTTTGATTTTAAGTTGAGGGTGTAAGGTGAGTTGTTGTTGTAATATTTTGTAGTTGACTAGGAGAAATAAAAGTACCTAAGGTATTTAACATGGTTTTGTTATTTTTTGAACACCTCTCAAATAGTCTGATTGTTTAACTGTGTAATTTGCATCTAATTGTGACACTGTGCATCTTGTTATGGTATTAGTTCTAGTGACTTTATAATCATTGCTAAACAATTGCATGAACTGGATAAGTAGTAACTTGTGATATACTTGTGTGCCATGTGCGTGTGAGATCTTACTTAGTTCCCTTTGTATGTTGAATCCAGAACTTACCCGATTAGTCTTACCTAGGTTGAAGGATAAGGGTTAGGAAAGGATCATAGGCTGTTTTGATATTAGCCCACTTTTAGCCTAAATGACCTTCCCTGTATGTATAATATCCCTTGATCCCTTTTTTGAGCCTGAATAGCCTATTTCTTTTTATGATACCTATCACCGTCCTATTTATATCATAATGAACCTGTTTTGGCCTTGGTCCTCCTTGGACACTGTGCACCTTGACTTCGGCAAATGGCCTAAGTTGAGGGAGGCTATCATATGAGTGCGTGATGTAAAATGAGTATGGAGAAAGTTAGAATAAAAGAAAAAAATAAAAAGTTGGGTGCGGTGGAAAAGAACAAGAAAAGAAAAGTTGTGAAAAGAAGAAGAAGAAGTGATTGTTGAAAAGACCACACCCATCCTGAATATGTATGATCAAGAAAAGAGAAGAATAGAAAAAGGTTAATAAGTGAGACCCCAAAAGCTAGTGTAGTGTCAAGGAGGCTTAGTCACTTTAAATAGCATCGAGTATCATACCATCCCCTAGCCTACATTACAAGCCAAAGAGAAGACCTATAGTGATCCTAGCTGACGTGTCTAAAAATCTTGGTAATGAAAATAAGGGCAAGCCTATGGTATTTGGCATACATTCATTAGAACTTCATTCTGAGAGTAAGCGTCTTTTGATTGCCCCCATGGTTACATATGTGATATCTGATATAAGTGAAGTGGGACTTTCTTGTAGTGAGGTCACACTGGTTACGTTGCTAAATGCTAACTTGTTTGGATAGTGTAATCTTGGTACATGCATGGTTGTTGTTGCTGAATTAATGCCTTATCTTGATTCCTGTGTGTCGCATTGTTGTTCTTTAATAATATGCACAGTTGTGCTTTAAATTGATTGACCTTGGAGATGGTGAAGATGTTTAGAGATAATATGGATGGTTGATTGCCGAATGTACATTGTATCCTCTTGGTTGTGTTTTAGTTTCTTGAGGACAAACAGTTGTTTTAAGTTGAGGGTGTTGATGTGTGGGCAGATGCTAACACATTTGAGGCTTTTAACTGAGAATAATTACAAAGTCTTAAGCAACTTTTGTCGTTTTTGATTGTTTTCTCTTTGATATTGCAGTAAATTTCAAGATGCAAAGAAAACCTAAGACAATAAGAGCAAAAGAGGTGAATTTGGAACAAGTGGCCAAGAAAGTGTAGTTGACGACTTGTTTGATAAGTCGTCAACTTTGTGATAAGTTATAAGAATCATCGTCAGCTGTAGACAGTGTGAGGTTGTGGGAGTAGAAGTGTGACGACATTCCCTGATAAGCAGTCGGGTGTCTGATAAGACATCAGGAATGTCGTCATCCCAAGGCAAAAATCATAAAAGTAGAAGAGGACCTGACGATAATTCTGATAAGTCGTCAGACTCCTCATAAGCTGTCAGAGTGTCATCTTCAGCCTAAGGAAGAAATCATCAAACTTGGAGAAGAAGCTGACGACATTTCTGATAAGTTGTCAGACTCCTGATGAGGCGTCACACTTTGTCGTCACCTGTGTGAGAAAAGATCTGTAATCTGTGATTTGTTTCCATAATTAGGCTGAAGTATTTAAGGCATAATTTAGGGTTTTTCTGAGGATCTTGAACTTCATGTTTTCATCAGTTTTTCTCTCTAGTTTTCTTTGCAACATTACAGTTTACTTTTGGAGAAATTATTATTACTTTTTATGGGATTTTCTACTGTGATTTAGAAGGAGAAATACTTCTTGATATTCATCATTCTGTAAGTTACCTTCTATCGAACTAT
This sequence comes from Capsicum pubescens, assembly GCA_030864215.1. NCBI lineage: Eukaryota > Viridiplantae > Streptophyta > Magnoliopsida > Solanales > Solanaceae > Capsicum > Capsicum pubescens. Next base: position 52,805,158 of record CM061541.1, on the reverse strand, counting down.
GAATACAATTGGCATTGTTGCTTTCTACGTTATGAGTAGCTAATTCCTTTAACCCGAGTTGTGGGACCTATGGGTTTAGTTTTGTAAAATAACTAAGTGTTCAAGATTCTAAAGGTAATAAGAACTCCTTGGTAATTCTTGTGCTTTACATATTATCTATTGGTTGCAAACTATAGGTCATGCCTACTAGTGATTTGCTTGAAGTAAGAAATCAACCCTAGTAGGAAGTGAATTACCAACAGGGACTTGGAAGCTTCAAACTTTCATTTAATAATTAACGTTGTAACAAGGTTAATTAACTTGAGACAATATCCTGTTACGAAATATAAATTCCCTAAGTTCGAAAGAATTAGGTAATTAAATGTCTAAATAGGTTGAGAAACATTTAGACATCACTTCGACAAGGATAATTTTCTGTTCCTACTTACCACAAGAATCTTGGGCTATACTAGTATATGTCAAATACCAATACCCATAGTGCACACAACTCTGGTTCTCCATATAATATTATTTACAAACACTGAAACTGAACTCAGACACAATTATTGATAATTTCCAAAAAACCCCATTTACAAAAACCTGCTAACTATCAGTTGATTGACTCATGAACAATCTAAATCAACACCATATTCCCTGTGAGATTCGACCCCAACCTAGTTGGGTTATATATTTTGACAACGACCGCTTACTTTCTCGTAAGAGAGGTGTAGTTTGAGCGTTATCAGTGACTTTGTGCCATGTGTGTGAGAAATACTACTTAGTTCCCTTTGTGTGTTAAATTCATAACTTTCCTGGTTATTCTTGCCTAGGTTGTAGGATATTTGGTTAGGAAAGTATCATAGGCCATTTTTTATTTTAGTCCACTTTTACCCTAAATGACCTTCCATGTGTGAAGTATCTCTTGATCCTTATTTTGAGTCTTGTAGCCAATTTCTTTGTTTTCACCTTTCACCTTTCTATTTGTGTTACAATGAACCTATTTTGGCCCTGGTCCCTCTTGGACATTATGCACCTCAACTGAGGAAAATTTCCTATATTGAGGGTGGCTATCATAAGGGTTCATAATTTAAAGTGGGTATGAAGAAGGGAATAATAAGAGAAAAAGATAGTAGGGCTGGGTGTGTAGCAAAATAAAAGAAAACAAAGAAAAAGAAAACAAAAGAAAAAGTTGAAAAAGAAAGAATAATAAAATCACACTATATCGCCTCGAGAGTACACCCTGGACGCCACATGGTGCTTATAGTCCTGAGGGACCATAAGCTAACCCATGAGCTGGTACTTGCTGTGAGCACTGAGTAAAGCTGATAAAAAAGATCATATGCAGAATTTAACTAAGGAATGACATAAGGTTTTAAGTAATAAATTTGATAAAATCTGTAAACAAAACTGATAATACTGATAAAAACATCTGATAATGACAACTGAAATCTAAGAACTAACTAACTTTCTGAAATATCTGAAAGCCTCTAAACTAACTGAATGGGAGTTTATGGGACAAGCCCCAACTAACTCCATCTAACTACTGATCTGAAAACATAAAGATAAAAATAGTCTGTCCTCGAAATATGAGGACTCACCACTACTACGACTGATAATCTAGAAAGTCTATGCGCGATCCGAGAACTAAGCGTACGAATCAATGATATGATATATCATATCGCAAAAAAAGAGTATGCAATCAGTACTTTGAATGTACTGGTATGCTAAATGAGGTAGGCTGATATGCATGGTTTCATGAACATGAGTAATAACTGTCTGAATATATATAGCATGATATACTGAATAGAATACACGAAAACTGTAAGTGCTGAAGTTTCATGACCAAGCATAAAACATGTTCTGAATATAATCTAAAATCTGAAATACTGAATACTGATAACTGAACAACTGACATTTGTATGCTATGGTCAAGCAAATCTAAAACCGAATCACTGAACTGATGTCTGGACTGAGACTGTGGGAGCTATCATCTAACCGACATGCCCTAATGAGAAAATTTAGGGTCCATCCTGTAACCCCAGTTGGAAGGGTGTCAGTACTAAGCCTAGGGTACTAACACTGGTTGTGTGGATCCACTAAAGTATTGTCCCAAAGGACTAAGGGTTACCCTCAACTGGCAGGTACCCGTATGAGATCAACCCTCAACTGGCAGATTAACATCTCAACATACGTTGGCTACGTAGTTCTGGAATACGGGGATTGCTACTAAAGGTCATACCCTCAACTAACAGGTGATCCCCTATCCCTAGGTTCTCTCGATGCTAAATCCTACTCCCAACTAAACTGACTCAAAAGACTTAATTGTTCTGAGTTTAACTGATTATGATAACTGACTTAACTAATAATGCTCATAACATATTCTGGACCTAATTTGAAGATACTGAGACTAAGTAAATAGCTATGTTTTTTGGGTATTCATAACCCCCAGGACTCGATAGCAATAATAGTAAAATAGTACCAAACTTTAGGGACATAATATGAAAGCATTTATTCACAATTCACTCTTATAGGCATTTTATCAAACACTTGGTATTCATAGTTTAAGCTAATCATGGGAATAGTATAAAACTTGGAGTAATATCATGATTTCGACATCAATAACACTTAATCATGATTTAAATCAATGAATAACAACATTAAAACATGTGGGGTCTGATAAATAACAACAATTTCATCTAAGCATTGTATAAAGTCAAGATTCATGGTTAAAATCACAATTTAAAAATCAAGGTAACTTATAAAGATCACAACTTTAAATTTTAAATTTGGATACTTGGACTCCATGGGTGAAAGGGACCCATGAATGAACACTTAACATACCTTAGTTTATAAATTTGTGCGGATTGATTGTGAATTCTCGAGATTTGACCTTGAATCTTGTGGGCTAGGGTTTGTTCTTGAAAGAGACTACTTTGGGAGAAATTGAATAAAATAATGACCTAATTGGCTATTAGGTCTTTAATCCTGTGTTTTTTGTGGATTGGGTTCATGGGAAAAAGACAAAACTACCCTTGGGAGAAATTTAATTTTCGTCACTGAAAATCCCGATTTTGACCATCATGCGACGTGGTGCTAATGCGGTGAGTCACTGGAATTTCACTGTAAGTGTAGTCCAAGGACAAGTGTGAAATTGAACCTTGGTGTGACGCGGTGCCATCGTGGTGTATCACTGGAAAATGTACGATCGTGAAATTGCACCTTGGCGCGACGCGGTGCCATCGTGGTGCGTCACTGGAAAATGGACTATCGTGAAATTGCAACTTAGCGCCATCGCGGTGCTTTGCTGGAAAAGGAAGAACGTGAACTAGAACTCCACTACGACGCGAGATAATCATGGTGCTACACTGAAAATTGGACAATTGTAAATTTTTCTTCACTGTAACGCGGTACTTAACCACGGTGTTCTACTGCTCTCACTAAAATTTCCCTAACTTCTCAACTGACTATCGGATTTGGGAGAAATTGGTATTGTTGGAAAGACAATTCAGTTTCCTATCATTTTGTAGGTCTTGATATGGAAAATTCTCAATAGAGAAAAAGATATGCTTGTTTGAAGTTTACTGAAGCAACTTTCTTATCAAAATTTCAATCGGTAAGGATTATTTTGATTCGTCTAATAGCTGGAAGTTATATGGGGCCTTAATATACCTCAAACTAACTCATAAAACTATCAAAGAATGATAATGTACTATGGAAGAGATTGAAACATAACTCTAACATTAGTTTGGATTTTTTTTAGAATTACAATATCTCCCCTTGGGAACATTTGTACTTGAATGAGACTAGTTGAGCGAAATCACTAAGGAACTGAGATTACATGCTTAATATATGTGATGAAAACATGATTACATGGTTGAGTCTAAACATGACACATGACTGAACTAGTTCTGTGAATGCATGACTGCCATAAGAATGATATGTTGCTGGAACTGAGCATGGATAAGAGAAATTCTTAGAAAATTGTTACCTTAAGCTGAATCTGAGTTTGCGGAGAAAAGAGGACGATACTTGGTCTGCATATCTGCTTCTTTTTCCCATGTGGCTCCCTCAACAGACTAATTCCACCAAAGAACTTTGACAAAGGGAACTTCTTTGTTCCTTAGTCTACGAACTTGCCGATCAAGAATTTTGACTGGAATTTCCTCATAGGAGAGGCTATTTTGAACATCTACGCTTTCTAAGGGAACAACTACCGTTGGGGCACCAATACACTTCTTTAACAAAGAGACATGGAATACTGGGTACGCTGATGCTAAGTCTGCAGGCAACTCAAGCTCATAAGCTACCTTCCCAAAACGGCTCAAAATCCTGTAAGGGCCAATATATCGGGGACTGAGTTTCCCCTTCTTACTAAAACTCTTCACTCTCTTTATGGGAGAGATCTTCAGATATACAAAATCACCAATCTCAAACTCAAGATCTTTCCTTCTCATATCTGTATAAGATTTTTGTCGGCTCTGGGCTGCCTTAAGCATCTCCCTAATCAGTTGTACTTTCTCTAAGGCATCAAACACTAAGTCAGGCCCTACTACTACGGCCTCACCTACTTCGAACCAACCAATAGAAGATCTATATCTCCGTCTATATAGAGCCTCAAACGGAGCTATCTAAGTACTGGAATGATAGTTGTTATTATATGCGAATTCAATCAAAGGCAAGTGATTATCCCAATGCCCTTAATGTCAACTACATACGCTCTCAACATATTCTCAAGGGTCTGAATGGTCCTTTTTGCCTGACCATCTGTCTGAGGGTGGAAGGTTGTACTAAGGTGAACATGGGTAGCAAGATCCTTCTGAAAATCTTTCCAAAAGTGAGAGGTAAGATGAGTACCTGTATCGGAGATGATAGATAATAGAACACCATGCAACCTAACCAACTCTCTGATATAGAGCTTGGCATAGTCCTCGGCTGAATAAGAAGTATGGACTGGAGAGAAATGGGCTGATTTGGTCATCCTATCTACAATGACCCAAATCGAATCATGCTGCTGATTGGGTAATGTTGTTCAGAGTTTGCATCTTAGACTACTCAATCGTGATTGAAATGTTATTTTAATGTAATTGCTTAACAAAGGTAGTTGTTAGTCTTATATGATTGGCACGTTTTTAAAGTTTAAAGCTATAGTTTTTTTTATATGAATATATGTAAGTCGAAATCAAATAAAGTATGATTACCAAATTACCATACTGTAAAATACCGAACCATACCAAACTAATTTGGTATGGTAATGGTATTTTTCTTTTAGATAACGAAAACCGAAGTTACTATATCGAATTTTAAAATACCGTACTGTACCGTACCATGCCCACCCTTATTTCTAACCATATCCTCTGATGCAGATTCAAATCCTTCTATGAAAACACATACTGAAAGCTCTTGTGATATATGAACACATCAACATTCACCCCATATAAATAGTGCCTCCAATCTTTAAGGCAAACACAAAAGCTGCTAACTCAAGATCATGGGTAGAATAATTCTTTGTATGGGGATTAAGTTGTCTAGAGGCATAGGCTACAACTTTACCCCTCTTCATCAAAACACATACCAACCCAACTCTAGAAGCATCACAGTATAAAACAAACCCATCTGAACCATCTGGGAATGTCAAAATTGGGGTTGTAGTGAGTCGAGTCTTTAACTCCTGAAAACACTTCTCACATAAATCGAACCACTGAAACTTAACTTTCTTCTGAGTCAATCTGGACATAGGGGACGCGATAGATGAAAATCCATTAATAAACCATCAGTAATAGCCAGCCAAACCCAAGAAACTCTTGATATCTGATAGAGAAATGGGTCTGGGCCAGTTTCTCACCGCCTCAGTCATTTAATGATCGACTCTAATGCCATCATGGGAAATAATATGTCCTAGTAAAGCTACTTATCTTAGCCAAAATTTGCAGTTACTGAATTTTGCGAACAATTGATGGGCTTTAAGAGTCTGCAATGTTATTCTGAGGTGGTATTCATGATCATTTTCGTTACGGGAGTAGACAAGGATTCCATCAATGAATACTATGACGAACATGTCAAAGTACTGCTTGAACACTCGATTTATCAAGTCCATGAAAGATGTTGGGGCATTCGTGAGACCAAAGGTCATGACTAGAAACTCAAAGTGACCATACCTAGTTCTGAAAGTTGTTTTTGAGATGTCATATTCTCTGACTCTAAGATGATGATAGCTGGATCTGAGGTCTATCTTAGAGAAATAACTGGCACCCTGAAGTTGGTCAAATAAGTCATCAATTCTGGGAATTGGGTATTTTTTTATGGTAACTTTGTTCAACTAACGTTGTCAATACACATTCTAAGAGAACCATCTTTCATATGCACGAATAGGACTGGTGCATCCCATGGGGAAACACTGGGCCTGATGAATCCCTTATCTAGGAGATCTTTCAACTGTTCTTTCAACTCTTTGAGTTTAGCTGGAGCCATTCTGTATGGTGGAATAGAGATGGGTTGAGTATCTAGAAGAAGGTCTATTTCGAAGTCAATTTCCTTTTTGAGAGAAACTCCGGGAAGATCTTCAGGGAAAACATCTGGAAATTCCCTCACTAATGAAACTGAATCAAGAGTTGAAGCCTCAAAATTAGTCTTTGACTCGGATAAAATGGAAAATACACCCCTTAGATATCATCTTCCTCGCTCTAAGCAAGCTGAACCCTACGAGTTGTAGTACTACCCCTCCATTCAAGGACTGGTTTATTTGAAAACTGAAAATGAACTACTCTATTTCTACAATCAACGAAAGAATAACATGAGTGGAGCCAATCCATGCCAAGAATGACATCAAAATCTGTTATCTCTAACTCTACAAGATCCACTGAAGTGACTTTCTGAAATATTGTGACCGGACAATTCCTGTATACCTGCCTGGCAACAATAGAGATACCTACTGAGGTAGATTTTGAAAAAGGCTCTGCTAGAATTTTGGGACTAACTCCGAAGTTGACGGCTATATAAAGGGTTACATAAGAAAAAGAATCTCCAGGGTCTAATAAAGCATAAAAATATAAGTGAAAGACCTGCAACATACCAGTAACCACATCAGAAGAACTTTCCTGATCCTATACAGTCTGTTGGGATGTTGACCACTAGTAGCACTGGAAGCGGCACCCTGCTGAGTTGGGCGGACGGCTGGAACTGGGGAACGACTGGACTGACCCTGTTGACCACTCTTTGGATAATATCTAGTTTGGTGGCCTAGATTCCCACACCCAAAACATATATCACTATCGGCTCTAATAATACCCTGATGGTTTCTACCATATTTCTTATTAAGAAGATTCATAAGACCACTGTTAATATTTTTTTGAGACTTAGAGCCTAGCACTCTATCCCTATTATCATTTCTGAATTTAGGTACTGGGGCACTAGCTGAAGATGGAGCTAGGACTAAAGATTTCTGATAGAACTAAGGAAGGATACCACCTCCCGACCTTGGCTGATAAAAATTAAAGCTACTCGTTCTAGCCCTCTTGTTCTCCCTCTCTCTCTCCTTAGTCTTCTGCTCCTTAATATATTGAGCATGGACTATAAGACTAGACAAGTCCATCTCCTTAATCAATATTGCAGTCCTACACTCCTTGACCACACTGTCAGATACACCAGACACGAACTTACTTATCTTAGACCTGCTATCAGCTACCACATGAGGGGCATATCTAGCTAACTGAGTAAACTTGAGGGGATACTCCTTCACACTCCTGGTGCCCTGCCTCAAGTTAATAAATTCTAACACCTTGGCTTCACTTAACTCCAACAAAAAGAACCTATCTAAGAAGGCAGTAGCAAACTCTTTCCATTCTATAGGCCATGTATCTGTGCCTCTATCTACCTTACACTACTTAAAATAGGTATGGGGTACATCCTACAACTGATAGGAAGCTAACTCAGCACTCTCACTAACAGTCACCCCCATAATATCTATTACCTTCTGGACCATGTCTAAGAATTTCTGTGGATCCTCTTCAGATTTGGATCCCAAAAACAGAGGAAGATTCATTTGGGTAAAGTCCCGAATCATAACTGTGACAGTATTGGCCACTGGGTTGGCCAAAACAGCGACTGGAAAAACATTCTGAGCTGTCATAGAATGGGATAGAGTAGTGAATGTAGCTCTGAACTCTGCATGAAAAACATGCTCATTCAGGGATCTTTCTGAACGGGCGGAGGTGCTAGCTGGTATATGTTTCTTCTTTTATTTGTATTTTTGGGAGGCATGTTCTATAAATAGAAGAAAGAATAGATTAGACAGAGATTTTAACATGAGCTCATGCTCAGTTGCATGACATTAACACTTAAAGAAGGGAAACTTTTCCTAAAATGCCTTATAGCCTCTTGCCCATAAGTGTGGCGCACTTCACACTCATGCACAAAACTCTACTTGACCCGTATTTCAGACTTCCTAGTACACTTTAAAATCTTAGGCTCTGATATCAAGTTTATAACTCCCCAAGATTACACCCTGGGTGACACACGGTGCTTACATTCCCGAGGGACCACAAGCTAACCCATGAGCTGGTACCTGCTGTGAGTACGGAGTAAAGCTGATAACAAAGATCATATGTGGAATTTAACTGAGGAATGCCATAAGGTTTTAAGTAATAAATCTAATAGAATTTGTAAAAAATATTGCTAATAATGATAAAAACATCTGATAATGATAACTGAAATCTGAGAACTGACTAAATGTATTAAATATCTGAAAGCCTCTAAACTAATTGAATGAGAGTTGATGGGACAGGCCCCAACTAACTCCATCTAACTAATGAACTAAAAACATAAAGATAAAAATAGTTTGTCCTCAAAATATGAGGACTCACCACTACTACGGCTGATAATCTGGAAGGTCTGTACGCGATCCGAGAACTGAGCGTTCGAACCTATGATACGATACATCATAGCGGAAGAAAAGAGTATGTGATCAGTACTTTAAATATACTGGTATGCTAAATAAGGTAGGATGATATGCATGGTTTCATGAACATAAGTGATAACTGTTTGAATATATATAGCATTACATACTGAATAGAATATATGGAAACTGTAAGTGCTGAAGATGCATGACCAAGCATAAAATATGTTATGAATATAATCTAAAATCTAAAATACTGAATACTGATAACTGAATAACTGATATTTTTATGCTATGGTCAAGCAAATCTGAAATCGAATCACTAAACTGATGACTTGATGACTGGACTGAGATTGTGGGAGCTATCATCTAATCGACTTGCCCTAATGAGCAAATTTAGGGTCTAACTTGTAACCCCAGTTAGAAGGGTGTCATTACCATGCCTCGGGTACTAACACTATCTGTGTGGATCCACTAAAGTATTGTCCCAAAGGACTAAGGGTTACCCTCAACTGACAGGTACCCGTATAAGATCAACCCTCAACTGGCAGATTAACATCTCAACCTACGTTGGCTACTTAGTTCTGGAATGCCGGGACTGCTACTAAAGGTCAAACCCTCAACTGGCAGGTGAGCCCCCATCCCCTGGTTCGCTCGGTGCTAAAACCTACTCCTAACTGAACTAACTCGGAAGACTTAACTGTTCTGAGTTTAACTGATTATGATAACTAACTTAACTGATAATGCTCATAACATATTCTGGAACTAATCTGAAGATACTGAGACTAAGTAAACAACTAAGTTTTTTGGATATTCATAACCCCCAGGACTCATATCAATAATAGTAAAATAGTACCAAACTTTGGGGACATAATATGAAAGCATTTATTCACAATTCACTCTTGTAGGCATTTCATCAAACACTTGGTATTCATAGTTTAAGCTAATCATGGGAATAGTATAAAACTTGGAGTAATAGCATTATTTTGACATCAATAACACTTAATCATGATTTAAATTACTGAATAACAACATTAAAACATATGGGGTTTGATAAATAACAATAATTTCATGTAAGCATGGTATAAAGTCAATATTTATGGAGATTCATGGTTAAAATCACAATTTTAAAATCATGGTAACTTATAAAGATCACAACTTTAAATTTTAAATTTGGATACTTGGACTCTATGGGTGAAAGGGACCCATGAATGAACACTTAACATACCTTGGTTTATAAATTTGTGAGGATTGATAGTAAATTCTTGAGATTTGACCTTGAATCTTGAGGGCTAGGGTTTGTTCTTGAAATAGACTTCTTTGGGAGAAATTGAATAAAATAATGACCTAATAGGGCTATTGGGTCTTTAATCCCATGTTTTTCATGGATTGGGATCATGGGAAAAAGACCAAACTGCCTCTGGGAGAAATTTATTTTTTCACTGAAAATCCCGATCTTGACCATCACCGCGATGTGGTGCTAACACGGTGAGTCACTGGAATTTCACTGTAAGTGTAGCCCAAGGAAGAGTCCAAAATTGAACCTTGGTGAAATGTGGTGCCATCGCGGTGCATCACTGGAAAATGTACGATCGTGAAATTACACCTTGGCACGACGCGGTGCCATCGCGGTGCATCACTGGAAAATGAATGATCGTGAAATTACATCTTGGTGCGATGCAGCGCCATCACGGTGCTTTATTGGAAAAGGATGAACGTGAACTGGAACTCCACCACGACGTGGGCTAATTGCGGTGCTACACTGAAAATCAGACTATTGCGAATTTGTCCTTCACCGGGATGCGGTACTTATCGCGGTGTTCTACTGCTCTCACTAAAATCGTCATAACTTCTCAACTGACTATCAAATTTGGATGAAATTGGCATCGTTGGAAGGATAATTCAATTTCCTATCATTTGGTGGGTCTTGAGATAGAAAATTCTCAATAGAGCAAAAGATATGCTCATTTGAAGTTGACTAAAGCAACGTTCTTATCAAAATTTCAATCGGTAAGGATTATTTTGATTTGTCTAATAGCTGAGAGTTATATGGAGCCTTAATATACCTCAAACTAACTCATAAAACTATCAAATAATGATAATGTACTATGCACGAGTTTGAAAGATGATGCTAACATTAGTTTGGATTTTTTGGGGTATTACACACACCCAACCTGAATGTGCATAAAAAATAAAAAAGGGAGAAATAACAATGGAATAAAAGAAAATTTGTTACTAAGTGACACCCCAAGGTTAGTGTAGTACCAATGAGGCTTAGTCACTTTTAATGTCCATATGTATCATACCATCCCCAAGCCTACATTATGATAACGCTCAAATTACACTCTTGAATGGGTGTAAGCAATCGTTGTCAATAGAAAGCCCAACTAGGTTGGGGTCGAATCCCACAGGGAACAATGTGAGTGGCGATTAAACTAGTTTGAAACTAGAGCTACAAGTTAAATTCAAACAAACGATATAAAAAGATAAACTGGGGGTTTTGGAGATTAGAAAATAATTTTTGATCACTTTGATTTCAGTGTTTGTCAATCAAGAGTTTATGAAATAACCAGAATTATGTTCACTAGGGCTTACGGTACATGACAGATGCTAAAGGTGACTCAAGATTCTCACGGTGGTTAGGATGACAAGCTATCTTTATCGATGATATGCTCAAATATCTCTCAACCTATTTAAGCGTCTAATTTCCTAATCCTCTCGTACTTAGGGAATCTCTACTCACTGTCCAGATTCTACCTCAGGTTAATCAACCTTGTTACGGCACTGATTATTAAACGAAGTCTTTCCGAGTCCCTGTTGATAATTCACTTTCTACTATTTGTGATTTCTTTCTCAAGTAAATCAAAGTAGGTATGCCTACTATTTGCAACCAGCAGACTTTAATTCTAATCTCAGAATTACCAAGAAATCCTAACACCTCTTAAATCTTGAGCATTTAACATCTTATCATGACCTAACCCCATATCCAATAATCCATATTAAAGGTGTTTATCCACTCATGATGCAAGAAAAAAGTATGCAAATTGAATTCATAACTGAAAGGATTAACTTGCAATGATGAAGAAAATCAAAAGTATACTTTGAATTGAATCACAAGACAAAACTCCAAAATATTGGTTTTTGAGAGAGAGAGAGAGAGAGAAATATCGTATATTGTATCTTGTAGGATATGTCCAATCCTTAATGATCAAATGAAAAAAAACACTAAAACAAGGCTTTAAATAGTTAACACTAAATAAGGAAATAAAATTAAAGTTCAGATTTTCTTCAGAATAGATGATGGCACTCGTGACGACCTATCAGGAGTTTGACACCCTATCACGGACGTCATCAGCTTCTCTACAAGTTTAACTTCTGTTGCCTAAGGTTGATGATGATGGTGACGCTTTATCATCATCTTGACGGCGTGTCATGAATGTCGTCACAAAACTTTCTGCAACTTCCATCTTCTATTTAAGGTTGACGGCATCCTTGACAGCCCATCACCAGGATGACGACGTATCATGGATGTCGTCAGCCACACTTTGTTCTTTATTTGCTTCCGATTTCATGCTTTTTGCTTCTTTTATTTGTGGTTCCCCTTCTTCTCTACTTATACTGCAAAATCAAAGTAAACTAATCAAAAACGACTAAAGTTTCTCAAGACTTTACAATTATTTAGAGTTAAAAGTTGTAAATGTGTTAGCATGGGCTCACACATCACATTACAGGCTGAGAAAAGTCCTATAGTGATCCTAACTTGACTGTCTGAAAGACAAGGTAAAGAAAATAATTACAAGACTATGGTATTTGATATGCATTGATTGAAACTTCTTTTTGATTGCGAGTGTCTCTTGACCATCCCTGTATTGACATGCTTGATTTTATATATGAGTGAGTGGGACTTCTTTGTTGTAAGGGAAGATGGGTTGTATTGCTAGTTGCTTACTCATTTGGGTAGTGTAACTTGTATATATACATGGTTGTTTGTTGCTAATATAATGTCATATCTTGATTCCTTTGTGTCACATTGTCATGCTTCATTGATACACACAATTGGTTTTAAAGTGATTAAACTTGGAGAGGGTAATGATCTTGAGCTTAAATTTGATTATTGGCTTCCATAGGTGTCTTAGGTTTCTCTTAGTTAATCATCGTCGTATTATTTTGTTATGTTTTGTTGCCTGAGGACATGCAACATTCTAAGTTGAGGGTGTTGATGTGCTATATAAATATAGCACTTTCGATGCTTAAAACTATAAGAATATGCATGTACTTAGGGCTACTTTGTTGGATTTAAGGTGTTTTTGAAGTGTTTTGCAAGAAATCATGTTTTGGATTCTAATTTTGTTAAAAATAGGGAAAAAAGTGATTTTGGCTACTTATGGGAGTAAGTATGGGAAATTACGGATGTTTGTGGTACTTTCCGGATGAACATGACCAACGCATGTGTGAAAGTTGAAGATTTGAAGCTTGGTTGCAAGTGCTGAAATTGAATATCCCGAGAGTTGACAGTGCTTCAGTAATTTAGTCATAACTTTTCACCCCGATATCGTAGTGAGGCGAAATTGGTATCGTTAGAAAGCTAATTCAATTATCTATCTGATGGTGGGGACTTTTAAACCTACTAAGTCAATTTTTGGACCGCAAGTAGCACAAACGATCCGCATGTAGGCAAAGCAAGTGCCAGAGGCCAAAATCCCGAGATTTAGGCTGCAGGACTTATACTCGCACCCTGTACCTACGCCCAGAGTCAGGACTATAGGTTGTACCTATGCCCTATGCCAGACCACAAGTATAGAGAGTAGGTGGCCGCTAACAGTGATTTTTCTGTATAGTTCCAAAATCATTTCCATGTATCCCAATAAAACTCCTATGATGTTTTTAAGCCCTAATATGTATGGGTAATTAAGTTTTCCTATTTTAATTAGGATTTGAACTCTAGGGTTTCTTGTAACCTATAAATAACCTTTAGATTTTGTTTAGTTTATTCATTCATACATCCATATATTCAGGGGTAGGCCCTTAGGGGCTATCCTATACTCTCATTGTTCTTGATTTGTTTTTGGTTTGTTATTCAATTTAAGACTTTGGGATTTCCTTTCTTATTATTGTGAGATTTATCTTGTAATTTTTCTGTGGATTTAATGATTGATCTCATAACTATGAGCAGCTAATTCCCTTAGCTAGGGTTATGGAAACCATGGGGGATTAACGAAGTAGAAGAAGTGCCAAGTCATCCTAGATAAAGATTCTTGCATTTATTGGATTTTCTTCATTCTTATTAATTTCTTAGCGGTGGCCAACGTTAAGATCCCATCTAGATTATTGCTACTTACTCCAAAAGCGGAGTGATAACTAGGAAAAGAAGATCAGAACAGTAATTTGAAGTTAATTATCGATTCATTGTTCACAATGGAATATAGCAAATGGCCGTTAACTTTCATCTAATAATTAGAGACCCAAAAGGTAACTGGGATCAATATAAGGGTTAGTAAGGAGACATCCTGAGACTCCAAAGGTAAAGGGTGAAATCCATCTGCTCGTCCAAAAGACTGTTGATGGTACATAACTTATTGATTTTGCATGCAAGATATTGGAATGGTTCGACAGTGCACGATAAGTCTACTGAGTAGAGAAGCCAGGGAAAACACAAGCCTAGTACTCGTGTTAGATTGTTTACAACCAAAAGCAACCAAGCCTTGTTACTTTTAGCTAGTTACTATAAATCTCCCCTTTTACTTTTCCGCACCGCCTGGTGATTTCAATAAGTTCGAGACAGATTTTCGGCCTATTCTATTGGGATTCGACCCCAACCTAGTTGGATTACTATATTTGGCAGCGATCGTTTCATCCTTCAATTAGAGGTGTATTTTGGGCGTTATCAGGCAACAACTTTATCGCTTACTCCAAGGCTCCCCTTCATATTTTTCATTTGCTGATTCAATAATTAAGTGAACCACATAAAATACATCATCTCCTTTAAGTATATACATCAATCTCAACTAGAAAATATTTGAGATGAAATAACTTATTAAGACAAATGCACATAATTAAAGTACATAAAGAAAATCGGGAAAGAAAAATTCAAAAATTTAAAAGTATAGTACGCATTGGCTGAATAGAACGCATTCGGCAGACGTGATTAACATACGATTTGTGTGTAGCTGGTTCACATTCTTTATTGTTGTATAACTAGACAATTTTTGGGAACACAAAAGACAAAACTACCAAGTTTGGTAAATTGGTTATACAACAAACAATATCACCCTAGTCTATTTATAGGTGTGAAAAATA
Organism: Capsicum pubescens; assembly: GCA_030864215.1. NCBI lineage: Eukaryota > Viridiplantae > Streptophyta > Magnoliopsida > Solanales > Solanaceae > Capsicum > Capsicum pubescens. The sequence goes on along the minus strand of CM061541.1, from coordinate 52,789,992 downwards.
TTAATTAAGTTGAATAAGTTAATGAGAAATTTTTAACATAACGTGTGAAATAAGAAAATGTATATAATTTCCTTTTAAGAAAGTGATAGCCATATATATTCAAAATAAAGTACCAATTATACACCAACTAGATGGCCGTGTTCGTGCTAAGCATAGGCCTTTTTGCAATGTCCTTGTACAAAGGAGATTTGGCGTTTATAAAAGGTAATTTCTTATTTATTTTCAATACTATTATCAATCTAAATATCAATACATATATTGTACATCTGCTCGGAACAAATGAAATCAAGTACAAGAGTGGTGATATGTTAATAGGGAATAGAATAAACATACTGAGAATTGTGAAAAGAAAGTTATCCCTTAAAAGAGCATATATATGTTCCAGTTTAATCAATCAACACACCCAAGAGTAATTTCTTTGTCATTAATACAACTAGCATCAACGAAGGTTTCTAATGTATGATTCCACTAAAGTATGTACAGTGGCTCATTGTCCCGTAAAGTATTTAAATACTCTATGCACATTTCCTAACGTTTCCTAGATAGTATGAAAATTGGTCTAATAGTTTAATCATCCAACTTCATTCTCATAATTAGTTGTTTATATATGTAATAGCCATAGGAGGACACCAATTGTAGTGTCTCTAAGCAAAAAAGATAGTAAACCTAGCTAGATCGCGAAAGTATGATTTCCTTCATCAGACATCAAGGAATATATAACTCCATTCATATGGCCTTTCCAATGATTTCTATTACTTGCTTAATGTTGTTCACAACTTTGTTCCTCTTTAGAGATGAAGCAAGAAACTAAAGGAACCCAATGAATATCTATTCCACTTGAAAATGCAGTAATTAAGTCATAAAAGAATTGGTGCTTTAAAGTAATAAATGGTGTGAAGTAATAGAAGCAAACATATAAGAGGTCTTAAGAGGCTTTATTCATCAGTATCCAGTGTTAGGATTTTTACCCTATTTTTCTTACCAAATTTAAGTTTAACTTTTTCTTGGAAGGAAAATAAAAGTAATATCATAATTACTTTTACTTTTCCTAAAAGAAAAATATAAAACTTTTCCATATTTGGCAAACCTCTTTCTAAGAGGAAAGATTTTGGAACTCTATAAATAGAAGACCCTTCCTTCTCATACAATAACACAAGACCATCCACAATGTAGTCGTTTAAGAGTTTTGGTTAGGGGGAGATTTTTTCTCTCATTAGTTTTTGTGTGTTCTTAAATATTAGGTTTTATAATATGTAGGCCAATTGGCCAAAACATATAATAATTTTATGCCTTTTAGTATTGTTTTATTTGTCGTCTGATTTATCGTCTCATAGTTTGCAACTAATAGCCTCCGCATGATACCCTACCAATTTCGAACCCAACAAGTGGTATCAGAGCCTACGGTTCAAAGGTCCAGTAGTTTGATGAAACGAGGCTAAAGACAAGTTCATGGCAGTTCAAACCAATTTGATGATAATGAGCATTTTTGTCGAACTACATGTATTGACTCTTCATACTGTAGACACACAATTTTGTCCCTCCCCAAAGTCATTTTTTTACCCCGTCTTACCACGCACCTTCACCTATGTGATGAGTTCCCAAATAACAAAATCATAACAATTCATAACAAACTTTTAACACCTCATCCTAACAAAAATAACAACCTATCATAATAACCTTGACACATCACACCCCTACCCCTACCCCCACTTCACCACCCCTACCCCTACCCATATACCCACATACCCGTTTACCCCTCTCCCCTTTGAGAATATATACACCATTACTCATACACCACTGACATATATGAGAACACAACAACAATAACATTGCCACACCATCTTTTCCACAATTCAATGCACACTCCACAGAATACACTACACACATAATTTCAATTCGAGAAAACAAACATAACACACAAACTCTATTTTTCTTTTCTTCTTCACAACACACACACAGAGGCAACCACACAATAAACCCATAGATACTAAAACACTCTCACAATTCCACACACACACCTGGAATCAAATTGGAGGATTAGAGAGAAAGCAATGAGAAATTGGAGGAAAACATACACACATGATATCACACACATAGAAACGGTGAGAGAGAGATTGACGATTGAGAAACAGAGAGAGAGAGAGAGTGAGAAATGAGGGAATTAAGGTTGACTGCTTTCGGTGAGCTTTCGCCGAAAATCGGCCAAAATCATCCGCCAGAAAATATTGCAACGCCATCTCCCCACAAAGCCCGACCAACCCCTCTCTCTATTACCGTTGGAGCTTCGGTTTGGCTATAATAATCAAGCAACTCATGCCAAAAAATAGTAACCAGCGACCAAGAAAATTCCACTGGAATATTTAAAACCCGACCAAACGCCATCAAAAACTTATCTTAAACGATGATACAAAACTTGTTGTGTGCGGGACAAGTATAGATTTTTCCATTTCATTTCATGATTGTGATTCGAGTTGGTGCATTGTTGTTGAAGTTCGATTAGAGGTTCCAGTGCGGATTTCATCTCGTTTAATCAAATAATAATTGAGTGAAAGCGGCATTGAGGTCCAATTCTTTCTTCTCTTCCTTTTAATTCTTATGTGATTGTGATTGTGGTTGTGATTCGATATCATTATTCTATTTTTGGATGATTTTGTCGATGTTTGATGTTGTTTGCTTTTGAATAATTGATCTCAATGGTATAAATGTGATGACAATATGAATTTGGATTTGTATTAAAAATAAAATTTTGGGCGAAATTTGAAATTTGATAAAAGGCGAGCATTGGTTTATTTGGATTCATTGATGGATGTTTGATTTGAAATAATTGTTCATCATATCGAACTCGATAGTATTATGTTTTAGGTCGAGAACGAATAGGCAAATCTTAAGTTGGGTAGGCAAAAATTTAGAATTTGTGAATTGTGAAATGTTTGGAATATTTGGCGAATGGTTTATTTACCGCATTTGGACCAATTATATTCATTTGACCGGGGAATTCTCCAAGACACATTGTACTTATTCACCGGAGAATGCCCCGAAGTATCATGTACGCAAAGGAGGCTCGTGATCAAGGCCTGAGGCATCAGGTAAAGCATAGATAAGATAGTTAGAATAGTTTAGGTTTAAATTTCAACAACTTTTTTTTATTTTCGGTATGTAATAAATTAGACTGGACACTATATTTTTAAATTTATTTTATTTTGTTTAATTGATTGATTATTTTATGTGTTTTATGTGGTTTATACATTCATAGTATCGTACTAACCGATATACTCCATGAAGCGACTGTGGTTGAACCACGGGATCAAGGGGTGCCTAACACCTTCTCCTCGGTCAATAAAATTACTTAACTAGAATTTCTATTCGTGGATCAGTTTTTAGAGTCAAACCGTTTTGAAAAGGATTTCCAAAGGTGACTGGCACACTCGATTTATGCAAAGTGGCGACTCTGAGTTTAAACGTAATAATCCTTTTTGAAATAAATTTTTCTTTTTGTCACTTCAAAATAAAAGTCCTTTCAAACTTAAAATCATAATTTTTTTTGTTAAAAAAGGGGTGTGGCAGCTCTGGCGACTCTGTTGGAGATTTTTCAGAATTCGAGCTTATTTTTTAGTTGTATCTGTAATACTCCGTACTTTTCTTAGCTCAGTTTAGCACCTAGAATGTCAAGGGTCAACTTTAAAAATGAATAACCCTTGATACATGTAGAATTTTCCATTTATAAACCCACAAAGTTGTAAATAATTGAACCATCTTTCCAACTATACTAATTTTGCCTTAATTCGATACTCGATTGAGAAGTTATGACAATTTTAGTGAAAATAATAGGGCATTTCGATAGGCACCGCATCGCAGTGAAGGAAAAATCACAATTTTCCGATTCCGGTGAAGCACCGTGATTAGCAAGCGTCACGGAGAAATTCCAATTCCTGTTCATCCCATTCCAGTAGCTCAACCCAATTAGCTTATATCGCACTAAAATTTCTAATTGAACAAACACCGCATCGTGGTGGGGTACAAAATGGCACTCGTCCTTTTTCAGTGACGCAACGCGATTTCTCTGCATCGCATCGAAGGCCAAAATGGCAGTCGTCCATTTTCCAGAAAGCCACCGCGATAGCGGTGCATCGCGGTGAGTGGCAAAATCGAAATTTCTAGTTTTGTAGAAAAATTTAACAGGGTAATCTAGTTATTTCACAAGCCCCCAAATTGTGTAAAACACAGAATTAATCCTATTCTAACCATTATATGCATATTTTCATCAAAATTACTCTCCAAGGAAACCCTAAAATTCAAACCTTCATCACCAAGAAATCAAAATTCCACCATTCTTTTTCCAAGATAGCTCAAAATTAAAGATTCCTAATTCAAGAACTTCAAGAATCAATCTTCAAGAGCACAAATAGGAACTCAAAGTTCAAGTTTCTTCATCTAATCATCAATTAAGGTATGTGGGGTTTTCAACAAGAATAATTCTTTCATCCTTGTGCCCTAAATAAGTTTTTGAAGTTAATTTCACATGAATTCACATGAGTTTCAAATTAGGGTTCATACCCAATATTGTTATTTGCAAGAACTTGAGATTTAAAGTGATTTAGATGTTAAATTGCATGACTACTTTTGTGTCTTCATGCGTATTGCAGAAATTTCCAGATTTAGACTTGAATTATCAATATTTTCATTACTTAGCATGAATCTTATGATGATTTGACATGAAATAGATGCATGGGTTACTATCCCTAGTTTGAATATTCTAATTTCAAGAAGATTATGCTTTTAAGCATTCCATGACTTGTTATATTCAGATTTTGAACAAAGATTTGATCTTTTGATCTTAGCTTAGATATGGAATCCACTTTACAAAATTTGCTACAGTTTACAGTAAACAGATTTATAAGAGGTTTTCATTGTAAACCCTTATATTAGTTTTTAAAGTAGATTTCCTACAGAATGAGCATGCAGATTAAAGGGAGTAGTATTTAGCACCGAGTTAGGTATGTTCACATGCCCCAGAACTATGAGCCAATGTTGGCTCAGATTATAAGATTTTTCCCATTTCTATATGGATGATAGATACAGATGTGATCACTCAGATTAGGTTATACTCCTTGGCAAGAGTATGACACCTTTCCCCAATGTGATATTTTCCTATAAGAGAGCTAGATGTTGGACACTATGATAGCTCACATAGTGTATATCGATTAGAAGAACCTCCCTACAGCTTACAGAGAAGAGTAAAGAATAATAAAAAATCATTTAGAAACTAAGTGTAAAGGCTCACAAGTTTTATTCATATATCGCTTTATATGAGGCATTAGTTACAGATATCATCTTTCAAATTTCAAATATAAAAATGAGTCCTTGCTACACTTAGACAGCATAATTTGAAGATAGAATACAAGTACATCTTTTAGAAACTAAATGTTATGACTCACTAGATCTATGCAACATGTTTTTTATTCATAATTATGATTTTCAGTTTTCAGATATTCCAGTTTATGTGAGTCATCTACATTTAGCATGCATTCTTTTATAAATTTATAATAATATTGAGATATTGATTTACTTGTCCATTCACCCCCATATACTTAGTACAATCCAGAAGTACTGATCCACATATATGTCTATGTGCTATATTGTTTCATAATGTAGGTTCAGGTGCTCAGTTTCATCAGCGTGAGTGATTTTGAGCATCTCTATCTGCATCCCGACAGTTGGTGAGTCCTCATAGTTCGGAAACTCAGTTATTCAATTTTTTAGCTTACTAGTATAGATGATTCAGTATTCACAGACAGTTTGAGTCAGCTGGGAGTTTGTCCCAGTGGCTCTTTAGTTATTAGTAGTAGAGGCTTGTCAGACTGCTAGATATGATTCAGATTTCTAGTATTGATTGACTAGATTCTTAATTTTTGTACTTTCAAATATTATATTCAAATGGTTTCATCTTATCTCATATAGAATTCCACATTTTATCTTTGACTATATATCTATATTTACTTTATTATGAGCTTTAGATTTAGTAGAAGGCTTACAGGATTAGGTTGAGGCTACTCGTAGTCTCGATCACTGTATAACATCTCGAGACCTATTTTTAAGGCGTTACAAACTTGGTATCAGAGCCTAAGGTTATAAGAGTCCTAGGAAGTCAGACAAGCCACGTTACGTAGAGTCTTGATCATGGGTGTGAAGCGCGCCACATTTATGACCAAGAGGTTATGGGATATTTTTAGGAAATCATCTTTTTCTTTCATGATCTATCGTTCTTACCGTATCTCTATCTTCTTTTAACTTGTGCTCTTACGTGACAGTTGAATATGCATCCTCGTCGAGATAACACCCACAAAAGTGATAACTAGCCACCCCAATCTGCTGACCCTCTGAATGAGAATGTATCCCATGTTGAAATTTGGGTTGCCTTTCAGGTGTTGGCCTAAGCTGTGACTGCCAATATTCAGGGAAACTATCAGGTGGCAGTCCCACTTCAGGGCAACCATCAGGCGGCAGTCCCACTTCAGCAGAATGGTGATTTAGCAGTAGCCAGAATCCGAGACTTTATGAGAATAAATCCGCCAGAGTTCTTCGAGTTAAAATTAGGTGAGGACCCACAGCTTTATTTAGATGAGGTGAAAAATATCAGCCAGATTATGCATATTTCTAAAGAGGAGAGTGTATAGTTAGCATCCTATAGATTGAAGGATGTAGTGTATGATTGGGCGGTTCTGTGGAAGAATGGTAGAGGCGAGAATGCGGCTCATATGAGTTGGCATGTGTTTCAGGATGTGTTTCTAGACAGGTTATTTCCGCATGAAATGAGAGAAGCCAAGATAGAGGATTTTGTGAACCTGAGGCAAGGCTCGATGTCAGTGAAAGAGTACTGCCTTAAGTTCAACCAATTGTCTAAGTATGCCCCTGATACAATGACTGGCCCTAGGGAGAGTATGAGTAAGTTTGTTACTGGAGTATCTAGTTTGGTAGTCAAGGAGTGTAAGACTACCATGCTTATTGGGGACATGGATTTTGCTAGGTTGATGATTCATGCTAAACAGGTTGAGGCAGAAAAGTTGAAAGGGAGAGAGAGGGGGAATAAGAAGGCTATAACCGGGTAGTTTAAGTATGGACAGACAAAGTTTAGAGGGGGAAATCATTCACAATTTTAGAATTATTTATCTATACCAGTTATATATTCAGCTAGTGCTCCCACCCCCAAAGCAAGGCAAGAGCAGTGGGGTAAGACTTCTATGTCCAGATCTCAGAATAGTTGGAGTGGAAAACCCAATTATCCTCCATGTGCTAAGTGTGGTAAAAATTATCTTGGTGAGTGTTTGTTGGGATAGAAAGGTTGATATGGTTGTGCTAAGTTGGGTCATGGAATCAAAGAGTGTCCGCATGCTAAGTAGGGAAACAGGGATGTTCATCCCCAGACTCAAGCTAGCGCACCAACTCCTCTAAGTCGCCTAGTCCCTCCTCAAGGTGCATCATCCGGTACCGATGACGGTCAGTGCAAGAATCAGTTTTACGCTTTACCATCCCGTCAGGAGCAGGTCGATTCACCAAATGGTTTTACTGGTATGTTTCGTGTCTTGCATCTTGATGTTTATGTGCTACTAGACCCTGGGTTGAATTTCTCTTATATGACCCACTAGTTGCAGTAAATTTTAAAGTAGGTCCTGAAAAGATCCCTGAACCCTTCTTAGTTTCTACCCCAGTAGGTGAGTCAGTTGTTGCCAAACAGATCTATAGAAAGTGTCCTATCACTGTCCTTTATAAAATCATGTTAGCAGATTTAATAGAGTTAGATATGGTCGACTTTAACCTTATTCTTGGTATGGATTAGCTCCATTCCTTTTATGCATCCATAGATTGTCGCACCCGAGTGGTAAAGTTTTAGTTTCCAAATGAGCCAGTCTTTGAGTGGGAAGGTAATTCAGTGTCTCCTAAGAGTCATTTCATATCCTATCTTGAATCCAAAAAATTGATCTCAAAAGGGTGTATCTATCATTTAGTTCGAGGCAAAGACACTAAGTTTGAGACTTTAATAGTTCAGTTAGGTTCGTGTAGTCAATGAGTTTCCTGATATTTTTCCCGAAGATTTGACAGGGGTACCTCCCAATAGGGAAATAGAATTCGGTATTGACCTTCTCCCAGATACTCAGCCCATATCTATTCCTCCTTATCGTATGGCTTCATCCAATCTTAAAGAGTTAAAAGAGAAGCTTAAAGATTCATTAGATAAATGTTTCATAAGGCCCAGTGTCTCTCCATGGGGCGCTCCCATCATATTCGTGCGAAAGAAAGATGGTTCTTTGCGAATGTGCATTGACTATCGTCAGCTGAATAAAGTCACAGTAAAAAACAAATCTCCTCTTCCTAGGATTGATGACTTATTCAACCAACTCCAAGGTGCAAGTTATTTCTTCAAGATAGACCTTAGATTTGGCTATCATCAGCATAGAGTAAGGGAATGTGATATTTCGAAAACAACTTTCAAAACTTGTTATGGTCATTTTGAGTTTCTAGTCATGTCATTTTGGCTTACCAATGCCCCAGCAGCCTTCATGGACTTGATGAACATAGTGTTTAAATAGTATGTGGACATGTTTTTCATAGTCTTTATTGATGATATTCTTATCTATTCTCGTAGTGAGGCTGATCATGCAGACCACCTTAGAATTGTGTTGCAAACTCTTAGAGATCACTACTATTTTAACCAAATTTAGTAAATATGAATTTTGGCTAAGATCAATAGCTTTCCTCGATCATATTATTTCCAGTGATGGCATTAAAGTTGATCCCTAAAAGACATAAGCACTAAGAAACTAGCCTAGACCTATCTCTCTATCAGACATTTAGTTTCTTGGATTCAGCTGGCTATTATAGATGTTTTATTGAGGGTTTTTCTTCTATTGCATCCCCTATGTCTAGATTAACTCAGAAAAAAGTTAAGTTTCAGTGGTCGGATTCCTGTGAGAAGAGTTTTCAGGCATTAAAGACTCGCCTCACTTCAGCCCCAGTTTTAGCGCTACTTGATGGTACAGATAGATTCGTGGTCTATTATGATGCTTCTAGAATTGGTTTGGATTTTGTTTTGATGCAGAGAGGTAAGGTTATAGTCTCTTCCTCTAGACAGATTAATCCTCATGGAACAAACTACCGTACCCATGACCTTGAGTTAGTTGTTGTTGTGTTTGCATTAAAAATCTGGAGGCACTATCTTTATGGGGTGCATGTTAATGTGTTTACGGATCACAAATGTTTGCAATATGTGTTTACTCAGATGGAGTTAAACATTCGTCAGATAAGGTGGTTAGAATTATTAAAGGATTATGATATGAACGTGTTGTATCATTCGAGAAAGGCCAATGTAGTGGTAGATGCCCTTAGTAGATTGTCTATCGGCAGTGTTGCTCATGTGGAGAATCATAAGAGAGAACTAGTTCGGGAAGTTCACCGATTAGCTAAATTGGGTGTGGGGCTGGTTGACTCAGCTGAAGGTAATGTTTGGGTTCAGAGTAGTTCAGAATCTTCTCTAGTTTCTAAAGTGAAAGAGAAGCAGGATAAGGATTCTAGTTGGTCAAGCTGAAGGGTTCAGTTAAAGACCAAAAGGTAGAGGTTTTCTCCCAAGGGGGAGATGGTGTGTTGAGATACCAGAGTAGATTATATGTACTATATATTGATGATTTGAGGTTGCGGATCATGGCAAAAGCGTATGGTGCACGTTATTCCATTTATCTGGGAGCCACCAAGATGTACCACGATCTGCGGGAAGTCTATTGGTGGAGTGGTATGAAGAAAGATATGGCAGAATTTGTAGCCAAGCATGCAACTTGTCAATAGGTTAAGGTAGAGCACCAAAGACCTAGTGGCACTTTGCAGGAGTTTGGTATTCCCACTTGGAAGTGGGAAGAGGTGAACATGGACTTTGTGACAGGGTTACCCCATTCACGTCGTCAGCATGATTTGATTTGGGTTATAGTAGACAGATTGACTAAATCAGCTCATTTCTTGCCAGTTCACACGTTCTACATAGCTTAAGATTATGCTAAGTTGTATATCAGAGAGTTGGTTAGATTGTATGGAGTTTCCTAGTCCATCACCTCAGATAAGGGTACTCAATTTACCTCTCAGTTTTGAAAAGACTTTCAGAAGGGTCATGGTACCCAAGTTCATCTGAGTTTAGCTTTTCATCCGCAGACAGATGGTCAGGTAGAGAGGACCATTCAGACCTTAAAGGATATGTTGAGGGAATGTGTTCTTGATTTCAAGGAAAGTTGGGATGACCACTTGTCGTTGATCGAGTTTGCCTACAATAACAGTTACCATTCTAGTATTCAGATGGCCCCGTTTAAAGCTCTTTATGGGTAGAGATATAGATCACCAGTAGTTTAATTCGAAGTGAGTGAGGCTGCTTTGATTGGGCCAGATATGGTGTTTGAAGCCATAGATAAAGTTCAGTTGATTCGAGAGAGATTGAAAGCAGCTCAGAGTCGTCAGAAATCTTATGCAGATGTAAGAAGGAGATATCTTGAGTTTGAAGTAGATGATCCTGTGTATTTGAAGGTTTCACCCATGAAGAGGGTAAAGAGATTTGGCAAAAAGGGGAAGCTTATCCCCCGATATGTAAGCCCCTACAGAATTTTGAGTCGCGTGGGGAAGGTAGCGTATAAGCTTTAGATACCCGCAGACTTATCATCAGTTCATTCAGTGTTCCATGTGTCCTTATTGAAGAAGTGCATGGATGATTCATATTTGGTAGTTCCTCTAGAAAGCACAGATATTCAGAATAACCTTTCATACAAATAAGTTCCAGTAGAGATTCTTGATCATCAGATCCGTAGACTAAGGAAAAAAGAAGTTCCCTCGGTCAAAGTTCTGTGGCAAAATCCATCTGTTGAGGGTTCTAATTAGGAAGCAAAAGCAGACATGCGTACAAAGTATCCTCATCTCTTTTCCACAAACTTAGATTCAGCTGAAGGTAACAGTCTTCCTTAATTCAGTTCTTTCCCAATCTCAGATTCAGCTATATAGTTATCTTCATGTAAATTCATCCACTCACAATTAGTTCAGTCGCTCAGTATGTTTTAGATTCAGTCATGCAGTTGTTTTAGTTTAGTTCCTCAGAATCTTTAGTTTAACTAATCTCACTCGAGGACGAATGTTCCCAAGGGGGAGATAATGTAATACCTCGTACTTTTTTAGCTCAGTTTAGCTCCTTGAATATCAAGGGTCAACTTTAAAAATGAATAACTCTTGATGCATGTACAATTTTCCAATTATAGACCCATTAAGTTGTAGATAATTAAACTGGCTTTCCAACGATACAAATTTTGCCTTAATTCAATACTCGGTTGAGAAGTTATGGCGATTTTAGTCCAAATAATAGGGCATTTCGACAGGCACCGCGTCGCAGTGAAGGAAAAAATTACAATTTTCCAATTCCAGTGAAGCACCATGATTATCCCGCATTGCGGATAAATTCCAGTTCCCGTTCATCCCATTCCATTATCTCAACGCGATTAGCTTGTATCGCGCCAAAATTTCCAATTGGACGGACACCGTATCGCGGTGAAGTGCAAAATGTTACTCGTCCTTTTACAGTGACGCAATGCAATTTTTCTACGTCGTTCCAAAGTCCAAAATGGAAGTCGTCCATTTTTCAAAAATCCACCGCGATAGCGATGCGTCGCGGTGGGTGGAAAAATCGGGATTTCCAGTTTCGAGTAAAAAAATAAAAAGGCAGTCTAATCATTTCCCAAGCCCCTAAATCGTGTAAAACACATAATTAATCCTATTCTAACCATTATATGCATATTTTCATAAAAATTACTCTCCAAGGAAACCTTAGAATTCAAACCTTCATCCCCAAGAAATCCAAATTCCACCATTCTTTTTCCAAGATAGCTCAAAATTAAAGATTTCCAATTCAAAAACTTCAAGAATCTTTCTGCAAGAGCACAAATAGGAACTCAAAGATCAAGTTTCTTAATCTAATCATAAATTAAGGCATGTGGGGTTTTCAACAAGAATAATTCTTTCGTCCTTGTGCCCTAAATTAGTTTTTGAAGTTAATTTCACATGAGTTTCAAATTAGGGTTAATACCCAATATTGTTATCTGCAAGATTTTGAGATTTAAAGTGATTTAGATGTTGAATTGCATGACTACTTTCATGACTTCATGCGTATTGCAGAAATTTCCAGATTTAGACTTGAATTATCAATATTTTCATTACTTAGCATGAGTTTTATGATGATTTGACATGAAATAGATGCATGGGTTACTGGCCCTGGTTTGAATTTTATTATTTCAAGAAGAATATGCTTTTAAGCATCCCATGACTTGTTATATTTAGATTTTGAACAAAGATTTGATCTTTTGATCTCAGCTTAGGTATGGAATCCACTTTACAGATTTAGCTACAATTACAGTAAACAGATTTACAAGAGATTTTTATTGTAAACCCTTATATTAGTTTTTAAAGTGGATTTTCTATAGAATGAGCATACAGATTATAGGGAGTAGTATTTAGCATCGAGTTGGGTATGTTCACATGCCCCAAAACTATGAGCCAACGTAGGTTTAGATTATCAGATTTTTTCTATTTCTATATGGATGACAGATATAGATGTGATCACTTAGATTAGGTTATACTCCTTGGAAAGAGTATGACACCTCTCCCCAATGTGAGGTTTACCCATAAGAAAACTAGACGTTGGACACTATGATAGCTCACATAGTGTATGTCGGTTAGAAGAACCTCCCTACAGCTTACAGAAAAGAGTAAAGAATGACAGAAAAGCTTTTAGAAACTAAGTGTAAAGGATCACAAATTTTATTCAGATATTACTTTATATGAGGCATTAGTTACAGATGTCAGCGTTTAGATTTCAGATATAAAAGTGAGTCTTTTCTACGCTTAGACAACATGATTTGAAGATAGAATACAAGTACAACTTTTTGAAACTAAATGTTATGACTCACTAGATCTATGCAACATGTTTTGCTATTCATTATTATGATTTTCAGTTTTCAGATATTCCAGCTTATGTGAGTCATCTACATTTAGCATGCATTCTTTTAAAAATTTATAATAATATTAAGATATTGATTTACTTGTCCATTCACCCCCATATACTCAGTACAATCTAGAAGTGTTGATCCACATATACATCTATGTGTTACATTGTCTCATAATGTAGGTTCAGGTGCTCAGTTTCAGTAGTGTGAGTGATTTTAAGCATCTCTATTTGTATCCCAGTAGTTGGTGAGTTCTCATAGTTTGGGGACCCAGTTATTCAATTTTTCAGCTTACTATTATAGATGATTTAGTATTCACAGACAGTTCGAGTCAGCTGGAGGTTTGTCCCAATGGATCTCTAGTTATTAGTAGTAGAGGCTTGTCAGACTGCTAGATATGATTCAGATTTCTAGTATAGAGTGACTAGATTCTTGAGTTTAGTACTTTCAGATATTATATTCAGACGGTTTCAGCTTAGCTCATACAGAATTCTGCATTTTAGCTTTGACTATATATCTACATGTACTTTATTATGAGCTTTCAATTTAGTAGAAGGCTTACAGGGTTAGCTTGAGGCTATTCATACTCTCGAGCATCGTGTGATGTATCAGGACCCATTTTTGAGGTGTTACAGTATCGTCTTAGCTTGACACTATATGTGTATAGACATTTTGTTATTGTTTGAGTTTGTGCTATTGTTTTATCATTGTTGGATGCATATGTGCTATGTGTTTATAGTTTTCTCTTATGTGTTACCATTTTATATCTGACATCATATGCATTACCTTGAGTCCATTATTTCACAACAAGTCCCAAAGTACACATTGTGTACACAAACTCTAGTTGTGTTACCCTTATTTTAGGAGGGGAAGCCATCGGACGTATAGAGTGGGTGGAAAGTTTCCGCAGCCACTATCGACCATACGCTCCTCTGAACAGCCTTGTTAGTTGACCCCTGCCTAGGTCAGCCTTTAGGTCATGCTTATCTGCATCATATTGAGACCTAGCGGGACCCACTAGGTCCTTCATAGGAGACTCACCCCTAAAGCATCCTTACATGATAATTATTTATCTTTGAGGATAACAGGGTCATTTGATGGATTGATTTGGGGAAAGCATGTGTTAGAGTTAAAGGAGCGTGTGTTTAGGCAAGGAAAAAGAAAAGAAAAGAAATGAAAAAAAAGTTTCATAGTTTTTTTTAGTGTTCTTTATGTCTTTTGTTTTTGACAATTTAAAAATCAAAAAGATTTTTTACCTTTTGCACTCATTTACTCAAAAAAACAAAACATCAAAAAGATTTTGCCCTTGTTTCCTTTAGCAAGTATTCATAATTCAAAAATTTTAAAAAAGAAAAAAAAAATTAATAGGAGCTTTTTATAAAAGAAAAATTCAAAAAATATGGTAGAAAGTTTTGTACATTTCATATAACGAAAATACCAAAAATATTTTCCTTTCATAGTTGTTGGTCTCATTTTTATGTGAACTGTCAAATTGAAAAACCAAAAAAAAAAAAAATTAGTGATGTTTTTCACTGTCTGTCTTAAGTCGTGTCCCTCAAGTCAAGGTTTAGTTTGTTATTTAATCCTTAATTATCCAATCTGGATGAGCTACGCACACCTGATTCTCCTATCTCGGGAGTGAGATACGTAGGCAGCCCTTCTAGGGTTTGGTGATCTTATTTCAAAAATCCACAAAGATTTTCTTCACTCTTCATTTAGAGTAAATGTCATATATATCTTTAAAAGAAAACTACAAAAAGATTTTTTCTTTAATAGCTATAAGTTTCATTTTCATATGAAATTCAATATCGGAAATTCAAAAAGATTTTTCTTTAGTAATCATAGGTTTCATTTGGTATAGGGATTTTAAAGCTAAAAAAAAATCAAAAAAGATTTTCGTCAATTCTTTTGACAATTTGTTGTTTTCTTTTCTTCTAAAGTTTCAAGAAAAAGAAAAAGTTTGACTGGCCATTTTGGCAAGACTTCATGAACTACACACACCTAATTCTCCTCTTTCGGGAGTGAGATACATAGGCGCTTTTCTTGGGTTCGGAGATATTTTCAAAAAAGAAGATAAAAGAAAAAGAGCTTTTGAAAATGTGTTGCATTCTAACGCCTTTGTTATTTTCTTATTCAGTTAGTTTAGGGTGGTTGGTTTGTGGTATTTTGGCTGGTCCTCCATATTGTACCAAGTCGAAGAGAAAGTTATGGCCAACAAGGATACCGAGGTTGTTGTCACTAATCAGATAGAGAGTTCGGAGAATGAGAATTCAGAAGCTAATGAAGAGATTCAAAAATTAAGGCAGCAAATGATAGAAATACATCGAGCTTGGGATAATGGGTTGCTGCCTCCTCTATTTCCCACTGCTAATCTACAATATCATTTTATCTTGCCTTCAGTGTCACATGCACACTTCCCTATTTTTGTTGACACACTACAACATGCATCAGGATCTATTCTGGGGCAACAATATCCAAACACTTTCAATATTCATTTCCTCACTCCTCAACATAAAACTACCACTAACTAAGCTCTACCTGTTGTTCATGCTGTTGCGGTGCCACCCCCGCCTGAAGCTCCTGCTTTTAATATCCATCCAACGGTCGTGATTCCTCACTCTGCAAGTGAGCCTGCATTGAATATTTCTAGTGATCAACATCATTCTCATGAGCCCACATTTAAGTCGACTGGTTCTTATGGTTATACTTACCCGCCTGAATTTTCTCTTAATGCTGAAAAGCCTGTTACAACAGAAGAACAAGAAAAAACGACCAGAAAATTGAAGATTTTAGAATAGGCCATGAGAAACTTTCAAGGACTCGAGGGTAATAAAAGTATCTCGTATAAATATATGTGCATGTTTCTAGATGTTAACCTTTCTCTTGGTTTTAAAATGCCAAAGTTTGATAAGTATGATGGACAAAACTATCCTGTAGCATATTTGAGATGTTATTATAATCAACTAAGGGGCGCTGGAGGGAGGGAAGAATTACTCATGGCTTATTTTAATGAGAGTCTTTCAAATCTAGCTTCGAAATGGTTGGTTGACCAAAACATCGACAAGTGGAATAGTTAGAATGACCTAACCAATGAATTTGTGTAACAATTTTAGTACAATATGGAATTGATTCATGATGAGAAATCCTTAATTAACATGAAGAAGAAGAAGAAGAGTACTGAAAGTTTTAGGGAATATACGATTAGATAGTGTGAACAAACTGCTAGAGAGAAATTGCTAATGAAAGAAAGTAAGATAGTGGAGGTGTTTATTCAAGTGTAGAATGAAACATATTATCAACACCTGCTACTTGCATTAGGAAAAGCCATTTATTAAGGTCCTCAAAATAGGGGAGATGATAGAGGATGAAATTAAGACCGATCGCATTGTGAGTTTTGCAACATTGAAAGAAACTACTCAAGCAATTCAAAGAGGTTTTGGAAGTGTTGGAGGGAAGAATAATGAGGAAAATGCATATGCTATTGTAGTTAGACAATGAGCATGGTCAAGAAGACCACGTCGTCGTTACCCTCAGTCTCAAACCCAAGTTCATGTCCAAGCTCCCCATAATCACTCTCAAAATTCATTATACTCCATTCCTCTATCTCTATATCTAGTATATAATGTACAACCACATGTTCAACCCCCATATTACCCACAATGACACACACCAACTCCTCAGAGTCATTCTCCAGCTCCATAAATATACTGAAGCCCTTCTAGGCCCGATTTTTGGTCTAAGCCAAACAATGAAATGAGTCAGAAGTCGAAGGATAGCTTCACATCAATTGGAGAGCCATATGCCAGTTTACTCCAGAGATTGGTACAATGGGGCATGATCACTCCTCTCATTGGGTATACTCCTGACCCACATTCAAGAAGTTTTGATCCTAATAGACGATGTGCATATCATTCTGATGTTCAGAGTCACAGTATTGAATATTGTCGTGCTTTGAAAAGAGAAATAAAAAAGATGATTCAATATAAATAGATTATGGTGCATGGTGAAAGTTCTAGTCATGCTGATGTGCAAATCAGTAGCTAAGATATCAGTCTCAACAATTGAGAAGTCACTCTTCTCCTAACTAAGAAGAGGTCTGGTATTTTTTTATTTTTTTTCTGTTATCCGAATTATTTCAGGGTTGTAGTTCGGAATCTATCTTATTTTGTCCCTTTGTCATTTATGTTCAAACCCTTCTATCTTTTATTTTAACTAAATAGAGTGTCCTTTTTCTCTTTGCATTTTAAATATATGTTGTTTGTTTATTTTCTTTACATAGTATATTTTATTATGATTCTAATGATATGACATGCTGGCAGAATTTTCAGCTAGATCTTAAAATCCAGTTTAAGAAAGAACTTTGAATCAGAATGTTTCACGGAGAAAAAGAGCATCAGATAAAATAGGTAGAGTGTGGGACATTTGGTGATCAAGTTGAAACCTTCTTTAACAATTAAGACAATTATTTTGAGAATCACAAGAATAAATTGATCATCAATTAAAAGAAATGTCTCAATTAGGTCAAACAGTGGATACGTGATCCTATATCAAGAGAAATAGAAAGAAAATCAGCTCCACAAAAACATAAGTCATTCGATATAAGGGATGTACAACAAAGGTGGAGTTGTATGCTAGACAAGCGCAGAAGAAGTAGCGACGTACATGCTCAGTTAAAGTTAGTGTTGTGAAAAATGTCACAAATGTTCTTCATCTTTCATTGTCATATTGCATGATATATACTTGCATTTTCAAGGATTGATATGACGAAGGCATTTCATTCTGCTATCCAAATATTGTGTCATCTTTTGTTTACCCCATTTGAGCTTTAGTTCTATTTTCATTTATACCCTTCTTTTGGAATCAATATAGAGTCAGCAAAGTTCAAAAAAAGGTGTTGAGTCAAAAAATAGAGTCAGAAAAATTTCAAACAAAAAGATAAAAAAATGTGTGAAAAAGAAAGAAAAGAGAAGAGTGTCAAGAGAAATAGAGTCAAAAGGTCCCAAAGAGAAAAGGAGTCAATAAAAAAAGAAAAAAATTAGAATAAATCTAAAGAACAAGTTGTTGGAACTATGTGTGACCTGATTCTCCTCTCTCGGGGGTGAGATACGTAGGTTGCCCTACTCTGGGCTCGGTCCAACCAAATAAATAATTTAGAATTACCCAGTCAATAAAAAACTGGGGCATGGGTTAATTTCCATTGTTCGAGTTGATTTTAAAAGTTGTAAGTCCCACCCCACTCAAGTGTCGTTTGGTCCTCATGCCATCTTTTCTTTCTAACCTTATCCAAAAGACAAGTTACAACTAAAGAAAGACCTTCAGATCAATCTGTGAGAATGATAAGGATAAGCATGCAATGCATATGATAATGCATTTTGGGAATTACTTGTCTTCCTCAGCATAAGAAATTAGGAAGGAAATAAAAATGAGAGAGTCTTATTGGTGAAAACCCTCACGGTCACCGAAGACGATGGTAAGTTGAGAGAAATAAAAATAAGAGAGTCTTATTGGTGAAAATCATCATGGTCACCATAAGGCGATGGTGAGCTGAGAGAAATAAAAATGACAGAGTCTCATAAGTGAAAACCCTCATGTACACCATAGAGCAATGGCGAGCTGAGAGAAAGAAAGAGGCTTGTTGGCGAAAACCTTTCAAGGCGTCACTAGCCGAATGAGGTCTCCGAATGCAATTGGCCCAAGGAAGTAACTCAGTTTCAAGTCCATTAACTCAAGAACAAATGGTAGAAAGTTTGGATGGAAAGGTTAGATAGTTTAATCCAAAATACATGGCATAATTATTGGAGTTGACTGTCATTTTTAGATAAATTTTTCGTTTCTTTGTTTCAAATGGGGATATTCATTGTCTATCTTCTCTATATTTTTATTTTGTTTTCTTGAGTTAGTTATTCAAATAGTGTCATTTTTCTTGTGTCTTTGAGTCAAGTCGGTGTCAAAACAAGTGAGAAAAAATTTCTAATCTGGCTCTAAACTTCTTCCATTGCACAAATCAAGACAAAAGTCCAGCACATGAAAGAAACATGATTGTGAATTGAAATAAAACATGCAAAAAGTTTTGTCAATAGGCACATTTGGGGGGATTCATGGAAATACCAAAGTTCAAAGGATGTGTCCGAGGAACATAGCGACAACTGAGATACTGTGTTTGTGTCAAAGTCACTCTTAATGATCTAAGTTTAGATCAATGCTGCAGCAAGTCAAAGACAATGCCAATGATTGGAAGCAAGATTGAATGTGACCAGCACAAGAGCAATTGCCTCGAAATCCAATGCCACAAACCAGCCACCATGTTTTTAAACTTACAAGTTTTCTTTGGTGAAACAGGAAAGATGTTACCTTTAAATCAAGGACTTCAGAGCATAAATATCAAGGGTTGCAATGCCTTACTTCTACAAATGCAGGAAGCAATTTTACTGCACAGGTTTGATAATCAAATCATGGTAAAAATTCATCATCTTATATCACTTGGAGACACACTTCCTTGTCCAGGAATTTTAGTTTTTAATTGCTAAGTGATACGTTTCTTAAATTCCCCTTGACTCCTAGAAAATGTACCTTCTAGTCGAGTCATTCCCTTTGACTCCTAGAAGATATAATTTCTAATTGAGTCATTCTCGTTGACTCCTAGAAGATGTACCTTCTAGTCGAGTCATTCCCCTCGACTCTTAGAAGATTTACCTTTTGGTCAATTCATTCTCGTTGACTCCTGGAAGATGTACCTTCTGGTCGAGTCATTCCCCTTGACTCCTAGAAGATATACCTTCTGGTCGAGTCATTCCCATTGACTCCTGGAATATGTACCTTTTGGTCGAGTCATTTCCTTTGACTCCTAGAAGATGTACCTTCTGGTCGAGTCATTCTCCTTGACTCCTAGAAGATGTATGTAATAGTTGAGTTATTCCCCTTGACTTCTAGAAGATGTACTTTCTAGTTGAGTCACTCCCCTTGACTCCTAAAAAATGTACCTTCTAGTCGAGTCATTCCCCTTGACTCCTAGAAGATGTACTTTCTAGTTGAGTTATTCCCTTTAACTCCTAAAAAATGTACCTTCTGGTCGAGTCATTCCCCTTGATTCCTAAAAGATGTACTTTCTAGTTGAGTCATTCCCCTTGACTCCTAGAAGATGTACCTTCTAGTTGAGTCATTCTCCTTTAATCCTAGAAGATATACCTTCTAGTCGAGTCATTCCTTTTGACTCTTAGAAGATGTACTTTCTAGTTGAGTCATTCCCCTTGACTCTTAGAAGAGGTACCTTCTGGTTGAGTCATTCCCCTTGACTCCTAGAAAATGCACTTTCTAGTTGAATTATTACACTTAACCTTTAGGAGATGCCCTTCCTTTTCAGTTTTTATTTGTCAAGTGGCACACTTCCTAACTTAAACATTTATCTCTAGAAAACGTACTTTTTAGTCGGAATTCCTCACTTTAATTCTTAGGAAATCACGTCTTAGTCTTGGTCATTTAATTTTACTCTCAAAATATGTATTTCTTGGTTGGAGTCTTGATTCACCATTGCAACATGCAAGTAGTTATGATTGGATTTGACATTCGCAAAAGTTTTCTGATGATAAACTGGGGCATAATTTAATTCATGTTATTGAAAGCATCATTTTGGACCCTCCTAGAAAATAAAACTTTACTTTTCTAGCAAATGAAATCTCTCTTTATAATAATCTATGTTTCGGATAATTTTCTTTCTAGTTTTGATGTGATTTTAGGAGCCCGCCTGATGAACAAGGAGAATAAATAGAAAGTCAAGCAACAAGGTGAAGAAGTTGAAATTCAAGCAACAAGGTGAAGAGATTGAAAGCCAACAGATTGAAAAATAGCATGTCAGGAGCCCGCCTGAAGAATAGAGTAAAGAGATTGAAAGTTAAAAAATTGAAAAATGACAAGTCAGGAGCCCGTCTAAAGAACAGAGTGAAGAAATTGAAAGCCAAGCAACAAGGTGATGAAATGGCAAGTCAGGAGCTCGCTCGAAGAACAGAGTAAGAAAATTGCAAGTCAGGAGCCCACCTGGAGAATAGGGTGATGAAATAGCAAGTCAAGAGCTAAGGAAAGTTGCATAGATAGGACTTTTGTAATTTTATTTATATTTTTAACTTGTAATTTTCATTTTTTGATGTAATGATAGAGCCGCGAACCAGAACCTCGACCAGACCTGACTCGACTCTCCAACTCGGCATAGTCCTTCTCCTTCCAACCCTTTAGATACCTGTGAGTTGATTTCCTCATAACTTGGGTAGGTAGGATGTCCTATATCAAGACTCGGTGGTATTCTGTCCTTCTTTTTCTTTCTTTTGAATAACGGTCAGGTCAAAATTTTATCTCATCGTCTACTTTTTTTTCTTAAAATACTTTGTTTTTACACCCAAAGAGGGGCATGATGTAGACACATAATTTTGTCCCTTTCCAAAGTCGGTTTTTAACTATTTTTTTACCCCGTCTAACCACGCACCTTCACCCATGTGATAAGTTCCCAAATAGCAAAATCATAACAATTCATAACAAACTTTTAACACCTCATCCTAACAAAAATAACAACCTACCATAACAACTTAGATACATCACACCCTACCCCCACCTCACAACCCCCTACCTCTACCCACATAACCTCTACCCGTGTACTCCCCCTGCCCTTTTGAGAATATATACACCATTACTCATACACCACTGACAGATATGAAAACACAACAACAATAACATTGCCACTCCATCTTTTCCATAATTTAATACACACTCCACAGAATACACTACACACTATTTCGATTCGAGAAAACACATAACACACACTTCATTTTTCTTTTCTTCTTCACAATGCACACACAGAGGAAACCACACAATAAACCCACAGATACTAAAACACTCTCACAATTCCACACACAGACCTGGAATAAAATTGAAGGATTAGAGAGAAAGCGGCGGGAAATCAGGGAAAAACACACACACGACATCACACACACAGAAACAGCGAGAGAGAGAGATTCGCGATTGAGAAAAAGAGAGAGTGTGTGAGAAAAAGGGAATAGGGGTTGACTATTTCCGTTGAGCTTTCATCAGAAACCGGCCAGAATCGCCCGCCGAAAAATATTACAAAGCCATCTCCCCGTAAAACCCGACCAACCCCTCTCTTTGTTACCGTCGGAGCTCCAATTTTTCTGTAATAACCAAGCAGCTCATGCTAGAAAAGAGTAACCAGCGACCAAGCAAATCCCACCGAAATATTCAAAATCTGACCAAATGCCATCAGAAACTTATCTTAAACGACGACACAAAACTTGTTGCATAAGGGACAGGTACAAATTTTTCCATTTCGTAATTGTGATTCGAATTGGTGCGTTGTTGCTGAAGTTCGATTGAAGGTTCCGGAGCGTATTTCATCTCATTTAATTGAATAATAATTGATTGAAAGCGACATTGAGGTCCAATTCTTTCTTCTCTTCCTTTTAATTCTTATGTGATTGTGGTTGTGATTCGATATCATTATTCTATTGTTAGATGATTTTGTCGATGTTTGATATTGTTTGCTTTTGAATAATTGATCTCAATGGTATAAATATAATGACAATATGAATTTGGGTTTGTATTAAAAATGAAATTCGGGGCGGAATTGGGAATTTAATAAAAGGCGAGCATTGGTTCATTTGGATTCATTGATGGATGTTTGATTCAGAATAATTGTTCATCGTATCGAACTCGATAGTATTATATTTTAGGTCGAGAACAAATAGGCAAATCTTAAGTTGGGTAGGCAAGAATTTAGAACTTGTGAATTGTGGAATGTTTTAAATATTTGTTGAATGGTTTTGTTTCTGGAGAGGACACTTGAAATATAAGAATAGGCATAGTTCAAAATCTTTGTTTGAAGCAAGATGAACAAACCATGTCGATGCTTAGGCATGTCCGAGGTGCCACTTGAAACTATAGGTGTTATCCTGAAGTCGATCTTGGTTTGTTGGGAAAGAGATGGGGAATTCTTATACACACTACTAATTGTAGGTACCAACTGCAATCAAGACACATTGGACTGTCACTCCGTTCAAAGTGATATGTTACATTTGATATAGGTCCACCTTTCAATGAGACACATTAGGCCGTCACTCCATTCAAAGTGGCATATTACTTTCAAAATAGGTTGTTCGCCTTTCAATGAGACACATTGGATCGTCACTCCGTTCAAAGTAACATGTTATGTTCAAAATATGTTGTCCGTCTTTCAATGATACACATTGGACTGTCACTCTGTTCAAAGTGACATGTTACGTTCAAAATAGGTTGTCCGCATTTCAATGAGACACATTGGACCATCACTCCGTTCAAAGTGACATATTACTTTCAAAATAGGTTGTCCGCCTTTCAATGAGACACATTGGACCATCACTCCATTCAAAGTGACATATTACATTTAAGATAGGTCGTCTGCCTTTCAATAAGATATATTGGACCGTCACTTCGTTCAAAGTGACATGTTACATCCAAAATAGGTTGTCCGTCTTTCAATGAGACACATTAGACTGTCATTCCGCTCAAAGTGACATGTTACATTCAAAATAGGTCATCTTTCTTTCACTAACACACATTGGATCATCACTCCGTTCAAAGTGACATGCTACATTCAAAAAAGCTCGTTCGTCTTTCAATAAGACACATTAGATCGTCACTCTACTCAAAATGACATGTTACATTTAAAATAGGTCGTATGTCTTTCAATAAGACACATTGGATCGTCACTCCGTTCAAAGTGACATGTTACATTCAAAATAGGTCACCCGTCTTTCAATGAGATACATTGGACAGTCACTTCATTCAAAGTGGTATGTTACATTTAAGATAGGTCGTCTGGCTTTTAATAAGACACATTGAACCGTCATTTCGTTCAAAGTGACATGTTACATTCAAATTAGGTCGTCCACCTTTCAATGAGACACATTAGGTTCGTCCACCCTAAAATAGGATATTGTGAGATAGCAACTCTAAATTGGAGTTCATAGGATTGTTTATTAAAAATAATATTTTGTAAAACAAAATTGGCTACACGTCAATGTTTTCGTTTGAAGATTTCTACATTATCTTCAAACGAAAGGGGCAAATTGTTGACACTCAATTTTGACTCTCCATACTTAAAATTAACACATTTGAACTCCCTGACCGTTAAATGACACAAAATACAATTTTTCATATATTTTTTGCAATTGTTAATAAATTATTGATAATCATCGTTATTTTAGAATTTTTACTCATTTATTGTCATATTTTAATTTTACATAATTTATTGATAATTATCTTTAATTTCGTAAATTTTAAAAATTTTATCAGTTTATTATTATTTTAATATTTTTACACAGTTTATCTTTAATTTCATAAATTTTAAAATTTTTATCAGTTTATTATTATTTTAATATTTTTACACAGTCATCTGCATACGTACACAACATAGCACTGCAATTTTTTACCGCATAGTATAATTTTAATTTATAGCAATATATATTTTTTAAAACAATTATATTTTTTTCATAATTATATATTGGTATTCATATTTTGATATATTATTTAATACGATATATAAATGTGAGTCAATTTAATTATTTTAATATACATAGCGACAAATCAATCAAGTCAAGTCCTGTCACTTAAGTTGTAGATTTGATGAATTGACTTTTTTCTTTGTTTTTTCCTTTTTTAGATACACAACACAACACAAATACACATCCACACACTACACGCACAAACACACCAAAAAATATCAGCCTCTCACTCCCTCTCTCTTCTCTCCCCCTAAAGTCGCCTCCCTCACTAATTTGCCGCTGCCGGAGCTGACCACCGGACGAACGACGATTCCAGCCTCCACCCCGTCTTTCCGTTCTCCTCCACGGTGTCGGGTAACTGCCGCCACAGCCATGCCGAACGCCCTTTCTTCTCTTTCCCGTCACCGCACCACCGAGTCACCACCACTGCCGCATCATTTCCCTCTCATCTTCCTTGGGTTCATTTTTCGCTTATGGAAAAAATAGTGTTTTCACCATTGATGCTCAGATCTGGCCAAATCTTGTTTTCCGGTGAAACCCCGTCGAAGCAACGCCGGTCACTTTCCCTTTTCGCTTCACTGTTATTTGTGTGTTTTGTGTGAATAAATTTCAAGTGTTGTCATTATAATTTTGGGCTATCTTTATCTTATTTTTATTGATTTTGAGGATGATTTTACTTGAATGTCTCTTTAGCAATTTATGTTATATTTGTTTTCATGGGTGCTTTACTTTTTCTTGATATCTTTGGGTATATTGCTTTTGTTTTCCGATGAATGTTTTACTCATCACAGTTATGTTTATTTAAGATTAGTCTTATGCACTTGATGATTCATTTTAACAAAAAAAAAATCTTTTCAGTGACTTCATGTGTTTGTTTAATATTCTTTGTTCATTGATATTTATTTTATACTGATTTTGATTCACTGTCATAATTTATTTAGTTGTGGAAATTACATTTTTGATTTGGTTCCAAGTTGGACTACCATAATTGCATATTTTATTTTACTTTTTTATTCTATTACATCAACAAATTAAATAAATAATGGTAAAATTTCTCAATTAAATCTTTGATGTCTCCCTAAAACAAAGGACAAAGACAGATTTCGATTTTTAGATCTAACTATTTGATTGTTTCTTTTATATTTAGTATTAATTTAATTGGTCAATGACATTATCTTATCGTCTATATTTGAGGCCATCCGTTACAAAAGACAGACTTTATTTTCTCAAGTTTATTTATTCACGTTAAGTATCAATACATGGCCAGTGACATTATCTTTCCGTTGGATTTTTTAGGCCATCCCATTACAAAAGGTGGACTTTACTTTCTCAAATTTACTATTTTATATCAAGGACCGACACTTGACAGATGAAGAAATTCTTCATTGATTTTTGAGGCCTTCACAAATAAAAAGACGGATATTGCGTATATAAAATACGTAATAAAATAAATATTTCGGGCAATGACGAAATTTTTATAACAACGCAAAAGATTTTATGATTCGTATCTTGGCGAGGCGATTTAGTACGGCCAACAAATTGAGCAACCACTTCGTAGCAATGATGTATTTAAAATTTAATTCGAGCTCACTTTTTAGCAAAAATTATTTTTTAAAATACATATATGCACACATATCTTTTAAATTTATTTTGATAATTATTTATTTGTTACAAGTGTTTATACAGGTGTTTGGAAATATTCGTCGGGAAAGACATTCAAAGAAGATCTTAAATTTGTATTTGTATTTTTATATATTTTATGCTTGTACAAATATTATCATAGTAAAATTTTATTTTTTGAGGCATTGAGCGGGGATGTTTTTTATTTAAACAAACTTCACAATGCTTTTAGGCAAACTTAGGTCATTAATATTTATACAAAAAGAACAAATTAATTTAGGTATTTAATCAAACAAAATTAAAAATACTTTCTTTTATGAATTCCTTTTCATTTTTCAAACATATTCTTATGTACATTGGTTACATTTCTTTACATACTTTTACGTCCATATTTTTTTATGATGACATAT
Organism: Capsicum pubescens; assembly: GCA_030864215.1. Classification (NCBI taxonomy): domain Eukaryota; kingdom Viridiplantae; phylum Streptophyta; class Magnoliopsida; order Solanales; family Solanaceae; genus Capsicum; species Capsicum pubescens. Next base: position 52,763,409 of record CM061541.1, on the reverse strand, counting down.
GTAATTTATACACACTTTAAATGTAGATTATTTTAAAATGCATTTTAAATTTATATTTATAAACATCAATTTTTTTCCTTCGTCTTTTAATAAATCTAAGTTTGGCTGGGAACCACATTTATGGATTCTACGTCTAATCTCTTCCCTTCGGAATAATTTGAACCCTTACTTGAAATCTAAAATAATTTTGCAGATTAAAAAAAGTGACACTTGTTAAACAATGAATAGGTTTCCTATTTTTCCTTAAAAATTAGGTGACGACTTTGTACAAAATTAATTCTTTTTGAATCCATAATGTCGTGCTCGTTTTAACCTTAGGTAAAAATAAGGTATGACGACACGTGGAGAACAAGTTTCAACTATATTTTCAATAATCCCGCTGCTAATCCATCTTTAAAACCAAATCAATTTTCAACCATGTTTATGGACTCCAACTGTCAACCCCCGCTTACTTTCAATGTTTGGGATCCTTTCAACTCGTGCATTTATTTTTAACGCATGAGCTCCACTCTTAACCTGTGCTCACTTTCAATGCACAAGGCTCCACTTTCAACTGTGTTTACTTATAATACAAGACTCAAATAATATCAACCCGTACTTTAATTTTAATGCATAGGGGTCCAATTTTTAACTCATATCAACTTTTAATTATGGTAAGCAGCAGTGATATATGAAGATCGTGTGAAGAAGGAAGATCAAGATTATTTTGTCAAAAAATCAAGTAAAAAAGGGAAGATTTGTTAGGATTTTTACCCTGATTTTCTTACCAAATTTAAGTTTTACTTTTTCTTGAAAAAAAAATAAAAGTAATACCATAATTACTTTTACTTTTCTTAAAAGAAAAATATAGAACTTTTACATCTTTGGCAAACCTCTTTCTGAGAGGAAAGATTTTAGAACTCTATAAATAGAAGACACTTCTTCTCATACAATAACACAAAAGCATCCACAATGTAGTCGTTTAAGAGTTTTGATTAGGGGGAGATTTTCTCTCTCATTAGTTTTTGTGTTTTTTTAAATATTAGGTTTTATAATATGTGGGTCAATTGGCCAAAACATATAATAATTTTATGTTTTTTAGTATTTTTTATTTTTCGTCTCATAGTTTGCAACTAATAGCTTCCGCATGACGCCCTATCAATTTCAAACCCAACATCCAGAACTTCAAAACTATGAAAATCTTTTCTGTTCTGCTATACTTAAAAGTATCAGCAGATTTTGTATCCATAAAATAGTTTCATTTGATTATAGTCGAAGAGATCTACCTCTAGCTTACAAGGTGTATTTCTTGAAAATTATAATTTGTCCATCGATATTTTACTGTCAAATAACATAAATAGATTACTAACATGAAAAGATTTGTGAATCATAAATATCAAAGTTAAGTATGAAAGAACAAAAACACATTTAACTACTTCCCAGCAAAAAGGATGGATCGAATTCGTAGAAATATATTTTATTTTCATGGTGGAACTTCAATTAACCTGTATTCCACTACTATAAATAGATAAGGAGCTCAAGATTTTAATGACAATACAAATCATAGCATAAATGACAATAACAATCATGCACTGGGGTCTTATTTTATCAAGAAATAGTCATCAAAATAGAACATAATAAACTTGGTAAAATGAAACTAATCATACTCCCTCTGTAGAATAATAAAACTTGTCGTAGGTAATGCCCGAATTATTATAACATAAGTTATTATGGTTCGAAATAAGTTGCATGAAAACATATAGTAGCTTAGTTATCTCGGTCTAGAAAATAGTACATAGTTCTAATATCTTAACAATATTAACCAATTCACAATATAATACCATTTCTTCTTTTAATAATTCACCGATATTAGAAATGTCATTTTCATAAAAGTTTAATATCTGTGAATTTTAGGTAATTGTTCTAGATGAGTTAACATAAATAATATAGATTCACATTCAAACTTAATGTAAGCATGTATCTAAGTTATGATTTATGTACATAATCTATGAAAAGAAAGAGTTGTACATTAACTCCATATATAAATCATATAGCACAGCAGGTTGTATAACTAATTAAATCCTAATTAATATCTTTTTTTCATCTTTTATTGTAGTACATAAAAGGGCTTAATGCATTTCAAGCAACACAAAAAGTAGTACACAACACCACTCACTAGTTTTAAATGCACTCTTGGAGGTCACTATTGCAAAATTTAGTAACATCTGCTGAACCCAACTGGAGATTGAAGCCAAAAATATGTATAACAAATGTTTGTCTGTATACTTCAAAGTAGAACAACCTCACGTGTCTTATTAAAAAGATAAAGAAAAATCATCTATTAAACATCTTACCTTAAGCTTAGGCGATGGGAAAACGTGAATCAAAATTTTACATTCCACTAGTCTATTGCAAAATTTTATTTCAAAAACCTCTGTCAGTGTGCTAAGCAAGAACTTACTTGATGATTTTCGAGTTCAAAATAGGCCTTGCAGTAAGCTACATGAATTATGCCGTTCGTAGAAAAATAATAATCTTCATATTATCATGAACAAAAGGAGCTTAACTATATATATTTGCACAAGTAGAGTTTAGCCTCATTTGAGAGAGCTAAAAGATTGCAAAGTAACAAATGTGAATCTTAAAACTTGTCCAGAGTCCCTCATCTCAAAACTTGATAACATGAGGCAAATAGAAAAATTCAAGCATATTAGGAAGACGACATCACCTAATCTCCTTAATCCAGTATTAAATTATGAAGAGTCAAATAACTATTGTCAGATTTCTTTCACCAACCTAATTAATTTATGTAAAATCATGTAAGATGCAATAAATTATTACCTTTTATAAAAAGTTTTGTAAAACGTAATGATTTATTACGTTTTACAAAAAAAATATTGTAAAACGTAATAATTCATTGCGTTTTACATGATTTGACATAAATGAGTGATGTGATAATACACTGATTTTAAAAAAAAATCGTGTAAAATGTAATAAAGTATTACGTTTTACTAAAACTTTTTTACCGTACACTTTCGTTACCAAATCGTTAAAAAAAAGGTATAAAATGTAATAAATTATTACGTTTAGCATATTTTGGTAACTTATTAAATAGGTGGCCTATTTTGATCACTTTATTCATATTTTGACTTATTTTGGTTCCGAGTTCACGGCATCATCATGTAATGATAAACACCCTAGGGGATAATGAAAGTCGTCTTTTCTGCATCTTCCTCATCCATTAATATCTTATGATACCCGGCGAAATAATCTACGAAAGACTTCATTTCAGGCTTCGCACAATTATCGATGAGGATGTGGATGTTGGGTAGCGAAAAATTATCTTTAGGACTGGCTCTATTCAAATCTCTATAGTCAACACCAATTCAAAATTTGTCATCCTTTTTTGGCACTGGGACAATATTGGCTAGCCATGTTCGATATCTTGTGTCCTCCACAACCTTAGATTGAATTTGCTTCGTCACTTCTTCCTTGATTTTCAAACTTAAGTCCGACTTGAATTTTCGCATTTTTAGCTTAACTGGATCATACTCGGGATTGATTTATAACTTATGCGACATGATGTTGGTGCTTAACCCTGGTATATCATTGTAGGACCAATCAAATACGTCAATGTACTCCCGTAGCAAGCAAAGTAGTTCTTTTTTTTGTGCTTCTACCAAGTGAACACTAACACTTGTCTCTTTGATTTCATCATGGTCTCCCAGGTTGACTATTTCTGTTTCCTCCAAGTTGGGATTCTCCCGATTTTTAAATTCTTCTATATCTTTCACTAACCGCTCCTCATCATATTCTTTTCATTCGTCATCATTCACCTCACTTTGTTCATCTAACCCTTAACATGACATCATATTGATGCGTTTTAAATTACTGTTACTGAAATAAGCAAACAAATCAAGTTAGATGATAACAAGATAATAAAACATGATAAAATAAATATAATCACATTTCAAAATAACTTTTTAGATAAAGGGAGGCCTTTTCATTGAAATTTGAGAAATAATTAAAAACTATGGCCCATGACCCACGTAAATACAGGCCCATGCCTTTTTAAAAGTAGTAAAACACGAAAAGAAAATTTGAGACATAAAATGGTGGATCACGGGGCCTTCTACGAATCATCGCCAATTTTTAAAACTACTAATAATTACTTTTTCATATACCACGACGGGCGACGAGTTAAGAGTGGAGTGAAGGTCCAGTTCTGCAAAGCTTCTCCTGGTGCAACCTTCCTCACCCCACTAGACTTCGGGAAATCTTCTAGTATAGCATTGCATTCCTCAAACAGATTTCCTATCCCATCCCCAAGACTATCATCTGTTGACACCTCACGCACAAGAAATGACTGATACAGGTTGGAAATGGTTTAGATAGACTCATCTTTGACTTATCTTTAATCTCATCTTTCTTTGTTGGTTGGTATCTTAACCCATACTTAGATGTTTTTTCTGGGACCATAATGGGCTCGATAATTCTTCCAAAATCTTACCCAAACCCCGTCCAAGCTTGACCCCATTTTTTAACATCACAGTTGTAATCATTTTGTAGATAGAAGGCATTAGCGTTTGGGGCATCAGATCTTTCTCCGCAGCACATACAATTTCCACTGTATAAAAACTACTACCCCCCGAAATATCTTCAATCACAGGCACATAACCATTGGGATGATTTAAATGGCTTTTTTCTCTTTAAATGACTACCTCGTGGTCTTCCCAAATAAACTTTAATAATTGATAAAGGGTCGATGAAACTACCTTTGCATCATGGATCCACGGTCTCCCAATAAGCAGGATGTAACTAGGATGGATATCCATAACATAAAATTTAGCCTTGAATTTAGCAGGTCCCATCTGGATGTACAAGTCAACTTCACCTATAGTATCTCTCTGCCCTCTATCAAAGCTCGAACATTAACATGAATTTGTCGAACCTTTCCTAAGTCATAGCCCATTTGAACCAATGTAGAAAGAGGATAAACGTTCAAATCCGATCCTTCATCTATCAATACCCGATTAATCATATAGTCCCGATAATTAACAATTATGTGTAAGGCTTTGTTATGCATCACCCCCTCAAAAGGCAGCTCTTCCTCACTAAACGATATATGATAACTTCCCATAATATTCCCTATCATTGCGGCCAAATTCTCAACACTCGTACCTGCGGGAATATATGCTTCATCTAGGACTTTCAACAAAGCTTACTGGTGCTATTCCAAACTCATTACTAGTGCCTAAATAGAAATTTAGGCTGGAGTCTTTTCTAAATGCTTGACAATTGAATACTCTTTTGATTGCATACGCATCCAAGATTCCTCGGCCTTCCCTTCAATGATTGGCCTTTTCTGTGAATCTTTCCTATTGGTCAAATCTTCATAAATATAGCATTATCTAGATCGTGTAATCCCTGGGCAGCGATGGTCTCTATAATAAATTCCTTTCTAGGCGGTGAAGCATATACCTGAGTCGGGTCTATCATCACTATAAATGGGGGCCTTTCATTGACACTTAAGGCAACTATGGCTCTCTCTATCTTCTCCACTCTTTCTGTCCTTTTAGACTTTTCTGAATCCACCTTAGTAATGGTCTTGCTAGACACTCATTCACCCTTTATTTTGATCATGTTAATTATGGCTCCTCCATGATTAGTCAATGGATTAAAGTTAATATTTGGCGTCGGTGACTAAAGTGTGATGACCTTCTGATCAATCAAGTATTGAATCTTATGCTTTAGGTAATGTAATCCTCGGTATTGTTTCGCGCCGCTCCCGAATGATAGGCATAATTTTGATCGGCATGATAAAATTGGGAATTGGGATTGGCAGGTTTCGATTGGATAGGATGTAGATGACCGGTTTCTTTCAATCTTCCAAATATTTGGGTTCAACTTTTAGCCAATAGCATGAAGAATCGGGAGATTTCTTTTTTAGGTTTGGACGTGGGGGTTATAATGGTTTTAATTAGCGAGAGGATGTACTTGGTGATAATTTGGAGGCGCTTGGATGTTTATTTGGTTGTTTGGAAGGGCAGCTTAAACATGGGACTGATAATTTAGCCGCAGAACTTGGTATTGGGGTAAAATATTCAGCTATTGAGCTTGGTATTGGGATTGAATATCTAGAAGAGGAGCTTGGTATTAGTATTGGATATTTTAAAGTGGATCTTGGTATTGGGATTAGATATTTAAAAGTGGGGCTTGGTGTTGGGGTTAGTCGTAGAATATAGGCTGAAAACTTGGTGACGGTGAAGAGGAAAGAACGTTTCTAGGCTTGAATTTCTTCTTCAATTTAGCAACAGAATCAGTAGAGACTACAGTTGCATCATCTTTTTTATTCTTTGGGAACACAGAAGTCCCAGATGATGTTGGGCTTTTGACAATCTTTCATGTTCGAATGCCTTCTTCTAGTAATTCCTCAATTTTTACCAAATCTGCAAAAGTTGCCCTAATCGCGGATACCATCCTGGTATAAAATTATCGCTCCTGAGCATGAGAGAACACCGACACCATTTTTTCCTCAAACATGAGAGGTTGTACCTTAGCAGCTTCTTTTCTCCAACGAAAGGCATAGTCTCAGAAACACTCATCATTCTTCTATTTAATTTGGTCTAGTGAGTATTGGTTAGGGACTATTTCAATATTAAATGCAAACTTATAGAAAGTTTTTAGCCAATGCCCTCCAACCAGACCATCTTTTCAGTTCCTGAGACGTGAATCAATCTAAAGCTTTGCCGCTTAATCTTCGACTAAATAATCACATTAGTAATGCCTCATTTCTTCCTACCCAATCATTTGATCACAACACCTTCTTAGATGAGCCATAGGATTTTCGGTGCTATTGAACACTTCAAATTTGGAGACCTTGTACCCTTCTGGTAAATTTACTCCAGGGTGCACACACAGATCATCGTACCCCAAAGCATTATTATCCCCTATCCCGTGAGATTCATTGATCCTCATAATCTCTTCATTCATGGCCAACAACTTCTTTTGATGCTCGGCCCTCTATTTCTTTTCCTTCTCCTCGTAATGGTCTACCTCGATATTAGGAGAGTGGTTGTAGATATATGGAGATATGATGACATGAGAAAGATTTGGAATGGTAGCTTGATTTTGAGGATGAAAAGAGGTTGGGTGGTAGGGAGGGAGGACATTTTGGAAATTGAGAATCCTTTATGGAATTTGAGAGTAGTTTGGTGGAATCTGAGAGGGTATTTGTGGAGACGAAAATAGATTTTGTGGATTTGGAAATGGATTTCGTGGATTTGGAAATGGGTTTTGTAGATTTAGATATGGATTTTATAGAATTTAGAAGCGTTTTTGTGAATTTACAAATGAATTTTGAGGATTTGGAGATGGATTTTGGGGTTAGGGAAGGATTTTATGGATGGTAAGCATCTGGGTTATTTTCTCGATCGGTGTTTTGGATAGCATGAACTGGAGGATGATTGATTATGGGATTTGTGGGTAATTGGGAAACAGAGACGGATGATATGTTATTTAGATGTTTCCCGAGAATAGGAGTATTAATGGGAGAAATTTGGAGTGGAGGCATGTGTCCTCCTAGAACAGGAGCGTTGATGGTGATGGCCAAATTATCCAAATCTCTAGTACGATTCATCTCATCTTGAAGCATTTTAAATTTTCTCGCAAGTTCAACAATCATCTCGCTTTGTTCTGCTATCACATTGTCCCTGATGGTTGATGCATTATCTTCATCGCTTCTGGTTATATTTGAATTATGGTTAGGGGATGGGATTTTATGAACTTTTGACCGAGTGAAGTAAGGATGTTCTGCCTGCTTTTTTCAACACAGAGTAGTTTTTTATTATCTATAAAGTAAAATAACTCAAAGGCAGATGTGTTAGAACCCATATATGATAAATAATGAAAGATATTTTTAAGAAGTTGTCACGCCCCAAAACCTAGACAGAACGGACAAGAATAGTATAACAATATACTATACAATTGTCATATACTATACAACAAATATTGAAAAGTGAACTATAACCACATGAGATAACTTAATATTGTCTACAAAGCCTCTAATAGAATTTGTATCCGTACAAAGGAATATGGTTGAGACAGGGCCCCTAATACACCCAAACTATAAATACAAACATGACTAAATAGTACTGGACTAGCTCCAGATAAGTCAAAAGCTCACCAACAACTTTGCAAAACATGGGATGAGTGCCTAGTATGAAAGTCTGCTCATCGGCATACCTGATCCTGTGTTTACAGAAATGTGGTGTCCCAAATGAAGGGACGCCAGTACATATAACACATGTACTGGCATGTAAAGCAGACAAAATAACAAGTAATAAGTATGGATTCTCATATGGATCAGATATCAAGATGAAGGACTTATGAGCATGTGAATAACTGATATACAATATGAAATTGTGGTTAATACACTAGTTTAACTGACCCGTCATAATTCAAGTATTAAGGATGAGCAATTAAGGATCATATTTTCAGAAAATATAGTAGGACTTCTGTAAAAAACCTTATTATTTTATACATGTTTGCTCAAAGTTATTCTTCATTATAAGATACCTAGAAATTTGCCTAGGTGATGTCCTATGCCTATGTCAAATACAAATGATCATAAGATAGTCTACCGAAGGCATTCTGAGTCAAATGTATGGCAATTTTGCCTCATATCTATGTATGCTTTTGTTACTGAACCACGGTATGTTGTAGGGTATGCCCCTTCTTAGGGACTCACTATAAGGGTCTGCCCGCAGGCCATATGTGCCATATATTGGCTCGAGTCAGGGGAAATGGTGCATGACATTCCAACTGACTCCAAATGAAAATGATGCCACAAGGGCGGGTACGCCACAATGTTTGGACTCACTATAATGGTCTGTTCATAATTTTGTGCACAGAATTATGTCGCACGTGTGCCAAGTAAAACGTAATACCCTCCCTTGATAATGATAAACTTTTAGGATATACCGTCTTATATGGCTATACAAGTAAATTATAATGATGACTAGTTAGCCATTCAGGTAGTACTTTTCATATACAACTAACTTCTTTAATGTGATCCATATATTTAAATGTAAGTCCTTTAATTATATCAATTTATAATATGTCGCTATGTGGTCAAATTTACTAGTGCGACTATGTTATGGCCATTTATTCTAATTTATAGCATGTGACACATAAATACCATGGGACTTCTAGGAATTTCTAATGAATATGAATATCATCATGCATAACTCTATTGATGCTTGGCTTGATGAGAGAAACATGAATATTGTGACTTCATCAAATAGAGACAAGAAGGGTGATGAAAAGTAATTTCAAATGGAATAAACATATCGATATTGGGGGCATATTAGGCATATAGTCGTGTGCTAAACAAATAGAAAGTGAAGGTTCGATTCACATATTAAAGTAGGCAATTTTGACTCTTTTAGGAGAAACAAGTGACAATAGATTGTGCCTTAACAATGAGGTAGGTTTTAGCTTTACATACTTCGAGTTTTGCCTTAATATTCGGGCATGTCAATACTCTTTTCACTATAAGCCAAAATATATATTTTGTAGTCAATATTAATGATTTCCTTACTCAAAACTGCTGCAAATCTCATCTCAAAACTAGAATGTAAGGAAGCGCTTTCATTAGCAATTTGTTAATAACGAGCGAGAATCCAACTCAAACTACAAAAGGATCTTACCCTAGGCCTTGCCTTGTAACACGTACGAATGAGAATACCTTACTTTAAGACATGAAATCTATACAAATGGCAAGTACAACAGCTATTACAACATGTTCAAAAATATGCCCAAGTCACACAGATAATAGATCGAATAATAGGGAAGCAACAAGCTCGCAAGACCCTTTAATTGATATGCTTCTCCACAAAAGTTAGGTTTAACTCTTGCTATAATATGGTGAAGAATCAACATTAATACTATGTGATAAATGGAAGGATCACCATGCTTAATCTTAAACTTAACTTACCTTGGCTAACACTAAAGTTGATCTCATCCAATTGTTCCTTGAAGAGCATCCAATCCACACTAAGTCTTTGTTTGATTTTGAACCGTAAGAATAATAGAAGGGTTTTGTATCTTGTGTAATAGCTAAATATTAACCAAATTTACTTGGTCTTGGGAATTCTTGGGATTTAAGTAGAGCTAATAGGAATCACTACACTGATTAGTTGAAAGAAAATGAAGAGGCGATGATTTATCAAGAAGTACATATCTTATGTTTAATAGATATGTGGGTAAGTACTGTAGCCCCTCTTTCTCTTTGCTATTAAACTTTTTATTAGATGGATAAACATAAAAGAATATCAATATTTAATATTCCAACCAAAAATAATTTTTGTAATACTATTCCAGTGAAGTAATTAACATAATACTCCTTTAACTATCATAAGACTAAAAAAAATAATTTAATAACAATCATTTAAGATCATACTTATCAAGTCATTATTAAGAGATCCAACTCGAGTTAAAATATTCTACACCAAAATAATATATACGATTTCATTTCAAGAGTTCAAACTTACCGGGTCTTACAGAAGTAACCACATAGAGTTGTTTTCTTTTTTTGATTTCCCATCCGGTATTCGGTGCCCGCATTGGAGCCCCGACTAATTCAGATCACGCGTTGCAGGGCCCATTAAGGTGGAAGTGCTCCCAACAGAGTTTTCTCCATACTCAGAATCGAACCCTCGACCTCTGGTTAAGGGTGGAGCAGCCTCATCCACTGCACCACAACCCATGTTGGTACATAGAATTGGTTTCATCATAAGCAAACTGATCCATGGGAGCATAGTGGATAAATTTATCTTTGATTCAAACAAACGCACATAAATACATAAAACAGTTATATCACACAATAACATTGTACTAAGAGAATATCCTACTTGGGGTGACCTTTCTGAGCCAAGGGTTGGCCTAGCAAATTTTAAAGAAAATATATGCAAATTGGTTCCTCCGATTTTTCTTCCTAAAACTAATCTTTTAAAAATTAATTATTTTATTTCTAAATGGAATTTGTATTGTTCATACGACTAATGACCTATTTGGGTTAAAATAATTTTCTTCAAATTCAAGAAGCTAATTTTTCTCGTAAATTCTAATCTTCCATAATTGATAAAATACTTTTAACATGACATTCCCCTAACATAAAGATGTTATTTATAACCAAATTGACCCTTTTTTATATAATAAATATAATAATAATGAATAAAATAGTAAGAAAGTAATTACATAATCCTCTTCTTTTTTTTCATAAAAACACAAACTTATTTCCTTCTTAAATCCAAGTGTGCAATCTAGTTTAAATGAATTTCCCATTAATTCAAGTAGAATATTTCATAGCTTTTCTTAGAAATAATTATGCATTAAGTAAAATATTTATCAAGCAGAATGTTTTGTAATTTTTCTATAAATTAATCATGAATTAAGTGGAACATTTCATAATTTTTTCTCAAAATTAATATTGAATTAAGTAGAATATGTTGTAACCTCTTTCTAATTCAAGTAGACTATTTCTCATTCGAATAAACAAATGTCAATTTTAAATATGTAAATAAATAATTTTATAAAAGAAACTTTTTGCAAAGTAAGTTAGTAAAAAAAATGATCTTTTGGTGAATCGATTTTAAACGGACGCTCCTAAGTGCCTTAAAAATCTTCTTAGGGCATTAATTGAACCCTTACTCAGTTTCTCTAATTTTGAAGATTTATTTCTATTTTGAATCTTTGAAATCTCTTTAAGTTTTATTGATATTCTTCTACAAAAATCAAGTGGCGACTCTATAAAAATTCTTTTAGTTATTTCAAAATTATCTTGAATCTTTTGAAATAGTTTAAAAGGGTCAAAACCATTTTCTTTTAAATGAAATCCAAAAAAGGATAAAACAGTTATCTCACTAGTAACCCTCCAATTTTATCTCCTTCATTCAAAAGAGAATTAAAATAACCTCCAATAAGCCATGACATAGATATATCAGCAAGTCTATAGATATCATCCCATAATGGCATTCTTTCCTCCTCTGTACATTCTGCATATATCATAGTAATCAACATTTGTCTTTGATCTTCTAAAAAGGTAGTCTTGATAGTAATTTGCTGAGGTGCATCACTAATTGTTTCTATCTCAACTCCATCTATCACAAAAAAACAAATTTTGTTGCTGACATTTGCACCTGTTACATTCATTTTCAACTTTCTTTTATAAGTTTGCAGTTGTCTTCTATGTTGAAATGGCTCCATAAGAGTTATAAGAAAATACTTATGATGTCTATTAAGTATTTTCAACCTATTAAAATCTTATTGTGTGTTAATAGATCTTATATTCCAAAAAATAACCTTCATCATCATTTACTAGGCTTATTAGGACCTTCGCTCTTTGACACCGTCCTTTTTGGATAATGATTATCTGTAATGTCTTGATTCTTACTTCTTCTAGTATTTATTCTTGTTGTTTTTGGAGATGATTCTATTTTGGACTCTGTTTGGTTCATCATTTCTTCTCCGGCTTCTTTTTCCCATGTACCTGTTTTTATTTTCATTTCCTCTTCTTCTTTTTCAGCAACTTGATGTGATACTATTTCATGAAATATTTGGGAAGGACCTTTTAATCTTGAGTTGTCTTTTATTATCAATTGTTTCTCCCTTTGACCTGTATCTACATTTTTTGTGAGATCTTCATGAGTATCATCACCCTTAAAACCTTCTATATGATCAACTGATAAATTCGTCTCATTACTTATGATAGCCAGTGTTGTAGGTTGAGCATCTATCATAATATCTTGAACATTCAAAGTGCAAGCAATTTCACCTTGCTCCTTTTCTGAGTTATTATCATTTTCCTTTCTATTACTCATTTTCTCATCCGTGTTAATTTCAGGACAGCCTAAGATGTAGCCATTTGATTTTTATTTGATGCACCATCTGATTCTGCCTTAATTTGAGAATGTATTTTTTATTTCTTAGGACTGCTATGGAATGTTCTTTTCACCCATTCTCTTGTCTTTCCTTTTGCTGCCTCATTAGGAACTGCAGGTTCAATATCTCTACTTTTATTCTGCTCTTCTTCCAGGGAATCAAAAGGATTGCTTGTATCCAATTTATCATCTTTTGCAATTGCTACATCACTTATCAGCTCTTCTTTTTTTATTGTGAAGAATCTGTTGGCAGGATTTCATACTTTCTCTTTTGTTCTTTTTCCATTTTGCTTGTATTTATTCTGACCTTACTGTATTTGTTGATTGATCTGATCATCTGCTCTGTCTTCTTCTTCTTATTTATCATGCACTTTCTTTAACTCTGGATGTAATTTTCATGATCCAAAAACAATAGTCATGATGGTACGTGTCGCGGCAAACCTTGACAAGTAAGCCTCTCACCCAAAAGGATACACACAGGGAAAAGACAGAAATGTCCCCAAGGTAAGACTTTTAGAACGAAGCCGAACTACGTAGATATAATAAAAGTGAAAAGAATAAAATCAACCCATGCAGCCATAATTCTCAAAACCTAGTGCCAAAGGTGTAAGAGCTACTAATACTAACCAGGAGTCAAATACATCAGCAAAATAATCATAAAGGAATAATATATGTCTTCGAATACTAATAAAGACATAACTAATACCGAAAGATAGAGGATAAATCTGGACGTATGAATGTCCAACCGCTACCTTGAGTAATTTGAAGGTGCCCAAAATCAATCAGGCACACCCAAACCTGAAGCTGCACCGAAAGAGTGAAGTAGGAGTGAGTATGGTCCACTTGTACTCCAGTAGGTATCATAGGCCGACCGAGCAAAGTAGAAAATAAAGCAAACAAAATACACACTAAGGGCACGTCACCTACAATCAGAAAATGTCCCACAACGGTAGCCCACACCGCTTGTACTAACAATTCTAATATATCACATATATTATGATAACACACCAAGATAGAACACAAGTATACATTATGTCACATATAAGTAGAACAAAGGAGAACATATAGATACAATATCATCAAATACAAGTAAAGGAAGGTAAGATAAATGCATAGATGACAAGTCAATATGGCAATACAACACAACACAAACCCAATAAAGTAAGTGCAATGTATATGATGATGATGATGATGATGCACAAGGTCATCGTACAACCTCCGAGATCATCGCACAATCCCCGTGTACACCTACGAAGCTAAAGCTTCTCGACGTAGGACCCATGAGGGTTCGTCAACCCGTATACAATTCACATATCTCACATATCCTTTTCGATACATTTCTCGTAAAGGGTTTTACAAGGTGTTGCAATATCTCCTCCCCAGCACATCCCTCGGGGAGGGGTTTAAAAAAGTGTTGCTAGTGTTTCTCAAATGTTGCTACAGTGGTACCAATGTCTCATGAATGAGTATGCTATGAGGATATAATTATTACAACTAATCACAATGAGTTTTTTCACAACCAACCACATGATATATTTCCACAACCACATGAGCCAATATCCACTCATTATTTCAGTTTCATCCACCAATTTTCACGTCTCATATGCCAATAAAGTATGAATATAATCACAATACACCAATGGTATCATATTAAGCATCTTAACAACACAATACAATTATTCACAAGTATTCAAGGCTATCAATATCACATTGGACCCCACACGATCACACATATCACATAATAACTCAATTTCGATAATTACATCACATATAGGCCCCCACACGGGAACAACACATAAACAGATATTTTCATGATTAGTTTCCACCCTTACCATGCATTTTGTACCATCATTTACTACCTAACCGAGTCTGAAAGAGTTATGCCATAACCTACCTCCAAAGCCGAAACCATTCTGCTACACTTCGAACCCACGATCTTACTTTTCACGAACGATCTCTAACTCCTCTAAAAACATCAAATATGAAATCTATGCATCAAAATATAACCAACGATAACCATATTGACTACTTTTGGTTCGGGGTCAAAACGGGCTCCTGAAATGAATTTTTGAAAAACAATGGCAAAATCATAATTTTACTTCAAAAACGTATTTCTCATATTTTTAGGAACCTAAATCTAAAAACACAAGTCAAATTGAGTCAAAAACAAGGTTCAAATGAAGGAAAAAATATTTTTAAGCTTTATCGGGTAAAATCTTTAAAATTCGAGCTAAAATCAAGTATCGGAGTTGTTTTGAAGGTTAAATTGATGAAAAACTAGTAATTATAAGATAAAAATATTATTCTAGTGAAAAGGAGTGAAATTGGGGTTTAAAATCAAGCCATAAGATTTTTGGAGTTTTGAGATATTAATCAAGGAATTAGAATAGAAAATGATGGAATCTTACCTTAAATTCGTAATAGAATTAAAATAGATATTAATCTAGCTTCCTAAGCTCTCACAAGTTCACTTTTAAGCTCCCACGCTATTTTAGAGTTTAATTCTCAAATGGCAAGATGAAAAATGAGCAAAATAGGTCAAAAACTGCTATTATTGCAGATTTTTCTGCACAGCTATTGCTAAAAAACTGTTTTTTTAAGTCAATCCGGACTTTGAAGGGGTGTTCAGAATTCGTTTGGAGTCCGATATATGCAACGAACTATGCAAACACACTAAATTTGATGTTCTGAACGTGTTGGAGAAGTTGGATTTTTGAAAAAATATGATTTTCACAAAGTTAATCCCCAAAATCATAATTTTCCAAATCGAGGGTCGAAATGATATTTAAAAGCCGTAAAATTACATCAAACATGTTACCACTCTAAAATTAATATTTCAGATCTGATGGCGAAGTTGGATTTTTCATTCGAGGTCGTTTCAACCAAATGTAGGTTTCACACCCATATTTCTAATTTTCCAACTTTTCGACCAATAGGTCGAAATGAGCTCGGGTGCACAAGGCCTGAACCAAAGGTCTACCTAGCCTAAAATCGATATTTAGGTGCAGTTCGTTCAGCCATCCATCATACGAATAAAAAAATATCCACATAAGTCAAAAATAAGGCTCTCAAAGTCATCAAAAATCACAATATCGCATAAATGATATCAAAATGAATCGAAAATCATGTCAATCACCCCACACCCCAGAAATACCATAATGCAACTATATATGAGGAGGGTTAAACAGTCAAATCATACAAAATCACAAATTTCACATATTTCATCAAAATTTTCAGATCGTTACAGTAATATGTGACATTCTTCTTCACTATGACTTGCATTTTTTAAGGTAAGAGGGGAGAAAATCATATTGAATCTTCACCTCTACAACTCTTTGTGCACTATTCATTTCATCTTCAATTATCATCTGAATAAATTGTGGTTTCTCTTTTAACAGATCCAACTGAACTTTAACCCTAGCACAACTCAGACGAGTTTTGTTAACAGTAGCCAGATCCAAATGCAAAGGTTTGCCTACTGCAGAGGCCTGTGAAAATAGAACTTCTTTAACAAAAAAAGTGGGAGGTAAATCCGGGAATGAAATCCAAGTTGTTGATAAAGAAGTTTCTTCTCCCACTTTAAAGTTTGCATTATAAATTAGGGGACACATTTGGTATGAATAACCTTCTTTATCTACAATATAATAGGCAGATTTAGACATAATATTAATGAAGTCAAGTAGTTCAAACCTCATTAAAATATGTCTATTTCTCAAGAAACCGATCTTACATTCTCCTTTGATTCGACATTGTTTAGGAACAATATCGCAAATTTTCAATTATGTTCATCCTATGAGCCTCTTGTTCAGCCCATTTTAACTTTATAATCCCATCCACAAAATTCACCTTTTTTAATGGAATTGGATCCACTTCAACTTTTGTATTCATAGCCTTCTGTCAAGAGGAATTGAGTTTCAATGCATTGGCATAATTATCAATAGGATTTTGTTGCTCTATCACTGGATTTCTCAATGTATTTAAAGGAGAAAATTGTGAAATAGTATTAAGAGGGGTATATGATTAGCCATCGGTGGTGGCTGGCCGACGACAGACGCCATCTATAGGGCAAATATTTTAGGGATTTGAACGTAAGTAGGAGAGAGGAAAAAACTTTTTTTCTAGCTTTTTGTTTCCATTGCGGTATCTTAAATCGATGTCAGGAGACTTAAAACATAAAGTAAGTTGTTAGAAATTACTAAAGAATAAAATAAACAATTAAGTACCATTCATTCTTGAGTACTACAAGTTCAACCAAAGAGGTCTATAAATTATGACTTTGGGAGGCAATGTTCATACAATAACCTCACCAATTAAAGCTTCAAGTATTTTACCAGCAAGTATGGCATTATTTAAATTTAGTTTGATCTTCACTGTTCTTCTCATGGCAGCCACTAGTAAGTATAAATTTCTTTTCATCTCTATATATTGTAGTTTTACATTATATATTATGATTGTCAAGTATGTAGTTATTACTTACAAGCAGGGGCGGAGCAACCTTATGGTTAGGGGGTTTTATCCGAATCTCCTTCACCAAAAAATTATATTAGTTATACATGATTAAAATTATTTTTTATGTATATATAATTGATATTGAACCCCATTTGACTAGTTCGTGTGGAGTTGGAAGCTGAAAGGGACAACTTTTCAAGACTAGGAATCAAAATGGACAATTCTTTTTTTATGTAACAAACGGACAGTTCGCCCAAAAATGGGTGAACTATAAACTAGCACCATTAACAGCATCGGCAAACATTTGGTGCAAGTGGAAAAAAAATATATTAATTGGGTTTGCCCAAAAACGAGCGAACCACATTTTGATAAAAATAAATAAATTATAGCTTGCTCATTTATGGCAAACTACTTTTATTTGGGCTAACCACATATCATAACAATTAGCATCTTTAATTGACCTAATCGTTTGCTCTTTAGAATGTATGACTTTATATGATAACAAAGATTAAGGTCACACAACCGTCCATGCCATGCTATTCTATGTTGGACTTAATACTATAAAGGTAGGATCGTAGTGTACTGACCTATTAATTGGTTGAAAATTAGACTTATTAGTATTTAAAACATATATAGATAGATCCGGATATAAGACATAAAAAAGTTTAAATTTTCGGATCTCCTAAAATCTATCGAACTAAATTGGGTATTCAGGTTGAAATCAATAAATTTTTTAAAATAAAATTCAAAAGTCAAATCTTCATAATCCAAAAATTTAACCCGAATAATCAAAACATTCAGATCTCAATTTGAATTTTCATATTGACCCAAACTATGCCACCCTTAGATGTAACAAGAGTCTTAAAAGAAAGTAATGAATAAGGCAAGGCACTACGATTACTACTCCATCAGTTTTCACCGTTACATTTCTGTTTCAAAATCAGTAAGTAAAAGTACTTGTACTTTCAAAAATGTGTAATTTGTTATAAAATAATAAAGAACAAGAAGAAGAGTAGAGAGAATAGAGAGAATAGAGAGAGTGATTCTTATTTCTTCTCTTGATCATAAGATTGTAAATACAATGAGCAAATCCCCTCTATTTACAAGGGAAATTTACTCCTAGTCTGAGTAAAAGACGGATGCTTCAAATCCTAATAGATATCAAAGTAGATCTTGATAGACATTCACTATAATGTAAATACATTTATAACACTCCCCCTTGAATGTCTAATTGGTAGATAATGTGCCTCGTTAAAACCTTACTAGAAAAAACCCAGTAGGAAAAAAAATCTAGTGAAAGAAAAAGAGTATAATCTCTAATAATACGTATTTCGGCTGCTTCATTAAAAACCTTACAAGGAAAACCCAGTGGGACAAAACCTCGTAAGGAAAAAAGAGTACAACGCGTATTAACTCCCCCTAATGAGAACATCCTTGACCTTTGCATCTCGATCTTGTGCAGCATCTTCTTGAAAGTTGCAAGTGGAGAAGATTTGGTGAATAAATCAGTCACATTGTCAGTTGAACGATTATGTTGCACGTTAATATCATCATTCTTTTGTAGCTCATGCATGTAGAAAAGCTTTGGCAAAATGTGCTTCGTTCTATCTCCATTTATGAATCCTCCCTTAAGATGTGCTATGTATGCTGAATTATCTCTGTATAAAATTGTGGGTAGATTGTCATATTTCACACCACATTTTTCTCGAATGAGATGTATCATGGACCTCAACCATACACATTCTCGGCTTGTTTCATAAATAGCTATTATCTCAGCATGATTCGATGAAGTGGCTACGATAGACAGCTTTGTATATCTCCAAGATATGGCAGTACCACCACATATGAACACATAGCCTATCTAAGATCGAGCTTTATGCGGGTCAGATAAGTACACAACATCAGCATGACCAATAAGATCGGGACTGCAATCTTTAGAATAAAACAAGCTCATGTGTTTTATCCCATTTTGATGTCTCATAGTAGGAGCCGAAATATACCTTGCTAACAATTTGACTGAAAAGGCTATAAGCCTTGTAGTATTTGCAAGGTACATGAGTGCATCAATTGCACTAACATATGGTACTTCATAACCAATCCAATTCGATATATTTCGAATTTCAGCAAATAATCTATTGCTTTGAAAACTCTCCAAGAGTTCCAATGATGTTCAAGCAATAAGCTTATACAATATAAGGATTATAAATAAGTTTCCCAGAAACTTTTATATGCTTCAAGCAGTTTGAATCCTTAAGGGATTTTCATATGGATGTTTGTCATGTAACAATATCCAACATGTCAAGTGTGACATCTTCAAGTGTCTGGATTGCAAATCAGATAAGTTTTACGCTTACCAAAATGCATCCTTTTAGGTCACTTGATAAATATTTCTACGTCAGCATGCTTAAATAAACGTAGAATTCGGATCCTCGTAATCTTTTACAATATTGCACCAATATTATATCAAAAATATTATCGATGATATATCATTTTGTATCGGTTCACAATGTGACATAACATTTTGAGATCCCATCACTTCATTATTTCAGGTACTTGAACCTCTCATAGGTTTCATGAAGTGTTATGACGTAGGCTCTTCGAGAGCATATTGCCTTCTTATTATGATTATTTGCTCCTTATCCTTTTCAAGGATTATTTCATTTGGAACCGAATAGTCTACCACGCTTCATGCATGCGTAGATTTTGTCCTTTAGGAACACAAAATAAGAGCACTTGCGCTTAATATGAGATGCTTTCGACATTTGACTTGAATTATATTTTGGATGAGGATCTGGTGATAATTCCTAACTTATTTTATAGCGCTTATAATCTCCCCCTTATGTTAGGAAAACTAACATACATCCTCTACTTCTTTGAGGAATCCATCTTTGTGCATTATGGTATATTCATTAATCGTATACCGCGCATTAAAATTATTAGATGGAATAATTGGTTCCCGACCTTGAACCAATTGAGAGGGAAGAAATAATCATAATTTATTAGTCTAATGCATACAAGTGCTCTTGCAATATATCATATTTCAGACCAATACATGAAGTTTTGTTCTCATTAACAATGGTTTAGATATTTATTGAAGGCATTCAATGTTAAACCATCATCATCAAGATGAATACTTGATTACACAATCTGAAAGTCATGCTTAACTCAATTTATTGAGCAAACAACTTTATGAATATCAAACTACAGGTTGACAATAAATGTACATGTGATCATCTTATTGATGCATCATTTTAACATATCACATGATAGATGAACGGGCCCTTATTCACCTTTTATAATTTTCAGAATTGAAGGGATCCAATCCCAATATTAGTTGATCCAACCAACTTATCATGAGAACAAACGACATAAACAATTCTTGAAGAATCTTCTAGTTCTTCAATACATGCACATCTTCGAGATGTCACAATCGTTCACATCAATTTATGACTTTTATTCTAGTAAACTCTAAGTTTACCATGACATGTACTTTTTTTTAGTAAATTTCAGATTTACTATTACATTAATAAATTTCAGATTTACTACTTCAGAAATAGATTTCAAAATTATTCAACCTCTTTCGGAGGTGAGTTGTGATACAATCACAATCAAGTGCACGTTTGCATTAATAAGTTTCTCATCCCTTAGGAATGGAATATAATCGTGTCTTAAACCTATCAAATTATGATAGCTTATAACCTCTTTCAAGATTTTGCTACTTCAGAAACAAATTGAGACATACATATGATGTAGAGAATTTTTTTCTCTAACATATCTTATAATCATATAAGCGTGTGAAAATATCATCACTTTTGATGATCATTATTATATTGTCCCTCCACGTGTATATTCGTGCATTCAATCACTTGTCTTCTTTCAGACATATTATGCACTGCTATCACATACACCTCAAGAATGAAGTAAGTTGTCATATTTCAGACTTATCATATAGTGCTACCACATTCACTTCATGGAATGAAGTATATTCAATGGGTCGAATTTCATGAATTTTCATCAAACACCTATTATTTTGCCTTAGCCATCACAATATCATCAATATGATGTATTGAGATTCAAACTCAATATTTGATCCATATAAAGACGTCTTAGGCATGAATCAATGAGACTTGAACCCAACATATTATCATCCTTTTTGATAATATTATTCTTGAGGAATAAATTTAAAATATATATAGTTCCAAACCAATTATTTTTCCTCAAATCCAATAATAATTATATTAGTAGTGGCAAAAGAAAGATAACATAAAGAATTACTAACCTTGAAATCCTTCAGATTTATAATCTCACCATGTTTGGTAGAGTCTCGTGCTGATAACGTGTTTTAAAATAATAAAGAACAAGAAGAAGAGTAGAGAGAATAGAGAGAGTGATTCTTATTTCTTCTCTTGAGAGAGATCATAAGATTGTAAATACAATGAACAAAACCCCTCTATTTACAGGAAAAATTTACTCTTAATCTGAGTAAAAGACGGATGATTCAAATCCTAATAGATATCAAAGTAGATCTTTATAAACATTCACTATTATGTCATACATTTCTAACATAATTTATTTAATGAGCATATCCGAACGAAATGGCTCAACTACAAACACCACTTAATAAAAATACATTTCACTTAAAAGTAATTTGCCCATATAATTTTTTTTATCAAAATGTGGTTTGTCCGTTTTTGGGAAAAGCACGTTAATATTATTTTTCCACTTGCAACAGCAAACATTTGTTGATGGAGTTAACAGCGCTAGGTAATAGTTCGCCTATTTTCGGGTGAACTGCCCATTTTGTTACATAAAAAAAAGACTACCCGTTTCGACTCCTAGGCTTGGAAAACTGTTCCTTTCAGCTTCGGGCTTAGTTCGTATGCCTATTTCTTTCAATTTTGAACTCCTTTAGTGAAAATTATGATTGAGCCACTACTTACATGTAGAGTTGTCAATACGGGCTGACCAGCCTATCCGAACTAACCCACACGGACTTTAGAGTTTGACGTGCTAAGCTGGGCTAGTCTATCAACTTGATGAGCCAGGAAACAACAAGTTCACGCGATCACTCAAGAGGATGCGGGTTTTGCACAGGCCAACCCACATTTTAAAAATAATTTTTAATAACTTTTAAGTTAAACGTTAACTTTAGAATGTTAATAATTATATATATTTACAAGAAGTAGCACTAAATTTTTCTTGAAAAATTAATCCTAATAATCTGCACCACTAAATAACTTTTGGCACACTACTACCGCTCAAACCAAATAAAAAAATTATTTCATATTTTATAAATATAATTAATATTTAAATATTTATAGTAATTTAAGTAGATATTGTTGGATTCCTCTTATTATTTTTAGCACTCTATTTTATTTTATTTTTAATTATTTTTTGCTCCAACCCACATTGCTCAAGCTCCATGGGTCAAAAGACTTATCCAGGCTGCGTTAAGAAGCTCTGTTCTTAAATGAATTGTAAAATTCTTAGGGGTCATTTGGTAGAGTGTATAAGAATAATGCTAAATAGGGTGTATTAGTAATATTTATATTAGTAATGCAAGTATTGGTAATGCTGGTATTAGTTACACATACATTATTTTTTACATATTATTTGGTTTGATGTATTAAAGACAATATATATTTATATAATTTTTGTAAAAAAATATTTGTTTACCAAGTTACCCTTTCCTTAGAATGAGGCAGACTGGTCAGTGACTGCTCCAACAAAGAGGGGGATAAATTCTTCAAATAAATTTGAATCGCCAATCGTGATCATGAAGCCAACAAAATTAGTGGAAAAATCTGATATTCCTTCTTCTTCGATGATTCCACTTGATGGCTTATCCACTTTCCCCAAGGGCGGTGACTCTGTCAGTAGAAAGGGTAATGCTACGTGCAGAACTGCTAAAGAACATCACCCTAGAACTAGTTATAGCAGCAGTCCAGTGAATCCCAATGAAGCAAGAAGGACTTCAAAACCTCCACAAATTTCAACAAGGTCCCAGCAGCTCCCTAAAGAGAGCACCTCAGGCTCAATAAAGAGCTCAGGTGCCATCAGCCCAAGATTGCAATAGAATAAACTGGAGCTAGAGAAAAGATCTTGGCCACCCACCCTCCATCTGATTCCAACAGATCAAGGAGATATTCAAACAAGCAACATGGAAAATAAGGTGGGAAAGTAACAGGGAGTGTGATATGGTGGGAAAAAAGGCGGAAAAATAATTTAAGGGGTAATATTGTCATTTAATAAATTAATAATGTGTTGAAGTCTTGCATTACTAATACATGAAAAATGATGTGTATTATTAATACACACCTCAATACACAATACAGTGTATAATTAGTACAAGTATTATTTATGTATAGTAAAAATATGGTACCAAACATGGTACTACTAATGCTCATTAACTAATGCATGCATTAGTTTTTCCAATACACTCTACCAAATGACCCCTTAGTCCAATCCTATCAAATCACAGGTCAAGTTGGCTCGGCCCAACAGACCTACTTATGTGATTGTGTACATATTTTAGTTGCGGACATGTATTTATACATTTTTTATACTAGTTTAGGTGTACGCACCTTGTGCATGTACCTTACTTTAATAAGTTTAAACATTACACTAAATAGGATATTTGTTTAAATAATAAAAATAAATATAATAATTAAATTTAATATCTTAAACCTAATCTTTACCAAAAATATTTTTAAAAGCCGATCTGCATTCATCTACTATCTGTAAACTGCAACAAAATAATACAATGATAGAGACATCAAAAAAATAGATTTGAAATCTTTACACATAAAAATTTTCTCAAAGTCTTCCGACACTCATTTACCACATGTAAATTATAACAAAATAATACGATAATAGAGATATCAAAATAATACAACTAAACCTAATTTTTACATAAAAAAATTCTCAAAGCAGAGATATCAAAACAATACAATTAAACCTAACCTTTACCTAAAAATATTCCTCAAAGCCGAGCAACATTTATCTATCACCTGTAAACTATAATAAAATAATACGATAAAAGAGATATCAAAACAATACAATTAAACTTAAATTTTACACATAAAAATTCCTCAAAGTCGATCGACATTCATCTATGAACTGTAAACTACTACAAAATAATAAACTAATAGAGATATTACGATAATACAATTAAACCTAACCTTTACCTAAAAAAAATTCTCAAAGTCAACCGACATTCATCTAACATTTAAAAATTAAAATAAAATAATAAGATAATAAAGATATCAAAACAATACAATTAAACCTAACATTTACACAAGAAATTCTTCAAAGCCAACCGACATTCATCTACGACCTGTAAACTATAAAAAAATAATATAATAGTGATCATAAAGCTTCGATTTTGATCAAACTAATTCTTGTTTGAGCGAAAATTTTGACCCTAAAGAATAACTTGAATGAAAACAAAGAAGATATATATACACACACGTTAAATTCTATTATGCTTACAAAAATAATGAAGTTGAGGGTTAGAAAATCAAGCATCCACTAATCTAGACATGCAATTGAATCAAGTTAGATAAGCATCAATCATATTCTCCCAATAGGCAAATCGGTTTGTTCTCTAGTTTAACGTGCATCTCAATATTTATAAAAGTATCTCCTTAATATAGTCCTATTTTAGGAGTATTTTTCTAATTGAACAGTAGAAAGAAAAATATTAATTAATTCTCTTTCCATATATTTTAAGAGTCACATATATCTTAGGAAGTCTAGTTAATATAATAAAAATAAATAAATAATAAATTGAAGAAAATAGTGAAAAAACTGTTTTGTCCAAATGAGAGTCTTATAAATATAAATATAAATATAAATATAAATATAAATATAAATATAAATATAAATATAAATATAAATATAAATATAAATATAAATATAAATATAAATATAAATATAAATATAAATATAAATATAAATATAAATATAAATATAAATATAAATATAAATATAAATATAAATATAAATATAAATATAAATATAAATATAAATATAAATATAAATATAAATATAAATATAAATATAAATATAAATATAAATATAAATATAAATATAAATATAAATATAAATATAAATATAAATATAAATATAAATATAAATATAAATATAAATATAAATATAAATATAAATATAAATATAAATATAAATATAAATATAAATATAAATATAAATATAAATATAAATATATAGATATAGATATAGATATAGATATAGATATAGATATAGATATAGATATAGATATAGATATAGATATAGATATAGATATAGATATAGATATAGATATAGATATAGATATAGATATAGATATAGATATAGATATAGATATAGATATAGATATAGATATAGATATAGATATGGATATAGATATAGATATGGATATGAATATAGATATAGATATAGATATAGATATAGATATAGATATAGATATAGATATAGATATAGATATAGATATAGATATAGATATAGATATAGATATAGATATAGATATAGATATAGATATAGATATAGATATAGATATAGATATAGATATAGATATAGATATAGATATAGATATAGATATAGATATAGATATAGATATAGATATAGATATAGATATAGGCTTTTCTCGTACTGTTCTGTCTACATTTAGTTCTCAACAAATAATATATCACGTACATGTTTATGTTCATATCACTAATATATATAATTTGTTATTTATACGTATGACAAATAAAGCAGGTCATATCTTCATTCAACCAAGAAAGAAGCACGAAAGTCTAGCTTGTGCACACATAAAGAATAGTTACATAGTTATATTCACAAACTTTATTATAAAAAAAGTACATAGAATCAAAACCAACCTTCAATAGAGTAAGTCACTTTCAATCTAAAATTTTCACCCGAAAAAGAAACATGAGAAATTATTAAAAGGGTAGAATCAATAATCACACGAGAAATTATTAAAAGAAGACAATTGATTATGTATAATTCATATAATCTTTAAATTTACTAACTAAAAGAAACAAGGTAATATAGAAGAAAAGTAGAAGGTAGTGTAAAAGGAACGTATGTTTCTTGTTGAAGAATTGTGAAATTCTTCAACGTGTATTTAAGGTGAAATTTAATTAATTTAGAAGTATAGAAAAGGATATAAAGTTGGTTAATAATATAATTACGAATTAATTTTAATTAGAGTAAAAAATGACTCAAGTTTGGGCCACAGGTGACAAAAAAGTTTTAAAATGAGGTGTAGGTGACACAAGTCTTAATTATTAGGTGGAGGTGACAATTACTTTATTATGGATTAAGAAAGTTGGAAAAGTTTGAAAATAACCCACAAGTTTTTAAATTTACACTTTGATCCAAATGTTAGTCTATATAACGGAAAACGAAGGAAAAAAAGACGTCTTTCTCTCTCTTCTCACCCATTATTATTTTCTTTCTCTTAGCGATTTTTGTTGTTCATTATTGCTGCTGCTTCATTCATCATCTTCTCCTTCATTATCATCATCTTCTACTTTATTATCATCTTCATCTTGTTCTTGTTGACCATTTGTTGTTTTTGTTGTTAACGCTACTGTTGCTATTTGACCAATTTCGTAGGACAAATTTTGTTTCGAACATCACTTTCTACTTTGACATTACTTCATAGGAGACGTTGGTAAGTCAAATTATGATTTTTAGTTGAATTTTTCATCTGGGTAACTGCTATTGTGTTGTTGTTTTCCAACAATGGATAGAACTCAATCATGAATCCAATATAAGATCCATCTGTTTAAACAGATAAATTATATGTTGCGACAGATGAGACATCTGTTTCAACGGAAGACTAATATGTTGGATTCATGTTTAAACAGATAGGTCATCTATTGCAATATTTGACATATCGATTGCAACATATTAGTTACCTGTTGCAACAGAACCTGAACATGATTCCAACATCTGTTACAACAGATTAATAACCTGTTGTAACAGGTAAGTCATTTGTCATAACATGTTAATTATTTATTGCAACTTTCACTCATCTGTTGGAATCAGCTTCAAAGGTGATTTAGTTGTAACATCAATTCCAACAGGCGCTTCATCTGTTGCAACAAATATTCAGGAGCATAACATGAATCCCAACAGGTAAGAATCTATTGCGACTCATCACTTACTTGTTGCAATAGATAACACATCTGTTGGGATTCATTCACGGCACTATGAAATCACTATCAACTTTTTTTTAACAAATGACTTTATTTAGGTACTACTAATGGAGGGATCAATAACAATAGGGGTGGATTGTCATGGTCAATGGGTCGAGAAGAGTAATCGATATGTATGGTGTTGGAAGGAGGGTGAAATGCTAGAGATGATAGCTATGACAGTCCAAAGTGATGTTTTGTATGATGATTTTGTGAACTTAATCATCAGCTTTTGTGGACTGAATTGTCAGCCTGAAGAATTCGCCATCTGCTATATGCACAACTCCTTTGAAAATCAGAGGGTACTGCCTTTTAAGATAACCGATCAGGTTCGGTTGCGTGCTTATCTAAGTGATTCAACCAGGCCGGTGTTAAGGGTGTACATGGTTGAAAAGACGAGAGAGAATGAGAACCAGAACGTAGAAGAAGGAGAAGAAGAAGAAAAAAAAAAAAAAAAACCTCTTTGATGATAGGTTGATGATCTAGACATGAATATTCCAGATGATGATCAAACACCTACGCCCGTTGATGCAACCAATACGATGTGCAGTTCTTCTCAATCGATACAGTCTGGAAATCGTCAAGACGACGGGACCGGCTTTTTTATTGGAATGTCATTCAAGGACAAGAATGAACTATCTAACACTTTGTTTATTTCTTGCTTGAAAAAAGATTTCAGAATAAAGAAGGTGATTAATTCGAGCAGTGTCTTTTGCTTCAAATGTGCTAATTCAAACTGCAAGTGGTGGTTGAGAGCGGTGAAGTACACAAGTTCTGACAGATTCGTCATTCATAAACATGAAAAATATCACACATGTGATTCGGAGCACATCTCGGGCCAAAATCCTCACGCCACGGCAAAGGTCCTCGGTGAATATTTTAGGAGTAGTTTCCCCAATGGCAAAGGCCTTTCAACAAGGCTTATGGCCAATCAACTCCTTACGGATTTGGGTGTCCTGGTCAGTTATTGGAAGGTATATACGACCATGGGGATTGCCAAGGACCTGGTTAGGGGGACACTCGAGCATGGGTATGAAGTCTTGGATGCTTACCGTTACATGATTGAGTCCACAAATCCCAGAAGTAAGACGACATTGCATCTGGATGGAAACAGAAGGTTCAAGTACTTTTTTGTATCCTATGGTGCTTGAATTCAAGGTTTTTGACATTTGAAAAAAGGCATAGCCGTCGACGGTACCTTCTTGAGGAGCAGGTATAATGGAGTTCTGCTAGCGGAGGCGGTGCAGGATGCGGAGAATCACATCTTTCCTGTCACTTTTTGTGTAGCGGACAAGGAATGTGATGCCTCTTATCAATTTTTTTTGAAAAACTGCGATGTTGCATCGAAGATACCAAAGAGTTGTGTTTTGTATCAGATAGGCATCCAAGTATTCCAAAGATGGGTTCACTTTTCTTCACTTCATCTTCTTTTGGTTGTTGCATCAGGCATCTTGGAGAGAACAGTCAAAACATCTATCACAACAAAAGGGGTGTCACCCTTTTTTATAGAGCAGCTAAAGCATATAGTAGAGAGGAGTGTTTAGACCATTTCAATTAAATAGCGGATGTGAATCCCAAGGTAGTAGAATTTCTCGCACGTATCGGTTTCGAGAGATGGAGTCGGGCATTCTGTCCAGCAAATAGGTACATTCTTATGAATTTAATGTCTTATTTGATTTGCAAGTTTAGTATGATGTCATACTAAGTGATTCTTTTCTATAGGTACAATATTATGACATCAAACATAGCTGAATCGGTGAATTCATTATTTGACGATGAAAGAGAATTTCCCATCAAGGCTATGTTTGAAAAAATAAGCGAGAAGTATAGCAATTTTTTTAACGAAAGGCTTGTACAGTTCAAGTACCCAGAAAAAAGAACCCGATTTGTTCTCAAAATCGAAAAGAAAATATCAATGAACATCAGTTTGGGGAATAGGTTATTCTCTCATAAACTAGCAGATTACAAATTCTGTATCACCGGTCATGGTGATGCTTCCACGGTCGATCTTTAAACAAGATCTTGTACGTGTAGAGTTTTTGACTTGGACAAAATACCTTGTCCACCTGCTATGGCAGCCCTTCGAGCTCAATACGACCATAAATATGGACCTGAAGTTTACGAGCACTCCTCTCAATATTATTCGGTGGAAAATATGAAATGGCATATAGTAGGCATATTACTCCGGTGCCTCCTGAAGAATCTTGGGTTTTTTTAGTAGAGCTTATGGGGAGATTAATACCTCCTCCATATATTGACCCGAGCACTATCAAATCGGGAAGAAATTCATATAAAAGAAGGTGTGGAGTTGGAGAATTATTTTCATCAAGAAGAAACAAGTGCTCCATATGTAAGTGTGCTGGCCACTAAATAACTACATGCCCGAATCATAATCCACCATGATCGTTGTAATTGCAGAAACTTGTGTTGTTGTTTGTTTGTTTGTTGTGGACTTTTATATATTTAACTCATTGTTGTGAATCTAATGTTATCATTTATTATATATAAAATGTCTTTTTTTTTTCAAATAACTTGTGCATCAATAAAAAGAGGCAAACATGAACTAAATAATACAGCAGACCACAATTATTCTCAATAGTTGCACAAACAACTGGAATACTTTCCTCCAACAGATGACAAATCTGTCGAAACAGATGGATAATCTATTGAAACCCAACAGATGACCAATCGGTTCCAACACATGGTCCATCTGTTGAAAGAACTCAAAAGACAAAATTGCTAGTGCTACTGGATTCAACATTACCTCCAACCGTGGACATATTAACATGTATTAGATTAGAAGAAATAGACAGAATGAAAATTGAATAAGAATTAAAACGTCAAAGTCTGACTAAAAGTAAATTTTTCATTAAATGAAAAATAAAATACATTCGGTATAGATCCGATATAGAAAAATTAAAATACATACGCTAAAAGAAAAAACACATTCTAATTATTACTATCATCATCATCATTAATGACAGCTGGCCAATCAACTCGCAGCAGCAGGGAACTCATCAGCCTCTGCATCTCTCTGAACATCGTCGCTCTCACAGCGACCAACCCGCTCTGCGGGTCATTAACCTACCTTTGAAGTTCCCGCACTGTATCGCGTAGAATAGCAATGTCCGAAAAAGGATCAGCCATATCTAGAATACGCATGAATTGACAAATGTAAAGAAAAAAGTCCAAAATATAATACAACGTATACGATCAAATGGTAAATTTACACCAGAAAAAAACTTACCTCAATGAAAAAGAAATATGCTCTTTGAAGAGAAGTGGTTGAAGATATCACACGAAAGGAAAAATGCAAGAAATAAATAGAGTTGAATGAAGATTAAGGAGGGACCTATTTATTGAGGATTGAATCTGGACGTGTCAGGCCAAAAGGCACGATTGTCCAGCTCTATTGTATTAATTACATTCAAACTGGTGGCATTTTGTTTTTTATGAAAAGTCGCGACTTTTTCTTTTACATTAATTACTTCTCACCTTTTCATAGCGGTTTGAGACTCGATAAAAGCCGTTATTATTGAGCTGTTACAACAAATCATCCAGCATTTTTAACAGATTTAGCATCTGTTGCAACAGATGGATTGAATGTGCAACAGACGGCTGTCAAAATAGATTTGTCATCTGTTGCAATAGATGGGTTGTATATGCAACAAATAAGACATATGATGCAACTTATGTATTATCTGTTGCGACAGATGGACAATATATGTTGGAGAAGATATTTTGATAACTTTTAACAGCTGATTCATCAATTTTAATTTCAACAGATAGAGTATTCGGTTCATTAGCTATTTTGAATGTGTTAGATAAAAAGTCTTCACCTCTTTTTAATAGTCCCTCCGTTTCGTATTAGTTGGGCCCTATGGGCTTGGCATACCAATTAATAAAAATATAACTTAGGTGATTATTTTACCAAAATTGGTCTTATTAATTGTGATTTGAAAGTATAAATGTGAATAATATACTTTATGTAGTCATTTAATAATAGGGGTAATTTTGAAAGAATATAATAAAATTCTCTTGATTTTATAAATAGGAAAACTAAATTGAAACAAACATTTTTAGCAAGAAGTAATCACATGTGTGCAGATGAATAAACAAAAAAGTCTGGTCTATTGCAACAGATTTACCATTTGTTGCAACATATGGATTATCTGTTGCGACAGATGGACCATATGTTGGAGGAGATGTTTTGATTTCTTCCAACAGCTGATTTGTCAGTTGCAACAGATGGAGATTTCGATTCATCAGCTGTTTTAACTGTGTTAAGATAAAAAGTCACAACTCTTCACACTTCCATTTCAATAGTCAACACATTCGTACAGATGAATAAACAACACTGTTTGACATGTCCTGATAGGGTAAGAAGAATAAGATGCGTGCAATGGATCCCATTTTCATGCGTACGAGTTATGTATATTATTGATCAGGCTACCGTGAAGACACACAAAAAGTGTAATGATTTTATGAATGCAGTTTTTTATCGATTAGACACTAATCCTTCAAACAAGATCCTGCATTGTACAGTTTAGTTTGATAGGTGCGAACTGATAAGGCTGAAGGGTTCTAAGATGGTGGTGTTGATACCCCGTTACAATTTAATGATGATTTATGCTCATGTTTTTGTGTCAAGTTTGGGGAAGAGTTCAAATTTTTTGCGGCAGTGTAAATATCCAATAGTGATTGGACCGGTTTTAATGGCACAATGGACTTCTTGAAAGGTCTCCGAAGCCTCGCAATGCAGTAAACAATGATAGAACCAATAGAAATTCCCCTGGTCCAAATTTATATGGATGGATTGGTGGAGGAGACTTTTTTTACAGCAGAAGGTGCTTGGGAGAATACCTATGAACGAAGGAGGAGGTGGAGAAGGCCATATATCATTTCAGACCTTGTTTAAGAGGAAACACAGGGTAGGAAGGAAAGTGTAGAGAAATTGGCCAATGAAATTCACATGAGAAACGAAAAAACTGGATGAGCTTCAAATGTGGAAGTGTATCAAAATATAAAAATCCATCAGTCGATAAAAAAAAAGTATGGTCAATAGGACTGGAGCTGGACACTTTGCTCGAGAATGCAACTAGCGAGTGTGGCCTCAATGAAGACTCTCACAAAGTGCAGGACAAGAACTCTAAGGAAGAAGCTTCACAAGCACGGAAGGTGGTAAGATTTTCGGTCAAAATTGAAACGTACATGTCAATTTAGACCAATAATTTTACCAGCTTCCATGCTCGCGAAGTTACTTCCTTAGAGTTCTAGTCCTGTATTTTATGGGTCTTTGTTGAGGTTGCGCTCACTAGTTGCAGTCTCTAGCAAAGTTACCAGCTCAATTCCTCTTGACCATTCTTTTTTTCTTTAACGACTGATGGATTTTCATTTTTGGATACACTTTTACAATCACATCTCATCCAGTTTTTTTATTTTTCATGTCAATTTCATAAGCTAATTTCGCTACACTTTCCTTTCGACCCTGTGTATCCTCTTAAATAAGGATTGAGATGATATATGGCCTTCTCAACCTCCCTCTTCCCGCACAAGTTTTCTCCCAAACACCTTTTGTTGTATAATATTCTCCTCCAACAACCCATCCATATAAATTTGGACTAGGGAAATTTTTATTAGATCCATCATTGTTTGTTGCAGTGTGAGGCTTTGAAGGCCTTTCAACAAGTCCATTGCGCTATTAAAACCAGTCCAATCACTATTGGATATTTACACTGTCACCAAAAACTTGAACCCTTCCCCAAACTTGACAAAAAAATATGAGCATGAACCGTCATTAAATTGTAACGGGGTATCGACACCACCGTCTTGGTCCCTCAGCCTTACCAGTTCGAACCTAACAATCTTAACTATAAAATATTATATCTTGTTTGAAGGATTAATGCCTAATAGGTAATGAACAAACATTCATAAAATCATTATACTGGATGTGTGTTTTCATGATAGGTTGATCAGTAATACATACCTCCCACATATGAAGTGGTTCCATCTGCAAGCAGCTTATTCCTCCGAACCCATTTTTACTCTAGCCTTTAATATTGGTCGGGCAAAAGTGGATCCAATTTCACTTTCTTTTGTCTGAAAATAAGAGAAATATATTTGATGTCAAACAAGAGAAGAGCAAAAAGAACATTACAAAAGGGTAACACAAAATTGAATGAATCAACAGATGACCAATATGATGCAACAGATTACCCATCTGTTGAATCGATGAGGCATCGTTGCAAATGATGGATGACATGTTGCAACAGATGAGTAATCTATTGAAATAAATCAAACCAGCCTTGCTACTAGTTTGATTTCTTCAAACAGTTTCTCTGTCTATTCCAATAGCTGATTCATCAGTTGCAAGAGTTAAGGAAACTGTTGCATCTCCAACAACAACAACATCAACAACAAAGAAATAAATAAAACAACACCATATATTCCAACACCATCCACAACAAAAACATCACATGTTCCAATACAACCACCACCCCCAACAACAGCACCAACAAAGTACCAAACAAAAGACATAAAAAAAAACTATACTGATAACATGGCTTTTTAAGTTCTCCCAACAAATGACTTTTTCGCATATTTTAATAAAAATAATAGTTCATTCATTCAAGACTTAAAAGTCACCTTTCTTTTAATTTTCTCAATAAATAGAAAACTGGTAATGGGTAAATCATTAATAGCAACAGATATAAATATCTGATTTAAATGACATACAAAGAAGAAGACGAGATGAAAAGAGCAATAGTGAACCATACCTGCAATTTCAAAAAAGTAAACGAATCAGAACATCCAATTCAGTCGAGAAAAGATATTGATTGGTTGAGATCCTAAAAGATCCTCATCCGAAAAAGAGAGGAAAAAAGGAAACAACAAAGATAATTGAGAATAAAGAATAAAGAAGAGTGATGACTTGAGTCTAGACAACTTTATGGCTGAAGGAGAAAGAGAGAGTTCTAGATATGGGGTTTTTTAAATATTCATTAATAACTTTTGAGGGGCACGAGGAGACGATGACATTGAAAAGATCAGATAAGACTATTCACTCAGGAGATTTTTGAGTTATCCAAGTAGTACCGAGCAATATTTTTTACCGCCTTAGAATTTTAACTATTTTATCTCGGACAGGAAATACCTAAATTGCTTTATAAAAAAAAGATCTAAAAATATTTAAGTGCAACATATGACTTAATCTGTTTGATAGCTTACAACAGATTCGTGATCTGTCGCAACAAATGACATAATCTATTTGATATTTTACAACAGATGCGTAATATGTTGCAAAAGATTACCTAATCTGTTTGATTTGATCCAACAGAAAAGACATCTGTTGCAACAGGTTGAATATTTTTTATATATAATTTCAATTAAGTTCATATGTTAGACTAATACCTTAATTGAATGTGAGTTCTTATGGGGTCAAATACAACTTTGATTGAATCTTTTGGCAATTGTATGATGAGACGGTATTGCGTTTCTCCTGACCAGAGTCGTCAATCGGTCACTCTGAGCCGAACCGATTCTTACTACCTCATATGTTAGACTAATACCTTAAATGATTAATCTAGGACTAGGGTACTAATACCTTAATTGAATAATTTGGGACTAGGGGTGAGTTATCATAGGGTCAACTACAACTTCAATTGAGTCTTTTGGCAATTGCATGATGAGACGGTACTGCATTTCTCCCGACCAGAGTCATCGATCGATAACTCTGAGTTGAACCAGTTCTTACTACCTCATATGTTAGACTAATACCTTAATTGATTAATCTAGGACTACGGTACTAATACCCTAATTGAATAATTTAGGACTAGGGGTACTAATACCTTGATTGAATAATCTAGGACTAGGGGTGAGTTCTCATAGGGTAAACTATCGATTAATGTAGGACTAGGTGTGAGTTCTCATAGGGTCAGCCACAATAGATGGCAGCGCCTATTTGATAATTTACAACATATGGGTAATGTATTGCGACATATGAAAATCTATTTGATAATTTACAATAGATGGGTAATCTGTCGCAATAGATGACTTAATATGTTTGATAATTTATAATAGATTCATAATTTGTTGTTACCTAATCTGATTGATAATTTACAATAAATGAGAAATCTGACGCAACATGTTGAACATTTGTTTTTTACAATTTCAATTGAGTTCATATGTTAGACTAATAGTACCTAAATTGATTAATCTAGGACCAGGGGTGAGTTTTCATAGGGTCAACTAGAGTACTCGGTCAACTACAACTTTAATTGTTCTTATACAATTTCAATTGAATTACCCTTTTGGCAATTGCATGATGAGAGGGTTAAAAATTACGCATATATTTTATGATTTTAAAAATAATTAAATCAATTCAGACCAAATTAATATTTTCAAAACTACTTATCATTCTTTTCCAAATTACAAATCAACCCATACAAAACGTTTCATCATTTCAAATCTCGAGGTCTCACTCTTTCTCTCTCATTCCCACTCAACAATATAGTACAGAAAACAACTACTCAACAAATTTGCTCAACCCTCTACAACAGATCGCTTTTCTTTTCATTTCTAACCACATAGGTGTTATTTTTTACTTCATTATTATTTGTATTAGTTGTTTTCTTTGTCTTCATATCCAAAAGAGTTTGAGAAGAGCTCTATATTTGTTATTTTTTCTAGAAAAAAAAGGGCTTTTAAGTTAATGATGAAAAATAAAACTTTTAGTTGTATTATCTTCGAAAATGGGTTTACAATTTTGAGTTTTGATGGTAAAATAGTAGGAAGAACTCGAGAAATCCCTAGTTTCCATCGCAGTGTTTCGTTGACTATTGTGGTATTGTTAGATGGTGTTTGTGGTGTTAGTGGTGATGGTGGTGGTGGTGTTTGTGGTCATCGTGGTGGCACTGGTGGTAGCATTGGTTGGTGGTGTTCGTGGTGGATGTCGGTATTCATGGTGTTTGTTTTGTTGGCATTGGTTGGTTGTGTTTTTGGTGGTGGCTGTTGGTGTGTCACTATTCGTGGTGTTTGTTTTTTAGCATTGGTTGGTGGTGTTTGTGGTGGTGGCTGTTGGTGTGTCGGTATTCATGGTGTTTGTAATGTATTTTTTAAAATCTATGCATACATCAATTGTAATATAAATTTTATTTTTCTTTGTCTGTAGGTAAAACATATCTCCCAAAAGAAAAGAAAGTGAAAGTGGATCAAAGTCTGACCACCCCAAAAAAAGGCTACGATACAGAGAGATTCGGAGGAGCTTCCTGAACAATCTCAGTCAGGAAAAAGTAAAACTGAGGAGAGATATGAAAACAATGTTGAGGGAGGTGGACAAGGGTTGGTAGATGGTGATGAAGAAAATGAAAGTGAGAAAGAGAAAGAGGATGATCATCAATATGATGATAATGGATCACCGATGGGGCATGAATTAATATCGACATCCCAGCATGATCCTGTCAAAACTTTTAGTATTGATAGGTTTCAAGTTGTGATGCCGATAAATGACCCAGAAGGAAAACAACTAACTGGTCAAATTGTACTTAAATGTCAGATGGGGAAAATTTTTGAACATTTTATGAAAATTATGAAGAACGAAAACATAGACGGACTTTTTAAGAAGAGCTTCTTTGGACGCTTTCTTGAGCTTCCTGAGGACCACTCTGGCCGTATCTGTTTCCCTATGACGATGGTATATGGTCTTCTCAAGTGTAGGATCAAGTACGCGGGGGATGATAAAGATTCGTAGGAGGAGGGCAAAAAGAAGATGGATGAAATCTGGATCAACTACTGTGGCATGCCCATTTGTTTTGGCTTGCAAGAGTTTTCCATAGTGACGGGCTTGAGATGCCATCGTCCAGAAGGACCACCACCCCGCAAAAGATCCAAGGTAAGAAAATGCAAGGAAATAATAGATGGGTTATTTGACATTGCTCGACGTGGCAACAAAGCATCAGATTTGTTGATAGATCTCGATGATAAAACCATACCAGAGCAGTACAAGGAGCAATTGTGCTTAGTTTGGTTTGCCCATTTGGTTATATTGGCAAGATCCATCATCAAGGTCATAGAAGATGATTTGGCGGCGTGTACTGAGGATTTATAAATTCAATAATTATCCCTGGTGATATGACAACTTCTACATGACTGTCTAATATTTACTAACAAAGCTGTCCTCAGGGACGACCACATTTTACGGCTTTCATGGTAAAATTAATCACTAATTTTACTCATCCATTAATTTATATTGAATATAGTTATTATGACTTTTTTGGCTTGCTTCCTGTTTATATTTCTTAGGCTTGGGAATTTGAAGCCATTCCTCCCCTCCGAAAGCAGTTAATCGATTACCCGGATGAGGTTTCTCATCCAAGGATGTTTAGGTGGTTGGCTGCAAAGAGAAAACACCAATATTAAGGAGGCTGATCTCTTTAAGCCTCTGAATGATACAGTATGTCTTCTTTAAGTAAAATAATTCTACTCAAAGATAAGAAAGATATTGAACAGATGTTATATCTGATGCACTATATAGGACATCTGTTGCAACAGGGTTTATCTTGCATCAGATTACCCATCTGTTGCTTTGGTTCTCTAAACCCGACTCCTAAAAGATTAACCATCTACTGCAAATTATGTAACAGATGTGTAATCTGATAACATATTGTTCATCTGTTGCGATGTAGAGATCGTCTGTTGCATAACAGATTACCCGTCTTGTGCAACTGTTGCAACAGATGATTGATATTTTGCATCATATTATCCATGCATTGCTCTGTTTCTCTGAACCAGGCTCAAATGGATTTTAACCATATACTACAAACTGTGCAACAGATGGGTCTTTTTTTTAAATGTAGCCCAACTGTGAAAATTATTATATTATATGATTTAAATGCATTTGTCTTTTTTTTCTTTTTATAGGTTGTGCATCCATGGATCGTGCCTACTGAGGAGGAGTCGGTGATGACTTCTTATATTACTCTAGGTCATGTTGATACTATAGCAGACTCAACGATAGAGTTAATAAAGAAGGAATTGGCTGGAGCAACATCCATAAGAAGAGCAGTTAGGCAAGGTCAGCCTAATGTTGAGGCTCTTCATGACCAACCTTTTACTAAGGAAGATCCGGGTGCTTCTTCTGGTGGAGTTGTAGGTGTTGGTGGCAGGCATTCTGATGCTGCTACCACTAATGATGATAAGTATGTTGATGCTCAAGAAAGAATAAATATGTTTGAAAACATCCTTTTTTGCCCTTACACAGGTCCCTCTCACCCCTCTTCACCCTCGTGTTCTCGTTGAGAATGTGAAGAGTGCAAGGACGGACAGGATAAACTCTTTGAAAAAGTAGAAGCTATCTCTAAAGCTATCGAGGAATTCAAATCCAAGAGGTATGTCATACCATCCAAGAAGGTGAGGGGTCCGCACACTCCTACAGTGTTGGTTAGGAGAAAGAAAAGAGTAATTAGAGACGTACTCTCCGGTCGGAAATCAAAAGAAATTGCAATTCCTCCCTCTCCAAAAGCTGTTGAAGCTCAGGGGACAGTAAAAAAGGTGGACATATACATAGAACGTGGAGCCGAAAAGAAGAGGGATCTGCGACATGCCAAGAATGCCAAGCCAGGCGCACCAGATTATCCTAGGCCTTCCTTTTCCCCCCCAAACTTCCAGACTATGACTGATATGCGTATGTCGTACGAGGACAAGGCAATTTTACTTTTCCTAACCTTTCCCTTCTAATCTATCCCATGAAGAAGAAGCTACGCAACAAATTTCATATCTGTTGAAACATCTGGGTATACTGGTGTAACTGGTAGTCATTCTGTTGCAACTTATTATCCATCTGTTGCATAAGTTGCGTTGGATGGACCCTATACAACATATGGACCATCCGTTGCATCTTTACTGTTACTAACCTATTTAAAAATTGACTTCTTATCTCACAGCATGTTGACATAATTCTCTGCCTCATGAGGAAAAGACAATTAACGTACCGGGAAGCTTATGATGTTGCCGATAGGATAATGGACCTCGATTTCTGCAAAAAGCTCAAGGATAGGTACGATTAACTCAATGGGGAGGCATTATCCCTTGGCGTGGGACTTGATTTCCTAGTTCCTACATTGGTCTTGGATGAAGAAGAAATGATAAAATATATTAAAGGGGACAGGCCAAATCCACACGGCAAGAGCTGGACCGAGGCAAAAAGGACTCTTGCATTCATTAGCGTGAACGGCATGCATTATCGGGTTGTTGAGATACTTCTTGAGCAGGGAAAGATCAATTTTTATGACTCCAACGTACCTCTCATCAACGATTTCAATCTTTTTCTCCTCGTGGAGCCACTGATGGTGTTGTTGCTCATCTTGTTGAGGGAGAGTAAACTTATGAATCATTTGCCAAAGGAAGTGTTGATGAAGAAATCATGGGATTTTGAAGGTCGAAACAAGGGAATGATCCTTCCAAAAGATGATGTCGCTAAAACGAGCGGCTCGCATGCTCTTGCACATATCGAATGTTTGCTGATCGGCACAGAAATGGCTGAGATAACGAATTTTCTGTATGACACCATTGTGGCAAACCTGCAAGAGGTCTGGGCTTATGGGGTACTAACTGGATGCTTGAAGCCTGTGTATATAGAAGAGCCTATGAAATAGAAATTTTTAATTTCAAGTCACCCTTCACTTTATTACATGTACATGTAGTGGCAATAATTTTTTCTGATGAAGTTGAGTTTTTTATAATGCAATAGATTAGATTGTCAATCTGTTGTAAAATATATTTAATCAGTTCTGGCAGATAGTTTATTTGTTGCAATAGGTTGGTCATCTGTTGCATTACACCGATGTTATTTCTATGAATAATCTAATAATCTAAGTCTAATTTATTGCAACAGTGGGAAGACCTGTTTGATAATTTCCAATAGATGACCTAAATTTTACAACATATGCCTAAATCTTTTTGATATTTTCCAACAGTTATGCTTGAATATCTATATGCTCGACAACACTAAACCAGTAGCAAATACACACACCACCATAAAAATTTCAGCAATTAGGCTTGAATATCCATGTGCCCAACAACACCAAACCAGTAGCAATAATGGTAATAATGTAGTATCTTCTTGCTCGATTTTATTTCTCTTCAGAATCCTTGACTTTGTTCAATAAATCCCAGATTACACGATTTGCTTGTGAAGGGTGTCGTTCTTCATACCAATCAAAGTAATCACATCCACCCAATTTCTATTAAAAAGAGAACACAATTACAAAACAATTACAAGCCAATAATTAATAAACTAATTAAATAAAAAAAATATTACCTTTGAAATCTTACAAGTAAAAAACCTACGATCCAAATTTTGTTGATTCCAAGAAGTCTTTAATAGAGCTTCATGAACGCACTTACAAAATCAAAAATCTTTATCACAAAAAATAGTGGAAGATGTACTCGACATTGTCAAGCTCAGTTGGAAAAAATAAAAGAAATAATTTGAAGAATTTGGATAGATAAAAGAAGATGACGATGAAGACGAAGATTTGGGAATTTAGGGTTAAATTTTAGGAGGAAGAATGGGGGGGGGGGGAAATGACCGTTGGGGGCCAAGTGACGGCAAGTCAGCCAAATATGCCAGACTGACACATTTGATGCCTATTTTATTTTACGTGTTTAAAATGAACACTGTCTACTTGATGCCTATTTTATTTTAGGTGTTTGAACTGAACACCGTCGATGGGTTGCGCCTTTTTTATTTCAATTCACTTTAACCTTTTTACACGTAGTGGCAATTTCTTATGTCCAGCGAAAGCTAAATTTTTATAATGCAACAAATTCTCCATCCGTTGTAACAGTTATTCTACCTGTTCTGACATATAGTTTATCTATTGCAATAGGTTGGTCATCTGTTTCATTATCTCAATGTTTTTATCTAAAGTTCATCTGTTGCAACAGTGGGAAGACCTATTTGATGAATTCCAATAGATCACCTACCTGTTGCAACATATGTCTAAATCTGTTTGATTTTTCCAATAGATGTGTCATCTATTGAAACATATACATTATCTGTTGCAATATTTGGATCTAGTATTCCTATTCAATTAATAAGTTCAAATCTAAGGAATAAATAAAATTCGTAGACAAAATAAAATAAATTGAAGCCTTCATAAATTAGCTGAAATAAGTCAACGAGTAAATGAAATGTAAAAATATTATTATGGTTACAGATCTCAACAAATACATCAACAACAATTTAAGTATACTGCCAAGGATTACTTTGACAGGCTCAAGCTATAAAGATCTACTCAGTATGGACAAGTTGTTCTTCATCCGGTGCTATGGAATTCGGTTTTGCTCGTCGTGGATCTTTATTGTCGCTTACGTACGGTTTCTGCGCTTTTTTTATCCGTATTTCCATAAAAAGAGTCGCATATTGTCAATGTTGTTCAGCAGTAGCTTCTTCTACATCCACCTGGAAAGACAGAATTGGTCAATGCTAATCACGAAGATACAACAAAACGAAAAAGGATAACTCATCTCTTATAGCAAATCAAACAGGTCTTCCTCCTATTTTAAATTATCCCAAACAGATTATATTTTTGTTGCAACAATGAATCAACTGTTGGGACAAATTTCTAGATGAGGAAGACCCTGTATGATAATTTCCAATGGATGAACCATCCGTAGCAACATATGAATCATCTGTTGCAGCAGATAGGTCATCTGTTGGTACATATAAAAGTGGTACGAAGAGCTGTTTGATTTGCTAAAACAGATGAGACATATGTTGCACCAGATAAAGTATCTGGTGCAACAGATTAGTCAACTATTGCAATATATGTATATATCTGTTTGATAATTTTCAACAGATGTGTCATCTGTTGAAACAAATATGTGTCTGTTTGTTTTGTCAGTTGGAAGACATATAATACATTCACCTTCTTCAGCTCTCCTTTAGATATTATACGTTGCTCAGTGCAACTCACAGATAGAGGAGTTGCAATTTTGCTTTTTTGGATGCTTGATAATGCACTAGAAATCACTCCCCTTCTCCTCTTAGCCCTAATCTCTAATGGAGCGAATGGAAATAAAATCCTCTTTGATGGAATAAGACCCCTCTTAGATGTCAATTCTTTTACAGAAGCAGTTAATTCATTAATAGCATTAATCACTACATCATGTTTCGCCCTGCAGTCTTGACATTTGTATGCAGAACATTCGCTGGGAGAGGTAAAATCTGTATAACCAGTATGATCATACTCATAATGGTTTGCTTTAAATACTATAAGAGGGGTATCATTAGCATCAACAGCAGCACCACTACCACCACCAACAGCTCTATCACCACTAAGACCATCAACAACAACAAGCCCACCCTCCAAAATTATTTTTCTTGTAATGGATGTTGCTCCAAAAAATTCCATTTTTATTCTGTCGATGACCTTAGGGTCCGATAAAGTTTGAACAAACCATAAAGTAAGAAAAATGACATTTTCAACTCTCGATTGGTCAGAACTAGCGACGGATGCACAATCTAACATAAATCATTACATATATTAGAATGATGATTAGATCATTCAAAAAAATCATTAATTAAAAGAAAAATTAATTATAATTATACTTACTGCATCCTTTGGGGGGTTGAAGAGATCAAGAAATTTGGCATTTTTATCAGTTTTGGCCGACAACCATCTCAAGATTCTTGGACAGGAAACTCTTTCCTGGTAGTTCACTTGTTGTCTCAAATAAGGAATGACTTCAAATGCCCAAGCCTATAAAATAACGCCAATAAATCAAAACCATTATTGAGTGAAAAAATGAATGATATCATAATAGAAGAAAGAAACATTTACCATGAAAGCCCATGGGAATCCATATAAGTTGACTGTCTTTGGCGCTAACGGAGTCAACAAATATTTGACAATCATTTTGAAGCTTTCATACCTTCAAGGATAGCTGTTAAATGCCTCAAGATCCTCGGAGAGCTTTATTAAATTGAGGCTTATGTTGTTGTTAATTTCTCTTGCCCAAAGAATATTATGTACAAACCAAACCAAGCACAATGATTGCTTGTGCTTCTTTGAAAGTCTTTTACCTTTCAACGCTTCTATCAAATTTTCATTTTTGAAGTTTGGACCAACAATGGACACCAGTTCATCACGATCACACGACTTGCCTTTGCTTTTTTTGGGTGTGCAGGGTGTTTTTTTGGGGTTAGAATAGGTATAACTTGAGAAGGAGGATAACATTTTAGTCCAGTAACTTTGGAAAACTCCTTCCAACCAAAACAAACAGGCATGCCACAGTAATTTATCCACACCTCATCCATCTTATCTTTGTTTTCATACATAAACCTACGCTTGAGAAGTTCATATACTATTTTCATTTGGAAACGAGCATTGTTGTCCTCCGACAAATCA
Source organism: Capsicum pubescens (assembly GCA_030864215.1). Classification (NCBI taxonomy): domain Eukaryota; kingdom Viridiplantae; phylum Streptophyta; class Magnoliopsida; order Solanales; family Solanaceae; genus Capsicum; species Capsicum pubescens. The sequence goes on along the minus strand of CM061541.1, from coordinate 52,719,426 downwards.
AGATATTTCTCAAAGCAGCTAACCCTGAAATAAGCATCCAATTTTTATTCTCGAAGTATTTTTCTGAAGGCGTCAAAAGATTTTCCCATGGCTGACTTAACCACGAAATCACCCGTTAAATTTGTGGCACCATCGCACTGCATTCTCACAGGATAACGATCAATGTTGAAGGCTTTGACCAACTCTTCGGTAAAAGAGTTATTAGCATCTGCATCATCTCTTTTGAAACATTCCTCCTCCCCGTGTTCATTATATTATGCTCCCGATTGAGATAACTCTTGTAAAGCAATCTCATAGAGTGGTGGATGTATCCTAGCTGCTTCACTTGTTCCTTTACTTGGACTTAATTCGGTTTCTGTTCTTTTGGGAACCATATTATCTAAAATTAATAGGAACATAAAATAATATATTATTGTTGATTAATGCATCGTTAAAAAAGGATAACAGTAAATCAAACAAGCAAAATAGTAAAATAACAGTTTCAACAGATCATCGATCTGTTGCACCAAGTAGTATATCTGTTGCAACATATAACCAAACTGTTGCAGCGGATGAGTAATCTGTTGTAATAATATAAAACATATCGCTCATCTTTTAAGACATATGAATGGTCTGTCAATAGATCACACAACTGTTGTGACATCATCTGTTGCAACATATAAGTGATCTGTTGGAATAGTTAAATAATCCGTAGCAACGACTGAGTAATCTGTTACGACAATACAAAACATATCACTCATATGTTGAGAAAGATGAATGGTTTGTGCAACAGATCACACATCTGTTGCAATATATGAGTGATCTGCCAGAGCAGTTAACTAACCTGTAGCAACGGCTGAGTAATCTGTTGCGACAATATAAAACATATCACTCATCTGTTGAGAAAGATGACTGATCTGTGCAACAGGTCACACATCTGTTGCAACACATGAGTGATCTGTTGGAACAGTTATTAACGGTCAATATTGTTTAGATTTCTTCCAACATAGGGTCGTTTATCACGGCAGATGAATGATCAGTTGGAAAAATCAAGTCTTGGACATTTCCTGTAGGAAGAGTTGATAGGATTTTATCCAACAGGAAGTCCATTTGTTGCATCAGATCATTAATCTGATGGTTCTTCCATTGCACCAGATAGTTAATTAATTGCATCAGATTTTTTATCCGATGCTTAATCTGTTGTAACATATGGTAAAGTTGTTGCATCAGATAGTTAATCTGTTGCATCAGATTATTAATATGTTGCATCAGAATTGTAATCTAATGGTTCCTCTGGTGTATCAGATGGTTGATCTGTTGCATCATATGATAAATCTGTTGCATCTGATGGTTAATATATTGCACCAGATGGGTAATCTGTCGGAGGAAACAAAAAATACTAGCACGATTTTGTTCAACAAAAAACAGCAATTTCACCATTTTTAACAAAAACAAGAACAAAACAAATCAACCCAAATTGTCGTTTTCTTTTTATAAACACAAAAAATAAAAATCAAACTTCAAAAAAATACAACAAACAACAAAATATCATAATTCACTTTGAAAAGAGAAGAGAAAAAATACCAGAAATTAGGATTTTATTCAGACCGCATTTCAAATTAATGCAACAAATATTGAAATTGTTAACCAATACTTTAAGAGAAGTTGGCTCAAGTTCCTTGTTTTTTTTAAAACTAAAAAGGCCATAAATTTTTACCTGTGAAATAAGAAAAGGAACGATGAAGAATTCGAAGCTGTTGTGGCCGGAGAGCAAGGTTGTCACGTCGATTGAAGGTTGAAGTCGAAAAGGAACTCGAAGCCCAACTATTTATAGTATGATGTTGAAGTCACCGAGGATTGAAATGAGAAATTTGTAGAATAGTTGGTTGGGAGAGAGTTGAGAGAAGTTGTCGAGAGAGGGATAAGAGACAGGTTGATTTGAATTGAAGAGAGGAACTCGAAGCCCAACTACTTATCGCCGGAGGTAGAAGTCGCCGGGGGTTGAAGGGAGAAAAGATGGAAACTCAAAGCCCAACTATTTGTCACCGGAGGTAGAAATCATCGGGGGTTAAAGGGAGAAATTTTGCAGAACTGTTGGTTGGGAGAAAGTTGAGAGAAGCTGTCGAGAGAGAGGAGGGAGTGGTTGATTTGGATTGAAGAGGGGTGTGGGTTGGGTTGATTTGTATTTTTAGAAATATTAGAAAGTTTTGAAAATATTAATCAAGTCCACAATTAACTTAATCAAGTTTTCTAATGATGTTTGACCCTATCTGTTGGTCAATGTCACCAATCCTTCATTCAAGACTTAAAAGACACATTTCCTTCAATTTTCTCAACTTACCTTGTATCTCTTTTCATATTGATATATAATTATAACCATTAAATATTTTAAAGATTTATTAATTAAGTAAAAAAGAAAAGAAAACTAAAGAAAAGAGAAAAAAAAACTACCAAAAAATCTCTTGTTTTCCTTTGCAAGCACGAAACTTTCCACACTCAATTTCGTTGTCATTTAGGACTTTTAACACAATAAGGAAACTTTAATAAATAATTTTAGTTTATTTTAAAATTTTAAATATTACATAAATAATTAAATAATAATTAAAGGAAATATGTGAAAAGATGATTTTGTCTATTGCAGAATATTTTAATGAAGGGCAAAAAGTTCAAATCACTTTCTAAGGGTATTCACATTTTTAGTATATAATATATTATAGATTATAGATTATAGATGTACATATAGATATAGATTATAGATTATGGATTATGAATTTAATGTGTATTTTCATAATACAACTATAACAACAACAAACCCAGTGTATTCCCATTGTGTGGGGTCTGGGGAGGGTAAGATGTACGCAGTCCATACCATTATCTCCGAAGAGGTAGAGAGATTATTTTCAATAGACCCTCGGCTCAAGATAACAGATAGTAAACAAAGGGATGGATGACATAACCAAAATAAAGAATAAGAAATAATAAAATAAAAATCAGAGACATATGAAATACGGGAAATAAGAGCAACACGGAGTAAGAAAAATAGGAACTAAGAAATAAGAAATAGGACACCCACCTAGTAGTAACATACACTCACATACCAAAGACAATTATTGTAACACCCCGTATTCAAGTACATGTATTGGCGTATTCAAGTACGTGTATTGGTCTTATTTATATGGAATTAATTTTTTTTATTTTATTTATACCGGAATTTGCCCGTCGATGGTTCCATACGAAGGTTATTGAATAAGCTTTCCAACGATATAAAGATTTCCAAAAACGGATAAGTTTTGGATATAATCGAGCACATTCGAAACTATAAAACGGTGGCCGGGATATGGTGAATAGTAAATGTGCAGGAAAATTTCCTGCACACAAACTACTGAGGCCTGCCAGTTTTTTGGGAAAACTTTGAATGATCATAACTCCCTTAATATAATGAACTGGGAGATCTACAACCTATCAATAGAAAGATCTTTGAGTCTTATTTCCAATTCAATTGGTTTCATCCCAATCCAACATCTGAGTAAGGAGTTATACTCGTTTTACTTCAGCCTATCAAAACAGTTTTTTAGGGTCAACTTCAAACGATCATAACTCCTTGTACAGGACGAACTGGGTGGCCTACTTTATATTAAATGAAATCTCTTTGAATTATATATCCAAAGATACCAATTTCACCCAAATCCGATATCGGAGAAAAGAGTTATGGTCGATTTACTTTAGCCTATCAAAACAGTTCACCATGGACAGATTCGGATTTACTTAAATTTTTAAGGGCAATATGGTCATTTTCCATCACCTCATGGACGAAAATTGGTCATTATATACATATAATTAGCCTAGTATCCATCATTCATCATCCAATTATTGACGAATAAGGAACCCTAGCCTAATTTCAACTCCAATTATCTTGTGATTCAACCGTAGAAAGTCCAAATTGATTCCGTAGTTGTGTTCACCGTCTCGAGGGCTTCGAGAAGCACCCCTTATTTGTGCCAACAGGACTTCGAAATCAAAAGGGCCATTTTATGGTAAGGATGTAAATTATGTTGGTGTTATTTATATGGATATGTATATATATGCATGTGAGCATAAGAAGTATGTTATTTGATTGTTGTTGAAAGATGATTGGAAATGATGTTGGATTATTCTTGTGCATGGTTGGATTATGTTGAATTGTGAAGGGATTTGGTGTGATGATGTGGTATTGAAATGATGATTATATATATATATACACATAAACCTATTATTCAAGTTGGTTTTTGGAATGCTTTGCAAATATTGGTTGTATGAAATTATGGAAGAGAATTGTGGTGTTGGGTTGCTAATACTAGATGCCAAACATTTCATTGTAGATAAGTGATTTGTAAAGGCGGGAAGTTGTGTTGAATTGGTATCCGAATCTACGACGAGGTATGTAAAGCATACTCTAATAATGTTCTTTGGCATGAAAACACCAATGTTCCATCAAGTAAGATTCCGAGGTTGTCCAAAAACATGTATTGTTCTACGTTACCAACGAAGTTGTTTCCATCCTATAAAGTGTCAAAATGTTTCATTGATATACCAAAAGGCTCCTATTTCATTGTTGTGATATTGATGATTCTGAAACACATTGTTGATATACCAATAAGTTCCTACTTTATTGTTATGGCATTGATGACTCCAAAATACTTCATTGATGTGCCAATGAGTTCTTACATCATTGTTATTGCATTGATGGTCTATTTATATGTCTCCTATTGATGTATCATTGTTTCAAAGTATCAAAAATGTGGTGGCGACCGAAATAACAATCTCAAAGATTAATTGAACTAAGTGATGGAAGTTCTCTCTTATCGGGTGGTATCCCAGGGGCATAAGCCTAGCATGGGTCAATCCCTATTTATGTGTTTATGGGTGGTATCCCAGGGGCATAAGCCTAGCATGGGTCGATCCCAGTTGATATGTACTGGAGGCAGCCTAATGGTCACAGTACAGTACAGTAATGATTACAAAGACGATAAGAACGAATGTAAAGTGATTGAATAAATGCAATGTACAGGTTGTCACAAGTTCTAGTAAATGTGGTCCACTCCTATTACGCTTTATTCACTTGTTTCTGATTTCTATTGAGCTCCTATATCATATGTGATTATCTACAACTTTACATACTCAGTACATATTTCGTACTGACGTCCCCCACGGGGACCTGCATTTCATGCTGCAGGCACAGGTACCTCAGCTCATACACTGCACAAGTAGGAGCCAGGTTATACAGCTATTGTTGGTGAGCTCCAGTTTGCTTCGGAGCTTTCCGAGTCGGTTCTTTATGTTTTGTTATTGTACAGGAGTCATCTGTGGGCGGGGGTTTGTCCCGATCCTAGTTATGTCATGTATATCCTAGAGGCTTTGTAGACATAAGGAAGGGTAAAGTCATGGAAGTTTATATAGTGATGTTATATTTGTATATGTGGTGGCCCCGATGGCCAAGTATTATATATATATATATTTGTGCGTGTTGTGCTGATACAGGAAATTAGACCCTTCTACATGTAACGAAGTGCTGCCCAAATTTTTGGTGACATGTAAGTGAAAGTACGGGTATTTGAACGGGTTCTCCCGGGCCTTCTCGGCTTCGGGTGCCAGTCCAGCCCAATGGGATTTTGGGGCGTCACAAAAGTGGTATCAGAGAGGTTCGTCCTAGTAAGTCTACAAAGCCGTGTCTACGTAGAGTCTTGTTTATCGGTGTGTTGTGCACCACATCTATAAACAGGAGGCTATGGACATTTAGGAATTGTTTCTTTTCTTCATGTCTTAGATCGTGCGATAGAGCTTATATTGTATATGAAGTCATAGTTGACCACTGAATCAGTTTTTTTCTCTTATTATAGTAATGATGCCGGTTACCAGAAGCAAGAATACCGGTAAGCAAGTAGATGTGGCTGTCGGAGAGGGGACTAGTAAGTCACCCACTATACCAGCTAATCAAAGTGAGGCTCCAGCTGAGCATGCATCAGAAACTTCCCCCAGTCCGGAAGAAATAAGGGGGAGGAGAACTATATCCCCAGAGCCACCTATTAATGTTGTTGATCAAGATCTTAGAAATGCAGTGCAACTTTTGACTCGTATAGTTGCTGGGCAAGCTCAAGGGCAAGCCATTCCTACTGCAGGTCCTAGTGGTATAGATAGGGCGGCTAGCCTTCGAATACAGGATTTTCTTAAGATGGATCCTCCCACTTTTACCGGATCAGATCTTAATGAAGATCCGCAGAACTTTATTGATCAGATCCAAAGGGCCCTAGAGGTGATGCATGTATCGGGCAGAGAGACAGTGGAGTTAGCCGCGTATAGATTCAAAGGTGAGGCTATATATTGGTATGAAGACTGGAAACGATCAAGGGGCATTGATGCACCCCCAGCTACTTGGAAAGAGTTCAAAGAGGCATTTATTGATCATTATCTTCCATATGAGACTCGTCAGGCCCGTGCGGATCAGTTCTTAAATCTTCGACAGGGTAATACAAGTGTGAGGGAGTATAGTCTTCGATTTAATTCTTTGTCCAGATATGCTCCTAATGTTATAGCTACTATGGATGACAGAGTTCATCGGTATGTGGATGGATTGGATCCGTATTTGGTTAGGATTGTACTATTGCTGCACTGAATAAAGACATGGATATAGCTAGGATACAAGCATTTGCACAGAAAATGGAAGATCAGAGGCAAAGAAGAAGAACACAGGAATTTGAAAGCGGATCTTCTAAGAGGGCCAGATCTACAGGGCAGTTTATGGCGCCACAGGGAGGTTTTAGACCTCAATTTTCTGCTAGACCACCTAGGCCATTATTTTCTTATTCTGCATCTAGTGCTCCACCACAGCATCAGGGGTTCAGAGGTAGTCAATTTGGGCAAAGAAGTGAGGGTCATAGTTCACGATCAGTGGGTTACCAAGGGCAACGGAATATGAGCCAATCGAGACCTCCTCGAGAGCCATGCAATAAATGTGGAAGGTATCATTTGGGCGTATGTCAGCTGGGGACCAATGTTTGCTTTTGGTGCGGTATGTCGGGGCATATGATGAGGGAATGCCCACGAAGGGACATAGGGGGTATGGCACGACCTACAGGGTCATTTGTTGCATCATCATCATCGATGCCTTATTCAGGAAGGGGTGCACAGCCAATGGGTCGTGTTAGAGGTGATATAGGATCCACGAGTTCTAGCGGGGCTCAAAATCGTACGTATGCTCTAGCGGATCGACAGAATTTAGAGGCTTCCCCAGATGTGGTTACGGGTACGTTGTCTATATTTTCATTCGATTTATATGCCTTAATTGATCCCGGTTCTACATTATCTTATGTTACTCCATTGGTTGCTGGAAAGTTCGAAAGAATACCCGAACTGTTAGTTAAGCCATTTGAAGTGTCCACACCGGTCGGGGAATCTATTATAGCTAGAAGGGTTTATCGAAACTGCATAGTAACTGTTTGTGGTCGTGATACGATGGCTGATCTTGTGGAGTTAGAAATGGTAGATTTTGATGTTATAATGGGTATGGACTGGTTGGCGTCTTGTTATGCCACAATTGATTGCTGCACGAAAAAGGTATATTTCCATTTTCCAAATGAATCAGTCCTTGAATGGAAAGGTGAAATTAGCGCGCCAAGAGGTAGATTTATTTCTTATTTTAAGGAAAGAAGAATGATTTCCAAGGGATACATATATCATTTAGTTAGAGTAAGGGATACAGAAGCGGAGCCACCAACTCTTCACGCTGTTCCGGTGGTAAATAAATTTCCTGATGTATTTCCTGAAGATCTTCCAGGTTTGCCTCCTGAACGAGAAGTAGAGTTTGGTATTGATGTAATACCAGGCACCCAACCAATCTCCATTCCTCCGTATAGAATGGCCCTAGCAGAATTACGAGAATTGAAAGAGCAATTGAAAGATTTGCTAGAAAAGGGGTTCATTAGGCCTAGTATTTCCCCTTGGGGAGCACCAGTGTTATTTGTACGCAAAAAAGATGGCTCGCTGAGGATGTGTATTGATTATCGGCAATTGAATAAGGTGACTATTAAGAATAAATATCCTCTCCCAAGAATTGATGATTTATTTGATCAGTTACAGGGCGCCAAGTTTTTTTCTAAGATTGATTTGAGGTCAGGTTACCACCAAGTGAGGGTCAAAGAGAAGGATATACCCAAGACAGCTTTTCGAACACGGTATGGTCATTATGAGTTTCTAGTTATGTCATTTGGGCTAACTAATGCACCTGCAGCTTTTATGGATTTGATGAATAGGGTGTTTAAGCCATTCCTGGATGTATTTGTGATAGTTTTTATAGATGATATTCTAGTTTATTCTAGATCAGAAGAGGACCATGCCAATCACTTACGACAGGCATTGCAGACTCTTCGTGATTGTAAGCTTTATGCACAGTTCTCTAAATGTGAGTTTTGGTTAAAGTCGGTGGCATTTTTGGGTCATATTGTATCTAGTGAAGGGATAAAGGTTGATGCTCAAAAGATAGAAGCTGTGAAGAACTGGCCAAGGCCCACAACGCCTACGGAGATTCGTAGTTTTCTCGGGTTGGCCGGTTATTATAGAAGGTTTGTTAAAGACTTTTCTTCCATTTCAGCACCCTTAACCAAGCTAACGCATAAAGTATCCAAGTTCCAATGGAATAATGTGTGTGAGGAGAGTTTCCAAGAATTGAAGAATAAGTTGACTTCTACACCTGTGTTGGTACTTCCAGAAGGTACAGAAGGGTATACAGTGTATTGTGATGCTTCGAGAATTGGTTTAGGATGTGTATTAATGCAGCATGGTAAGGTGATAGCATATGCCTCAAGGCAATTGAGGCCACATGAGAAAAATTACCCCACACATGATCTTGAGCTGGCAGCGGTTATATTTGCTTTAAAAATATGGCGCCACTATTTATATGGGGTTCATGTTGATATATATACTGATCACAAGAGCTTACAATATATTTTCAGTCAGAAGGATCTAAATCTGAGGCAGCGAAGGTGGATGGAACTATTAAAAGATTATGATATTGATTTTTTGTATCACCCAGGGAAAGCGAATATAGTAGCTGATGCGTTGAGTTGTAAGGCTATTATGGCACCTATAGAAAGGCAAGGGATGATTAAAGATCTTCATCAATTAGCTAGTCTAGGAGTTCGTCTTCTCGAAACTCCGGACGAGGAGCTTATTGTGCATAATGCCGCGGAATCCTTATTAGTAGCTGAGGTAAAAGAGAAGCAAGATGCAGATCCTATTTTATTACAGCTTAAGGAGAACGTTCAGAGTGGTGCGACCAAGGCATTTGAGCTTACGCGAGAAGGAGTACTTCAATGCCAAAACCAATTGTGTGTGCCGGATGTAGACGGGCTAAGAAAGAAGATTATGATAGAGGCACATTTTTCAAGGTATTCCATTCATCCAGGATCAACCAAAATGTATCAAGATTTGAAAGATATGTATTGGTGGAATGACATGAAAAGGAACATCGCAGAATTTGTAGCTGAATGTCCAAATTGCCAACGAGTTAAAGTGGAACATCAAAAGCCCGGAGGCTATATGCAATGCATAGATCTTCCAATTTGGAAGTGGGACATGATCAACATGGATTTTGTTACAGGTTTGCCTCGTACAGCTCGGAAATTTGATTCTATATGGGTGATTGTGAATAGGCTTACTAAATCCGCACATTTCTTACCCGTTAAGGCCACTTACACAGTTGAAGAATATTTGAAGTTGTATGTTAAGGAAATAGTCCGATTACATGGAGTGCCAACTTCTATTATATCGGATCGGGGAACTCAATTTACCGCAAACTTTTGGAAGTCTTTCCAACGGAGTTTGGGAACACAAGTGAATCTGAGTACAGCTTTTCACCCTCAGACGGATGGACAAGCAAAGCGCACCATTCAAACACTTGAAGATATGCTACGAGCATGTGTTATAGATTTTAAAGGCAGCTGGGATGATCATTTACCTCTTATTGAGTTTGCCTACAATAATAGCTATTATTCAAGTATCAAAATGGCACCATATGAAGCTTTATATGGGAGAAAGTGTAGATCACCAATAGGATGGTTCGAAGCGGGTGAAACTCTTATGTTCGGACCGGATCTTGTGTATCAAGCCATAGAAAAAGTCAAGGTGATTCAGCAACGGTTGAAAATAGCCCAAAGTCGACACAAGTCATATGCGGATAGTAGAAAAAGAGGGCTACAGTTTTCGTTAGGCGATTGGGTATTTTTGAAGGTATCGCCAATGAAAGGGGTGATGAGATTTGGCAAGAAAGGAAAGCTGAGTCCACGATATATAGGCCCGTATAAGATTATTCGAAGATGTGGGCAAGTTGCTTATGAATTAGAGCTACCCCAGGAACTCTCATCAGTGCATCCAGTATTTCATGTATCGATGCTTCGAAAGTGCATCAGAGATCCGTCCCTTATTACTTCTACTGAAGATGTGCAAGTAACAGAATATCTTACCTATGAGGAGATGCCTATTGCTTTATTAGATCGTCAAGTTAAGAAGATGAGAAATAAAGAAGTAGCATCGGTGAAAGTACTTTGGAGAAATCAACAAAGGGAAGAGATTACATAGGAAGCTCAGGAAGCAATGAAATCTAAGTACCCTCATTTGTTCAAAGATGAAGAGGAAGTTCAAGAAACGGAGTTAGAACATTAACAAGTAAGTTTTTGTTTATATATGCATAGTATTTATGTGATGATGTGAATGTTAATGGTGGACTTGAACTTGTTTTGGTTGAATAACTATGCTAACATTCGAGGACGAATGTCCTAAAGGGGGGAAGGATGTAACACCCCGTATTCAAGTACATGTATTGGCGTATTCAAGTACGTGTATTAGTCTTATTTATATGGAATTAATTTTTTTTATTTTATTTATACCGGAATTTGCCCGTCGATGGTTCCATACGAAGGTTATTGAATAAGCTTTCCAACGATATAAAGATTTCCAAAAACGGATAAGTTTTGGATATAATCGAGAACATTTGAAACTATAAAACGGTGGCCGGGATATGGTGAATAGTAAATGTGCAGGAAAATTTCCTGCACACAAACTACTGAGGCCTGCCAGTTTTTTGGGTCAACTTTGAATGATCATAACTCCCTTAATATAATGAACTGGGAGAGCTACGACCTATCAAAAGAAATATCTTTGAGTATTCTTTCCAATGCAATTGGTTTCATCCAAATCCAACATCTGAGTAAGGAGTTATACTCGTTTTACTTCAGCCTATCAAAACAGTTTTTTAGGGTCAACTTCAAACAATCATAACTCCTTGTACAGGACGAACTGGGTGTCATACTTTATATTAAATGAAATATATTTGAATTATCTATCCAACGATACCAATTTCACCCAAATCCTATATCGGAGCAAAGAGTTATGGTCGATTTACTTTAGCCTATCAAAACAGTTCACCATGGACAGATTCGGATTTACTTAAATTTTTAAGGGCAATATGGTCATTTTCCATCACCTCATGGACAAAAATTGGTCATTATATACATATAATTAGCCTAGTATCCATCATTCATCATCCAATTATTGAAGAATAAGGAACCCTAGCCTAATTTCAACTCCAATTATCTTGTGATTCAACCGTAGAAAGTCCAAAGTGATTCCATAGTTGTGTTCACCGTCTCGAGGGCTTCGAGAAGCACCCCTTATTTGTGCCAACAGGACTTCGAAATCAAAAGGTCCATTTTATGGTAAGGATGTAAATTATGTTGGTGTTATTTATATGGATATGTATATATATGCATGTGAGCATAAGAAGTATGTTATTTGATTGTTGTTGAAAGATGATTGGAAATGATGTTGGATTATTCTTGTGCATGGTTGGATTATGTTGAATTGTGAAGGGATTTGGTGTGATGATGTGGTATTGAAATGATGATTATATATATATATACACATAAACCTATTATTCAAGTTGGTTTTTGGAATGCTTTGCAAATATTGGTTGTATGGAATTATGAAAGAGAATTGTGGTGTTGGGTTGCTAATACTAGAAGACAAACATTTCATTGTAGATAAGTGATTTGTAAAGGCGGGAAGTTGTGTTGAATTGGTATCCGAATCTACGACGAGGTATGTAAAGCATACTCTAATAATGTTCTTTGGCATGAAAACACCAATGTTCCATCAAGTAAGATTCCGAGGTTGTCCAAAAACATGTATTGTTCTACGTTACCAACGAAGTTGTTTCCATCCTATAAAGTGTCAAAATGTTTCATTGATATACCAAAAGGCTCCTATTTCATTGTTGTGATATTGATGATTCTGAAACACATTGTTGATATACCAATAAGTTCCTACTTTATTGTTATGGCATTGATGACTCCAAAACACTTCATTGATGTGCCAATGAGTTCTTACTTCATTGTTATTGAATTGATGGTCTATTTATATGTATCCTATTGATGTATCATTGTTTCAAAGTATCAAAAATATGGTGGCGACCGAAATAACAATCTCAAAGATTAATTGAACTAAGTGATGGAAGTTCTCTCTTATCGGGTGGTATCCCAGGGGCATAAGCCTAGCATGAGTCGATCCCTATTTATGTGTTTATGGGTGGTATCCCAGGGGCATAAGCCTAGCATGGGTCGATCCCAGTTGATATGTACTAGAGGCAGCCTAATGGTCACAGTACAGTACAGTAATGATTACAAAGACGATAAGAACGAATGTAAAGTGATTGAATAAATGCAATGTACAGGTTGTCATAAGTTCTAGTAAATGTGGTTCACTCCTATTACGCTTTATTCACTTGTTTCTGATTTCTATTGAGCTCCTATATCATATGTGATTATCTACAGCTTTACATACTCAGTACATATTTCGTACTGACGTCCCCCACGGGGACCTGCATTTCATGCTGCAGGCACAGGTACCTCAGCTCATACACCGCACAAGTAGGAGCCAGGTCATACAGCTATTGTTGGTGAGCTCCAGTTTGCTTCGGAGCTTTCCGAGTTGGTTCTTTATGTTTTGTTATTGTATAGGAGTCATGTGTGGGTGGGGGTTTGTCCCGACCCTAGTTATGTCATGTATATCCTAGAGGCTTTGTAGACATAAGGAAGGGTAAAGTCATGGAAGTTTATATAGTGATGTTATATTTGTATATGTGGTGGCCCCGATGGCCAAGTATTATATATATATATATTTGTGTGTGTTGTGCTGATACAGGAAATTAGACCCTTCTACATGTAATGAAGTGCTGCCCAAATTTTTGGTGACATGTAAGTGAAAGTACGGGTATTTGAACGGGTTCTCCCGGGCCTTCTCGGCTTCGGGTGCCAGTCCGGCCCGATGGGATTTTGGGGCGTGACACTTATGTACACTGTCCTATGATTACTAACCCGGCTACACAAGAACTCTCCTGACTGCTTGCTATAACCCACACACTAACACTAGCCTTCTACCCTTATCCTCGACCTCCACACCTTTCTATCTAGGGTCATGTCCTCAGTAAACTAAAGCTGCTCCATGTCATGTCTAATCACCTCCCTCATATATTTCTTTGCCCTACCTCTACTCCTCCTGAAACCATCCAACGCTAGCCTCTTACACCTACGAACCGGGGCATCCGCACCCCTCCTCATCACATGCCCAAACCATCTCATCCTTCCTTTCCGCATCTTGTTCTCCACCGAAGACACTCTCACCTTCTTTAGGATAATCATATTTCTAACTCTGTCCCTTCTAGTAAGCCCACACATCCAATGCAACATTCTGATTTCCGTCACCTTCAATTTTTGGATGTGAACGTGCTTAACTGGTCAACACTCTGCTCCATACAACATGGTTGGACGAACTGCCACTCTATAGAATTTGCCTTTAAGCTTAAGGGACACCTTCTTATCGCACAACACTTCCAAGGAGAGCCCACTTCATCCAACCTTCTCTAATACGTTTAGAAACATCCTCATCAATCTTACCATTCCCCTAAATCATAGACCCAAGATACTTAAAACTATCTCTCTTACAAACATCCTGGGAGTCCAACCTCACCACCACTTCGTCTTCCTGCCTCGAGTCACTAAACTTGCATTCCAAATACTTCGTCTTGGACCTACTCAACCTAAACCCCTTGACTCAAGGGTTTGCCTCCAAACCTCCAATTTGTCATTCACACCCCCCACTTCCCACCCCTCGCATCTCATCAATCAGCACTACATTATCCGTAAATAACATATACCAAGGATCCTCGCCTTGAATACTCTGCGTCAATACGACTATCACCAATGCAAAAAGGAACGGACTAAGAGTCGATCCTTGATGCAACCCTGTCTCGACCAAAAAATGCTCTGAGTCTCCTCCCGTCGTCCTCACTCGGGTCTTCACTCTATCATGCATATCCATAATAGCTCTGATGTACGCCACCGGAACCCCTCTCACCTTTAAGCATCTCCAAAGGACCTTCCTCGAGACTTTATCATACATTTTTTTTAGGTCGATGAACACCATGTGTAAATCTCTCTTTCTTTCTCTATACTTCTCCACCAATCTCCTTACCAGGTGGATTGCTTCTGTCGTCGAGCGACCAGGCAAAAATCCAAACTGATTCTCCAAAATGGACACGACCCTCCTCAATCTCCGCTCAACCACTCTCTCCCAAAACTTCATTGTGTGACTCAACAGCTTAATACCCCTATAGCTGTTGCAACTCTGAATATCACCCTTGTTTTTATATAACGGAATCATCGTACTCCACCTCCAAGCCTCAGACATTCTCGCATTCTTGAAAATGTCGTTAAACAAATCAGTCAACCACCTTAAACCTTCCCCACCCACATACTTCCAAAAATCTATTGGAATCTCATCAGGCCCCGTTGTCCTACTCCTCTGAATCCTACGAATAGCCTCTCTGACCTCCTCAACCCTAAAACGCCTACAAAAACTAAAAATATGGCTCTTCTCCGAGTGGTCCATCTTTCCTATCCCAATGCCTCTGTCCTCCTTCTCGTTCAAAAGTATATGAAAATATTCCTGCCATCTCTTCTTAGTGTACACATCTTCGACCAAAACACTACCATCCTCCCCCTTAATGCACCTCACTTGATCGAGGTCACGACCCTTCCGCTCCCTAGCCTTATCAAGCCTATACAACCTCTTTTTCCTGCCTTTCTCCTCTAACCCCGCATACAAGACCTCGAACGTGGTTGACTTAGCAGTCGTAACTGCTAACTTAGCCTCATTCCTTGCTACTTTGTAAACCTCCCTATTCACCCATTTTTTCTCTTCATCTTTACTCTCAATCAACTTAACAAACGCCCCCTTCTTAATCTCCACTTTATTCTTCACTTCTTCATTCCACCACCAGTCCCCCTTATAACGACCTACCCGTCCCCTCGAAACACCCAACATTTCTCTAGCAGTCTCCATGATGCAGCTGGAAGCCCTATCCCACATAACATCCACGTCCCCCTGCACTCCCACACCCCCATTTCCACCACCTTTTCCTCTATCTCCAGAGAACTAACTGGCGTCAAGCCACCCCACTTAATTCTAAGTCGACCCTCCCCGGCCCTTCTCTTCTTGCTCTTCTTGATAGACAAGTCCATCACTAGAAGCCTGTGCTGGGTCGAAAGATACTCACTCAGAATGACTTTACAGTCCTTACATAGCACTCTACCCCCCTTCCTAAGCAGTAGAAAGTCAATCTGAGTCTTGGCTATTGCGCTTCGAAAGGTAATCAGGTGATCCTCCTTCTTCGGAAATCTCGAATTCGCTACCACCAACCCAAAGGCCCTCGCAAAATCCAACAGAGCAGCTCCCTGTTGGATTTTATGAGGGACTTTGGGCTGGTGGTAATGAATTCGAGCTTTCCGAAGAAGGAGGATCACCGGATCACCTTTCGAAGCGCGATAGCCAAGATTCAGATTGACTTTCTGCTACTTAGGAAGGGGGATAGGGTGCTATGTAAGGACAGTAAAGTCATTCTGAGTGAGCATCTGCCGACCCAGCACAGACTTCTAGTGATGTATTTTCATAATACACTTTCATAATTTGTTTAAAATTTTGAGGATGGAAATTTTCGGTTGATGTAATGTGGCTTTCAAAGACGCAAGTTATGGCGGCAAGAAATGACATTCCTAAACTAACAGGTATTTGACAAATCTTGTATTTGTATTAAGAATCATTTGATCATGCATTCAGTTGAATTTAATGATTATGATTCAAATATTGTATTTGTATTAAAATTCATCAAACAAATACACGTAACCTATTTTGTTTAAATTTTAATAACTTTAAAAAATTTAATTTCCATCTCGAACTCAGTGTGTTTGGATGGTTGTTAAACTATCCTATTGCATTGTATTGTTACAATCATGTTTATTTTGATTGTTCCTTAATCGTTAAGGTCTATATTATGTATTAATGAAAAGACTCATTTTATATATAATGACTGATTTAATATGATTGCGTCGTTACCTTATATTTTTTTAATTTTACCTTTACTTACTATTTAATAACTTTATTTTATTTTTATCCTAATTTTTTATAAGTCTTTTCCCGTATTTTACTTTTCTTATAAATTTATCTTTTAAACTATTAATGTAAAAGATTTTATAATTATAAAATATAATACAATCTATCTAAACATTGAATTCATTAAAACAACCTATACAATAGAGTATATTATCTATATCTATAATTTATATCTATATCTATAATCTATAATATATATCTATAATATATTAAAAGTGTGAAGACCCTTATAAAAGTAATTTGAACTTTTTGCTCTTCATTAAAAGTGTCAGTTTTAGACAAAATTGTCTTTGTCCTAATTTCTTTTAGTAGATAAAACTTAAAATTCATTGAAATTTGGTTATTAAACCTTTCCTTATTTGAATTATATACCTTAAATATAGGCTTTTAAAATCAATTAAAATTTTACTTAAGTAAATCTTTAGAAAAAATATTAATTGGAAGCTTGGCACGTTAGTACATAAAAAGTACTACTCTAAACGTTATATGAACTTTTTGAATTAATTTTGTATGGAAATTGCTAAGTAACATCCAATTGTATTTATAATTGACAAATTATTTTTCAAAAAAAAAAAAAATTGAAAAATTCTATGTTATGTATATTTAATATTTTTATATTAATATTTAATTATTTTTATAATATTTAAAATTAAGAAATTCTAAATATATGGTAAGGGACAAAATATATGTAGATTTTTTTAGAAGAATTAACAATTGATGATTTTTAAAATTTGTGGTGAAAAAAAAAAAAGATAGTTTAAAAATTAAAAAGTCCTAAATTTATGATAAAAAATTTAAATTTTCTCCATAAGAAAAGACGTTAATGAAGAAAATATTAATTTTTATTTAATGTCACTCATAAAAGTGATAAAACCAAACTCAATATAATGATACCCAATTTCTAATTAGAAAGTACATACGTGATTCATCAAAATTTAAAAATAATATACATGTAATTACTGAAGTTATGGTTATAAAATTTAGGAGTCTGTATAATGGGTTACGTGCTTACACATGTCCCAGTTATTTTGGTCACAAAGCATTTATTCAGAATCTTTCTTCCCAGCAAGTCATATATTTACAACTATTCTATGTTATATGTCGTATTTACATTTAATTTATGTGCCTAGCTTTTATTTCTTTACTTTTTATTTTTTTTGCTGAAATTTGTAATTTTTTTTATGTGTGATTTGATTTTGTTTTGTAATGTATTCATTTTTTCACTTTAGTTTGTTTGAATGGTTGTTACGTATTGTTTCATAATGCAACGTATTGTATTTTATTATATTGTATCATACTGTATTATTTTAGTAAATACAATATTTGGATAGATTGTATCATTTTTTTTTCATTACTAATATTATACATCAACAATTTTTATAGCAATCGTAAACAGTTCAAGCTTTCAATGCAAAGATGAAAGCAGGACTAAGAAAATTATTCAATTCGATCAATTAGAAGCAAGATTAGCTCATCATATTTTGAGGACATGGATGATGATCTAATGAAGATCCAGATATGCTTAAAATAGCCGCAAGACTATCTTAACAAATAGTTTTGGGTTGAAGTAGAACTAATCAAATATGTATCTGTTGAGTGTCTTGAAATCATATAAAAATTAACTTTATCTCTTTCTTTCTTTTTTTCCTTTGTTTAATGATGACTTCGATTTGATTATGTAATTTAAGTATATCCACTAGGTTTTCTCTTTTTTATAATTTCTTGTGTTTTCTTTTAGTTGAATTTTTTTTTATTGAAAAATTAAATGAAATAAGCAATGTTGCCGTCGAATGAAGTAACTAAAAAGATCCAAAGGTTTCATCTCTTTCTTTCATTTTTCTTTATTTTAATTGTGACTTAATTTTAATTATGTTATTTAGTTATGTATATTTTAGTGTATCATTCATTAATATTGTAGTTGAATTAAACAACTTATTTGTTGAATTTAAAATATCAGATTTTAATTAAGTGTTGAATCTTGATACGTAGAGCTTTTATTTGGATGATGAAGTTTAGGGTTATAATCGACTCTTTCAATTTAGATCTTACTAATTTATCAAGTACATTATTTATGTAATATGCTTAGCAATTGATTAAATTTATTTATTTTGTAACTCAATTATATTGCTGAGTAATATTTATGTAGTTTTTTAAAATTTGGTGCTCAATGATATAAGTCAGACACGTAATAATTTGCTCACGTTATATAGATAATTTTATTATTAATATGATACACACGTGCAACGCACGTATCCTAAGCTAGTATATATCAAAAGTGTGAAGATCCTTAGAAAAGTGATTTGAACTTTTTATCCTTAGCTAAAAGATTCTTCTTTAGACAAAATTGTCTTTTCACTATTTTTTTAATTTATTATTTAATTATTTTTATTATATTAACTAGACTCCTAAAATATATGGGACTCCTAAAATATATGGAAGGAGAATCAATTATTCCCTCCATTTAAAAAAGAATGACCTACTTTCCTTTTTAGTTCGTTTCAAAAAGAATGACCCTTCTCCTTTTTTGGCAATACTTTAATTTCAACTTTCCACATGACATATTTAGGACCACAAGATTAAAAGACATTTTTGTACATTTGACATAACTTTAATTTAAGGCCACAAAATTCAAAAGTCTTCTTTATTTTCTTAAATTTTGTGTCAAGTCAAAGTAGATAATTCTTTTTAAAACGGAGGGAGTAATATTTTTCTTTATACTGATGAATTAGAAAATACTCCTAAAATAGGATAGAAAAATACTCCTAAAATAGGACTCTTTACTTCAATAAATATTGAGATGCATGTTAAACTAGAGAAGAAACTGGTTTACTTATTGTGAAAATATGATTGATGTTCATCTAACTTGATTCAGTTGCATGTCTAGATTGATGGATACTTAATTTTCTAACCCTCAACTTCTTCTCTATTTTTGTAAACATGTGTGTGTATATATATATATATATATATATATATATATATATATATCTTCTTTGTTTTCATCCAAGTCATTCTTTAGTGTCAAAATTTTTTCTCAGACAAGAGTTACTTTCATCAATGTTGGTCGGCTTTGTGGAATTTTTTTAGGTAAATATTAGGTTTAATTGTGTTGTTTTTATATCTCTATTTTGAGATTTTTTTTTTTGTGTAAAGGTAAAGTTTAGTTGTATTATTTTGATATCTCTATTGTCGTATTATTTTGTTATAATTTACAGGTGGTTGATAAGTGTGGGACGACTTTGAAATTTTTTTTGTGTAAAAGTTAGATTTAATTACATTGTTTGATGTATCTATCATCGTATTATTTTATTGAAGTTCAAAAGTGGTAGATGAATGTCGACCGACTTTGAGAATTTTTTTTGGTAAATATTAGGTTTAATTAAATAAATTCTTCAAAAGATGTTGAATTTAATTATTGTATTCACCTTTATTATTTAACCAAATTTCCTATTTAGGGGTCGTTTGGTGTGAGGTACTAATACAAATAGTCCTGGAATAAAATAATAATTCCGGAATAAAAATTTTGGTGCTTCGTTTGGTTGCCTAATTTGGGATAACTTATCCCGGTACTAATAAATAGTACCAAAATAAGTTATTCCATACATTTGGTGGTATAACAATCCCACCTTAATTTATCCTTGGGATAAATTCATGAAAAGACATAATTACCCTCCAAATTCTTGCTTATCACTTTATATATATATATATATATATATATATATATATATATATATAAGGGAGAATCACAAGTTTGGTAGTACTCACAAGGACTTTTTAGACATTTCACTTTTTTTTTTGTAAGCAAAGTTTCTACACATGTCAAATTTGTAGTGCATTGATAGTTTCCTTTTCTTGTATATTTTCATTTTTGCCCTCTCCTTTTTTTGTTAAGACCATCTCCACTTGGCCTTTTGTAATTGGTTTCTTCTTGTTATTTATTGGATTGCCTTTTAATTATAACTTCTTTTATTTATTAAAAACAACCACTTTAACTGGAAAAAAATTACGCCAAAATAACTTTTAACATGAAATTAAAGTTTGCAATAATTTTTTACTACATCATTGAAATCTTTTTAAAATCTTATTTAATTTTTTTAAAAAAAATATAAGTACTAAATAGAACAACTTAATGGACAATATCTTATATTTACTATTTTTCTTAGTGGACAAAAAAAGTAAATTAATAATTATAATGGGAAGAAAAGTTTATTCCTTAAAGGGCGTGTAAGAAAATAAATATGACAAGTAAATGAGTAATGTATTACTGTAATTCAATTACTATTTAATGTCCTTATTCATCATTGTTAAGTTAATTTGTGTTAAGGCTCTAAATTAATGTTCTAATTATTTTAATATAAACTTGAAATGATAGAAATATTTATTGTATTAAATAATTCTATAAGAAGAAGAAAATATTTTTCATCAAAATAAATTTATTTTATCTATATTAACAAATTCATAAAAGTATGATATTTTTTGATTTATTATTTTTGTCGAATCATCATTATTTATATACTTATCTTCAAAAAAATTTATCTTCAAGAATTATTTATATATCTAATTCTCTGACAATATATTTATTTCTCAAAAACAGTATTCAAATTTAAATTAATCAATTATATGATTATAAACTTAAATAATTATGAATACTCATCAAAAAGGCATGTTTAATATTTCATTAAATAAGATTAATTATAAGATAAAAATATGATATAAATTAGTGTAAACAACATAAATCCCCTAGACAATAAAAATAATTACACAAAATTCCTTCTTGTTTTCTCTCTCCCTTTTTTTGCAAACATACTCATACATTCGGTCACATATTATACATTGGTCGAATGTATGATGTAACAGTTAATCCTAAATTTAAGGTAATTAAAATAATTACTTATTTTAAAGTTCCTTAATTGAAGGTAATAATTGGGCAACTTTAACTCTTTTTTGGATAAAAGTAGTATCTTGATATTGAATTTCAAAACTTTTCTGAAAGTTCAATTTTTTTTTTTGTAATCTTGGATTCAAGATTTGGAAAGGAAAAAGCAATAAATTTCTTCTACATACGTTTTTTAGTACTACTTAAATCAATATTAATATCCCCATATTGCTGCGACATGCTAAAATTTGGGAGTCAAAAATAAGTTATGAGTCATACGAAAGTGACGCAATAATTATTTCGGAAGGTATTACTTTCTTGAAATTAGTTTTTACGATCGCCATGGAAATGGATATCGACGAAGTATGAAAAAAATAGAAGTTAAATATGTGGTTGAAGAAAATTCTTCTCCAATTGTCATAAGAAACAACAATGGAGTGAGAATTTACGTTGAGTTGAAGAAACAATTTTGTGGTTTGGTTAATTTTTCGCTTTGTATTTTTTGATATTTTAGATCTAGAAAATTATGTCAAATTCTTGAATTTTTGTTGGAAATAGCTTATACAGTATTTTTGTTGAGCTTCAAAGAAAGTGGGATGCCTAAGAAAATCTTACTTTCTCTCATTTGTGCACATTTATGCTTCTTTTGATGATTGGTGTGTTCTTGCAGATTTGATTGAACTTCACTTGTTTATTATTTTGTGTTATTTCAGTTTTGGAAATGTTTAGTTAGATTTACTTGTTTACCTATTTGCAGGCTCATGTAATTGGATAGATTTCAATAGATTCTACTCTGAATATTAGAAGAAGATAGAATAATTTGTGGATTTTGGAATGAAACTGTACCATTTCAGTTAACTTACGAATGTATAGTATGTTGTTATACATTCAAATCATTGTATAATGAAAAATGTGTCAATCCAGTAAACATTCGAATGTAAAATATTTGATTATACTTTCGTCTATGTGTATAATGAAAACTGCCGCAATGACAAAAATTGCATTTTGTTCTGATTTTATTATTTTTAACATGTTTGTTTAATCTATTGACTCAATTTAAAAAAATTTATGCAGCTATGTACTGATTTGTCGTAACAAAGACTGCAAGTGGGTACACGAGTGATAATGAAGATTCTCATCGGCCGTGGAATAGTTATCTCCAAACAACTGATGAAAGTGCACTTGTTACTTTAGAGTAGTATTTTTTTATAATAGTCGGCATTGAAACAACTAATTCTTGATTTTGCAGTTGATGTTAAACGGATACAATGTTACTTTTTGGATGTTAATTCACATTTTATGGATGTCCTTATTCTTATTATACATATATAACGTCTGAAGAAATATTTTGCAATTACTTACACTATATTGTAATGTTACTAATATAGTTTGGTAGTTATTGAGTTTGCCTTACATTATATTATATATTACGTATAAAACTAAATTACAAAATAATGTGTTATTGTGTATCAACATATTGAATTTTTAACAGTAGGTAAATTATGTTATAAGTTAATAATACATTGAACAAGTGTCTCATACGTTAAAACATATGTATTACATAACATCATACATGTTGTTAAGCGTTCATGACTTAACAGAAAATAAAAAAAATATGTAACATCATACATATTTATAAACTATAACACTATATCATACATTATTAACATACTTTTAATGTATTTTTTACATTAAATACATTGTGAGCGTATCATACATTTATACGAAAGTATAATCTATAACCATACACATAAAACAAAATGGAAAAGGCAACTTAAATTATCACGAATTATGTTACATAAGTCTGCCATTTCTTATGTTGTTTAAACAAAAAATAATACATGTAGTCAGTTAAAAGTCATTGTTGTCAGTAAAACATCATGCATATTAATAAAGTATAATAGTATATCATACATTATATATATATATATATATATATATATATATATATATATATATATATATGAAAGTTTAATGTATATAATTGTGTAATACACATTACGTTTCAACAACTATTTACTATAATAGTTGTCAAATTACATAGTATATACACACCCACAATATATGTATAAGGAGTATGAATAAGGATAAGACGCCTTCAACACCCACTTCTCATATAAGCATTAATTTCCGATTCAGTCATAGAAAACGCCCTCAACACCCACTTGCAGTCTTAATTTGTTACGATAAATCAGTACATAGCTGCATAAATTTTTTTAAACTGAGTCAGTGGATTAAACAAACATGTTAAAAATAATAAAACCAGAAAAAAATGCAATTTTTGTCATTGCGGCAGTTTTCATTATACACATAGACGAATGTATAATAAAATATTATACATTCGAATGTTTACTGGATTGACACAATTTTTATTATACAATGATTTGAATGTATAACAACATATTATACATTCGTAAGTTAACTGGAATGACACAATTTCATATTATATATCGGCTTTAATGTATGCTAACATATTATACAAAAGAAAGCAAATGTAATATTGAAAATTTAGAACAAACACTTCTTCAAAACCTCAAAGAACATTATACACTGACAGGCAAGTATAATAAAACATTATACATTCGTATATTTAGCAGGAACAGCAACAAACAAACCAACTTTAAAACAAACACTTCTTCAAAACATCAAAGAGAAAATTACCATAAAATATAAGCTCAACAAATAGAATTGATCATGAACATCAAAGTTAGGCTCATCAACATCCATCTCCTCATCACTATAATCATCATCCACCACAGAATCTGACTCAATCTGATTCTGTGGGGCAACCACTTCCACTCCCACTTTCTTTAGCGGAGCAGGAAAGAAATCAAGATCGCCACAGAACTCCATTTCCACAAACATCATCATCTTGAAAGCAAGTCAATCACACCAAAAAATGAAGCAAGACCAAGCAGCTAATACACAAAATCCACAAATTATTCTATCTTCTTCCAATAGTCAGAGCATAATTTATTTAAATCTATCCAATTACATGAGCCTACAAATAGGTAAACAAGTAAATCTAACTAAATATTTTCAGAACTGAAATAACACAAAATAATAAAAAAGTGAAGTTCAATCAAATCTGCAAGAACACACCAATCATCAAAAGAAGATTCAAGAATTTGGCATATTTTCCTAGATCTAAAATATCAAATTAATGTAACTTACCTAACTATATGACTAATTCAACAAAAGTGAAAAAAAAACAAAAATTATATATTCAACAAAATCAAGAACAGAAAACACACATAAAAATTCAATCTTGAAACAAAAGCTCAAATATTTACATCAAATTCAAAGATCAAACACAATTATTTTAATAACAAAATAAACCCCATATGAAAAACCAACACCAAATTTCAGTAAAGATCTCAACTTTACCACAAAAAAATAAATATTTTCAAGAAATAATTGTACAGAGAGGGAAGAAGAATACCTCAAAAATATTGTACTACTTTTTTTGTCAAAATCAGTGTTTCATATGTGTAATGATTAAAAGAGAGAAAGTTAAAAGGAAAGAAATTTATGGGGGAGCATATGGGGGAGTAAATTATGTTAGAGATATTGAAACTGTGAGATGTATAATGTTTAAGAGAGAGAAAGTTGAAAGTAAAGGGATTTATGTAAATAATTTGGGATATATGTAAATATTTTAGCAAATTGGTATATAATGTAATTAGGTAATTTTAGTTAGTGTATATATGTAAATTTTAGTATAAATTAATGTTTTATTTTTCTATTCTGAATTTGGGCCCGGGCTTAGCACGGGCCTGAGTGGAACTAGTATATATATATAAGAGAACGTGAGATTTTGGTAGTCCTCACATTAAATTTTTTTGTCAATTTTATCCCAAATTTAAATTTTAATTACTCTACAAATTTTTATCCATTTGCTAAATTTGAACAATTATATGAGCTTATTAAATGCTAAAAAAATGATGAGTCATGAAAAAATGATAGTAACACTATAAAAACTACTGCTATTTATACAATCAAATTCAAAATTAATTCAAGGGTTTATTGTCTTTCTATTTTGTAGATATATTTATTAATCTTATTACAAATTTTTATTTTTCCTAATAAATTTATCATGGACAAGTAATTAAAGTATCTTTACTTTCTCTTTCTAACTTAATACATACTTAATTATTAAATAAAAAATTATTTTTTATATTTATCTAAAAATATTTTGAAATTTAATCTTTTAAAAAATCTAATTTGACTCTCCAATTAATGATACCAAATAATGAAAAAATGAGAGTAATTTTTTTCACATTTTTTTATGATGAATTTTTTTAACAAAAAATGAGAGTATCAATATTTTATAGAATTTAGGACAAAATAATTAATTTAACATAAAATATTAAAACTTCATGCACGTTTAAGACATATTAACATAAATTTTTTAACATGTATTTTTAGGAAAAAAGAAACTAATATGTTAAAAAAAAAATAGAAACTTTTTAATTTCTTTTGTATGGTTTAATATGAAGGAAAATAATTAAGCTATAAGGTGAAATATTTTTGTAAACAAACTATCTATTTTAAAAAAAAAAATGCAAGACATATTATTTTTAGTACCACAAACCAAACAACTACTAAAAAGTAATAATCCCAATACAACTAATTTCAGTATAACTAATTTCAGCATAACTAATCTCAGCATAATTTATTTCTCAATCAAATAATCCTTAGTGTAACATTTAAATTCAATAAAGTGAGCTATACACACGAGACACGTGCACCTAAACTAATAAAATAATAAGCAACAACAACCCAATAAGAGAATAAGAATTCAAAAGAAAAAAGACTTAAAATAGAAAAAAAGGGAAATCAGTTTCAAAAATCCAAACTAATCTGTGAAGAAGTTGTAGAGAGAGCTGCCCTTTTTCATGGAATTACACGTATTACGAATATCCTCTGTATTTCCATTAACTTCCATAACCAAACACAGCCTTATTCAATCCAAACCTAATTTCCCCATTTCTCCCAATTTTTCAAAAATTTCCAAATTTTCATTGAAAGTGGATTCATCCCAGAAGAAAAACGACGTCATTTTTGACGACGCTGCGTATGAAGCCGAGCGTCACAGGCTCGACGCCGAGGCTAGAAAAGCCATGGCTGAAATATGTGAATTGGAGACCCAAGAAAAAAAAGACCCGAAAGCTTGGAAATGGGTTATTAGAAAACGGGTTTGGAATTTGATGGAAGCCCGAAATATAGCCCAATTTCCAAGACCCGTTCATCATCGGATACCCAGTTTTATTGGTGCTTCAATTGCTGCTGATAAGGTTCAAAAAAATTATTGCATTTTATGTGTTTAATACTCCCTCTCTTTCAATTGAGACTCAAGTGGTTTAGTTTTGAATATTTTGAAATAAACTATACTTATTTAAAAAAGCATAAAGCATACCTTATAATTCGGCCTCTAAGTGTTATCCGTGAAAAAATAGACACTTAAATTTGTAGAAAGTTAAATATGAAACACACACATTACATGTCATCTAAGAGACAATCTCACGTCAATTTTCGCGTATACTTTAATGTGTACGTCTAAAGTTGGTGGGCATAAATATATTATGTCAGCTGAGGTCAAAAAGTATACATTTATATATTATGTCATTTAAAAATTATTAAGTCTCAATAAGTGATAATTCGAGATGGCTAAAATATATATGAAATAATTACAGTTAAAAAAATTCTTGTTTGAATCTCCAGCAGGAACTGAAGTTCCAATGAAATTGAGTAAGTAAAATAAAATGGGCTTCTGTTTAGCTTATTTTATCATTTTGGGATTTTTTTTGTTATTGACAGTTGAGTGAACTGGAGGAGTTTAAAGTGGCTAAATGTGTGAAGGTGAATCCAGATACACCACAAAAGCATGTGAGGTTTCTCACACTTGATGGTTAGTTTTAATGAACCAACTTATTTTGTTTAAAATTTGAAGTTTGTTTTTTTGAAAGGAAAAAAAAAAAAAAAATTAGAGCAAGACCTTCTGTAGGAGTAATGTTTTTGTTTTTGGGCAGAATGACACTCAAACTTTGCCTTAGTTAGCAAGCACTCCAATGTAACTTTGAATATGCACATCTAGACACCTCTAAAATTTATGTATCATGTAAGCGTCAGGTGTCCACAAGACACATTGGGGACGAGTTGAATTGTGCGCGCTCAAAGTTGTAGAACTTAATTGCCAGCTGAGGCCAATATTGAGTGTCTGTTTATGTATTATGCCTTCTTTTTACTCTATGAATAGTAGAGAGTTATGAGCCCTGAATTATAATAGAAGTTTGTTAAAGTAGTGTAACTAGTGTTTAAATAAATCATTTTATATCCAACTTTAAGTTGAGATTAAAAATAATTTATTTCTCTGAAGGCTAGGTTATCAAATTCAGTATTTTTGATCTAGTCTCACAAATTTGTAAACAATATTCTCAGTACAAAAATAGATTCTTCCTTAACTTTGTCCAAGAATAGACGTAACAGAAGATGGTAAAGTGAAAGTTTGTACTGTTTAAGATGATATAAAGTTTCCTCCTTGTCTAATAATTTGAAATAGTGTGCGTATGAATAGGAGGTCATGAAGTGAAAGTTCTTACTGTTTAAAATGGTAGTATAGACTTTCCTCTTTGTCCTATAACATGACATTGATTTACTCATTTCTCGACCCTGTTCTTTTGCAGGAGGGAAACAACTATTGACACCGCAACCTCGCCTTAGGACAGGTTTTTTCTCTGTACTTGAAGCTAGTATGTTATCTGCTGGTACCATTAAGGAGGCCTGCACTTCTCCTGGAGTTGCCAAATATGGAAGACCGATTGGTTTGGATGAGAAAATAAAGGTGGACTTGATCGTTATTGGTTCAGTTGCAGTTGACCCAAAGACGGGTGCTAGACTCGGCAAGGGAGAGGTAAGCATGTGTACCAATCTTTGCGTCTCTACTTTTCATACTGCAAGAAGCTAGCTCTGGGAATTGTGTTGTGCATGATCAAAAGAAATGAGTGTTAACGTCCTCCATGTAGGCATGGAACAGTCACATTTAAGAAAAACATGCATCGTAATTCGTAAGAGAACATGTATAGACTGTTCACGTCATTTGATGCTGCTAAACTTTTTGTCCATGTCTCATTTTGACACTTCGTGCTGATGCTTCTGCTTTTATATTCTATATAATGGCTGAATTGAATATTACTATCTTCAAACTTCTATATTATGCACCACTATAATAATTGGATGCACAGGAAGGCTCATATTACTCTCGTAAATCATTTTCAGAAAGATGTATTATCTAAGCAGTGTCACTGAAACATTTTACCAGTTTTAAATTTTAGGATCTCGATATCATCAACCTTTACCATATTTCTTCTTTTGTGGGATTACACTGGGTATGTTGCTGCTGCTGCTAAATTTCTTCTCTTTTCCCCAGTAGTTATGGCTGGAAAAACTTGTATTGTTGATTTACGTGTTTGCTTCTGTTGCCTGTGAAAATGTTTTATGTTTTCCCTTTTAATCTGGCTGGTGATAGCTTTAGAAGCTGAAGTTCAGATAATTGTGTTAGTATTGGATTGATGAATTTTATGCACATTCTGTCATAAAATGTGTGAAGTTTTTAGATGTCTAATGAAAGAAAATATGATTGTCTTGATTTCATTTACTTGTTCCTGTTATGTTACTTTGGTATGCCTAGCACCGAGTGTCATTTGAAAATTTATCTTGAATTGTCCCAACCATTGTCTGTAGGGATTTGCTGAGCTTGAATATGGCATGCTGCGATACATGGGGGCAATAGATGACTCAACACCAGTTGTCACATCCGGTATGTCCCTGTAATGTCACCCTTCCTCATCCAACTTTAACCTTTTGCTCTCTTAATATGAAAACCTTCATTGTTGGTGATCCAATCAAGCTTTTCTTTTCCCTGTTATTGTGGATGAAAAAAGAACTAGTTTTGCTAGTCAAAACTATGGACGGATTGTTTCCACAATTCTCACGTTTGCTAAATTGATCTTCATTCTCTATGGATGGTTTCCTCAGTGCATGACGAACAGTTGGTAGATGATATCCCTATTGACAAGCTATTGATCCATGATGTACCGGTTGACATCATATGCACTCCAACTCGGGTCATATTTACAAACACATCTATCCCAAAGCCTCAAGGTTAGCGTGTAATCCATATGTATAATTGCCATCATCAGTACCTGAAGTCTCTTCTTATGTGTGTGTGTCCTTAAATGCGTCTTCACTTGGTCAACTGGTAACTTGAAACTAAAGAAACCAAGAGGATCCATCATAGTAGCTCAATTGTGGTTAGCTAACCTTTCTGATGTTCCTGCAGGGATATATTGGGAGAAGCTCTCTCCTGAAAAGCTTAGGCAAATTCGAATACTCAGACAGCTGAAACGTAAAATTGAACAAGAGACTGGACAAAAGCTTCCAACTGGCCCTTCTGAGAAACTACCACCAACTGCCCAGCGCCAACTCTGATATATTTACCTTTCCTTCAAATATATGAAGTTGATTAGGAAGTAAATTTGTTATGAAACCTTATGTAGTTTTCTTGTACTTATTTTAGGTCCAAAGCATACAGTAAACTGTAAAGTCATGTAATGGCTAATGCTGACATATGTTGCAATGGTGATGTAAAAGAAATTTTCTTGTAAAGACAACTTTTATTCTCATACTAAATCATCTAAAAATTTAGTACGGACATGTATGATGGAGCGAAAACTCAGGTGAAGACGGCGGGAGGAGATTTAGAGCATTTATTTGTCTTAATAGGATTGCATCAAGGATCGACTCTTAGCCTGTTTTTGTTTGTGTTGGTGATGGATGTGTTGACACGGCGTATTCAAGGAGAGGTGCCTTGGTGTATGTGTTAGGATTGATTTTCGTGCACACACTAAATCTATGGAGTGGATGAAGAAAACTAGAGAGAGAGTTCTTTAGGAGGGAGAGAGAATTAATTTCGTGGTAACACTCGTAGATAACCTCCATGGCGGACAAGCTATTTATATTAATGACTCAGAGTATGTACAGTTACACAGAGAAATGAGAATAAAAGGTACAACCTAATATATAACAGTACGTCACATATTAATCAGGCTCCACAACCTAACGGTATGCTTTTTGCAGATGATGTAGTATTGATTGATAAGACGCGGGGAGGTGTGAATGATAAATTGGAGGTTTGGAGACAAACCCTTGAGTCTAAAGTGTGAATGATAAATTGGAGGTTTGGAGATAAACCCTTGAGTCTAAGGAGTTCAAGTTGAGTAGGAGCAAAACAGAGTATATGGAATGCAAGTTTAATGACTTGAGGCAGGAGGACGAGGTGGTAGTAAGATTGGGTTCCCAGGTTGTTTGTAGGAGGGATAACTTTAAGTATCTCGGGTCTATGATTCAGGGGAATGGGGCGGAGGCTCGCCTCAGGAGTGTTGTGTGATAAGAAGGTGCCGCCCAAACTTAAAGGCAAATTCTACAGAGTGGCAGTTCGTCCGGCCATGCTGTATGGAGCGGAGTGTTAGCCAGTCAAGAACTCTCATATTCAAAAATTGAAGTGATGAAAATGCGGATGTTGCGTTGGATGTGTGAGCTTACTTGGGGTGATAGGGTTAGGAATGAAACTATCAGGGAGAAGGTTGGAGTGGCTTCGGTGGAGGATAAGATGCGGGAAGTTCGATTGAGATGGTTCGGGCATATGATGAGGAGGGGCACGGATGCCCCAGTTCGTAGGTGTGATAGGCTAGCTTTGGATGGTTTCAGGTGGGATAGGGGTAGGTCGAAGAAATATTGAAGAGAGGTGATTAGACGTGACATGGAGCAGTTACAACTTATCGAGGACATGACCCTAGATAGGAAGGTTTGGAGGATGCGAATTAGGACAGAAGGCTAGTGCTTGTGGGTGGGTCATAGTCAGTAGTTAGGGGTGTCTTTGATTCATTAGTGTAGGGTATTACTTTGTGGGTGTCTTATTTCTGTTATTCCATCTTGTTTCATGTTGTATTATGAATTTGTTTATTATTTTTTGTCTTGAGCCGGAGGTTTGTTGGAAACAACCTCTCTACTTCTCCAGAGGTAGTGGTATGAACTGTGTACATTTTACCCTCCCCAGACCTCACTGTGTCGGAATACATTGGGTTTGTTGTTGTTGTTGTTGTTGTTGTTGTTGTTGTTGCTAGGGTAACAATACATTTAATGAAGTACAACTCCATTTGTACTATTCTGTGACGACAAGGTTTGTAGTTGATCATTTGTTCGATTTGTTCTGTTAGTCCTGGAGGGTCTTTCCGGAACAACCTCTATCTTCAAGAGGCAGTAAGGCCTGCATACGTTCTACCTCCTGAGACTTCATTCTCTATTTTGCGGGATTCCACTATGTGTGTTGTTGTAGCTTGTAGGTGTAATGATATGTTAGGGAAATCATAGTTAGATTCTTTCAATATTTGAATATTCTCTATTGGATATAACCAAAATAAAGTCTGGAACTTGTTGGTAATTCAGATCAATAGTGAACCACTTAACACCTCTTAAGTTTACATAATTGAGCAGAAAAAGTGTCTACATTGATTTTCTGAAGGTAGAATCCCAAACCATGACAAAGTCAACTCATATCAACTTAAAAGAATATATTTAAGTAGGTCAGCAGCAAACAAAATAATTTCTAATTGTAGATATTCAACAGTGTCAAAATTCAACAATCTCATAAATATTTTAATTAAGTATCGATTTTTTAAAAGAAAGTTGGAGGAATAAAGATGAAAAGAATTAGCGCTAGAGGAAGGGGTTGAATCCCAAACTATGACAAAGTCAACTCATATCAACTTAAAAGAATATATTTAAGTAGGTCAACAACAAACAAAAGAATTTCTAATTATAGATATTCAATAGTGTCAAAGTTCAATAATCTCATAAATTTTTTAATTAAGTGTCGATTTTTTAAAAGAAAGTTGGGGGAATAAAGATTAAAAGAATTAGCGCTAGAGGAAGGGGTTGAATCCCAAACCATGACAAAATCAACTCATATCAACTTAAAAGAATATATTTAAGTAGGTCAACAACAAACAAAAGAATTTCTAATTATAGATATTCAACAGTGTCAAAGTTCAACAATCTCATAAATTTTTTAATTAAGTGTCGATTTTTTAAAAGAAAGCTGGGGGAATAAAGATGAAAAGAATTAGCGCTAGAGGAAAGGGTTGAATCACAAACCATGACAAAGTCAACTCATATCAACTTAAAAGAATATATTTAAGTAGGTCAGCAACAAACATAAAAATTTCTAATTGTAGATATTCAACAGTGTCAAAGTTCAACAATCTCATAATTTTTTTTAAATCAAGTGTCGAATTTTTAAAAGAAAGCTAGGGGGAATAAAGATGAAAAGAATTAGCGCTAAAAGAAGGGGTTGAATCCCAAACCATGACAAAGTCAACTCATATCAACTTAAAAGAATATATTTAAGCAGGTCAGCAGCAAACGGAAGAATTTCTAATTGTAGATATTCAATAGTGTCAAAGTTCAACAATCTCATAAATTTTTTAATCAAGTGTCGATTTTTTAAAAGAAAGTTGGGGGAATAAAGGTGAAAAGAATTAGCCTAGAAAAAGGGGTTGAATCCCAAACCATGACAAAATCAACTCATATCAACTTAAAAGAATATATTTAAGTAGGTCAGCAGCAAACAAAAAATATTTTAATTGTAGATATTCAACAGTGTCAAAGTACAACAATCTCATAAGTTTTTTAATTAAGTGTCGATTTAAAAAAAAAAAATTATAGGGGGGGGGGAGGGGGATAAAGATGAAAAGAATTAGTGCTAGAGGAAGGGGTTGAATCCCAAACCATGATAAAATCAACTTCTATCAACTTAATCGAATATATTTAAGTAGGTCAGCAAACAGAAAAATTTCTAATTGTAGATATTCAACAGTATCAAAGTTCAACAATCTCATAAATTTATTAATTAAGTGTCGATTTTTTAAAAGAAGCTGAGGGGGCGGGGGGGGGGGGGGGAGGGGGGGATAAAGATGAAAAGAATTAGAGGAAGGGATTGAATCCCAAATCATGACAAAGTCAACTCATCTCAACTTTAAAAAATATATTTAACCAAGGTGAGCCGGGAAAATTAGCGTAGAGGAAGGGTTTGAACCTTCGACCTTGTGGGTTAAGGTACACACGCTCTAACCAACTGAGCTACACCAGCTGCTTGGTGCACCTCATTACTATATTTAATCTAACCTAAAATTTCTAATTTTAATTATTCCCTGATTTTGACCTAGATAAATGATAACCACACAAACTACATTTCTGATTGGAAATATCCATAGCGCATTGGTAAATTCTTGTTTACTTGATTTTCACCACGTGTTCAATATCCACTATGGAACTTGACTAAATTTAAATTCACACTATTCTGTGGACAATGTTTCGATCAGAAGTTTTTCCTTCCTTAAAAATTTGACCTCAAGGCCTCCGATCTCGAGACCCAGAATCATCCCACTGAAGACCGTATTGGTATAGCCAATCGGTATACAGTATATACTTCATATGAATATCTAACAATGGAAAAAAGCAACTTCACCATATTTAAAGAAACTTTCTCCTCCCTTCAACTGAGATTTACCTCTTGCAAAGTCTCATCCTTGTTCAACAAAAATGTCTGACAAGTGCCGGAATATAAGATTCTTAATTAAGGGAAATACAAAAAAAAAAAAAGACTTTCTTTAGATGAACCGTCTCTTATAATTTATTTTTTAGAGAAAAAAAGGGAAGAGTATTCTCCCATTTATCATTGCCAAAAAAAATAAAAAATTCTCCCATTTATCCAATCCAAGAAACTACACCATGCCCTCTGAAAACGAAACACAAAATTGAAAATTGGATTACTGAATTGACCGCTTCTTTATACTACAAAAACAAGAATTCACAAGTTACAAGAATATATACGGACCAAGGTGAATTGTTAATTAGAGGAATAAACCAACTACAGCCAAACAATGCCTCCCTATCTCCTCCTAATCCTAGAGAATAAACATACAACAAACTCGCGAATGTCACTACTCGCTTCAGTTCAGATATGCTGAACAATCAAACAAATCATAAAAGACCATGAAAATAACATCGTATGAGACTTTCCTCAAAAAGTGAAATTATGGTAGTTTTGTGCAAATCATAAGCACGGGAGATGACGATTCTGTTCACTTTAACATTCTGTTTAGAGGGATCCGGTCATTCTGTCTTGTGATCCTTTCTATAGGAGAAATCACCTGTGGCATTGACATTCCCACGGAAACAATGATCTCTGAAAACAAGGGAAGAAAAGCATGTTATAATGCAGGATTCTATCAAGTGCAACAAAGCAAGAAAAGAGAACTTCATGTTGTAATAGAGAACGAGCATAATGTATGCTGTTATAAGTGAAAAGATAAATTCATATTTTTTTGGATTTAGCTGGATTACAACGTATGCAGCAGCAAAATGTTAAACAGGCTTGCATTATTATATGGATTTCTTCTTCTGTTACCACATCATTCATGTGGTGAATGGATTGGTTTGGAGAATCTAAACACTACCTTAAATGAGTATGTCAAATAATTGATAAGCTCATCCTGGACCAACAACCCATGGACAAAGTAGCCATACAATGTAAAGAACTTCACTCAAGGAACTATTGCTGAAGGGCCTGTAAAGAAAAGAGAAATTTAGGCCCAACTCAATCTCAGAAGCCAGCTCATGAGGTGAGTATTGCCCACGACTACTATACAAGGAGACAACCACATTCTCTCTACCAACTTGGGACACTCAACCGAGCAGAATGTTATCCGCATGACAAGGCATCATTGACTGGCACCCCTCGTCTTCTCAACAAAACCCCCTCTTTATACTCCAAACGGATAATTTTACTTTAAAAGATTGTCAGCAACACATGTTAGCAAG
The DNA here is from genome assembly GCA_030864215.1 of Capsicum pubescens. Taxonomy (NCBI): domain Eukaryota; kingdom Viridiplantae; phylum Streptophyta; class Magnoliopsida; order Solanales; family Solanaceae; genus Capsicum; species Capsicum pubescens. The sequence continues at coordinate 52,684,100 of CM061541.1, read as the reverse complement.
TAAATTGAAATGGAAAAATAAAACTAGTAGCCCCTCTGTCACAACTTATGTGATGATGTTAGACTGGACATGGAGTTAGGATGGAAGAGAAGACTTTTTAAACACGTGATCCGAAATGAGCCATAGATAATTGTGTGGCCATAAATCATCTCTTCAAGGGTAAATAGAAAGTTTAAAGTTAAATTGTTACTAAAGATAGAAAGATGCTATTCTTTTTGGACTGAGTAAAAAGGAAAATGTCAGATAAAGGGAGCGTTCCGCAGCAATATTTCCAATGCCCGACAAGGCTTTAACCAAGGAGAAAATACAGATCAAGTTTGACCGGACGATTGGTCAATTTGATTGATGAAACACCAAAATAGAGAAAAAAAATGGTAAATACTGCTCCAAATGACTAAACATCTCAATTGACAACAAAAACAGAAACGCCGATACTAAAGCCAAGTAAAGCGGAACAGCTGAACTGCAAAATGTAAATAGTCATGATAACAATCACTTGAAAAAAGGTGAAAGATACATATACATTAATTAATGAATTGCATGGCAGAGAAGTAGGATCAGAAAATACCTATTCCTTCTCGAACGGACAAATTTGGCCTGATGATATCATTGGAATTAACCAGAAATACATCCCCTATATACAAATGATTTGTAGGGACAAAAATGCTGCACAACTCTTCATCCCCATCATCTCTCTGCAACACATCAATAGCTAAGAGCAGCCTTTAATGATAAGAGACACAAGAAAAATAGGGACACTAGCAAGAAGTACAAAAATAGGTCTAATATAGAGTATCTCCAAGATAAGTCCATATGTAGTCTCCTTTGCTTTCTTTCTCGCCCCAGAGAAATGGAATGCTGGGGATGGCGTGGAGAGCAGAAATTGTAGTCAAAATTGTCTAAATTCAACATATATGATACATATGCATCTATAACATGTATTTTACGGGGTAAGAACTACATCTGAAATCAGTAGACGGCATTCATATGAAGCTCAAGCTTAAAGTCCAAACTTTTGTCCCCCATGGAAATCGAAATCAAATCAATGGGATAAGGGCCTCGTCCTTATAATGCTTAAATGTAATGCACTACAGTATGTTGGTCAAAAGGGGATGAAATGCAAAGAGAACGAAACCTAATTGAAGTACTTCCTTTCAATAGAGTTTTATCATACCACTAGTGTTGTTTGGCACGTTTGGAAATGAAGTAAACGAGATAAACTTCCCCTTTCATTGACTAGCTTGAAGGGATTGACATATAAGCAGCCTCCCCTTCTTCTCTGTCTATGAATTCATAAATATATGATAGAAAGACCCATAGGCAGTTCCTAATCCATCATACCAATCCAACATAATGAGCCGTAACAGACATTATGTTGCAGGAATATCTAATCAACAGACAATTATCAAATAACTTCAAGTCGAAATGTAACAACACATCTTGTTTTCCCCTTTTTGTTGTGAAAACATTTGAATGGACAATGGTAAACAGTCAAATTCAGATGAGACTAATGGCATTTGAAGAACAAGAATCAATTCTTTTACTGGAAAAAAATGGAAGAGTATATAAAACTAAAATACGAGTCGTGTAATGCTTAGCCAAAATAAAGAACTAAAAGAAAATTGAAACAGCAAATGAAATAATAAGAAAAGGAAGATAAGAAGCTACACATGCAGCAACACAAGTCTTCCCTGAACTCCAGACACGCGGCATAATTGTATTACCCCCACCCCCCACCCATCCACCCACACACATAATGCATTCAGCTACTTTTTCCCTCCCCCAGACCAAAGCACAGAACGGGGAGGACCCACATTTTCCCTGCAGATTACCATCTTTATATAAAAAAGTTTATGATGTCACTTGTGTTAATTTTATAAAAACACATCAAGTATTAATTTTATAGAAAACATATTAGGTATTAATTTATACAAAACATATCAGGTATTTAATTCTGTTACAAATATTCCAAGCTCCAACAGTTTTTTCACATAATCTAAGGTTCAAAAAGTGTCAGAAATGGACATGGAACCTAAAAAAGGAAGTTTTTGAGCAACATAGGACTAAAGTTGTACAAAACAACAGGTTGAGACTATTTAAGTAAAAATAGATACATTTAGGATACAGTGATGGGAGTTATTTTGATATAGGATATTCTGATGGAACTACCTGGAGAACAACTGAAGATGTTATGAAACCAATCGCATATTCACCAATTCGGGGATGACGAATTATAGCAACTTCCTTGAAAGCATTGGTATTCTGGTCTGTATAGAAACCAGCCAAAGAAATCAAATAAGTCCTACAAACCCAGCAACATACAGACATATAAGCACTACATCAATTCAGCAAAATCTCTCATCTTCACTTATCACATATAGCTGGACATGGGTATGTTATGAACATAGACACCCGTCAAATCAAACTGCATAAATTGTTGCGAAATAAATCAAAAGTCCAAATAAACCCCATGAACAATACATCCCTAAGCACAGGCGTTGGTGATTTTGTCCTGGTGTGCTTCAACATTCTAATGCGTTAAACAATACTAATGTCCTAACGTGCTTCAATTGTTATCACAAACATCAACATAAAATGAACCAATGAACAACCATGTGCTTCAGAGTTCGGACATAATATGCTCCTATCATTACCAGTTGAAGTAGACCACTTGACAAGTAGATTGAAACAAGATAATATCGTATCTATGTCTTGATCCTAAAAAGTAAATCATATTAAATTGAATCTCAGCTGTAACTTAATAGCCTGTTTTGCAATCAGGTTATTTTGAAAAGTGTTTATTACAATAGTTGCTAGACTCTCAGGCCATCCGGCCTCCAGAAGAGGGAGAGTTTCAAGTATCTGGGGTCTATAATTCAGGGTAATGGTGAGATTGACGAGGATGTCACGCATCGTATTGGGGTAGGGTGGTTGAAGTGGAGGCTCGCTTCGGGAGTCCTTTGTGATAAGAAGGTGCCCCCGAAGCTTAAAGGTAAGTTCTACAGAGTGGTAGTCCGGACAGCTATGTTGTATGGAGCGGAGTGTTGGCCAGTTAAGAACTCCCACATCCAAAAGGTGAAGGTGGCGGAGATGCGAATGTTGCGATGGATGTGTGGACATACCAGGAAAGATAGGGTGAGGAATGAGATTATTCGGGAGAAGGTGGGAGTTGCCTTGGTGGAGGATAAGTTGCGAGAAGTGAGGCTACGTTGGTTCGGGCATGCGATGAGGAGGGGCCCTGATGCTCCAGTGCGGAGGTGTGAGACTCTGGCTAGGGATGGTTTTAGGCGGGCTAGAGGTAGACCGAAGAAATATTGGAGGGAGGTGATTCGGGATGATATGGAGCAATTACAACTTACAGAGGACATGACCCTTGATAGGAAGGTGTGGAGGACGCGGATTAAGGTAGAGGGTTAGGGGGTGGGAGCGCGGAGGTAGTAATAGGGGAGTGCTCCTTTGGGTCTGGAGTTTCTGGTTCATAGTGTTGTGGCTGTAGTTTGGGGCTAGTGGTATTGGTTTTTTTGCATCCCGTACTAGTTTATTATACACTTATTTTTGTGTTTGTTATACTGTTAGTTTGTTTTGTGTACCATACTAGTTTATATGCGCTTACTTTTTATATTTGTTACATTGTTATTGGTCCTAAGCTGGGGGTCTATCGGAAACAGCCTCTCTACTTCTCTTGAGGTAGTGGTATGGTCTGCGTACACTCTACCCTCCCCAGACCCCACTAGGTGGGAATACACTGGGTATGTTGTTGTTGTTGTTGTTTATTACAATAGTTCTTTTCAAAAAAGCACTTCTAGTGAGAAGCAATTATGTTTGGCCAATAAATTTAACAAGCACTTTTGAGCAGCAATTCTTAGTGTTTGGCCAAGTTCTTTAAAGTGCTTTTTAAGTTATTTTTTACAGAAGTGCTTTCAGGAAGAAACTACTTTCTTTTAGCTTCTGAAGAACAGAAGCTTCTGCATTTTGTCCAAGGGAAGCATTATGTCATGGTGATTGGAAAGGGATTTCAAACATTAGTTATCAAAGCTAAATCTGCATTCGACATATCTATATCTCATTAATACCTCATCATTAGGAAATTAAAAGCTGCAACCAACAACAATGATTACCTGGTGAAATAGCAGAACTAATTTGCTTGGATGCAGAGTATAAATGCTTCACAAAGGGCATTCTCTTTATAAACCATTCCCCTATCCAGAAAACTGTTGAACCCAGCCATGATGAAGCAAAAATGCCGACAAAGAATATGAAGGTTATCGATGTGACAAATCCAAGGCCTGTAAGTACAAGGGAAGCACTTAGTTTACTAGCTACACAGGCTTTTACTGAAGACACAACTTATGATGCTGTTAATAATTTACCAGAAATACCACAACTAGCAACATGATCAATGCATCAAAGATTACTACAGCAAGCGAAATGGGAAATAAAATCCTGCAATGCCAAAGTGACGTACCAAATATGTTAATACCAAGTCTTTCATATATAGGGCTGAAGAAACCATCAACAAATTGAATAAACCACCAAGTGATGAAAAATGTAACAGCCACGGGGAAGAGGACCACACTGTGAATAGGCAATATCCACCAAAAATTAGTATGTAGAGATTCACATAAGACAAAGGAAATAGGCACCCTATGTACAAGAGAGATACTGATAGAAAGAACGGACAGGGGACCATGCATGGTACTTCTCAATCCTGTCTCCAAGGGACAAGTCACTGAGAAAGAAAGAGTATCCCACAAGCCAACAAAAGTACATTTCCAAGATCAAAGATTAGGGATTTTGATAAGCTACCCACCATCCAGTCATGAACTTCTTTGACACCCAACTTTGAAGAACAGCATAACAAGCCTGATAAAATAAATGCCAGAAAAATTACTTGAGTTTTTGTACAAAGAAAGAAATAGAAAGGAACAAACATGGTATTTGTTCACAATACCTCCAGATGTTAGTGAATTAATATTTACAGGTACATTTCCAGCAACAACTATTACTTATTTTTAAATAACCAGCAAGAACCTATTACTTTTAGAATTCTACTCACAATTCTTCAACACTTCGTTTGTGATGCCACACCAATTTCTAGCTTCATGGTTCTCTCTGTTATCATTTGCCAGGAGATCTAAACAAAGAATATCTGAGTAATTGTGTATAGTCGTCAAACCAATTAGTTCAACTCTCTCTTTTTACACCTTATCAAAGGAAACAAAGGAACGATAATTACCTTTTTAATGAAAATGATCAGTAGTTTTACGTATGAAGAGCTGGCAAGAAATTGAAACAGTAGTACTTTTGATCAAACTTTGGAGATCTATGAAATAGTTGCAGAATATAAAACTAGAGATTTTGTTGAGTACGCCACACTAACCCATCAATTTGGGATCCTTCGAGATTTTCCTTGGGAGGAATCAAGAAGGATTTGGAATGGAATATGCTCTATCAAACAAGTATGTTTCTTGACAGGAAATTAGTTGATTAATGATTAGAGCACCAAAGAACCTTTTATTTATGAACTAACTTTTATTGTTGACAAGCAACAAAAGATAATGCTGGAGAAGTTACAACCAAAAGAATGTATCCACGACAAGTTGTGTATTGAGCTACAGAAATCAATAATGACACCACTATCATTTAATTAGATACCAATCATTTTGACAGTCAAATACATGTTATCTTTGAAATTTCCAAGCAATATCGTGCTACTACACTTTGATTTATTGCCGCCTGGATTCATTTGTTTAGTAATATTATGCGGATGAACTTTCAATATCAATCATCTATGCCTCAATCCAAAATCAACCCAAGTTATCTATATAAGTCCTCTATATCATTACCTCTCAAGTCAACTCATTTTGTTCGATAACTGAATTAAGAGTTCTCTAATCTCACACTTATCTTTACAGGGATAATTAGCTTAATTCCAACTAACTGGTATTGCTTAATCGACCATTTGCTTAGCATCCTGTATATTCTGTTCTTAGCTAAATTGCTTTATCCAAGACTTCAAAGACATTTAAGACAACTTCCTTCAGTCTGATTTTGGGTATACCTTGTCCACCAAAGATTGGACTTTTGATATTCCCCCAAACTTAGAAAATCACTCGACAGCTACAAACCCAGAATAGCCTAAAGAATCTGTAACAAAACCAAGTGTGTGTTCAGTAAATGTTTTCCATTTTTCCCATGTTCAGTTGGTCAAAATTTTTGAAAAATATTTTTTCTAAAAATCAAGTTCCACAAGTGGCATTCCACATTAATTGTGTTCTCTTTCCCTTCCAACACGCCTCATGTTCACCCCCACTCCTGTAGCCCCATCCCCACAACTCCACACCACTACCCCCACTCCCACCCCACCCACCCACCTCTCACAGTTTTGGTTTAGATTATATACAAATACTTTTCAGATAATATTTTTACTTAGATACCGAACACAAGAAAATAAGTAAGAAATCCACTTATTTTCCTGGTCCAAGAACATCCTCTATACTACACCACTAGACACCCCGCCACCCATCATTAACTAACATAAGCAGAGAACCATAACTTTTCAGACTTCACTACAATTTTATTTAGCTTCACCAAATGAAAAAAGGTAGCCAAAATTTTGAGATTCATATATCATACAGTATCATTATTTTTTAATATTATTACATTTCACCTAGTAAATCTCATTCAGATACATTTCAAAAGTCCTTTCAAGTGGCTTCAAATGTTAATTACCATGTTCATAAAATTAGCATTTTTCAAATGTATATAAATGCATAGCTTTTCTTCACTCATCACCCACAAATTTTCATGGCAACCACGCGAGATTACGATGCATTCAACCAAGGGCTTAGCTCGGTATAGAGTAAGAGGATTCACATCAATTTTATATATACATAATAGATTTTAAATATCCTTGGCTTGTTCGTGTATTTACTTCTTTATATTTTTGAATCCCTTAATGAAAATCCTAGTTCTGCCAGTGCAGTTAACAAGTTAAACAACAATATGGGTACTCTCTATTCGATCTATTAATCTAAAGAATATAGTAGTAAATAACTAGTGAAATTATAGTGTAAAGAATTCTTTGAACAGTTTATACAACATACGGTATTATTTGGGGGGGTAACGAACCTTGCGAGTAGAGGAATTGGGGGAAGAAGGAGGAGATTTGACGGGATCTTCGGGATCTTCTTCATTCCGAAGCGCCGAACTCGACGTTGACTCCTTCTCTTTCTTATCCTCCGCCATTTTTTCAGAGCTATTTTCTCAAAAATATTGGGCTTTATTGCTAATTTGTTGCTTTTACTGGGTGGTCCGTGTCCAAAAACAAATTATTACTACTCCCTCTAATTCATATTAACTTAACAGGCTGTTTGGATTGTGGTTTGCCATGGTTTCATAATGTATGATACAGTATGATATGATATGGTACAATATAGTTTGTATCATGTTTGAATGAACTGTATCGTTCACTATAATTTAATAATAGCTTTTTGTTTGGATTGATGGTATGATATTGTATGTTAATGGGTAATTTTACTAAAATATCCCTACTTGTTATAAATTTTCAATGAGGGTATTGATGACATCATTTTTTCTGTAAGCTACGTTGAGCTCATCGACCCACCTCCTTCTTCCACTTCCCACCATCCCCGTCGTGGTCGGCCTCGCAAAATACCTATACCTATATTTATTCTATCCGAAAATTCTAACCCCGAAAATGGAAAAATCCTAAAAGGCGTCAATGGGGTAGCAGCGTCTCTTATTTCTTCTGAGGATGCTATTATGTTAAATGCTAGGGTGGTGCCGGAGATGGATGTTGTAGTAAAGAAGAGAGTTAAGTTGAAGAAGAGAGTATATAAGGTTAAGAAGAGTAAAAGGATATAATGGGTTTTAATAAAATTATATAAGGACAAAGTTGGGGAAAAAAAAGGGAGAACCATGCCACACCACCAAATTGGTGGTTCAAAAAATTGCCTCATTCCATGGTTATCAAACCATGGAATAGTAACATATCATACCACCATTTTTAGAAAACCATGAAAATAAACATGGTTCCCATGGTAACCATACCATACCATACCATGGCAAACCACCATCCAAACAGGTTGTAACTAGTATACGTATTCACGCGATGCATAGATAAAATCAAAATATTATATCTATTATTTATATTGAAAGGTCTCATTTGAACACGTTTGATCAAATTATCTTTAAAAAATTCAACTATCATATTATTTCTCAATGAATGCGCATAAAAATTTAAAAAATATTCTACCCACTCTCAACCTCCAACCTCCACCGCCTCCCACCCCCTTTAATTTTTTAAATAATAAATAAATAATAAATTCTACCACACCACCACCACCACCCCGCACCCGACACACCTCCATCCTCGCTGACCCCTCTCCCACCTCTAATCAAATCTATACAAAAAAAAATAATAATTTAATTGTAAAAATATTTTTATGTTTCATATTTTTTTCTTATTATATTATTCACAATTCAAAGATATTAGATTGTTAATTAATTTACATTTTTTTAATTTGACTTTAAATTAATTTTTTTGTGTGTGTTACATCTATAAGCAGTTGAGTTTTCTTATCTTAGAGAAGTAAAGTTGTCCTATATCGATATCTTTAAATAATCAGACATAGTACAAAACAAAATGATTGCTAAAGATGATAACTTCATATAGTTTTTCATCATTATAGTAAAATGATTGCTAAATATAGTTTTTCATCATTATATATATATATATATATATTATATTTACTAATGAATAAAGCTTCCTTACTATTTTGATAAATAGTCAATCCATGGCAACATTTATGTTGTTTGATAAGGTAAAGACCATCTTTCCCCCATGCTCACACACACACACACACACACACACACACACACACACATATATAACTTAAAATTAAAATACCATGTTGTTAGATCAATGAAGTTTTGATGATTTCCATATGAATGAAACATGTTACTCAAGCTAGTTCAATCATAAGAAGATAGGTTTCAGTTCACTGGTATATGCTGACAAGGTTGCTTGAAGTCCGGAATGGATAAGCAAACTTAATTCTGATAAACTCGAAATGAATATCACGTGTGGTAAAGAAAAAGTTGAGTTTGAGTGCAACACTTAAAGATATGAGGAAGATGAGTTGAAGGAGATCTACTTAGGCAAGGAGATCAACTTGAAGAAGGACTTCCTCTTGACAACAAACTCAAAAGAGTTGAGAGTTCTATTCAAGATAAAAGACTTATTTGTTGAAGCACTCTTTGGAGAGTTGTTTTTAAATAAAGGAGTGACTCACTTAGTCACTCACTCATTTACAATGACAAAGACAATTGGCAAATTGACTTGGAAGTTCCAAAGCTTGAAGAAACTAGTAGTTGAACTTGTTCCAATTACTAAGAAGATAAGGTGTCTTAGATTTAATGTACTAGGTTAGTTTTTGAGTTGTTTTGTTTGTGTAATTCTAGTCTCAGTGAAGTATAAAATGAGTTGGAATTATTGTCTTCAAGTTGGGAAACTTGAAGACTTGGGAACACATACCTTGGGAGGTTTGTGAGATTTGTAGAAGTAGGAATTAGAGTTTATAATTCCTAGATTACAAGAGTCTTGTAATTTGCTGTTGTTGTAGCTCAAAGTGTTTTAGTGAAGTTAGGGTGAAATCCTGTAGAGGTACATGTTGTAATTTTTCATACTTTTTTGAGTCGGGAGTTTTCCATGTGAAATCCACTATCTCATTTACTTAATGTTTTAGCATTATTGAAATATGTTAGACAACCTGTTTCACCTATAAGCCACTATTAGGCTAAATTAAGTAAATCAATAGGTCTCATACTCTAACAAGTGGTATCAGAGCGAGGTTATCTTAAATAAGGCTAGAACCTAAGATAAGATCATCATGATGGATTCCACAGCACCTACTGACCACAGTGAAGGACAATTAACCACTAGACCACACTCCTTGATGGCACTCACTTTATTTGGTGAAAAACAAGAATGAAAATCTTCTTGCAAGGAGAGGATTATGAGTTGTGGGATCGAATCACTGGTGGACCTGCAATCCCTATGAAGACTGTTGATGGAGAACTTGTCAAGAAAGTTAGGAGTGAGTTTACTGCTGAGGATCTTACTGCATTGAAGAAAAATACAAAGGCCAAGAATATTCTAATGTGTGGACTAGGTCCTTCTGAATACAAACAGGGTATCCAACTGCAATACTGCCAAAGAGATATGGGATGCCTTGGCAAATACACATAAAGGCACAACTCAAGTGAGAAAATTCAGGATTGCCTATCTTTTCACTTAATATAAGGCTTTCAAGATGGGAGAAAATGAATCTTTGCATGAAATGATGGCCTGATTGACTGCCCTGACAAATGAGCTGACATACTTGGGAAAAGCCATGTAAGACCCCATAAAAGTCCTAGTTGAATTCAGTCCTATATGGCATGAAAAGAGGTCCTAGACTTGGAATTTTTTTGCCAAGTATTGACACTTAGTCTTATTTTTGACCTCGATATTTCAATGACTTCATTTTCAACTTTTATGACCTTAAAATGTTGATTCTTAGATTGAATCATGATCAGGGATGTCAATAGGTGTTCTCGAATGAGTTTTGAATTTTTCAGACACAGTTTAAAGCATGTTTGGGTGACCCCAATAGTGGGTCGATGCGATCTTAACGCGTCGCCCATCGCATCACAGTGTCGTCAGCCTTCAGTGCCTGTGCAATTTCTAATGAGCTAATGCAAACTCTATGCAGCGCGTCACCCATAGCGTTGACCCCATCAACGCTGTGCATCAGTCTGTGTGTCGCTGGGCACATTTTCCAGTAGTTAAAAACCCACATCCAGAGGGGCAATTAGGTCAAATCCCCCACCTTATTCAGCCCCAAAACACGTAAGGGCAAAAATTCATTCTTTCTCTCAAAATCCTCTCAAGAACAAACCCTAGTTTCATCAAGCTCAAGAATCAAGCCTCAAGAAATTCACCACAACTTTCAGAGAATTAACAATCAAGGTATGTTAGGTGTTCATCCTTCGGTTTCCTTCCACCCTTGAAGTTCAAGAACCCTTTTTAAATTACAAGTTGATTGATTTCATGAATTCCATGACTGAATTAGATTGTATTCATGATTATGATGTTATTTGAGTTTCTAATCATGATTTATTACAAGTTTTATGTGAACTAAATGGCATGTGTGTAGTGTGATGTGGTTTTATGTTAAAAACCCCTTGAATTTGTAAGTTGGGACTTTAATCTTGATGCCTACATGTTGTTCATTATTATGTGCGTAAATTATACTCTACAAGTGTTTGATGGAATATTTATATGAGTTGAATGGTGAAATCATGACATAATAGTATGTGTACAAGTTCATGCCATGCAAGTGTTCAATAAAATGCCTCCATGAATGAATTGTGATAAAGTGACTAGTTATCATGCCTTCAAGATTGTGCCATGTTTTACTATTTACACTATCGTATCCTGTGGGTATTCAATACCCAAAATCTAGCTGTTTACTTAGAATTTTAGTATCTACAGAATAGTTTCAGTGATGTCACTACAGTAGTCCTCAGTCAGTTATAGAACTTAGTGAACTCAGTCCAGTTCAGTCAGTTAGCACGATCAGTAATAGTTCAGTCAAGCCTAGTACAGTCTAGTGATCAGTTCATTGTCTATTCAGATGAGAGTAGGATTCAGCACCGAGCGAACCCAGGGATGGGGAAATTTTTGTTAGTAAAGGATTTAAACGTTAGTAGCAATCCCAGCGTTACAGAACTATGTAGCCAGGTGTAGGTTGAGATATCTTCATGCTAGATAAGGGTTGATATATCTCGTACGGGGTTTTCTGTCAGTGAGGGTTGAAAAAATGTCTTCCTACCAGATAAGGTTAACTCACAACCATTGTTAGTATCCCTTGGCAAAGTGCTAACACCCTTCCAACTAGGGTCACAGGTTGGACCCCAACTCAGTTATAATTGGGGTATGTCGGTTAGATGAACACTTCTATAGTTACAGTTTCAGTTTCAGACTGAATATAAGACCTTAGTTCAGTTTTACAGAATCAGGACTGTCAGACACAATCACCCAGCTCAATACGGAACTAAGTTCAGGTCTATAGAATCAGGAATGTAAAAAACAATCACCCTATCTCAGTAATTCAGTTATCATTGATCCTAGTTACAGTATAAGTAGATTCACTCGCAGTATTGCTTAATCAGTATTTACAACAGTTTCAGATATACATATACTCTCATTCAGTTGCATATATATATATATATATATATATATATATATTATTCAGTCAGTTACTGTTCATGCATATGAACCCATGTATTCAGCCTTACCTCACTTAGCATACCAGTACATTTAAAGTACCGACGCATACTCTTTCTTGCGCTATGATGTCTCATATCATAGGTTCAGACGCACGGGTTTCGGATCGTACTTAGTAGATCAGACTATCAGCAATAAATATAGTGGTGAGTCCTCATAGTTCGAGGATAGAGTTATCATTTTAGTTTTTCAGTAGTTTAATATGTTTAGTAGTCAAAGTTAGTTAGGGACTTATCCATCAACTCCATATTCAGATAGTTAGAGGCTTTCAGACTAGACTATTTTAGACAGATATTCAGTTTTCAGTATTCATTTATCATTATTTGATTTTAGTTGTGAACCTTATGGCAATTTCAACCCAATTTTCGCATTACTTCAGTATTATTATGCAGTGTATATAGTAGGTACCAGTCATCGGTTAACTTGTGGTTCTTCAAGATTGTAAGCACCGTGTGACGCCCAGGGTATGGACTCGAGGCGTTAAAAACTTAGTATCAGAGCCTAAGGTTCAACAGTCCTAAGGTGTCTGAGAGCTGCATCTAGTAGAGTCTTATGCATGGGTGTGTAGCGCGCCACACTTATAGACAAGAGGCTATGAGGTGTTTTAGGAACAAGTTCCCTTCTTTTAGTATTCATATCATACGAGTGAGCATGGGCTCAAATTAAACTCTCTGTCTAATCCAATGTTTTCTTCTGTTTACAGAATATGCCTCTAAAAAGGACCAACGGAAGAAGAACTAGAAATCAGTCAGCACCCCCGCCCGTTTAAGCAGATCCCCTGGACGAGAATGTTTCTCACGCAGAATTTAGAACAACTTTCACCACTCTAGCTCATTCTGTGGTAGCCCAAAATGAACGTCCAACTATTTTTCAGGATAACCTAGTGGCTAATACTACTGCAGCTAGAATTCGGGACTTCACCCGAATGAATCCTCCGTCATTTACAGGGTCTAAGCCTGAGGAGTACCCGTAGAAATTTCTTAACATGGTGCAGAAAGTCACAGATATCGTGAGGGTGACTTCCAGTGAGAGTGCTGAGTTAGCTACATATCAATTGTAGGATGTGTCTCATATATAGTTTAAGCAGTGGAAGGTAGATAGGGACGCAGATATAGGGCCCGTAAAATAAGAGGAGTTTGCTACTGCTTTCCTTGATAGGTTCTTCCCACTGGAGTTGAGGAAAACCAAGGTTTTGGAGTTTATTAATCTAAAAGAGGTCAACTTAATAGTGAAAGAGTATTATATCAATTTTACTTAGTTAGCCAGATATGCCCCTCATATGGTAGCTGATAGCAGGTCTAAGATAAGTAAGTTTGTGTCTGGTGTGTCTAACAGTGTGGTCAAGGAGTATAGGACCACAATGCTGATTAAGGACATAAACATATCCAGGCTCATAGTCCACGCTCAGCAGATAGAAGAGGCTAAGAATAAGAAGAAGAAGAGGGAGAATAAGAGAGCTAGAACAGGTAGCTTCAACTTCACTCAACCTAAGTCAGAGGGTAGTAATCGTCCTCAGTTCCGCCTGAAATCTTCTGTTTTGGCTCCATCCTCAGCTAGTGCTCCGACACCTAAGTTCAAAAATGGCACCAAAGATAGGGAACTAGGCCCTAAACCTCAGGGTAGTGTTAGCAGTGTCTGAACAAATCCTCTTTGCCAGAAGTGTGGCAGAAACCATCAAGGTATCTGTAAAGCTGGCAGTGATGTATGTTTCAGATATGGCAAGGAAAGCCATAGGGTCAGAGTGTGTCCTTAGGTGGGTTCGCAGAGTCAGCATAATCATCCCCCAACTCAATCTGGACGTTCGAATCAGCAGGGTGCCACTGGAAGTGGCACCAGTGGGCAGCGCCCAAATAGACTTTATGCACTTCAGTCCTGACAGGATCAGGAAAGTTCTGCTGATGTGGTCAGTGGTACATTACAAGTTTATGCCTTTCTAGATCCAGGAGCTTCTTTATCCTTTGTAACTCCTTATATAGATATTGACTTCGAAGTCAGTCCCGAAATCTTAGTAGGGCCTTTCTCAGTCTCTACCCCAGTGGGTAAATCTATCATAGCCTGATGGGTATACAGGAACTGTCCGATTGTGGTATCTCAGAAAGTTACTTCAACAGACTTAGTAGAGTTAGAGATGATGGATTTTGACGTCATTCTCGGCATGGATTGGCTTCATTCATGCTATGCTTCGATTGACTGTAGAAGCAGGGTTGTCCATTTTTAGTTCCCGAATGAACCTGTCCTAGAATTGAGGGGTAGTACTTCAACACTCAGGGGTTAGCTTGTTTCATACCTAAGGGCGAGAAAAATGATATCTAAGGGGTGTGTCTATCATCTTGTTTGAGTTAAGGATTCTAGTTCCGAGACTCCCAGTCTTGAGTCAGTTCTAGTAGTATGTGAATTTCCAGATATGTTACCTGAAGATCTTCCTGGAGTCTCTCCTGAGCGAGAAATTGACTTTGGAATAGACCTTCTTCCAGATACTTAGCCTATCTCTATCCCTCCATGCAAAATGGCTCCAGCAGAACTCAAAGAATTGAAAAAATAATTGAAGGATCTCTTAGATAAGAGATTCATCAGGCTCAGTGTCTCTCTGTGGGGTGCACCAGTTCTCTTCGTGTGTAAGAAAGACGGTTCTCTCAGAATGTGTATTGACTACCGTCAATTGAACAAAGTCACAGTAAAGAACAAGTACCCACTTTCCAGAATTGATAACTTATTTGACCAACTTCAGGGTGCCAGTTACTTTTCTAAGATAGACCTCAGATCAGACTATCATCAGCTCAGAGTCAGAGAATGTGACATTTCGAAAAAAACTTTCAGAACTTGATATGGTCACTTCGAATTCTTATTCATGTCATTTAGTCATACTAATGCCCTAACAACTTTCATGGACTTGATGAACCATGTGTTCAAACAATACTTGGACATGTTCATCATAGTCTTCATTGATGACATTCTTGTCTACTCCCGCAGTGAACATGATCATGAAGACCATCTCAGAATAGTATTACAAACTCTCAGAACCCATTAGTTGTTCGCCAAATTCAGTAAATGCAAATTTTGGCTAAGGTCAGTTGCTTTTCTTGGTCATATAGTTTCCGGTGATGGCATTAGAGTTGATCCCCAAAAGACCGAAGTAGTGAGGAACTGGCCTAGACCCATCTCTCTATCAGATATCAGGAGTTTCTTGGGTTTGGCTGGTTATTACCGATTGTTTATTGAGGGATTTTCGTTTATTGCATTCCCCACGTCCTGATTGACACAGAAGAAAGTCAAGTTACAGTGGTCAATTTCTTGTGAGAAGAGTTTTCAGGAGTTAAAGACTCAACTCACTACAACCCCAGTTTTAACTTTATCGGATGGTTCAGATAGGTTTGTTGTGTATTGTGATGCTTCCAAAGTTGATTTGGGGTGTGTTTTAATGCAGAGAGGTAAGTTCATAGCCTATGTCTCTAGACATTTTAAGCCCCATAAAAAGAATTACCCCACTCATGATCTTGAGTTAGCAACTGTTGTATTTGCCTTAAAGATTTGGAGGCACTATTTGTATGGGGTGTATATTGATATGTTTACAGACCATAAAATCCCGCAGTATGTGTTTTCTCAGAAAGACCTGAACCTGTGTCAGAGAAGGGGTTAGAGTTGTTGAGAGACTACGACATGAGTGTTCTGTATCATCCGAGCAAGGCCAATTTAGTGGATGATGCTCTCAGCAGGATGTCCATGGGTAGTGTTGCTCACGTGGAGGGTGGTAAGCACTAGTTAATTCAGGAAGTTCATCAGCTTGCCCGACTAGGTGTCCGCTTAGTCGATTCAACAGAGGGTAGTATTTGGGTGCAGAATAGGTTGAATTTATCTCTGGTTTCTAAAGTAAAAGAAAAGCAGGACAGGGATCCCAGTTTAGTTAAACTGAAAGAGTCAGTCAGAGATCAGAAAGTAGAGGTTTTCTCCTAAGGAGGAGATGGTGTGTTACGCTACCAAGGTAGGCTATGTGTGTCATGTATGGATGGCGTGAGACAGCGAATTCTTGCAGAAGTGCATAGTGCGCGCTACTCGATTCACCCAGGGGACACCAAGATGTACCGCAACTTATGGGAAGTCTATTGGTGGAGTGGGATGAAAAGAAACATTACAGAGTTTGTAGCTAAGTGCTCAACATGTCAGTAGGTTAAGATCGAGCATCAAAAGCCTAGTGAGTCTATGCAGGAGTTTAGTATTCCCACTTGGAAGTGGGAGAAAGTGGACATGGATTTTGTGATGAGTTTTCCACGTACTCATCGCCAGCATGATTCGATTTTGGTCATTATGGATAGGATGACCAAATCAACTCATTTCTTACCAGTTCATACCTCTTATTCAGCCGAGGATTATGTCAAGCTCTATGCCAGAGAGTTGTCCAAATTACACGGAGTTTCATTGTCCATCATTTCAGATAGAGGTACACGGTTTACCTCTTACTTTAAGAAAGCTTTCCTAAAGGGTTTTGGTACCCAGGTTCACCTCAGTACGACCTTCCACCCTCAGACAGATAGTTAAGCAAAAAGGACCATCCATACTCTAGAAGATATGTTAAGAGCGTGTGCCATTGACTTAAGGGTAGTTGGGATGACCACTTGCCTTTGATTGAGTTCACGTATAATAACAGCTATCAGTCCAACCTTCAGATGGCCCCATTTGAGGTGCTATATGGGAGAAGGTGTAGATCTCCCATTGGTTGGTTTGAAGTGGGTAAGATCGCAGTTATGAGGCCTGACTTGGTATTTGATACCTTAGAAAAAGTTCAGTGGATAAGGGAAAGACTTAAGACAACTCAGAACTGGCAGAATTCTCAGTTGTTTCGAAAAGGTAGCTTACGAGCTTGAGTTGCCTTCAAACCTAGCTTCAGTACATCCAGTATTTTATGTCTCCTTGCTAAAAAAATGCATAGGTGACCCAACAGTTATAGTCCCTATAAAGGGTATAGATTTTAAGAACAGTCTCTCTTATGATGAAATCCCAGTCGAAATCCTCAATCATAAGGTTCGTAGACTGAGGAATAAAGAAGTTCCTTTAGTCAAAGTTTTTTGCTGGAATCAGTTCGTTGAGGAAGCTACTTGGGAAGTAGAAGTAGATATGCGAGCCAAGTATCCTCACCTCTTTTCCACAAACTCAGACTCAGCTCAAGGTAATAGTCTTTCTTAAATTTACTCAGTTCCATGCTCAGATTACCTCTACAAACTTGGTATCAGTTTCAGCTGCATAATATTCTCATATCATGCATACCTTCATGAAACAGCTCAGTCACGTGTCGTGTCTTCATAATTCAGTCATGTTTCAGTTATACATGTGTAGTATAAAAACTCAGTTTATCAGTAGTTTCAGTTATGTAATCATGCTTCAGTTGTGCAAGTTCAGTATGTAAGTGTAGTCTGTCAGTATTCTCAGCTTAGCCAGTCTCATTCGAGGATGAATGTTCTCAAGAGGGAGATATTGTAAGACCCCATAAAAGTCCTAGTCAAATTCGGTCCTATATGGCATGAAAAGAGGTCCCAGACTTAGAAAATTTCAGCTAAGTATTGACACTTAGTCTCATTTTTGACCTTGATATTTCAATGACTTTATTTTCGACTCTTATGACCTTAAAATATTGATTCTTAAATTGAATCATGATCAGGGATGTCAATAGGTGTTCTCGAACGAGTTTCAAATTTTTCGAACATTGTTTAAACCATATTTGAGTGACCAAAATAGTGGGTCGACACACCACGTCGCCTATCGTGTCGACAATATCGTCAGCCTTAAGTGCCTGTGCGATTTCTAGTGAGCCAATATGAACTCAACACGGTGCATCACCCATCGTGTCGACCCCATCGACGTGGCGTGTTGGTCTGCGCATCCACGTTTTTAGTAATTAAAAGCCCGCATCCAGAGGGGCAATTAGGTCAAATCCCCTATCTTATTCAGCCCCAAAACACGTAATTAAGCCATCCAAAAGGCAAAAATTCATTATTTCTCTCAAAATCTTCTCAAGAACAAACCCTAGTTTCATCAAGCTCAAGAATCAAGCCTCAAGAAATTCACCACAACTTTTAGAGAATTAACAATTAAGGTATGTTAGGTGTTCATCCTTGGGTTTCCTTCCACCCTTGGAGTTCAAGAACCCTTTTTAAATTACAAGTTGATTGATTTCATGAATTCCATGACTGAATTAGATTGTATTCATGATTATGATGTTATTTGAGTTTCTAATCATGATTTATTACAAGTTTTATGTGAACTAAATGGCATGTGTGTAGTGTGATGTGGTTTTATGTTAAAAATCCCTTGAATTTGTAAGTTAGGACTGTAATCTTGATGCCTACATGTTGTTCATTATTATGTGCGTAAATTATACTCTACAAGTGTTTGATGGAATATTTATATGAGTTGAATGGTGAAATCATGACATAATAGTATGTTTACAAGTTCATGCCATGCAAGTGTTCAATAAAATGCCTCCATGAATGAATTGTGATAAAGTGATTAGTTATCATGCCTTCAAAATTGTGCCATGTTTTACTATTTACACTATCTTATCCTGCGGGTATTCAATACACAAAATCTAGCTGTTTACCTAGAATTTCAGTAGCTACAGAATAGTCTCAGTGATGTCATATATAGTAGTACTCAGTCAGTTACAGAACTTAGTGAACTCTGTCCAGTTCAGTCAGTTAGCATGATAAGTAATAGTTCAGTCAAGCCTAGTACAGTCTAGTGATCTGTTCAGTGTCTATTTAGTTGGGAGTAGGATTCAGCACCAAGCAAACCTAGGGATAGGGGTATTCATGTCAGTAAAGGGTTTAACCCTTAGTAGCAATCCCTACATTACAGAACTACATAGCCAACATAGGTTGAGATATCTTCATGCTAGATAAGGGTTGATATATTTTGTACGGATTTTCCTGCCAGTGAGGTTTGGTGAAATATCTTTCTTCCAGATAGAGTTAACTCACATCCATTGTTAGTATCCCTTAGCAAGGTGCTAACACCTTTCTAACTAGGGTCACAGGTTAGACCCCAACTCAATTATAATGGGGGTATGTCAGTTAGATGAATACTCCCATAGTTATAGTTTTAATTTCAGACTCAATATAAGACCTCAGTTTAATTTTATAAAATCAGGACTATCAGAAATAGTCACCCTATCAACAGTAATTCAGTTATCAATGATCCCAGCTACAGTATATGTAGATTCACTTGTAGCATTGCATAATCAGTATTTACAGCAGTTTCAAATATACATGTACTCTTTTTTTCAGTTGCATATATATATATATATATATTATTAAGTCAGTACTGTTCATGTAGTACTGTTCATGCATATGAACCCATGCATTCATCCTTACCTCACTTAGCATACCAGTACATTCAAAATACTGACACATACTCTTTCTTGCTCTATGATGTCTCTTATCATAGGTTCAGACGCACGGGTTCTGGACCGTACTTAACAGCTTAGACTATCAACAACAGATATAGTGGTGAGTCCTCATAGTTCGAGGATTGAGTTATTATTTCAGTTTTTCAGTAGTTTAGTATGTTTAGTAGTCGAAGTTAGTTGGGGACTTGTCCAATCAACTCCATAATCAGACAGTTAGAGGCTTTCGGACTAGACTATTTCAGGCAGATGTTCAATTTTCAGTATTCATTTATTAGTATTCAATTTCAGTTGTGAACCTTATGGTAATTTCAGCCCAATTTCCGTATTACTTCAGTACTATTATGCAGTGTATATAGCAGGTATCCGTCATGGGTTAGCTTGTGGTCCTTTAGGATTGTAAGCACTGTGTGACGCCCAGGGTACAAACTCAGGGCATTACAAGACATCTCTACTAAGGAACATGTGGAGAAGGTTTTAAGAGTTCTTCCTATATCTAAATGGGATGTAAAGGTCACAACAATTAGAAAGGCAAAAGATCTTACCATGATGTCCCTGGATGATCTTGTTGGTAATCTGAAGACTTATGAAATGCAATTGGATGAAGTCAATAAAAAGAAAGTAACTACTGAAAAAAACCTTGCCCTAAAGGCAACTGAAGTCATATGAAGACATATTTCAGTTCACTGGTATATGTAGACAAGTTTACTTGAATTCAGGAATGGTTAAGCAAGCTTAATTCTGATAAACTCAAAATAAATATCACGTGTGGTAATGAATAAGTTGAGTTTGAGTGCAACACTTGAAGATATGAGGAAGATGAGTTGAATAAGGAGTTCTACTTAGGGAAGGAGATCAACTTGAAGAAGGACTTCCACTTGACAACAAACTCAAAAGAGTTGAGCGTTCTATTCAAGATAGAAGACTTATTTGTTGAAGGACTCTTTGGGGAGTTATTTTTAAATAGATTTTGTGACTCACTTAGTCATCACACACTTACAAATACAAAGACAATTGGCAAATTGATTTGGAAGTTCCAAAGCTTAAAGAAACTAGTAGTGAACCTATTCCTATTACTTAGAAGAGAAGGTGTCTTAGAATCAATGTATTAGGTTGGTTTTTGAGTTGTATTGTTTATGTAATTATAGTCTTAGTGATGTATAAACTAAGTTAGGATTATTTTCTTCAAGCTGGGAACTTGAAAACTTGGGAACACATACCTTGGGAGGTTTGTGAGATTTGTAGAAGTAGGAATTAGAGTTCATAATTCCTAGATTGCAAGAGTCTTGTAATTTGTTGTTGTTAAGGCTAAAAGTGTTTTAGCAAAGTTGGGGTAAAATCCTGTAGAGGTACAAGTCGTGTTTTTTCACATATTTTTTAGCCAGGTATTTTCCACGTGAAATCCACTCTCTCATGTACTTACTATTTTAGCATTGTTGAAACACGTCAGACAACCTGTTTCACTGATAGGCAACTATTAGTCTAAATTAAATAAATCAGAAGGTCTCATATTCTAACACATGCATACTTGAAATTCACGACCAAACAAACAAAATGTCTTGCTAGTAATGCATAAAGTTTCCTTACTATTATGATAAATAGTCAATCCATGACAACGTTTATGTTGTTTGATAAAGCAAAGACCATCTTTTCCCTAAGTTTACCTCCTCTCCTCTTCCACCGCTTATTTCTTATCAACGGAATGGTTTGGTGCACACTCTAATTCTAAAAGTTATCCTCATTCAACTTGTTAATTTATTCTATATTGTGCTTGTTATCTCACAATTGTGAAATAAATTCTTGGCATCCTCTATCTGCTGCTGCTCACAGAGAACACACTCGCTACCATCTATACTGATTCCAAGCCTTTGAAGTCTCACTTTAGTAAGAAGTTTATCTTGTACTTCCAGCGACAAAATGAATTTGTATTTAGTGATAACACCCAAGCTACATCTTCATTTCGAAGATGATTGCGGTCGCTGTCAAATATAGTAACCCAACAAAGGTTGGGGTCAAATCCCAAGGAAATACATGGACTTGTGGATCTCAGATGTTATGATCAATGAGCAAAAACTGGAAAAGTAAATGGGGGGATTTGAATAGCAATATCGAACAAGGAGCAAATATCAACTTTGGTTGTAATCAGTATTGGTGAGCACTAGGATTGTGTTTTCCTTGGCTTCTCAACTCTGTAGGCTTATCATTCTTTGTTGAACCAACCCGATACCTTGCATGCAGAATCAATAAGTTATGTACCTTCTAGAGTCTTTTGGACGAGCAAAAAGATTTCACCTTTACCTTTTAAGTCTCAGGATTTTGCCTTACTAACCCTTATCTTGATCCCAGTTAACTATTACCTTTTGAGTGTCTAGTTATTAGATGAAATCTAACCATCTTATGTAGATAATACCTAATAGAGTAGATCGACAGCTAAACTCTAAATTACTATTGTCATTATCTTTTCCTAGTCACTACTTCTCTTTTGAAGTAAATAGTAATAATCTAGGCGCGATCTTAACATGACCACTGCTAAAATAACTATTAAAGTGAAGATAATACAATGCATGCATGGGTATCGGTTCAGAACAACAATAACACTTTTTCTACTTCGTCAATCCGCCAGGGTTTCCATAACCCTAGCAATGGGTTTTAGCCGCTCATGCTTGTGAAATAATTAATAACATTCATGATTGAAAGCATAGATGAAATCACAATAATAAGAAGTAGAAAAACCCAAAACCTTAACTGCGTTAATCAACTGAAATCAATACAAGAGAATTCCAAGACCAAAGTTGGATCTCGAAATCAAAATATGTTTGTAAATATCAAGAGTTCATAACTCCTACTAAAAACACATAAAGGATATTTATAGTACATGTGAAAACCCTAAAACCAAAGCCCGAATGAAATAGGAGAAAAAAGAATTGATGGCTACTTATGGTCGCTATTTGCGCTCACTTTGTAGGCCGTAGGTTCCACTTATGCCCAAGGCCAGGGTGCAAGTAGCGACCGCAAATGCCATGACCAAAAAATTCTGCAGGTCAACTCTCGGGATTTTGGACTTCCTACACTTGCATTGCCCACTTGAGGTCCACATGTACTACATATGGTCCATACATCGTCTTAGCAAATGCCAGGAGTTATCTTTTTATCTCTTCTTCAATTTTTGATCATGCTTTGATCACGAACAAGTCGAAAAGTGTCTCGAACATTCATAATTGCTCCCATAAATATCCAAAACACCTTTTTAATCCTTTTCACGAACTTAGCTTCCAAAACATGATTTCCTACAAAACATACCCAAAATACATTATATCTAACAAAAAACCCTCAAAAATTTGCATATTTTCATAGTTTTAACATAGAAAGTGTTATATTTCTATATCACATCAACACCCCCAACTTAGAATGTTTGTATGTCCTCAGGCAACAAAACATAACAAAAATGATGCTTAACTAGGAGAATCTAAGCTATTTAAGGCAGTCAGTCAACACTTTATGCTCAAAACACAGTACCCCCTTCCACCTCACTTTTCAAAATCAACTGTGTATGAACATGAAGCACAACAATGCGACACAATGGGAGCAAGATGTTGACACCCAATTTTGGCTCTCCATACTTAAAATTAACGCATTTAGGCTCTCTGATCGTTAAATGACATGATATGCAATTTTTCACATATCTTTTGCTTGTTAATAAATTGTTGATGATCATCATTATTTTATAATTTTTTACTCATTTATTGTCATATTTTAATTTTACATGATTTTTTGATAATTATCTCTAATTTCATAAATTTAAGGATATTTATCCATTTATTATTATTTTAATATTTTTTGAACAGTCATTTACATACATACACAGCATAACACTGCAATATTTTACTGTATAGTATAATTTTAATTATTTATAGAATAATGCAACTTTTTTAAAGATAATTATATTTTTTATTTGTTATTTATATTTTTCTGTAATTATATATCGTCATTCATTATTTTGTACGTTATTTAATACGACCTGCAAAAGTAATCTGATTTAATTATTTTAATACACAGAGTAATAAATCAGTCAAATCAAGGTCTACTCACTTTTAAATTTCTTTGACTTTATTTTATGTACTTTTTCGAATTTAAGGGATATGTTGGAAGAAAAAGTAGAAATAAATATTATTTTTTATTATTTTTACCTTTTTAAATACCACACATTACTCAACACACACAATACACCATACATACACACACACTTTAACACACACAAAACAAATCTCTCTCTTATCTCTTTTCCCTCTCTCTATTTTCCCCTTCACTGCCAACAAAAATCATAGCACTACCGTCCGCCGGAGATCCGGCCACCACCATCGAAACTAACCAGCCCGCCGACAACACCACCCACCAGCGCTGCCCCTCTCTCTCTCTCGTTCGCACTTGTTAGCCCAAAAATGGTCAGATCAGGTTATTTTCATGCTTCTCCAGCGTTGCTCTGGCCTTGGCCATGGAAGCAACGCCTCCCCCCTCCCCGATTTATCATATATTTGGCCGGAGTTTTCGTTATCTGACGAAAATCTCACATTTTGGTGAAAGCTTCATTAAAATCAGCGACCCTTTTTTGTCTTTTTAATAATTTTTCATATATATATGTTTGTGAATAATCTGCTGCTCTTGTATATTTTTTTTCGATTTGTTGGACTGAGTTGACTATGATGGATGGCGTGGTTTACTCCATTTTTTTTGCTATTGTTGAATGCCTTTTTGTTATGTTTTCGTTAATTTCATGGTTGCTTTATTAGCTGTTAATTATTATGTTTGAATTTTTCGTATTAACCTTTTTTGCGGTAAATTTTACATATTCTGGACATTCTCTTCAATTTGTGACTAATAATAATCATCTCTGTTGCTGAATTTTGTTACTGCTTTTGGCCTTTTTTTTTTAAATATTATATTGCTTTTATGGAAAATATCTTACATTGATTTAACTCATGCCTGCCTATCTTGACTTTCTTGTCACTACTTTGAAATGCTTGGGACATATACTATATTATATTGGCCAATGAAATTATCTTTTTCGTCTGGATATTTGAGGCCACCCCATTATAAAAGACGAACTTTATTTTTGCAAATTTATTATTTTATATTAAGGGCTGACACGTGACCAATAAAGAAATTTTTGTCGATTTTTTAGGCCTCCATAAATAAAAAACGGATATTATGTATACAAATACGTAATAAAAATAAATATTTTTGGGCAATGATGAAACTTTTATAACAACACAAAAGATTTTATAATTCGTATTTTGGCAAGACGATTTAGGACAGCCAATCAGTTGAGCAACCACTTCGTAGCCATAGTGTATTTATAATTTAATCTGAGCCCACCTTTTAACAAAAAATCATATTTTTACATACCTTTTAAATTTATTTTGATAATTATTTATTTGTTACTAACATTTTATTACAAGTGTTTATACAGGTTATTGAGAATACTCGTCGGGAGTGACATTCAAGGAAGACTTTAAATTTTATGTTGTATTTTATATTCTTATACTTGTACAAATATTATTATAGTAAAAAATTTATTTTTGGGGTGTTGGGCGGGATTTTCTTTATACAAACTTAGCCACGCGTTTGGCAAATTTAGGCTGTTAATGTTTACATTAAAATTGATTTAGATATTTAATCAACAAATAATTCACTCTAAAATATTACATAATCTTTTTCTAAACAGATCTTTCATTATTCAATCTTTTCATTATTTATACACATTCTCATGTATTTTTGTTTATCGTAATACACTTTTATACACATGCATATTTTTTACGATAATATAATCAATTTACACATTCTTTATATATATTGTCTATATCATTTTAATGCACATTTTTATGTATTTATAAACATTAGTTTTGTCTTCATTTTTAATAAACCTAAAGTCTGGACGGGAACCACATTTATGGATTCTAAAGGGTGCCTAATCCTTTTCCTTCGAAATAATTTGAACCCTTGCCTAGAATCTAATCTGGTTTCATAGATCAAAACACAAGTCTTTTATGTTAATAAATAAATAGATTTTCTTATTTTACTTAAAAATTAGGTGGAGACCCTGTATAAAATTAATTCTTTTTAAGTTCATAATTTTTTGCTCGTTTTGACCTTAGGTAAAAATCGGGTATGACAGTTTGGCGACTCTGCTGGGGATTCAAGGTTCTAACCATTACAGACTTAGGTAACTATTTATGTTTTTTTATTCATTGTTATTTATTTTTTCCTAATTGTCTTGATTTATCTTATTTGTATGATATAAATTATTTATTTGTTATTATTTTGTATAGATTGTTTATTTGTTTATCTCTTTAGATAAATTGACATTCTGTTCATATTTCTTCCATTTTGGGATACTGACACTCACATACATTGTACACACGAATTGTACATTGTACTTTCCCAAAATTCTTTTAAGTCACCTTATTTTAGAGAGCCGGCACATACGTGGGGTGAGCGGGAGTTTTACTGCCGTGGAGCCACGTGCTTTCTCATATAGGAAATTCAAGTTCGTGTCTACCCACTCTTAGTCAACATAGTATAGAGCTTAAATAACGCATTTTAGGTACATGCATATTAGTCAATTTTGTTCAAATATCCGAAGGGCTCACGACCCAAGTGACACAGTATGATTTTTTGTACATATTTGAAGAATCATTGTGTTTGTACATATTTATTTGCTTTAAATCTATTATACTTTAATGAAAAGGTGTAGTTTAACCTTTGTTTTTCATAATGGATTAGTTAAAAGATTCACCTTAGCAACATCGCCACTAGATGTTTGAACTACATTTTAGCCTGATTCTTGTCTTGACAAGATACGTAGGCAACCCTGCATTATGATTTGGTCGCTTCACTGTTTTAGAATAATTTCTTCGATATTCAAAACTAGGACAAATTTTCTGAAATAGTTCAAAAACGCTCTCCAAAATTTTGCAAGAGCGTAAATCAATAGCTCCTCAAATCCAAATTCCAATTACATTAGTGCCTAACCGGCCTACCTTCAGTTCCTCACTCAATTTTGATCAAGAATGCCTAATTTTTCTTTTTCGAACGTCGTATACCATTAAATTTATGATGTCTCGATCCTCACTTTCAAAAGCAAGGGTTCAACATTCTTTCAATCATAATAATCCTACCAACTGTGGCAAAATAATGTCATAATTCCTTCAATGTCTGACTTTTTCAATCTTGTCAGCATACTAAAGTTGTGTCAAAGCTCTCCCAATGCTTGACATCCATTCTCTCGATCATTTGATCAGAATAATTTTGATGCTGGAAGCAGTTCTTTCCTGATCGTCTTTCATATTATTTTCGTGGATGACCATCATTTTTTTTTACAATCATACATTGCACATACAAATTCACAAATTTGCCTGAACTAAGCAGACCTGATTCTTGTTTTCACAAGATACGTAGGCAACCCCCATTTGGGTTCGATCCCATTCTTTTTAAAATAAAATAAAATTTTGACTTGGTTGATATCAATACAGTTAGGAGTGTGCATGAGAAAGAACAAATTAGTATGATGTAAAGGACCGATTTCATGATAAACTATAAATTCTTTTGGTACCTTTCATCACACCTAAGTAACACTTAAAAATTCTCTTGCATATATTTTGGACGAAAACAAATGCAATCTCATTGTTGCATGTGCATTGTGTGGTGAGCTTTAGTTTAACGCATTGCATTGTTGATCTAGAACTTGGCCTAAATATTTGTTGAGGCAAAATTTTGAGTTACACTTGGTTTAGGAAAGGACCGTAGGCCTTTTTTGACCCGATTGAGCCTTTCACAGCCCACCAAATGACATTTACCCCTAGCACTCCCTTATTTTGAGCTTAAAACCTTTTCTTCGGACAACCGCATATGAACCTAGACCTTTTTGAGTGCTTACATGCAGTATCCCTCTCTTGGACCTACCTCCTTGAGTACACTAAATACATGCAATTTTTGAAAAAAGATTCAAGATCAAAGACGCAAAATGCAAAAGATATATTGTCCTAGATGAACAAGAATGAAAAAAAAGACTTCAAAAGGAGCAAAGCCCCCACAAAAAGAAAAGAAAAAATAAATAAAAAATATATAGTTTCTTGGAAAAAAGGAGAATTTCCAACAAAAGATTCAAAAGAAGTCGAAGAAAATACAAAAATAAAGGACAACAAAGCACAACAAAGAAGATCACGCGTCAAAGTACAACAAATGTTGAAAGCACAAATACAGTATAACGCTCATTGAGGAATTAGTCACTTCCATCCCAAATATTATCCTACTTGTCCCCAAGCCTACATTACAAGCCAATAAAAAGTCCTACAAGATCCTATTCCAAGTATTCTCACATTAGTGGATACTTACATGAAGATCAAGCCTATGGTATCACACTTGCATGCATTGAATTCCATTCTAAGTGTGAGTGTATTTCTTAAGATGTCCCTAAATTCAAAAGAAAATTACTCAAATATGTGTGAAATGGGACTTTCTTTCTGGAGAGGGAACTTGAAACATGAGAATAAGCATAGCTCAAAATCTCTATTTGAAGCAAGACGAACAAATCTTGTCGATACTTAGGTATGTCTGAGGTACCACTTGAAGCTATAGGAGTTACCCTGAAGTCGATCTCGATTAGTTGGGAAAGAAATGGGGAATTCTTATACACACTACTAATTATTGTTTCAACCGAAGTCAAGAAATATTCATGCATTCTTCATCTCTCAACACTTTTTATCAAGAAAATATAAAAAAAAATTCTTTTTTTAAGACATCTATACGAACATTTTTCATCTTTAGTTTAAGGCACCCACTTTCACATGCATGCATTTTTTTTACTTTTTATTTAAGGCTTTTAATTTTCAAATACAGATGTTTTACCTTTTCTTTCAAGCACATATCTTTAAATACCAACATTTTATTTTTCAGTCAGGCGCTCATCTTTGAGTATTTTATATTTTTATAGCCCCATCAGTCGAGAGGCTATTATATTTTTCTCCCAAGTCGAGAATTTTTTTACACATCAATAGCCTCACAAGTTGAGAGGGCTATTAGATTTCAGTCACCTCATTAGTTGATGGCCTCAGTCTTCATAAATAATCGGAGATGACAATCAACATAGTCTTCGTAGACAATCAAAGACAACTTTCATAACATAGTCTAAGTAGACAATTAGAGACATCAATAGTCTTCGTAGACAATCAAAGACAACATTCATAACATAGTCTAAGTAGACAATTAGAGACATCATTCTATCATTAAGTCTTCGTAGACAATCAGAGATATCATACATAGTCTTCGTATACAATCGAAGACAACATTCATGACATAGTCTTCGTAGACAATCGGAGACCTCATTCATTACATAGTCTCTGTAGATAATCAGAGACATCATTTTATCATTACTCTTCATAGACAATTGGTGATATCAATATAGTCTTCGTAGACAATCGAAGACATCATTTATTACATAGTCTTTGTAGACAACCAGAGACCTCATTTTATCATCACTCTCCATAGACAATTGGAGATATCAACATAGTCTTCGTAGACAATCAGAGACATCATTCATTACATAGTCTTTGTAGACAACTAGAGACATCATTTTATCATCACTCTCCATAGAAAAATTGGAGATATAATCATAGTCTTCATAGATAATCGAAGACAACATTCATTACATAGTCTCTATAGATAATCAGAGACATCATTTTATCATCAACTCTCTGTAGACAATCAGAGATATCATAAATAGTCTTCATATACAATAAAAAACAACATTCATGACATAGTCTTCGTAGATAATCGAAGACATCATTCATGGCACAGTCTCTGTAGACAATCAGAGGCATTATTCAACATTAGTCTCCATAGAAAATTGGAGATATCATACATCAGTCTTTATAGATAATTGAAGACGACAGTCATCGTCAGTCTTTGTAAATAATCAGGAAGGACAAATCAACATCAATCTCCATAGACAATTAGAGATGTCATCCATCAGTCTCCATAGACAATTGGAGCTGCCATCCGTTAGTCTTCGTAGACAATCAAAGACAAAAATTAACATCAGTCTCCATAGACAATTGGAGATGTCATCAAGTCTTCGTATACAATCGAAGACATCATCATTCAACATCAGTCTCCATTGACAATTTGAGATGTCATCCTTCAGTCTTCATAGACAATTGAAGACAATAACCAGTATCAGTCAACATCAGTCTCCATAGACAATTGGAGATGTCATCCGTCAGTCTTTATAGACAATCGAAGACGAAAATCAACGTCAATCTTCGTAGATAATCAAAGACACCATTCATCAACATCAGTCTTCGTAGACAATCAAAGACGTCAATCAGTATCAGTCTCTATAGACAATAAAAAATATCGTTCATGACACAGTCTCTGTAAACAATAAGAGACATCATTTATCATCAAGTCTCCGTAAACAATCAGAGGTATCATACATAGTCTTCATAGACAATCGGAGGCGACAATCATCCATCAGTTTTCATAGATAATTGAAGACGACAATTAACATCAGTCTCCATAGACAATTGGGGATATCATACATCCATCCCCATAGACAATTGGAGATGTCATCAAGTCTTCATATATAATTGAAGACATCATTATTCAACATCAGTCTTCGTAGACAATCAAAAATAATAATCAACATTCATCTCCATAGAAAATTGGAGATGTCATCAAGTCTCTATATACAATCGGAGATATTTTTTATTCATTACATAGTCTTCATAGACAATCGAAGATAATTTTCATTCATCACATAGTCCGTAGCCAATCAGAGACATCTTTTATTCTTAAGTCCCCGTAGACAATCGGAGGTATCATTCATCTTCAAGAACCCATAGACAATCAGAGGCGTCATACATATTTTCAGTCGGAAATACAATCCAAAACAAGACATTTCTTTTCTTTCCTAGAAGACAATGTTAGCCATGAATCCTACACTGGGGCAAATTTTAAGAACCGCCTCAAAATTTAGCCTATTTTCTCATTGACCTGATTCTCGTGACACTCGAGAAATATAGAACTACAATTTAGCCTATTTTAAAAACTACATTGACCTGATTCTCGTGACACTCGAGATATGTAGAAAGCTCTATGCAGAGTTCGGTCGTCACAACCCCATAATTATTTTTTCTCCCTAGCAAGTACACAATCTTGTATCCCCAGTATCTCACAGTTCGATACTTGGGCAATTTTAAAAGGAACATCGGGAATAGATGAACACTTGTGTTCCCAAATAGTCCATATTTAATTAATTACTTCACACGGTCTTTCACCCTTAATAACAGGGCAATTTGTCTAATTTTGAAATTACACCCGACCTGATCCTCATGCAACTCGAGGTGTATAAGCAGCTCTAAATTAGAGGTCGCTTGAATTTTTTATCAAAAATAATTTTTTGTCGAGCAAAATTGGCTACACGTCAACGTTTTCGTTTGAAGACTTCTACATTATCTTCAAACGAAAAGGGGTGAACTGTTGACGCCCAATTTTGGCTCTTCATACTTAAAATTAATGCATTTAGGCTCTCTAATCATTAAATGACACGATATGCAATTTTTTCATATATCTTTTGTAATTGTTAATAAATTGTTGATGATCATCATTATTTTATAATTTTTTACTCATTTATTATTATATTTTAATTTTACATAATTTATTGATAATTATCTCTAATTTTATAAATTTTAGGATTTTTATCAATTTATTATTATTTTAATATTTTTTACACAGTCATTTACATACGTATACAACATAACACTGCAATTTTTTACTGCACAGTATAATTTTAATTATTTATAGCATAATTTAACTTTTTTAAAGATAATTATATTTTTTATTTTTTATTTATATTTTTCTATAATTATATATCGACATTCATTATTTTGTAAGTTATTTAATACGACCTGCAAAAGTAAGTCGACTTAATTACTTTAATACATAGAGTAATATCTTACATTGATTTAGCTCATGCCTGCCTATCTTGACTTTCTTGTCACTACTTTGAAATGCTTGGAACATATACTATATTTTATTGGCCAATCAAATTATCTTTTACGTCTTGATATTTGAGGCCACCCCATTATAAAAGATGAACTTTATTTTCTCAAATTTATTATTTCATATTAAGGGCTGACACGTGGCCGATGAAGAAATTTTTGTCGATTTTTGAGGCCTCCATAAATAAAAGACGAATATTACGTATACAAATACGTAATAAAAATAAATATTTTTGGGCAATGATGAAACTTTTATAACAACACAAAAGATTTTATAATTCGTATTTTGGCAAGACGATTTATGTCGACTAATCAATTTAGCAACCACTTCTTAGCTATAGCGTATTTAAAATTTAATCTGAGCCTACCTTTTAACGAAAAATCATATTTTTACATACCTTTTTAATTTATTTTGATAATTATTTATTTGTTACTAACATTTTATTACAAGTGTTTATACAGGTTATTTAGCATACTCGTTGGGAGTGGCATTCAAGGAAGACTTTAAATTTTATGTTGTATTTTATATTCTCATACTTGTACAAATATTATTATAGTAAAAATTTTATTTTTGGGGTGTTGGGCGAGATTTGTTTTATACAAACTTCACCACGCGTTAGGCAAATTTAGGCTGTTAATGTTTACATTAAAATTGATTTAGATATTTAATCAACAAATAATTCACTCTAAAATATTACGTAATCTTTTTCTAAACAAATCTTTCATTATTCAATCTTTTCATTTTTTATACACATTCTCATGTATTTTTGTTTATCTTAATACACTTTTTATACACATGCATATTTTTTACGATAATATAATCAATTTACATATTCTTTATATATATTGTCTATATCATTTTAATACACATTTTTATGTATTTATAAACATTAATTTTGTCTTTATTTTTAATAAACCTAAAGTCTGGCCGGGAACCACATTTGTAGATTCTGATGGGTGCCTAATCCCTTCCTTTTGGAATAATTTGAACCCTTACCTAGAATCTAATCTGGTTTCGTTGATCAAAACACAAGTCTTTCATGTTAATAAATAAATAGGTTTTCTTATTTTCCTTAAAAATTAGGTGGAGACTTTATATAAAATTAATTCTTTTTGAGGCCATAATGTCGTGCTCGTTTTGACCTTAGGTAAAAATCGGGTATGACACAAGGTATGATATTACATTATCAACAGACAACCATGCATATATATAAGTTACACTACCCAAAATAAGAAAATAACTAGCAATATGACTCGTGTGCCCTCACAACAAAGAAGTCCCAACTCGCTCATATGAAATAATGCATATCAATATAGGGACAGTCAAGAGACACTCACACTCAGAAGAGAAGTTCCAATAAATATGCATCAAAGAGCATAGTCTTGCCTTTATTTTCTTTACCTTAGTATTCAGACAGTCAGGTTAGGATCACTATAGGATTTTTCTCGGCTTGTAATGCAGGTTTGGGGGCTGGTATGGTACATATAGACATATCAAGTGACTAAGCCTCATTGGAACTACACTAACATTGGGGTCTAACTTATTAGCCAATTTTTTTTTTATTCCACCTTATATCTCCCTTTTTTATTCTTTATTGCACATTCTGGTTTGGTGTGGTCTTTTATTCTTTTCTTTTGCTACCACACCCGACCCTACTATTTTTTTCTCTTATTTTACCCTTATTCATACCCATTTTACACTGCACACCCTATGATAGCCACTCTCAACTTAGGCGTTTTGAATGAGTTGAGGTGCACAATATCCAAAGAGGACCAAGGCCAAAATAGATTCATTGTAATATAAATGAGAAGGTGAATAGGTGAAATAAGAAAAATTGTCTATAAGGCTCAAAACAGGGATCAAGGGATATTAATTCACACATGGAAGGTCACTTAGGCTATAAGTGGACTAAACTAAAAAATGACCTATGATCTTTCTCTAACCGACTATCCTACAGCCTAAGCAAGACTAATAAGGCAAGTTCTGAATTAAACACACAAAGGAAACTAAGTAGTATCTCACACACATATAACACAGAGTCAATATTACAAGCTACAACCTATCCAGTTCGTGCAATTGTTAACAAGTGATTATCATGTCCCTAATCTTAATGCAATAACAAGATCCACAATGTCCACACATATATACATTCACACAGTTCTAAAACATAAATTATTGGAGGGTCATCATTTTTCTCAAAAATCAGTAAAAACATGATAACTGCCTTAAATACTTAAAATCTTCTAATTACCCAAAACATAGCACAATACGAAATAAAACACAATACGACACAAATTAACCAAACATGTCATTTCTACTACCATACTACGACCGATAGGAAAAGAAGCATGGAAACAAAAATCCACGGCGGCTATGTTACATCCTACGCCCAACTAAAAACTGCGCACTATCCTCAATGCACTAAAATAAAGTAAAACAGAGGGAAATGAGAACATACCTGGGATATAGTAAGCATCCGTGTCATGATCTTCCCCATATGAAGGAATATTTATTGGCAGAAGCCATGGTGGTAGCGGTGCACTATAAGAAGATGCACCCACGGCTAGATCAGAATGCCTCTGCCTATTAATAAATGCAGTCTCCGTCGAATCAAGGGTGACCCTTTTCAGGGCCTGCTCATATGGCCTGTCTGGATTCTGCAATTCCCCTACTCGGCCTCTCTTAGTCCCAACTACGGGGACTGCCACATCATCCTTTGTGAATAAATCAAAGTTCTTGGGATCACACAATGGTGATGGCTAAATAATTATGGATAAAGATGGAGGAATGGCTAATATGTGACTCTTAATGAGAGAGCACACTTCTGCTCGCAAGATATCCACCTCCTTCCTCATATGTCCTAGATCCAGCATCTCAATCTCTGCAAACCGAACTGTCACATATCTCTTATCAACACCTGGTGAATTTAGTACACTAGCCTCTACAACAACATCCTCAT
Source organism: Capsicum pubescens (assembly GCA_030864215.1). Taxonomy (NCBI): domain Eukaryota; kingdom Viridiplantae; phylum Streptophyta; class Magnoliopsida; order Solanales; family Solanaceae; genus Capsicum; species Capsicum pubescens. The sequence goes on along the minus strand of CM061541.1, from coordinate 52,649,336 downwards.
TAATAGTTAATGTGTTATATAAATATAGCACTTTCGATGCTTAAAACGAGGAAAACATGCAGATTTCTGAGGTTATTTTTTTATATATGATGTCTTTTGGGTATGTTTTATAGGAAATCATGTTTTAGATGATAAGTTTGTAAAAAAGGCATTTCTGGTGATTTTTGAAAAAATTATGGATATTCGGGATGTTTTTCAGCTTGTTTGTGATCAAAGCATGTTCAAGAATTGAAGAAGAGTTGAAAAGATGACTCCTGACACTTACCAAGTCAACATGTATCTGCATGTAGGACCTACGAACCACATGTAGGCAAAGCAAGTACCAAAAGTCCAAAATCTTGATAGCTGAACTTGCAGGAATTTTGCTCCCGATACCTGCGGTTTGTACCTGCGCCCAGTGTCAGGACCGCAGGTACTACCAACACCTAGGACCAGATCACGGGTATAGACCACATGTGGCCACCGACTTAATTTTCTTCTATTTTATTCGGGTTTTGGTTTTAGGGTTTTCTCATGTACTATAAATACCCTTTATGCAACTTTTAGTAGGAGTTACACACTTTAGATATTAAAAAACATATTTTGATTCCAAGATATGATTTTGATCTTAGGACTTTCTTATATTGACTTTGGTTCATAATTCAATTATAGTTGTGGGTTTTATTACTTCTTATCATTGTGATTTCATCTATACTTTTGAATATGAATGTTATTGATTTCTTCACAAGCATGAGTGGCTAAAATCCATAGCTAGGGTTATGGAAACCTGGCTAATTGACAAAGTTGGGGAAGTTCTTACCGATACCCATGCATGCATTGTTTTATCTTTATTATGATAGTTTTCTTTATGGGTACACACATTAGGATCCCGTCTAGATATTGCTGCTTTCTCCAAAAGAGGAGCAGTGACTACAAAAAGATAAAGATAATAGTAATTTAGAGTTTAACTATCGATCCACATTTATTTTTTCTATCTTAGAGACTCAAAGGTAATAGTTAACTGGGATCAAGATAAGGGTTAGTAAGGTGACATCCTAAGACTCAAAAGGTAAATGGTGGAATCCTTCAGCTCGTCCAAAAGACTGCAGAAGGTACATAACTTATTAATTTTGCATGCAAAGTATCGGGTTGGTTCAATGATAACGCTCAAACTACAGCTCTCGTAAGAGTGTAAGCGGTCATTGTCAAATATAGAACCCAACTGGGTTGGGTGTCGAATCCCACAGGGAATACTTGGTCACTAAGTGTTGCAACGATTAGTAGACTTTTGGTCGAAAGTTCTGCCAATAAAGGGGGGATTTTGTGCGTGCAAATAATATAAACAAAATAGTAGAGTAAAAACGGAATACTTGGTAGGTTTTAATCAATGAGAATTGAGAGTTAGGGTTATGTCCACCTTATGAGTTCTACGTATCTATTGGCTATGAGTTATGCGGAATTCAGACATGCATGTGCTTATAGAGATTCGTATTCTATGGTAAATCCAGGCGTCTTTCGACCATCAAGGATTATTTCACTTTAACTCTTTCGAGCTTAAAGCGTATCTAATGGTACGAATTCTCCAAGAGGTTAATCTAGTTACGACACTAACTTTTAAACAGGGTTTAGTAGACCTATTTCCTTGACATTCTCTCTTTTCCAGACATGTAACTTTTCTTTCGAACAAGTTAATGCTATACTGGAGTATTCTATATGTTTGCTACCATAAGAATTTAAATTAAGATGAAGAGAGTAATGATATAAGCAACATACGTGTCGAGAATTCACAAACTCATAGCAATAGATAGTATCTCATAAGGCTTCCATAACCCTAACAGAGAAGTTTAGCTATTCATGAGTGCAACGGAAATCACAATAGACATTATCATTATACCAAAATAAGAGTCTAACGTGAAGTATGCTTTGGTAGTGCTTGTGGCGTGAATTCCTTGCAAATAGCGTTTCTCTTGTAATCAAAATTAAAAAGTCGAATAGATGAAGAGAAGGGAAGAAGAATTAATTGAAAGAGAATGAGTGAGTTGAATGAATTGTATGAATGGAGAGAGATAATAATAAAAACTTCAGCAACATAGGGTATTTATAACACCCATATCCTATTCCTACTAGGCTACTGCGTACTTATCCTAATCCTACTAGGTTACTGCATCCTTATCCTAATCCTACTAAGTTACTGCTGATTCCCAAAGTCTTTAGAAATGCTGTTTTTGCCCGGGACAAGTTATCCATGCATCACTTTCAGTCCATAGGCGTCCAAACACTGCTTTCCTTCTTTCGTGAAGCTTCCTTGGGCGTCAAGTTATCCATAAAGTGCTGGAATCTTCATCGTTTATACCTGAAAACTTGATAATCACGTTTGTTAGCTCACTTACAAGAAAAAGGACTAAAAGTGCATGAATTATATATTTTGTTCTCAAAACTTAGCTAAAATATGGGTAAATTAAGGTGCTTTAGGCGTGTAAATACGCCTATCATCAACACCCCACACTTAAAGCTTTGTTCGTCCTCGAACAATATATCATGTCCATATAAACATCTACTTAGGGTTTTACAGTAATAACACAAAATATTCATCAAGACAGGCACGACAATTATTAACAAAGAGTAGTTTTCTAATCACTTCTAGAAATAATTCAACCTCCAACATAGACTCGTGATGATGGTTAATTCGTATCCACAAGTTAAGGCACAAAGAATCATACAAGACTACCCAAAACTCATCAACCATGTGTGTCTCACATAAGATACTACCCATAATCACTCACAAGTATTGCATTTTTCAGAACATGGGTATAAGCTTCTCCTTGCTCTCACTCTAAAAAAGAATTCATATGTTGCAACTGATGACCATAGGCTTTCCCTTAGTGTAATGCTCTACTAATATCAGAATGTTAAGCTTAGGATCAATTAAGTCTTTTACAGGTTGTAATGTAGGCTAAGGGACGGGTAGGACTATTTTGGCCAGAAATAGTGACTGTGTTCCTAAGCGCTTTAATACATCACATTATGCCATTAACACTCTCTTTTAATCAACCCTGCTACCTTTCTTTCATCTATCACCCCTTTTCACCTATTTTGCCATTCAAGCATAACTATCTTTTTATTTAATCATAAACACAATTTATCTTTTTGTTTTTCTATTTCTTTTTTTTATAACACACCTCTATGATAGCCACTCTTTTTTTTTTCATAACAAATTCAAGTACCAATTCACTTTAAGGCATCACTCTCACCCAATTTCCTCTTATTTTGTCACATGACTTCACAATTTAAAGCACTTAGGAATTTGGATCAAATAATGGTCTTGAAAAAAAATGGATTAGGCTTACATATGAGGCTGTCAAAGAAAATGGCTTAAAGGCTCAAAAGGGTTGACTAGCATAATGTCCACGGGTAGGTAAAAAGAAGGTAAACAATCACAGGTTGTCAAAGAAATGCCTAAATAATCTCCTAAACTCACACTCTTTATTTCGCATTACACACACACCAGGCAAGTTCTAGCATCAGTCACAACACAGAATATACTATCACCTCACACACACAAGGCACATGGTCGACTTTATTGGGAGCAGTACAGACTCTTGACCCAACAGATGAAGGAATTAAACCACACACTTATCACATAATGAGTCACATTTAAAGCCTAAATGTCTCAATAGTAATGATTCTAGCACAAACTCTTGTCATAACACCATGCCTCTTATCAGAACAATTTCATGCATCAAAATCTACAACAAACAAAAAAAAATATGACCATAAATGTAGGCAAAAAAGTACAGCATATGAATACTAGCACCCCACACTTAGACGGGACACACTGCCCTCAGTGGAAAATAAATACGGAAAACCTGATTAGTCGGACTCCTCTTCTATGTCTGGGGTCATTCCCCCTGCGCCGGAATCATCATCAGAGTCGTCATCTTCAGAGTTTCCTCAAATTGTACCCACTTGATCCAAAAGTGCGTTGAGGTATTTGTAGTGAGGAGGATTCATCTTGCTCTTTTCTTCCCCTTTTCTGGCCTTTCTGTGAGGTGGTTGCTTTGTCTTTTCCTTGATGTGCTTTTGGTGCCATTGTACCTGAGATTAAAATGATAGTCATGTTAGCTTCATCTCGGTAGATACAGTCGACAAAAAAAACAGTAGTGGCACCACCCCACACTTAATTTATTGGAACAAACTAATTAAGTGAACATTGTCGATTACTCAGACTTAATCGATATAAGTTTAGGCGTTATGTTCCAACAATATGTTCAGCACAGTCATACTTTCATGTCGTCTTAACTATCCTTTCCAACTCTATTTCATGTAATCTTGATCATACTTTCATGTTTGGATTAATGCACTTTTTGAACAAGACTACTACATAGAGATCGTATCAAGTTATGGCATAGAAATAATCACAACATCTCATGCTTGTATTCAATCATGATCTTTATCTCAATGAACGAGTCATTCAAACATTCAAGCATTCAATTTTTGAAAATTATGCAATTAACTTTACCATGTCGACTCCACAAAAGTATGACAGTGTATAACAATCAAATAAGAGTCGAAACAAAATCAAGAACACCCACACGTATTCTTTCACTCAACGAGATGTATTACAACAAATCAACCACATTCAAATCACCAATACTACTTCAAGATTTAACAATTCATTATAGGCGTAGTAGTGTAGTACTTACGACATATAAAAGAAGAACAAAGAAGTACTTACTTGGTTGATGGCCTCGGAAGATGTTCTTGCAAAATAAAAGAGCAAAAGGAAAATTTTTGAGAGATTTTGGAGAGGTAGGCGGCACTTAGGTTGAATTTGCAATGCATTTTTGTTCTAAGACTAAGGTTCTATTTATAGGACAAGCTTGGGTTGGGTTTTGACCCATTTGGAATCGGATTTGGAGACCAAAAGTGACCATAGGCGGCGCCTAATGCTTTGCCTATGCTTGGCATAGGCGACGCCTATTCTATGGCATTGTTAGGCATAGGCGGCGCCTATGCCATGGAATACTAGATTCAGAGACAAAATGCTTTTGCATAGGCGACGCCTATGCTATGGCATTGTTGAGCATAGGCGGCGCCTATGCTATGGCACTCTAGAATCCGAGATCTTAGGCCATAGCATAGGCCATGCCTTGTTCGTGGCCTAGATTTACATAGGCCTTGCCTTGTTCTTTGCCTATATTTTCATAGGCAATGCCTAACCCATAGCCTTTTGCTTCTTCATTCCTAACTTACCACCTTCAACATGCAATACTTCCAAATCAAAATTTGAAACCAATCTCCTCCTTTATACCTCTTGCACCTACACTTACTCAAAAACAACAAAAACGATTAGAACGATGGGTTGCCTCCCACCAAGCGCCTTAGTTTTGGTCGTGGCTCGACAAAATCTTAAGAAAACAAAACAATTAAAAATGATGGGTTGCCTCCCACCAAGCGCTTGATTTATTGTCGCAGCACGACATAGCTATCTCGATTACTTAGACTTCATCAAGATAGATAGGGCATCGTTTTCTGAATGGATTCAGACGACGCTGATGCTTACTTGTAGGCATGCAATCTTCTTCGATATGACTCTTGTGCATACATATCCCAGGAGGGATACCAATTATATCATCAATAGTCCAACCCATAGCTCTCTTGTATCTCTTCAGAGCAGAGATGAGAGCCTCTACATGCTGTTCACTTAAATCATCCGTCACACTTACCGGAAGTGTATTTCTACTTCCCAAGCATGCATACCTTAGATAATTGGGGAGCTCTTTCGATTCTAGCACTGGGGGCTCTTCAATGAAAGTCTTCGCTGTTGGTGACGGTTGATTCTTAAGATCAAGGTCCGGCTGTTTAGGAGTATGAGAATAGGACCCTATTTCTGTTAGAGCACACATAGTTTCTTCATAATCTTCATCATCCTCATGCTCAACATTCAGCAGCGCAGCAGACAATGGCTCAACAGTAAGCTGTTTCTCTACAGATAATGCTTTCTTATCTTCATAATGAACATCAGCTACAGAGAACACATTCATATCGCTGGGCTGCTTCATTGCTTTGCATATATCAAAGCGGACCACTTCGTCATTCAACCGAAATAAAAGCTCATTAGCTCTCATGTCAATAAGCACACTTCCTGTTGCAAGGAAAGGACGTCCCAAGATTATGGGAACTTCAGAATCTACCTCACAATCTAAAATCACAAAGTCTGCAGGAAAGATCAAGGTGGAAACCTTCACCAACACATCATGTAGGATACCAACAGGTTGTTTTATCGACCTATCTGCCATTACAAGCTGCATATTGGTTGGTGTAGGGTCTCCCAACCCCAACTTTCTATAAATAGATAGTGGCATCAAATTGATGCTAGCTCCCAAATCGCACAATGCCTTAGCAAAATCCAACGACCCAATTGTGCAAGGAATAGTGAAAGCGCCAGGGTCTGCCTTCTTCTGTACTAAGGACCTTGTGGCAATTGCACTGCAATGATGAATATTATCTGCCGGCTCATAGCTTACTGCCCGCTTCTTTGTTAAAAGATCCTTCATGAATTTAGCGTATCCGAGCATCTGCTCTAGAGCTTCCACCAAAGGAACATTAATAGTCAGCTGCTTCAACATAGTCATGAATTTACTGAACCTGGTATCATCATCTTTCTTCTTTAGTCTCTGCGGAAAAGGTGGTGGTGGAAGAGGAATCGTTTTCTCCACCACTTCCTTTTTATCTTGCTTCCGATTATCACTCTTTTCAGGCTGGTGACGTCTAGGTGTAACATCATGAGCACTCACTTCAGCTTCTACGACATCTTCAAACTCTGCTTCATCAACATTCTCTGCTCTATCATCAACTACCTGCTTGCTTTTGGACGGATTTTCCAATACTTTACCACTCCGGGTAGTAATAGCCATACACGATCCATCATTCCTCGAATTTTGCACTGTGTCTCTAGGTAGTGTTCCAGCTTTTCTTTGATTGAATGCCACTGAAAGTTGACTCAATTGCTGCTCTAGTTGCTTTATTGCAGTAGAATGCGAGTCAATCAATTGATTTATTGAAGACAAATCGTTCTTCACCTTATTCACTCCCGTATTAGTTGCCTCAACTCCTTTCAGCATCTTTTCCATCATATCTTCCATAGACATCTTCCCAGAGCCAGACTCCACAGCTTCACGGTTTCCAGGAGGAACATACAAACCACTCCTATCAGTCTTATTTTTCCAACCACCTTGATCGCGGTCCTTGTATCCATATTTATCATAATAGTTCCGACCTTGGTTTCCTTGGGCATTGCCTCAGAAACCCCCCTGATTATTGAAGTAGTTGGCTTCTTCCTCTGAATCGGATTCGTCTCTTCCTTTTAACGCAACTGCTTTGACTTTTTTGGTCTTCCCTGATAATAAATGCTTGGTAAGAAGATCCATCTGCGTTTTCATGTGCGCCATATCTTGATCATGTTCCTATTGTCTACGCCTCTGCTCTGCAGTCATGCCAATAGATACGGTAGAGCTTGCTACCTTAGAATCCCTGGTATGCCAAGCTCTACTCTACTTTGTCATATGATCTAGCATATCACTTGCCTGAATAAAAGTAAGGTCCATAAATGATCCACCTGTTGCGTTATCAACCACTGGCTTAGTCACCGAGTTGAAAGATCTGTATAATATCTCCATCAAGTGTACATTGGTCATATGATGGTTTGGGCATCTCATAAGCTTCTTCTTGAATCTTTCCCATGTTTCGTGGAGAGCTTCAGTTGGAAGCTGTCGAAAATAGCTGATCTCATCTCTCAACTGCGCTCTCTTGGATGGCGGAAAGAATCTTTCTAGGAAAGCGTCTTTCAATTGCCTCCAATTAGTAATAGAATCAGGAGTCAGCCCATTCAACCATAGAGTTGCCTCCCCAGACAGAGACAATGGAAATAAGCGCAGCCGAATTACATTCTGTCCAACGCCTGGATTGTCGAATGACTTGCATGTTGAGATAAAGTTGATCAGATGCATATTCGGATCATCGCCTGCTAGTCCACCAAATAATCCCTTGAGCTGCAATAGTTGAATCATGGTGCTAGTGATATTGAACTTTTCTCCAGGTGCCAAGGGTGGAGGAATAATAGCTCCTGTGGCACAAGCTCCGTCCAGATCTTCATCATCATCATCGAAAGGCCTCTGCATAGCTCGGCGTTCAAGCCTAAATCTGGCTTGACGATCTCTTCTGTTCGCAGGTGTCTCTACCTCATCAGCATGCCTCGGGTTTAGTAACTCATCATCACCCAGGTCCTCATCATCAGGATTTGTTGCCCGACCTGGGTTATCAATATTCTGTTGATGCACTTGAGCAGTTGCCAGTGCAGCTAGTCTAGCCTGCTCCTGTTGAGCTGCCCTTCTGTCAATGTCACGTTGTGCATCCATCCTGCGAATAGAACCTGAAGAGAGTAATGATATAAGAAGCATACGTGTCAAGAATTCACAAACTCATAGCAATAGATAGTATCTCATAAGGCTTCCATAACCCTAACAGAGAAGTTTAGCTATTCATGAGTGCAACGGAAATTACCATAGACATTATCATTATACCAAAATAAGAGTCTAACGTGAAGTATGCTTTGGTAGTGCTTGTGGCGTGAATTCCTTGCAAATAGCATTTCTCTTGTAATGAAAATTAAAAAGTCGAATAGATGAAGAAAAGGGAAGACGAATTAATTGAAAGAGAATGAGTGAGTTGAATGAATTGTATGAATGGAGAGAGATAATAATAAAAACTTCAGCAACATAGGGTATTTATAACACCCATATCCTATTCCTACTAGGCTACTGCGTACTTATCCTAATCCTACTAAGTTACTGCTGATCCCCAAAGGCTTTAGAAATGCTGTTTTTGCCCGGGACAAGTTATCCATGCATCACTTTCAGTCCATAGGCGTCCAAACACTGCTTTCCTTCTTTCGTGAAGCTTCCTTGGGCATCAAGTTATCCATAAAGTGCTGGAATCTTCATCGTTTATACCTGAAAACTTGCTAATCACGTTTGTTAGCTCACTTACAAGAAAAAGGACTAAAAGTGCATGAATTATATATTTTGTTCTCAAAACTTAGCTAAAATATGGGTAAATTAAGGTGCTTTAGGCGTGTAAATACGCCTATCAACATTCAACAAAGAACGATAAGCCTATAGAGTTAAGAAGCCAAGGGGAACACAATCCTAGAGTTCACCTACACTTATTACAACCAAAGTTAATATAATTACTTACTCTAGATTACTACATTAAAATCCCTCATTTACTTTTCTTGTTCTGCTCGCGGAATACATCTGCTGAGATCTGTAAAGCCACGTGTTCCCTTGGGATTCGACCCCAACCTCTGTTGGGTTACTATATTTTGAAAGCGGCCGTATCATCATCTAATAGGAGGTATTGTTTGGATGTTATCAAAATTTTGGCGCCGTTGTCGAGGAACACGGTGTTGATTTATGATTTGAAGTTGTTGCAGTTTTCAGGTTTTTTCTCTTTCTTTTTGTTCTTAGTTGGGCATACGCGGGTGTATGCCTAGCATACAAAGTATAGGAAATCCCTTACTCCCACTAAATTCAAATCTAGAGAGGATCCTATAAGCACTTGGTAGGATGTCTAAGCATAAAAGAGATGAACCTCCTTAAAAGGTTCGTGATATTGTACCACCCCTTCCGCCTAAAGGAGTACAAGATATTGTTGATCACCAGACTGGTGAGCTATTATCTTAAGCTGAAGTTGAGAGGAGGGAAATAGATGAAGCTCAGTGGGTAGCTAAAGAGGAAGAGCTAGCTGAGTAGAGACAAGCAATACACCGCCGAGTAGCACTCAGTGGAAACCAAAACAGAGATAGAGGTGCCCATGTTCAAGTAATCCCAACATATCAGTATGTGCAGACATATATAGATGACAAAGAAGACTTAGGATATGTTAATCCAGCAAAGAATGGAGCCATAGTTCCTCCTATTTTGCCCCAGGCATCAAGTTCGATATCACGAGCACAATGATCCAACTTCTAAATTTGAAGGGTGTGCTTGCAAGTCTGCCTAAAGATGATGCAAACTTACACCTTGCCAATTTTCTTGGGATCTTCAGGTCGTATACAAATCCAAGGGTAAATCAGGAAGCACTTAGACTGAGGCTATTCCCCTTTTCATTTACAGGAGAAACATCTTTATGGTTAGGGAACTGCCTAGAGGCTCTATCACTATATAGAACGAGTTATGCAAGCAATTTTTGAATAGGTTCTTTCCTCCATCTAGGATGTTGTAGCTAAAGGACGAGATTTATAACTTCAGACAACTGCAATCAGAGTCTATGTACGAGGCACAATTTTTGTTTAAGAAAAAGCTAAACATGGTTCCCAATCATTGATTTTCATGAACGAGCTTATTAGAAATATTCTTCAGAGCCCTGACCATCAACTCCAAAGCCATGGTAGACACCATATCTGGAGGAGCTTTTATGAGACTATGATGGGAGAAAACTTCAGAAATGTTAGATCAGATCTCGCTCACTAACTGAGGGTGGCAAACTCGGGAGACTGAGAGGGAATCTGGTACTTTTGCTATTAGTGAATCCTGCGAACAAAAAGTAGCTGATGACACAGTTGCGCAAGAGATTGCATTTCTAAGGACTGATCTTGGGGTACTTATAAAGCAGTTTGCAACAGTGATTACAAAGAAGGTAAATGTAGTAGCAGCACAGGGTCAACTTCCAAAGCTTACAAGTCAGAATTAGAGGAGAAAGTGAATTATTTGGATCATCAGTTAGCGAGTTTCTGAGACCAAGGAAAAGGGAACCAAGGTTGGTACTATTATGATAGATACAAAGATCATAGGAAAAAATGAGATGTGAATGGAGGAAAAAGGATGACTATAGAGAGAAGGGAGATAGATACATTCCACCTGGTAGTTGAGATGTAGAATCCAAAATAGAAGAGATGCTGACTAAGCTGGTGAAGGGTCAGGAAAGTCAAGAGATCAGCCTTAAGGAGATTAAGATTGATATTTCAGGATTGAATAAAAGGTTGAGTCACATGCAACTGCTATCAAGCAGTTGGAATACTAGTTCAGGAAAATATCAGCATCTTTGAACCAGAGGTAGCCAGCTACCCTTCTGATCAACACAATGCTAAATATGAAGAACGACAGTCACACACTTTCTATTACTAGGAGGAGTGGTATTACTACTATGGATCCCCCACGACCTGCTGTGGAAGATGTTGATGATGAAATACCCACCGTTGAGCCTGAGAAGGTAAAAGGTGATAAAGGTAAATTAGTTGATTTTGAGATCGCCCCTACCTATTCCTCAGAGATTGAGGCAGAAGAAAGATGAAGGTAAGTTCAAGTAATTCAATAATATGCTAAAAGAATTGAGTTTGAAAAAACCTCTTCTAGAGGCATTGGAGCAAATGCCTGTATACTCCAGGTTCATAAAATGATTGGTCAAAAAGAATAAAAAGACGACATTTGAGGATGTTAATGGTATGCACCACTGTAGTGCAGTCACGACTAGGTCTTTGACATAGAAAAAGGGTGATCCCGGTGCATTTACTATACCATTTACTATTGGGTCATCTCGATTTTCCAGAGCCTTATGTAATTTAAGGGCCAACAGTAATTTGATGCTGCTGGCTGTATTTAAGAAGTTGGGTTTGAACCTTCCGGAACCGACTTCGATACGGATTTTGATAGCTGCCTGTACAGTGAAGATTCCTATGGGAATCTCTTTTGATGTGATTGTAAAGGTGGAGAACTTCATCTTTTCATCTGACTTTATCATCCTAGACTGTGAGGTTGACACCAAGATGCCCATTATATTGGGAAGTTGATTTATGGCCATAGTAAGAGCTATAGTTGACATGGAGAAAGGTGGGCTAAAATTTAGAGTCAATAGTGAGGAGGCTATATTCAACATCCGAAAGTTAATGAAACAACCAACTGACATGAGGGTAGTGTCAGTGATTGATTGTATTGATGACCCTGGAGGATATTTCTATGGGTATCTTGATAAATTCCGAGTAGTCAAAATACCTGCATCATACAACGACGTTAAATCAAGCGCTGCATGAGAGGCAACCCATGGGCTTGTTACTGAAATCTGAGTAACCAACATAGGCACCTCGTGCCGCGACGTTAAATCAAGTGCCGAGTGAGAGGCAACCCACTATTTTTAGTGTTCACATTTTTGTTGTTTTCCTTTTTTGTAGGTTTTTTAGCTCTTGGACTTACTCGAAATATGGTAAAAAATTACTACATTAAATGATTTCCAGGTAAGGGGACTGTGTGATCAGCCATCATGGTCACAAAAGTCCCACATGGTAAGTTGAGTAATAAGTTGAAAAGTTGAAATTTTGAGGATGAAAAATGATAAGTTATGGAATTTGGCATCTAATTTTACTTTTGGAACCTAAAACTTAAGTTGTGGCACCATAAGTATCGGGAAAAATATAAAAATGCCAAGTCTGAGTTGCAGAAAAGCAAGCCAAAATTTTTGGCCCGACACCTGCGCCCAGCACCTGCTGGCTGCAGGTGGTACGTGCGCCCAGATCCAGACCGCGGGTGGTAACCACAGTTATAAGCCGCGGTTAGGTAAGATTTTGGGCTTACTATTTAATTAAAAATTTGGGCCCACCAACACTTAAATAAGATTAAAATAGCCCCCACCTATATAAAAACATTCTTACCCTCATTATAACTCATTCAAATTCTCAAAACTTCACTTTTCTTTTTGAATTCAAACTTCCCACTTAAAACATAAACTAAACCCACACTTAAGTAAAGATTAAATTGACACTTATTTGAGGTACCAACTTGTCCCAACACGCTAAAAACAAGTTTCAACTGTGGTTTTGCTTGAGTTCTTCATTATTCACTTTCGATTCTTCATAAAAGAGGTAGCTTTCTCGGCTCTTAATGGTTATATATTGGTTAATTAATTGTTTAAACAAGTTGATATGTGTATTCCATTAAAAAATATATCTAATCTATCACGCTTGTATGTTGGAGCCGTGATGTAGCCTAAAACCATAATGTAGAGCCTTGTTTTGAAGAAAAATCTAAAGTTAGGCCCCGACAGGAAAGTGAACTTGAATGAATAGAGTAATACCATTAGTTGAACATATTTGTTTGCTTTGTAATTTATGATTCTTGATTAGTGTGTGTACATTGGACCTGTTGGGATTTCAAATAGGTCTTAGGGGTCTGAAAATTGAGAAAAAATTTAAACTTTTCAAATTTTGAATTTTTATTCAACTTTTGCTACCCCTCACTTTTGTTGGAAACAAACAACTAGTTTTTCAGGTACATATGACACCTAAAGTAGTAAAGAAGATGAAGGTCTTTAATTTGAGAAGACGGGTAGAGTCTCCCGAGCCTAGTGGTTCAATGGAGAAGTACTTGAGGTATCAACATAGAGACACTGCCGCTGGGGTGACATACAGAGTTATGAGAGGACAGACTCGCCAGACTACTCAGACAGCTACATTCTAGCCCCAGGATGAAGTCTGCATGGATGTCACACCCACACATTCCTCCACCTATTGATGATGATGATGAGAAAGAGATAGAGTTTGAGTCTACTCCACAGGTTGTTGCTCAGGACCCTCAGTCTGAGGAGGGGTCCTAAGATTCATTTGATGAGGTTGAGTAGGAGCAATCATCTACGGTGCCCCAGTCTGAGGAGGGTACTGCTAATCATGTAAAATAAATAGAGGTATCCTAGTCTGATAAGGGTACTGATCTACCTTCCCATAATGCATCAGTATAGTAGAGCCCCGCACCTGCACATACCCTAGAGGCACCTCCCGAGGAGGGACCTCCGAGGTAGTGTGTGGAAGGGATGCGGAATATATTTGAACTTAATAGTTCTATTTGGGAGCTTGGGATACCTATGAGGTACATTTATGAGGAGCGCTAGATTGAACTATCGGGACTAAATCGAGTACCACAGCTGCAAGCAATATTTGACAAGATATCATCTAGAGTGGATGGCTAGGCCACTCGGTTCTTACGACCCGACTATGGTATGGGAATTTTATGCGTCCTATAGAGATACCATAGTCCTTTCTATGCGCCATCATTTAGGCTTGATCAGATATTTTAGGCAGCCACAACTTGAGAACATACTAGTTAGAGAGGTCAGAGTTTACATATTGATAAAGACTATCCGCAGAGTTATATTCAACCTAGAGTACATTACTCCTACATCTACAGCTGAGTGCGACCACAAATTGAGGATCGCACGTGATTTACATATCATACGGGAGATTGAGCATCATCATGAGAAGGTCGAGATGGATAGATGGATAACCACTTATATTTCATTGTTAGGTGATATGACCCCATGGATTGAGGAGAAAGCTGTGATCAAGAAGGGACTATTGACATTAGAGGCTAAGTTTTGGTAGTTTTTGATTACATACAGACTGATATCCACTACTTTGGATAATATATTGATGTGGAAGGGAGAAGCATTAGTTGCCTATCTGATGGCCGGATATGATGTTGATTTTGCTACTATTCTTCTCCATGAGTTACATGACATAGCATTTAGGGAGTTGACTAATCTACCCTTCCCTTACATGATTCAGAAGTTATGTGATGAGGTCGGTATACCTAAGATATTAGGTGTAGACGAGAGGGTACCTGCAATGGAAATTGCACAGACGAGGACTATGAAGGGTCTGGAATATCTAGGAACTTCTAAGAGATCGAGACAGCAGGCAGTAGTACCACAGGCCAAGTTTGAGTGCCCAACAGTTTCCATAGAGCCTATTGAGGCACATCGAGATAATGTAGGTGTTAGTTTTGACATGGAGATAGGGGAGCAGAGAGAGGTTCAAGATTCAAGTACGTAAGGCAAGGGGACACAAACTACTTCTTTTTCAGCCCCGTCTTTGACCTTAGAATCAGTTTGTGCATCTACAGAGACTACTTTACCATCCATTACAGCTCATACGTCAGGTATAATTCTATATCTTATGAGGGCCATAACTGCTAGAGTGAGCGTTGTTGAGACTGAGATGACTACCCCTTTATGAGCACATGAGATTAGAGGTTTAGACTAGATTTAAGCAGGCACATGCCTGATGGGAGGTTGCACTGAGTGTTGCACTATCCGAGCTATACACCGACTTTCATACATGGCTTGATGAGTTTGAGAGATGGGTTGTAACCTAATATACAGAGACAACTGCACCAAATCTAACCCAAATAAGGGAGGAGTTTGATATATTATGAGTAGAGGTACACTCTCTCGTAGATGTTTAAGTATTTAGGGCAGTAGTCATGATTTAAGTGATTTTTGATACCCCTCAAAAAATTATGTTTTATAACTGTGTGAATATATATATATATATGTGTGTGTGTGTGAACATTATGGATCTTGTTATAGCATTGGGATTAGGGACGTGAAATCACTTGCTAACAATTGCATGAACCTAATAGGCAGAAGTTGGTAATGTTGACTCTATGCTATGTCTATGTTAGATACTACCTAGTTCCCTTTGTGTGTCAAATTCAGAACTTGCCTGGTTAGTCTTGCCTATGTTGAAGTATAGTCGGTAAGAAAGGATCTTAAGGTGTTTTCTATTTTAGTCCACTTTTAGCTTAAATGACCTTTCAAGAGTAAATTATATCCCTTGATCCCAATTTTGAGCCATGTAGCCTATTTTTCTTGTTTCACCTTTCACCTTCCCATTTATAGTAAAATGAACCTATTTTGGCCCTGGTCCTCCTTGGACATTGTACACCTCAACTCAAGCAAAATGCCTAAGTTTAGGGTGACTATCATAGGGGTGTGTAGTGCAAAAATGGGTATGAAGAAGGGTAAAATAAGAGAAAAAGTTAGTAGGGTCGGGTGTGGTAGTAGAAGTAAAAGAAAAAAAAGAAAAATTGTGAAAAAAGGAAAAAAAAAGAATAAAGGACCACACCCAACCTAAATGCGCAATAAAGAATAAAAAGGGAGAAAAGGGTGGAATAAACAGAAAATTAGCTAATAAGTGAGACCCCAAAGTTAGTGTAGTGCCAAGGAGGCTTCGTCACTTGATATATCCATATATACCATAGCAGCCCCTCAAACCTACATTACAAGCCAAATAAAGTACTATAGTGATTCTAACTTAACTATCTAAATGCTAAAGTAAAGAAAATAAGGGTAAGCTTATGGTATTTGACATGCATTGATTGGAACTTCTCTTTTAAGCATGAGTGTCTTTTGACCATCCCTGCATTAATATACATGATTTCATATGAGTGAGTGGGATATTCTTGTTGTGAGGGCAGTTGAGTCATATTGCTAGCTATTTGCTTGTTTCGGATAGTGTAACTTGTATATATGAGTGGTTGTCTGTTGCTACTGTAATTATCTTACCTTGATCCCATTATGTCATAGTGTTGTGCTTCATGATTCATACATAATTGGTTTTTAAAAATAAGATTGGAGGGAGGTGTTGTGTTTTGAGCTTTATATGTTGATTGACTGCCTTGAATTAATTAGTTTCTCCTAGTTAAGCATCATTTTTATCTTTGTTATGTTTTGTTTCCTGAGGACATGCAAACGTTCTAAGTTTAGGGTGTTGATATGCTATAGAAATATAGCACTTTCAATGCTTAAAATAAGGAAAATATGCAAGTTTCTAATGTTATTTTATTGGAAATGATGCCTTTTGGGTACATGAAATCATGTTTTGGATGATAAGTTTGTGAAAAAGATGAAAAAGGTGTTTTTGGCCATTTTTGGAGAAATTATGGATATTTAGGATGTTTTCTAGCTTGTTCGTGATTAAAGTATGTTCAAGAATCTAAGAAGAGCTAAAAAGATGACTCCCAACACTTACCAAGTCAACATATGGCCACATGTATAACCTACGGACTGCATGTCAGTAAAGCAAGTACCAGAAGTCCAAAATCCCATGAGCTAAACTTACAGGATTTTTGCTCCTGGTACCTGCGCCCAGTGTCAGGACCACAGGTAATACCTACGCCCAGGACTAGACCACGGGTATAGACCACATATAGCCACTGACCCGGTTTTCTCCTATTTCATTCGGGATTTTGTTTTAGGATTTCCTCATGTACTATAAATACCCTTTATGTGTCTTTTAGTAGGAGTTACACACTTTTGATATTCAAAATATATTTTAATTCCAAGATCCGATTTTGATCTTGGGATTTTCTTGTATTGACTTTGGTTCATTAATTCAGCTACGATTGTGGGTTTTATTACTTCTTATCATTGTGATTTCATCTATGCTTTTGAATATGAATGTTATTGATTTCTTCACAAGCATGGGCGGCTAAAACCCATAGCTAGGGTTGTGGAAACCCTGACAGATTGACAAAGTAGGGGAAGTGCTTTCATTATTCTGAACCGATACCCATGCATACATTGCTTTATCTTCATTATGATTGTTTTATTAATGGGTGTACACATTAGGATCCCGCCTAGATAGTGTTGCTTTCTCCAAAAGAGGAGCAGTGACTAGGAAAGAATAAAGACAATAGTAATTTGGAGTTTAACTATCGATCCATGATTATGTTTTCTATCTTAGTTAGATGGTTAGGTTTTATCTAATAAATATAGACTCAAAAGATAATAGTTAACTGGGATCAATATAAGGGTTAGTAAGGCGACATCCTAAGACTTAAAAGGTAAGAAAAAGAATCTTTTTGCTCATCCAGAAGACTACAGAAGGTACATAATTTATTGATTCTGCATACAAAGTATCAGGTTGGTTCAACAAAGAACGATAAGCCTATGGAGTTGAGAAGCCAAGGGGAACACAATCCTAGTGTTAACCTCCACTGACTACAACCAAAGTTAATCTAATTACTTGCTAGAGATTACTACATCAAAACCCTCTATTTACTTTTCTTGTTCTTCCCGCAAAATGCAATTGCTGTGATTCGTAAAGTCACGTGTTCCTTTGGGATTTGACCCCAACCTCTGTCGGGTTACTATATTTTGACAGCGACCACATCATCATCTAATATGAGGTGTTGTTTAGTCATCATTAATAGTGTCTATTACAGACACCACTCGTATATCATCTGGCTGCTGCACTATCATACATATAATAAATACTACTTGCTCATGATTCAGTTTAAAGGTGATCTTTCCCAAGTCCATATCAATCAATACCCTATCAGTGGATAGAAAGGGTCTACCCAATATAATAGGGGATTGAGTATTCACCTCACAATCAAGAACCATGAAATCAACAGGGAACATAATGGATACCACCCTTACTTCTACATCAAATAAAACACCCATCGGTTTTTTCACAGATGAGTCATCCATGAACAACTTTATGGATGTAGGTTTGAGTTCCCCTATCCTCAATAACTTGTACATAGTCTGTGGCGTCATATTTAATCTTGATCCCAAGTCACATAAAGTCTTCTTGACATTGAAAGGCCCAATAGAACATGGAATGGTGACTACTCCTGGATCCTCCTTTTTTTCTGCTAATGGTAAGGAAGGGGTCGTACTATAAGGGTGTACATGATCATTGGTTTCGACGACCCAATCCTCACCACTTTTAAACTAAAAATCATCATCACCCCATATTGACTTCTCTGACTCTGCCTAGGTATCTCATCGCCCTCTGTGCTATCAATCTTCAACTCCTCAATAGTAGGTACAAAGGGATCATCAGTAGTGGTACCACAATTAGTGGTGATATCTATACAATGACTTATAGTTGGTGGACTTTGAACTTTTTCACTTGGAAGAGTAACAAACTATTTTTGTTTGATCATAGCAAACATTTGCCCGAACTAGTGCTCCAACTGCTTGATAGCAGTGGCATGAGACTCCACATTCTGTGTCAACCCTGAAATGTCATCCTTAATCTCCTTAAGGTTGTTCACCTAATTTTCTTGACCTTTCACCAGTTTTGTCAGCATTTCTTCCATTCTTGATTTTGTATTTTGTCTACCAGGCAGAATGTACCTATCTTTCTTCTCCTTGTAATCATCTCTATGTCTCCAGTCACCTTCTCTATCACTACTATGGTCTTTATATCTATCATCATAGTAGTTTTGACCTTGGTTTCCTTGCCCTTGGGTTTGAAAACCCTCCAACTAACAATCTGAATACCTAGCCTCCTCTTCTAATACCGACTCATAAGATTTAGAAGCTGCTCTCTGTGCTCCTACTGCATGAACTTTCTCAGAATTCACAGTTGCGAACTACTTTGACATCAACCTAAGATCAGTCCTCAGTAATGCAATCTCTTACGTTACATAATCATCAGCTACTCTCTAGTCACTAGCAGCTCCAATGGCGTAAGTTCCAGAACCCTCTCTGCTTCCCCAATTTTCCACCCTCAGTTAGTGAGAGAGATCTGGTCTAGAATATTAGAAGATACCTCCCAACGTAATCTCATAAAAGATCCTCCAAAGATAGTATTTCCCATGGCTCTGGAACTGATGGTCAGGGCTCTATAGAATAACTCCAATAAGTTCGTTCCTACAATCTGATGGTTGGGCAGCATACTCAACTTCTTCATGAACCTAAACAAAGCCTCATACATGGACTCAGACTGTAGCTTCCTGAAATTATAAATCTCATCCTTAAGCTGCAACATCTTGGATAGAGGAAAGAACTGGTTCAAGAATTATCTGCGAAACTTATTTCATATAGTGATAGATCCTCTTGGAAGTTCCCCTAACCATAAAGATGCTTATCCTGTAAGTGAAAAGGGGAACAACCTCAGTCTAAGCACCTCTTGATTTACCTCTGGATATGTATATGAAGTACAAATTCCAATAAAATTTGCTAGATACATGTTTGCAACATCTGTAGGCAACTCCGCAAATAGGCCCTTTATGTATAAGAGCTAGATCACAACACTCGATATATTAAACCTAATGCCTGAGGTTAAAACATGACGAATAATAGCTCCAGTCTTAGTTGACTCAACATACCCCAGATACTCTTCATCATTCCCATATGGTTGCAAGTACTGGTAAGCTGGGATCACGTGAGATCGGCCACCTCAAACCCCAGATACATAGCTAGCTTTGCCTCTCGAGCTAAGCATTGAGCTTTTTCTTTCCTCCTCTGGTTAGCAGCTTTTGCTGATAACACCTTCGTATGCTGTTCAATAATATCCTAAACTCCTTCAAGATAAGGGGGAGGCATATAATCACGAATTCCCATAAGAAGATTGTTTCTCTTCTGCTTTGTCATCCTACTAAGTGTTTGTAGGGTTCTCTCTGGATTCGGATTTAGTGGGAGTAAGAGATTGCCTCTACTCCATGTACTAGGCATACACTGGCATATACCCAACTAAGAACAAAAACAAAAAGAAAACTAAAAACTACAACAACTTTCATATGCAACTCAACTCCGTATTTCCCAAAAATGATGCCAAAATTTGATAATGCCTAAGCTACACCTTTACTCCAAAGATGGTTGCGGTCGCTGTCAAATATAGTAACCCAATAAAGGTTGGGGTCGAATCCTAAGGGAATATATGGACTTGTGGATCTCAGATTCTATAATCAACAGGCAAAAACTGGAAAAATAAATGGGGGGATTTGAATTAGCAATATCGAATAAGGAGAAAATATCAACTTTGGTTGTAATTAGTATTGGTGAACACTAGGATTGTGTTTCCCCTGGCTTCTCAACTCCGTAGGCTTATCGTGCTTTGTTGAACCAAACCGATACCTTGCATGCAGAGTCAATGAGTTATGTACCTTCTATAGTTTTTTGGACGAGCTGAAGGATTTCATCCTTTACCTTTTGAGTCTGAAGATGTTGCCATACTAACCCTTATCTTGATCCTAGTTAACTATTACCTTTTGAGTCTCTAGTTATTAGATTCCATCTTACATAGATAATATCAAATAGCGTGGATCGACAACTAAACACTAAATTACTATTGTCATTATCTTTTCCTAGTTACTACTCCTCTTTTGGAGTAAGTAGCAATAATCTAGGCGGGATCTTAACATTTACCACCATAAAATAACTATTAAAGAGAAGATAATACCATGCATGCATGAGTATTGGTTCAGAACAACAATAGAACTTTCCCTACTTCGTCAATCTGCCAGGGTTTCCACAACCCTAGCTATGGGTTTTAGTCGCTCATGCTTGTGAAATAATCAATAACATTCATAATTGAAAACATAGATGAAATCACAATAATAAAAAATAGAAAAACCCAAAATCTTAACTGAATTAATCAATTGAAATCAATACAAAAGAATTTCAAGACCAAAGTCAGATCTCGGAATCAAAATATATTTGTAAGTATCATGAGTGCATAAATACTACTAAACAACACATAAAGTGTAATTATAGTACATGAGGAAACCATAAAACCAAAGCCTGAATGAAATAGGAGAAAAAAGGGCCAGTGGCTACTTGCGCTCACTCTGTAGGCCGCTGTAACGCCCGAGAAATACACCATGGATGCCACATGATGCTTACGGTACTGAGAGACCATAAGCTAACCCATGAGTTAGTACCTATTGTGAGCACTGAATAAAACAGATAGCAAAATAGCGTGTGCAGAATTTAACTAAAAATGCCTTAAGGTTTTAAATACTGCAACATGCGATTAAAAATCATAATTCTGAAAGCGTCTAAAAACAATATTGAGAAAACTAATAAAAACAACTGACAAACTGACTAACTGTCTGAAATAGTCTGAAAATCCTCTAACTGACTGAGGAGTTGATGGGATAAGCCCCCAACTAACTCTGACTGACTACTGAACTGAAGGACTGAAATAAACATAAAGGGTCCTCGATGTATGATAACTTACCATTATCGCTGCTACTGATGCGCTAGAATGTCTGAGTATAATTGGGAACCTGAGCGTCCGAACCTATTATATAAGACATCATAGCGCAAAAAATGAGTATGCGATCGGTACTTTGAATGTACTGGTAAGCGAGATGAGGTTAGCATGTTATGCATGAAGTAAAGACTGACTGAACATCACGAGATAACTGAATAACTGATATGAAAACGTAAATACTGTAAAATCTGAGAATGCATGACTAAGTATCTAACATGATTCTGAAATAGTCTGTAAACTAAAAATACTAAAATTTGATAACTGAATAATTGATAACTGTATGCTATGGTAAATACAAACCTGAACTGAATTATGATGAATATTGAACTGAGACTGTGGGAACTAGCTATAACCGACATGCCCTAGTGTATTATCAGGGTCCAACATGTAACCCCAGTTGGAGGGGTGTCAGTATTGTACCACGAGTACTAACATTGGCTGTATGGATCCACTAATCTAACATCCCAAAGGATGAGGATGCCATGCCTAACTGACGGGGGACCCCTCAAAGTCTATGGTGGTGTCGTAGGTCCGGAACCTAGGGACTGCTACTAATGTATCATGCCTACTGATGGGGGAGAAAAGTACCTCATGCCTACTGACGGAGGATATGCCATCCCTACGTTCACTCGGTGCTAAGTTTTACTCCCAACCGAAAGACACTGATTACTGGACTGAATTGAGCTTAATTGGACTCACAACTGACCATATTACTGACTGAATGACATTACTCATGGTATAAAAAAAATCATTCTGTAGATACAAAAAACTAGGTAAACAACTAAATTTTGGGTATTCATAACCTTTAGAACTCAATAACAATAGGAACATACTGAAGTTTTGAAAACATAATAAGTAATCTTTGTTCAAAATCCAAATTATTTAGGCATTTCATCAAACACTTGAAATTCATAGGTTTAAGCATGAGAATAGTTAAAACATGTGATTCTAACATAATGAAATACTAAAATCATGGATTTAGAATTTAACATGCGAACATCATCATTCAAACGTGTCAAGGATAATTTATAAAAAAATTAATGGTAAACATAACTATAATCAAGATTCATAGTAACTTGATGAAGATAACTCACAATAGCATGTAAAAATCATGGCTTTAAACTTGAAAATGGATTCTTGGACTCCATCGGTGAAAAGGACCCATGAATGAGCATCACACATACCTTAATTGAAGAATCCGTGAATGTTCTTGGTGATTTCTTGAAGTTTGAGCTTGAATTTTGAAGAGGCTAGGTTTTGTTCATGGGAGAGAATTGTTTTATTTTGAGGGAATTATGAATAGAATGATCAATTTTGTCTTGTGGGACCCTCAATCCCGTGTTATGGACCCCTTGGGTGAAGGGAAAAGACCCATTTGTCCTTGTATAAATGAGAAGGAAAACTGGAAAAATTGAGGGGCGACTATGGAGCGGGCGCCCCGGGCTCTGGTGCGGTGCACTGGAGCGGGCACCACGGGCTCCACTGGGGTGCACTACAGGGCACACCGTGGGCTAATCGCGCACCCTCACTACCTCTCTTACGATAATATCTATAACTTTTCGCTCGGGTATAGAATTAAGGCAAAATTAGTATCGTTGGAATGCTGATTCAATTATCTACAATTTGATGGATATTGAGCTACAAAATTTTACATATTTAAAAATTTATACACATTCAAAGTAGACCCTTGTAGAATTGAATACCAAAATTCGGGCGAATCAAAGTCTCTTAGCTCAACTTTGTTCTAAGTGATTCTTATGAACATTTTCACCTCGAGATCACTTCACACACTAGGATAAAGATCATGACATGTGTATTCAAAATAAATTCATGGGATTATATTTAACACATGTAAGAACGATGCTTCAAAGTTTATCCCAAAATTATGGGGTGTTAGACCCACAGGTACCAATTGCGCCTAAGGTTAGGGTGCAAGTAGTGACTCAAATACCAGGACCAAAAAATCCTGTCAGTCAGCTCTAGGGATTTTGGAATTCTAACACTTGATTTGACCAAATATGGTCTACATGTACTACATGCGGTCCACATGTTGACTTAGCAAGTGTCGGGAGTCATCTTTCCAGCTTTTCTTTAATTCCCGATCATGCTTTGATCCCGAACAAGCCGAAAAGTGTCTCAAACATCCATAATTGTTCCCATAAGCATCCAAAACATATTTTTTTCACATTTTTCATGAACTTCGCATCCAAAATATGATTTCCTGCAAAACATACCCAAAACGCATCATATCTAACAAATCAACCTCAGAAACTTGCATATTTTCATAGTTTTAAGCGTCAAAAGTGCTATATTTCTATAGCACATTATTTAGGTAGTAATATGTTACTCCATATTAGTTTTGAGCCCCTCCACATATTTCTCTCTCCCATAATATTTATGTAGCCTATTGAGATGGAGTACTGCATAGAGTCAGTAAGCTTGTATCTATCCTGGTTGTACCATGTCTGCATCCCAAGCTTTACCTTATTCAATTATTTCCAGTACGATCTATATTCCTAGGGTGTGTATGTGTCAAAAAGACTCCATATTTCATATAGATGCTACTCACCCATTGCACCCATAATTCTTCCTTATTTTGGTGCAACCACCAGACCAACTTTCCCACTGCTGCAATGTTCTAAATTTTACAGCTTTTGATGCATTGTCTACCTTGAGTTTTTGAGTAGCATATTGTGTCCCACTTAACAAATACAACTTTATTTTTGTCATCATTTCCACCCCAAAGGAATTTTATACATTTAGCCTCTACTAACTTGGCCACACTCTGAAGAAGGATCATTGTTGAGCTCCAGAAGTTTTGTAAGGCAAATAAGATCGAGTTTACAATTTGCAACCTTACAGCATATGATAAATGTCTATTAGAAGTGGTTAGTAATTTACTTGCAATCTTGTTGATTAACTAGTGACAATCAAGCGTGGTCCATTTCTTATGGGAGAGAGGCATTCCAAGGTTTCTAATAGAAAGTTTTCCTATTTGAAACCCAGTGGTCTGCAAAATTTTCTATTGAACCACAATGGTTACTCCAGCTAAGAACACACTTGATTTTTCATTATTTGCTAATAACCCAATAGTATTGGAGAAATATTTTAAAGCTTCCATGATTCTACTGACTGAAGCTTCTTGCCCTTTACAGAAGATCATAAGATCATCTGCAAAGGTAAGGTGTGTTAGTTTCTACTTCTTGCAAATTGAGTGGAATCTGAAATTAGGGAGATCACACATTCTGCTGAATATTCTAGACATATACTCCATGACCAACACAAACAGTAAGGAGGAAATGGGATCGTCTTTCCTCAACCCTCTTATTCCCACAAAGAATCCATATCCTTCACCATTCACTTTAATTATGTAGTTGGTTGTAGTCACGCACACCATGATCAGTTGCAAAAATTTAGGAGGGAAGCTATAACCCTGCATTATTTTACCAACAAAGACCCATTGTACCATATCGTATGCTTTTCTAAGATCAATTTTCATCAAATACTTTGGAGAATATTTCTTGTTATAGTCTATCATTAGGTCATGAATGATCAAAACATTTTGGATTAGTGATCTCCCTTGAACAAAAGTAGCTTGAGTAGGATTAACCAGGCTAGTCAGCGCCTTCTTCAGCCTATTACATAATAATTTAGATATTAACTTATATAGTGTATTGCAATAGGAAATTGGTATGAATTAACTAGCAAATTCAGGCTTCTCAATCTTAGGAATAAGAGAAATCAAAGTAGTGTTTAATTGTTTTAACAATTTGTCATTCTAGAAGAAGTCTTTGATAGCTTCACATACTTCAGGTCCCACAATATGCCATACAACTCTAAGAAATCCACTCCCATTTCCATTAGATCTTGGGCTTCTATTGATGTTCATGCTCCATATAGTTTTTTAATCTTAATAGCTATGATAGGTTCTAAAAGTCACGTTTGTTGCTTTTCTGTAAGGTGTGGCCCTGACCATACACCCTCTTGTTGGACTTCAGTCTTACTTCACCAGAGTCACCTAATGAGTTTTGATAAAATTTAACAAAAATCTCTACGATGTGAGCCTGGTCATGTTGCAGACTACCAGATTTATCTCTGAGTTATGTGATAGATTGTTGCAGTTTCCTTCTCTTTAACACTGAAAAGAAATAGATGGTATTGTTATCTTCTAGACTCAACAATGTGGTCTTACTTCTATGGATCAATACTGACTCAGCTAAGAAAAATGATTTCTAAAGTTGTTGCCTCAATCTCCTCTCTTTCTGCTGCACTTGTTTATCCCATAGTGTTTTCTAGAGTTGAATTTGTATTTACCTAAGAGATTCCCTATAAGTATTAACTTGGTCCTCCAAGTTAGTAAAATGATTTCTATGGAGCATTCTTAATCTTCTTTTTAGTTTCTTCAATTTGGAGACCACTTTGAACATATTACAACCTATGACAGGAACATCCCGCGCTTTTCTAACTACTTCTTAAAAAGATTGATGCTACAGTACTTAAACATTTATTTAATCCTCTTCTCCACTTGTTGCATTTTAATCAAGATAGGACAACAATCACTTACTTCCTCAAGCAACAAGTAACATTGAATCTCAAGTATGTTGTTTATCCATTCTCCCTTTACAAATGCCCAATTAATTATCAAGAAAATCCTATCATTTTATTGCCTGTCACTTCAAGTATATCGTCCTCCAATTACAAGAATTTCTTCAAGAAGAGAATCATCAATACAACTTTGAAAATCTATTAACTCTGTAAGTGTTACTGCATGTAATGCCCCGAAATCTCATCCCGAAGCGTCACACAGTGCTCAAGGCTACAAGTAGCCCTAAGCTAACCCTTTGAGCCTGCTACTGAATCCAACACTTACTTTAGGATAAATGAGCTAAGCAATAATACTATATCATGCCGAATCTGAACTGTAATAAGAGAAAACATTATCTGGATAACAAATACTGAAAATCTAGAAAACTTCAACTATTAGTCTGACAAACCTCTACTTACTAAGGAACTAGACAGTCATTGGGA
The DNA here is from genome assembly GCA_030864215.1 of Capsicum pubescens. Classification (NCBI taxonomy): domain Eukaryota; kingdom Viridiplantae; phylum Streptophyta; class Magnoliopsida; order Solanales; family Solanaceae; genus Capsicum; species Capsicum pubescens. The sequence goes on along the minus strand of CM061541.1, from coordinate 52,622,491 downwards.
CAAACCCCCAACTGACTCTAACTGAACTGAAAATGAAAAATGACTATTATCAAGACTAAAAATAAAAAAATAGGTCCTCAAACCATGATGGCTCACCAACTGTGGAAATGTAGATGAAGGTACTCGGAGATCACTGTCACTGCTGAGGCTGAGCACCTGAACCTACATTATGAGACAATTTAGCACATAGACATATATATGGATCAGTACTTTGAGGATGTACTGAGTATATGGGTGTGTGTGAATTAAGTCAAAAATATCATCACTCTTTATAAAATTATGCATGCTGATATAAATGACTCACATAGCTTGAATAAATCTGAAATCTAAATCTCATAAATCATGAATAATGAAACATGTAGCATAAATCTTGTGATTCATTATACCTAGTTCTAAAATCTGTATTCTCCTCTTATTCTCAAAGCTTGTAAGCAAAAAGGAATCTTAAAATAATATCTTACAAAACTTATGCTTTTATCTTTAGGAGAATAGGACTTTGGGAGCTCAAGGACTTGGGAACTTTAGGACTATAAAGCTTTGGAGACTTGGAGACTCTAGGAACTTGGGAAATCTTAAAATAATAACTTTCAAAATATATACATTCATCTTAAGGAGAATAGGGGACTTCTTTTGAAACTAGGGATTGTAGAACTTTAGGAGTTTCTTCTAACCAACATAAACCATGTGAGCTGACATGGAGTCCAACATCTTGCCCATATTGGGAAGAGCTATTCTACCCTTGCCATTGGAATAGAACCTTAACTTTAGTGATCACTATCTTAGCCCACTATTGGCAAATCAAAAACCTATGGTGCCACGTAGTTTTGAGGCATGAGACCTTAGAATCATACCCAACTCGGTCCTAAATACTACTCCCATACTTATTACATTGAACTTTTAGAAAATCCACCTTAAAATAGCACAGGGGTTTATAATGAAAACCAATTATACTTCTCTTTGCTTTAAATCATAAACTGTATGAATAATGTGGATTCCTAGCTTTGCTTGGATCAATAGACCAACTTTCTTTATCAAAATCTGAAAATAGCTAATCATGGGATGCTTAAAACATAGTCATTCTTGAAATGTCAACATACAAACTAGGGCTTAATGATCCATGCTTCAATTTCATGTAAAACACCATAAGGTTCAAGCTTGATAATACAAATATTCATAATTCAACTTAAAATCTGGAAAATATGATCATACGCATTAATTTTTTGAAAGTAGACATGTAATTCAATATCCAAATCACTTGAAATCTCAAAATCATGCAATTAGCAACGTTGGGTATAAACCCTAACTTAAATTTCATGGGAAATCATACAAAACTCAGAAATTTGAAATTTAAAGTAAGTTTTTGGGCACAAGGTTGAAAGATTTATCCTTGTTCAAAACCTCACATACCTTATTTGGCATGATTCAATGGAATAAGTTGACTTTTGAAGCCTTGAGAATGTTCTTGGAGGCTTTTCTTAAAGGTTCTTGAATGGCGATGTTTTGATTCTTGAATTTTCTTGAAGAAGGGTTTGAACCTTGTTCTTAAGGGTTGATCTTGAAAGGAACCCTAATTTTGATGCTATGGATGAATATGAAGTTATGTTCTTTGATTTTATGTAATTAGGTGTTAAAACGGGCAGAAAAAGATCCAAAAATCCCTTTAAAACTTTATTTTAGCGCAGTTTCAGACAAAATTGACGATTTGGGTGACGGACCATAACCCTGGTAACCGACCGTCACTCAAACCGTTAGTTTTGGGCTAGAAAATGGTCTTACTTCCTCAGTTGCGATGGCCAGAGCCACGTTCCATCGATGACTTGACAGTCCGTCAGCCTTCCCGTCGCTCTTGGGCTGTTCGGACAGCTCTCAGTAAAACGGCCATAACATTTTATCCCGCTACTGAATTTGGGTGAAATTGGTATCGTTGGAATGATAATTTAATTATCTATCTATTGGTGGGTAATGATCTCAAAAATTCTTTGTAGAATGAAAGATATGATCATTTGAAGTTGACTAAGACAATATTCTTCTCAAGAATTCAATCGGTAAGGGATGTTTTGATTCATCTAATAGCTAGGATGTATTTGAGGCATTAATACACATCAAACTAAATCATAAAACTACCAAATCACTATAATTTATTTATCATGAGCTTAAAGCATAGTTCTACTATCAGTTGGAATTCTCAGGGTATTGCAATATCTCCCCCTTGGGAACATTCGTCCTCAAATGAGGTTGGATAGCTGAGAAAACTAAGGATGCATAGCTGAAATAACTTACTAAACTGATTCTACATCATTATAATCCTTTGAGTACTTCTAGAAATGCATGAACTTATAAAGAAGTCACTATATAGTTGAATACATGCTTAGAAAATAATTGAATCAAGGAAGAGTATTACCTTCGGCTAAATCTGAGCTTGCGGCGAATAGATGAGGGTACTTGGCTCGCATATATGCTTCTGCTTCCCAAGTAGCACCCTCAACTGACTTGTTCCGCCAAAGAACCTTAACCAAGGGAACTTCTTTGTTCCTTAGTCTACGTATCTGATGGTCTAGAATTTCAACTGGAATCTCTTCATAAGAAAGGTTGGTCTGAATATCTGAGATCTCTAAAGGAACTACAAAAGCGGTGTCACCAATACATTTCTTAAGCATAGAGATGTGGAATACCGGATAAGAAACTAACAATTCTATGGGCAACTCAACCTCATAAGCTACTTTCCCAACACGTCTCAGAATTCTGTAAGGGCCAACATAACGGAGACTAAGCTTTCCCTTTTTACCAAATCTCTTCACCCCTTTCATAGATGAAATCTTCAAATTTACTAAGTCATCAATTTCAAACTCAAGATCTCTTCTTCTCACATCTGCATATGATTTTTGGCAACTCTGGGTTGTCTTCAATCTTCCTCTAATCAACTTTAATTTTTCCATAGCTTCAAACACTGCATCAGGCCCATGCAAGGCGACCTCACCCACTTTAAACCAACCTATAGGTAATATACATCTCCTCCCATAAAGACCCTCAAACGGGGCCATCTTAATGCTAGAATAATAACTGTTATTATAAGTGAACTCGATCAATGGCAAATGCTCATTCCAACTACCCTTAAAATCAAGAGCACATGCCCTCAACATGTCTTCTAGAGTATGGATGGTCCTCTCTGCCTGACCATCTATCTATGGATGAAAAATAGAACTAAGGTAAACTTGGGTACCAAAACCCTTCTGAAAAGCTCTCCAAAATTGGGAAGTAAACTGAGTACCCCTATCTGAGATGATAGAAAAGGGAACTCCATGTAGTCTGACTAACTCTCAGATATACAACTTAGCATAATCCTCAGCTGTATAAGATGTGTGCACTGGCAGGAAAGGCGCTGACTTAGTCAACCTATCTACAACAACCCAAATCGAATCATGATGACAGTGCGAAAGGGGCAAACTAATCACAAAATACATATTTTTCTCTTTCCACTTCTAAGTGGGGATACCAAACTCTTGCATCGCACCACTAGGTCTTTGGTGCTCTACCTTAACCCGTTGACAAGTTGTGCTCTTTTCCATAAACTCAACTATATCTTTCTTCATACCACTCCACCAATCGATTTTCCACAAGTCGCGGTACATCTTGGTAGCGCCGGGATGAATAGAATATCATGTGCCATGCGCTTCAGCCATAATTCTCTACCTCTAATCATCAACACAAGGAGCACACAATCTATCCTAAAACCTCAACACACCATCTCCCTCTTAGGAGAAAACCTTTATCTTTTGGTTTTTAATCGACTTCTTCAGTTTGACAAAACTAGAATCCATGACTTGTTTTTTCTTCACTTCCAAAACTAAAGAGGATTCGGAACTACTCTGAATCCAAACATTACCTTCGGCTGAATCAAGTAACCTAACACCCAATCTGGCCAAAAAATGTATTTCACAAGCTATTTTTTTCTTATCTTTCTCCACATGAGCCACACTGCCCATAGACAACCTACTAAGGGCATCTGCCACTACATTAGCCTTGCTCGAATGATACAGTACACTCATACCATAGTCTTTTAGCAACTCTAACCACCTCCTCTGGCGAAGATTCAAATCTCTCTGAGTAAATATATACTGCAGGCTTTTGTGGTCCGTGAACACATCCACATGAACACCATATAAATAGTGTCTCCATATTTTCAAAGAAAACACTACAACAACTAACTCTAAATCATGGGTTGGGTAATTCTTTTCATGCGGCTTCAATTGTCTAGAGGCATAAGCTATAACCTTACATCTCTGCATCAACACACAACTCAAACCAACTCTAGAAGCATCACAATACACCATAAAATCATCCATACCATCGGGTAATATTAACACTGGGGCGGAAGTGAGTCGAGTCTTCAACTCCTGAAAACTCTTCTCGCAGGAATCTAACCATAGGAATTTAACTTTCTTTTGGGTCAATCGGGTCATGGAAGATACAATTGATAAGAAACCTTCAAAAAAATGGCGGTAATAGCCAGCTAGACCCAAGAAACTTCTAATGTTTGACTGAGAGATAGGTCTACGCCAATTTCTTACGGTTTTTATTTTTTGGAGATCAACTCTAATGCCTTCGGCTAAAATAATATGACCGAGAAAGGCTACTGACCTTAGTCAAAACTCACACTTGCTGAATTTGGCGAATAATTGATGATCTCTAAGAGTTTACAAGACAATTCTAAGATGATCTGCATGGTCATCCTCACTACGGGAGTACACAAGGATATCGTCTATGAACACTATGAATAACATATCAAGATACTGTTTGAAAACTCGATTCATGAGGTCCATGAAAGCTGCTGGAGCATTGGTCAGGCCGAAAGACATGACTAGAAACTCAAAATAACCATAGCGGGTTTTGAAAGCTATCTTTGGAATATCATACTCCCTTATTTTAAGCTGATAGTAGCCGGATCTAAGGTCTATCTTAGAGAAATAACTTATACCTTGCAATTGATCAAACAGGTCATCAATTCTAGGAAGAGGGTATTTGGTCTTGACTGTGACCTTATTAAGTTGACGATAGTCAATGCACATATGCAAAGAACCATTTTTATTTCGCAGAAATAGGACGGGTACACCCCATGGAGAAACACTAGGCCTTATGAAACCTTTATCTAGAAGATCTTTGAGTTGATCTTTTAACTCCTTAAGTTTTACGAGTGCCATACAGTATGGAGGGATAGAAATAGGCTATGTATCAGGAAGAAGGTCAATACCAAACTCTATTTCCCTATCGGGAGGTACCTCTAGGAGATATTCTGGAAATATATTCAGAAACTCATTAACTATATTGACTGACTGAACTGTTGGAGTCTCAGACTTAGTGTCTTTAAGTCAAACTAGATGATAAATGCAACCTTTGGAAATAAACTTTTGGGCCTTAAGGTAAGATATGAAATGACTCTTGGGAGATACAGAATTTCTGGACCACTCAAAGACTGGCTCATCTAGGAATTAAAACTTAACCACATGGGTGCGGCAATCTATATATGCATAACAGGAATGAAGCCAATCCATACCCAGAATAAGACCAAAATTGACCATACATAAATCTATCAAATTTGCATATATGACTTTATGAAGAACAGTAATAGAACACTTTTTGTAAACTTGTTTAGCAATAACTGAATCTCCTACTGGGGTAGGGTAAATACCAAGATAGGCTCAGGGATCTTTTCAGAACTTATCTTAAAATTCACAGCAACTAACAGAGTCATATAAGAGAAACTTGACCTAGGGTCCAACATACATACACATCAAAATGAAAGACACGAAGCATACTAGTAACAATATCTGGTGAATCCTCCTGCTCCTGGCGGGATGGAAAAGCATAGAATTAATTCTAGCACTGACTGCCAGCAGTGCTGGATGAAGAACCTTGAGGAGGGTTTGAGCGAGCTACAGGAGCTGGTGCACGGGTAGCCTGAGTATGGGGATGAACTTCTCTGTTTCTCTGTCTAGAAACGGATACTTTCTAAGTCTATGGCCCAACTTCCCACCACCAAAACAACCCTTTTGTTAGGCTAAACACTCGTCGGGATGGGTTCTGCCACACTTAGCACATGGGGGATAACTGGCTCTGTTACTCACACTATTTTGAGATCTGTACATAGAAGACTTATTCCGTTGCTCTTGCCTATTTCTGGGTGCGGGAGCACTGACTGATGAAGGTGTTGTCATAAATGAAAGATTTTGAAACTAAGGGTGGTTCCCTCTATGGGATCTAGTCTGGCCATACTCAAACTGCTCTGATATAGCCCTCTTATATCCTCTTACTCTCTCTGTCTTCTTCATTTTTTCTGCCTCAATCTATTGAACATGCATCATCAGTCTAGAAAGATCCATGTCTCTATTGATCATAGCAGTCCTACACTCTTTAACCACCAATATAGACACACCAGTCATGAACTTACTCATACTAGATCTGGGGTCAACTATCAAGCCAGGAGCATACTTAGATATCTGGTTAAACTTGAGGCAATACTCCTTTACTGTCATAGAGCCTTGCCTCAGGTTCATGAACTCTTCTGTCTTTGCTTCCCTCATCTCAAGTGAGAAGAATTTATCTAAGAATGCATCCTGAAACACCTGCCAAGTTATAGGAGGTGCATCCTCCCCTCTACTTTTCCTCCACATCACTACCCAATCGTAAGCAATATTTTTCAAATGATAAGAAGATAGTTCTACGCTCTTCTCTTCAATTACATACATAACTTGGGTGATCTTCTTTACCTCATCAAGATATAACTGTGGGTCCTCACCTACTTTTGACCCAAAGAATTCGGTCAGGTTCATCCTCATAAAGTCAAAAAGTCAGGCTGCAGCTGCATCACTTCCTTATTGATACAGAACAACAGTATGATTATTAGCTTACACAGTAGTAGTCACAACTTGGGTTAATGTCTAAAAAGCAACCCGAAATTCGGCATGAGACACATTCTCATTCAGAGGATCGGCAGGCTGGGGTGGCTGATTGTCATTTCTACTGTCATTAGATCTGTGGGGAGGCATTTTTTGTCATAAAAGAGCATGAGTCAATAGAAGATAGAGACAGTTGTAAGCACGATGGATTTTGAAAGAAATAGATGACTTTTCCTAAAATGTCCCGTAGCCTATTTTTCATAGATGTGGCGCACTTCACACCAATGATCAATATTCTATGTAACGCGGATTTTCAAACTCTCTAGGACTCTCTAAACCTTAGTCTCTGATACCAAGTTTGTAACGCCCTGAAATCTTATCCCAAAGCCTCACACGGTGCTCAAGGCTACAAGTAGACCCAAGCTAACCCTTTGAGCCTGCTACCAAATCTAACACTTACTTTAGGATAAATGAGTTAAGCAATAATACTATATCATGCCAAATCTAAACTGTAATAACAAAAAATATTATCTGGATAACAAATACTGAAAATCTAAAAAAGTCCAACTATTAGTCCGACAAGCCTCTACTTACTAAGGAACTAGAGAGTCATTGGGACAAACCCCCAACTAACTCGAACTGAACTAAAAAAAATAAATGACTGCAATCAAGACTGAAAATCAGAGAAATAGGTAACCATGAGGACTCACCAACTGCGGAAGTGTAGATAAAGGTACTCAGAGATCACTGTCGCTGCTGAGGCTGAGCACCTGAACCTACATTATGAGACAATGTAGGACATAGACATATATGTGGATCAGTACTTTTAGGATGTACTGAGTATATGGGGATGTATGCATTAAGTCAACAATAACATTACTCTTTATAAAATCATGCATGTTGATATAAATGACTTACATAGCTTGAATAAATCTGAAATCTAAATCTCATAAATCATGAATAGTGAAACATGTAGCATAAATCTCGTGAGTCATTATACTTAGTTCTAAAATCTGTATTCTCCTCTTATTCTCAAAGTTGGTAAGAAAAAAGGAATCTTAAAACTATAACTTTCAAAACTTATGCTTTTATCTTTAGGAGAATAGGACTTTGGGAACTCAAGGACTTGGGAACTTTAGGACTATAAAGCTTTGGAGACTTAGAAAATCTTAAAATAATATCTTTCAAAACATATACATTCATCTTAAGGAGAATATGGGACTTCTTTTGAAACTAGGGATTGTAGAACTTTGGGAGTTTCTTCTAACTGACATAAACCATGTGAGCTGACATGGAGTCCAACGTCTTGCCCACGTTAGAGAGAGCTATTCTACTCTTGCCATCGGAATAGAACCTTAACTTTAGTGATCACTATCTTAACCCACTATGGGCAAATAAAAAACCTATGGTGGAACGTAGTTCTGAGGCATGAGACCTTGAAATCATACCCAACTCGATGCTAAATAATACTCCCATACTTATTTCTCAGAACTTTTAGAAAATCCACCTTAAAATAGCACAGGGGTTTATAATGAAAACCAATTATACTTCTCTTTGCTTTAAATCATAAACTGTATGAATAATGTGGATTCTTAGCTTTGCTTGGGTCAATAGACCAACTTTCTTTATCAAAATCTGAAAATAGCTAATCATGGAATGCTTAAAATATATTCATTCTTGAAATGTCAACATACAAACTAGGGTTTAATGACTCATGCTTCAGTTTCATGTCAATCACCATAAAGTTCATGCTTGATAATACAAATATTCATAATTCAACTTAAAATACGGAAAATATGATCATACACATTAATTTTTTGAAAGTAGACATGTAATTCAATATCCAAATCACTTAAAATCTCAAAATCATGCAATTAGCAATGTTGGGTATAAACCCTAACTTAAATTTCATGGAAAATCATACAAAACTCAAAAATTTATAATTTAAAGTAAGTTTTTAGGCACAAAGATGAAAGATTTATCCTTGTTCAAAACTCCACATACCTTATTTGGCTTGATTCAATGGAATAAGTTGACTTTTGAAGCCTTGAGAATGTTCTTGGAGGCTTTTCTTGAAGGTTCTTGACTGGTGATGTTTTGATTCTTGAATTTTCTTGAAGAAGGGTTTGAACCTTGTTCTTGAGGGTTGATCTTGAAAGAAATACTATTTTTGATGCTATGGATGAATATGAAGTTATGTGCTTTGATTTGATGTAATTAGGTGTTAAAAAGGGTGGAAAAGATCCAAAAATCCATTTAAAACGTCATTTCAGCATTGTTTCGGACAAAATTGACGGCCTGGGTGACGGACTGTCACTCTGACTGACCATCACTCAAACCATCAGGTTTGGGCCATAAAACGGGATTACTACCTCAGTTGCGATGGCCAGAGCGATGGTCCATCGATGACTTGACGGTCCGTCAGCCTTCCCGTCGCTCCTGGGCAGTTCGAACATCTCTCAGTAATACGACCATAATATTTTACTCCGATGCTGGATTTGTTCAAAATTGGTATCGTTGGTAAGATAATTCAATTATCTATCTATTGGTGGTCATGAACTCAAAAATTCTTTTTATAATGAAAGATATGCTCATTTGTAGTTGACTAAGGTAATATTCTTCTCAAGAATTGAATCGGTAAGGGATGTTTTGATTCGTCTAATAGCTAGGACGTATTTGAGACATTAATACACATCAAAATAAATCATAAAACTACCACAAAACTATACTTTATTTCTCATGAGCTTAAAGCATGGTTCTACTATCGGTTGCAATTCTCGGGGTATTACATTGCATTACCCCTAGTCTGTCTTCTTTGCGTAGTACAACATTAAAATCTCCCAGAATCATCCATGCTTTAGTGAACATTTCTTTCATCCTTCTCAAGTAGTTCTACAACTCTATTCTATCTTTCTTCAAGTTAAATGCATAAACAAATGTAACCTCAAATTCTAATTCAAGAGGAAAGTACCTGACTACACACGTGATGGCTAATGCATTCTCATATTTCACTTTAATTTTTACCAGTTGTGCCTCCAAATAATTCACACTCTACCATTATACTAAGCTCCATGGTTACTATAATTCGACCAACCACTAAAAATCCTATCAGCTATATCACTTAGCTTAGCAACCTTTATTCTAGTTTCCAGAAAATATTTCAAACCAACTTCTAACTTACTGCAGATGAGTTTTACCTCCTATATTGAGGCCATTCAGGGTTCTAGTGTTCCAACATAATATTTTAACCATTTCCCCTTGGAGAAGTACCCTTCCCCCTTTCACTAGTTTTAGTGGTTTGTGTCTCCTGCTGTATAATGCCCTCTCCTACCTGCTGAAAACTATTAGAAATAGGGATATTTTGTTCGTTTCTTACATTATTTGGTTTCTCTATGCCTACCCTATACTCAACCTTGTTGTTGAGAGTGACTTGTTTATCCTTTTGAACTTTAGTATTCTAAGCTCCATGTTTCTCCTGTACATCAGTAACAATCACATTTGGTTCCTTAGCTTTATTCTTCCTGTACTCAGTAGTAGTATGCCCATACTTATGGCATACATTACATAGACTGGGTTTCCAGTCGTAATTCACTTGTTGTTCTATAATTTGCCACTTTTCATTTCTGAACTGTGTAACCTCTGGGAACAATCAACAATTTGGCAAAACTGAAGACAATCTTCTTCTCTATATTCCTATCTACCATTAAAGGCTTTCCTATCAAGCTACCTATCTTTCTCAAGCTCTTTGCCCTCTAATATTTGAACTCCAGGCCTGGTAGTTTCACCCAAATAGGAACAGAAAACAATTTCTCTTTTGAGAAATCCATCTCAGGCATCCATTCCTTCACAATTAGTGATTTATTGTCAAAGTGATAAATTCCTCCTTCCACCACCTCAGCCTTACCTTCCTCAGAATTAAATCTTACCAGCAAAATCTCATTCTTCATCATGGTCACCTTATTTTTATCTCCTTCGTGATTGAATATATTTATTTTTATCAATAATCAAATAAATAAATCAGAATGAAAAATATTGTTTACTTGAATTAACAGCGAAATATTGTATGAAAAAAATTATCTTGTAATACGACCATCACTCATCTGTGTACAAAACATGAATATATTAAAAAGAATTTCTAGAAAAGAAAATACATGAAGAATTCAATAAATAAATTCACATCAATAAACAAGTGAGTGTGTGTGTGTGTGTGAGAGAGAGAGAGAAGGATGCTTAACATTGACGATTATAGTAGGGCATATATAAGAGAGATTTAGGAGTTTGAATTTCATTCCAACTCAAATTTCATTCAAATTCAAATTCAAAAATCGTATCAATTTGTTAAAGAAAATATGATCTTTAATCTTTCTTATCCTTAATTGTTTTAAAATGCAATGTGACTTTTTCTTATAATATGTATATTTGAATTAAGAAGATTTTTTTGAACTTAATTCAAATATTTTTTATAGTTAATGATAAAGCAACAAAAGAGACAACAAAACTATTACTTGTCCTTATCTTTCCTATTTTGTCAATATCCTAGCCCCCGTCCCCCTTTTTTCTCATTTTTTTTGTAATATGCTCAAGCATATTTTTAATTACAATTAGGGGTGTACAGACCAAACCGTCAAGTCAAATCGAATCGACGAACCAAATCAAATCGAAAAAAAAATACCGACTTATGGTTTGGTTTGATTGGTTTGGAGTTAGAAAAAAAAACAGACCATTCTTGGTTTAGTTCGGTGTTGACCAAAAAAAAGTCAAACCGAACCCGAATCAAACCGACATAATATATATATATATATATATATATATAATATTTTAATTTTTTTATACATAAAATATTAATTATAATCTATTTTTTAAATACCTTTTCAACTGGTTTTAGTAATTTTCAATAATTTGAAAGTAGACGTAGATATATATTTAGATTTAAGCCTTTAAGTTATAATATTTGTCCATTAATTGCTAATTAAATGATCCAAACCTCAATATAAACTTAAAACCTAAACTTTTCACTCTTCATCTCACTTTTTAGTTTCAAGAGAGTTTTTTGCTCCTCATTTTTTCATAATTATGGTTTTTCATTAGCACATGAGTAAAAACATATTTGATCTAGTATTCGGTCACAGTATAATTGTAAAAACTAAAGATTATAAAATAAAAATAAAAACTGAAAAAATCGAAAAAACCCGAAAGAACCGACTAAAACCTAAATCGAAAAAACCAATTTTATGTTGGTTTGATTTGGTTTATAGTTTTAATAAACCGACATGATTGATTTTTTTTAATAAAAACCGAACCAACCCGAACTATGTACACCCCTATTTACAATCATCTTAACATTGGGAACTCAAGCATTTAATCATTTTGGTAAAATAGGAAATATAAGTTATATCATTATTTTAGCAAAATGCTAATACATAATATGCTAATTCATATTGTGAGAAGTTGTATCATTTTCAAATTTGAAAAACACAAGCAATTAGCATTTTATTAGAAACTCAACTCATTTAATTAATTTAATTATTTTTAAAAAAATAATAGGAGACAACGTTTCTTTTTTTTTTCTTTTTTCTAAATCAAGATGTGCCAAAAAGTGTTCTTTTAAAAATCAATTGGCAGTTTAGATATATAAATGAATAGAAAAGTAAATATGGATTGAATTTAGATAATTTTTAATTTATATTTAATTTTAAAATAATTGCAAATAAGGGTGAGGTTTAAATATTCACCACAAATGGATATAATTTAGACGTATAATTTTTTTGTAATTATTTTTATTTTTATTATTATTATTAATATTATGCAACCACTGAAAATATAAATTTATGAAAAGTAGTAAAAGTTCGTTGATGTTATGTTACTACTATTACATACTAACACTATTATTAAATTTTTGAAAACCGTTCCGCTATTACGTGAGTGACCTTGGCAATATTTTTGAGCCAACATATTTTATGTAAAAAATATAATATATCACAGAAATTTGTAACAATTCAACTTGTAAATGAATTTGATTACAACAATATGATTCTTTATGACTCCAAGTGCTATTTCAAACTGATATAAGTGTAAATTGAACAATATAAATATGTGTGTTATTTAAATTTCATAAGATATAGGTTTGGAAAAGTAAAAGTCTATTAGAACTCTTCAGTTATGGGTTTCTATTTATTAAAATAATATTTTTTTTTTAAAAGGGATAATGTATTTCAAATTCAAATATTTAATCTTTTCATTAAAATTTTTTATTACAATGTTTATAATTTTGTCCTAAAAATAGCCACTTGACTTTTTAATATCTTGTCACTTGATTTCTTGTCTTGCTTTTAGTTTTGTTTTTATATATATATAGATTACGATCTTTTACTTTTGTCTTTTTAAAATTAAATTAAAATCATAAATATGAGCAATTAAGTGTCTTAAAACTCATCAACTAAAGAATATAAATAAAGAGGAAAATGAAATATGAGCTACCCTAATTTTTCATGCCCAATTCATTTTACTCGCATTCACAACTTTTGCTAAAATCTTCTTTATCTCTTGATTAGACACTTTTGCCAACTCATTGGCTTGAGGATAGTACAGAGAGACAACTTTATACTTGAATCCATATTTGATAAGTAAGGACCAAAATAATTGATTGCAAAAATGAGAACCCCCATCACTCATGATACCACGAGGAGTGCCAACTCAAGGTAAAGATGTACCTCTTCAAGAATTGAGTACCACTCTTAGCTTTATTATTTGGCAAGGCAACGACTTCAATTCACTTGGGAACATAATCAACCATATCAAGATATAAAGTTTTTAATACGAACTCATGAATGGTCTCATGAAGTCCAAACCCCACACATCGAACAATTTCACATCCACGCTTGGTTGCAAGGGAATTTCATGTCTCCTTTATATCTCTCTAGGCCTTCGATATTGCTTGCACACTCTCATTAACTCATGTGAATCACGATACAATGTTGGTCAATAGAATCCACTTTGGAGAACCTTGATGGTTGTACACATACCATCATGATGGCTCCCAACAGGTGTTGAATAACATGTCTCAAGAGTGACTCTTATTTCTCCCACCATAGCACAAGATCGAATTACTCCATCCGTACACTCTCTAACGAGGTACGACTTATCCCAATATCATTTCACATCACACTTCTTCTTTTAATAAAAGTTCAGGTCATTAGAGTATGCCCCCCACACTATATAATTTGCAAAATCAACATATCAAGACACCACCTTTTCTGAAAGGTCCATGATAAGTTCATCAGAAAATTCATCATTGATCTCTAATTCATTCTTTCTCACATCATCCGATTCAAGTTGAGACAAGTGGTTCTCCACTTGGTTTTCACACCCGTGTCGGTATTTAACTTCAAAAATTTAAATTCTTGTAGAAGTAAGATTCACCTTATCAATTTAGTCTTTGCTTCTTTTTTGGTCATTAAATAAAGAAGAGTTGTATGGTCCGTATGCACAATAACTTTTGTACCTAACAAATAGGCACAAATTTTTTCAAAAGCATAGATCACAGCAAGAAACTCTTGCTCCATCATTGTATAGTTACGACATCATTCAAATAATGGCTAGCATAATAGATTGAGTGAAAAAGCTTGTCTTTCCGTTGACCCAATACCGTACCCAATGCCAAACTACTTGTATCACACATTAATTTAAAAGGTAATGCCCAATCTGGGGCCACAATGATAGGAGTCAACACAAGCTTCACCTGGAGACAATTAAACGCTCTCACACAATCACCATCAAATTCAAACTTCGCTTTATTTTCAAGAAGATTATACACAAGATGCACGATCTTGGGGAAGTCTTTGATAAAGCGTCTGTAGAACCCGTGTTGACACCCGATTTTGGTTCTCCTTTTTTCATAAAATTAGTTTCTCGATGCTTTGGGTTCTTGAATATTTTCCCAATATATTTTCCTATTTTTAACTTTAACAGTTTGAAAATGATATTTTTTTTCTTATATTTACTATTAAAATACTAATATCACATCTTATAAATTTGCTCAAGAAAAATAATAAATAAATATATTTTTTGAATTATCATTTCAATACTTTTTCTAAAATAAATAAACAAATAAATATATGTTAGCATATTAATATGATCCTTGCTATATTGTTATATTTTTTCTTACAAATCTACTCTATTTTATTTTATTTATTTAATTTTGAATTATAGCTAAACATATTTTTTAATATGGCATATGTACATATTTGAAATCGTGTATGGGTGTATACGTACGTATACGTGTGGAATTATATATATACGTACACTTTTGGAAAAAATAATTAGAACAAAGTAGGCATCGTTGAATTAGTTAATTAAAATTTATTTGAGAAAATTAGATTATGGAATTGAGCCAATCTTCTTATATAATTTTCAGCTAAAATAAAAGCCCACTACCTAACTAAAACCATCCCAAAACCTCTAAAAAACCGCCCTAATCCAACAACCAAACCCCATTTTTAGCCCAAATACCCACAGACTTGGCCCAAGCCTCTAACTTAAACTTAAACTGACGCTCTAATCCTTTTCTCCTTCACCCCTCTCTCCCCGACAAAGCGCTAAACCTTAGCTAAAACCTAACCACTGCTCCAATTAACTCTGTCAGTATCCATATCCATCTCTAGGATTTCATAGAGCCACAATAGTTGACTTTGATTCACCAATGGCATGTTTTCTCATGAAAATTATAAGACCCCACAAAATTCTTAGCTTAGATCAGTCCTTTAGGCTTGACAAGGGGTCCCAGACTTCAAATATTTTAGCTAAGTACTCAGACTTAGAGTTATTTTATCCTTCAAAAGTTGGCAATCTTATTTAGTGACCTTTACGTCCATTAAATATTGATATTTGAGATAATTCATGATCAGGAATGTCAATAGAGATTCCCAAACAAGTTTTGGATTATTTAGACCTCGTCTAGACCATGTTTGAGTGCCCAAAATAATGAGTCGATGTTATCTCGATGTGTCACATAGAACATCGCGTTGATGGATGATTTTTCCCCAACTCCAGTGCAAATTTCAGTGAACCGACACGGACTCGACACGGTGCGTTGGCTATCGCGTTGATGCCAATGATGCGGCACGTCGGCCTGCGCGTCTGGTAACACCGTTTTTCAGTCATTAATAGACCGCGTCATTGGGGGTATTTGGGTTTTTTTCCCACATCCGTCAGCCCCACAAAATACAAAATTAAGCCCTTTGGAGAGCAAATATACTCATTCATTCTCCAATTTACTCAAGAACAGAACCCCAAGTGTTCAAATTTCAAATCAAGAACTCATCATTAACTTTCAGAAATTCATCAACTAAGGTATGTGAAGTGTTCATCCAAGGGTTCTTTCCACCCTTAGAGTCCAAGAAACTCTTTTAAAGTTCATGTAGAGTGATTCCATGATTTCCATGATTTGAGTTAAAGTATATTCATGATTTATTGCAAAATTCAGGTAGAGTTAATTGATATGTGTGCTTTATCATGTGAATCCATGTTGGAACTCTTGAAATTGTGTAATTGGAATTGAATCATGATACCTACATGTTATTTTAGTATTGTGTGCATATATTATGCCCCATAAGTGTTTGATAAATTATCCATGTGAGTTGAATGGTGAAATTATATCATGTTAGCATGTATACAAGTTCATGTCATGCAAGTGTTTGCTTAAATGACCAAATGAATGAATGATGACTAAGTAGTTAATTACCATGTCTCAAGATTATGCCATGCCTTTTAAGTTTAAGCTATCAAGTTCTGGGGGTATTTAATACCCAACAACTTAGCTGCTTGTCTAAAGCCATGGTCAGTCACAGAGTGGAATCAGTCATGTCTCGATCAGTATAATTCAGTCAGTTACAAAACTTAGGAAAAACTCAGTGAACTCAAAATTAGTCTAGCTCAGTTCAGTAAAATCAGTTCAGTTCAGTCATACAGTACGATCAATAACAATTCAACCCAGCCTAGTAAATTTTAGAATTCAGTCCAGTATTTATTCAGTTAGGAGTAGGATTTAGCACCGAGTGAACCCAAGGATGAGGACTCACCTTCCAGTGGAGGGTAAAATTCTTAGAAGTAGTCCTTGCGTTCCAGAACTACGTAGCCAGCATAGGTTATGATATTAACCTGCCAGTTGAGGGTTGATGAGGTGATTTACTTGCCAGTTGAGGGTACCACCATTCTCGTTCAGAGAACCTACCAGATGAGGGTGACTCAGTACTTGTCCTTACCCGTGGCACAATATTGACCCCCTTCTAACTGGGGTTACAGGTTGGACCCCAAATCATTTAGAGAAGGGGCATGCCGGTTAGATGATTATTTCCCACAGTCTCAGTTTCAGTCTCATTCTCAGAATAGAACTCAGTTCAGTTCTACAGATTCAGGACTATCAGGTAAAGTCACTCTACTCAGTACAGAACTCTGTATAGTTCCACAAAATCAGGACTGTCAGATACAGTCATTCAGTTATTAGAAATATAGTATCAGTAAACTCAGACATTAGTAAATCAGTATTCAGATTCAGTACTCAGTACTATTACGATCTCAGTTATAGTATATGTATTCTTACATGTATTCTTATTCAGTCATACTCATGTTATTCAGTTATTATTGTTCATGCATATGAACCCATGCATTGTAGCCTACCTCTTTGAGCATACCAGTACATTTAAAGTACTGAAGCATTCTTTTCTTTTGTGCTATGATGTCTTATATTATAGGTTCAGACGCACGGGCTCCAGAACACCCTTAGAGGTTCATATTTTCAGTAATCAGCATAGTGGTGAGTCCTTATAGTTCGAGGACATGGTTGTTTTTAGTATTATTTTTAGTAGTCAAATCCAGTTGGGGACTTGTCCCATCAACTCCACAGTTCAGACAGTTTAGAGGCTTTTCAGACAGTTGTTCAGTTTTTTTCAGTACTTATATTCTGATTTGGTATTTTGATACCGCATTCAGATTTATTTACAGATTCAAACCTTATGGCATATGTTTTCACCTATTTCCATAATCATTATAGTATTTATTATACAGTTATTGTAGCAGGTATCAGTCATGGGTTATCTTGTAGTCCTTTGGGATTATGAGCACCGTGTAACATATGGGGTACAGACTTGGGACGTTACAAACTTGGTATTAGAGCCTAAGGTTCAAAAAAGTCCTAGAAAGTCTGAAAGTCATTCTAGTAGAGTCTTATGCATGGGTGTGTTGCGCGCCACACTTATGGACAGGAGGCTACGAGATGTTTTAGGAAAAGTTTCTCTTCTTTCAGTATTTATGTTGTGAGAGTGAGCATGAGGTCCAGTTAAACCCTTAGTCTAATCCTTTCTCTTCCGTTTACAGAAATATGCCTTTAAAGAGGACTAAGGAAAGAGGAATAGGAGATCAGCCAGAACCCCAGCCCATCCAGCCAGATCCACTGGATGAACACGTCTCCCACACTGAGTTTAAAGCGGCCTTCACCACCCTAGCTCATTCTGTGGCAGCCTAAAATGAACGCCCAACTGCCATTTTGGCCAACCCTATGGACAATACTGCTACTACCAGAATTTGGGACTTTACCCAAATAAACCCTCAATTATTTATCTTGTCTAAGTCAGATGAGGACCCTCAGGAATTTCTTGATCAGGTGCAGAAGGTTACTGATATTATAGGGTTGACTGTTGTTGAGAGCGATGAGTTGGCCGTATATCAGTTATAGGATATCGCTCACTCATGGATTAAATAATGGAAGGCAGAGAGGGCCGTAGATGTAGGGTCCATAGAGTGGGAGGAATTTGCCACTGCATTTCTGGATAGGTTCTTCCCACTGGAGTTGAGAAAAGCAAAGGTTTTGGAATTTATCAATCTAAAGTAGGGAAATATGATAGTGAAAGTGTATTCTCCCAAGTTTACTCAATTAGCTATATATTCTCCTCATGTGGTGGCAGACAACAGATTTTGAATGAGTAAGTTTGTATCAGAGGTGTCTAGCAGCGTGGTCAAAGAGTGTAGGACCACGATGATTATTAAAGAGATGGACATATCCATACTTATGGTCCATGCTCAACAGATAGAGGAGACCAAGAATAAAGAGAATAAGAGGGAGAGTAAGAGAGCGAGAACAGTTAGTTTCAACTTTGCTCAGCCTAAGTCAGAGGGTGAGAATCATTCTTAGTTCCACCCAAAATCTTCAATCCCAGCTCCGTCCTCAGTCAGTGCTCCTATGCTGAAATTTAGAGATGGCAATAAGGATAGGGCACCAGGCCCTAAAACTCAGAGAAGTGTTAGCAGTGCCCGAACCAATCTCCTTTGTCAGAAGTGTGGCAAAAACCACCAGGGTATCTATAGAGCGGGTAGCGATGTATGTTTTGGGTGTGGCAAGCCAAGACACAGTGTCAAAGATTGTCCCTATTCAGGTTCTCAGGGTCAGAATAACCATTCCCCAGCTCTGTCCGATAGCCGAAATTAGCAGGGTGCCGCTTCCAGTGCCACCAGTGGGCAATGCCTAAACAGAATCTATGTTCTTCATCCCCGACAGGATCAGGAGAGTTCTCCTGATATGGTCACTGTTATGTTACAGTTTTTCCATTTTTATGTTTATTCTTTGTTAGATCTAGGAGCTTCTTTGTCCTTTGTTACTCCATATATAACAGTTGATTTCAGGCCAGTTTCAAAATTCTAGCAGAGCCTTTATTAGTCTCTACCCTAGTGGGTAAATCCATCATAGCCAAATGGGTATACAAGAACTACCCGGTTATGATATCTCAGAAATTCACTTCAGCAGACTTATTCAAATTAGAGATGACTGATTTTGATGTCATTCTCGGCATGAATTGGCTTTATTCCTACTATGCCTCAGTCGACTGCAGAAACAAAATTGTCTTGTTTCATTTTTTAAACGAACCCATCCTAGAGTGGAGGGGTAGTACTTCAACACTTAGGTGTCAGCTCATTTCTTACCTTCGGTCTAGAAAAATAATATCTAAGGGATGTGTCTACCATATCGTTCGAGTCCAAGACTCTAGTTCAGAAACCCCTACTCTTGAATCAATGTTAGTAGCATGCGAATTCCTAGATGTGTTTCCCGAAGTCCTTCCTGGAATTTCTTCTGAAAGGGAAATTGATTTCAAAATCGATCTTCTCCCAGATACCCAACCCATATCTATCCCGCCATACATAAAGGCTCCAGCAGAACTCAAAGAATGAAAAGAGTAGTTAAAGGATCTCCTAGATAAGGGATTCATCAGACCCAGTGTGTCCCCGTGGGGTGCACCAGTTTTATTCGTGTATAAGAAAAATGGTTCCCTCAGAATGTATATTGACTATCGTCAGTTAAATAAAGTCACAGTCAAGAACAAGTATCCACTCCCCAGAATCGATGACTTATTTGACAAACTTCAAGAAGCCAGTTATTTCTCCAAGATAAACCTCAGATCAGGCTATCATCAGCTCATAGTTAGGGAGTGTGACATCGCAAAAATAGCTTTCAGAACTCGATATGGTCACTTCGAATTCTTAGTCATGTCATTTGATTTTACCAATGCCCCAGCAACTTTCATGGACTTAATGAACCATGTGTTCAAGCAGTACTTGGACATGTTTATCATAGTCTTCATAGACGATATTCTTATCTACTCCCTCAGTGAACATGATCATGCAGACTATCTCAAAATAGTATTACAGACTCTCAGAAACCATCAGTTATTTGCCAAATTTAGTAAGTGTGAATTTTGTCTAAGGTCAGTAGCTTTCCTCGGTCATATAATTTTTGGTGATGGCATTAGAGTTGATCCTCAAAAGACTAAAGCAGTGAGAAATTGGCCCAGGCCTATCTCTCCATCAGATATCAGGAGTTTCTTGGGTTTGGCCAGCTATTATAGAAGGTTTGTTGTGAGATTTTCATCTATTGCATCCCCTATGTCCAGATTGACTTAGAAGAAAGTCAAATTCCAATGGTCAAATTCTTGTGAAAAGAGTTTTCAGGAGTTGAAGACTCGACTCACAATAACTCTAATTTTTTACCTTACCAGATGGTTTAAACGACTTTGTGATGTATTATGATGCCTCCAGAGTTGTATTGGGGTGTGTTATGATGCAGAGAGGTAAGGTCATAGCCAACACCTCTAGAAAGCTTCAACCCTATGAAAAAAACTATCCTACTCATGATCTTGAGTTAGCAGCAGTAGTGTTTGCCTTAAAGATTTAGAGGCACTATTTGTATGGTGTGCACGTTGATATGTTCACTGACCATAAGATCCTGCAGTATGTATTTTCTCAAAAAGACCTAAATCTCCATCATAGAAAGTGGTTGGATTTGTTGAAAGACTACAACATGAGTGTCCTGTATCATTCGGGCAAGGCCAATATAGTGGCCGACGCTATCAGTAGAATGTCTATGGGTAGTATTACTTATGTCGAGGATAGTAAGCAGAAGTTAGCTTAGTAAGTTCATCAGCTAGCTCGACAAGGTATCCGCTTAGTCAATTCAGCAGAAGGTAGTGTATGGGTACAGAGTAGTTAAAAATCATCCCTAATTTCCAAAGTGAAGAAAAAACAGGATAGAGATCCCAGTCTGGTCAAGTTGAAAGAATCAGTCAGAGATTAGAAGGTAGAGGTTTTCTCCCAAGGGGGAGATGGTGTTTTGCGTTATCAGGGTAGACTATGTGTGCCAGGCGTAGATGACTTGAGGAAGTGAATTCTTGCAGAAGCGTATGGTGCGTGCTACTCAATTCATCCAGGGGGCACTAAGATACACTGTGATTTGTGGGAGATCTATTGGTGGACTGGCATAAAAAGAGATATTGAAAAGTTTGTGGCTAAGTACTCGATATGTCAGTAAGTTAAGATTGAGTATCAAAAGCCTAGTGGGTCCATACAGGAGTTCTGCATTCCCACCCAGAAATGGGAAGAAGTGAACATGGACTTTATGATGGGTTTGCCCCATACTCATTGTCAGCATGATTCTATTTGGGTTATTATAGACAGGATGACCAAATCAGCTTATTTCCTATCAGTCCATACCTCTTACTCAGCCGAGGATTATGCCAAACTCTATATCAGGGAGTTGGTCAGATTGCACGGCGTTTCATTGTCCATCATCTCAAATAGAGGTACCCAATTCTCCTCTTATTTCTGGAAAGTATTCCAAAAGGGTCTTGGTACTCGAGTTCACTTAAGTACAACTTTTCATCCTCAGATAAATGGTCAAGAAGAAAGGACCATTCAGACTTTAGAGGATATGCTGCGAGCATGTGCGATAGACTTTAAAGGTAGTTGGGATGACCACTTGCCTTTGATTGAGTTCACATATTACAACATTTATCATTCTAATATTCAGATGGCTCCATTTGAGGCACTTTATAGGAGGAGGTGTAGATCTCCCATTAGTTGGTTTGAAGTAGGTGAGGCCACCGTGGTAGGGCCTTACTTGGTATTCGAAACCTTAGAGAAAGTCCAGTTGATTAGGGAAAGACTTAAGACAGCTCAGAGCCAGCAGAAATCGTACACAGATGTGTGAAGAAAAGATCTTGAGTTCGAGATTGGTGACTATGTGTACTTAAAGATCTCTCCTATGAAAAGAGTGAAGTGTTTTGGCAAGAAGGGGAAGCTCAGTCTCCGATATGTCAGTCTTTACCGAATTCTCCGCTATTTCAGAAGGGTAGCTTATGAGATTGAGTTGCCTTCAGATCTATCTTCAGTCCATCCAGTGTTTCATGTCTCCTTACTAAAGAAATGCATAGGTGACCCATCATTTGTAGTCCCCATAGAGGGCATAGATGTTCAGAACATCCTCTCTTACAAAGAGATTCCAGTCAAAATTCTTGATTATCAGATTCGCAGACTGAGGAACAAAGAAGTTCCTCTAGTCAAAGTTCTTCGGCGGAATCAGTCTATTGAAGGAGCTACTTGCGAAGCAGAAGCATATATGCGGACCAAGTATGCTCACCTCTTCTCTGCAAACTCAGATTCAGCTCAAGGTAATAGTTTTCCTTAAACATATTCAGTTTTATGTTTAGATTTCAGTTACAAACTTTGTATCAATTACCATTGCATGTTCAGTCATATGTACATGAGTCAGGTTAGTCATGTATTCATGTATCAGATATGCATGTTCAGTGTGATAATTCAGTGTATCATTGATATCAGTCATGAAACCATTCTTCAGTTATGCATGCCTAGTGTCTAAGTCTAGTCTCTCAGTATTATCAGTCTCAGTAGTCTCATTCGAGGATGAATTTTCCCAAGGGGGAGATAATGTAAGACCCCACAAAATTTTTAGCTTAAGTCGGTCCTTTAGGCTTGATAAGGGGTCGCAGACTTAGAATATTTTAGCTAAATACTCAAATTTAGTGTTATTCTAGCCTTTGAAAGTTGGCAATCTTATTCGCGACCTTTACGTCCATTAAATATTGATATTTGAGTTCATTCATGATCAGGAATGTCAATAGGGGTTCCCGAACAAGTTTTGGATTTTTCGGACCTCGTCTAGACCATGTTTGAGTGACCAAAATAGTGGGTCAATGCGATCTCAATGTGTCACGTTGACCATTGCATCGATGGATGATTTTTCCCCAGCTCCACTGCAAATTCCAGTGAACAAATGCGGAATCGACGCGGTGCGTTGGCTATCGTATTGATGCCAACGACGCGGCATGTCGGCCTGCACGTCGGGTAACACAATTTTTTAGTCATTGAAAGACCGTGTTCTTGGGGTTATTTGGGTCCTTTTTCCACGTCTTTCATCCCACAAAAATATGAAATTAAGCCCTTTGGAGAGCAAATATACTCATTCATTCTCCAATTTGCTCAAGAACAGAACCCTAGGTGTTCAAATTTCAAATCAAGAACTTAAGAACTCACCGTTAACTTTCAAAAATTCATCAACTAAGGTATGTGAAGTGTTCATCCAAGGTTTCCTTCCACCATTGGAGTCCAAGAAACTCTTTTAAAGTTCATGTAGAGTGATTCGATGATTTCTATGATTTGAGTTAAAGTGTATTCATGATTTATTGAAAAATTCAAGTAGAGTTAATTGATATGTGTGCTTTATCATGTGAATCCATGTTGGAACTCTTGGAATTGTGTAATTGGAATTGAATCATGACGCCTACATGTTGTTTTAGTATTGTGTGCATATATTATGCCCCACAAGTGTTTGATGAATTGTCTATGTGAGTTGAATGGTGAAATTATAACATGTTAACATATATGCAAGTTCATGTCATGCAAGTGTTTTCTTAAATTCCCAAATAAATGAATGATGACTAAGTAGTTAATTACCATGTCTCAAGATTATGCAATGCCTTTTAAGTTTATGCTATCGAGTCCTGGGGGTATTTAATACCCGACAACTTAGATGCTTTTCTAGAGCCATGGTCAGTCATAGAGTGGAATCAGTCATGTCTCAATCAGTAGAATTCAGTCGTCACTCAGAATTAGTCCAGCTCAGTTCAGTAAAATTAGTTCAGTTTAGTCATATAGTACGATCAGTAATAGTTCAAACCAGCCTAGTAAAGTTTAGAATTTAGTCTAGTGTCTATTCAGTTCGGAGTAGGATTCAACACCGAGTGAACCCAAGGATGGGGACTCATCTGCCAGTAGAGGGTGAAATTCTTAGAAGTAGTCCTTGCGTTCCAGAACTATGTAGCCAGCGTAGGTTGAGACATCAACTTGCCAGTTGAGGGTTGATGAGGTGATCTACCTGTCAGTTGAGGGTACCACCATTCTTATTCAGAGTACCTTTCAGATGAGGGTGACTCGACACCTGTCCTTTCTCGTGGCACGGTATTGACACCCTTCCAACTAGGGTTACAGGTTGGACCCCAAATCAGTTAAAGAAGGGACATGTCAGTTAGATGATTACTTCCTATAGTCTCAGTTTCAGTCTTAGTCTTAGAATAGAACTTAATTCAGTTCTACAGATTTAGGACTATCAGGTATAGTCACTCAGCTCAGTACAAAACTCAGTGTAGTTCCATAAAATCAGGACTATCAGATACAATCATTCAGTTATCGAAAATATAGTATCATTAAACTCAGACATTTGTAAATTAGTATTCAGATTTAGTACTCAGTACTATCACGATCTTACTTACAATATAAGTATTCATGCATGTATTCTTATTCAGTCATACTCATGTTGTTTAGTTATTATTGTTCATGCATATGAACTCATGCATTTTAGCCTACCTAACTGAAGTACTGACACGTGCTTTTCTTTTGCACTATGATGTCTTATATCATAGGTTCAGACGCACGGGCTCCAGAGCAGCCTTAGTAGTTCAAATTTTCAGCAGTCAGCATAGTGGTAAGTCCTCATAGTTTGAGGACATGGTTGTTTTTAGTATTTCAGTATTATTTTCAGTAGTCGGAGTCAGTTGGGGACTTGTCCCATCAACTTCATAGTTCAGACAGTTTAGAGGCTTTTCAGACAGTTGTTTAGTTTTTTCAGTACTTATATTCAGTTTTTGTATTTTGATACCGCATTCAGATTTATTTATAGATTCGAACCTTTTGGCGTATGTTTCCGCCTATTTCTGCAATCATTACAGTAGTTATTACACAATTATTACAATAGGTACCAATCATGGGTTAACTTGTGGTCCTTCAGGATTATGAGCACCGTGTAGCATCCGAGGTACAGACTTAGGGAGTTATAAAAATCTTTTTCGTGTCAGACTGGCTTATCAAAATTAAATCTGGATTCTTTGGGATATGTCTTCATCTTACTAAAATTCTTCTAATCAATTCCGACTTCACTCTTAAATGGCTAGTTTCAAGTTCAAGCCATTTTCAGCTATAAATGTATAGCGTTTGTTGCAATTTGGAAGAGGAGGAAAAATAGAAAAGTTGGAATCCTCCCCTATTGCCTTTTGCAAAATTTTTGAAATCTTTCCCACAAATTTTAGATTCAAAAATCATTTCTACAACCTTTTAGAGATTGATATTCTTAGTTTCTTTTGCTAAAGTTTATCCTCTGTGTTCTTTGAAAATCTATTGTAAGACCCCGTAAAATCTTGCATTTGAATTCAGCTCCTTTACCTCCTCGAAGCTCTTTAAAAGATCCAACACTTAGAAAATTTTGATAAGTGTTCAACACTGAGTCTCATTTTAAGCCTCTGAACTTTGGAGATTTATTTGACAACCTTCCCGACTCCGTTTTATGATTTTCAAGTTGTATTGCTATGGGGAAAGGCAATGGTACATTCCGGGTGAGTTTCAAAATTTTTGGAATCCATTTAGGCCTCGTTTGGTTTTTGAACCAGTAGCCAAAGGCTATGAAGGGGCGTCGCCTATGGTATAACCTTTGTGGGCAATTCAACACCAAAGGCGCCGCCCAGGGAACAAAAGGCTCTACCAAAGGTGGCGCCCTTTGTGTAGCCTTTGTACCCAGCTTTCAGTATTACACTTCCGTGTCTTGAGGGTTAATTTGGTCATTTTCCCACCCCTATATATATCAAAAACACGGGATTAAGGCTCAAAAACACCAAATTATACTGACTTTTCACAATTTCTCTCAAGAACAAGCCCTAGGATTTTCATAGAAGGTTCAATTCCAAGGGAATTCACTGTCAAATTTCAAGAATCTCTCTGTCAATCTTCATAGAATCACAAGATAAGGTATGCATAGTGTTCATTCATGGATTCCTTTCATCCATGAAGCCCAAGAATCCTCTTTTAAATTTTATATCATGATATTTATGTGGTGAGTTAATTTTGTTCATGTTGTTATGGTTGTATGACTACCAAGATTGAATCTTTACCATATTTTCATGAAACCATGTTAGTATAGGGTTGAAATCCATGAAATAGAGTTAAATGGTGGAATCATATTATATTTAATTGATGATCATACTTATGCCCTAAATTATGCATGAAAGGTGTTTAATGAAATGCCTACTATAGTAGAAATCATGAATAATGACTCAATTGTGGTTTACATGATAAATGCATGCCAATTACTCATTTTCAATATGACTCCCCTATAATTGATTATGCATTATGCTTGCTTGATAAAGTGTTCATAATGTTAGAAGTATGTAATTAAGCCATGATTATTTATTCCCTTATCCATGTATAAGATTATGACAATGAAGTGCCGCATGAAATAATCTCAACTATTGTATTATTAATTGTTGAGATTGTTCATGTGTTCAAGAAGTGTCATATCTTGTCAGTTTCATTCTATCGAGTCCTGGGGGTACTTGTACCCGACAATTTAGCTGTGTTCCTAGAGCTATGTCATGTTTGCACGTTACTCTCAGTCAAGCCATGATCAATAGAACTCAGTCAGTCATGAGACTCAGGAAGACCTAGAAATCTCAAAAATCTTAGTAATCTCAGTAGTTCAGTAATCTCAATAATCTCAGTAACTTCAGTACACTCAGTCAGTCCTCAGATCGCAGTGGCATTCCGTCAGTCAACTGGACTCAGCAAACTCAGCTCAGCTCAGCTAAGCAATACCATCAGTATCAGTTCAGTTCAGTTAATTAGTTTAGTGTCTATTCAGTTGGGAGTAGGATTCAGCACCGAGTGAACCCAGGGATGAGGATACACACTGCAACCAGTAGAGGGTGTGATCCATAGTAGCAATCCCTGTATTTCAAAACTACATAGCCAGCGTAGGGAGAGATGCACCCTATGCGTTTAGGGATCTATACATCTTATTTGAGTTTTCTATCAGGAGGGGTTGACGAAAAA
Source organism: Capsicum pubescens (assembly GCA_030864215.1). Lineage (NCBI taxonomy): Eukaryota > Viridiplantae > Streptophyta > Magnoliopsida > Solanales > Solanaceae > Capsicum > Capsicum pubescens. Next base: position 52,594,889 of record CM061541.1, on the reverse strand, counting down.
ACTCCCTATCAGCGAGGGTATACTCACAACTTGTCTTTACCTGTGGCACGGTACTGACACCTTTCTAGCTGGGGTTACAGGTTGGACCCCACCAGTTCAGTTTCGGGGCATATCGATTAGATGACTACTTCCCACAGTCTCAGTTCAGTCTCAGTCTCAGTAATAGAACTCAGATAGTTCATCAAAATATAGACTGTCAGATACAGTCAACTCAGATACAGTACAGAACTCAGTTAGTTCCATCAGATTCAGGACTTTCAGATACAGTCACTCATGTTATTAGTATTCATCTTCAGGACTGTCAGATACAGTCAACCAGACCAGTTCTTCATAAATCAGAACTATAAAAAATAGTTACTCATATATCAGTAACATAGTATCATTAGCTCAGTATTCAGTAATGCAGTATCAGTTTCTCACTTATTAGTGGCCCAGATATCAATATCAATAGACTCAGTTATTCAGTATCCCAGTATTCACATACTCAGATATCAGTAAATCCATGTTATCAGTAGACTCAATAGTCAGAACTCAGTATTCAATCCTATCACGATGTCAGATTCAGTTACGTATGCATGTATGTATTCTCACGTTCATGTTAGTCAGTCAATTAGTATTATTCATGCATATGAACCCCTTGCATTCAGCCTACCTCACTTGCATACCAGTACATTCAAAGTACTGACGCATTTGTGCTATGGTGTCTTATACCATAGGTTCAGAGACACGAGCTCCAGAGCATCAGTAGATTCCAAATATCAGCAGTTAGTTAGCATTGAGTCCTCATCATTCAAGGATGTTATTATTTGATTATGTCAATCTTTCAGTACTTATTTATTTCAATAGATAGAGTTAGTTGGGGACATGTCCCATCAACTCCTTATTCAGATAGTTTAGAGGCTTTCAGACTATAGCATGTCAGATAGTTACTCCAGATTTGTTTTGGTATTGATTGTACCATTTTTCAGACATTATTTTATCAGATGTTTTATTCTGTTTTGAACCTTATGGCCTTACAGCTTCTATTCCGCATTTTACAGTGTATGTATACATATATACCATATATTATGCAGTGTACAGGTACAGATATCAGTCATGGGTTAGCTTGCGGTCTTTCGGAGTCATGAGCACCGTGTAGCATTTCGGGTGCCAGATTTGAGGCGTTACATCTATCTGGAGGGAGTTGATAGCAGAGTTTAAGACTCAAAATCCCTTGTCCGCTGCCTCTGAGAAGGTTCGTACTTTTCCTTTATCTCATTTTTAATTTATACAGAATATGGTTGTTTAAATGTCTTATAGCTCGTTTGATTTTCTACTTTGATTACCTGCTAAAATCTGTATCATAATTTAAAAAAAAAACATATGAAGTCGTTAATCCAGAATCCCATATATATATCATAGAGTATTAACTTGCCGACTATCGAGTAGCTTTGTCGTTTTGGTTTATAGTTAAGATTCGATTGTTTCTCATGCTTGTAGGGGATTCATTCTTAACCCATTTTGAGCTAGGATGATGGGTGTATATGAACTTTCCTTTTCAATACTAGTATTTGCTTGAATAGGTTCCATAGGCAACGATCAATTTAAGTTTTTGAAATAAATAAGTATGCTTTCCGTCAACTGTTGATTGGTGCAAAGTTAATCCTTAGTCTTGATTGTCCCAAATTATACATTAGAAGTCATGTCATAATAATTGTATGACAGCTTTCATCTCGTTTTCCCCTTTTTTCTCTGTTTTTTTGCTCACTTTCTGGACATAAGATGTATATATTAACAATAGAGATCATAATTTTAAAAAATTTAACCTGTTAATCGAAGCATTTGTTGCTTATTATTTGGGTTGATTTTAGTCTAATTGCTGGATATGTATTTGTTGGGTTCTATATGTGTGTTGAATGGAAAATGGAGAAATTAAGTGGAAGAGGAAAATTGAGTTTACACCAAAAATGGAAAGTGTACTCAAAATTGGAAAGTTTACTCTTTCTCCCACATTGGTGGAAGAAGAGAACTTTAAAGTGTTTATATTGTGAAACACACTTCCACATGGATAAGTGAGGCAAGGAATTAGAGATGCCTCGCGCCGTCGTCGTCGCTCGCTCGGCTCGATTTGGATTTGGATTTGGCAATCGATCGATGAGATCTAATTTTATTTGATGAAAATCGAAAATCCGATCTGAATATGTGTAAAACGCAGGAAATATTTTCTGTGATTTGGACTCCATTTATATGCATGTAGTGAACTGTTGCAGAAACTTCAGAGAGTTGCAAAAAGCTTCAGCAGATGCAATGTTTTCAGAACTAATGCATTGTTTCACGAACAGATGCTGCAGAAAGTTGCGATTCTTCATGAAATAACACACTGTTTCATCTGAAATGACATGACTGTTCAGAATATACACATTGTTTGGGAGAATGGACATGGTTTTTCAGATAAGGTGCAACCTTTGGAGTGAACCTTTACCTCTTTTCGGAAGATGCATGTGTTGGCTATAAAAACCTGCTTTCTCCACAGGTTTTGAGTCAAAAAATTTCAGATTACAAACTTCTTCTTCTTGTCTTAAAAATACTCTAAGTGTGATCATTCAAACCGTGAGTGTGTTCGAAGAATCCGCCTATTTGAGGTACCGCTATAGTCGGATTAAAGGCCATTTTATCCTGGGAGAAAGATTCCATAACCTCGGGTACAGTGAGGGGAATTATTCCATAAGGAAAGTCCGTGAATTCGGACGACTTAGCCTTAATCATTTCTGTTTCATCTTTATTTTCTGAAAAATAAATACACCTCTTGGAAAGGTCTTTTTTGATCTTGTGTTGAGGGTATTTAATACTTCATTGTGTTCTTGTTCATACTTGAACTCGAGTTGAAGTTGTTGTTCTGTTATACAGATTCTACGTACCCGTATTGTGGAAAATAACAGTATTTTCGGAGTCACATTTGTCATTTTAATATCTCTTTAAAAGTGTTTGCATCATTGTTTAGCTCACGAGTTTTGCTCACTATATCTAAGCAATTTAACGTCTAAATTGAGCGAGACATTAAGCCAACAACCTATTTCGAGCTACGATTGTATTTGATAAAAGTTTTCATGATCTTTCAATGTGTATTTGAAATCATCCGAGTTTGTTAACAAACAAAAATTAGTATGAGTAATTGTAATATTCTTACTTTATTGATATGTGACGTTATATATGATCTTATCATCTTCAGATTTAACTTTTCTTTCTTTTGTACCATACATACATTGGTGTAAGTTTCAGACTAGTCATATTATGATTATCTCATAAAGTTTGGTACATTACTAAAATATATGGTAGGGCGTAGTTTGCTAATGAAAATTTCAGATCTATCCTTGCTTCCTTGTGATCAAGTGGACATTGGTTTAGGACAATTTCCTTATGGCTTGACCGTTTCAACAAATCATATGTCAATTTTTTTTATGCTTTGTATTAGTTGATATTTGTGAATTTAGAGACTATCATTTAATCATAAACAACCTGCTACATATACGGTTTCTCCATAATTGTCACTTCCTTCTATGATTGAAATGAGGGAAATTTGCAAGCCTGTGAAGATATATTAGGTTATTGTCGCATCCTTGGGATTTTTTTTGTATGTTAAAGGGTAGGGCACTCTTAGCTAGTTCGTAGGAGACATGTTTAAACTCCTAAATTTTATTTTAGAATAGTAAATATGTGTGTTTAAATTACTATGCACTATTTGCAAAATTTATCTTTGTTTGAGACTTGATGTTAATTCTATTTCCCATTATTCTCTTCTTACATGTACACCTTGGGAACAAAACGAAATCTTTCAGATAGACTCACTGCCTCAAAAAACATATTTCGAGGCTAATATCATCATTTGACTCAAAACATGTATCTCCTCTCTCACTTGATGTCTCTCGCCCCTCCAAAAGTCATTCGGACGGAAAGCAAAGAGAAAGCCTGGAGTCTTCATTCTGTTCTTATCCTCCTTCTCAATATGTACGAACGGAGCCAAAGAGGGGGAGGGGAGGTGGAAGAGAAGAGTTGCTGCTACATTTTTTTCTCTCGTCTTAGGCTTAAATATTTACTTTTATATTGTTACGTGCGACTATTTATCTAGTTTGTTTAACTAACATTACAACTCTGAAATACTTAAGAGGGGAGGGAGTTGTTACCTTTTTTCATTCGAACTAGTATTAAAGAGTAAAAAAAAAAATACCCCTCAAAAATTCTGGTTTAGTTGATTTTAGGCGTTGTTCAATTTAGATTAAAAAAATTACAACTCCAAAAGTGTCCAAAATCAGCTGTATTTTTTCTGAAAAAAAATTGAGAATATTTTCTTTATTTTTGCCTTGATTTTGATTCACATTCTCACAAATCAAAGTCTACTTTTGAGTAAATTAATTTGAGGTTGCTAATAAATTATTTGCAAAACAGAATCAAATTTTGAAATTTTGGAATTTAAATGAATTCGGTTTAATGTTATAAAACATCCAAATTTGTATAAAAAAAATGACTTCAAAATCTTTTGAACTATCTTTGATCTTTTGCCTAAAATTGAAGCACTCAATTCAGTTTCTTAAGGTAATGTCTATTGATTTTCAAGTTTAAAATATTGCTCAAGACAAGTTTGGCCGGTTAATCGTAGTTGACGAATTCTTTAGGGTGCCTAACCCCTTTCCTTTAGGATAATTAGAACTCTTACCTAGAATCGCTTAGTTGAGTAGACCTAAAATGAAGTCTTTATTTTCTTTTAATCACTTAGTTTATAATAGGTGTCCTAATTCATCGTAGAACTAATTAGGTGACAACTTCCTTAAATGTAATTAGAAGTTTCCAATATGATTTACCTCGATTTGACCAGTGTTAAAATGGGGTATAACAACCCGCATACCCAAGGAAACTTCTAACACCTTTTACAATGATATGGGAGGTAACTTGGCAATAACCTCTACTTTTTGTTGATCGACTTGAATGCCTCGATATGAGATTTTATGTTCGAGCACGATGCCTCCGTTAACCATGAAATGACACTTCTACCAATTCAATACAAGGTTTGTTTCGACACAACATTCAAATACTTTACCCAAGTGCTCGAGGCAAGATTCGAATGAGTCACCAACAACGGAAAAGTCTTTCATCAAAACTTCTATGGTGTCCTCCACCATATCCAAAAATATAGACAACATATACCTTTAAAAAGTAGTGGATGCATTGCATAGCCCAAAGGGCATATGCTTGAAGGCGAAGGTCTCGTACGGACATGTAAAAGTATTTTTCTCTTGACCTTCGGATGGAATACAAATTTGATTATAACCAAAATACCCATTAAGAAAATAACACCATCCAGGCGCAGCCAACCGATCAAGCATTTGGTCCTTGAACAACATGAAAAAGTGTTTCTTTTTTTATTCAAGAATTCAATATTTGGTAATCCATGCACACCCTCTAAATTAAGACCAGACAGATGGGCACAAAATTATTGTTCTTATTTGGGTCCATTATTATACCACCCTTATTGAGAACACATGGGACCGAACTCACCCATGTGCTATCAGAGATCGAGTATACAACACCCACATCTAGCCATTTGATTATTTCCTTCTTGACCACCTCTTGCATTGCTGGATTTAGCCGTTGTTGGTGCTCTACACGATGCATATGATCAACCTTTAGTTTATTTTATGGGTGCACATACCGATAACAATCTCGATGATGTCTGCAATGGTCCACCTTATAGCCAAAATATACTTCCTCACGATAGATTAACAACCTCCACTTGCCAAGGAAAATATCCTCCTCAACAATGATTTTCCAAGTGATTCCTTTACCCCAAAAGATATACCAAAGATGATGAGGAAACGACTTGGGTTCGAGTTAAGAGGGTTCAATAATTGAGGGTTTAGTAGGAGAAGTTTCTTGATTTTGTTAAGTCAAGGTCCAACTTACACAGATTCTTAGTATAAGAACCAAGACTCATCAATGATGCAACTACCATATTTATTCCTCAATTTCCTATTTTCAGAGGTTCCACAAGTCACCTACCAGAAAGTCACTCATGAAACCAACTTCCATAGCATTAGCCACTCATCACTAATCACGTCAATTACGGAGACTACTTGCAAATCTATAGGTTGCTTCAAGGATTTACACACATTAAATAATACTTTTTCATTGTTGACTCAAAATTTTATTTCATACACTCAACATTGACTAACGCTCGACCGGTAACCAAGAGTTGACGTGTTGTGAACTTACGGTACTTGAGACGCTTAACACAAGGAGTATTTGTAAGTATTAGGGTATGTTTTTGTGAATATAATGGATTTTTGATATGATTTTTGGGTAAACAAGCTAAAAAAAACTACTAAAATAAGAACTTAAGAGAATCAGATGAAAGAAATGATGATTGAGAGATCTGACCACGATTTTACCAATACTATTATGCCTTGAATCAAAGAGTTTATCCAAAAGTTGATCAAATAAAAGCCTCCCACGACCGTACCATGAAGTTACCATTGTACCTTGCTAGCGTGGGAAGAATAATTGGAAACAAGGTTGCATAACCTAAGTGTGAGATGATGAGATGAGTACAAATCACAATCGTACTTTGATATGATAATCGTATCATGAGATCGTAGGATGAATGCCAAGATATGAAGGCTGCAAAAGTTTAAGATGAAGGTGATCAGATAACAACATCATACAGTCGTATGTAGATATCATGGGTCTGTACTGAGAACTGTACCATTGAAGATCTGAAGATGAAAATCCTTAAGCCAAACCATGAGCACCAAAGGGCGATCATGGTATCTAACCACGATTGTACCTTTCTATTGCCCGACTCAACCAACCTAGATTTTTTATTTTGTTTAGAATAGAATGTGTTCGATCTATAGATATTCTTGTAGGGTTATTTTTATGAGATACACACTATTTTGATTTGACAATATCATTTTGTGAGGTTCTAAGGCATATACTTGAAATTTTACAAACATTATTTCAAGGGTTTTAATTAAAGTTGAGATTTTGGAGTTTAATTCTCATTGTAAGTTCACGAAATGCTCTCATCTATGAATTATGTTTGTGTTCTTGCAATTACGAGTAGTTAAACACCACAACTGGAGTTATGGGAGCCATGATTAATTAACAAAACATGTTAAGTGCGATGCAAATCTAGATCGATGTATTTGTATGTATTGGTATTTTCTTTATTACAATTGCTCTTCTAATAGATACATACATTAGGAACTCTCTTGTATTATAAACTTGCTCGGAAGAGAGGTATAGATTAGGAAAAAGGAACAACAATAGAGATCAGAAGTTGTCAACCTTCAACTAATAACTAGAGTGGTAATAGGAATACTTAATTTGAGATTAACAACAAGGGTTAGTTATGCGACACTTTGAGTCTGGATGGAGACGAGTGAAGTTAATTTAATCAAGGTCGAAAGACATTTAGATGAACCTATCTTGTTAGATTTTGCATTGCAACACATCAAGATAGTTTGCTCGCACAAGCAACCTATAGAGTTATAAAATCATGGGGTCACAATCCTAGTGCTCATCTCATATTGATTATAAATTCAAAAAATAACAACTATTCTGATAATCTTTTGTTTTCCAAAATCCCCCTTTATTAACTTTATTGCCAATTACCTAGAAAAACACGTGATTGAATTTTGTCCTATTCCCTATGGGTTCAATCCCAACCTTGTTGGGTTCTGTATTTGATTCAGCGATTGCTTTATACTTTTTGGGAGGTGTAACTTAGGCGACATTAATGTAATACCCCTTATACTTCTAAGCTAGAAAACAAACCGTTATTCAAATGTGTGAAACCTCTATTTTTGTAATTCATATTTGAGTACATGACTTATGATGATTAGCCTAGTGAGAAGAGAGCTTATGTGTGCAAAACATGTTCATAAGAGTCACTTAGAGTGATGCAAGCTAAGATCTTTTGAATCCATCAAGTTTTAGTGTTTGGTTTTGCAAGGGTCATATTTTAATGGATATAAGTTGATGTACATGTGGTATTTGGAAGATTTAGACCCACCAAGTTGTAGATAATCGAATTAGCTCTCCAATAATATCAATTTTTCCTTAATCCAACAACCGAACGAAAAGCTATGACAATGCAAAGTAGAGTTCGTCGCTTAGCAATCGCCTAAGGCTACTGGAATTGTTGTTCCTTGGGCAATGCGTCGCCCAGCCTACTTTGGGCGATGGTCAATGTGATGTCCAGCCTATTTTAGGTGATGGGGAATGCATCGTACAACCTAGTTTAGGCTATAGGTAATGCGTCACATGCCCTATGGCCCACGGGTATAAAAAAACTCTATTTTTACGTTATTTTGAGGGCAATTAAGTCATTTGACACTCCTTAAATGTCCCTAAACATAATCTTATGAAATTTATAACTCCTAATCATATTTTAACCCTATTAACATCATAAGTTGATCATCTAAGGACATAAGAGGAGAAAAACAACTAGGGTTGTACAATCAAGCTTTAAGGTCCAATCTTTCCACAATTTCATCACCATTAAGGTATGTGAGGTAATTAACGAGGGTTTTCTTCCACACTTATTCCCAAAGCTTGATTTTAAGTTTAATTTTGCATAAATTGAAGTTAGGGTTGATACCCAATTCTTATTATTTTTATTTTATGAAATTATCATGTTATTCTAGGCTTCAATTGCAAGATATTTACATATATCCATGTTTGAAATCATGAGATTCATATTATGAGTTATATTCCACTATCTTGATTGAGATTGTTAAAATCTTTTAAGATGATTATTGAGCATGAAGTCTAAATATGATTATTGATGCATTAAAGATTTATATTTTGAGTCTTAAGTACAACTGAAGATTTTATAAGGAGATTATGATCTCAAGTTCTATTGACAAGTTTTGATAAGTTCTTTCAAAAGCAAAGATTGATCTTTTGATCCTAATCTAAGATATGGAATCCATATTGTTCATATATTTTGAGATTTAAAGAAGAGAAGCATAATTTGTTTTAATTAAAAACTCTTATGCTGTTTTAAGGTGGATTTACTAAAGTTCTGAGCGATAAGTATGAGAGTAGTATTTAGAACCGAGTTGGGTATGATTCTAAGGTATCATGCCCCAAAACTATACGCCACCGTAGGTATATGATTTGCCCATAGTGGGCTAAGATAGTGATCACTTAAAATAAGGTTCTATCCCGATGGCAAGGGTAGAACAACTCTCCTTAATGTGGGTAAGACGTTGAACTCTATGAAAGCTCACATGGTTTATGTTGGTTAGAAGAACCTCCAAAATCCCCTAAGTCTTAAATCAAAATGTCAAAACAATTTTCAGAGAACTAAGTGTGGTGGCTCATAAGAGTTTCTTTATGCTTCATTACTCATGATTTATGATTTGACAGCTTTATTATTCAAGCTAAGGTGAGTCACTCATATTTAGCATGCCGTTTTGAAAGTTTATTTGAATTATTGCATTTATTGTTTTACTTATGCATTCACCCCACATGCTCAGTACATTCCAAAAGTACTGATCCACATATACGTCTATGTGCTACATTGTTTAATAATGTAGGTTCAGGTGCTCAGTCCCAACAACATAATTGACCGCGAGCATCTCTTTCTATATTCCGACAGTTAGTGAGTCCTCATGGTTTGAGGACCCATTTATTCAGACTTTTTAGCTTTATGCGGTATTTGCTCAGTTGTTTTCAATTCAGTTGGAGTCAGTCGGGGGTCTATCCCAGTGACTCTTTAGTTATTAGAAGTAGAGTCTTGTCAAACTGTTAGTCATATGTCAGATTTTCAGTATTGGTTGTTTAGATTTGTAAGTTAAGCACTTTCAGACTTTATATTCATTTAAACTTAAATCAGATAAGACATTAAATGTCGTATTTAAATATTTCAGTAGATTCAAATGCCTAAGTTACCTTCATTACGGGTTTCAGAACTAGTAGAAGGAAAAAAGGATTAGCTTGGGGATACTCGTATCCTTGAGCATCGTGTGACATCTCGGGACCCATTTTTGGGGCGTTACAAACTTGGTATAAGAGCCTAAGGTTTAAAGAGTCCTAGGGAGTTGTACAAGCCGCGTTACGTTGAGTCTTGATCATGGATATGAAGCGTGCCACATTTATGAGCAAGAGGCTATGGAACGATTTAGGAAATCATCCTTTTCTTTCATGCTCTATCGTGCTTTCAATTATCTCTATCTACTTTTAACTCGTGCTCTTACATGACAAAATAAGCGTCTTCGCCGAGCTAACATACGCAAAAATGATAACCAGCCACCCCAGCCCGCTAACCCTCTAAACGAGAACGTATCACATGCTGAATTTTGAGCTGCTTTTCAGGCATTGGCCCAAGCTATGACTGCTAATGTTCAGGCAAACCATCAGGCTGCAGTCCCACTTTAGCAAAATGGTGATTTAGCTGTATCCAAGGTCTGTGACTTCATGAGAATGAATCCGCCTAAATTCTTTGGGTCAAAAGTAAGTGAGGACCCACAACTCTATCTTGATAAGGTGAAAAAGATCAGCAAATTATGCATGTTACTGGGGAGGAGAGTGTAGAATTGGCATCCTACAGGCTGAAGGATGTTTCTTATGATTTGGTGGTTATGTGAAAGAATGGCAGAGGTGAGAATGCAGCTTCCATAAGTTGGAAGGTATTTCAGGATGCGTTTCAAGACAGGTTCTTTTCGTGTGAGATGAGGAAATCTAAGATAGAGGAGTTTATGAACCTGAGGCAGGGCTCGATGACAGTGAAGGAGTACTACCTTAAGTTTAACTAGTTGTCTAAGTATGTGCTAGATTTGATAGCTGACCGCAGATCTAGTATGAGTAAGTTTGTTACTGGAGTGTCTGGATTGGTAATTAGAAGTGTAGGACTGCCATGCTTATTGGGGATATGGATCTTGCTAGGATGATAATTCATGCTCAACAAATTGAGGCAGAGAAATTGAAAGAGAGAGAGGGGAAATGTAATGACCCGAGACTACCCCCTAGTCGTCACACGATGCTTACGACCCCGAAGGACCTCAAGCTAACCTATGCCTGATATCTGCTGTAAGCATTGAATAATAAGGCTGAATAAATGTGGAAAAATAGGCTGAAATTACATAAGGTTCAAAAACTAAAATAATGATAAATAACAATAGCTGATAAAACACCTGTATCTGAAATACTGTCTGAACCAGTCTAGTCTGAAAGCCTCTAACTGAACTGTCTGAATATGGAGTTGATGGGACAAGCCCCCAACTAACTCCAACTACTACAATACTAAAACTGCTGAAATGTTAAAATAAAAGCACATCCTCGATAGATGAGGACTCACTACTAAATCTGTGACTGGTGACTGGATCTGTCTATGTACGGTTGGGAAACCTGAGCGTCCGAACCTATGATATAAAATATCATAGTGTAATAAAGTATGCGTCAGTACGTGGGAATGTAATGGTATGCTAGATGAGGTAAGGCTAAATACAAGGGTTCAAATGCTTGAACAGTAACTGACTGAATAATATAGAATAGCTGAATATGAGAACGTGGATAACTGAAACTATTGTAAATACTAAGTATGCAATACTGTGCATATACATATACCGTTACTAAGCTTTTCTAAAGCTAAGTATTGAGTTCTGTTACTGAGTAATATATAAGCTGAAGTTACTGATAACTAAATTACTGATACTGAGTGGTTGTGTCTGACAGTCCTGATCCTGTAGAACTTAATTGAGTTCTAGACTGAAGACTGAAACTGTGGGAGGTAATCATCTAACCAACATGCCCCTCTCTGAACTAATTGGGGTCCAACCTATAACCCCAGCTGGAAGGGTTCTAATACCTTGCCATGGGTACTAACACTAGAAAACCAGGATGATAAGCCTAACTGACGGGTAACACCTGGACGGAGACAAGCCTAATCTAACGGGTGACCCCTGGGAGGAAGTCAAGCCTAGTCTGACGGGTGACTCCTCATCCTGTGCTAGCTACACAGTTCTGGAGTATAGGGACTGCTGCTAGCGACTCGGCCTATCTGATGGGGAAGCCATCATCCCTGTACTCGCTCGGTGCTAAATCCTACTTCCAACTGAATAAACACTGAACTGTTATACTGGACTGAACTGGACTGAATTCACTGAGTTTCCTGAGTGCTATTACTGACTAAGTTCTACTGAGTTCTGCATCTACTGAGAGTACTATTGATTGTGACAAGACTGACACTATTCTATAACTGACACTGGCTCTAAATAAACAACTAAATTATTGGGTATTAAATAAACCCAGAACTCGATAGCATGAAAAGTAAAGCATCACATGATCTTGCAAAGCATAACAATGTATACATGTTCATGTATCATCTATAGAGATATTTTATCAAAAACTTGTAGGGCATAAGATTGTACATATACTAACATGTCAAGATTTCATCACTTTATTCACATAGACATTCTATCAAACACTTGGGGAGCATAACTTAATGCACACAATCATGGATAACACACAAACATGGGAACCACAATTCCCAACTTACAATTCCATGGGTTTAGCATGCAATTCATCTAATTCCCCTATAAAATACTAATCTAATTTCATGAATCATATAATAATCATTGATTAAAATCCAATTAACATCATAGACACATTAATCACTTTGTAAATTCAAGGGTTTATCAAGATAATCACATATTCATCACACATGCTATTCAATTTCATGAATCTTGCACTTAAATCATGGATTGAAACTCCACTACTATCACGAACATGAATTCAATCTAATTCAAACATGAAAAATTATAAATCTGAGATATTGTATATTTAAAAAGGGATTCTTGGACTCTATGGGTGAAAGAAACCCATAGATGAAAACCTAACATACCTGAGAAGAAGAATTCTTGAAGGTTCTTGGAGAGATTCTTGAGGATTGACCATGATTCTTGAACTAGAGTTTTTGCCACTTGCGAGAGAATGATTTAATTTGGGGAAAATTGAATGAATAATGGTGTAACTAGGTTTATTAGGGTTGAATTTAGTGTTAAAGGCTGGCTAGGGCCATGGAAAAAAGACTCAAATACCCCTGGAATGATTTAAAAACTCAGAATTTAAAATTGGAAATTAACTAAAAAATCCCAATCTTGGCCCTTGGCGCAACACGGCGTTATCGCGCCATGTCATTGGAAAGTGGACAACTAGGAATTGGACCATCAACGTGATACGGTGTAATTGTGTTACCCCTTGGATGCGACCTGGAATTTGACCGCGATGAGGTGGGATCGCATTGGTGTATTGGAAATTAAAAAATGTGAAAATAAGTTATGGCGCGATGCGCCGGTATCGCGGTACCTCACTGGAAACTGACCATTGCTATTTTCACATACTCCGCGATGTTCTACTGGCCTGAATGACGGTGTTTAACAACTGAAACTTAAAATCTCTATAACTTCTCACCCAGTTATAGGATTTAGGAAAATTTTACATCGTTGGAAAGCTAATTGAATTTCCTACGCAATGTTACGCTCTACACTGAAAAATAATGAGTCGTGTGAAAATTTTATATACAAACACTCATCAATAGGACTTAGATTATGCTAGGGAAATACGGGGTGTTATAATATCTCCCCCTTGGGATCATTCGTCCTCGAATAAAACTGGTTAAGCTGAGACACTGATAGACTGAGTTTACACACTGAAAATGCATATCTGATGCATGACTACATGACTGAGCTACTGACAAACTGAGATTTTATATTGAACAAGCATGAACGGGAACATGAGAACATGACTGAGTTTGAAACATGATACATGGACTGACTATCATGAACGGGACTAGGCCTTTGAATACATGCCATAACTTGGGAATGGTCATTCGGCTAAGATTGGATTGAGAGTGTCAACTTATGAGTACCCATTTCTCCAAACTGGATTCGTTACGTGAAGATAAACTGAAAGGTTTAGGGCCTGAAATCTCAAGGGTTATAGTGCATCTCCCCCTTGGGACATTATTTCTCTCGAAGAATGCTGACTTGGATGGGATACTGAGGAAAGGCTAAGACGATGCTCGGGCACCTATGAACTGAATCGTGACTGAATATCTGAGATCTAAAAGTGAGATATGATACATGAACTGGGCTGAATTCGTAACTACTAGGATTGTTCTATTTAGGATAGGACAACTAGATGGAAAGATGGGAAACCATCCGAATTTGTTCGCCTGACTGCTAAACTGAATTGCTGGCTTTACGGACCAAATCATACTGAAAACTTATACTTAACTGGATCATCTCGTAACACTCTTTCTATAAAGTTCTACTGACTCTAGGGAGCAAGAAAATCTTGGTATGGCCTGAATGAGACATAAGAAATCACAATGTGGCTAAAATTCTGTAATATGAGGCGAGGCCTACGAAACATCACCTAAAATAGAGTGACTAAGCCTTATGTACTGCCACTACGAATGTTCTAGCTTAAATATATTTCTCAAATACTCTCTCAACTATACCCTCCACCTTAACACAATTCTTCAACTGAGACTACTAAAAATATTCACATAGACACTGAGCACGAATGCATAAACATACTAACCTATTTGATTAACTGGATGACTGATAGCTTAATACTGGTCATGTAAGATTGAACTGTACTTAACCTGAATAACTAGACTGAAACTATAAAGTACTATGCCTATGAGGTAAGGACTGACTGAGGAGCATGAGGAAACTGAGCATGAATTTGTGGAAACGGTATTATCTAGGAATGCAAGACTAAGCGCATAACATGATTCAGAAATACTGAGCTACTGACAACTGAATAACTGGTAACTGTATGCTTTGGTTAAGCAAATCTAAAACTGGACTGAGTTTTGAACTGAATGCTAATCTGAGACTGTGACTGGGTTCTGATAGCTACATGATGGGGACTGGCACAAATTGAGGATCTAGATGTACACTCACATTCTGCATTTTCTCAACTTCTTATCTCAGGAAGAATTCTAAATTTTTTTCTCCAATAACTAAATACAACCTCTTGCTAGCTATTCACCCACACACTAACATGACATTAAAGCCTATCTTCATAACTACAGCCTTGTGTAAAATTAGCATGCAACAATATTTTCTCAACATGAAGTATTTATTATCTCCCTTCTAAGTAACTGCTCGTCACTACATTATTTCATAAGGAGAGTTCACTGAAAGTTAAAAAATGGGGACCTGAAGCATAAATGGACACTATACTGAACTTGACACTTAACTGAGACCCGAGGAAAAGAACATCAATATCCTGGACTTTATCAAGAGATCATAACTGAGGATATACATGACGACATCTAAATTTGGCAGATCATTAGGAGTATATCATAAGTCATGGAAACTGAGCACACTGTAAGATATGAGTACATGAGTATGAGTTGCATGAGCTGAGTTTGGAGTTGTTGTATTCATGGATAATGATTCGTAAAACTGAGGAAACTGGAACTCCTTATACTAAAAATTGTAAACGTACATGATTTTTGATAATGTGCACAAATAGGAACTATTATCACAGAGCTGACGTGTAAGACATGAGTAGATATCGTGATAGATGAAGTGCAAAACTTTGCACTGAGGTAAGGATGGGTTGGGCATAACCCTCTCCCACTGCTTCTCTAAACATATTGACATTACTACTAAAATCTGAAAGTCTAACTTGGTTACTTGTTCTTCCATCTCCCCCTTAGCTTAAAGCCGTTATTCTAAGTCTGTGAACCCCTTAATAATCTCTAAATCAAACTGAGACCACTTTACTCTAGAGTTTCAGATATGACAATGCTCATAAACACTAAACACTTTCTGAAGGACTACTTCTGATAATATAAGGTCCACTGCTAGTACTTCCTTCTGATACATGATTCTTATCTTTCTATTGCCCCAACAATCATAAATTACAACCTCAACACTGACTAACATAGAATTCTCAACTTCTCTTTCTACTAGTTTAATCTAGAGATTCAAACTTAAATCAACTGAAATTAAGGTACTACCCCTTCATTCAAGGACTGGTTCATCAAGAAACTGAAATGGAATGACTTTATTAATGAAATTAACTGAAGGGATTTTCTGAAATACTATAACCGAGCAATTCATGTATACTCGTTTGGATGGAATAGATTTTCCCACAGAGGTAAGCACTAACAAAGGTTCTGTTAAGATTTCTAGTCTAACTTTAAAGTTTTCTGCTATGCAAGGAGTTACACAAGACATAGAAGCTCCTAGATCTAATAGGGCATGAATATGTAAATAGAAGATTTGGAATGTACCAGTGACGGCATCAGGAGAACTTTCCTAATCTTATTTGGACTGAAGGGCATAAAGTCTGTTTGGGAGTTGCCCACTTGCGGTACTGGAAGTGGTACCCTGCTGATTTGAGCGACCGGACTGAGCTGAAGGATGGTTGTACTGACCCTGTGAAACTGACTTAGGACAATCTATAATTCTATGGCCTAACTTGCCACACCCGAAACATACGCCATTGCCAGCCCTACACACCCTGATGATTTCTACATTATTTTTGGCAAAGTGGGTGGGTACGACCTCTTTTAATGCTACCCTGAGACTTAGAGTCTGTTGTGCTATCTCAACTGATATTTCTAAACTTTGGCACTAGAGCACTAGCTACAAAAGGATTTGGGGTTGAGAATTTTGTATGGAACTGGAACCGGTTACCACTCTTTGACCTTGGCCTAAAACCATTTGTTCTGACTCTCTTATTTTTATTCTTTCTATCTTTCTTCCTATACTTCTCCCCCGTGCTCTGCTAAGTATGAACCCCAAGCCTAGATAGGACAACAGTTTATAGGTTGTTCTGAGAAACTACTGAATTGTCTAACATAGTGAAAATAGCTCTGAATTCTTCATGAGAGACATGCTCGTCCAGGGGATCTGCCTGAACGGGATGGGGTGATGACTGATTTTCATTACTTCTTTTATTAGCTTCTCTGGAAGGTATGTTCTGGAAGCATAAGAAAGAGGTGAATGAGACTGAGAGTTTAACTTGAGCGCATGCTCACTCACACAAAATGAATACTGAAAGAAAAAAAACTTTTTCTAAAATATCTCAAAGCCTCTTGTCCATAAGTGTGGCACGCTACACACCCATGCACAAGACTCTACGTGATGTGGCTTTCCGACTTCCTAGGACTCTGTTGAACCTTAGGCTCTGATACAAAGTTTATAATGACCCGAGACTATCCCCTAGTCATCACACAGTGCTTACAACCCCAAAGGACCACAAGCTAACTCATGCCTGATATCTTCTGTGAGCAATAAATAATAATGCTAAATAAATGCAAAAAAATAGGTTGAAATAACATAAGGTTCAAAATCTAAAATAATGGTAAATAACATCTGATAAAATATCTGTATTGGAAATACTGTCTGAACTAGTCTAGTCTAAAAGCCTCTAACTAAACTGTCTGAATATGGAGTTGACGGGACAAGCCCCCAACTAACTCTAACTACTACAATACTAAAACTACTGAAATGCTAAAATAAAAGCAAATCCTCGATAGATGAGGACTCACTACTAAATCGATGACTACTAACTAGATATGTCTGTCCACCACCGGGAAACCTGAGTATCTGAACCTATGATAGGAAACATCATAGCGCAAAAAAGTATGTGTCAGTACGTGAGAATATATTGGTATGCTAGATGAGGTAAATCTAAATGCAAGGGTTCAAATTCATGAAGAGTAACAGACTGAATAATATAGAATAACTGAATATGAGTACGTGGATAATTAAAACTGTTGTAAATACTAAGTATGCAATACTGTGCATATACGTATACAGTAACTGAGCTTTTATGAAGCTAAGTACTGTGTTCTGTTACTGAATAAATTATAATCTGAAGTTACTGATAACTGAATTACTGATAATGAGTTATTGTGTCTGACAATCCTGATCCTGTAGAACTGAACTGAGTTCTAGATTAAAGACTGAAATAGAAACTGTGGGAGGTAATCATCTAACTGACATGCCCCTCTCTGAACTGATTGGGGTCCAACCTATAACCCTAGATGGAAGGGTGCCAATATCGTGCCACGGGTACAGATACCAGAAAACCAGGATGCCAATCCTAACTGACGGGTGACACATGGGTGGAGCCAAGACTAATCTGATGGGTGACCTCTGGGAGGTAGTCAAGCCTAGTTTGATGAGTGACTCCTCATCCGGCGCTGGCTACACAGTTTTGGAGTACAGGGACTGTTGTTAATGACTCTGCCTATCTGATGGGGAAGCCGTCATCCCTGCACTTGCTTGGTGCTAAATCTTAATCCTAACAAAATAGAGACTGAACTGTTATACTGGACTAAACTAAATTGAATTCACTGAGTTTTCTGAGTGCTATAACTGACTAAGTTCTACTGAGTTCTATATCTACTGAGAGTACTATTGATCGTTACAAGATTGACACTATTCTGTAACTGACACTGGCTCTAAATAAACATCTAAATTGTCGGGTATTAAATACCCCCAGGATTCGATAGAATGAAAAGTAAAGAATTACATGATCTTGCAAAGCATAACAATGTATACATGTTCATATATCATCTATAGAGACATTTTATCAAACACTTGTAGGGCATAAGCTCGTACATATACTAACATATCAAGATTTCATCACTTTATTCACACGGACAGTCTATCAAACACTTGGGGAGCACAACTTAATTCACATAATCATGGATAACACAAAAACATGGCAACTACAATGCCCAACTTACAATTCCATGGGTTTAGCATGCAATTCATATAATTCCCCTATAAAATACTAATCTAATTTCACGAATCATATAATAATCATGGATTAAAACCCAATTAACATCATAAACACATTAATCACTTTGTAAATTCAAGGGTTTATCAAGATAATCACATATTCATCACACATGCTATTCAATTTCATGAAACTTGCACTTAAATCATGGATTGAAATCCAACTACTATCATGAACATGAATTCAATCTAATTTAAATATGGAAATAATAAATATGAGATCTTGTATATTTAAAATAGGATTCTTGGACTCTATGGGTGAAAGAAACCCAAAGATGAAAACCTAACATACCTGAGAAGAAGAGTTCTTGAAGGTTCTTAGAGAGATTCTCGAGGATTGACCTTGATTCTTGAACTAGG
The DNA here is from genome assembly GCA_030864215.1 of Capsicum pubescens. Lineage (NCBI taxonomy): Eukaryota > Viridiplantae > Streptophyta > Magnoliopsida > Solanales > Solanaceae > Capsicum > Capsicum pubescens. The sequence goes on along the minus strand of CM061541.1, from coordinate 52,575,714 downwards.
GTTTTTGCCTCTTGAGAGAGAATAATTTAATTTTGGGAAAAACTTAATGAATAATGGTGTAACTAGGTTTATTAGGGTTGAATTTCTTGTAAAAGGCTAACTGGGGTCATGGAAAATAACTCAAATACCCCTAGAATTATTTAAATACTCAGAATTTAAAATAAGAAATTAAATGAAAAATCTCGATATGGTCCCTTGGCGCGACGCGGAGCTATAGCACCATGTTATTGGAAAGTGGACAACTAGGAATTGGACCATCAATGCGATGCGGTGGAATCGTGTTACCCCTTGATGTGACCTGGAATTTTACCGCGACGCGGTGGGATCGCGTTGGTGTATTGAAAACTGACAAATATGAAAATAAGTTATGGCGCGATGCACTGGTATTAAGGTACCTCACTGGAAACTGACCATTGCCATTTTGACATGCTCTGCGATGCGCTACTGGCCTGAATGACGGTGTTTAATGATTGAAACTTAAAATTTCCATAACTTCTCACCCGATTATCGAATTTAGGCAAATTTTACATCGTTGGAAAGCTAATTGAGTTTCCTACGCAATGGAGAGATCTACAATAAAAAATAATGAGTGTTTCAAAATTTTTATATATGAATACTCATACACTGGGACTTAGATTATGCTAGGGAAATATAGTGTGTTACAGGAAATAAGAAGGCTAGAATTAGATAGTTTGAGTTTAGCCAAGTGAGATCCAGAGAGGGGAATCATTTGTAGTTTTAGAGTCACTCATATATGCCAGCGTCATCTTCAGTTAGTTCCCCCACACCCAGAACCAAGTAAGAGCAGTGGGGTAAGGCTTCAATGACCAGGTCTCAGAATAGTGTGAGTGGAAGGCCCAATTATCTAACAAGTGCTAAGTATGACAAAGCTCATCCTAGTGAGTGTTTGAGGGAAACTAAGGGTTGCTACAGTTGTGGTACGTTGGGTCACAAAATCAAAGAGTGTTTGTATGTTAAGTAAGGAAATAGGTATATTCATCCCCAGACGCAGGATACTAGTACACCAGCTCTACTAGGTCGCCCAGGTCCTCCTCAGGACGCATCATCCAGTACTGATGGCGATCAGTGCCAAAATTATTTCTATGCTTTACCATTCCGCCAGGAGCAGGAGAGTTAACCAGATGTTGTTACTGGTATGCTTAGTGTCTTTCATTTTGATGTTTATGTGTTGTTATACCCAGGATCAAATTTTTCTTAAGTGACTCCATTGATTGCGGTAAACTTTGGAATGGATCCTGAAAAACTTTCCAAGTCCTTCTCAGTTTCTACCTCAGTAGTTGAGTCAGTGGTTTCCAAATAGATCTATAGAAAGTGTCCTATCACTTTTCTTCATAGGATCATGTTAGCAGATTTAATAGAATTAGATATGGTCTACTTTGACCTTATTCTGGATATGTATTGGCTTCATTCTTGCTATGTATCTATAGATTGTCACACTCGAGTAGTGAAATTTTAGTTTCCTGATGAGCCAGTCCTTGAGTGGGAAGGAAATTCAGTGCCTCCCAAGAGTCATTTCATATCCTATATTAAGGCCAAAAAGTTGATAACAAAAGGGTGCATTTATCATGGGTCATTTTATATCCTATCTTAAGGCCAGAAATTTGATATCAAAAAGTTGCATTTATCATTTAGTTTAACTCAAAGACACTAATTCTGAGACTTCAACAGTTCAGTCAGTCCGTGTAGTCAATGAGTTTCCTAAAGTCTTTCCTGAAGATCTATCAGGGGTACCTCCAGATAGAGAAATAGAATTCGGTATTGACCTTCTTTCAGATACTCAGCCTGTCTCCATTTCTGCTAATCATATGGCTCCATCCAAGATTAAAGATTTAAAAGAGAAACTTAAGGACCTCTTAGATAAAGGCTTCATAAGGCCCAGTGTTTCTCCCTGGGTCGCCCCCGTCCTATTCGTTCATAAGAAAGATGGATTTCTCTAAATGTGCATCGACTATCGTCAGTTAATAAAGTCACAATCAAAAAAAATATCCTCTTCCTAGGATTGATGACTTATTTGACCAACTCCAAGGTGCAAGTTACTTCTCTAAGATAGACCTTAGATCCGGCTATCACCAGCTTAAATTAAGGGAGTCTGATATCCAAAAATAGCTTTCAGAACCCGTTATGGTCTCTTTAAGTTTCTAGTAATGTCCTTCAGGCTAACAAATGCCCCAGTAGCCTTCATGGACCTGATGAACCGATTGTTCAAATAGTACCTAGACCTGTTTGTCATAGTCTTTATCGATGATATCTTTGTCTATTCCCGTAGTAAGGATGACCATGCAGACCATCTTAGAATCATGTTGGCAATCTCTTAGAGATTACCAGTTGTTCGCCAGATTCAGCAAATTGTGAATTTTGGCTAAGGTCAGTAGCTTTCCTAGGTCATATTATTTTCGTTGATGGTATTAGAGTTAATCCTCAAAAGACCAAAGCAGTAAGAAACTGGCCTAGACCTATCTCTCCATCAGACATTAGGAGTTTCTTAGGTTTAGATGGCTATTACCAACGGTTTGTTGAAGGGTTTTCATCTATTTCATCCCCCATGTCTAGATTGACTCAAAAGAAATTTAAGTTTCAGTGGTCAGATTCCTATGAGAAGAGCTTTCAGGAGTTGAAGGCTTGACTCACTTCAGTCCCAGTTTTGGCATTACCTAATGGTATAGATGGATTCATTATTTATTGTGATGCTTCTAGAGTTAGTCTGGGTTGTGTTTTGATGCAGAGAGGTAAGGTCATAGCTTATGCCTCTAGACAGCTTAAGCCTCACGAGAAGAACTACCGTACCCACAATCTTCAGTTTGCTGCAATTATTTTTTCCTTAAAAATATGGAGGCACTATTTATATAGAGTACATGTTGATGTGTTCACAGACCACAAAATTTTACAATATGTATTTACACAAAAAGAGTTAAACCTATGTCAGAGAAGGTGGTTAGAATTGTTAAATAACTATGACATGACTGTATGGTATCATCTGGGCAAGGCCAATGTTATGGAAGACGCCCTTTGTAGACTTTCTATGGGTAGTGTTGCTTATGTGGAGAATAATAAGAAAAAGTTAGTTTGGGAAATTCATTGGTTGGCTAGAAAAGGTGTGCGGTTAGTTGACTCAGCTGAGGGGAACGTGTGGGTTCAAAATAGTTCAGAATCTTCCTTAGTTTCCGAAGTGAAGGAGAAGCAAGATAAATAATCCAGTTTAGTTAAGTTGAAGGAGTCAGTTAAATATCAGAAGGTAGAGGTTTTCTCCCAAGGAAGAGATGGTTTGTTGAGATACCAGAGTAGACTATATGTGTCGTGCGTTAATGATTTGAGGCAATGGATTATGGCCGAAGCACATGGTGCACGTTACTCTATTCACTCAAGAGCCACTAAGATGTACCACAATCTGCGGGAAGTGTATTGGTGGAGTGGTATGAAGAATGATATCGCAATTTGTGGCCAAGTATGACATTTTTCAATAGGTTAAGGTGGAGCATCAAAGGCCCGGTGGTACCTTACAAGAGTTTAGTATTCCCACTTGGAAGTGGGAAGAGGGTATTCCCACTTGGAAGTGGGAAGAAGTGAATATGGACTTTGTGACAGGGTTACCTCATTAGCGTCGGCAGTATGATTCAATTTGGGTCATTATAGATAGATTGACCAAATCAGCCTATTTCCTGCCAGTTCACACGTCCTACTCAGCTGAAGATTATGCTAAGTTGTACATTAGAGAGTTGTTCATATTGCACTGAGTTCCTTTGTCTATCATTTCTGATAGGGGTACTTAGTTTACCTCTCACTTTTGTAAAGCCTTTCGGAAAGGTCTTGGTACCCAAGTTTACCTCAGTTCAGCTTTTCACCCTCAGATAGATAGTTAGGCAGAAAGGACTATTCATACCCTTGAGGATTTGTTGAAAGCACATGTTGTTTACTTCAAGGGTAGTTGGGTGATCACTTGGCATTGATTGAGTTCTCCTATAATAACAGTTACCATTCGAGCATTTAGATAGCCCTGTTTGAGGCTCTCTATGGAAGAAGGTGTAGATCATCGATCAGTTTGTTCGGGTGGGTGAGGCCTTTTTGATAGGGCCAAAAGTGGTGTTTTAAGCCACAAAGAAAACCAGTTAATTCGAGAAAGGTTGAAAATATCCCAGAGTCGTCAGAAATCCTATGCGGATATGAGGAGGAGGGATCTTGAGTTCGAAGTAGATGACTTAGTTTACTTGAAGGTTTCACCTATGAAAGGGGTAAAGAGTTTTGGTAAAATGGGGAAGCTTAGTCCCCAATATGTTGGTCCTTATAGGATATTGTGTCGTGTTGGGAAGGTGGCATATGAGCTTGAGTTGCCTACAAATTTGTCATCTGTTCACCCTGTGTTCCATGTATCCTTATTAAATAAATGTATTGGTGATCCAGCTATGGTAGTACCCTTAAAAAGCACAGATATTCATGATAGCCTCTCTTATGAAGAAATTCCAGTTGAGATTCTTGATTGCCAGACTCGTAGACTAAGGAACAAAAAAGTTCCCTTGGTTAAAGTTCTTTGACAAAATTAGTCTGTTGAGGGCGCCACTTTGGAAGAGAAAGCAGGTATGCGATCCAAGTACCCTCACCTTTTCTCCTCAAGTTCAGACTTAGTTTAAGGTAACAAGTTTCCCCAGATTTTCTCTTTTCCATTTTCAGCTATAGCTTTATATATTTGTTTCATGATAGTTAGTGCAATCACCGATTGGTTTAGTCATGCAATTATGTTTTGAGTCATGCAAAAATTTAGTACTTAATCTCAGACCCTCAGTATTCTCAGTCTACTGAATCTCATTTGGGGACAAATGTTCCCACAGGGGAGCTATTGTAATACCCCTTATACTTCTAAGCTAGAAAACAAATCATTGTTCCTATGTGTGAAACCTCTATTTACATAATTCATATTTAATTGCATGACTTATTATGATTATCCAAGATATAATAGAGCTTATAACGTGTAAAACATGTTCATAAGAGTCACTTAGAGTAATACAAGCTAAGAGCTTTTGAATCCATCAAGTTTTAGTGTTTGATTTTGCAAGAGACATCTTTGAATGGATATAACTTGATGTACATGTGTTATTTGACATATTTATACCCACCAAGTTGTAGATAATTGAATTAGCTTTCCAACGATACCAATTTTCCCTTAATCCGATAACCGAGCAAAAAGTTATGACCTTGCAAAGTAGAGTGTGTCGCATAGCAATCACCTAAGGCTACTAGAATTGTTGTACCATGGGCAATGCGTCTCCCAACCTACTTTGGGTAATGTAAAATGTGATGCCCAACCTATATTATGCATGGGAAATGCACCGCACAACCTAGTTTAGGCTATAGGCAATGTGTCGCATGCCCTATGATCTAAGGGCGTAAAAAACTTCATTTTTATGTTATTTTGAGGGCAATTAAGTCATTTGACACTCCTTAAACATCCCTAAACATATGAACTTATGAAATTTATAGCTCTTAATCATATTTTAACCTTATTAACATCATAAGTTCATTATCTAAGAACACAAGAGGAGAAAAACAACTAGGGTTGCACAATCAAGCTTCGAGGTCCAATCTTTCAACAATTTCGTCACCATTAAGGTATGTGGGTTATGAACAAGGGTTTTCTTCCATCCTTGTGTCCAAATCTTGATTTTAAGTTGAATTTGCATAAATTGAAGCTAGGGTTGATACCCAATTCTTACGATTTTTATTTTATGAAATTATCATGTTATTTAAGGCTTAAATGCAAGAGATTTACATATATCCATGTTTGAAATCATGAGATTCATATTATGAGTTGTATTCCACTATCTTGATTGAGATTGTTGAAAGCTTTTAAGATGATCATTGAGCATGAAGTCTACATATGATTATTGATGGATTAAATCTTTATATTTTGATTCCTAAGTACAACTGGTGATTTTATAAGGAGATTATGATCTCAAGTTCTATTGACATGTTTTGATTAGAGATTTCAAAAGAAAAGATTGATCTTTTGATCCTAATCTAAGATAAGGAATCCACATTGTTCATATATTTTGAGATTTAAAGAAGAGAATCATAGTTAGTTTTAATTACAAACCCTTGTGCTATTTTAAGGTGGATTTCCTAAAGTTCTGAGCGATAAGTATGAGAGTAGTATTTAGCAATGAGTTGGGTATGATTCCAAGGTCTCATGCCCCAAAACTACGTGCCACCGTAGGTATATGATTTTCCCATAGTGGGCTAAGATAGTGATCACTTAAGATAAGGTTATATTCCAATGGCAAGGATAGAACAGCTCTCCTCAACGTGGGTAAGACGTTGGACTCTATGACAGCTCACATGGTTTATGTCAGTTAGAAGAACCTCCCAAAGCCCCTAAGTCTTAAATCAAAATGTGTAACGCTCCGAATCTGGTATGCAGAATGCTACACGGTGCTCATGACCCCGAAGGACTACAAGCTAACCCATGACTGATATCTGTACCTGAACACTGCATAATATATTGTATAATTATGAAAATAAGGCTGAAAGGAAATAGGTTCAAAACTGTAACATAACTGATAAAACATAACATCTGGATGGGGTATGAAATACCGAAAATAACTATCTGAACATGTTAGTCTAAAAACCTCTAAATTGTCTGAATAAGGAGTTGATGGGACATGTCCCCAACTAACTTCAACTACTGAAATAAATTAATTAATGGGATAATAAAGTAATGATCATTTCCTTGAAGGATGAGGACTCACTGTTAACTCTGACTGCTGAGACTGGGATGCTACTAATGCTCTAGATCTCGTGCTTCTGAACCTATGGTTTAAAACAACATAGCGCAAATACGTCAGTACGATTGAATGTACTGGTAAGAATATGAGGTAGGATGAATGCAAAGGGTTCACATGCATAAACTATACTAACTGACTTGATAACATGAATGTGAGAATGCATGCATGAATACATAATAATTGTAACTGAGTTCGTGATGACATGATTAATGAGCCTGAGTACTAACAACATGAGATACTGATAACTATATAACTAAAATAACTGATACTGAGCGACTGTATCTGACAGTCTAGTTTTTTATGGAACTAGCTGAGTTTTGTATTGTTCTGAGTTGTCTGTATCTGACAGTCCTAAATTTTGTAGAACTATTTGAGTTCTATTACTGAGACTGAATGACTGTATCTGATAGTCCTGATTCTGTAACTAAAACTGTGTGAAGTAGTCATCTAGCCGACATGCCCCTAATACGCCATTATGGTTGAGTTGGGGTCCAATCTGTAACCCCAATTAGAAAGGTGTCAATACCGCACCACTGGTAAGGACAAGATGTGGGTGAACCTCATCTGATAGTGTCCCCAAAAAAGAATGGTGGGACCCTCATCTGACAGTGTTTATCCACCTTATCAACCCTCATCTGACAGTTTTGATGTCTCAACCTATGCTGGCAACATAGTTCTGGAATGCAAGGATGGCTTCTAAGAATCACACCCTCATCTGACAGTGTGTATTCCCATCCTTGGGTTCACTCGGTGCTAATTCCTACTCCCATCTGTATAGACACTGAACATGGATTACTGAACTGAACTGGACTGAATTAACTGAGTTCCATGGACTGACGGAATAGTACTGAGATTACTCGATTACTGAGCTTTCCTGAGTCACATGACTGACTGAGTTCTATGGATCATGGCTTGACTGAGGATACCTTGAAAACATGAAACTGATTCTAGGCTCACAAATATATTTTTTGGGTACAAGTACCCCCAGGACTCGATGGAAAGAAACTGACAAATCATGACTTTCTTGAATACATGACCAACATCAACAATCCATAATATACTAAGTTGGAGAATTCATGAAGTACAAGTTCTAAAGCACCACAATATCCACACATATATCCATAATTCATTGACTAAGACATTTCATCAAACAATTGACTTGCATGAACTTGTACATGAATGGGGATTTCATATTATCATACTAGTATGGCACTTTTTCCTTCATATAGGTATTTAATCAAACACATGGGGAAACATACTTTGGTTATACCTGATAACGCTCAACTTACACTTCAATTTGGTGCAAGGCGGTCGTCGTCAATATATTTAACCAACTTTGGAGTCGGGGTCGAATCCACAGGGAACAATGTGAGTGGTAATTAAACTAGTTTGAAACTAAAGCTACAAGTTAAATTCAAACAAATGATATGAAAAGATAAAATGGGGGTTTTTGACGATCAACAAATAATTGTTGGTCACTTTAGTTTCAGTGTTTGTAAATCAAGAGTTTATGAAATAACCAGAATTATGTTCACTAGGGCTTTCGATAAATGACAGATGCTAAAAGTGGCTCAAGATTCTCACAGTGGGTAGGATAACAATCTATCTTTATCGATGTTATGGTTAAATGTCTCCCGACTTAAGCGTTTAATTCCCTAATCCTCTCGGACTTAGGGAATTTCTATTTACTGCCCAGATTTTACCTCAGGTTAACCAACCTTGTTACAGCGCTGATTATTAAACGAAGTATTTCCGAGTCCCTATTGATAATTCACTTCCTACTATATTTGATTTCTTTCTCAAGCAAATCAAAGCAGGTGTGTCTACTATTTACAACCAACAAACGTTAATTAAAACTTCAAAATTATCAAGAAATTCTACCACCTTTTGAATCTTGAATACTTAGCACCTCATCAAGATCTAACCCTAGATCCTATAACTCAGGTTAATGGAGTTTATCCACTCATGATGTAACTAAAGAAACACATAATTAAATTCATGATTTGAAAGATAAACTTACAGAGCAATGAAAAGCAATAATTGTTTCTTCGATTCAATCACTAAATAACTCCGCAAAAAGCAATAGTAATCTCTCACAAGTTAATCGTGACAGTGTATCCAAAACTAGAGAGAGAAATACTAAAGTTCGTGAAGTTCAAGATGTCTAAGATTTCTCCCCCTCCTGAATGAAACCCTAAAAGATGCTATTTATAGTTGTAACATAAAGGAAATTTGAAATTAAAATTTCTGAAATTCGTCCCTTAGATGACTCAAACTCATAAGGAAAACCTAGACTTGTCCTTAAATACTTGGGCGAATTATGGAAACAAAATCACAGGTTACAGCTTTTTCTTGAAATAGACGACGACATGCGTGATGCCTTATCAGGGTTATGATGACTTATCAGGAATGTCGTCAGATCCTCTTCAATTTTGACATTCTCTTCTTTAGATAATTGGAGAGGTATTTATCATTCCAAGAAAAATCAACAAAAATATGTCAACTGCCCTAGATACTTATTTTTCCTCGATTTAACCACAACACATCACAAAACAAACACAATACGCCTAAACATTACGGCTCTACGAGGAACAAGACTCTGGGGAAAAGAGGCACGACAATAAAAACCCCAAGAGGACATCAACACCCAAAAGTAGCCCCACCCTCAACTTATAATCATGCATTGTCCCCAATGCATCAAACCAAACAAGAGAGTTAGAAACTACATGTGGCACCATGGGTGCAAAGATCTGATGTCAATCAAATAATACAAATACAAACAACAAAATACCTTGGATTGCCTCCCAAGAAGCGCCTAATTTAGTGTCGCGGCACGACTAGGTTATCTTGACTATTCAGAATTCATCAAGATACATTAAAAGTGCTTCATACTTTATCCCTCCATTTAGACGATTTAAATTTCACCCAGAACTTAGAATCCATCTTCTCGCCTCGATCATAGGGGGTGGTACAAAAATTAAGAAGTTGAGTAATGGATTGAGCATGGTAAACCACTCTACCTTAAAGTGAGGTGAGTTTTTATGTTGCTTGTCTAATGTAAAATCAAGAATATAGGATTCCTGTTCCTCATCTTCACATTCTTCTACTATTTTAAATGATTCCACAGAAAAGATCTCATCTAAACATAATGTAGAAAAATGCTTCAAGTGAGGCCCAACTAATTCTACTTCAAAATTTACACTACCTACTACACACTCACTTTTTTTTACCTTTTCAATGTCAGTCTCAAGATCAAGATGACAATCGAGTGGTTGTGATTCTTTAGTTTTCTCCTCAAATTGGATAATGTTCCCCTCATATTCTTCTTTGTTTAGCCACTGTAAACATGGTGGGAGTGGTAACTCTTTTAGCTTTGCCCACAGCTGTTCTTGATTCTCTAAGATTCATTTCATCAATTTTTTCTCTTGAATCGTGACATCACACATATCTTCAGTATGATCACATTGACCACAAACCAAACACCAAGTTACAGTAAGTAGGACAGTATCCACATCATATTGTGAATGTCCCATCCATGCACTTCCAGGTAAATCTGGACAGCAAGCCTCAAAATATGGTCCACCACAATAATAACAAAAATCGTCACAAGAATCATCATCACTCAAAAAACCATCTATCCAGGCTGACATCTCAAGAAAGGTGTGAGCAAAATAAAAATAAAAGAAAAGAAAATAAATAAATAAATAAAAAATAAACTAAACAAATATTTAGAAGTTTGAATTCAAGCAAGTAAACTAAAATTCCAAACCAACTTAATATGCCAAATTGTTCCCCGGCAACGGTGCTATTTTTGATAACGCTCAACTTACACTTCAGTTTGGTGCAAGGAGGTCGTTGTCAATATACTTACCCAACTTTGGAGTCGGGGTCGAGTCCACAGGGAACAATGTGAGTGGCGATTAAACTAGTTTGAAACTAAAACTACAAGTTAAATTCAAACAAATGATATGAAAAGATAAAATGGGGATTTTTGATGATCAGCAAATAATTGTTGGTCACTTTAGTTTCAGTGTTTGTAAATCAAGAGTTTATAAAATAACTAGAATTATGTTCACTAGGGCTTCCGTTACATGACAGATGCTAAAAGTGGTTCAAGATTCTCACGGAGGGTAGGATAACAAGATATCTTTATGGATGTTATGCTTAAATGTCTCTCGACCTACTTAAGCGTTTAATTCCCTAATCCTCTCGGACTTAGGGAATTTCTATTTACTGCCCAGATTTTACCTCAGGTTAACCAACCTTGTTACAGCGCTGATTATTAAACGAAGTATTTTCGAGTCCATATTGATAATTCACTTCTTACTATATTTGATTTCTTTCTCAAGCAAATTAAAGCAGGTGTGTCTACTGTTTACAACCAACAAATGTTAATTGAAACTTCAGAATTATCAAGAAATTCTACCACCTTTTGAATCTTGAATACTTAGCACCTCATCAAGACCTAACCCTAGATCCTATAACTCAGGTTAATGGAGTTTATCCACTCATGATGTAACGAACGAAACACATAATTGAATTCATGATTTGAAAGATAAACTTACAGAGCAATGAAAAGCAATAATTGTTTCTTCGATTCAATCACTAAATAACTCCACAAAAAGCAATAGTAATCTCTCACAAGTTAATCGTGATAGTGTATCCAAAACTAGAGAGAGAAATACTAAAGTTCAAGATGTCTAAGATTTCTCCCCCTCCTGAATGAAACCCTAAAAGCTGTTATTTATAGTTGTAACATAAAGGAAATTTGAAATTAAAATTTCCGAAATTCGTCCCTTAGATGACTCAAACTCTTAAGGAAAACCTAGACTTGTCCTTAAATCCTTAGGCTAATTATGGAAACAAAATCACAGGTTACAACTTTTTCTTGAAATAGACGATGACATACGTCACGCCTTATCAGGGTTCTGATGACTTATTAGTAATGTCGTCAGATCCTCTTCAATTTTGACATTCTCTGCCTTAGGCTGACGACGAAACTTGATGGCTTATCAAAACTTTGACGACTTATCACCAATGTCGTCACGGATTCCAGCTGAAGTTCATTCTTTGTCTAAGGCTGACGACGATCTTGATAGCTTATCAAATTTGTGAAGACATATCAGGGATGTCATCACACTTCTACTCCAACTTTATCACACTGCCTTCAGCTAACGATGGACCTGATAACTTATCACCAAGTTGACGACTTATCACAAAAGTCGTCAACTGCTCTTCTGTAATTTCTTAGCTATTTGTTCCATATTCACCTCTTTATGTCCTTATTGTCTTAGGTTCTTTTGCATCTTGCCTTTCACTAAAATATCTAGGAAATATCATTAAAAACATTGATAGTTGCTTAAGAACTTACAATTATTCCGAGTTAAAAGTCTTAAATATTCTAACAAAATGCTAGCACATCAATACCATCATCAATGCATCTAATTATCATGGTTGCATAAATAAATTTGCAAATTTGAAGGGTTTATCATGATTATTATGCAAATCATCATATACTAGGGTCAATCATTGGAATATGTAATTTAAAACATGAATCAAAACCCCATAACATCATGAACATGAATTTCAATTCAATTTAAATCATGAACACTCATAAATACATAAATCTTGGGTTTTGAAAAGAGATTCTTGAGCTTCATGGGTGAAAGAGACCCATGAATCAACACATAACATACCTGGATTGTGAGTTTCTTGAAGTTATTGGACTTGAAGAACTTGGAATCTCTTGGTTTCTTGAAAAATGATTTGGATCTTGTTCTTGGGGATTATATTTGAGAGAAAACCCTAATTTGATGTTGTAGATAGATAATGAACTTATGATCCTTGATCTGATATTATTAGGGGTTAAAATGGGTAGAAAAAAACCCTTATACCCTTTTAAAAATGACTTTAAAATAATTGAACGAACTATGCGACGGTGGGTGTGATGGTCCATTGTTGGGTAGACGGTCCATCGGTCCTGGTCATCGCACCAGGGAAGAATAAAGGTTCACTTCCTCTCCCACGATGACTTGGGCGATGGTCCGTCACTAGCTCGACGATCTGTCAGCCTGAGCCGTCACCCTTAGACAAAATATGGTCTCACTACCTCCGCTGCGACGGTCCGTCGTTAGCTAAGAGGTCCATCGGCCTTCACCTTCGCATCGGGGTAGTTTTGACTGCTTTCAGTATTTTGATCATAACTTTCACTTTTGATGCCGACTTTGGACGAAATTGGTATCGTTGAAATTGGTATCATTGAAAATCTTAAAAATTTCACGTATATAAAAGTGAATTCATCTTTCAAAGTAAGTTTCTAACATACTTGGGATGATTTTAAGCTAGCTAGAAGTACAGGGTATTACAAAATGTCAAAACAGTTTTCAGAGAACTAAGTGTGGTGGCTCACAAGAGTTTCTAAATGCTTCATTACTCATGATTTATGATTTGATAGTTTTATTAGTCAAGCCAAGGTGAGTCACTCACATTTAGCATGCTGTTTTGAAAGTTTATTTGAATTGTTGCATTTATTATTTTAATTATGCATTCACCCCCACATACTCAGTACATTCCAAAAGAACTGATCCGCATATACGTCTATGTGCTAAATTGTTTAATAATATAGATTTAGGTGCTCAGTCCCAGCAGTACAATTTACCGCGGGCATCTCTATCTACATTCCGACAGTTGGTAAGTCTAGGGGTGTTCATGGATTAGGTTAAAAATCAAATCGAACCGTAAACCAAACCAAACCAATTAAAAAAATGACGTTTGATTTGGTTTAGTTAGGTTTGGTTTTAAATTTTAAAAAACCGATGCTATTTGGTTTGGTTATGATTTTACTTAAAAACCGTGAAAATAGCCAAACCGAATCGATAAATTTTATATATATATATTATAATTATTTATATATAATTATAAATAAAATATAAATATTTTATGAAATTTAATCTAAAACTAAATTTTAATCTATGTCTAGCCCAACCAATACTTTAGCCCAATTGCCCAAAGCCCCAAACCCAAGCCCAACTCGACCTACTATTACTAATAAGTTAACCCTACGGTCCCTACCTCACTTTTCTACTTCAGCATTCACAATACGAGTTACCATGGTCCCAAGTTCAAATGGTAGTTTTATGTCTCCTTGTTTATTCAATCGTTTCCCTATATGATTAGCTCACCTAGCTAGTCTTTAAAGTAAACAGGTAACTCAAATTTGTCCAACTCTGTCTTTTCTTGCAGTACACTACAACAGAATACAAAGCTCTATTTTACAATGTACATGTATGTGTTTGGATGTTGTTGGATAATCTTAGTGCCTACAATACAAAGCTGGTGCTTTTTATCTCAATGTTGGTTTAGTTTAATGTGTTTTTTCTAATTTTTAAGAGTTCATAGTGTCATTTGTCCATCACTGTACAAATATTTCATGAGAAATTGTTCAACGAGATACTCTTTTCTATGGGTTAAAAAGAGAAGTTTATTCTAGAGATGGTTGGAGTAGGCTAGTCAATAACCAAAAAAACAAACCAAACCGACAAGAACCAAACCAACTGTTATTTTCTTTTTGTAGTTTGGTTTGGTTTTAGAATTCAAAAATCGACTAAATTAGTTTTGATTATGGTTTTAACTACTAACCTATCCAAACCGACCCATGAACACCTTTAGGTGAGTCCTCATGGTTCGAGGACCCATTTATTCAGACTTTCAGCTTTATGCAGTATTTACTCAGTTGTTTTCAATTCAATTTGAGTCAGCTGGGGGTCTGGCCCAGCGACTCTTTAGTTATTAGAAGTAGAGGCTTGTCAGACTGTTAGTCATATGTCAGATTTTCAGTATTGGTTTTTTAGATTTTTAAGTTAAGCATTTTTTAGCTTCATATTCATCTAAACTCAAATCAAATAAGACATTAAATGATGTATTTAATTATTTCAGTAGATTCAAATGCCTAAGTTACCTTAATTATGAGTTTCATAACTAGTAGAAGGCAAAAAGGGTTAGCTTGGGGCTACTCGTAGCCCTGAGCACCGTGTGATATCTAGGGACCCGTTATGGTGGCGTTACAATTAACTACCAAGAATAATAGGTACCTTATGGTCAATTTTGTAATCTAAGATCACAAAATCAGATCCATTTTCACAAGTACATCATATAGCACACCCACAGGCTTATTTAATAATGATATCCGCCATTACGAGCCTCATAGTAGTGATCTTCCTAGCTTTCTAAATATGGCTAACAACATCAAATTAATACTCATACTTAGATCATATAAAGCTTTTTCGAACTTGAACACTCCAATGGTGCATGGGATGATGAATGCACCCGGATCCTTTTATTTCCCAACCATGGTGTTGTGTAATTGCACTATAAGTCTGTGTCACTTCAATTCTTTCAAAATCTATGATCCGATTCTTCGTTATTAAGTTCTTCAAAAATTTAGCATACCCGGGCAGCTCTTGTAAGGCCGCCAATAATGGTATATTTACTGAAAAGTTGCTAAATTTGGTAAGAAGCTTCTTGAACTCTGAATCATCTTACCTTTTCTTAAGCTTTATGAAAATGGAGGAGAGATTTTGATTTATAGCTTAAGATAACTGGACTTTCATCTAGTTTTGTAGCATTACCATCAACCACTTGTGGTACTTCTTCGCTTTCACCATTCCCTTACATTATTCTCGACTTCTCAACATTAGTCATATTTAGAATAGTGACTTGATTTTATTTGACTTATCAAGTCACTTTCTCTCCCCACTCATTTGTTTATCAACTCCCTTCTTATTAGGGTCTTTGTCAAGGTTCACAACATCATTACCTAAAGTCCCTCCACTCGTAGTGACAATTACCATGACATAAGTATCGTTCTTTGGGTTTGCTATTATATCACTAGGGAGGCCTATTTTTCGCCTTGCATTCAAATGAGAAGATATTTTACCTAATTAGGTATCAATTTGTTTGATCAAGGACAAGTACAAAGTGACAATTTGATTGTGTTGCGAAAAGTTGCTCTTCATCTTTCTTAACATATTATCATTTCCTTCAACCCCATAAGGAAGCATGCAAGCACATTTTCATTCATATACTTTTCTAGATCAATGGAGGTTGCTTTTTTACCTTATAATTGATCATGTGGAGGAATATATGATAATGCCCAAAGTACACCTCCAATTTAAGGATGAAGCGGTTACTGTCAAATATAGTAAACCAACTAGGTTGTGGTCGATCCCATAGGGAATAGGTCAAAAATACTGCTCGAACTTGTTAAAATTACCAGGCAGTACGGAAAAGTAAAAAAGAGGATTTGTTGAAATAGAAAAAAGAGAAGAATTGGTTGTTCTTGGTTGTAAACAATCTAAGATGAACACTAGGCTTGCGTTTCCCCTGGTTTCTCATCTCAGTAGACTTATCGTGCACTATCGAACTATTCCAATGCATTGTATGCAGAATCTGATATGTTATGTACCATCAACTGTCTTTTGGACAAGTTGATGATTTTATCCTTTACCTTTTAAATCTCAGGATGACACCTTGCTAACCCTTATCCTGGTTCTCGGTTAAGTATTACCGTTTAGGTCTCTAGTTATTAGATGATAGATAACCATCTTAATTAGATAATTCCTATTAGCATAGATCGACAGTTGATCTTCAAATTATTATTATGATCTTCTTTTCCTAGTCACTACTCCACTTTTGGAGTAAGTAGCAATATTCTAGGCGGGATCTTAGCATTGGCCACCACTAAGAAATCAATAAGAATGAAGAAAACCCAATATATGCAAGAATCTTTATCTAGAACAACTTGAAACTTCCTCTACTTTGTTAATCCACCAGGGTTCCCATAAACCTAGTAAATAGAATTAGCCACTCATAGTTATGAGATCAATTATGGAATCCACAGACAAAATTACAAAATCAATCTCACAATAATGAAAGAATAAATCCTAAAGTCTTAAATTGAATAATAAACCAAGAACAAAAAGATGTTTGTGAACTTGGCCCCAAAGGGCCTCCTTCAGAATCAATCAATATGTGAATGTCTCAATAAAGAATAAGGAGCCTAAAGGGTATTTATAGATTACAAGAAACCCTAGAATCAAATCCTAACTAAAATAGGAAAACCTAACTAACCGTACATAACAAGACTTAAAAACATCATAGGAGTGTATTTGGGATACATGGAAACCCTAGGAAATAATTTTGGAACGATCCGAAAAAGTTGAGGTTAGTGGCCACTTACCTGTGTCTACATGTAGCCTAGCCTTGGGTGCATGTAGACACCTATACGTGCCAGAAAAAATTCCTGCACCTTCTGCTCTCGGGATTTTGGACTTCTGGAACTTACCTTACCCATATGCAGTCCACATGTGCTACATGCGGTAAACATGTTGACATAGGTAAGTGCCAAAAGTTCTTTTTTAGCTCTTTCACTCTCTGGATCTTCAATTCCGGTACTTACTTTAGTCATATATAGACCACATGTGCTACATGTGGTCCACATATAAATATAGGTAAGTGTCAGGCCTTCCAATACTTGCAACCAAGCTTCAAATCTTCAAGTTTCATCACATGCTTTGGTCACGTATATTCGAAAAGGTCCACAAATGCCTAAAAATGACCAAGTAAGTGGCCATAAGCATCACTTTTTATCTTTTTTCTTGAATTTAACATCCAAAACCTAATTTTTGGCAAAACACTCCAAAACCACATTAAATCTAATAAAATAGCTTTAAGTACATGCATATTCTCAAAGTTTAAGCAGCGTAAGTGCTATATTTCTATAACACACCAAGACCCTCAACTTAGAACGTTGCATGTACTCAGGCAACAAAACATAATAAATCAATATGATGATGCTTAACCAAGAGAAACCTATGATACCAATGGCAGTCAATCATCAATTTTATCTCAAGATCCTTACCCTCTCCAAGTTTAATCTTTTAAAACCAATTGTGTCTATTAATAAAGCACGACAATGTGATACAAAGGAATCAAGCTATGGCATTACATTAGCAACAAAAAACCATGCATCTATACAAGTTACAAGTAAGCAGATCACATTAAAAGAAGTCCCTCCTCACTCATATATGAAATCAAGCATGTCAATGTAGGACGGTTAAAAGACACCCATACTCAAAAAGAAATTTCAATCAATGCATGTCAAATGCCACAGACTTGCCCTTATTTTCTTTACCTTAGCTTTCAGACAGTCAAGTTAGGATCACTATAGGACTTTTCTCGGCTTGTAATGTAGGCTTGGGGCTGGTATGATATATATAGACATTTAATGTGACTAAGCCTCCTTGGCACTAAAACTACTTTTAGGGTCCACACTTAACTAAAAAAAAATTATTCCACCCTTATTTCTCCTTTTTATTCTTTATTGAGCATTCAGGTTGGGTGTGGTCTTTTATTTTTTTATTTTTCATAATTTTTCTTTTCTTTTTCTTTTCTTTTGCTACCACACCCAGCCCTACTAACTTTTTCTCTCATTTTATCCTTCTACATACCCACTTTTCATCACATACCCCTATGATAGCCACTCTCAACTTAAGAAATTTGCCTGAGTTGAGGTACATAATGTCTAAGGAGAAATGAGCCAAAATAGGTTATTGTAATACAAATGGAAAGGTGATAGGTGAAACAAGAAAAACAGGCTATAAGGCTCAAAACAGGGATCAAGGAATACTATTGCACATAGGGAATGTCATTTAGGCTAAAAGTCGACTAAGAATTAAAAAATGGCCTATGATTCTTTCCTAACTGACTATCTTATAACCTAGGCAAGACTAACCGAGCAAGTTATGAATTCAACAAACAAAGGGAACTAAGTATCATCTCACACACACACATAGCACAGGGTCACATCACAAGTTACTACCTATCCGGGTCATGCAATAGTTAACACTGATTATCATGTCCCTAATTCTAATGTCATAACAAGATTCACAATAGTCGCATATATATACATATCACACAATTTTTAGACAATTGGAAAGGTATTATCAGTTATATCAAAAATCAACAAAAATATGTCATTTGTCCTAGATACTTATTTTTCTCCTATTTAACCACAAACCATTATGAAACAAAATGCAATACACCTAAACATGTTGACTCTACTAGGAATAAGACTCCGGGGAAAAGAGGCATAACAATAAAAAACCCAATAGGATATTAAGACCCTCAAGTAGTCTCACCCTCAACTTAAAGTCATGCATTATTCCCAATGCATCAAACCAAAACAAGAGAGATAGGAACATACCTGTAGCACCATAGGTGCGTAGATCTAACGTCAATCACAAATACTACTACAAACAACAAAATACCTTGGGTTGTCTCCCAAGCAGTGCCTGATTTCATGTTGTGGCATGACGGGACTTGGTTAGGTACTCAGACCTCCCCAACAAGCCCACGGGTACCTTGATACTCAGACTTCATCAAGGTAGCGCAATAGTTTGCCTCCAATTTTCTCTTTCCACTTTGAACTTATAAACTAAACCCCTAATTTTTTTTTGAGTTCTCATTATGCTCATGGAACAGAGGTAAAAGGCCCCAAGAAATAGATATGGCATGTGGTACTTCTTGGACCTTACATGAGGAATGTAGTTCTTTGATTTTGGCTCAGCAAATTCAATAATATAGACATATGTTTCCTCCTCTTTGTACTCATCTTCAAGCTCAGATGGCTCGATCAAGATTTGACTATCCAAACACAATATGGAAAAATGCTTCGAATGAGGTCTAATACGTACCAAGTCAGGAATTACATCCTTCTTTACATCCCCACATAACTCTAGTATGCTCTCCTTAAGTGTGACACTATCTATAAGAGTATGAGCTATTTTTAACTCCTCCAATTTTAGTTCCTCTTTTGGCTTTTTAGAAATTTTTCAGTCTCACACCACCCATAACTAGGTTGTTGGGCATTACATGCAACAACTTTTGCATCCAACTCTACTTATAAGTGGTAAATATCTAAGCCAAACCTATCAACCTTTTGAAT
This sequence comes from Capsicum pubescens, assembly GCA_030864215.1. Classification (NCBI taxonomy): domain Eukaryota; kingdom Viridiplantae; phylum Streptophyta; class Magnoliopsida; order Solanales; family Solanaceae; genus Capsicum; species Capsicum pubescens. The sequence goes on along the minus strand of CM061541.1, from coordinate 52,555,920 downwards.
AATCTCATAATTGTTGTGGACAAGGTGTGTCACTATTTCCAACAGGCTATACTTGTGCTCATACACTATAGTTGGCATACTCCTATAATAATGCACCATATCAAAAGGAAAAAAATCAATAAATAAGGAGTCATCATCACTTCATACTTCCTCTGTCCAGGTTTTCATCTTGATAAGAGTAGGCAACAAAATAAATAAAACAAAAGAGAATAAAACCTGATAACTTCAATAGCTTCAATCAAGACTCCGATATTGTATTCCCCGACAACGGCGCCAAAATTTGATAACCTCAAAAGTATTCCTCCAATTGAAGGATGAAGCGTCACTGTCAAATATAGTAATCCAACTAGGTTGGGGTAAATCCCACAAGGAATAGGCCAGAAATCCTTCTCAAACTTGTTAAAATCACCAGGCAGTGCGGGAAAGTAATAAGGGAATTTGTTGAAATAGAAAAAGGAGAACAATTGGTTACTCTTGGTTGTAAGCAATCTAAGACGAACACTAGGCCTGTGTTCCCCCTGGCTTCTCAACTCAGTAGACTTATCGTGCGCTGTCGAACTATTCCAATGCCTTACATGCAAAATCTGATAAGTTATGTACCATCAACCATCTTTTGGACTAGTTGATGGATTTCACCCATTAACTTTTGAGTCTTAGGATGTCGCCTTACTAACCCTTATCCTTAATCCCAAATAACTATTACCTTTTGGGTTTCTAGTTATTATATGATAGATAACCATCTTACTTAGATAATACCTATTAGCGTGAATCTATAGTTAATCTTCAAATTACTACTGTGATCTTTTTTTTCCTTGGCACTACTCCTCTTTTGGAGTAAGTAGCAATAATCTAGGCAAGATCTTAACGTTGGCCACCGCTAAGAAATCAATAAGAACAAAGAAAACCCAATACATGCTAGAATCTTTATCTAGAATGACTGGCCACTTTCTCTACTTTGTTAATCCATCAAGGTTTCTACAACCATAGTTAAGGAAATTAGCCACTCATAGTTATGAGATCAATTATGGAATCCACAGATAAAATTACAAAATCAATCTCAGAATAATGAAAGAATAAATCCCAAAGTCTTAAATTGAATAACAAACCAAGAACAACAAAATGTTTGTGAATTTAACCCCAAATGACCTCCTTCAGAATCAATCAATCTGTGAATGTCTCAATGATAAATACAAAGCCTAAAGGGTATTTATAAATTACAAGAAACCCTAGAAATCAAATCCTAACTAAAATAGGAAAACCTAACTAACCCTACATAATGGGTCTTAAAAACACCATATGATTGTATTTGGGACACATGAAAATCCTAGAAAACAATTTTGCAGCGATCCGAAAAAGTTGAGGTCGATGGCCACTTACCTGTGTCTACATGTGTCCTGGCCTTGGGCGCATGTTCCATATGTGGCCTGAAGGTTGGGCGCATGTAGACACCTATACGTGCCAGAAAAATTCCTACACCGTCTACTCTCAGGATTTTGGACTTATGACACTTACCTTACCCACATACGGTCCACATGTGCTACATGCAGTCCATATGTTGACATAGGTAAGTGCCGGAATTCCTTTTTAGCTGTTCCACTCTCTAGATCTTCAATTTCGGCACTTACCTTAGTCTTATGCTGACCACATATGCTACATGTAGTCCACATGTAGACATAGGTAAGTGTCAGGCCTTCTAACACTTGTAACCAAGCTTCAAATCTTCAACTTGCATCACATGTTTGGTCACGTACATCCAAAAAGCGCCACAAATGCCCAAAAATGACCAAGTAAGTGGCCAAAAACAGCATTTTCATCCTTTTCTTGAATTTAGCATCCAAAACCCAATTTCCTGCAAAACACTCCAAAAATACATCAAATCTAGAAAAATAGCCTTAAGTACATGCATATTCTCAAAGTTTAAGCATTGTAAGTTTTATATTTCTATAGCACATCAATATACCTATCATGGTGGTTATCTTTATCTCTCCAATCACGATCTCAATCTCTTTCATTATTCCTTCAATTTCTATCTCAATTGCGCCTTCTAATCACGATCTTTTTAATTAGGATTTCTTTCCTTCCAACCTTGATTTACGCCTAGCCTTTAATAGATAGGTCTAAAACCCCCCGTTTGATTTTACAAAAATCAAATTTCTTCATCAAGAGCTTTAGTCTTATCTCGTCATACTCTTTAGTGCTTTTAAAAGCAATGAGATTGACCGCCTTTCGAGTTGAGCCCATTATATTCTTAGTAAAGAGATCCAATTGTGTCATAACTTTAGTCATATCCTCATCCTTATCCTCATTATTCTTTCTTTTTTTCTTGGCTTACAAAATATTCGGAGGAAGCCCCCACAGTCACCTCAGTATCTTTTATATGACAACCTCGACTTTGCTTTATCACCTAATCCAATAATATCACTACAACACCATAAGATTATTTAACTATAGATCCACCGACCACATTATCTTCTACCATCTCATTCAATTGATCTAATGCTTTATAGAATATTGGGGGAGAATTTTATTTGGAACCTCATAATTTGGACATTGCAATAACTTCTTGTTAAACATTTGTCATGCCTCATTAAATGGCTCGCTGCTCAATTGGCAAAAGTTAATGATTTAATTTCTTAATTTTAGCATCTGTGATGGTGTAAAGAATCGATCCAAAAATGTTTTCATCAATTCAATCCATGAGGTGATAGAACCCATAGGCAACTCTCGCAATCATAATACTACATCTCTCATAAATGAAAATGAAAAGAGTCTCAATTAGATGGACATTTGTGATATGTGGGCGATATCAAACATGAGACACATATCAATGAAATTCTTCAAATGAAGGTTAGCGTCTTCATGGGCTTGACCCCCGAAAAAACTCTTCATCTGAAGTAAATGAAGCATCATGCTGGTAATGTGAAACACTCTATTTTCCTCTATTGGCAGTATGCGAATGGCACTAGCTCGACCGGCATACCCGAGGTAATCCTAGTCCTCAAGATACCCATCAAAAGTAGTGGATTCGCTACCGTTTTGACTCATTTTTCACCTATATAAAATAGAAACAACAAATAATATAAAGTAAATACTATGGATAACTTAAAGTAACTAATCTATAACATATTAAAAGTGTGTAGAGCCTTAGAAATATTGTTTGAACTTTTTACCCTTCATTAAAAGAATTCGCTTTAGACAAAATCGGCTTTTCACCATTCCCTAATTATTTTGGTAATATAAAATATTGACTATATTATAAAAAAAAATAGTTTTCCTCACAAAAATAGAATTATTTTTCCATCATCTAAAAAAAACTGACCATTCCTAATAAAAAAAAGGACAACCCAAAAATCCTAAATAAAATATCCAAAAACCAACAAAAAAAAAAAAAAAAAAAAACTTCTCCCAACGTGGAACCAAAAAGAAATTTAAAAAGAAAAATTTCACTTTCTCCTATCAAAAGTCCATAACTACCAAATATCTAATTTTGGCAAAAGGAAGGAGTTGTTGCTTTTTAAGAAATTATAATAAACTAATACAAATATTATCTTTATTTGAAATAGCACAATTAATGTGTGTACATGTTAATTTGAGCATCTAAATATGTTTTACATCAAAATTGGATTTCCTCCACAGGATCTAAACTACTTCATAGCTTTTTTCGTTGAGTATTTTGATATTCAATCTCTGTCGAACCAACACATTCTGTTTCAAGATGCATGAGACTGAGAGACTGAAATCTCATTGGTGCAACATGAGAATATATTGCTGACCTCAAATTTAAGCTTTTGACATTGATAGGACCTGCAAAACCTGTACGCAAAATTGCATGAATTTTGGTAAGTTATTGATATTTACAATTTTGATAGTATTTATTATTAAAGAGATAAATTTATTTGTGATTTGAGATAAGTTATCTTTATTTTTAGTATATGCATGAAGTTTACAATAAATAAATCATTATGTATTTTTTGATAGAACAATTGCTAATTGCAAAATTCTTTTGTGAAATCTTGATATATCTTATGATTAAAGAGACAAATTTTCTTGTGATTTGAGGTAAGTTTTTTAATTTTTAATAGGTCAAATTTTACTTGTGATTTGAGGTAAAAAATTTAAAATTTCAGTAGGTTCTTGAAATTTATAATAATAAATTATTATCTATTTTTTATAGACAATTTCTATTGATGTCTTTCAAATAAATTTGTACTTCAACTTTATAATGTAAATCGATTAAGCTCAATAATATTAATTTTATAGTGCATTATAATTTTTAATTCAGAGTTCTATATCATATTTAGGGTGTGCACATATTGACGGTAGAATTGACAAGAAATTTCTACAACTTTATAGAAAACTTAGCTTCAAAAAGGAGAAAAATGAAAAGGACGTTTGGGGATAGCTTTATGACGTTATCTTTTAGATAGACTTTTTTTTTAATGTTTAATTGTAACTCAATTTTGATTATATTCTTTTTCTAAAAGTTTGAACTTCCAACTAATAAATATATTTCTTTAGTCACGTGAGAAGAGTGTATAATGACCATGAAGAAGTTGTTGGAGGAGAGAGGAGAAGGAAGCTTGGAGACGAAAATTGCAGAAAGGATGACAAGAAGTTGAAGATTTTATTTATTTTTTTAATATTAAGATATGTGTCCAAAGTATGATGAACGTTAATCATTCAAATTTTAATTATTATATTTTTTTATTTTATATATTAATCTTACGAATTTTAATCTTAAGATTCATATTTTAATTTTATATTTTTTTATAGAAATATTGAGAGTAATATGAGCATCTTCTTTTTTTATTTTATTTTGATGAAATATATAACACATATATTAAATCACACTCCACATTATCTAGGAAAAAAATACTATATAATTAAATAAATAACTCATATTTTTTGTCCTTGCAACTTCAAAAAATATTCAATTTACTTTGAATATGAATATTGTATTAATGTATTAATATTTATCTCTTCACTTATATGAATGTTATATTAATCTAATCGTTAATTGATATTACAGATAATCCATTTTTATATATATATTTATGTATTATAAACCACGTGCAACACACGTACTTTAATCTATCTATAATCTATATCTATAATCTATTCTTTAATATATTAAAAGTGTGAAGACCCTTAGAAAAGTGATTTGAACTTTTTACCCTTTATTAAAATTCTCCGCAATAGACAAAAGTGTCTTTTACTATTTTTATATTGATAATATTTAAAATTTAAAATTAAGGAGTCATAAAATATATGGTAAGAAAATAATATGTTTTTTAAAATAAGAAGTCGTACAAATTTTGGAAGAAAAAGTATGGTAAATTTTATTTTTATGTTTATGTAGTTTTTTTTTTTTTGTCTCCATAATAAACATTCAATTGCTCCTTTTATATTTTAGGGACTTTTTAATAAGGAAAAAAAATCTCAATTCACGTGAACACACAGACAAATGGCTTCTCATTAGTGGTAGCTATATATACAATACCTTTGTTAAGAAAAATTGTTGAATAATAGTTTCTTTTAAGCATTGTGTTCTTTATTGATTATTTTAAGCATTGCTTCTCATTTTATGTTTTTTTCAATTTCTTTCTTTTGAAGCTTACACCTTTTTACTATATTTCACATGTTTTTTCCCTCTTGTGGTCATGTTTTGTATATCTCTCTCCAAATCATTTATTTTGTAATAATTTTATTTTGGGTAATCATTTATTTTAATATAATATGATTTTAATTTTATGTTGCAGTGAATTCATGTCAAGAGTTGGTTGTAACAATTAATGATTATTAAAAGCGGTTATTGAGGTTATGATCTTAGATAAAATTCAAGAATCAATTTGATAAGTTCTACTTCAGATTTTTGTTACTGTTTACTTAGTATTTTCTTCAGTACTTCTAAATATAAGGGAAAAATTGTCATAAAATAAATATATGAAAAAATAATTAGATGTTTTATTTTTCTATCGTTGACGGTAAAAGTTAGATGTATATTTTTAATATTATGAAAATAAAGTTGGGTAGGTATTTTTTCATGCACACATGGTTACACGGGATTAATGTCTCCTAGAGTTTTGCTTTTGATAAAGACAAAGCTGAGCAATGTTGCGGAGATCAAAATGACGATATTTTTTTTTAGATTGATCATAGTAAAATATGAATATATATTATTTTGGTCATATTGTCTTTTATATATGCTATCATTTTTTGGTCAAGACATAGGTTCATGCATTTTTACAAGAAAATTATGAATCTAAAGCAAATTTTAAATAAAATAAATCCATTAGAATGATTGAAATACAATAATATGAAGAGATGTTAGATAAAATATAATAATATAATATATTGATAAAATACATTGATAATATATTTTTTATTCAAACGGTTAATTATGATTTATTTCAATTAAGCACTAAATATATTATAAAGTGTTCGTAGCTATAGTCACTTATGACTCAAGTTGTCATCTCCTTTAATTACATGCATAAACCTCTAAAGAAGGTGATAAGTTTTATGTGGTTAATTTATTTGAATAAGTTGAAAAAGAACTTCAAAATTTAAAGTATCTAATAGGAACACTCTATAACAAATAGGATTATTTCATTAGTGTAGTGTCAATAACTATTTTTAAACAATTGTTCTTCTAAATTTATATTAATTGACAATATGCACACTTGCAAAGCACACACATAAGTCTATATATTAAAAGATGAAGACCATTACAAAAGCGATTTGAACTTTTTATCCTTCATTAAAAGAGTTTGTAATAGATAAAATCGTCTTTTTTCTATTTTTTTCATATTTAAAACTTTTAAATTAACTAAATTTTAAGTAATAAATCCTTCCTTCCTTAAATTTTGTAATATAGTCAAATTTGTAAGAAAAATTAACTATGAAAAAAAATAAAAAATTTAGCCACTTTCTAATTCTTTTAAATATAGGAGTTTCCTCTATATTAGGAAAATGTCATTTCAAATTGTTAAGCTATAGTTAATATTTACGGGTATTCCAATTTAATTTGCAAGAAATATTTACCTTATCAATATTTTATAATAATATGATAAATAAAAGTGAACTATAAATTTTATTATTATTAAGTCTTTTCTTTTTTAGTTATGTAAGAAGTTCTAATATTTTACACTTCTAAATCACTTAAAATAGTACCTTATAGAAACTACATCTATTTACGTAATATTGGTGGAAGAGATATTCTTATAACTATTTTTTTCATAAGCTTTGAAGGAAGCGTATAATAATCACAAAATATTATATTTAATCGTTCTAATATCTTGATTATCATATTATTTTGTAATAATTTCTATTCTATTCAAGTTTATATTGTAGATGGTTGTTCGATCGGACTTTGAAGAATTTTTTATATTAAGGTTAGCTTTAATGGTATTGTTCTAATATCTCGATTATTGTATTTTCTGTAATGTTATTATCTATTATTTTTCTGCTGAATACAGGTGGATGAACGTTTGATCGGACTTTGAGAGATTCTTTTGTAAAGGTTAGGGTTTAATCATATCTTGTAGTTTACAAGTGGTGGATGAATGTTCGGTCAAACTTTGATGAATTTTTGTATAAATATTAGGTTTTATCGTATTGTTTTATTGTAGTTTTTGATCTATAACTATATATTATTTTTTTAATCATCCGTTGTGTGATAATACGTTGTAGGAGACGATTAAGATATCAATACTTCACGCATGCCTGGATGCATAAAGTTGTCTATCTCCGATTTTTAAAGTCAATTGATATTTTTAATAAATATTTTTCTTTATATATTTCATATATATTGATGGCTTAACATGAAATACACGTGCAACGCACGTACACTTGACTTGTAACACTAAAGAGAATGAACCTTATATTTCATTCCCTAGCAATGACGCCATTTCTTATAATGCTCAAGTTATACCACAAGAGTATAAACAATCATTGTCAATATATTTTTATACAACAAGAGTCAGGGTTGAATCCATAGAGAATGGGAGTAATAAATTCTCTCTCAAGTATCACAAGCGATAACAAGTCGACTCGCAATGTTAAAATTAAACACTAAAGTAAAATGGGGGAGGGGCGTTTGTTACAATAATTGTTTTTCAGTTGAAAATGTTTTAGTTTGTTTGTCAAAACTCACACTATAAGGTTGTAATAAATGGATTAAAATATTTCTTTCAATGCCTTTCTACTACCATTTCTTCCTTTTCTGATGAAGGAAGGAGACCGGGGTTATGCCTTCTTGAGAATGATGATATGCATGGGTACATGAAAATACACCTACGATTTGCTCGTACATTATGATAGGTTAGGTTTTATGTATTGGTGATGATATTTCAATCCACCACCAAATTTCACGTAGGTTTCTTTCGAAACCCCACGTGTCTACACTACCAAACAATCAATAGCCTTAAAATGGATAATATCGGCTGACCAACATCCTATCGCAGAAGGTATTGGCGATATGCCGAATCATATCTAGCTCGTTGCTCTATTAAGATATCGAGATCTTCATGTTGGCTTTTGTCTCTTTCGTCGATATGGAGTATGATCCGCTGATCAGTTCGGTGATGCACTGAATCATCCTGAGCTTTGTCATTTTGTCATGATAGTTTTTGGCCCCAACACTGTTAGAATTGGTGATAGATGAGGTGGATTGGCGCTGTGCAGGACAAATTAGTGATGCGTCGATTGTCCTTAGTGTTACCTCTGTGATTTTTAGCTTCAATCTTTATTCTTTTTGCTCCTTTGCTATTCCAATGACTTTTTGGCCGTAACATGAAATTAAATTAAAACAACATTAAACCGCATTTAATTTAGCATTAAGAACATGTTTTCTCTCTATTTTTAGGACAAATAAGTCACAATTTACCGACTCATCAACACCTCCAATTTAAACCTTTGCTCATCCTTGAGTAAATCAACGCACACATAATTAAATCACCAATGCCTACAAATCATACATGGGACTTAGACACATACTTCATTCGTAAAAACACCTTGTCCTCGCGAATTTGAAAATAATGGTCAAGTTTCACCTATCAAGCTCTCAATTTGTGCACAACATGTATCAAACATTGGCTAAATATTACCAAGCCTAGCTCATAAACTCCAACCGAGATTAAATAATACTTAAGTATAGCAATTAATTGCCCTCACACAAAGAGGTTTCTTTTCTCAATACATAATTATATTAATCGGGATCATAATTCAAGACATGATCTCTTCAAATTACTGATAATCAGCTTAGTGAAAACCACTCAGTGAAAACCACTCACAACATGCTAAAATTGTAAAATATATTTGTAGTTTCTAACATGCACCAAAATATTAACTCATGTTTATCTCATGAATTTTATCAAACACTTGTACCTCCAGATATGCCTCGATAATCCCTGTTGGTTGTATTTATGCTTGAAATGTTGTTCTAGAACTTCTACCTATTTGAAAATTGCCATGTCCCCATCTTGTCCTACCTCTCCCACTTTTACCTCGACCAATTTCTTTCATTTTCTGCAACATCAGATGACAATAGAAAATTGAGAAGTATCGGAATCAGAAAAGTAAAGATAATAAAATATATATCTACCCTCGGAGAAAATATCAATTCATATAAAAATTATTAAATCAATCAATTATAACTTCATATCATCCTAACAAAAACAAATACAGAGAAGTAGACATCTATATCATCAATCTTAAACTAATCTTAGGGAACAGAAGAAGGACCATACCTTTCAATTACAATATTGAAGAAATCAATTTGTAATGTGTGAAACATAGTTAAAGAGATAATTATAAATTCTCGCGTTTACCAATAATAAGAAATGTACTTATGTTAGAGTAAAGACCCTATTGATTAATTATTTTAGCCTAACAGTTGCCCATTGATGGAACAGGTTGACTAACGTGTCCCTATGTAGCTAAACAAGTAAGTAATTGCACAGTAATGTTAACGTGGAGAACATCCGGCTCAAAGAGGTGTAAAACCACGACCTGCACCTCTACAAGATTTAACCTCAACTCCACTAAATCAATTGAGACTCAACACACAACGAATTACAAGACTCTTGTAATCTAGGAATTAAACTCTAACTCTTAATTCCACAAAAACACAAACCTTCCCAAAGTAAGTGTTCCCAAGTCTTCGAGTTCCCAAACTTGAAGACAATGCTCCTAACTCAGTTTATACTACATTGAGACTAGAAAACCATACAACTCAAGAACTAACCTAATACACAAAGTTTATGACTCCTTAACTCTAAGTGCTACGAACAGGTTCAACTCAGGATGCTTCAAGCTTTGGAACTTCACACGTAATTTGTCGATATGTTGCTATCTTTATAAGTGTGTGAATGATGAAGTGAGTAACTCCCTCTATATATAATGACTCTTCAAAGAGTCATTCACCGTCTTCTTTCTTTTACTTTGCTTCGGACTCTTTAACTCAACAACTTCTTTGTTAAGTCAAAGTACCGACTTCTTTGTTAAGTAGAAGTCCTTCTTCAAGTGAAAATTTTGTATTTGTAAAATTCCTTATTCAACTCAATCTCCTTGTTTGAGTGCAACACTTCCTCTTCATCTTATCAACAAAGTGTTGTATTCAACTACAACTTCTTCTTTATCACACGTGATCCATGAAGAAAGCAGGAGAATTTATCCATTCTCAAGAGAACTTATCCATTCCTGCATTCAACAAAAACTTGTCCGCTTTTCTTAGTGACTTTGTTCATGTGATTGGACCAGCTTGAGCAACATGTTTCATTTATATATCAATCATTAATACTTCATTGATCTAACAAATTAGCTTACTCAGAAATTATATTTATCGATCCGGCATTGTAGGTTAATCAAAGAGCCACTATATTCACTATAAAATAAAAAGGTTGATTTAATTTTTTTTAACTAAGCTTTAATCCAACTCAAAAAACTAGCCCTGTAAATGGAAAGGGTTGATTATATAAATTAAACAAAATTTCTATAAAAGCTACTGCTAATGAAGATTCTCAATTGTTTACACGTAATAATGGCTTTGTCTATACTAGTACACATTCTTCTACATCCATCTTCCCATCTCCATTGCCATCATTTTCCTCTTCTTGTGTGTTTTATGCCTTTTCTATGATCATCGGCATCCTCTTGGCATTTCTCATTTGGATTAACAACAACAATGACCTTCTCTTCTTGTTTCCTCTTGTCCCTCTTGAATTTAATATTCTTATATGACTGTAGACTTGGACAAGACTTTGTTAAGTGCATATAATAAGAAAAAGTCTTAAGCTTACAGGTTTCGTCTGAGAGTAAAAAAATTGTCTTTCAAATTATGAACTTTGTTCACATATTTAAAGATTTTAAATTGTGAAATCTTTTGCATCAATTATTTTTGTAAATTTGCTATCCAGAGTTCTTCATTTTATTGACTGGATATCCTGTTGTCCGGTAAAGTAAGCCAAATGATCCTCTATTAGCTCATAACTTTTTTTAAAATAGAGGTTTTTAAATATCGATTTTGTGCTTGTCTCTATTATGTGAAACTCAAAATCTAGTTTATATATATGTATTTTTTTAATCTTCCAGAGGTCACATTATACCAACTGAAAATTCTTTTATTTTTTAGTAGAACGGGGATAAAACCTTATAAATATATGTGAAAGCAAATTCTGAGTAAAAAAGGTGTGTGTACCTTAATCTATTGCAGCGGAAGTCATTGAATTTGGTACTGACACAATCGCCTCAAGTCAATCTTCGTCTCTTTAGAAAATGGAGTATTGATTCACAAACTAAAAGCCTCATTTTTTATTTTTGTTGATTTACTATTTTTCTTAGTTTTAACTGATTTTTCGTCACTTTTTTGCTACTTCTCAGAAGAAGAATGAAGTTAAGATATATTGGGAAAGTGGAATAGCTTTATTTATAACCGTTCCTCCCAAATTTCAATCACTCAATTTTATCTCTTCTCTTCCCCTTTTGTCAGATAATTTAAAACAAAAAATGGGTTGGGTTGGGTTGAGGTTCAGGTCAGTCCACATGGGCGACCCATGGCTCGTAATCCAACATCTCCCACTTCACACATGGTGGACAAGACCCGAAGCAGTATGACATCAACAAGTCATCGATTCATACGTCAAATAGTTCGTGCGACCTGTGAGCATCACGAGCTTTACCTATGAGGTTTTACAATCTATATAGAGGAATCCAATCACATGTGGAAAGAATTCTCTACTAATATGAGGATTCTAATACTCACAATACCCCAGACTTCATTCACTACTTTAGTAGTTACTGATCCAAACCCTCATCCTCTTAAAGAGGTGAACTCAAGTTCATGATTAACTTTACATACACATTTACACTCAACACCTATATGGTTAGTGTAACAGTTGGCTTGTGTAGAAAATTTAAAATTTTTATTTTAATCGTATTTCCTTTCTACTCGAATCTATCTGTTCCAATCAACTTCTTTTCTAGTCATGCACCGCATTGCCGAATCTCTCATGGCTATTAGGAACATGCCATAGTAGCAACACCAACCAAAACTTCAAGAAATAGTTAACGGTCTAAAGGTATTTCAATGAAAAGCTAAAATAACTTTGAGGGTCTCACATAATGAAGAAGCAAGGATTCGTTCTTCCATTAACCCATTGAACGCTAAGCACACGTGGTATGAAACACGTGCTACGATGTTATCACCTTATATTGGTGTGTGTGTCTCATTTTTTAGCCATTCAACATTGTATAAATCTAGGTCTAGACACCTCTAAATGTTTGACCTGAGTTTCTTTCTTTAATGATCCTCAAATCCATATTCTTAGAGAAACTCACATCTGGCTTTACAAAATAAGTCATTATTTTATGCTGGAATTTTTCTCTTCACGTTTCTCGACGTAAGAGGCGATTGCTCATGTTAGAGAGCCAATGTCACGACTTGTTCGACACACTACATTAATAAAACACATTTTCACATGTATATGAGATTGAACATAAATTCAAGATTCTTATATTGATAATAATTACAATAAAGTCATCTACAATACATAAACATAATCATATCCTACATAATCCTTGAGCCATAACATGTTTCTCAAATAAGTTTCTAGATATTGCCTTAGTAAAGGGATCAGCTATTATTTCTCGTATAGGAATGTATTGTAAATTTATTTCTCCTCTTGCTACTATGTCTCTTAGAAATTTATACTTAATATCAATGTGCTTGGTCTTGCTACGATATTTAGGATCCTTCGTATATACGATAGCCGCTTGACTGTCACAATATAAAATTGTGGGACCTTTAGAATTCTTTGTGATGGTCAAATGCTCAAAGTATCTATTCAACCAAACAAATTCTTGTACTGCAGATACACAAGCCACAAATTCTGATTCCATAGCTGACAAGGATGTGCAAGTTTGTTTCTTGCTTTTCCATAAAATTGCACCACCATTTAGCAAGGAGGCATAATTGGAAGTTGATTTTTTATCATACCGGTCACCAGCCCGATCAGCATCTGTATAACCTCTTATGGATAAATCAGATCCACTATAGCATGGTGAATAATCATTAGTTACCTTCAGGTATCAAAAAATTCTCTTTACTACTTTCCAATGATCTCTTCTAGGATTAGATTGATACCTGCTAACCAGACCTACAACATAATAAATATCTGGACGAGTACGCATCATAGCGTACATCAAACTCCTAACTGCACTAGAATATGGTACTCAAGACATGTCTTCTTTTTATTTTTCAGCCTCTGGATATATTTCAAGGCTTAAAGTTTCACCTCTTGCTATTGGAGTATCCATGGATTTGCAACTATTCATTCAAAAAAGTTCCAAAATTTTTATTATGTATATTTCTTGAGATAGACTCAAAATTTTCATGGAATGGTCTCTTTGGATTTTAACACCCAATATATAGTCTATTTCACCCATATCTTTCATGTCAAATGACTTTAAAAGCCATGACTTAACAGTTTTTACATACTCTAAATTATTTCCAGCTCATAAAATATCATCTACGTAAAGCGAAAGAATCACAAACATTTCATTGGACTTTTTTACATAGATGCAATGGTCTTCATCGATCATGGTGAAATCAAATGAAATCACTTTCTTATGAAATCTTAGGTACCACTGCCTTGAAGACTGCTTTAGGCCATATATTGATCTATTTAATTTACAAACCTTCTTTTCTTGGCCTTTAACAACAAAACCTACAGGTTGTTCTATATAGATTTCCTCATTTAGTTATCCATTGAGAAAAGCGGTCTTCACGTCCATTTGGTGTAATTCTAAATCTAAACGTGCAACTATAGCTAAAAGCAATCAAATTGAGGTAAATTTCACAACTAGTGAACAAGTGAATTCTCAAAGTTAAACACAAATCACAACTAGTGAAAAAGTTTTCTCATAATCTATTCCAGCTTCTTGAGTAAAACCTTTTGCCACCAATCTTGCTTTGTGACTTTCTATTGACCCATCTGATTTGTGTTTAACTTTGAGAATTCACTTGTTCCCAATAGATTTATACTCGAAAAGAAGGTCTACTAGATCCAGACTTTATTGGTTTTCATGGACTCTAATTCTTCTTTTATCACTTTTATCCATTCATCTTTCTCAGGACTCGATAAAGCCACATTCACAGAATTAGGTTCATCCAATTCTGTGGGAGATACCAAGAAAACATAATCCTCAATCTCATAAGATCATTTAGGTACACCTTTTTTGGTACTCTTAAATAATTAAAGTTCAGATTCCTCTATAGGATTGAATTATCAAGAATCTAAACTTAGACCAAGAATCATTACTTGATCTATTGAATTATCAAGCATGTCTGGCGATATTATTTTATCATCTGAATTCAACATTTCATAAAGGGGCATATTTTCCTTTATTTTACCCCTTTTGGAAAAATTATTTTCCAGGAATGTGACATCTCGTGATTAAATATCAGTAGAACTTCCATCTTCCAATTCACCAATGAACATATACCCTTTGAAGTGTTCTGAGAATCTTATGAAGATATATTTCTTTCCTTTTTAGACTTAGTTTTCCAAACTTACCAAAATGGTCTTTAATATATGCAGCACAACCCCAAGGTCGTAGATCATTAAATTTTGGTTTCTAACCAGTCCATAGTTCGTAAGGAGTAGAATATACTAATTTAGAAGGCACTTTGTTCAATATGTAGGCCACAGTTAATAATGCATCTCCCCATAAAGAGATTGGTAAATTTGCATGTGCCATCATGGACCTTGTCATATCCAACAATGTTCTATTCCTTCTTTCAGCTAAACCATTTTGTTGAGGTGTATAAGGAGTAGTTAATTGTCTGATAATGCCTTTTTTAATACACAGTTCTTCAAACTATTTTGACAAATACTCATGACCTCTATAGGTTCTTGATGCCTTTATACTTTTGTCTAATTGATTCTAAACTTCATTCATATATGTTTTGAAGCATTCAAGTGCTTAGGATTTATGAGATATCAAATACACATAACCAAACGCTTAAAATCATCAATAAATGTAATGAAATATGAAGAACCAGTCCTTTCCCTCACATTCCTTAGACCACAGATATCAAAATGGATTAATTGTAATGGTAATTTGGCTCTTTTAGCCTTCCCAAATGGTTTACGTGTAATCTTTCTGGCAAGACAATTTTCATAAGTTGGCATTTCAATTTTGGAGAAAGAACCTAGATGTCCTTCCTTTGCCAATCTATTCATTCGATCTTGCCCTATCTGACACAATCTAACATTTCATGTAAGTATATCAACATTATTATTACTAGAATAACACGACATTACACAATGGTCAACATAATAGTCATAAGTTGAAGAATTATGATCTAAAATAATAAAATGATCATAACGATATCCAAAACCATAAAAAATATTATCTAGAGTAATTCTTACACAATTACGACAAAAAATCAAATGAAAACTTACATCTAACAGAACAGACACAGACACTAAGTTTTGTCAAATTTCTGAAGCATATAAGACGTCATGCAATATTAAAGACCGGCCTCCACGAAAATCTACTTTGCAAGTGCCAATCCCTTTGACTTCAAGCCTTGCATTATTTCCTACATAGATCCACTTTGATCCAGGCGAAACTCGACAGAACTCCACAAATGTTTCTCGATCTCGACTCACATGGTCGATGGCTCCTGAGTCTACAATACACATAGGATAAGATTCAGTTAATAAAGTAGTGTTAGAAACATATGTATCACTTAGATTTACGTTTAGAAATGCTACATTTGTTTGCTCTAGCCATGAACGATCAAAATTCCCCAGAACTTGGTATATGTAGCACTTCATCTTACTCTTGTCTTTCTTCCTGAAAAACTTTTTTTCCTTCTTGGAATTTGGCTTGTTCTTTTTCTCGGAGGATCCTTTTTCGGTTTCTTTACCCTTCCCGTTCTTTTTCCACTTCTTCTTGCACTTGAATCCTAAAGATTTCTTACCACTTGATTCTACCATAAAGGTATTAGAAGCAGCACCAAGCCGCCCATTTTCAAGTTCAACATGACGGGCAACATCAAAAAAAGTTAATGTTATCATTATAGGTTAAGTTGACCTTCAAGTGTTCCCAACTATCGGGAAGTGATCGGATCACAGCCTGAACCTGTTTCTCATCTGAGAGAATATGACCAGCATATTTGAGTTGAGCTATCATATTCGACATCACCCTAAGGTGTCGTTTGATGTTCTGATCATGAAGCTTCTGATAAGTGTCAAACTTGATAGTCAATTGTCTGAGGCGCGTGATAGAAGTACCCCCATTTGTTCCTCACAAGTATCCCCAGATGGCATTGGAAGTAGGAAATTTCTCACACTCATGTATGAGGTCATCAACCACAGAACTTACAATAATTCCACGTGCAATGGAATCAACCTTTTTCCAAGCCTTATAAGCTTCAAGGTCTCTTCTATGTTGTGCAGTATTTCCCTCTTCTGGTAGACATAAGACATGGTTAATACCTTCAAGAGCATTTTGCTCTTTAAGAACATACCGCATTTTATGACTCCAAATGTCATAGTTGTCTCCATTTAGTTTTTCACCTTTGTTCAAGTCAGTAATTATGATTTTTGATGTCATGTATATTATTAAGAGACAATCACAAAAGTATTTTATCAATTATGCATGCAAATTACACATTTAAGCAAATCATTTCACATAAAGTTTTCATGTTTAGTGTAAAATCGAAAGGACACTTAAGAATCCAATCATCATATACGAACTAAACACTTAACCAAAATTAGAAATTAATTTCTTAATATGTATTAGGATGATAGCTTTCAATTAAGTCGTTTTAAACTCAAATAAATGAATGAAATTAATATAAAAGGAGATAAACAACTTAATATTTATATAATATAAAGTTAATAAATAACTTCATGTTACAAGACAATCTAAAGATAAAAGTCATTCCACAAATATTCTAGACGACTTATATACACCCAAAAAGGCTCGCTAGGCCAAACATTGTGGTAAACATCAAAGGATTCATCTATGGGTTCCTTTCACCCATAGAGTTCACGAATTAAGGTATGTTACAGAATATCAGTCATATCATGATTAGTAGTACTCTCAGTCAGTTACAGAACTCAGTAGAACTCAGTCAATTACCGAACTCAGGAAAACTCAGTAAGCTCAGTATTAGTCCAGTCTAGTTCAGTGTCTTTTAGTTGGGAGTAGGATTCAGCACCGAGTAACCCCAAGGATGGGGGCTCACCTGCTAGTAGAGGGTGTGATCTCTAGAAGCAATCCTTGCATTCCAGAACTACGTAGCCAGCGTAGGTTGAGATATCAAACCTGCCAGTTGAGGGTTGATGAGGTATTTTAACCTGTCAGATGAGGGTTCCACTATTCTCATTAGAGTACCTGTCAGATGAGAGTAACTCTTCAGTGTCTTTACCCATGGCACCGTACTTACACCCTTCCAACTTGGGCCACAGATTGGACCCCAACTTAGTTATCTTATCTTTTTTGGGGTATATCGGTTAGATGATTACCTCCCGCAGTCTCAATCTCAGTCTTCAGAATAGAACTCAATTTAGTTCTATAGAATCAGGACTGTCAGATATAGTTAATCAGTATCAGTAACTCAGTTATCAGTAACTTCAGATATCAGTTACTCAGTATCAGAACTCAGGACTTAGCTTTAGACAAGCTTAGTCGCAGTATTTATTTATATGTACATTAGTGCATACTCAGTTTTTACAGCAGGATCAGTTATCCGTGTACTCTCATGTTTAGTTACTCTATATCATACAGTCAGTTATTGTTCATGCATATGAACCCTTGCATTCAGCCTTACCTCATCTAGCATACCAGTACACTCCACGTACGGAAGCATACTCTTTCTTTGTGCTATGATGTCTTATATAATAGGTTCAAATGCTCAGGTTTTCGACCGCGCATAGATAGACTCAGATTTAGCCAGCAGCATTAGATTAGCAGTGAGTCCTCATCGTTTGAGGATATTCTTTTATTTTATTATTTCAGTAGACTCGGTATTTCAGTAGATGGAGTTAGTTGGGGGGTATCCCATCAACTCCACTTTTAGACAGTTTCAGTTAAAGGTTTTTCAGACTAATTTTCAGACTGTATTCAGTTTTACAAATTGTTATTTCAGATGATATAATTTATTAGTATTTCAGATATTTTGAACCTTATGGAATTTCATCCTATTATTCTGCATTTATTACAGTATCATATTTCAGTACTCACAGCAGATATCAGTCATGGGTTAGCTTATGGTCCTTCGGGGTCATAAGCACCATGTAGCATTCGGGGTACAGAATCGGGGTGTTACAAACTTGGTATCAAAGCCTAAGGTTCAACAGTGTCCTAGAAAGTCTGAAAGTCGCATCTAGTAGAGTTTTGTGCATAGGTGTGTAGCGTGCCACACTAATGGATAGGAGGCTATGCGATGTTTTAGAAAATAGTTTTAATTCTTTCAGTATTCATATTGTGCAGGTGAGCATGAGCTCAAGTTAAACTCTCAGTCTAATCTGTTTCCTCCTTTTCATTTACAGAACTTGCCTCCCAAAAAGACTAACAAAAGGAGAACCAAAAATTAGTCAGCACCTCAGCCCGTTCAGGCAGATCCCCTAGATGAGCATGTCTCCCATGAAGAATTAAGAGTTGCATTCCCTACTTTAGCCAATTTTATATCAGCTCAGAATGAACGGCCAGCTGTTGTTCTGGCCAATCAGTGGCCAATACTGTTGCAGCTAGGATTCGGGAATTCACCCGAATGAATCCTCCCCTATTCTTAGGATCTAAGTCATAAGAGAATCCACAAGAGTTCCTCGATCAGGTTCAGAAAGTCACGGATATCATACAAGTGACTTCCAGTGAGAGTGTTGAGATAGCTGCCTATCAGCTACAAGACATAGCTCATACGTGGTTTAAGCAGTGAAAGGTAGACAGGGGCACAGATGCAGAGCCCATAGAGTGGGAAAAGTTTGTTATTGCTTTTCTAGAGAGATTCATTCCCTTAGAGATGAGAGAAGCTAAGGTGTTAGAGTTCATCAATCTCAGGCAGGAAAGTATGAGTGTGAAAGAGTATTCCCTCAAGTTTACTTAGTTAGCCAGGTATGCTCCCCATGTAGTAGTAGACAGTAGGTCCAGAATAAGCAAGTTTGTATCTGGGTGTCAGATAGTGTGGTTAAGGAGTACAGGACATCGATTTTGATTAAGGAGATGGACATATCCAGGATCATGGTCCATACTCAGCCGATAGAAGAGGCTAAGATAAGAGAGAGAGAGGCAGAACAAGAGAGCTAGAATAGGTAGCTTCAATTTCAATCAGCCTAAGTTAGAGGGCAGTAACCATTCCCAGTTTTATCTAAAATCTTTAGTTCCAGTTCCGTCCTCGGCCAGGGCTCCAGTAACTAAGTTCAAAAATAGTAACAACGAATAGGACGCCAGGCTCTAAATCTCATAGTAGTGTCAGCAGTGCTCGAACGAATCCTTTTTGTCAGACATATGGCAGAAACCACAAGGGTTTCTGTAGAGCTAGTAGTGATATTTGTTTCGAGCGTGGCAAGCCAGGCCACAAAGTCAGAGATTGTCCTCAGTTAGGTTCTCAGGGTCAGCATACTCATTTTTTAGCTCAGTCAGCTCGCCCAAATCAACAGGGTGTCGCTTCCAGTGCCACCAGTAGGCAACGCCCAAACAAGCTTTATGTACTTCAGTCCAGACAAGATTAGGAAAATTCTCCTAATGTGGTCATTGGTACGTTACAGATCTTTCATTATATATTTATGTTTTTCTAGATCCAGGAGTTTTTTAATCTTTTGTAACTCCTTATATAGCCGTTAACTTCGGAGTCAATCCAAAAATCCTAGCAGAGCCTTTCTCAGTTTCTACCACAGTCGGTAAATCTATCATAGCCCGATGGGTATACAGGAACTGTTCGGTTATGATACCTCATAAAGTTACTTTAGCGGACCTTGTAGAGCTAGAGATAAAAGATTTTGATGTCATTCTCAGCATAGATTAGCTCCATTCATGTTATGCCTCAGTTGATTGTAGAAATAGAATTGTTTATTTTTAGTTTCCAAATGAATCAGTCCTTGAATGAAGAGGTAGTACTACAGCGCTTAAGGTTCAATTGATTTCATACCTTAGGGCAAGAAAAATGATATCCAAGGGATGTGTCTATCATCTTGTGTGAGTCAAGGACTCTAGTTCAGAAAATCACAGTCTTGAGTTAGTTCCAGTAGTAAATAAATTCTTAGATGTGTTTCCCGAAGATCTTTTTGGAGTTCCTTCCGTTAGGGAAATTGACTTCGGATTAGACATTCTTCCAGATACTTAGACCATATCTATTTCGCCATACATAATGGCTCCAGCAGAACTCAGAGAGTTAAAAGAATAGTTGAAAGATCTCCTAGATAAGGGATTCATCAGACCCAGTATTTCTCCGTGGGGCGTACTAGTTCTATTCATTCATAAGAAAGATGGTTCTTACAGAATGTGTATTGACTACCGTCAGTTGAACAAAGTCACAGTCAAGAATAAATATCCACTTTCCAAAATCAATGACTTGTTTGATAAACTTTAGAGTGTCAGATGCTTTTCTAAGATAGACCTCAGATCAGGCTATCATCAGCTCAGAGTCAAAGAATGTGACTTTCCAAAAACAGCTTTCAGAACCCGATATGATCACTTTGAGTTTCTAGTCATGTCCTTTGGTATTACTAATGCCCCAGCAGCTTTCATAGACTTAGTGAATCGCGTGTTCAAGCAGTACTTGGACATGTTTGTTATAGTCTTCATCGATGACATTCTTGTCTATTCTCGTAGTAAGAATGATCATGCAGATCACCTCAGAATCATACTTCATACTCTCAGAACTCATTAGTTGTTCTCCAAATTTAGTAATTGTAAATTTTGGCTAAGGTCAGTAGCATTTCTTGGTCATATTATTTCCGGTGATGGCATTAGAGTTGATCTTTAAAGAATCAAAGCGGTAAGAAACTGGCCTAGACTCATCTCTCCATCAAATATTAGGAGTTTCTTGGGTTTAGCCTGTTATTACCATCGTTTTGTTGAAGGGTTTTCATCTATTGCATCCCCCATGTCCAGATTGACTCAGAAGAAAGTCTAGTTTTAGTGGTCAGATTCTTGTGAGAAGAGTTTTCAGGAGTTGAAGACTCGACTCACCTCAGCCCCAGTTTTGACTCTACCAGATGGCTCAGATGGGTTTGTTGTGTATTGTGGTGCATACACAATAGGTTTGGGTTGTGTCCTCATGCAGAGAGGTAAGGTCATAGCCTACGCCTCTAGATGGCTTAAGTTCCATGAGAAGAATTATCCGACTCATGATCTTAAGTTAGCAGATGCAGTGTTTGCCTTAAAGATTTGGAGGCATTACTTGTATGGGGTGTATGTAGATGTGTTCACAGATCAAAAAAGCCTTCATTATGTGTTCTCTCAGAAAGATTTGAATTTGCGTTAGAGAAGGTGGTTAGAATTATTGAAAGATTATGATATGAGTATTCTGTATCACCTAGGTAAGGCCAATGTAGTGGCTGATGCTCTTAGTAGACTGTCTATGAGTAGTATTGCTCATGTTGAGGATAGTAATAAGAAGTTAGTTCAGGAAGTTCATCAGCTTTCCCGACTAGGTGTACGCTTAGTCGATTCAGCAGAAGGTAGTGTATGGGTGCAGAATAGTTTCGAATCCTCTCTAGTTTCTCAGGTAAAGGAAAAACAGGATAGAGATCCCAGTCTTGTTAAGTTGAAAGAGTCAGTCAAAGATCATAAAGTAGAGGTTTAATCCCAAGGGGGAGATAGTGTATTATGTTGCCAGGATCATTTATGTGTGCCAAGTATAGATGACTTGAAGCAAAGAATTCTTCTAGAAATGCATGGTGCGTGTTACTCTATTTATCCAGGGGCCACTAAGATGTACCGCGATCTGCGAGAGATCTATTGGTGGAGTGGGATAAAGATGGATATTGCTGAGTTTGTAGCTAAGTGCTCTACATGCCAGCAAGTTAAGATTGAGCACCAGAAGCCTAGTGGGTCCATGCAGGAGTTTAATATTCCCACATAGAAATGGGAATAAGTGATCATGGACTTTGTAATGGGTTTTCCTCGTACTCATAGTCATCATGATTTCATTTGGGTTATTGTAGATAGGATGACTAAATCAGCTCATTTTTTTCTAGTTCATACTTCATATTCAGTTGAGAACTATGCCAAACTCTATATCAGAGA
Source organism: Capsicum pubescens (assembly GCA_030864215.1). NCBI lineage: Eukaryota > Viridiplantae > Streptophyta > Magnoliopsida > Solanales > Solanaceae > Capsicum > Capsicum pubescens. The sequence continues at coordinate 52,533,156 of CM061541.1, read as the reverse complement.
GTTGTTCAGGTTACACGGAGTTCTGGTATCTATTATCTCAGATAGAGGTACCCAGTTTACCTCTTATTTCTGGAAAGTATTCCAAAAGGGTCTTGGTACCCAAGTTCACCTTAGTACAGCCTTCCACCCTCAGATAGATGGTCAAGTAGAAAGGAGCATTCAGACTCTAGAGGATATGCTAAGAGCATGCATTGTCGATTTTAAGGGTAGTTGGGATGACCACTTGCCTTTGATCGAGTTCGTATATAATAACAGCTATCATTCCAGTATTCAGATGGCTCCGTTTGAAGATCTCTATGGTAGGAGATGCAGATCTTTGATTGGTTAGTTCGATATAGGTGAGGCCATAATAGTAGGGGCCGACCTAGTGTTTGATGCCTTAGAGAAGGTTCAGATAATCAGAGAAAAACTTAGGGTTGCCCATAGCCGACAGAAATCGTATGCAGATGTGAAGAGAAAGGATCTCGAGTTTGAGATCGGTGATTTTGTGTTCCTGAAAATCACTCCCATGAAAGGAGTAAAGAGTTTTTGCAAGAAGGGAAAGCTCAGTCCTCGATATGTCGGTCCTTACAGAATTCTTAGCCGTTTTGGAAAGGTAGCTTCTGAGCTTGAGTTGCCTTCAGATCTAGCCTCAGTGCACCCAGTATTCCACATCTCCTTGCTAAAGAAATGCATTGGTGACCTAGCAGTCATAATTTCTTTAGAGGATGTAAATATTGAGAATGGTCTCTCTTTCAAAGAGGTTCTATTCCAGATCCTCGATCATCAGATTTGCAGACTGAGGAACAAAGAAGTTCCCTTAGTCAAAGTTCTTTGGTGGAATCAGTCCATTGAGGGAGCTACTTGGGAAGCAAAAGTAGATATGCGGACCAAGTATCCTCACCTCTTCTCTGCAACCTCAGATCCAGCTTAAGGTAACAGTCTTCCTTAGTTTTACTCAGTTCCATGTTTAACTATAATTATAACTTAGTATCCATTATCGTTGCATATTCAGTCATGCATTCATCAATTAGTTCAATCATGTACTCATGCATCAAATCTGCATATTTAGTATGAAAACCCAACTTGTTAGAAGCTTCAGTCATAAATTCCATGCAACAAATATGCATGTTCAGTGTAAGAGCTCAGTTTGTCAGTAGTTCATTCATGTAGTTATGCATCAGATATGCATGTTTAGTGTCTAAACTTAGTCTATCAGTGTCTCAGCTTAATCAGTCTCATTCAAGGATGAATGTTCCCAAGGGGGAGATATTGTAATACCCAGTATTTCTCAAGCTTAACTTAACTCTCACGTCATGAGTTATCCAATATAAAAAAATTTAAATGCTCATTATTTTTCAGTTTAGAACCTTCCATTCCGTAGAAAATTGAATCAACTTTCCAACGATATAAAATTTTCCTAAATCCGATAATCGGTAAGAAGTTATGGCTATTTTAAGTTTTAGTCATTAAACAATGTAATTTAGGCTAGTAGCGCATCGCGGAATAAGCCAAAATGACAATTGTCAGTTTTCAGTGAGGTACCACGATACCGGCGCATTGTGCCAAAGCTCATTTTCACATTTGTCAATTTTCAGTGAGCCAACGCGATTGTACCGCATCGCGCAGAGCTTCCAGGTCCCATCCAGTATTGCAATGCGATTCCACTGCATCGCGCCACTAGCCACATTTCCAGTTGTCATTTTCCAGTGGCTTGGAGCGATAGCGGCGCGTTGCGCTAGGGCCCAAAATTGGGTTTTTTAGTATGAATTTTTAAGTCATTCTCAAGGGTAAATGGGTATTTTTCCACGGCCCTAATCAGTCTAAACAGGAAATTTATCCCTAAATAACCCATTATCTCATCAATTATTCACTTTATTCGAAGATTAAGTCATTCTCACTCAAAAGGGGACAAACCCTAGCTTCAAGAAACCAAGATCAATCTCAAAGGATTCACCAAGAACTTCAAGAAACTCACAAATTAAGGTATGTTAGGTGTTCATCTATGGGTTCCTTTCACCCATAGAGTCCACGAATCCATTTTTCAAAATACAAGATTGTTGAATTATGAACTTTCATGCTTGAATTGAATTGAATTCATGTTCATGTTATTATTGGGTTTTAGTCCATGATTAAATTACATGCTTTTATGAAATTAATCATTGTATGTGTTGAATTACATGATCTTCATGATAAACCCTTCAATTTGCAAGTTGATTGATGTAGCCATGATAACTATATATTTTGATTATTGTATAACTTAAGCATGCTCCCCATGTGTTTGATAAAATGCCTATGTGAATGAAATAGTGCCATTATAACATGATAGCATGTATTCCCCAATCATGTACAAGTTAATGCATTACAAGTGTTTGATAAAATATCTTTATTAATGAATTATGGACAAGTGTACAGTGTTATGTATTTTAAGATTATGCTATGTTTTACTTTTATACTATCGAGTCCTGGGGGAATTTAATACCCGACAATTTAGCTGTGTGCCTAGAGCCACTGTCAGTTACAGAATCTTAGTTATGTCACGATCAGTAGTACTCTCAGTCAATTACAGAACTCAGTAGAAGTCAGTCAGTTATCAAACTCAGGAAAACTCAGTAAGCTCAGTATCAGTCCAGTCCAGCTCAGTATACTCAGTTCAGTGTCTTTCAGTTGGGAGTAGGATTCAGCACCGAGTGAACCCAAGGATGAGGGCTCACCTACTAGTAGAGGGTGTGATCTCTAGAAGCAATCCTTGAGTTCCAGAACTTAGTAGCAAGCGTAGGTTGAGACATCAAACCTGCCAGTTGAGAGTTAATGAGGTGTTTTAACTTGTTAGATGAGGGTTCCACCGTTCTCGTTAGAGTATCTATCAGATAAGGGTAACTCTTCAGTGTCTTTACCCGTGGCACGGTACTGACACCCTTCCAACTGGGGTCACAGGTTGGACCCCAACTCAGTTATCTTATCTTATTTGGGGAATGTCGGTTAAATGATTACCTCTCACAATCTCAGTCTCAGTCTCAGTCTTCAGAATAGAACTCAGTTCAGTTCTACTGAATCAGGACTGTCAGATACAATCAATCAGTATCAGTAACTTAGTTATTAGTAACTTCAGATATCAGTTACTCAGTATCAAAACTCAGGACTTAGCTTCTAACAAGATTAGTCACAGTATTTATTTATATGTACATTAATGCATACTCAGTTTTTACAGCATGATCGGTTATCCATGTACTCTCATTTTCAGTTACTCTTTATCATACAGTCAGTTATTGTTCATGCATATGAACCCTTGCATTCAGCCTTACCTAATCTAGCATACCAGTACATTCTACGTACTGACACATACTCTTTATTTGCGCTATGATGTCTCATATCATAGGTTCGGACGCTCAGATTCCCGATCGCGCATAGATAGACTCAGATTCAGCCAGCAGCAGTAGATTAGCAGTGAGTCCTCATTGTTCGAGGATATTTTTTTATTTCATTATTTTAGTAGACTCAGTATTTCAGTAGATGGAGTTAGTTGGGGGATTGTCCCATCAACTCCACTTTCAGACAGTTTCAATTAGAGGCTTTTCAGACTAGTTTTCAGACAATGTTTAGTTTTACAGATTGTTATTTCAAATGATATAATTTATCAGTATTTCGGATGTTTTGAACCTTATGGTATTTCAGCCTATTATTTTACATTTATTACAGTATCATATTTTAGTGCTCACAGCGGATATCAGTCATGGGTTATCTTGTGGTCCTTCGGGGTCGTAAGTACCGTGTAGCGTCCGGGGTACAGACTCGGGACGTTACACCAGAACTCCCACTTGGAGTGATTCGAATTTGTCTCCGTTCAGCCATTTTTGAAATAGGAACCAAGAAACAATAAGAATGATTTAACCACTCAATGTGACACTTATGTCACAATTTATCGTAGAAGACAAAATATGTTTAAAAAATTAGGGACTAATTAAGCCAAAAAAATTAAGTCTAATTCAAATACTTATTTATATAAAATTAAAAAAAGGATTCACTATGCTGCCTTAATAGGATATTCTCATATTAATTAATTAAAAAATAGAAATCCCCAAAAAAATTATATCAAATTACTATGCAATTTTGATCCAATTAAGTGACCAAAGTGCACAACACTTCTCTTATATTCATAAACATTAATATTAGTGGGATCACTAGGTAACAAGCCACCTAGTAACATTGTTTTTTTTTATTCGATTAAGACATTAAGTGCACAACACAGCACTTACTTTTACAACTTGCACAACACTTTCTCCTCTTACTTAACATTATAGGATCTATATCATTCTTTCAAAAAAAATAAAGGAATTGCACAACACTTATTTTTACAAAAAATGGTCGGACCTAAAACGTGGTGGCGCGATTGAGCGGATCAAGTCCCAATTGTGGCACGACTGACTGGAACCAAAGCGCAATGGTGGCGCTTCTGACCGGATCTCTTAATCTTTTCGATTACATCCGGTTATAAACTTTTTCTAACAGGTTTGTTAAAACACAAATTTTCAAGAGTTTTTCACACTTAAACTCAAGATAATGCATGCAAAATTAGGACAATTAACCTGTCTCTGATGTCATTGAAAGCAAATTATGAGTAAAAAGGTATGTGTACCTTAATCTGTTGCAGCAGAAGTCATTGAATTTTCTATTGACACAATCTCCCCAAGTCAATCTTCGTCTTTCTAGTAAATGGAGTATTGATTCACAAACTGAAAGCCTCTTTTTTATTTTTGTTGATTTACTGCTTTTCTTAGTTTTCACTGGTTTTTCGTCACTTTTTTGCTACTTCTCACAAGAAGAATGAAGTTGAGGTATATTGAAAAAGTGGAACAGTTTATTTTGTAACTGTTCCTCCCAAATTTCAAACACTCAATTTTAGGTCTTCTCTTCCCCCTTTTTCAGATCATTTAAAAAGAAAAATGGGTTGGATCGGGTCGAGGTTTGAGTCAGTCCACATGGGCGACGCATGATCCGTAATCCAACAATATGCATGCGTCATAAGAAAATACAAGATCTTTTCGGACTAATAGTTTGTTCGAAGTAGTCACTAGTCAAATTAGTAGTACAAACCGTGGTTGTCTTAGCAAAACTAGTTTCTAGTTTGTCTGCAATCAGTGTGCATCTTTTATTTACTACTACTTCTGATGTGGAGAGTATTAAACAAGTGTTGTTGTGCTTTACAAGCAAACAATACAAACGAGAGAACATTTGAAGCTTTAATTTTCATAATTGATAAGTTTGTGCAATCTTTTACTTACTACTACTATTCGTTTGTTTATAGTTCTGATAGGTATGTGACTGTGCTCTGTCTATTTTCTATACCAAAAGTGGCTGAAGAAATGAAGGCGATTGTTAAGATGGATGTCGAACTGACTGTTGAGGAGAGGAATTTGGTGTCAATTTGGTATATAAAAATGTAATTGGAGCAAGAAAGACTTCATGGCAGATATTTTCTTCGATTGAAGAAAATATGGGCTATGAGCAGAATGCTAAGAGGATAAAGAGTTACAGACAAAGGGTTGAAGACGAGCTTACAGAAATTTGGTGTGTGTTTGTGGTCTCTTATGGCAACGGCAAGGGCATTTTTTATCCCAAAATGTTATAGAGGGCATAATTCAAAAGCAATTTTGGCCCTTTTTCCGTATTAAAATAAATAAATAAAGAGATTAAGAACATTCTAAACTAAAAAAAATTGACGTTAATAAATGGCAAAATGACCTTCTGGATCCCTGTACTATGTCGATTTTGTAAGTTGGACACTTCTACTTACATGTTTGTTATTTGGACCTCTGAACTCACTCAAAAGCAATATTTCAAACTCTTTGACCATTGATTTTGCATATGTGGCATTAAAATGTTGACTGGGACTTGGAGAGTGTAGTCACTCGCCTGGAGTGCGAGTGGGGATCAATTTTTGACCATTTTTATATTAAAATAATTAAAAAAAGATAAAAAAGGATTAAAACTTTTTTTTCAGTTTTTTAATTTAAAAATATTTTAAAAAATTAAAAAAAAAAATTAAAAAAAAAAAAAAAAACCAAACCCCCTCCCCCGTCCAACCACTACCCTACCCCACCCTAGCCCTCGTCCCAGCCCCCACCTCACCCCAGCCCCTGTTCCGAGCCCCCCACCCCCCAGCCCCATCTCAGCCACCCCCACCCCACCCAAGCCTCGTCCAACCCACCACCCCACCCCACCGCTGTCCACCAGTCCCCCACCCCCACCGGCTACCATGACCATTGTAAAATAACAATTGCAATTGCAAAGTGCAACTTCTCAAGCCTAAAGTACAATAATTCACACAACATAAAAAGAAACGAATCAATACAATCGAATAGAACTTTGAGAAATTTTTTTCTAAACAAATCAACACAACCAATAAGAATCTGAAGATGAAGATAAAGAATCAATAAGAAACAAACAAACAAATGACGTGGTTTCCTTTCTTCTTCGATTCTCACTTCTCAATTTTTCTAAACAAACAACAAAAATCTAATCACCATCTGCTACAAATTGAGTAATTCTGAGATCATCACCATCTTCAAAAACAACCAAAACTCAAACATAGACAAGCAGGTGAACGAAAAGCTTCAAGAACCGCCAGAAATTGTGCAACACAAGAAAAAAAATAGTGCTTTTTTTTTGCCTCTTAGTGCTTTGAGTGTTTCTTTTCAATTTTTTCAAAGAGTGAGAAGAATAAGAAGATTAAAATGATGAAGGAAAAGAAGAAAGAGAAGAGGAAGGACAACCATAAGAAAAAAAAAACGCAAATCAGAAGAATGGGGAAGAGAGAGGAAGGGGGAGGGGGAGGGGTTTATTTATTTATTTTAATATTTTTTATATTTAAAAATAAAAATGACGTGGAAGCTGTTGTGGCAGCTGACGTGGCGAGAGTGTATTACACTCACCAAAAAAGTGCTTAAAATGTTGTTTTTTAATGGGTTCAAAGGTCCAGATGACAAACATCTAAGTAGAAGTGTCCAACTTACAAAACCAACATAGTACAGAGGTCCAGAAGGTCATTTTGCCTTAATATATCTCAAGAACTTTAATGAAAGATTGCAAAAAGTCTTATGTATTTTCTATAAAATTTTCAGATCATACCATTTCTTGATTGCCTTCTGAAATACTCTTGGCTCTTTTATGAAATAATCAATTTCTACATACTCAATAATCAATTTACTACTTTTGTGTACGGAAAGGATATTGAATACTCAATTTCAACATACACCACTCGTTCTTTAGAATTTTAGGATATGAAATGGTAAAGAGACTATGAACAATATCGCCTCAGCACCACTATATGGAGTTTGGGGGAAAATAACAATGAACAACTAACTGAATAAGGAAAAATAATACAGACATGCGCAATACCATTTAGTTTTGCTAGTTATGGCGTTCTACTCCAACCATGAAGGGAAGTGAAGATCCTTTTCTTTCTCTTTAAATAAATGTATAGCATCATCCATTACTTCCAGACCCCTAATCTGGGAGGAGATTAAACATATTTAAGAATCAAAGTCAACTAACATAAGCATTAAGCATAAATAATATGATCTTCCACCTGTCACAGCAGAATTTAACTGAGTTGCAGCATACCATTTGCCCGAAAGAGTAAAAAAGAGTAGCCCGATGCACTAAAGTGTCCACTATGCGCAGGACCAGGGAATGGCCCCATCACAAGGGTGTATTGTATGCGGTCTTACCTTGCATTTCTGTCAGCGGCTAGATTGTTTCCAAGACTTGAATGCGTGACCTCCTGATCACATGACATCAACTTACCGGTTACTCTTAAGACTTTCCTGCCCGAAAAGAGTGTACAGGTAGTACTTTAATATCATGCATCACACTATTTTAGAAGCTACAAATTATTCCTTGGCCCTGACTGCAAAAAGGGGGAAATTAAAGGGAAAAAAATGCAAACCTCCTTCACACGAATGAGTATATTACTTCTTAGACTCTCCATGCTTGAATCAATCATAAGCAGATAAAACTTAACTTGGAAAATGAGATGACACAATACTACTCTCAAACGTCTATACATTTTCATCACTTCAAACAAAAGTTAAATACTTAAATGAAAATATTAGAGCAATTTATTCATCAACAAACATCTATTAGACTCTAATTGAGAAGCATGAGAGGACCAAGAATTTTCGTCTCAACTCACACAATATTAGATGGTCCTGAAGCAATAGTAATCACTCAATATCATCGTCATCTATAATTAGGTTTCTTCTCTTCCAACTCGTAACACCATCATAGACATGATCATCCTCAGAGCCTTCCAACTTACACGACGCGACATCATCATCAGGTATATATATAAGCAGAAGCAGATATTACTTCATCATTTTCATAGCACAGGAGCTATAGTAAGTATTTACAAAGTACCTTGACAAATCAAGTAAACACCAATCAACTAAATCAAATATTAGCAGAGTTATAAAATAAAATACACATCTAATTCACCTATTGCACAAATTAAATATTACCTTATTTCTAAGAGAAATTTAACAAATATAAACTTTTTGGAAGCTAGTATGACGTCAAGATTTCATTTTACATCAAGGAGTTCAATGGATCAGTTCAATATTATTTTCAAAGAAAACAAAACAAAAATTAAATTTTTATATTAATATTTAAGTGAAAATGACTAAAATCCACGTCCAAATGTCACGATCCAAATGACTACGAGTGACATCCACACTAATCTTTCCTTGGGAGAACCATCTTACCCGAACCACTATCCAATCATATAGTCATAAGTCCCTTATTTCACCTAAAATAGCAAACAAACAACCTACAAACTGGACCTCAGTATCTAACAGGAAAGAGACAGAAACGAGACTTCAAATTAAATTATTTTATGAAAATGGCCATGGAATTTAAATTTCACTCTCTAGCCATTTCAATTTACTTGCTTGTTTTATACCGTTTCTACACATCTTCTATACAGTTTATACACAAATCTTATACATATAAATATTCTATACGAAAATTATACAGTTTTGATACACAATTTATACAATAACTGTACATATTATTTACATGTTTTATACAACAATTATATAATTTTCATACACTTTCGATATTTTTTTTTTATATATTTTATATATATACATATTTGATAGAACTATACAATTTCTATACATATATCTTATATAGGTACATATTCTATTTAACAATTATATCATTTTTATATAATTTGATCAGTTAAAAAATTTATAGCAAAAAAAAATTAAAATATTTTTAAAAGGGACAAATTATCCAAGTTGAATATACTGTATCATTATTGTATATAGACTGTATCAGTATTGTATATGGACTACGTAGGCTAAAATGACCCAAATTGAAAAAGAAAAGGAAATGGCCATAAAGTGGAATTTTTTTACCCGACTGGACATTATATGTCCATATGCCCAAACTTGGGCTATTTATTTTTTTAAAAGGCTACACAATGTCTTTTTCCCTATCTAATATCCTTCCGCCCCACAATACTATATCTACATCTACAATATATTAAGAGTGTGAAGACCTTTACAAATTTTCTTTTCAGCTATTTACTCCAATTATTAATTAATTATTAAAAATTTAAAGAGTCCTAAAATACATAGTAAGAGAAAAATAAATAATAATTTTAAAATATTATTTAATTTGAGTTCTTTTCAAAGTCATATTAATTAATCGTACATGGTTATAAATATTTGATTTTGGAGTTTAAGGACTTTCTAATCAAGGAAGGTTTTAAATAAGACTTTGATTTCTAACAAAAATTAATTATCGCATTCTTTTTTCAAATTTAAGAGTTTTTCTTTTTTATTAGGATTTGCTCTAATTTTCTATCATAATTAAAAACTTTTCTTTTGATGGAAAATATTTTCTTTTTTGAAAATATCCCTTTCATATTTGATTAATCCTTTCTTGAAGAAAAAAATTTGGACTTTTATAAATTGAGGATCCTTTGTTCCTACAAATAATACAACAACTTCGACAAGTAAAGAGTTTTATTTTGGAGAGATTATTCTCTATCGGTTTTGTGTTTGTAATATTAGTTTTACGATGTGTAGATCACTTGTCTAAAGCATACTAAATATTATGTTGTTTTTATTATAATTTTCTTTGTAATCTTATTTCGTGAATGCTTGTAATGTAAGCGTCGCATAACATCATGTTATTTCAACTTCAACTTCAATAATTTTCTAGGTTTGCGAATATATTTTGATTAAAGAACTTTATGAGTTAGAGCTATAATTTTTGCTAATGGATCTTCAATTTTGTGATTTTCAGATATATTTTTTTATGAACAAAAATATTTATATTTATTTGTGCTTGGTTAATAAATCGATTGAAATTTTCTTATGTGAGTGTGGACACATATTAAATTATAACATATGTTAATACCTCATGGAAAAGATTATGAGGCCAATTTTTGACTTTTTCCTTTTGCAGGTTTGAAAGTTTAAATTGTTAAGTTGTTACTCAATTAATCATATTCATCATTTACATGAATTTGTAATATGTTAAAGCACACATCAAAAAACTAATTTAAATTATCAAAAAGATCTAATAAAAAATCAATTAATTATATTAACTAACATGAAAGACACTCTGCTTACATAATGCATTAAATTAAGTATATGTTTTGAGATACCTTTGGTTCAAGGATGAGAGATTTGATTAAAATAAATTTAACAAACAAAACGAGTTTTAACCTCTACTATTTTCAGAACCTAAAAATGTAATTTTTTTTCTAAAATTATATTTGAGAAAAATACATTTAAAAGCACTTTTTAAAATTTAGTCAAATATTAAATGTTAGTCAAATACTAATAGTTGCTTCAAAGTGGTTTCTAAATTTATTAGTCAAAGACAAATCGCTTCTCGCCGAAAGATAGACATCGAAGTGATTCTATAAAATTGAACGCATTGAAGCAAAATGCACGCGCGAAACACGTATACTCTCTCTCTCTCTCTCTCTCTCTCTCTCTCTCTCTCTCTCTCTCTCTCTCTATATATATATATATATATATATATATATATATATAGTAATGATCCATTTCATCGTTACTAAATTATACATGTTAAATTCATGAAAAATCTTATTTTTCACTCCTCAATATTAACTTGAGTCCAAAATAGCCATCATTTTATTTATTGTGTCACCTCAAACTTTTATGGTATGATTAAATCTTTCGATGTGTCTAGATAGACTTAAGCCCGATAAGTTTAATTACTCATGAGTACTAATATCAATCATTTAGTTTGGAAGTTCTTTAGGTATGAATTAAGGTCGTACAATATCCCTAAACCAAAATTAAGTTTAGAACTTTCTTTTTGATAGAGTTTCAGTATAGGTTTTTATTAGAACCAACTTCAAACGACCATATCTCCTAAAATATATGATTTTAGGAGGCTCAATACCCACAAAATCAAAGATCTCTTAGTACTTTTTCGACGCAATAAATTGTTCGCCAATTTGAAATTGGAGTAAAAAGTTATGACTATTTTACTGAGCATTGTCCGGGCTGAAATGGGAATTTCATTGTAGCAAAAGTTCTAGTAGATTTAAATTAGTTTCAGCCGTGTTTTAGGTCTAAAAACCCCAAACTTTATTTCTCAACTCTAGAGTGGTGATTTTCCAAAGTTTAAGGTGAAAGTTCTTCATTGAGGTAAGTTTTTTCATTTTTTTTCTTCGTCTTTTAATCCTTTAAGAAAGACCTTTAATAGTGGATTTTTTTTAAAAAAAAACTTATGAGTATTTTTAATATGACCTAGACCTGATTCTAAATTATATATTAAAGATTTCTAACGTTGATTTCGTAAACTAAATTATGAATTTTGATGGTTAGAAACCTTGAATTTCATAAAAATGAGATCTGTAGCATAAAAACTCCCTTAATGGAGATGGATTAAGCCTAAAAAAACTAGATAATGGTTAATTGATCATGAAAAATTATATAGACCTTGAATTAAGGGTAGAATTAGTGAATTTAAATCTCCAAGATATTTGTTTGAAGAGTACTTATTTAATTACTCTCATTATTACTTAATTTTTAGATGGTTGATTATTCCAAGGCATGAAGAAAAGAATAGAGTATTTTTATTGTGGCTTGCTTCTTCCAAAAAGTTTGATGTCCAGGTAAGCTAAGTTTAATGAGTAGAAGACTGTGTTATTTTATATTTTCATAATTTAGAATTGAAAGGAGAAAGCATGTCTAGGCTTGCAGACATCGAATTGAGGTGGATAAAGACATGAGAACTTTACTTTAATCCCAAAAATTATATTATTGATTGATTATGTGATATTTATGATATTATGTGTTATGTGTCCAAATGGAGATTGTTGTAAATGAAGTATGTGGCCCTGATGTTTCTTAGTTGTTCTAGTTATGTACCTAGTTGAGTTATAATGGTATTATGTTGTATGTATTGCGCAATAATATGACGAGGAGAATTATGCTAGGATCGAGTATTAATGAGCATAGTAATATCTAAGGCATAGATGACTTGAATTAGTGTGATGATTGTATTATGTGGAAAGAGGTAGTGACATTTTAACAATTAATGAGTAAGTAAGACTTCAATAGTGACTTATATGTTTAAGTGTTAAATTGTGATTTATTTTATGATATTCTTATTTTGGTATTGATAAAAATATTTTATCTATTGGATGTCCATGAGAGGCTAAATTGGTGATAATGGTGATTTATTGAATTGTGCTTGTGAGAGGCTTGTTTGATAATGATAACTCCTTGCATTAATGCCACGAATAGCTTGTTAATGATCATGATGAATTATTGAAATAATGCACGTGAGAGGATCAAAATGTTGCTAAATGAAAGAACTTGATTGAATTACCTTATGATTTCAAGTGCACTTGTAAATTTAGTACATTGTATTGTATTCTGAGAGATAGTGTGAATTTCATAAAATGTATATAATATAGTTATAGAGGATCAGGTATCACCTCGGTACGAATATAAATATTGATACTACTTATTTATGGAGAATCGAGTACCATGTCGGTACGAATATGAATATTTATACTACTTATTTATGGAGGATCGAGTACCATGTCGGTACGAATATGAATATTAATATTACTTATTTATGGAGGATTGGGTAGCACGCGAGTACCATACATGGACTTAGATTGTCTCCTGCAGGTCATGATAGTTGGACAAAAATAAGTCCCTTAGAATGTGTGTACAGATTAGTATTGATTTTGAAAGGTCAGGGTTTAACAAGATGATAACGACCTAATGGTGTTTTAATTGTGAGGTTTAGAAGGACATAATTGTTACTTATGAAAAGATTGTCAGTAGCAGTGCGACCGACGTTAAATTCTGGTATTGCTACTTTATTAATTTCTCAAGCAATGTGCTGACGTTAAATTTAGATATTGCTTTGAGATGTGAATGGATCATATGCCACGAGCCGTCCGGCATGACGATGATGACGATGACAACAACAACAACAACAACAACAACAACAACAACAACAACAATAAAAGAATTGATAATAAAGTGATTTAAAGTGATGAATCCAATGAATAATTTCAAAGAAACAATCCTGAGGTTTCAATAATTGAATTAATCTTTTTTTCAAAGGTATATATAAGGTTTTCTAATGAGACTTGAGTTCTTTGATGTGTTTTACTGATATGTGAGTTGACTTGTTTTCCCTACTTAATTATAACCTTGAGATTAATTATGTGACATATAGTTGGAAAAGTGAAAATATGTACTTACTTGTCATATGTTGATCGACTTGCTTTATTTATACTTATTGTAATCATAACTTATTTGAATTGCTAATTATTCTTCTTTAGTGTTATAAGAGAGTGTTTGCTTGCTAGTTCGAGCGTTATGAGTTGTCTATGATTACTGGGTTAATCCTATAGATGGGGGTAATGAAAAAAGGTAATGCGAATAAAGCGGTGATAGTAACGATTTAGTGTTGGATTGTGGTGGATATTGTGAATTAATGAGGCTAAACTATGGTAGTGGTGAATATAGTCTCATTCATAGAATTGGAAAATTGTAAATTTTATAGACAAAGTGTTATAATGATATTACAAACTTAGTTGAATTATATTCCATTTAAGATGTCATGATTTCTTTTCTATGATTCTATTTTATGATTATGTGAACTAACACTGGTTGGCCGATGATGCCTACCAGCACGTGCATTAGTACTAACCCTACTCTTTTTCATTCCTTCTTGGGGTGTAGAACAGATGCAGGATAGTCTGTTGTTACTAGATGGATGACGATATTGAACACTAACTTCTGTACTTTCTTCCTGGAAGATGTTAGAGTCGTTATGTTATTTATTTTACTGTCAATCTATTCTGTAATAGATAGCTCTTGTACATATTTGATTAAGTCTTGGGGCAATGAAGGACGGTTGTAAAATGTTTTTAAAAAGTTTATTTGTTGGTATTTAATTTATTTTGTTATATTTAATCCAGTATTCCCCTAAAAATAGAAGTCTTTCGTATGTTTTTAGTTGGATAATAAGAATTCTTCTAGCTACTTAGGATAGCGTAGGTGCCTGCAGGGTCCGTTATTTTGTATTATGACACAAACACACAACACACACATATATATATTATAAAAAAAATTGTATCTATTAGCATAATTCATTTGATTGTCGTGATACTCCTCATTCGAATTGCGATGTGAAACATACGACTTTTGTGCCTCTAATCCCTTTCTCTCCACTTTTGTAAACCCTTCCCTCTTAAATTTATTTTTGTATTATCCACATAAGTAAATAAATTATAATTATGACCTATTAATCACTATTAACTAATTATCTGAAATACCCAAAACTTTTAATAAATCCTTAAAATTTATTCAGGACCTCATAGAAATAAATTAAATATGTAAATTAACTAAAATGTATGTTTCAAGCCTATTGAAAAACATTAACATACCAAACAAGATCATCTTGATAAAAAATTGAACGTGATCGAACTTAACTTTCTTAGAATTCAAGAACCGAATCAATGACTTAAATCACTTCTGAATACTTCAAAACTGTATAGCCCCTCCTCACAAGTCATAATTCAAGTATATAAACTACGGGGAAAACTAAAATGAGAAAAACAAGTAAAATTCACAAAACGACTAGGAGGATCGTTACACTAAATAATCTTCAATGTTTTTAGCGTTGATTTTGTCTTTTTCCTTAATCCCTAATTAAGTGTTTTTGTGAAAAAAAAACTTCATCACATTGCTTGGAAAAAAGAGAGAAGAAGAACCATTATCTTCTATATCACGAGTCAAGTGATAGTCACTCCTTAATACCGATTTAGATTGAAATTGAATATTAATATAAGGACAATTTTCATAAATATTGATAGTTTGAACCATAATTATAGAAAATTCCTACATTTATCATATTTACATAAAATCTCTTCTTTTATGCTCACCTGATACATAAATGTGTAAAGATATATTTGTTGAAGATACATTTTTTCGAAAATAAAAAAAGAATTTTAAAAAAGACAAGTAACTAAATTAGCACTATTTAAGGAGCAATTAACAAAATAGTGATTGAAATACGACTGTTTCATCCCTTCAAAAAAGAAATAGAATTCGGAATTCAAATTTCTTATACAAAATCAAGCTAATTCTTTTAAATTCTACCAAAATTCACAATCTGTGTTTTTTCACTTTTTAAAATTTTATAGCGTAATCACAATGAATATTTCATGCCCTACAAACATTAAAAATTGTAATTAAGAAAAATATATATGTAATTATAAACTGAATATTCATAACATTAAAAATTATAACGCATATTGTATTACACAGTATATTATAGGATATGTATCCTTCAAAGAAAAGGTACATAAATGTTATGTATCTTTTTCTTTATGTATGTATCTGCAAAGTATTTGATGTGACCTGATGCATAAATGATATGTATCTTTTCAATATTTATGTATTGAATGAGAATAATGAAATCTAATATATAAATAAAAATGTATCTTTTCCTCAAACAAATCAATCCATATGATTATGGTGTGATTTGTTATGCATCATAATACACAAATCAGTCGCTGATATATAATTAATTAAGAGATATGGAATATGACTTTTCATTTGAAAGTATCAGAAGCACAATAGAGCTAATGTCGTTGAGAGAGAGATGTAAAACCTCAAAATCTTCAAATCTAAGCTCAGTATGCTCTGGTTTGGTGTATGACTGATTTTTGTCTGGGATATATCAGCGTCTAATCCGAGCAGGTTGAGTGCTTGACTGAGTTCATCAACGCTGATCAGGCTATCATGGTTTCTGTCAAACATATCGAAGATCCTACGAAGGCGAATTGAATTTAACCTCGGGCTACGAAGAAGGAATGATGATGACGATGAAGGTTTGAATTTTAGATAATTTGGCGGAGAATTTTAGATGAGATTCAAAACAGTAGAATCTTGTAATTGTAGATGAAGAAGAAGATGACTTGAGTTCAAAAATCTTCAAAATCGTTGTAATTTAGCATATTTTTTAGATTATTATCTCTAAAAAAAATCAAATTTGGTGGGTTGTGCCATTATTGTAACCAATTTTTGTGAGTTCTGGTATATATCAGAAATATATTTTTTTTTAAAAAAGAGAAAAATTACTTTAAGGAATTTTTATAATTATTTTTGAAGGGAAGAAATTTGTATAAATAAGATAAATTAAATTGTGTATTTATGTTATTTAACCTTAGTCTAACAATGGCTAGGTCCAACTAAAAAGAAAGATCGATGAAACTAAAATTTGACGTTATTTG
Source organism: Capsicum pubescens (assembly GCA_030864215.1). Lineage (NCBI taxonomy): Eukaryota > Viridiplantae > Streptophyta > Magnoliopsida > Solanales > Solanaceae > Capsicum > Capsicum pubescens. Next base: position 52,516,358 of record CM061541.1, on the reverse strand, counting down.
CTCATTATTACGCAAAAAAGAAAAACTACAGGAAGTAGCATACCTAAGACTTAAATTATAAAAATAGAAACACTTTAATGAAATTACATTGTGTAGCAAAAATAGCATTATTTTAAAAGTGGTTCCCTATTTTACCGCCTTGGAGAAGTTACCATATTTAGGTTCCCCTTTTCACGTTTTTCTCTTTCTCTTTCCTTTTTTTTTTTATTTTTACTTTACTTTTTTTCACGTCATTAGCAGATTTCTCTCTTTCAAATATTTTTCTTTCGCACGTTTTTAGCACGATCTGATAAGGATAGTATTCTACAATTTCAAGTAACTAATTAATTCAGTTATTGCATGTTATCAATTTCTCAAAAAAAAATCATTTGTATTTTGTACTGTAAATAATTTCTCAACTTCGACTTTAAAGTTTTTATGCTCTAATGGCTGAACACACACAAAAATCATGAACAAATAGGGGTATACCACCTATTAATTTGTTGTCTGATAATGCACCATCTTTTAGTCTTGGATTAACTCAAGACGAAGTAGTTAAAGTTATTTCTAATCCTATACAGTCAAAGAAATTTGTGAGTACGAAGGAGCTTAGGTCCAAGTTTTGTAACGATCCCTTGAAGATGGATGATATTTTGAAAAAAAATGATTGAAAAATACTCCTTCTTCAAAAGACAAGAAAATAAAAAAATATGAGAAGAAAAGGAAAGCAAAAGAAATTGCAGAGTCAAGCAATGTTGATGACGATGTTGAGAACTCTTCTGCTAATGAATCTGAAGAAGACATGAAGGAAGAGGTATTTTTCATTGTATATATATTTTTATTTACTGATATGTATTTATGAATTTCAATAAAGTTGTTATCAATTTGGGATAATATGTATTTTTTGTGAAGCTAATATGTTTTTACTGATCAGCTGATATGTATTTACGGATTTCAATAAAGCTGATTTGTTAAGATGATAGGTTAAATATACATTTTGGATGAACATGTATTTATTTGTATTTTTTGTAAAGCTGCTTTGTTTATTTGTATTTGTATGTTAAATAAATTTGCTAAGTTGCATGTATGGAAAATACATTTATATATGATCTACTCATGAAGAGATATTTGGCTGTATGTATTTTTTTTTTTTATAATTGATATGTATTTTTAGTATATTGAATTGTTGAAATATACAAATATAATTGTGGTTATGGACGTATTTGTATTTGTTAAAATATAAATATATTTTTAAATATTTTTTCAAAACAGTTTATATAGGTTTGCCATATATACAAATGATTGACTAAATATATATTTAAGGTACATGGAAGTATTTTGTATGTTTTATAGATACATATGCACTTTCATTTGTATTTTTGTTAGGTTCAATATACATTTTAAGGTTTAGAGAAGCATTTGTATTTTTACACATACATATCCAAGTTCATATGTATTTGCTTAAGTGATGATTTTTGTATTTTTGTTCTGTTAAATATACATATGCATATTTATATGTATTTTTATAACGTGTTGATTGTGTTTTGTTGTTTCTTATGGTTTAATAAGGTATAATTTTACTTTGTATAGGTACCGCGTGATGAAATATTCATTGTAAGAAAACTTCCAAGATTTGCACCACATCTGTACTGCTACAGTGATAATGATATTGAGGGAAGTTTACAGGCCATATTAACCAAGGAGCAGAACAAATATTTTTATAACGATAATATTTTTGAGTATTTCATGAAGAAGAAACACTTTGTAGTTCAAGCACTATTGTTCTGATATGTGATGTCCCTCGAGACAAAGGGAAGTTCTATTTCTGCGATAGTAATTTCGGATAATGGCACTTATCTACGTTTCACTAATAGGGAATTTGCTATTATTACTGGATTGAATTGTGTCGGTAATAGGTACGACTTTATTTTTTTATGAGGAGGTACCTAATAGGATTGTTGAGCAGTATTTCAATGGTTCGAATAGTATACAAAAAAAATAATTATTTTTAGCAGTCTCGGACAAAGTTTGAGGAAAGAACAATGATGAAGATGCCGAGAAGTTTACAGTTCTGTATTTCCTTCATTCTTTTATTTTATCTAACATTGATACTACAGTTATACCATGACTCCATTTTGATTTGGTGGAGAGTGGTAGATATAAGAATTTTTCATGGGAGACTTTATCATTCGAGGATGTAGCTAAAAGTTTGAACAATAGGTTGAAAGCAGGTGGACAATTTTATTTGTTACAGGAAATGCCATTTGCTATTCAAGTGTGGCTTTATGAGTGTTGTTCGAATGTTCCACGAAAGGTTGCTTTCAAGGTTGACAATCAAATTTCTCGATTATTAAACTGAAAGACAAATGTACCTCGTCCACGCTTTGAGTTTCTGATGGCGGCTATGTTCAATGGAGATGGCAAGGTTTGTACTGTATAAATACATATGTAATAATATATATTATCTCTACAAATATATATATTTTTACTTATACATATATAGTCTACATATATAAATTTGCTTTACAATTGTTTTACAGATACTTTAACATACATTTTGTATATTTTCTAGGTTGTGTTTAAGAATATTGAGGCAACTCAAAGAAAAATTTTAAAGTTTGATATACCACAGCAGGAGGGAGTTGTAGATGAACCTTCAGTCGATTCTGATGATGATTTTCAGGATCCACCACCAAAACAAATTTATGAAAGATCTAAAGAGAAACAAAAAGTTGACTCATCACCTCACAAGTGAAGAAATTGTTGAAGCAACAAACACAGAAACCTATTGTTGATCATACCCAAAAGAGGACACCACCTCCTCATGCTGCAAAGGTCCCCAGTTTGAAGACATCAATTTTTAAATTCATTCAAACACGACAGTCAACTGCTTCAAATTGGCAGAATGTGAAGCAAACAGCCAAAGTAATTTTTCCTCCGGTACACTCAAAATCAAAAAGTCTTGTAGATAAAAAAGAAGTTATTTCAAAGAAAGTGTTTGAAGCATTTTGAGATGAGGTAAGTTTTTTGAAAAATAAGTGTGCACATTAAAAATAATTGCTTATTGATTTTGTTTGAAAACAGGTTTGTGAAGAGTTGAAAGAAATTCGTAGTCTAGTGGAGACAAAGTTCAATCTGATTATGAAAGCAAATAAAACAAAGCAAGATAAAATATTTACTATTCAAATAAGCTTAAAAAACATATCTGATGTAAATATGTCTTTTTAGTGGATTGAATTATACAGATACAGTATACAAATGTGAAGTTTTTTTATGAATAGTTGCTTGTATATGTATTTCTAGGAACAATCTGAAGACAAAGAACATGGCCAGTCAAATTTTGATGATGCTGATTTAGAAATATCACTATAACGCTTCAGTTTTGATGTGGTAAAGAGTTCGGATAAGAAGTTTGATGGTGCAGTGGTAAATATTTAACTTACATATGTTTATTTATAAATTTTCATGAATATAATTTCATTATGTTTCCTTTGTTTTACATAATGAAATTGGTGAATGTTTTCTTTATTTAACTTGCATAAGCTTGTGTATTAATTGGTGAATGTTCTTATATATGTATTTGTAGCAACAATCTGAAGACAAAGAATCTGATCACCCACATATGGATAATGCTGGTGTAGAAAAATTACCACAACGCTTCAATTTCGATGTGGTTCAGAGTTCAGATAAGAAGTTTGATGGTACAAAGGTAATTATTTAACTTACATATGTTTATTTGTTACTACTTTTGAATATAATTTCATTATGTTTCTTTTGTTTTATACATATGTAGTTACACTTACATATGTAAAAAAAGCATATGTAGTGAAAATATGTATTTTTATACTTTTGTTATACAAATATATATTTTTAGTGTATTGAAATATAAATATACAGTATACAAATATGTATTTTTTTGTGTACTGTTAAATACATACACAATGAAGCTATTAATTTGTGAATGTACTTATATATGTATTTGTAGCAACAATCTGAAGACAAAGAACCTAATCATCCACATATGGATGATGATGGTGTAGAAAAATCACCACAATACTTCAGTCCCGATGTGGTTCAGAGTTTGGATAAGAAGCTTGATGGTACAAAGGTAATTATTTAACTTACATATGTTTATTTGTTACTTCTTTTGAATATAATTTCATTATGTATGTTTTATTTTATATTTTCATGTATAGGATTATATACATATGCAGTTACACATTGATATGTACTTCTGTTTTATATGTTATTTTATATATATATATATATATATATATATGTATGTATATAAACATATACAACTGCATGAATGTTTAATATTGTTTTACCTTTTTTATTTATCTGCAAGGAGTCTACTGATTTTCAGTCAGATCAAACAAAAGATTCATCCGATTCTCAATTTTTAATATCCGATGAGTTTCTCCAAAGCATTAATTTGGATTATATACGTTCTGAGCCGGTTGTTCAAGATGATTGTCGAATATGTATAGTGAATATAGTTTTGAGGTTTTGTCAATTATAATTGTCAGAACAAACTAATTTTATTTTTTATTTTTTTGTAGACTAACAAAGAGGATTCAAGTGTGGCTGAAACTCATTCAGAGGAGCAAGTTAGTACACCCGCGTAAACTCATGTATTAACCAGCGATGAAAAATGGGATAAACCAATTTGTTCAGATTCACAAATCACAATCCCCGATGAGTTGCTTCCTAGTCTCAATGCCTACGTCAACCTAAAAAAGGCATCATTGTACATCCATCAGCAAATCGTGAATAATAAACTCCAAAGATTAAGCGACCATCTAAATTCAAGGAGTCCCTATACACAATTAAGTTTGGTTCAACAACTGATAAGTACACTAACTTATATATATATATTTTTACTATCATATATTTCTACTATTGTAAGACCCCGCTAAATTTTTAGCTTAACTCAACCCTTTTTAAAGCTCGTTAAGGGGTTCCAGACTTGGAAAATTTTGCTAAGTATTCAAGCTTAGTGTTATTTTAGCCTTCGTAAGTTGGAAACTCTATTTTGCGGCCTCTATGGCCTTAAAATGTCAATATTTAGGTTGATTCATGATCAGGAATGTCAGTAGGTGTTTTCGAATGAGTTTCGTATTTTTTGGACCTCATTTGAACCACATTTAGGAATACAAAACAGTGAATCGATGCAATCTCGGCATGGCACGGCGGCTATCGTGTTGATTAATATTTTTCCTTGGCTCCCAGTGGCAATTTCCAGTGAACCGATGCGGACTCGACGTGGTACATTGTCCATCGCGTTGATACCAATGACGCGGCGCATCGGTCTGCGTGTCGACTGTCTGATTTTCAGTAATTAAAAAGCCGCATCCTCAGGGGTATGAGGGTCTTTTTCCTACCCCTATTCATCCTTAAAACACGAGATTCAACCCTTATTGAGCAAAATACACTCACTTTCTCTCAAATTTCTCAGAAACAAGAACCTTAGGTGATTTAATTTCAAAGCCAAGGCTCAAGGTTTCACCATTTTTCTTCAAGAATTTAGCAACCAAGGTATGTCCAGTGTTCATCCAAGGGTTTCTTCCACCCTTGGAGTCCAAGAAACTCTTTTAAACTTCAAGTAGCTTGATTTCATGTTTTCCATGATTTGGATTCAAGCGTATCCATGATTATAATGTTGATTCGATTTCTATTTCATGATTAAGTGCAAGATTTATGTAAAAACAACTATTATGTATGTAGTATCATGTGAATTCATGTTAAAGCCTTGAAATTATGATGCTCATGTTTTGATTAGTACTATGTTCTTATACAATGTCCTCCAAGTGTTTGATGAGTTGTTCATGAGAATTAAATAATGAAATTATATCATGTTCGCATGTATTCAAGTTCATGTCATGCAAGTGTTTGCTAGAATATCCCCAATGAATGAATGATGATCAAGTAGTTATTTATCATGTTTCAAGATTGTGCCATGTCTTATAATTTATTCTATCGAGTCCTGAAGGTATTTAATACCCAATAATTTAGCTTATTACCAAGAGCCATGGTTAGTCTCAGAATAGTATCAGTCATATCACGATCAGTAGTACTCTCAGTCAGTTACAGAACTTAGAAAAAACTCAGTAGACTCATTATTAGTCCAGTCCAATTCAGTATTCAGTTCAGACCTCAGTAAATTCAGTCAGTTAACAGAATTCAGTAGTATTCCTTCAGTCAACGGAACTCAGTAAACTTAGTTCAGTTCAGTTAGACTGTATAATCAGTAACAGTTCAATCAAGCCTACTATGAACTAGGAATCAGTTCAGTGTCTATTCAGTTTGGAGTAGGATTCAGCACCGAGCGAATCCAGAGATGGGGACATTTCTGCTAGCAGATGGTTTGACCCTTAGTAGCATTCCCTACGTTACAAAACTATGTAGCTAGCGTAGGTTGAGATATCCTCCTTCCATATTAGGGTTGATACATCTCGTATGAGTTTACCTGCCAGCGAGGGTTAACGAAAGAGCTTCCTATCAGAGGGGGTTAACTCATAGCTTGTCTTTACCCGTAGCACAGTACTGATACCCTTCCTACTAGGGTTACAGGTTGGACCCCAATCTATTCAGAAAGGGACATGTCAGTTAGATGATTACCTCCCACAGTCTCAGTTTCAGATACAGTTACTCAGTTCGGTACGGAACTCAGTATAGTTTCACAGGATCAAGACTGTCAGATATAGTCACTCAGTTATCAGCTACACAGTATCAGTAAACTCAGATATTAGTAAATTAGTAATTTAGAAATCAGTATCCAGTGTTATCACGACCTCAGATTACAGTATATATATTCATACATGTACTCTCATTCATTTATATTCATGTCATTCAGTCAGTATTGTTCATGCATATGAACCCATGCATTTCATCCTACCTCATTTTGCATACCAGTACATTCAAAGTACCGACGTATATCTTTCTTTTGCGCTATGATGTTTTATATCATAGGTTCAAACGCGCGGGCTCCCGATCATACTTAGCAGTTCAGATATTCAGTTGACAAAGTTAGTGGTGAATCCTCTTAGTTCGAGGACACGATGATTATTTCAGTCGTTCAGCTTATTTCAGTAGTTCGGAGTTATTTGGGGACTTGTCCCATCAACTCCATATTTCAGACAATTTAGAGGTTTTTTCAGATTAGAGTATTTTCAGACAGATGTATCAGATTTGGTATTTGTTATATTGTATTTAGTTTTATTACAGTATTGAACCTTATGACATGTTTTTCATCTAATTTTTGCATATTACAGTACTATTATTCAGTTATTGCAGCAGGTACCAGTCATTGGTTAGCTTGTGGTCCTTCGAGATTATGAGCATCATGTAGCATCTGGGGTACAGACTCGGGGTGTTACAACTATCTTTGTATTTTAAACAAAGTGTAAAACTTTTTTTCAAATAAATTTTATCATTTATTTTTTTGTATTCTGTAATTACAAAGAAAGCTTAGTAGATCGACTACGTACATTCTCTCAGAAGCATCCTTTTGTTTCCCACCCAATTCAAGGGATAGAGGACACGAATTTTGTCAATAAGTTCTTAGAGTAGGTTTCAGTGGACCTTCTTAAAGGTCATGGAAAAAGGTATTTTTGTTCAAATCATCAATATTGTTCTTTTTAATATTTTTATGTTTCATAATATAGCAACGTATTGAATAAATTAATAGGAAGGGAAAATAGGAGCATTACAAGAAGAACAAGTCAACCATACCAATTATGCATTTTGAAGTTCGAACAGTCGAAGATAAAAATTGATTCTACATTATGGATTTTGCTGATCAATCATGGACAGACTCCGTAAGTAGAATATTATTATGTATTTCCCTTTTAGAGTTGTAACATAAATCAAAATACATATAATGTTACATAAAATACATATGATATGTTAAAAATACATATGTTGTTTCTTATATGTATTTTACATATGGTGTGTTAAAAATACAAATGATGCTCTCATAATATATATATGATGTGTTTCAAAAATACATATGTTATTTCATATATTTATTTTACATTGGGTGTATATATGTAGATCCAGTTTACATATCAATATATACATATGTTGTTTTCATGTTTAAAATAAAAATACATATTTAGTTTACATTACATACATATGTTCATTTTATATAGAATTTCAATGTTCTTATATTTGTTGTATTATTTATTACAACAAATTGATGTTTGCTTTTACTACTTGTGGAAGAAGTCAAAGTATGAGTTCTACAGCACATACAAATATAACACAGTAGATTGCAACTTCATGAACATAGTTAGGACTGTGATTGAAATTTATTCTTTGGATGATCCAACCCTTAATGCGAGAGGACATGAGTATCATCTCAATGAATACATTAATGGATTCCGTATGCATGCTACAGTGCCATGGCATACAATTGACATTATTTTTATTCCTGTCAATATAAAGGATAGACATCATTGGGTTCTTGTTATTTTATAGTTCTTAGAGAGGTGCATATTAATATACGATTCATATGAATCTTCTGGTCATTATGTTGTTGTTCTTGCTGAGATCGATAAATTAGTCGAGATTATACCACTATGTCTCAAGGCTTGTAATTTCTATGAGAATAAAGGTATTGATCTTGATAATCATCCAAGATACAAAGATAAAGATATGCTGGACCTTTTTGATGTGTTCTTTGTAGAAGATTTGCCTCAACAATCAAATGGAAGCTTGTAAGTATTTTAATTTACATATACCGAATCTCTTAAGTTTATATAAAATATATTTTAAATATTATTTAATATTTTTTGTAGGGACTGTGGACTATATATGGTTACATATGCAGAGTGCCTTTCTTATGGTCAAGGCGTTCCTTCGGTTGAGTTCAATTCCAAAATACTTCGTACAAGATATGTTTCACTAATGTGGGACTACGGTAGGAGAAAACAAGAAGCTAAAACTCAAAGTGATGATGAAACACCAATGAGGCATGTTAGGAAAAGCAAGATAACAAGTGTTACAGAAATATTTGAAGTCTGATGGTTGATGACTTTATTACATTGTGTAGTTGACAAGATTTAACTGGATGTTGATATTAATTTTACAAACTTACTTTATGTTTTGAAGTGAATCAAAGTTACTAATTTTGAAGTGAATGAAAGTTTGAGTATTTTATGTTGAATATATTTTGGATAATTTTATAGTATGTGTTTTATTCCAGTGTTCAGTATGATTTGGTACAGTGTTCAAAGTTAACTTCAAAATACATATGCAGTGTTCAAATTTAACTACAAAATATATATTCAGTGTTCAGATTTATCTTAAAAATACATATGCAGTATTCAGATTAAACTTCAAAATACATATGCAGTTAACAACATATATATTTTACTCTTTGTTTATTTGATTTCAAATACATATTCTACTTTATATATCTATTTCAAATACATATATTGCTTGATATATGTATTTTACTATGCGTTCATATACTATATAGTTTACATTACATACACATGTTTAATACATATTAAGTTTCACATATACACATCCAATAGATATATGTAGTTTAAGTTGAGTTATATTTGTATTTTACTCAGGATTCGTATAATTTTAAATACATATGTTGATTTATACATGTATTTTAATATGTTTTCATATAATATCAAATACATAATCTGCTTCATATATGTATTTTACTACGTTTTCATATAATATATAGATTACTACGTGTTGTTATAATATATAGTTTATCAAATACATTTAGCCAAATTCATAAAAAATTATGTTTTTTAATGTGATGTCTAATATAAATTGATAAATATATTTTCAAATACACATCTTTTAAAAATAATTATGTGAAAATGCGTATGCATTTCATATTTCAAATACGTATAGGTCACCATATTTGATAAACATCTCAGTTATCAAATACATAAATCCTAAAACATATATATTTTTCAAAGCAAAAGCATATGTATTTTTCTTTCAAATTTATTAATACCTAATTGTATTTCTAATTGTCATTTATAACGCATTATAGCAAATGGCAGATAAATGTCAAAAAATACATTTAACAAATGAATTCATTATTGTGAAAAGTGTAAAAGAAATTATAAAGAAAAAATACGGAAGAACAAATGTGTCATTTACGATATTTTCTACACGAACGCCTATTGTGACCCTTGGAGCCACAACCACTGCATGAGTTGATGTTCTTCTTTCCAAACATATTCCTTCCTGTTTTTCCACGATCCTTCTTTGCAGGCTTTCAGGACGTCGTTTGTACTTCGGAGGCAGTACTAATTCACCAAGTATGCTATCTGAAATTATCCATTAATCTTTGTGTGGTAAAGAATAGATTGGAACATCATACATTTTCAAGACTGTTTTTGGCTAATACAGATCACAATAATATGCCCCCTTGTTGAGATGATTGCTATCCAAGACCGCACAGCAATGTTAGATGTCAAAGTCCATCCTCTATGAACTGTTGCATAGGACCTAACCCACTTTTCGTAACTAGCTAGTTTTAAATATGTCTTCACTCTAATATCAATTGCCTCAACCTTTTCCATTAACTTGTGAAATTCAGACTTTGAATATGATTTGGTCATTGTATAAAAGATCTCCGATAACGCATCGTGTGACTTTCTATAAAGTTTTTTTACGTTCTCCCATAGATGCCACATACATGCATAATGCGGTACATCTTTATACACATCACCAACAACCTTTATGATGCTTGCATTTCAATCATAGATAACACACATGTTTTGTATTTGCCCGTATGCTTTCTTTAGATTCTCAAAGAATCAAGTCCAAGATGCATTATTTTCTTAATCAAGCACACCATATGCCAAAGAAAATATATGACCTACATATATAAACACAATTTGTGAAGTCATATATAAATACATATAGTAACTGCATATGTATTTATTACTAATACAGTTGAATTTTTTTATATTTTTGCAAAAAAAAAATTCAAATACATATACTAAAATGTTAATGTACAACACACACATGCATTATCAACTCTACGTGTTTCATTCATAAATTTTTTAAAAATATGTATTTTATAGAGATATGTATTTTTTTTTAGATATGCAGAAATACATATAAACATACAAGAAGGTCTACAATGTATTATAAAATGATACTAACCTGCTCCATCCATGGTATAAGCAGTTACAAATGTCCCAGTATACATTCCTCTCAGATGACTATCATCAACAACTACGACAGGTTTACAATATTTAAATCCTTTGATGAATGCACAGAAAGCTAAAAATACATACAAGAACTCATTTTCATTCGTCTTCTTTATTCTTATATGTGAATCGGGATAAGTACTGTTCAAAATATATAAGTAGGCTGGTAATTTACCGTAGGATGTTGATGGCCTCCCCCTCAATTCTTCTAACATTTTTTTCTTGGACCTCCAACATAAACTGTATGTCAAATTCATACCAAACTCTTCCTTCATGTCACTTCTTATTTCAGCCGCACTGTATTTTCGTTTGTGGTTTATGAATTTTTATTTAACCATACCACCTATCAATGTACTAGTAGCATGCATCTTAGGATAAACCTTGTCCTTCATCAGGAAAGTATGTTTCGGTACGAATTCTCTAATTCTGAACATCACAGAATCTTTCATATCGGGGCATGACATAAAAAATCATAATTACCTAATTTGCACACCAATGTATAACTGCATCCAACAAATTTTAATACAATAAAAATACATATTCAAACTCATTTTAAACATGAACAAATTAATCTAGAATATACGTACCATTTATTACTTGACCTTTCACTTCGTGTTTGAAATTTCTCCCTAATTATATAATCCTTCATGACTGACTTTAAATTTTTTTCATCAAGTATACCTAGTCTACCTCAATATTCTTATGATGTGGGTCTGAGATTATCAACGAAACCGTATCCATCTCAAATACATCTAATGTTATAGTATTTTCAGAAACCACCAACGCACCTTCATTAGCTGTATTTAACACTTGATGCGAATTGTTACAGACGTCTCTTCTTTCAATAAAACATACAGATGAACTTTCAAAGGAGATCACAACATCTTTCTCCAAAATGCTTACATATAAAGGAAGACAATTCATGTCTTGTATCTCTTTCTTTTGCAAAATAAAGACCTTTAACCCCATATCATTATGTATTTGTATTTACCCTGCATTATCAGTGACTTGATATTTAATTTGAATATGTTTGCTGCTCAAATTCACTTTAATGTGAGATGCCAAAAGATTGTGTAGTTCATTGTATGATGTCGTGCTCAAAAATATTGCATCAGTAATGTACTCTTCATAGTTTTTTTTATACATCCACCTTCCAGGGTGCTTCACGAGCACTGGAATGCTTTCCATTGTTAACTTATTTCTCATAAAATACACAAAAATATATATTTGTAAGTTGTCAATAGTTACAATATACAATTACCCAAAAAAAATTCAAACAAACTTCTAAAGTTATAAACGTAAACAATATATACTAACATAGCCAAAAACTTTAGTAGAAAATACAATTACAAAACATTTGTTAAACTAAAAATACAAACACAACCAAAATTTTCAGTCAAAAATACAATTACAAAATATTCGTTCAACGTTAAATACAAACAAAGCCACAACCTCAATAATTGAACACAATAAAAATATTCATAATCGAACTTTTCGGAAATACAGATATACTCTTAAATTTTGAGAATGAGTACTCCAAAAAATTGAATTTGAGCAGCTTTAAAAACCGATTTCGATCACTATTTTTGTTCTATCGGTTCAATTTACGGTTGCATTACTTTTTACTCAAAATTTATTTACCAAATATTCAAAAATAAATTAACGACAACCCAAAAAAATTGAACGACGCATCAGTAATGGATCAAAAAAAATTCAAACGAAATAACTGTAATGGTTCGAACAAAAACTAAGAACAATTTTTTTTTATAGATTTCATAAAAATTTTAATGAAATTGACATGAGAAAAAATATTAGGATTAAATACCTTCAACAACAGTAATGGTTGAATTTGCAACCGATGATTGAATTCGAACAAATTGAACAGAAGAAGCTACAGTTGAATTTGATTCAATGGCATTAGTGGTTAGATTTGAAACTGATCGTTGAATTTGAAGAAATTAAACAGAAGAAGATTCAGTTGAATTTTATTCAACAACAATGATGATTGAATTTCAAACTGATGGTTGAATTCGAAGAAATTGAACAGAAAAGGATTCAGTTGATTTTGATTTTAATTTTTTTTAGGATGAACACGTTAATGGGAAACTGAAATTTGAATTTTCATTACTGTTGTTAACAAATAACGGAAATCACGTGACTTAAGAGGTTTTAATGAGAAAGAAATCTACACATTTCATTCATGGATAATTATACCATATTTATCTCAACTGATTTCAGTTAAATATGGGCAGTAAAACGATTTGTATATGTATTTTTATAGCAACAGTTTGTTAAAATACAAGTTGCTACTTTAAGTAATTATGAAAGTGTTGCTATGAATCTCATAATTATGGTCTTAAGTATGCTATTTGTGAATTTTTCCCCTTTACTTTCAAAAAACGTATGCCCACTAGGCATAAATTCATATCCGGACATAACTTGTAGGATATAATGATATAAAAATATGTAAATTTTATAAATACCAATCTTTTAGAACTAATTACACTACATCCCATCTTTTTAATTAGTTTTGTCTCTCTCCCTATTAATATACATTCCTGAAACGACATATACATAACAACATATATATATTGGAATCTGTTAGAGTCCTTAAAAAAAGGAAGTTACTGATATCCAGCATTAATTGACGTAAATAGCGCAACTAATTAAATACGTGGATTACTGCATCCCTTAAATCATGTAATATCAATGGAATTTCAAAATTTGAATATCACAAATACATACAAACACAAATCTGAAGCAAAACCATAAATCAAATACAATTTCAGATCTGTTTTTTGTTGTTTACTGAAGAGAGCAAATTATTTCTCATTATTGAAGATGAATATTTCTATTCTTTTGAGGTACTCGGGTAAATGGAGATCCCAAACAGAATATGTGGATTATAAAAGTGAAGGGATTGTTGTAGCTGAATCAGTAAATTATGTGAGGTTGATTTCGTCGATTGCTGATGAACTAGACATTAACGAAGCTCGGAAAAATATTGATGTACGTTATGTTGTAGACGACAATGATTCACCTTTTCATATTCGTAATGATAATAACATACGACTGTATGTCGAGTTGAAGAAAACACAACTGTCATTCGTGATGTATCCGTTGTGTATTTCAACTACAGATAAATGTCAATAAGACATAATGTTCGATAGAGAAACAGGAGCTGTTGTTTTCCTGGAAGGTGTTGAATCTGATGTTATGGCTCTATCTGTAGTTGAGACACAAAATCAATATGCTTTGTATGTCCCGGTGGTTGAAATAGATAACTTGATATGTGACAGCAAGAGTATTGATGTTAAGGTGAAACAGATATAAGGATAAACAGACGCTTGTTTCAGTGATGGCTAAAATATAAGGTGACTAATGGATTCAATGTTAGAGCAAAAATATCAGACAAAAAAATTTATTCGTATATTTTTATACTGGGCACTATTGATATATCAAATCTTGAATGTTATAAATTATTTTTTTTAATAACAATGTCATATATTGTTGAATGAATATCTGTTTTTTTTTTGCTAAACAAAAATTGAGAAACACATTATCAGTGTGGTCTTTGGAAGAACTGTTTTTAAGTTTTGTATATTTATGCAACGTAGTGTATGTGATTTTACTTTTTTTAATAGATTTATTACTGAAAAGTAAGTGCATACCTACGACAAACTGGTTAATGTATTTTGTTAGATTAATTCTGTTATGTCAATTACATATACATTTTTTGTGCTTTGTATATGTTTAAAAATATAGATGTGAGCAGATGAGGTAATGGACAGCAGTTATGTATATCTAAAAATATACATAACTGGTGACATGCCTTTAGATGTGTTATTAAATCCATAATGTACATATTTTGGTTTTAATGTTAATTACATGAATTATTATATTGTATATAACAATCAAATCGTTAAAACTTATGAAATGATACAAATTATAATCATTTGAATCTTTTTTTATATTTCAGCTATGTCCTTCGATGTTACAATGAGGAATGTTAGTGGAATTTGGAAGAATCTACTTACAAAAAAATAGATCTTTTTATGATTCATAAATTTAACCCTGAACATACATGCGCTTTGAGGGACAGGGTACTGCAGAATATTTTGACGACAACTTCTTTTGTTTGTGAATTCACTGCTCCAAAACTAGTTAACCATAAGAGAAGGTACACACCCGGGGATATCATCGACGAAATAAAAGTTGTATATGGTGTGGATATACATTATATGAAGGCATGGCGTGCAAAGGAGCGTGCCATATCATTGCTTAGAGGTGGACCTGCAGATGGTTATAGACAGATGTTGAGATACATTTATATGTTAAAAAATGTATATCCTAATTCACATATTGCAATGCACAAATCATGGGATAATCGGTTCACGTATTTTTGTTTATAGCGTTGCATCACATGATTAGGGGGTTCGAGTATTGCAGACCTGTTGTTGTTGTTGACGGAGCATATTTAAGTGGACCATATCAAGGCACTTTTGTCTCAGTAAGTACCCTTGATGGTGCAGGTATGTGAAAAATCATCATACTGTGTTCTTTTTTTTAACATACATTATATTTCTGTAATACTCCGGGAAATTTTTCGTTGAAATTTTGTGCGTAAACGTGTTGGGTTCTATCTTCTAGAATGAATTATAAATTTTCTGTGTGGAATGTCTTAAATTATGACCCACCATTGCGTAGAGTATCAAATAAGATTTCCAACGATATGTGGATCATCCAAAACGGACACCCGAGCGACGAGTTATGAACATTCCGATCGAACCGTGAATAGTAGTGAACAGTAAAACGTGCAGAAAAAAAAGTACTGAGGTCTGGCGTATTTTTTCTTCAAATTTAAACAATCATAACTCCTTGTACATAATGATCTGGGTGATATACTATATAAAAACGGAAAGCTCTGCGAGTCCTTTATCCGATGAAATTGGTTTCATCCAATTTGTCTATCGAAGCAAAAAGTTATGGTCGAGCTACTTCAGCCTATCAAAAGTGAATTTTTAGATCAACTTAAAATGATCATAACTCCTCATACACAATGATCTGGGTGATATACTATATATCAAAGGAAAGATATGAGAGTCCTCTTTCTAATAAAATTGGATTCATCCAATTTGGATATCGGAGTAAAACGTTATGGTTAATCTACTTCAGACTATCAAAATAGTCCACCAAAGGACAGATTCGAGAATTATTTGATTTTTAGGTGCGCTTTGGTCATTCCCCCTCACCCAAAATCCATCCAAACCCTATATTGAAGCCTATTAGAAGCATTATATGTTATATTTCATCAAATTCCCTCAAAAAAAAAAACCTAAGCTCCTACATCCAACTTCAAGAACCTCCAAATTTCACCATTTATTTCTTCAAATTTATTCAAGATTCCAAGTTCCCAGTTCAAGAACTCCAAGAACCATCATTCAAAGGCACGATTAACATCTCAAAAATGAATATCAATCTAAAGTTCATCATTCAAGGTATGTGGGGCTTTTCAACAAGAACAATTTTTCGTTCTTGTGCCCAAAAGTAATTTTCTTTACGAAGATATGATTTTTATATGTTTATTATGATTTTGGAGCATGAACTTATATTCTATCTTGGTTATCTTGAGATTATGATGTTTATGACTTTGAAAAGTCGAATTTATATGAAATGATGACTTAAAGCACGATGCTTGAAAGAAATTTACTATGATTTTGATATTTGGATCTTGAACCCCATTTGAAATTGTGTCTTTGAGAAAATGTGTGCTATATGCACGTTGATGATGAATATTTGAGATGTTTTGAATGATTTGACCTTTTGGTCGTGAATGAGTTATTTTGAACTCGACTGTGAAAGAAATCCACGTTTTATTGATTATGATAAAGGGATAGCAAATTGGCTCTCGATAAAAATTGTTGAAGTGTTTATTATGGATTTTCTTTAATGTGAGCCTGAGGCTTATTTAAATTTCTGAGCTAAGTCCGGGAGTAATCTTTAGCACCGAGTGGGAGGTATAAAGTGACCTTACTTCCCTAAAACTACGTGCCCCCATAGGATGTGAGCCTGCAGCTGATTTATATAGTGATCACTAGTGTTTTTGAATTGATACTGGAAGTCCTACTCCGATGACAAGGATAGGACGGCTCTCCCCAACGTGGGTTGTACGTTGAAATCCATGTAGCTCACATGGTTTATGTTGGTTATAGGATCTCCCAATGTGTGTGTGTACTCTTCTATCTGAGATGAAAATATATTTACTTAAAAGGCTGAGTTTGAGAAAGTCATTATTCTTAAAAGATTTAAGAAATATATTCTAATGAGAATTGACATGAGATTTGATTGTTTTGATGATTTGAAATTGAGATGAAAGTGAATTGAGAACGTATTGTAATGACTCACTTGTTTACTTTACATGTATTATTCATCCATGATTTTGATGATTTAATTCGAGCTAAGTGAGTCATCTATATCAGCATGCATAATTTTATAAAGTGTGATGATATTAAGATATTATTTTATATATGCATTGCACCTTCATATGCTCGGTATCTTTCCATGGTACTGACCCACATATTCGTATGTGGGCTATATTTTCTCAGAATGTAGGTACAAGGTATAGTTGCACCTTCGGATCCAGTCAGTTCATGGTATCCAGTCAACAGGTGATGAGTCCTTTTGACTCAAGGGCTTGGGTTAGTTATGCAGAGTTTATAGTGTTGTATTTTCTTTATTCAGTCGTATTGAGTTGGGGTAGTCGGGAGTCATGACCCGACTACCTACAGTCAGTACTAGTAGAGGCTTCATAGACAGTCAGTAGAAGTTGATGTATTTTGTTTCAATTTTGGTTGTAAAGGCAGAATTGTTATCCTGTAAAATTCCATTTTTGTATCGATCAGATTCAGAAAAGAGTTAATTTTTGCTGATTTGTATGGATTTGTAATTTTATTCAGTTGCTTATGATTTATGCCAGTAGAAGGGTTAGCTTGGGTTCACTTGTGACCCTATGCACCGTGTGACGTGTCAGGACCCGATTTCGAGGTGTTACAAACTTGGTATCAGAGCACAGAGTTCAAGTATCCTAGGGTGTCTATGAAGTCGTGTCTAGTAGATTCTTACGAAACGGTACGGAGACGTTTGTACTATTCTTCGAGAGGCTACAGGGCATTTAGGAAATGTTTCCCTTCTTTCAAGTCTAAGATCGTGCGATAAAAAGGTTCTCCAAGAAGCTTATACAGATTCCTATCTTACTCTATTCTGGCTAACTCTGCCTCATTTTCAAGGTATCATAAAGAGTTAAGCGTAATTCTTCGTAGATAGTTATGGGATTATAAGAGAGCTAAAAAGTATCCTGTCAGTGCTTTTTGAGTTCCAAAGATTGAAGTACTTTATTCATGTTCATAAAAGTCGTGAACTAAGTCTAGGTTAGATGTGCTTTCAGATTCCTCCTCAGAATCTACAATGTTAATCAATACTTCTCCCTCTATGTATTATTTTTGAGATAACATGATTCGCAAGCTCCAGTTTTTCCCCAGGTAATGCTTCTATATTTTCTAGAAAAAATTTCAAAAGTTACACAAAGGGCTTGAGAGGAGCTCTCTAGTGTGTTAAGTTCCTTAAGTTGAAAGTTATGCCCTCATTCTTATGAGTTATTTAATTAAGACAGAGTAAGGTGTATTCTTAGATCGTTGAATGTTGTGTGTCAAGTTTCTATCTCTTGTAATATGTAATCTTGTTATCATTATGTTTGTGAAAAATCAAAGTCTAGTGAAGCCGTGTGGGGCTCTTTCGATTCACTAGCATAGCTTCTTTGTTATTCATCTCATTTTCTTGTTCAAAATACAAACCAAAGTCTAATGAAGCTGTGTGGGGCCTATTTCGATTCACTAGCATAGTTACTTTGTTATTCATATAACTTTCTTGATCAAAATACAAAACCAAAGTCTAGTGAAGCCGTGTGAGGCCTATTTCGATTCACTAGCAACTTGTTATTTATCTTGTCGTTCCTGTGTTAGTTCAAAGTATGGGTTTAGAAGTGTAGTGACAATAAAGGTGGTAAGGACGATTTATTGAATATGTATATCTGAATTTTTGCTTATGATTGAATTAGTAATAAAGTAATTTACCCTTGTTTGTTAGTTTAGTGAAAGTTAGAGGAGGAGTTATTAGTTAAGGTGGATTGTTGTTTGCTTAGGGTAAGGAAAGAGTTATTGATGGTATTTGTGGTGTTAGAAAAGTATAGGTTATTGATAAAAGTACTTGGTGGGTAAGTGTTGTTAATCTAGGCGCTCTCCAGATTGCAAGAAAAAGTTAAGTTAAGACGTAGAGAGCTATGAACTATGTTAAGTTGTGTATGAAAGATAGATAGTAGTGACGGGTGAAAGAAGGATGTGTTAATGGATTGTGAATAAGATAGGCTATATGATTAAGACCAAGTATTATTGTTATGAAGTTTAAGTGGGCTAGTGTTCATAGATGTGTTGTTTTATAATCTTCACGTGGGAGTTATGCGTGAGATGGAGTTGTAAATTATGTGAAGTGTGAGACCTTAAGTTTGAACGATTGGTGATCATGAAGCCGAATGTTACGGTTTCTGAATTAATGGTATTAGTTGCCGGAAGTGACCTAATAGGCTTGAACAATGTACACAAGAGTTTAAGTGTAGTTGACTTGTAATTAAGTTTAATATTATATTATGATGAGAAAGTTCACCCAAGATATTATGAGACTGCTTTAATTTTGAGGATTAGTGTATGTGGTGTAGTGAGTCGTGCCATGGGATTGTTAGATGGACAAATACTAGTTAGATGATGGATGATGTTTTGATGGCTAAGTTAAGGCGAGGCGTATGATTGGAAATGTTGAGCCTCTTAAGTGTGATTTTGATTCTTATGGGTTAGAAACATAAGTTCATAGGCAAGGTATTAGAGGGAGAAGACAGAAATAGCATGGTCTATCAAAAGGTTAGAAAGTATTCAAGTTAAGCTAATAGAAATAAGAGTTGAAGCACTAGATGGTGTACATTCCGGCGATAGAAATATTCGTGGAGATTCGAAATTAGTAAGCATTTGAGAATTTGAGTGGTGGCTTAAATCTAAGGGGGAGATGATAGAACAAGTAGTCAATTCAACCTTTTACATTTTAGTAGAAGTACCAGTAAGTTGTAAATTTGTTGTGAGAAAGATCGGTGCTTGACCCAACGTTATTTCAGTATTTTCAGTTGTCCCAAAACCTACTCATGCTTTACATTTCAGTTCCATGATCTTAATTCATGTTCATACACGTGATGGAGAATTACATACTCTTCTAGTTTTCAAAAATGAGAAATTCCAGTTCATCTAGCAGTTGGAATCACACTCCATAAGTTATGAGCTCTAAATTCAGGGCATGCCGCCCATGACGCATATACTCAAGTTTTACAGTATGTTCAGTTCCAGTACTCAGGCAATACTCTTATTGATCAGTGAGATTTAGTTTCCGTTATGGGTGTCTTCAGTTTTGATACCTTAATGAACCCATTGTATTTGATATTTTATTCCTAAGGCCTCAATAGAGAGAGTCAAGTTATTTACATTATCCCTTCATGTTTCAGGTCTTCATGATTTAAAATTTTATGACCTTTTCATTAAGTCAAGCTAATGGTGTTGAGCAGTTGTCTAGAAGGGAGAGAAGATACTTCCTTATCTATGATAGAAGGTGGTGTGCTCACGGCGGTGAAGTGAAGTTAGATTGAGGCTAAGTCCTTGATACATGCCGTGGTTAGTTGAAGTTTTAAATGTTTATTTGGAAAGATTATTGTGCGTTGGTTTTATGCACTTCTATGAGGTTGTAGGAATAGTAATACAGAGTTTTTGTGTATAGTTCAATTGGTAGAGAAAATGTTATGTGTGTCGTTTAAAGAATTGACCAGTATGTGTGAATGATGTAGTTGATGGAATCTTAGAGAAAGCGAGGAAGATGCTTTATGAGTGTTCGTTTAGATGTGCATGTGCGAAGTGCGTATGTGGTTATGAGTATAGGCTTGAATGTTATAGTTGTATATCTAAAAGAATGCACCGCAAGTTAGCGGATCCCTAGTATAAGATTGTATGTGGTTGTTGGAGTAGCAATAAGAGTTATGTTTGAAGTGAGGAGTTGTGAGGCTCAGTGTGTATTGAGGTTCATGATATAGACTAATATTATAGTGTTATGTGGCGTATCTCATGAGTACTTGGAGTTAGGCTTGAACATAGTCGAGGGAGTAGTTGGGAAGTGTTGCTAAGTTTGGAAGCAAGGAGTTATGTTTCCCAAGACCTAGAAATTCCTATCTTAATTTATGCCATATGGGTCCTTGTTCCCATACGATAGGATTGTATCAAATTATGGTTCATTTTCTCCCCGAACAATGTCATTTGAATCTTTTGGAGGGAGTGTTGAGTGACGTTTTATTTGGGCGCAAGTGTTCCTTCTTTTGATGAGATCCCCTTTGAGACCTTTGATTCTCAGTATCTGAATAAACCAAAGATATCGATTCCTTAAAATCAGTCTCATTTGTTTAAGATCCAACTATGTGACCATTCTCATTATGAATCCCATGTTCTAGGAAGTATTCGAAAGTTTGGAGTGAAGTAAGTGGATTGATTTCGTTATTCCAGCCTTTTGTCCTCATTTCCATGGTATTCTATACTTATTCATCGACATTCGAGAACGAATCGTTCCAAGGGGGAGATGATGTAATACCCCGAGAAATTTTTTGTTGAAATTTTGTGCGTAAACGTGTTGGGTTCTATCTTCTAGAATGAATTATAAATTTTTCGTGCGGAATGTCTTAGATTATGACCCACCATTGCGTAGAGTATCGAATAAAATTTCCAACGATATGTGGATCATCCAAAATGGATACCCGAGCGACGAGTTATGAACATTCCGATCGAACCATGAATAGTAGTGAACAGTAAAACGTGCAGGAAAAAAAAGTACTGAGGCCTGGCGTATTTTTGCTCCAACTTTAAACGATCATAACTCCTTGTACATAATGATCTGGGTGATATACTATATAAAAACGGAAAGCTCTGCGAGTCCTCTTTCCGATGAAATTGGTTTCATCCAATTTGTCTATCGGAGCAAAAAGTTATGGTTGAGCTACTTCAGCCTATCAAAAGTGAATTTTTAGATCAACTTAAAACGATTAAAACTCCTCATACACAATGATCTGGGTGAGATACTATATATCAACGGAAAGATATAAGAGTTCTCTTTCTAATGAAATTAGTTTCATCCAATTTGGATATCGGAGTAAAATGTTATGGTTGATCTACTTCAGACTATCAAAACAGTCCATCAAAGGACAGATTCGAGAATTATTTCATTTTTAGGGGCGTTTTGGTCATTCCCCCTCACCCAAAATCCGTCCAAACCCTATATTAAAGCCTATTAGAAGCATTATATATTATATTTCATCAAATTCCCTCAAAAAGAAAACCCTAAGCTCCTACATCCAACTTCAAGAACCTCTAAAGTTCACCATTTATTTCTGCAAATTTATTCAAGATTCCAAGTTTTCAGTTCAAGAACTTCAAGAACCATCATTCAAAGGCACGATTAACATCTCAAAAATGAATATCGATCTAAAGTTCATCATTCAAGGTATGTGGGGTTTTTCAACAAGAACAATTTTTCGTTCTTGTGCCCAAAAAGTAATTTTCTTTACGAAGATATGATTTTTATATGTTTATTATGATTTTGGAGCATGAACTTATATTCTATCTTGGTTATCTTGAGATTATGATGTTTATGACTTTGAAAAGTCGAATTTATATGAAATTATGACTTAAAGCATGATGCTTGAAAGAAATTTACTATGATTTTGATATTTGGGTCTTGAACCCCATTTGAAATTGTGTCTTTGAGAAAATGTGTGCTATATGCACGTTGATGTTGAATATTTGAGATGTTTTGAATGATTTGACCTTTTGGTCGTGAATGAGTTATTTTGAACTTGACTGTGAAAGAAATCCACGTTTTTATTGATTATGATAAAGGGATAGCAAATTGGCTCCCGATGAAAATTGTTAAAGTGTTTATTGTGGATTTTCTTTAATGTGAGTCTGAGGCTGATTTAAATTTTTGAGCTAAGTCCGGAAGTAATCTTTAGCACCGAGTGGGAGGTATAAAGTGACCTTACTTCCCTAGAACTACGTGCCCCCGTAGGATGTGAGCCTGAGGCTGATTTATATAGTGATCACTAGTGTTTTTGAATTGATACTGGAAGTCCTACTCTGATGGCAAGGATAGGACGGATCTCCCCAACGTGGATTGTACGTTGGACTCGATGTAGCTCACATGGTTTATGTCGGTTATAGGATCTCCCAATGTGTGTGTGTGTACTCTTCTATCTGAGATGAAAACATATTTGCTTAAAAGGTTGAGCTTGAGAAAGTCATTATTCTTAAAAGATTTAAGGAATATATTCTAATGTGAATTGACCTGAGATTTGATTGTTTTGATGATTTGAAATTGAGATGAAAGTGAATTGAGAACGTATTGTAATGACTCACTTGTTTTACTTTACATGTATTATTCATCCATGATTTTGATGATTTAATTCAAGCTAAGTGAGTCATCTATATCAGCATGCATAATTTTATAAACTGTGATGATATTAAGATATTAAGATATTATTTTATATATGCATTGCACCTCCATATGCTCGGTATCTTTCCATGGTACTGACCCACATATTCGTATGTGGGCTACATTTTCTCAGAATGTAGGTACAAGGTATAGTTGCACCTTCGGATCCAGTCAGTTCGTGGTATCCAGTCAGCAGGTGATAATTCTTTTTGATTCAAGGGCTTGGGTTAGTTATGCAGAGTTTATAGTGTTGTATTTTCTTTATTCAGTCGTATTGAGTTGGGGTAGTCGGGAGTCATGACCCGACTACCTACAGTCAGTAATAGTAGAGGCTTCATAGACAGTCAGTAGAAGTTGATGTATTTTGTTTCAATTTTGGTTGTAAAGGCAGAATTGTTATCCTGTAAAATTCCATTTTTTTATCGATCAGATTCAGAAAAGAGTTAATTTCTGCTGATTTGTATGAATTTGTATTTTTATTCAGTTGCTTATGAGTTATGCCAGTAGAAGGGTTAGCTTGGGGTCACTTGTGACCCTAAGCACCGTGTGACGTCTCGGGACCCGATTTCGGGGCGTTACAATTTCATATTAAAAAGTCGTTTTTGTTAAAGAAAAAAATTACTGAACAATTTTCTTTGATTTTTTTTTAAAACACACCAAATTGTATTTATTATCATATTACAAGTTATGTATATTTAAGAAAATATCACCAGCTATGTATATGTTAACATACACATCTATGTATTTGTTAACATATTTAAAGATGCTATCCAGTTGTTTAAAAAAAAATTATTGTTCTTGTACTAATATTCTATTTTCGTAACTTAGGATGCATATTACCGCTTGCGTATGGGGTTGTGGATAGTGAGAATGATAATTCGTGGACAGGGTTTTTCAATCAGTTCAAAGCTGCATTCGGTGAACGTGAAAACATGTGTGTTGTATCTGATAGGAACGAAAGTATTATAAAAGCATTCAGTGTTGTATATCCAAATGTCCCACATCTTGCTTGTATATGGCATCTTTGGAAAAATATTTGTAGTTACTTTCGTAAGAGCAAAGAAAGTATCAGTGATTTATATTATTCAATGGCTAAAGCTTATAGGAAAGATGATTTTGACTATTTGATGGCAAAGATTGAAAAAGCTGATCTTAGAGTGAAAAAAATATTTACAAGAAGCTGGATATGAAAAGTGGAGTAGATGTCATTCACCGGTAAACAGATGTAGGATGATTACCTCGAATATTGTTGAGTGTATTAATGGGTGTTTGGTAGAGGCCCTAGGATTGCCAATTTATGAATTCTTAGAAGAGGTTCGAATATTATTTGGTTCTTGGAACTGTAAGAATAGTGAAATAGCTTCTTATACAAGTACCAGTTTGGGTCGTCGATTTGAAGAAATTCTAACTCTCAACGGTGTGAAAGTTTTGAGAATGACAGTATGTATAAGCTTTAACTTGTTAAATTATGCATTTATTTATAGTATTTGTTTAACAGAAAAGAAGTTTATTTAAATTTATATTTCCCAAAAAAATTAATTGGTTTAATTTTTGCTTTTTATTGTTCAGGTGAAGGCTTCTTCAACATATTTATATTCGGTTTATGAATCTGGGAGAAGATACATTGTTGATCTAGAAAGTGGAACATGCAACTATACGAGGTTTCAAATAGATCAAATACCTTGTGCTCATGCTATAGCTATGTTGAAGTCTAAATATGTAAAAGAGTTTGGAGAATATTGTTCAGAATACTACAAGCCAAACACATTAGTGAAGACATATGAAGATCCAATCGTTCCAATGCCAGATAAGAAAGATTGGGATGTTCTCAGTTGTGTAGATGAGGAAGAAGTGTTGCCACCAATTTACAAAAGACCTCCAGGAAGACCGAAGAAGGGGCGGAAGAAGAAATCAAGTGAAACACTTTCTTCAAGCACAAACCGTTGTGGACGATGCGGCCAAGAAGGGCATAATAGGCGTTCATGTAGTTTTTTTCCAAAGGAGATCTAATTTATTGTTTTTCTATACTTTTGAAGGGTATTAACTGATATATTTTTGTGTTTTATTTTTTCTTTGAAATAAATTTTACTTTGTTTTGATTTAAATTTCAGTGTTATTTTTTCTCTCTCTCTTATATGTGATGTTTATGTAGACGCTGGTATAGTTTCATTAATGCTTTGAAATATGCTAGAGTACTAACACATTTATGTATATTAATACAGTTATGTATATTATAAAACACAGTTATGTATATTATTAGACATACATAACTTGTTTTTGTGACGTTTTACTCAGATGTTTGTTATCTAGATTTTATATTCAGTAATGTATATCATAAAACATACATAGCGGCGTTGTAAAAACTATGATTTGTACATGTATACATATATTTAAAAAAATCAAAATCTAAAAATAAATGTAATTTGTTTTGTATTTACTGTTGAATTAACTTATTGTTTTGTTATAATTATAAAGAGAAATAAAATAATGTTCTAGACAAATAATAAAATAATTATGCATATTATATAACGTACATAACCTGTATTTATAGCGTTTATCTCAGATATATGTATTATGTAGATTACATGTTAGTTAATGTATATCATTAAACATACATAGCGCCGTTATAAAAATCTGAGTTGTAAATGTAAACATATAGTTGAAATAACCTTTTTCTTCACTATATTCATGAATAGTAACAATTGATTATGTGTTAATAATTATTCAGGATTAATTTTATTGATATGTTTTATTTTATTATTTGTGCGTTGAAATGAAGTGGATAATACTAAAGTGTAAAATAATATTTTGATTTATTATTGTGTTTTTAATTTTTTTAAAAAATCTATGTATATGATATAATATACATTGTATGAAGTTTTAATACGTGGCTCAGTCCAGTTTATAACCTGCAAGTGAATGTAAATTTATATATATTTGTCAGCATTCATTTGTAAGGTCTCTAATGTACCATCTTTATAAAAACATATACACACTTTAAAAATTGTAGTTTTTGTATAATTATGTATATTTTCCAACATACATTAGAAGTTGTAAACTTTACTATGTATATGAATATATATACACATATAAAAGGCCAGATATGTATGTATATGTTGTCATATGTAAAACAAAAATGTCATTGTATTCTGCCATATAAAATAACTAAAGTACTTACACTTTGAACATTCCCAACAAATTTCAAGAGCACACAAAGAAAATCTTAACAATGTTCTTCACTACTCAATGCTAACTATTTCATTTTCACCCGGAATTCATATATTTCTTGACCTTGGTCTTGGAGGGTCATATTTTCACTAATAACCTTTCTGAGCTTTTTGAATACCATATTTTTGAAGGAGTGTGGAATAACACATTCGATGATATTCTGCTTCAAAACCATCTGAAGGCACATTCATTCCTTCACTTAGGTATTCAGCATACCAAGTAACAAAGACTCCACAATCCCTGTCATGCATACAAAAAGCTTACAAGTTATTACTTAATATTTACTAGCAATGAAAAAAGCAAATACATTAATACATGTACAGTAATATTGCTAACAAAAATAATAGTTAAGTAAACTTACAGACTGTCACATTCTTGTTGCATAATGTCTTGAACATACTCAACCTCAAAGGGATGTTCATTCAGAAATTGTGTCCTTTGAGTAATCTTATCCCTGTATGCTTCAAGATTAGTCCAATCTGTACGTGATGTTTCTTCAAAAAATCTGTTGTCGGAGAGGTAAGTTGGCAGCATCGCAGCCAACTTGTTAATCTCATTAATTGATTCCATATTCCTTAGACTGGATAGCGAATCATAGACGCATATGCGTCTATCCTTCAGGGCAATAACAGCTAACACCTAGTGAAACTTGTCATTACAATTGATAGGAACATACACCTCATCAACTTGGTACCATGGTAAACCAGATGGCATGCAATATTCCTTGATTATATTTGTTATTGCATCTTCATTTAGGACCACGTCAACAGATAAAGCATAATTTTGTTGTGTAGTAATGATTGTATATGTATCATCTTCATAATAATTGGAGTATGTCTTCACAATATAGTTCGTGAAAAAATAGTTGGTTGTTGTGAACCTGTAATCTTGATCATTCCTTAATTTTGATTTCTTCCGCAAATAATAGAAAATGACATCAATATGCTACAATAGGAAAAATCAAATAAAATGTGTTATGTTCGATATAATACACATCAGATGTTGACAATAAAAATAATTCTAGATATACATCTTGATAAATCAGGCATATAGATAAAATATGCTGAGATATATCTGTTGGTTTAAAAATATTGGACCGTTCACAGTTGCAAACCTGTAACATATTTAGAATTTATGTATATGATAACATATACATCACTGCTAAGTCAGGTAGACATATCAACAATGATGTATATTATAAAATATACATAGGTGTTGTCAAAACGTTCAGCAAATGTGTTGAAAATTTTATGTATATGGATGATTTATCTGACTTAATAGTGATGTATATGTTAACATATACACAAACTGAATTGTGTGATCTGAGGATGCAATAACATAGCTATCAACATATCAACAGTGATGTGTATTAACAAATATACATAGGTGTTGTCAAATGCCTAAACTGGTCATGTAAAAAATGAACACACATGCAATGCAAAACATGGTGTTCATAAAACTAGACATCCTAGAAGTAGCTTAACACAAACATACTTAATTTATAACTTATTTTACAAATGCAAAACCTCCATATTAGTTAAAACGAATATGTATGTATACAACATATCACAAGAAGTTAAAAAGAATGATTATAAAATTAAAAAGTTTAAATACCTCATCGTTCCAACATGCATTCTTTTGAGACATCAAGTAAAATCAATTTTTTATTCGTGCATGAGCAACAACAAAATCAATTTCATGAACTTCAAGAGATGATAATTTTGCTTTGTAGTGCTCATCATTCATTTTTCAATGAAAAAATAACATTTGTTAGTATACAAAAATAAAAGATAGTACATTCAATGAGGAAAAAATTTTATTTTAATATAGATAAAAACATACTTTTTAGCATGAAACTTCAATAGTCCTTCCTCCACCCACTGTTTGTGCTCTTCAATTACACCTCTTGGCATATTGTCGGATATTAGGAAACCATCAAAAGCAAATTTTTGTTTCTGTTCTCCGATTTGATCCTCAATTGCTTTAGAGACAGAAGCATATTCTGTCGTGTATGGAGACATGAATACTTTGGATCTCGTCCTGATTCTCTTAGCAAGGGGTTTTGCAGTTTGATGAGCCGCGACAACTGCATCAGGAAAATCTGGAGGAAGCTGACTATCAGAGATGTCGTGTTTGTTCACAATTGCTTCTGACGGTGGAACAACTTCTATAGGAAGGTCATCCACTGGTGCTGCAATACCTTCCAATATGGCATCTAAATCGACTTGAGCTGATTCAGGAAGTGTACTCGAATAATCAATCTAACATGAAATGATAAGTATGTATTGTTAGATTTGATTTAACACTCTAGAAGTAGTAGTGTCATGTGTGAAAAATAAGACATGCAATTTGGGAAAAAATGACTTCCTGAATTTACCTGCATAGTAGACGTTCCAACATTAGCACTATCAGGTTTTCCACAACTGCGATGAGAGATTCCAATGTGGCAGGCCCAATATCAGCACTAACTCCTTCAACATCCTTGAAGAGATAACATAAAACATATACAAAAGTAGGTAATTCTATAGTTTTAACTGAAAGCGATAAAATAATACATTTCTTACATATTTGATCTATATCTGGAAAAAAAATGACTTTATATTTTTACCATGTGATCTTTATTGATATGCACAGTAGAAGGTGTTCCAACATTGGGATTTGCTGAATTCTGATTTACCACTGATTTGACAAGAGCATCTAGTCTAGCAGTTGCAATATCCTCACAGCATCCTTCGACATCCTTGTAATGATAATATAAAACATATACATAACTAAGTAAGTTAATATTTTAATTGTAAATGTTATAATTTAAGATGAGTAACCTCAGACTGTTCTTGTATGGGATTGCGGTTCCAATCAAAATAGTGACCATCCATTGGATCATCAGCAGAGTCTATGTCTATTGATTTAACAGTCTCGCCGACAATCTACGAATAAAAAAGTGAGAATTGCATTGTTTATTAATTGGTTTCAAAATATTTGATGTATTGCATATGTATATTATTATAATGTACATATAATATAATACGTATACATTACAAATCAACAAATTAAAGAAAATTTAATATATGTAACAAAGTATTTATAATTATCATTTGTAAAAAAATACCTTCTTTTTTTTTCTTGCGGAGTTTTAAAGATTTCAATATCTTCAACATCATCTTTAGATGGTACATTTTCTATTTTTTCTTCTCCCACTTTCTGATCCTGTTGAAATTAGTATAGCATATGATTTAGAAAAAAATTGATAACATCAATCTATGATAAAAATAATGCATTAACACTCGTAGTACAGTTAAAGTAAGTTAACTATTTTACATAACAGTGAAATGTTTAGTTGATGCAATATACATATGTCATTGTTGTAATGTTTGTCCTTTATGTTATATAATATACATAGATGTTCTATGTATATTGTATAATAAACATAACTGTTTTATGTTTAATTCACAATATAAACACAAATTGTACACTTAAATTTGTCGTGTATTTTTATTGCAATGTATATTAAATAAAAATATAAAACAGTTATGTATATTATATAATATACATATAAGCTCTATGTATATTACATTACATAAAGTAGAATCTTATGTATGTTATAAAACATGCATAAAAAAAAAATACATAATACAGCTTCATGAATTATATAACGTAAATGCATTAACACACGTAGTACAGTTAAAGCAAGTTAACTATTTTACATAACAGTGAAATGCTTATATGATGCAATATACACATGTCATTGTTGTAATGTTTGTCCTTTATGTTATATAATATACATAGATGTTCTATGTATATTATATAATAAACATAATTATTTTATGTTTAATCCACAATATAAACACAAACTGTACACTTAAATCTATCGTGTGTTGTTATTACAATGTATATTAAATATAAACATAAAATAGTTATGTATATTATATAATATACATATAAGCTCTATGTATATTACATTACATAAAGTAGAATCTTATGTATGTTATAAAACATTCATAAAAAATGAAAAAATATATAATACAGTTTCATGAATTATATAACGTAAAGCAAATTTAGTTTACCTTTTCATTTATTTGGTTGTTGTGTTTCAACATTTGGATGAGTTTGGCATGTTGTTTATCTATTTTTTCATTGGATTCCTGATGTTGTTTGACCATTAGATCATGAAGAAAGTTGAATTTTGTGTCAACCTGCATGTCAAATACAATAAACATGTTATTGTATCATAAAAATAATTTATAGTGTGAACCATATTAATGAACTTACATAAGATTGAAAAAATAACTTTATGTCATCCCATTTTTCATCAGAATTGTCCTGATGAACTGACTTGCTTGATGATGATGGAGTTGTCTTTTCGGCATGAACACGCTCCGAATCAGAAGATGGTATTTTTTGGGTTGGTACAGTTCTTGTGGAAACGAAAGATGGTGTTTTCTAATAAACTTGCTCCTCGACAGTTGCGGAATCAAAACGGACTGTGCTACGCCTCTTAGTATGTTGTGATGCTGAAGCATCAGAAAGCAAACCTGCCTTCTTGAGAATTTTTGTAGGTGGGAGTGTACTAAAATCCTCAAAACCTTGTATATCATGGTCCGATTGTGATTGTATATCAACAAAAGGTCTTTTACCAGAACGACCAGCAGCAATTTCTGGTGAAAATCCAGATTCAGCATCGTTTAATTCAAATCCCTCAATTATTTGCAAATCAAGACTTTGCACTTCTTCATGAGTTGATCGTATATTGTTGTATACAAACTGTTTAACAATAAATAATATCAACATTAACATTTCATTAAAGTCAGGATATTGAAAATATAAAACTAAGCTCAAAATAATATACATCGTACTTACCTTGCTGAACATACCACCCATAAACTTCTCATACTTAACTTTGATTCCAACCACCTTCCAGTTGAAAATTTGTAGAATTACATTTTCGATCCGCTCAGCTATCGCATTGTCTACCTCAGAACAACATTCATACATCCAAACATTCAGCACATGAGGCATTCCCCCCATCGAGTAAAACTGTTTCTCAACAAAAAAATCTTGTCTCCACGTTGCAATAAGCTTTTCAAATAAACTCTTCCCCCATGGAAACTTTTCGTAACTACCATTCTCAACAATCACAAAATTCGATCTGCTAATGGTAGTATCACGTACTTGTGAATACAGAAATGTGTGAATGAAGTAAATTATTGACATATTCAAAGCATCAGAAATATTGTCAAAGTTGCCCAACTTGAATCGCTCTATAAAAAAGAGTCTTTTTGACAGAACTTTTTTTTCCTGAAAAATATTTCGCCATTAATGCGTACTTTGATGAACCAGAAAAGAGGTGTTCCTCGATGCTCCCTGAATATTTAAGACCGGATATAATGGCATACTCAATAATAGAAAATTTGAGTATGATTTCCTGCACGTAAACGTGAATTTCCTCCAGGTTGTCTTGCTGTATCTCAAGCATAAGTAAGCATTTGGATAATTGACCCTGATAATTACATTGCGGCATGTCCAGGAATGAATCAAAAATTATTTGACGGAACATATTTAGAACTTCTTCACCAACATAATTATTTATTTCTTCTCCAAATTTTTAATTGCAATAACTACAGAAATGCAACGAATGCGCAGGGACTTTTTTAATCCTGTATTTCATACCCTATTGAGATTGAAACAATTTTTATGTAAGCATATGTTGTCAAATGAACTACTAAACTTATGTATATTACTAACATAAACATAAAAATTGAATTGTAAGAACTATTGGTTCAGAAACACATCAAACAACATATCACAATTGATGTATATGTAAACATATACATTGCTTATGGAAGAACTGTGTGTAAGTATATTACTAACATATACATAAAAAATGAATTGTGAGAACTATTGGTTCAAAAACACAACAACTAACATATGACAAGTGATGTATATGTCAACATATACATAGCTGATGTCTATTACCTCAACTCCCCCTTTAAAAATTATACACACATACACAGAAACAAAGATGTAAATGAGCAAAAACCTCAGAAAAATAAAATAATTACACTGCGGCATGTCCAGAAATGAACCAAAAATTATTTACCGGAACATATTTAGAACTTTTTCACCAACATAATTATTTATTTCTTCTCCAAATTTTTGATTGCAATAACTACAGAAATGCAACGGATGCGCACAGATTTTTTTTATCCTGTATTTCATACCCTATTGAGATTGAAACAATTTTTATGTGAGCATATGTTGTCAAATGAAATACTAAACTTATGTATATTACTAACATATACATAAAAATTGAATTGTAAGAACTATTGGTTCAGAAACACATCAAACAACATATCACAATTGATGTATATGTAAACATATACATTGCTTATGAAAGAACTGTGTGTAAGTATATTACTAACATATACATAAAAAATAAATTGTGAGAACTATTGGTTCAAAAACACAGAAACTAACATATGACAAGTGATGTATATGTCAACATATACATAGCTGATGTCCATTACCTCAACTCCCCCTTTAAAAAATATACACACATACACAGAAAAAAAGATGTAAATGAACAAAAACCTCAGAAAAATAAAAAAATTATATATACCTTAGGAAGACGTGGACGTGCAGTATCATCTTTGGGGTCGTTACGATATTTAGATTTATTTTCATCAAAGTTAGGTTCCTCGTAGTCAAAAACTGCGGGAACGAACCCAACTTCCAGATTTGTATCTAACTGAGTTAATCCTAAGCTAAAAGAAGGATAATCCTCCATTAACAAAGTACAACGATGTTACTTTCGTTCTTCAAATGGCCGATTTCAGAACAAAAAAATGAACAATAATGATATAACAACAATATTTTGCTAAACAAAAAATCCAAAAAAATAGTTAATAAGAAGATGCAACAATTTGTTCATTCAAAAATCCCCAAAATTCAAAAATCCCCAAAATTCAAAAATCCCCAAAATTCGGTTAATAACCCTCCATTAACAAAGTACTAAGTTGTTAATTTTGTATTTCAAATGGACGATATTGTAAATTTTGTTAAAGAAGATACCCAAAAAAATACTTAATAAGAACATGCAACAATTTGTTCATCTAAAAATCCCAAAAATTCGGTTAGGTAAATGATGAAGAAAAATTACTAACCTCAACACATAAAAATCAGAATGATTAAGGAAGACTAAGATAAAATTGAATGCTAACAGTTGGAGCCAAGTACGAGTGTTTTTAAAATGGTAACTGGTGCTTGATTGAAGCCGTATTTTAAGGGTGAAAAACGGCTAAATATATCCTCCTCCTTATGTATATTTGCTTTTGGAGAGAGAAACACAAAAAATGGGATTTTTGTAATAAGTTTGAGGAGTTGAAATTTTTTGTAATTATTGAAACATAAGTTGTGCTTTTTTGTAATTTTTAGTATAAAAATTTAACTTATGCCTCATGAAAAAATTATTCGTTATGAGGGGTAAAAAATTTAAAGACCAACATATTAATCTATATTTATATTTATAATATATTAAAAGTGTGAAATTTCTTATAAATGTCGTTTGAACATTTTTCTCTTCACTAAAAGTCTTTGCTCTAGTTAAAATTATTTTTTCACTATTTTTTCTAATATTTAAGAATGGATAATTAATTAAATATATTTATACTAAAACCTTTCCTTATTAGAACTCATCAGAATTAATGATAACTAATACTTTTTTTATTAGTTTAAAAATTTTAAATCAACTTAATTTGATTTTTTAAGAAGATTTAAAAAGTCTATAAATCTACATCTACATCTATAATTTATTAAATCCATTAACTACTTGAAACTTCTGGTGGTAAAATATATATGTGTTTACAATAAAATATATGTTTTGAACCTTTTGCACTTCATTACAAACCCCTGTAATAGATAAAATTATCTAATTTTAAATAATTAAAAATTACACGTGCAAGGCACGTGCGGCTAAACTAGTATGGACAAAAGTGCAAATGACCTCAATTTGAAAGTGAAAAAACAACCCAAGTTACAAGGGAATCTCAGTCAATTTAAAAGCTTTTGCTGGGAGTTTTGATACATATAACTTACGTGGCCACTAATATAAATTAGAATTCAATCAATTTAGTCTTAGATTTAGAAGTTCGTGAAGTATATAAACTTTAAAATATAGCTAGCTAATTAAAGTTTAATGTTTTGCTTCTTGAACCAAAACTCGTAATAATGGAATTTAATTTCTTATTTTACTTTCTTTTCTTTAAATTAAACTATTTATGAATATTTATAACCAACTTGTTTGTGATATTATTCGGTAAATTCTACTTCTAGTCATTATGCTATTCGAGAAGCATTCATCCAATCTTCCCTTTGTCTTTGGTTGAGATTGAGGGTGAGGACGTTCAATCATGTCAAAAACTACATAATTGGCAAGGGCATAATTTTATTTCTTAATCAAACCGACAAGCAAGGTCATGTTTGATCCTAAATTCAGCCCATACCATTATCGTACCAATTTTTATTTTTATTTTAATCAAAGAGCGACCATTTGGGTCATTTATTAAAAAAACAAAAGGGAAAAGGATATTCAATGACCATTTTGAAAACAAATGGTCAACATTTGATTAATTTGTTAAATTATGATCCATCGATCAATTTATTATCATTTAATGATCATTGAATTACTTTGGCCTTTCTCTTCCTTCTTGGGCCATTCCAGCACATCATGTAATTTCCAATTTGTAGCCATTATTACATATGGTCCAAATACCATAAAGTTAGCTTAATTAAGTCCGCAATTTATCATCTTCAATTTATTATTATATTTTCCTGTTTTTTTAAAAAAAAATATTCAACCCATAACCATTTTTTTTTCTTATCTTTCTCCAATCCTTCATAGAAAAGAAACCACATAAGTCCTTTGATCAGCAGAAAGGGTAAGACTTGAACAAGTGTGCCTGTGTTGATTGGTGTAACAATTGTACAAGACCTATATGCATGTATGGAAAAACAAGGTAAACTGAGGCTAAACAAACATGCAATAGAAATCGCTGCCTTCTAATTATGGGTTGCAAGCGGCGAGATTTGATCATTTGATACAATCACCTCTGTCTTTGCTTTCCCCATTTTCAAAGTGAGATTATGAGGAGGATATGTATATAAATTGATTTACTACGATTTTCTTATTTACTAAAATATGTATAGAAATTCTATAATCACTATTCATATATGTATAAGATTTAAATAAAAATTGCATAGAATGTGTATAGAACTTGTATGGTTGTTGTATAGAATATGTATCTAAGTAATTATTTCAAATAAAGGTTGTATAGAATATATATATATAAAAATTGTAAAATTGTTGTATAGCATAGAAATTGTATAATTGTTGTATATAAAATGCATTTGTATATGATATGTATATAAATTGTATCATTATTATATAAATTATGTATCTGTGTAGGATATGTACAGAAATTGTATAATAATTGTATACAATATGTATATGTATCTAGTATCAAAGATGTCTATATTTACTATTAAAGATGTAATTATACATTCTCTTTTTATTCTATTTTAAAAAATATATTTTTTAAAAGATAATTGCAATAAAAAAATTTAACAAAAGAAATAGAAAAGCAAAGAAACAAAAGGAGCAGTGAAAAAGATCAAAAACGGTTGTTCTTTAACCAGCAAAAAAAGGTTAAAAGGCTAAAAAGAGGGATATCAAATTCAATGGCTAATTCAGTGGCATTATTTTTCACCAAAGTGATATTCTTGTCCTTCTCCCAAAACAAATGATAAAGAAAATTTGTACAAAGAAACTTAGATCCGGGAAGACCCAAGCCTAATTACTCTAAGAAAAAACTAAAAAATAAAGACGTAAGCCAAAAGACTTTCTAATCTTAAAGGCAAAAAAGGGAAAGTGGAAAGTATAGACACTGTTCTTCTTCTTCACATCTCCGATCCCTTGTCTTCACTTTGTATATTTTTTCGATGTCGTCATCTATCGCATCTAACCAGGTAAACTTCCATCATTTCTGAGCAATCTTGTTGTTCCTCTCTCTTGTTTGATCTTGTGCTTCAAACAATCTAAACTTTAAAATAAGTTGCGTTGAACCAAATACAATTCAAGCCTTAAACTCTCATTAGGTGTTGTGTATTCAGGTTCGATTGGAGCTATCTCCAAACAGTGCTTATTGGTTTTTAGGTATTTGAACTCAGTTCTGTTAATGAAAACTTTATTCCGACGTACTACACTCATAACTTCATCTATTATCATCAAGAGAATGAACTCCATTTGGGGTTGATACAACTCTATCAGATTCTAGATGAGTTAATTATATGTACCTATTTTCTTCCATACCTTGTTATTCTTTTGTTGTATTTCTTGTTTCTACTGCATGTACTTGTCACTGATTCTTGAATCTCCCTTTAAATGCTTGGGAATCTCTTTTGATGTTTTATTCCGAATGTGTTGTTAATCTGGAGCTTTTTTCTTCATCCTCTTAATTCTTAATTGTGGAATTTGTTGCTTGTCTAAAATTGTTATGCATTTTTCCTATTGTGGTAATTCTGCAAATGAGTTATAAACTTGGGTACCCGCAAAACTAAAATACTTGTTAGTTAAAAAATCTATCAAAATATTTCCTTCTCTTTAAGTGTGAATAATATGCAACTGTCCTCCTTTCATGTAGTTTATTATTCTCCCGATTAACATCACAATTTTTTTAAAAATTCTCATTCTCCTCTCTCTATCTTCATGAGTTCTAAGAAATCGGTTTCTAAGATGAGTGGTAAAAAATGGTGGTACAGTAATCATAGCCCTCTTTCATAGCCAAAGCTTTTGGAAATAAACTAGTAAATTTTGTTGTTTGCTTACACAAAGAAATCTGTAGGTCACCCTCATAGTTCCTAACACAGAAAGCTACTGAACTTAGACCAGTGTTACCCTTAGAAACTCCATACGAATTACATTTGAACCAGTTTCTGTTAGGAAGTTTCTAACAAGATCTCATTGCAGGTCTATAGTTTTGAAACAAATCCTCCAACAATGGCCATTCTTGTGGTATTCCTTGTATACAAGGGTAAAAAGTAGTGACCGAAAGTTGACTATTACTTGAAATATTATATATAACACTCCTTCAATTCACCACCCCTCCACGATCCACCTTATTTCTGTCCTTTCATAGATGTTAATAAATCATTCCTGAGATAACACAAATGATTGGTTTTAATTTGTTTGTTCATTCTATATTCCATCATTTTTTGATTGTTTGATGGCACTGTACAAAAAGTCCATCCACTCTTGAGCAATTAGCTCGATACCTCCAAATTCTTTGTGTAACTTCACCTGTTACAAAAACATATTGTACGTTTTCTAAGTAAAGTGATGAACAACATCTGCATCTTGACACTATATTGATACCACACCTTTGCAACACTTCATCTATAGGAATCTTAAAGAACCACAATCTCCAAAGAAAGAAAGAAATTTTAAAAGGCAATTATCTGTAGAAGTTGGCATCCACCATAGAATATCCCATGGTAAAGCCTCCTTACTGATAAATATATTTTTTTATACATCCTGGGTTATATCATAAGGCAATAAATCCATCAACTTCTGAGAGTTTCACCTGTCTACATCTATCAGATGATTAACATCTTCTGATTCTTTCTTTATCTCAAAACTGGTTCTGCCATATGGTACAAAGCCCCAAGTTTTATCCAGTTATCAAACCAAATGCTTGATGAACCAACAATAGGCTCTCATCATATTTCTTGGTCCATGAAATCTCTAGCTTCTAGCATTTTCTTTCAAATTTGAGACCCCTCTTATAATAACCTGAAAATTTGATGAAATATGTGAAATATGTATTTTTATGTGATTTGACTATTTTACCTTTCTCCATAATTATATTATGTATTTTTGGGGTGCGGGGTGATTGACATGGTTTCCGATATATTTAAGTACCATTTATGCGATATTGTGGTTTTGAACAGCTTCTAGAGCCTTTTTTGGACTTTTGTGGGTATCTTTTGATCCGTGCGACCGATGGCTGAGCGGACTGTGCCAGCAGATCTGAAACATTGATTTTAGGGTGTTAACATAATTGGTTGGATTTTATGACTTTTAAATCTCATTTTTACCATCGATTTGAAAAATTATGATTTCAGATTTTGGGGGTCAACTATGTGAAAATGATATTTTTTTCAAAAATTTGATATTACCACTGAGTCTGGAGCATCGAATTTAGTGTGATTACATAGTTCATTTGCGTATATCGAACTCCAAATAAATTTCGGACACCCCATCAAAGTCCGGCTGGGACTTAAAAATCTGATGCACCAGGCTAACTAGTGCACAAAGGGTAAATCAGGCTCTCCAATAGAGATTTATGCCCTTTTTGTGTCAGCTAACATAGAGCAATATAAAAGCCCTTTTTTGCTCGAATTTGCTCATTCTTTCACTTGACCCCTTGAGAGTTAAAATCCTAAAATAGTGTAAGAGCTTAAAAGTAAAACTTATGGATGCTTGAGAAGTTAGACTAACATCTATTTCTAGATTCTATTATGGATTTAAGGTGAGATTTCATTCTTTTCTTACTCTAATTCTTGATTAATTGTTCAAAATTCCAAAAATCTTATTTCTTGATTTAAATCTTAATTTTACTCATTTTCACTTGAATAATGTTCCTAATCCTATAATTACTAGTTTTTCATCAATCCCATCTTCAAACAACTTTGATTTTTTATTTTATCACGGATTTTACGAATTTTACCCGATAAAGCTAAAAATAATTTTTCTTCGATTTGAACCTTGATTTTGACTTGAGTTTTCCGCTGTAGATTTCTAAAAATATGGAAAACACGTTTTTGAAGTAAAGTTATGATGCCTTTCTTTTTCAAAAATATATTTAGGGGATCCGTTTTAACCCCAAACCAAAAGTAGGCAATATGTGTATCGTTGGCTTTGTTTTGATGCGTAGATTCTAAATTTCTTTATTTTAGTTAATTTTAAAATTGTTCATGAAAAGTAAGGTCGTTGGTTCAAAGTTTAGCAGTCCGATTTTGGGATTCGAGGTAGGTTATGGCTTTACTCTTCCAGATTGGGTTGGGTAGTAAATATTGGTACAAAATGCATGCTAAGGGTGGAAACTAATCATGAAAAATGGCTATCTATGTGTTGTACCCGTGTGGGGACCTATATGTGATGTAATTATTGAAATTGAGATATTATGTGATATATGTGACCGTGTGAAATCCTAGTGATGTTGATAGCCTTGAATACATATGAATAATTGTAGTGTGTTGTTAAAATATCTAATGTGGTACCATTGATATATTGTGATTCTATTCATACTTTATTGGAATATTAAGCATGTGGAAATTCATGGATGGTGGAAATAATGAGTGGATATTGGCTCACGTGTTATGGAAATATATCATTGTGGTTAGTTGTGAAAATATTTTATTGTGGTTGGTTGTGTAAATACATCATATGATTGGTTGTGAGCATTACATCCTCATATCATACTTATTCATGAAATATTGGTACCGTTGAGAAACACTGACAACATCTTCTTAAAACTCTCTCCAGGAATATGTCAGGGAGAGGGATATGTCGAGAAGGAGATATTGTAACACCTTATCAAACTCTTTTTGAAGGATATGCCGTGAAGGAGGTATGGAGATATGAATATATGGATTGTATATGGGTTGACGAACCCCCCATGGGTCCCACATTTGGAGGCTTGCCTTCGTGGGTATATACAGAGGTTATGTTATAGCCTCGTGCATCATCATCATCCTCTTATACATTGCACTTCTTTGTTGTGTTTATTTTGTGATTGAATTACTATATTGACTTGTCACACATTTATTTGTTCTATTTTCTAATAATTGTACTGAACTACTTTGTATATGCATGTTCTCCCTTGTTTCTACTTGTATGTGATATAATGCATACTTGTGTTTTACCTGCTTTTGTTGTTGCTATATATATGTTATATATATATATATATATATTAAAACTATTAGTGCAAGCATCATTCGGTACCGTTGTGGTATATTTTTTGACAGCAGGTGACGTGTCCTTAGTGTCTATTTTGTGTACTTTATTTTCTACTTTGCTCTATCGACCTATGATACCTACTGAGTACAAGTGGACCATATTCACCTCTACTGTACCTTTCTGGTGTAGATCTAGGTTTGGGTGCACCCCACGCTGCTTGATTCCAGTGATATCTGGAGCTTTCAAGGTAATGGATGACTTTCAGTCATTCGAGTGTTTTCTACTACCTTTCACTATCAGACAATGTCTTTATTGTATTTCAGAGACAGGGTTTTCATGTTTTGAGTTTTCTAATGTACTTCTTTTGGACTCGAGTTGTAATAGAAGTTCTTGCACTATTGACACCTGGTTTTGAGAGTTATGACTGTATTATTATATTTCTTTTCGCATTTATTATATATGTATAGTTCTTCTTAAATCTAAAACCCTTACCTTGGGGTTATTATTGTCTTTTCCCCTTATGTATTGGTTGAGTGATAGGCTTACTTGTCAAGATTCGCCGTAACAAGTGCCATCATGACCCTCAAAATTTTGAGTTGTGACACCCTTTTTTATTAGATTAGTGTGGGAATAACCTTTTTGCAGTATTAATTCCACATATAATCAATCCACAGTGATTTTGTGGTTCTGAAAGTCCACCATAGCTTATAATACATAACTTTAAAAATGTCAAAAAGTGATCTAAATCCTAACCCTCTTTCCTTCTTTGAATAACATATTTTGTTCCATGCAACCCAGTGTTTGATTTTATTAATCCTTACTATTCCATAAGAATCTGTTAAAGATTTTATGCAGTTCATACAAAATTATCTTTGGAGAAATCACTGCAGACAATAGATATAATGGTATACTCAAAAGAACACTACTAATTAATATAGTCTTGCCATCATATGATAACAACTTACCTTTCCAATTTGAGAAAATGCATTAAAATTCTCATAAACTTATCACGACAATTTACTTTAACACTTAAACTTAACAAGCATTTATATACCTCCTTAACAATTTCAAAGTAAATTATTTTCACCCTCTCATGCATTCAACCAGGTCAAGGCTTAGTGTTGTAGGACCACACGTTTTTTAATTGGTCCACGCCATTTAAAAAATCGATCCGTACTAAACTCGATCCGATTTATATTAAATTAAATAACCTACCCATTTTCAAAACCCGATCTGTTTCAATCAAATACCCCTAATTCATTGGAAAGCCGTTATTTCTCTCCATTTCTCTCCTAAAAAGAAAATTAATATCGCGAATTCAAAGTATTTGTGCTCAAACACTGAAATTGTTGAGGAGTTTTCACTTGAATCAAAGTATTTGTGCTCAAACACTGAAATTTTGAAGGTATATTTTTATTTATATAGTCTAGGATTTTAACCCATTATTTTTAAAGGGGTTAGGGTTTTTCAATTTTTAATTTTCGATTTTTGCTAATGCTTGTATTTTTGTGACTTTTTTGCAGTTTGACAATGAATTTTGTGTACATTACGTTAAGGTTTCATCATGGTGGAATTTTACAATAAAAAACTCAAATTAAATACATCGGAGGTATTGTTATAGAT
The DNA here is from genome assembly GCA_030864215.1 of Capsicum pubescens. NCBI lineage: Eukaryota > Viridiplantae > Streptophyta > Magnoliopsida > Solanales > Solanaceae > Capsicum > Capsicum pubescens. The sequence continues at coordinate 52,473,704 of CM061541.1, read as the reverse complement.
TGTTTTAATGTAGATATTGATAAACTCTCTTACTTTGAGTTTGTAGGATAGGCCAAAGAAATTGAGTATAATTATTCCTCTTGTATGATTTATATTAGACCACCTAAGTCTTCTCAGTTGGTTAAAGTTACATGTGATAAGGATATTTTGGGTTTGTACCCCAACTAAAAATAGAGATATTGTTGAACTATTGTGTCACATTTAATTGAAGAGGCAAAGTGGTCCCCCTGCCCTTTAATATGTAATCATGTGGGTGGAGAATCTAGTGTTTCCTTTGATAAAGAGTCTATTCAAACCTATGAGGATAGTCAGAATTTAGAGTTTGAAGAGGCTGCACAAATTTAAAAATCTATTGTTCGTGTTGGTGAAAAGTTGGGCAGTGGGGCTTCTACTAATGTTAGAGAGGAGGTTGGTGCAGCTTCTACATGTGTTAGAGAAGAGATGGGTGGATTTTCTACTGATGTTGGAGAAGATGTGGGTGAGGCTTTCGCTGCTACTGCATCAGATGTTTTAATTATTGAATCTGATTAGGAAAGTGCAAGTGAAAATAGTGAAGATTCAGGTTATGGAGATTTGTTTGTGAAATTAATAATGAATATGGCAGTGATGTTCATGAGGAGGTTAGGATATTGATGGAAGGTAAGAGAGTTGTTAAACTAAAAGAAAAAAAAATGGGTCGTAAAGCTGAAGGGGTTAAATTGGGCTAAAAAGGAGTTGATATTGGATATGATACCAGGAAAACAATACTTTAGAGGATGAGATAGGTGGTGATGGGCCATATTTTGATTCAGATGATGAGGCTAGCTTTGAAATAGACACTGATGTTGAAGATGAGGTCCAACAACCTATAAGAACTGGGAAAAAATAAGGAGAGCAAAAAGACCTAGAAAAGAATTGTGTTTGATCCTACTTGTAGGTTAGTTATTTGAAAAACTGATTTATATTTTGAAAATGTTAAAAAAATCAGAGAAGCTATTACTAGATATGTAGTTTAAGAACATGTAGAATTGGACAAGTTTGTTAATGAATTAATTAGGGTGAGGGTAAAATGTGCAGATGATTTTTCATGGTTATTGTTTAGTAGCATGATTCAAGGACATGGGATTTTATTGTGAAAAAATATATTTTAGTGCATAAATGCACTGCCATGATCAAAAATAAATTGATCAATTCAAAATATTTAGCAAAAAGGTATAAGAACAGAATTATTTTTGACCCAGAAATTAAAGTTTTTCAATTGCAAAATTTGGTGAAAAAAGATATGAAGGTGTATGTTTGTAGAACTATTGCAAGAAAAGCCAGAAATATTATCTTGCGAGAAATTATGGGTGATTATGTGGAGAAATTTAAAAGAATATTACATATGGGGATGAGTTTTTGAAGATTAATTCAGGAAGCACATGTGTGGTGACACTTAGTGAAGAAACTTTAAAGATTTCAATCATTCTATATTTGTTTTGATGCTTTGAAGGAAGCATTCAAAGCTGGATGTAGAAGATGTATTGGGTTTGATGGTTGCTTCTTGAAAGGTATTTACAAAGGATAATTACTTATAGCAGTTTGTAAAGATGAAAACAACCAGATACTACCACTGGCCTGGACAGTGATTGAAGTTGAAAATGACTTCACTTGGAGATGGTTTATTAGGCTTGTAAAGGATGATCTTGATCTTGGAGATGGGACAGAATTAATAACCATTTCTCATATGCAGAAGGTTATTTTTCTCTCTTATCTTATTCATTATCTGATTTTACTTAATTTATTATTCTATCACCTAACTTTTTTATATTTTATTGAAGAATCTTGACACTGCTATTCATGAGTTACTGTCAAATGCAGAATAAAGAATGTGTGCAAGACACATTCTTGCTAACTAGTCCAAAAACTGAAAAGGCATTCAAAGAAGAAATTATTTTTGGAGATGTGCCAAGTTTACATATGAGCAAGAGTTGAGAAAAAATCTAGATCATATGAAGTTGTTAGGTGACAAAATAGTATATGATCTACTGTGGTACAATATTGAAAGATGGTTCAAGGTCTACTTCAAAAATTTTAATTGTTGTGATAGTGTTGACAACAACATAGGTGAAAGTTTTAATTCATGGATATTGGATCCAAGACACAAGACTATCATTACAATTCTTGAGAAAATAAGGATCAAAATTATGAGAAGAATTGGACAGTTGAGGGAGTTCTCTAATACTTGGATAACAGAAATTTCACCAATGGCGTTAAAAGTATTAAAAGAAAACACATCAAAATCAATAAAGTGTACAATTGAATATAATGATGATCTGATTTTGAGGTTAAGGACAGTTGGGGTAATATCTTTATAATGAATTTAAGTAACAAAACTTGTACTTGTAGATCTTGGATGCTAAAGGTTATATCTTGTTGTCATGTTGTAGTTGCACTACATTTAAGAAGATTGGATCCTATTCACTATGTTGCACATTGATATAGCAAGTAAACTTACCTCAAGACCTATAAATACTTCATTCAACTTTTTATCAGAATGAAAATATGGCCACAATCAACCAACCTTCCTGTTATACCACCTGAAATTAGAAAACTACCATGCAGACCTAGTAAGAGTATAAGAAAAGAGCAATCTAAAAATAAGACAGGTAAACTGTCTAAAAAATATGTTGAGATGACTTGCAACACTTGTCATGCCAAGGACCATAATAAGAGGGGTAGTTCTTTGAGTGCAAAAGATACTGCTGGTAGAGAAAGAGGAACAAGTTCAACAATATCAAGTGTTGGTTCTTCTGCCGCATCAAGTCAATCTCAACTAAGCATAAGTAGAGGAAGAAGAAGACTTAAGAATTTTATAAAATAGGTAATCATTTGACTTCTTTATTTACTATTAACTTATTAAATAATTTTTTATTATATTATAGTCTGTTTCTGCTCCTACTCTAAATGTGATTGGTGTGACTGAAAGAGAAAGAGCGTCTGTTGGTGTTGCTGGAAGGGGTAGAGGGTCTATTGGTGTTGCTGGAAGGGATAGAGGAACTTTTGTTGCTGCTACATCTAATATTGGTGGTGTTGCTGATAGGGGGTAGAGTTATTTCTGCTAATGGTGCATCTAATGTAGGTGGTATTGCTGGTAGGGGTAGTGGAACAACTTTTTAGAGGCCAAGGTTAGTTGGTATGGGACTGCAACATACATAGAGTGATTTTACAATCCACAATGTAAGTTGAATGATTTCACAGTTTTCAGTTTTCAAGCAAATGATCAAATGCCTAAGATAATTTATTCATATGTTACTGCAGCCTGAAATGCCTTTGAATTTCTCTATAGTGACTGGAAATCTTAGGCATCACAAATCAAGATCAGGTGTGAAATGAGAAGGAAAAAATATTGTGACCCAATAATGACTTCAAAAAATAAGAGCTCAAAAAAGAATAAAGACAAATTCCAAAGCTATTGAAATGAATCATGTGAGCCAAACAGGATCATCAGTTGTCTAGTAGAAGATGCAGTAGCAACTGGTATGCAGTTGTGGCTGCATTAGTTTAGATAAATTTATGTAGTTGTGACTGTAATGTAATGTTGTTCTCTGTTAATTATGCAACTGTGACTACACTAGATTAATTTTTTTTTCAAATAATTATGCAATTGTGACTGCAATGTATTCACAATCTTTGGTATATATGCGGTTGTGACTGCACTATTTTGATGTGTAATTTTGACTATACTATTTTTCTTATATCATTATGCAGTTGTATCTGCACTTTGGTGAATATGATATCTACCGATTCCATGCAACTAAGTTTACATTATTGAATCACATTTGGTAGTCCAATAAGAACAACAACATCCCATTGTAATCCCGAAGAAAACATTACACTAAGATATCATCCCACAAGACCTAACAAGATTTACTCAATTTCAAATACAATGCAAAGATAAAGAACTATATTACACTAAAAATAAGTGAAGAATAATTACAAAAGACCAAATTCATTTTAAAATAAAGGATGATACACATCATTATACCATCTAACAAACCCAAATTCCAAGATAACCTTATTGAGTCTTTCTTTACGTAGATTATTCCAAATCAATAGCTAGTAGCTATAACAACAGCACAACAACGAAAAACAGTGGAAAAGAGTGCATTATCCTTAGTCCTTCCTTTAGCCATGTTACTTCTCCACTTCTTCTCTCTTTCTTTCATCTTTTCAATCTCTTCTTCGAACTTCTTCAACTTCATATCTACACAATTATCATCTTCTTTGGATACTCTAGGCTTATCAACTTCTTCAGAAGTTTCCGCAATCAATTTTTCAACTTCATTGAATGATGTAGACTTGTTACATTGAGATGATTCCACTAAATTCTCAAGCTTACCTAATTTTTCAATTAATTTAGAGATTACAAATTTGAACCTCGAATCTATATTTTCTTTATCTCTGTAACACAAAATATCACAAGATCTTGAACCCTTCAATGATTAAAAGGAAAGAAATCAGGATTCAATTGAATCAGTTGGGATAGTAAAATGAGGAAATGAGAGAAAAATATGATCTTTACCCCATAGTAATTACATACTCAATATCTTCTACCTGAATTTTTCGAAGTCCAAGATGTCTTCAAAGGCACCACAAATTCATGATTGCATCAAACCTATTGGTTCAAAGCAAAACCATCCTCCTCCATACAAAGCTTACTTAAGTTATTTGATCTCATGATGTGCTACAAAGAATTCATTCCAAAAAAATTCATAAAATAGAAAAAACTTGACAAGAAATCGTAATTTTTTTAAAAGAAGAGATGAATTATACCTTATAATGAAGTAGAGGTCTTGATTTTTTAAGCAATTTTAAATCTTGGGTTGATTTAAACAATTAGGGTTCTTAAAGGATTTGGGGCTTTATTATATAATATGACTGTTGCTTTTGATTTTCTTCATTTTTCTTTAATTTTGTGTTAAATTTAGACATCAACGCGCTATGATTTAACGGGGCAATACGCACAGTGGTTGGATGCACGAGGGGGCGAAAATAATTCACTTTAAAATTATTAAGGGGTATATAAATGTTTGTTAACTTTAAGTGCTAAAATAAGTGGTTGTGACAAATTTAGAGGGTACTTTTAATGCATTTTCTCATCCAGCTTTGAAGCCTCCCTTTCACCTTCTTGATCAACTCATTGTAGTAAGATTCTTTTCCTAGCATGTGTGATAGGGCAACCCAAGTATGAAAAAGGAAAAACTCCATGTTGAAAACCTATGATCAGTTTACCTCATTTTATGTATGTATTAACTATAAAGAAATATCTATTCAAAGTTAACTAACAATTTGATAGTTGAGGAATTTCAACATTTCTTTTTGTTTGAGTGTTCCATTTTAGAATAATTACTAAGATTCATGTGTACCAGGAATTCATGTGTACCAGGTCCATGAAGCAGCTTGTTTCTTATAGAAATCATTATAACATAATTCCAACCACTTGTTAACTATAGTCTATATATTGTCAATTTTAGCCAACAAGAGGTGATAGTCACATTAACCGACTCCAACAATTGTCAAGAAACCAACACGGATCATATGGTAGAATGATTGAAATTCCTCTATTCTTAATAAGAATTATCACATTCGAGTCTTGAGAACGGAAAAAAACAATCTTGTTGGGAGCACTATCACAGACATAGATCCTACAAACATGAATTTAAATTTTAGTCTCACTCTAATACAAATATCGAATAGTAGATGGAAAGCTAAAAAGTATGGGTGTCAAGCGGGCCGGGCCGGGCCGACCCAACCCGGCACAACCCGGCCCGAGTAACTAACCCGGCCCGGTTTGCCCCGGCCCAGTAAGCCCTAGGGCTTTAGGGTTCCGGATACCTTTTTAAAAAAAAAAATATTTAAAAAAATGGGATTTTGGGCCAAACGGCTAGTTTGGGCCCATTTATTAAAAAAAAAAAAAATCAACTGTAAAAAATATTTTTTAATCCCAAAAAAAATTCTATAAATATCCTACAACTTCAAATCATTTTTCACACAATTTTTCACTCTCTCAAATCTCAATTCTCAATTCTCAAATATTCAATATATTTAATTTCTTAAAGTGTTCACTTTAATTTTTTAATTTTTCGTTTACAAAGTACGAGCGGAAGTTTCTAAAGTCGCAATCTTCAGATACTTCCAAAATTTGGTATTGTCGTTCCATCTCTTACGTTTAATTTTTATTTATTGTATTAATTGTTTAATATTTAATTTTATTATATTTGTGTATTTTGAATATTTTTAGTTTAATTTAATTTATATTATGTATAAATTAAGAAACCTCGCTACTAAAGGTGTTAAAAAATTTTGTCCCGGAAGCAGTAGTGGTAGTAAAAAGCGAATTACTAGCGGTAGAGATAGTTCAAGTAGTAGATATATCCGTGTGTCTTCGCCTCCGGTACCGCTTGGTACACCTTTTGAGGAAGAAATAGGTGTAGGTGCTCACGATATGGATTATGTAGAAGTTCAGGAAAATTACGGTATAGAAGAAGAAAATGAAGTAGATGCGGTTAATTTAGACGAAGATAATGAAAATATTGCTGAGACATCCGCAGTAGGAGATGCTAACGTTAGATCTGAATCGGTTAATCTCTCTCCCCGTCCTCCCAGTGCCCCAAGACCTCGTAAAAGAACTAGTATTGCATGGCAATTTTTTGAACGTATATCAGATATTAAGGTGCAATGCAATATTTGTCAATAAATATATAAGCATAGAAGTGGAGGCAAGCAAGGGGGTACGGGTACGTTAATGAGACATGTAGTTGAAGATCACAAAAGAGAGTTAAATATTGCACAAGGTGGTGGGGATGTTGGTGGGCCAACGCAAACTAGAATGGACCCAGCAACCGATCACGTAGCAAAGAAGTATAATAAATTGAGGGACCGGGAAGAAATAGCTAAAATGATAGCTGTGGGTTGTTTGCCTTTTAATTTTCCTTATTCTGATGCCTTTATTCGTTATATACAAGCAATTTATAATCCTATGTTTAACGGTATTCCTAGAACTACTTTTCGGTCTGATATTTTTAGACTTCATTCACAATATTGTTTTTATTTATCAACATTGTTAAAAAATATTCAATGTAGATTGTCCCTAACTTCTGATCTTGGTCGTGCTGTAAATAAAAATGATTATTTAACCGTTACTTGTCATTGGATGGATAGTAATTTTGTGATGCAAAAACGTATTCTTGCTTTTTTATATGATGAAGATCGTAAACATACTGGACAATTTATTGTTGATTCTATTGTTAAAATTGTCGGATATTATGGTATCGAAAATAAAATTTTATTTATTGCTTTTGATAATGCTTTTAACAACAACACTACTATAAAAAAAAAAAAAATCTACGCTATCTCCGCCCTTGCCTGAAATTTTTCATATTAAGTGTGCATGTCATATATATAATTTAATTGTAAAAGATGGTCTTGAGTTTTTTGAGTTTTATATTGAAAAAATTCGTCTTGCTGTTGGTTTTATTCAAGAAAATAATCGTAGATCGAGAATTAGAGAATTTAAAGTTAAATGTCAAAAAAATGGACTTACACCGATTTTGATGCCTGAGGAAATTGATACTAGATGGAATTCTACGTATGAATTTTAAAAAAATTGTTATAACTATAGAATTCCTATTACACTAGCTTTTAACCAACATTGCGGTTCATTTGTTGATTCTGCTGATTGCATGCTACATAATTCTGATTGGGTTGTAATTAATGATCTTGTAAGTTTTTAGAAAAAATTTATGTAACTACGGTTGAATTTTCCGGTGCTTATTATCCTACTGTTTGTAATATTTTGCCATATGTAGTTGATATTTCTGGTTTGCTCAAAGAATATAAAAATAAAGAAGGTTATAAAGAAGTTGTTGACGCCATGTTTACGAAATTTAAAAAATATTTTTTTCCGATTCCCCCTATTTACTTGGTTGGTGCTATGCTAAATCCGTGCATGAAATATAATAATATATGTCACTTTAGTACTCTTATTTATACTAACTTAGAAATAAATACTAACCATGATTCTGAACAAGTACAACCTGATTTGTGGACGGCTACGGCTAATGCAAAGGATTACATAGAAAAATTATATAATCACTATGCTGATTTATTTGATTTAGCCGTACCTACAAATATCACTCCAACTGTCGTTCCTCATCCTCCCGATGAGCCATCATCTTCTAAAAGGCCGGCACATAGTATTTTTTCTGATTCGTTTTATGATTTAAATTGTTGGAACAGTGTTGATGAGAGAACTTACACATCAACTTATCGGGAAGAGTTGAAATATTATCTTCGAACGGCACCAGAGGATCGTAGACGACGGATCAACACGTTGGACTGGTGGAGGAGCAATGAAACACAATATCCTGTGCTTTCAAGATTAGCTAGAGATATCTTGAATGTTCCAATGTCAACCGTTGCATCAGAGAGCGCCTTTAGTCAGGGACGACAATAACTTGGAGACAACCGACACTCATTGGGAAGCAATGCAATGAATGTTCTAGTTTGCCTCAGAGATTGAATTAGAGCGGAAAGAAGAAACCAAGGAATGGAACCGGAGCCGAGCGACGAGCTGAAACTTGAAGAAATTATGACTTCACGGGAGAACTCAGCAGAATCAAGTCCAATGCATGGTTTTGCCCCCGTTGACTTTGACTATCCTATGCAAGTTCCCATTAATATTAACATGAATGAGTTGGAAAAAATGATGCATAATTTATAGATTTTTCATTCATGTAAATTATAAATTTTGGATCATTTTGCAATCAATAAAATTCCCCAAATTCATTCACTCCTTAGTCCTTGCTTTTTATATTTTTTCATTTAACAATTTAAAATTTTAAATTGAATTTCTAGTTTTCTACTTTAAATTAAAAACTTACTTCTAATATATTATTAATTTACTACCAAATATTATTAATTTATTATATTAAGTAGCATATGTTTTGTATATTTGTGCATATATCTTCTATAGAAGCGTATATTTAACGTATACATGTGTATATGTTTTATAAATTAGTATATAAGTATATCTATATATATTGTAATGTATATATAATGTAGTATATTTTATAAGTAGTAGTATATATACATTGAATGGTGCGTATACACGTGTATATATCTTCTATAGAAGTGTATATTTAACGTATACATGTGTATATGTTTTATAAATTGGATATCTTCTATAGAAGTGTATATATGTGTATATATCTTCTATAGACGTATATATTTAACATATACAAGTGTATATGTTTTACAAATTAGTATATAACTATATATATATATATATACATATTGTAGTATATATATATGTATATTGTAGTATATATTTTATTTAAAATAGTACATATATATTGAATGGTGTGTATATATGTGTATATATCTTCTACAGATGTATATATTTAATGTATACAAGTGTATATGTTTTACAAATTAGTATATAACTATATATATATATATATACATATTGTAGTATATATATATATGTATATTGTAGTATATATTTTATTTAAAGTAGTACATATATATTGAATGTTGTGTATATATGTGTATATATCTTCTCTAGACGTATATATTTAACGTATAAAAGTGTATATGTTTTACAAATTAGTATATAACTATATATATATACATATTGTAGTATATATATATGTGTATATTGTAGTATATATTTTATTTGAAGTAGTACATATATTTTGAATGGTGTGTATATATGTGTATATATCTTCTACAGATGTATATATTTAATGTATCCAAGTGCATATGCTTTACAAATTAGTATATAACTATATATATACACATATTGTAGTATATATATATGTATATTGTAGTATATATTTTATTTAACGTATGACATATATATTGAATGGTGCGTATATATGTGTATATATCTTATATAGATGTATATATTTAACGTATACAAGTGTATATGTTTAATAAATTAGTATAATATAACTATCTATGTATTGTAATCCATGTATATTGTAGTATATATTTTATTTTAAGTAGTACATATACATTGATTGGTGCGTATATATGTGTATATATCTTATATAGATGTATATATTTAACGTATACAAGTGTATATGTTTTATAAATTAGTATAATATAATCATCTATACATTGTAATACATATATATGTATATTGTAGTATATATTTTATTTAAAGTAGTACATACATATTGAATGGTGCGTATATATGTGTATATATCTTCTATAGACGTATATATTTAACGTATACAAGTGTATATGTTTTATAAATTAGTATATAAATATATATATATATACATACATAGTATATACATATATATTGTAGTATATATTTTATTTAAAGTAGTACCTATATATTGATTTAAAATGATTTAAAATGAATTTCTAGTTTAAATTAAAAACTTACTTTTAATATATTATTAATTAACTATCATATATATATATTGTTGTATATACTTTATTTAAAGTAGTACATATATATATTGAATGGTGCGTATATATGTGTTTATATCTTCTATAGACTTATATCTTTAACGTATACAAGTGTATATGTTTTATAAATTAGTATATAAGTATATATATATATATAGTAGTATATGTATATATATATATATATATATATATTGTAGTGTATACTTTATTTAAAGTAGTACATATTATTGAATGGTGCGTATATATGTGTATATATCTTCTATAGACGTATATCTTTAACGTATACATGTGTATATGTTCTATAAATTAGTATGTAACTGTATATATATATATATATATATATATATATATATATATATATATATATATATATATATATATTGTTGTATATATATATGTATATTGTAGTATATATTTTATTTAAAGCAGTACATATCTATTGAATGGTGCGTATATATGTGTATATATCTTCTAAAGTAGTATACATTTAACGTATACGAGTGTATATGTTTTATAAATTAGTATGTAAGTATATATATATATATATATATATATATATATATATATTGTAGTATATACTTTATTTAAAGTAGTACATATATATTGAATGGTGCGTATATATGTGTATATATCTTCTATAGACGTATATCTTTAACGTATACAAGTGTATATGTTTTATAAATTAGTATGTAACTATATATATATACATATTATTGTGTATATATATATATATGTATATTGTAGTATATATTTTATTTAAAGTAGTACATATATATTGAATGGTGCATATATATGTGTATATATCTTCTAAAGTAGTATATATTTAACGTATACATGTGTATATATTTTATAAATTAGTATATAAATATATATATATATATATATATATATATATATATATATATATATATATTGTAGTGTATATATATATATTATACTATTATAGTATATGTTTTATTTAAAGTAGTACGTATAGTCATATATAATTATATATTGAATGGTACGTATATATGTGTAATTGTTTATATATTTTTTTAAAAATATATATTGTATATTGGAGTGTATATAGTGTATAGTGGATTTTTTATTTATTTTTTAAACGGGTTTGATCGATTTTTAACCGGGATTGACCGGATTTTTGTGGGTTTGATCGGGTTGGGTTAAGTGGACCGAGTTAGGGTGGTTTTAATTTTTTTACTGTTTGGCCCAGCCCGGCTAGCATCAAAACCGGCCCTCAACCCAGTTAAAATGGAAGGACCGGTTCCGGGTTGGCCCGGCCCGGCCTATTTGACACCCATACTAAAAAGATTGTCAAGAAGAATTGTAGCTTAATGATTAATTCATCGAATATATGTACTAGCACTACTACTTGGGCCGTAGTGAAATAGTGGCAAAAAAAATCATTTATAGCGCGTTTTGGTAACTACTTAGATAAGTGACCAAAATTGGTATGGTTACGTAATTATGAGTCAGTTCTAATATCTCTTTTTTCTTATTAAATATTCCAAATAAATAGTCATGAAACTGGTTGCATTGCAGGAAGGAGAAATTAAAAATCATTATTATTTAATTTAATTAATACTTCTTATATGAAGAATCTTTTGCTCGTCTCCATTTCACATTACTTTCTAGAAAATGCTAAGGTTCATAACTGTAGCATAGCCAATGTCCCAAATAAAAATTACTTATAAAGAAACTAGAAAATTTGGCCTTCCAAAATAATTTGATTTATAAAGCTCAAATAGTGGCAAAGAAATAATCATTTATAGCGCGTTTTGGTAACTACTTGGATAAATGATCAAAATTTGTATGGCTATGTAATAATGAGATAGTCCCAACATCTTTTTTCCCTTATTAAATACTCCAAATAAATAGTCATGAAACTGGTTGCAGATTCCTGCAAAAAGAAATTAAAAATCTTCTACGGAGGATCTGTTGATTAGAGTTTTTTTCTGAAAAAGTTTTTCATCATATTGCTTGGAAAAAAAAATGAGAGGAAGATCCATTATCTTTTATACCATGAATGAAGTGCTGATCACTCATTATTGATTTAATTGAATTTGAAATTAACCTAAAATTTGATGTTTTGTTTAATTTGTTCAAATTATTAAGCACCGCGAATCCGAATTAGTCGGGCTTCAATACGGATACTGAACACCGGATGAAAAAAAAAAAATAAGGTGATAGTGGAACTTCCTGTCAATTCGGCCCAATTATCATTGGTCTCTTATTGATAGACATTTGAAAACAAAGATAACTAGTACTTACTGCAATTTGGACATAAAATTGCACATTAATTTCCTTTAGTAATGAAACTTATATCTAGTCTAGTGATACATAAGTTCTTCAGAAACTGAAATCATGTTCGGATATATCTTATGTGATATTATTATATAAAAATATAAATTTATATCCCACGAAAATGTTGTTTGTTATGAGGGACAAAAATTAAACAAAAAAACATAAAATAGTGACAAAAGTGGAAGTGGACCCAATTTGGAGAATAAAAAGAACAACCCAAGTTACAAGGGAATTTCATTCAATCTAAAAGCTTTTGTTGGGAATTTTGATTTATACATATATAGAACTTATATGGCCCCTCATATAGGTTAGAATTCGATCAATTTAATCTTAAATTTAGAAGTTCTTGAAGGAGATGAACTATAAAATATAGCTAGCTAATTAAGGTTTTACTTGAAAGTATGAATTACTTCTTGAACTAAAATTCTTAGCAACGGAATTTAACTTCTAATTTTACTTTCTTTTTTCTGTTTTTCTTTTAAAAACTACTTATGACAATTTATAACTAACTTGATTGTGATATTACTAGGTAAGTTCCACGTCTAATCATCGCAATTTGATTTAAGAAATATACTATTCGTGAAGCATTTACCAGCACTCCCATTCTTTTTTTCTTTTTTTTTCTTTTTTGATTAAGATTTGAGGGTGAGGTCGTTCAAAACTATAGTCTCTCTTTTTTGTCCAAGAACACTTACTATTTGAATTATTGTGTCATGTGATCAATAATTGGGAGAGAGATTTTTATTAGTTAGAGAAATGTACACGTTCATTGAACGTTTACTATTATGTTCAAAATTATATAGTTGATAAGTAGGACATTATTTTATTTCTTCACCAAACCAGCAAGATAGGGCCATGTTCGACTATGACTTTGACTACCAATAAAGATTGCGGCAGAGTGAAAAGTATTTTAATGATCTCGAGTTTAGATTGCGGTAGAGTGAAAAGTAATTTAATGGTCTCGAGTTTAAGTTTCTCTAGATATGAAGTCACCTTTTTAGGGAGTACTTTACCCCTTCAATGTGGGACTTAATTTTCGATATAAATTTAAATTTAGTTGGGTCTCAATGGGAGTATCGAACATTGAGTGGAAAAAAAATTATTCCCTCCGTTTGAAAAAGAATGACTTAGTTTGACTTGACACGGAGTTTAAGAAAATAAAGAAGACTTTTGAATCTTGTAGTGTGAAATTAAAGATATGTCAAATATACCAAAATGTTCTTTAATCTTGTGGTCTTAAACATGTCATGTGGAAAGTTAAAATTAAAAAATTGTTAAAAAAAAAAAGGTCATTCTTTTTTAAACAAAAAAAAAATATGTCATTCTTTTTTAAATGAAGGGGGAAACTTTGATTCATACCATTATTGTGACAAAAGTTGTAACTGATAACAAGAATATAAATTACTATTTTTTAATCAAATTCATCAAGCGGTCATCATATTCGCTACTGACTCTAATGTGTCGTTTGGTTGGAAATGTAGTTATATTGGGATTAGTTATGCTGGGATAAGTTATGATGTGATAAGTTATATTGGGATTAGTTTTGCTGAGATTATTTTTTATTGAGTGTTTGGTTTGTTGTTTTCAAAGCAATATGCATGGTATAATTTCTAAGAATAAAGTAATTGATTACCAAAATACCCCATCTTATTTAACTTCCTTTTTGTTTATATATATATATATATTTATTTTCATGCTTTAAATATTTATTCTTAAAAATAAAATTTTCATCTTATTTAGCTTAATTTTTTTGTGTGTGCATTTTCATGATTATATCGTGTGTATTTTAAAAATAAAACTTTCATCTTATTTAGCTTTAATTTTTTTGCATGTGCCTTCCCATGATTATGCCGTGTGTGTTTAAAAAAAAACTTACTACATCTTATTTAGTTTGAAATAAAATCTTCCAATTTAAGTTTGTTAAAGTAAAAGAAGATTTGTTGTTTATGTCACTTCATTTAAACACATATTACTCATATAATATAGAATGTTAAAATTCATTTTAATTGATATATACAATATCAATTTTCAAGTGATTAAAAAATTATTAAATTTAAAATATGTAATTTAACAATAGAGTCGATTGTGAAACGATAATGTGTATTAAAATTAGGCAACACCTTTGTAGTTGCTAAAATATTTTACAGATTACTAGTGAATGGTAATTATTATTATAAAATCTGCCTACTTTAATTAATCTTTTCATTGTGTAGTAAAAACTTTTTAGAAGGAAAAATAACACTTGGAAGAAAAAAGTTGATGTTGAATTCCGTTTTTCTATGCTTAAAAAATTATAGTACATACATTTTGTTGGATATATAAAAAATTACAGTACCTAGTTTTGATCCTTGTTATGTATGAATCTAATATATTTTAATTTTTAATTTGTTAATTTTGCATTTTGATCCTTCATATAAGAAAATAACGTATAAGTTTATAAAATTCACAAGCAATGGGATGAAAAAAAATGCAAAGTTCAATTAATAAGAGGTTAATTCTTCTTAGTCATATATTTTTGTCGTTCCAAAATAAGATATTTTAGTCTTTTAATTTGTCATAATAACGCGTTTTAGATAATCAAGTAGATATCAATAATCTTTTTTCAATTTCAAAAGCAATAATTAGAGATGATGAAAAAGAATGGAGAAATGTGTTTGTAATGGGTTTGGGGGTATTTTTGACATTTTATAATTTATCCAAGGATAAATTAAGGTGGGATAACTTATACCATCAAATATGTGGTATAACTTATCCCAAAACTATTATTAGTCTCGGGATAAATTATCCCAAGTATTACCAAACCAAACGATGTATTAAAAAGTTTATCCCGAACTATTATTTTATCTCGAAATAATTTGTCTTAGTACCTCACACCAAACGGCCCCTAAGAGTCTAACTCCAAACCATCCCATCGTCATATTCGATTGACTCTGACTCAGACCATCCCATCCCATCCCATCCCATTTATTTGGGCTTGGCTAAGTTCACCATTTTCTTGGAAAAGTAGGTATTGAAATATGGAAGGGATACAATCTTCAGTATTGGAACCATATCTCCCAATTGATTTAGATTTGACATGAAAATGCCCTTATTTGGCCAAATTTCCACTACTTTGTTTTTTTTTCTTGTCATTCGATATTTCCGGACAGGATGGTCATTCGATGGGATTAAATCACTATCCAAAATTAAAGTTATGGTATTTCCTGCCCTCTATTTAAAGAAGATAGACTTGCAAAATCCAAAATTTATAACCAAATAAATTTTTGAAAATAAAATTTAAAAATCGTTGACATTTAATTATGTCTTCTCCATATAATTACTACAACGAAATGTAAAATATCTAATTCATCTTTAAAACTGGTCACATCACAAAGTAGTAGAATTGGCAATCGAGATCTAATTGACTTTTTTTTTTCTTTTTGCATAGCCGAAAGTTGCACCTCCCAATTATAGATATCCTCACAAATTGCTGGTACACGGTTTCTTTGTGGATGAAATGTGTATACAGAATGTACTGATTGTTGTGATATATTGGAGGAAAAGTGAAAACAAAAAAAATAATTAAATTGAGTTAGCAATTAGTTTTGTTAGACCCACCCACTCAAAATCTCCTCAAGTTTCATTTGTCACATCACCAATTTAAGTTCTTCAATTTGACTCTTATATGTAAAAAAAAAACAAGACAAAATTGTACCAGTACTATAGGGGTGGTTTAATAGAGTGTATAAGAATAATGTAAATATAGTGTATTAGTAATATTTGTATGAGTTATATTTGTATTAGTCATATTTGTATTGTATTTTATGCGGTATTTGATTTGATGTATTAAAAATAACATAAATTACATAATTTCAAAAAAAAAATTACAAAAATATCCTTCATATACATGTTCAAAAGTATGTGAAATTTCTTTTTAGGGATAATTGTGTCTTTAATTATGTTAACATTACTAATGTCATGAACTTTGAGATATTAGTAATACACTTCTCAATATACAATAAAGTGTATAACTAATGTCTTGCATTAGTTATACATATGCTAAAAAATATATCAAACAACTTTTCTTTTCTTTTCTATATAATAGAAACATTGGTCTCAACATGTTAGTTTAAAGGAATTAATAAAAAATTTAAGGATCTAATGGTCTTTTAGAGAATTAACTTGCTAATCATTGTTATCTTTAATGCTTTTCTTTTTTAACCTTAGCAACACTCTTAAAGAAAAAGTCCAATCATTTTCATTTAATTATAACCATGACCTTAAATAAAAGTCCTCCCTTTTCTATTTAATTATTACAATAATGCCTAAATTCTATTGAATATGGTAGGCCCATACTTATTAAAATGTATAATTAAATATATCATATATTTTTTATTTTACCCTCTTAAAAGTAAATAACTTTTTCACTATATTTCGCATTTAATTTTTTACTGCTCCATAATTTTACTATATCACCCCTAATTAATTATTATAAGTCATTTATATATTTAAAAACTAATAATATTTAATTAAAATATAAAATAGACATTTATGACATGACTGCTTCAACCGTAATTTTACTATATCACCTCTAATTAATTATTATAGGTCATTTATATATTGAAAAATTAATAATATCTAATTCGTGATTTTACTATATTACCCCTAATTAGTTATTATAAGTCATTTGGGTATTAAAAAAATTAATAAGATTTAATTTAAAAAGGTAAAATAATCATTTATGACATGTCACTTCAGCTGCTTCAAACGTTATTTTACTATATCATTCCTAATTAATTATTATAAGTCATTTAGGTATTACAAAATTAATAATATTTAGTTAAAAAGGTAAAATAAACATTTATGATATGTTTGTTTTAGCTACTTCAACTATAATTTTACTAAATATCGCCCTAATTAATTATTGCAAGTCATTTAAGTATTAAAAATTTAACAATATTTAATAAAAAAATGTAAGATAGATATAAAAATGATAAATTAACTTTTGATATTTAAAATTAACTTGATGTCTTATATAAGGTCCACTTAATTTTTTACGAGTATTTTTTATAGTAATTTTGCTATGTTACTTTTAATTATTTTTTGTAAGTCATTTAAGACATTTATGCTTCGCTGCTTCAATCATAATTTTACTATATCACCCTAACTAATTATTATGGTCATCTAAGCATTGTGTCACTTAATAGAAATAGAAGAAATATAATAAATCACAATAATTAAAATTTTAAATTATTTAAAAAATATAATTGGCTATCAACGACACAAAAATCTAAACAAGGAGAGTAACATATATTATTCAAAAATTATATAAAAGTATTATAAATTACAATAGATAACATCTTAAGATATCTAAAAATAATTTAATCTGTTATATATTTCAAAAAAAAAAATGTAAAAAAATACTATAAATCACAATAATTAACAGCTTAAAAAAATTATAAAATATAAAATATTTGGTTGACTCTCGAAATTATATCAGTGTCACTTAAACTGAAATAGAAGAAAAGTATTAGAACAATAATTAAAAACTAAAATAGTTTAAAAATATAATTAAATACTATAAATAACAATAATTAACAACTTAAAAAATTTATAAAATATAAAAATTTGGTTGACTCTCAAAATATATTAGTGTCACTTAAACTGAAATAGAAGAAAAGTATTATAAATCACAATAATTAAAAACTAAAATTATCTTTAAAATATAATTAACTATTAATGCCACAAAAGTTTAGACAAAAAAAGCAATGTATATTATTTAAAAATTACATAAAAAATATTATAAATTACAATAGTTAACAGTTTAAACTATCTAAATACATATTAAAGGTATAATTGATTATCTAAATTCTATTTGTGTCACATAAATTGAGACAAAAAATAACACATATTGAATCCGTGCTAGATCCCGGATGAATCTTAGAATGTATAAGAAAATTTTTAAAAAATTTTTGTTTAAATATATCAAAAATGAAAAGACAAGTTCTAATTCATCACATCAAATACGTATAACAAATAATGTTAGCATAAATAATACCAGTATTACCAATACCAGCATTATTACCAGCATTATTAATGCAAACATTACTAATACATTCTATTTAAAATTACTTTTATATACTTTAGCAAACGACTCCTACGTTTTCAATGGAAGGAACATAAAAAAAAAACAAAGTTCGATAAAACATTTATAGAAGAATGTTTTATCGTGTTCTCAAATTCAAATAACTTAAATTAATATGAAAGATGGTAACTTGTAGTTTTCTTCTTTTTTTTTATAATTTTTAAAAAACTTAAAATTTAAATTTAAAATACTAATTTAATTTAACTTCGAAGAACAAATTGATATTTAAAAGAAAAGGAGAAATAAAAATAAAGAATGTTTATGTCGGCTTAGTAGGGCGATACAATTCAATTTTTGGTTATTAATTGCAACCCATATGTGATGTAATATGCAATTACTAGATAACCCTTTATCATTTTCAACAATTATTCTCTATTTTATTCAACAAGTATCAAGTCTTATGTATCAATTTTAATTTCATATTTATACTTAACGTAGTAAATTTCAGTCATAAGATTAAAGATCTAAACTTCAAAATGCATTAAATTTTATTATTTATATGAGTAAGTTATACATAATTATCTTGTGAGATAATTTGGCTCATTAAAAAATACTATCAAGTAGTTAATATGTTTTGTATATTTATATTTTATAATTCATAATTGGAATTGACATCAACCTAACTTATTGTACATAATCAAAATATTTTAATGTTGGACCCATGCTGACACGGGTCATGCTTCTCTAGTACTAGTAATATACAAGACTAATACGTGTGTTGTTCTTTTTAATGCAAAATATGGTGTATTAGTAATGTTTGTGTTAGCTATGTTTGCATTAGTTATGCTTGTATTTTTCTTATGCAGTGTTTAGTTCGATGTATTAAAAAAAACATGATTTACATAATTTCTAAAAAAAATAATTCTTTTTTACATAATACCCTCAATATATATGTTGGAAAGGATGCAAAAAAGTTTTTGAGGGGTAATAGGGTCTTTAAGCATGTTAATGCATGCATTAGATCCATTGCATTACTAATGCCATGGATTTTGAGGTATTAGTAAGACACACCTTAATACACAATAGAGTGTATAACTAATGCCTGTATTAGTTGTACATAGGGTAAAAAGGTATACCAAATGAGGTACTACTAATACACATTAAACTAATGCATGCATTAACATTTCAATACACTCTACCAAACGACCCCTTACAGTTTTAAGTTGTATACATTATCATCAAAGAAAGATATCACATTTTGAATTAGTGTTCATTTGAACTCATAATTATTGACACGAAGTATAAATATATAATTAGAAATTTACTAAAAATTTCAATAAATATTAGATATGCACTCATAATGTTAATATTACGATTAATTTAATATTGAAAATTTTAAAAGTTGAACTCATTAAATTTAAAATCCTAAATTCATCTCAATTAATCTGTATTACAAATTTTTATACGATCAAATCATTTTATATTTGTTGTTTAGGTAGGTTGTCGATTTTCAAGACTATAAATTTGATTTTAAAAAGATTTAGCAATAGATATTTTCTGAATCACTTGATACACATTTTTTATCATACTGACGACATTTATAATTTAAGTTCGATTAATATATGTAATGAAAACAACAATCATTTGTTTTCCTCTATTTTTCACATCGCCTCTCACTTAGCTTTGATTGGAAACGATTTAGGTGAAATCGATTATATGCAAGACTACACTTTTAATGGCATCTAATATTACTAGTAAAGATTTCATTTCACATTATTGAATTCAATGAATCAACAAAACATTTGGAAAAGGATAAAAATAGATAAAATCGCTTCAATTGAAAACTTAAAAAGTGAAAAATGACACATATAGCATGCCTGAATATTTTTCGATGTGACTTCATCGGTTTTGCCTTTTACTTGGAAAATTTTATTATGGCCTCATACGTCATGTAATACTTATATGAGGCCTTTTATAAATTGATATATGGAGTTTGTGGTCTCACTTATACAACAAATTTTTCCAATAGTTTCTCTCTCATTGTTCTCTTTCTTTCATTTTTTCTTTCTTTATTTATTTTGATTCTAACTTTCGTTTCTTTCGCCCGATAATACTTCTCTTTTTCTTTGGTATTTTTTCTTTTACTTTTTTTATGTTGAGCTAAATTTGTAATACGAGTCTGGATTTTTATTTGTTGTCACACGAGAAAGTGACGTTTGAATTAAAAAGTAAACTTTGTTTTGATTTAATATAATTTTTTTAAAAAAATATTTATGTGTGTTTAAAAATAAAATATCAGATTTTTTTTCAACTTACATTAGATAGCATATTGAACTGAGAAGATAAAGTTGAATGTTTTATTTATCAGCTTCGTATAATACTTGTATGAGGCCTTTTCTCTCTCTTATACATCATTCTCTTTCCTTTGTTTTCTTTCCGTTCACTTTTTAGTTTTTTCCCTAGTAGCAACTTTCCCGCCTCGTTCTCCTTGATATTTATTTTACCATTTTTTAACTACTTCAAGTTGAAATAAGACTTGGAAAAATATGAATAGTTTAAGAGGTTGTTAGGTGGAATAACAAATACGACGCCATTATCATGGATTAGGGAATTCTCATTTAGATAATATTATTTTCTATTGAAAAATAATTCATAGTTATAGTAGAAAATTAAATTTGTGTAGATTTTGAGTATATATTGAATTCATAACTAAATAAAATTTTTAGTCTTAATAATATAAGAATAAATTTACTGGTGATGTATATTTTTCGAGAGCCAAACTATATTAATTTTGATCAATATTTTAAGGCATATTTTTTTATTATATTAATATAAGAAGGATTACAACTTATAACATATTTTCGTATAATTTCTAAGCATCTAAATTAAAAAATTTAAATATTAAATTAATCTACTTCAATTTAGCTTCCAAATTTAGTCAAAGTGTCTTTTATAAAGCAGAACGCAATAAGTAAAAATGAACGAAAGAGATAATATAAAATTATTGAAGTTGATGAATAAAACACCCACCTTTAAATAACAAGGCTCTGATACTAATTGTAGGGGGTGCGGATTAAGCTCGGTAACTTTACTAGATAATAAATAGTTATTAGGTCATAAGTATTTATTTTTATATAGTGTATTCTGTGAATATTATTGATTGGATTAATTTTTATTTTTATCTTGTTGACTTAAGATGTTTTATTAGTTCATATTCTAAATTAGATATTATCGTAATTAAATTATCTAGTGTTCTAGGATCCTCGTTAGTACTATGTAATCTTTTGTATTCTTGGTATAAACTATATAGTTGGGTTTCGATTTCTTTTAATGATTTATTCTTTTCGTAAGATGTATCCATTAATTTATGTAATTGTTAAATGCTTTGTAGTAATATTCATTAACTGTTTTTCTTCGTTCTTGTATTTTTTATTTTCATATATTTTATTAATATATTCAATTTTAGTGATATTCATATTTTTGGGGGTGATTAAATGGTAGTTGATTAAATGCTTGCTATAATATTCTTCAGCTTTTTCTCCTAGTTTTTGTAAGTCTTCTATATTATTTTTAAGATATTCTAAATATTCTATATCTTTTGTTTTAAAATATTCAATTAAATTCGTTTTTATAAGGTTTTCTGTTAATCTTATTTCTTCCATTTCTTGTTTCCAATATTTTAGATATTCGTAGTTTATCATTTTATCCTTCTAAAGTAAATGTATAATAATCTATTCTATTTGTACTATATTTAATATCTTGTTTGAGGTTATTAATACTACTAACTATTTTTTCTTGTTCTCTTCTTAATGAATTTTTTAAACTATCTAAACTTTTATCTTTGCTTTTTTTCTAAATTTTTCAAGGTTTCGTCTATCCATTTTAATTTTTCTATTAGATTTTTCATTATTTCTCTAATTTGTTTTCTATAATTAATTTCGTTATGTAGGTCTTCTTGGTTTTCTCTAATTTTCTTAATATATTTTGACATTTTTAGTCTGTATAATATCCATCTGGATCTAAATAGTATTGATGTTCATAATATATGCGTAAGTTTTCTATACTGTTTAATAATTCTTCCTCTTCATAATCTTGTAATTTTCCCCATATTATTTTCTTTATGTCTATAATTTCTATATCTCTAAGTATGTATAAAACAAGTATTTTAATATCATCTGTCATTTAGGCTTGATTAAATGCTTTTTCATAATACTTACTAGTTGTTTGTTTTAGTCTAAGTAATTCTTGCATATTTTCAATAAGGAATTCTATATATTTTATATCTTTAGTTTCCATGTATTTGTCTAAATTTGTTTTCATCTGTTTTTCTACTAACTGTATGTTTCTTATATCTTTTTTCCAAAATTCTAAATATACGTAATTTATCATGGTTGACATGTAGGTTTGGTATATATGTGTTTGTAAGTGTAATTAGGTATTTGTGATATGTAATTTATTCTAGTCATATAATATTTACCAAATGCTTTTTCTAATATGATTTTTCTTATATCTACTACTTCTATGTCCTTAAGTGCATACAAAATAAGTATTTTAAATTTATCTACCATTTCGTTAGATAAATAATTATTCATTTTTCATAAAATTGCTATTTTTAAAATATTCCCTTCAATCATACACATAACAAAATATGATCATATTAGATTACTATATACTAGATCATTCTTAAATAACATGTTCGTCGGTCACTATTAACATGGTAATCCAGATACTTTTCCCTTAAACAGCGTCTCAACTCTGGCTACTCCCCACCACGGTTTCTTGCCTTATTGGTTTCACCTTTAGGATGACATAGTTCTTAGGGATTTTTCTCCGTTTCCACTTTGCTAATAAACTTCTTAACATGCTATGCTTCGAATAATTCTACTATAAAGTAACTAACATGAACTTATCTTATCATATCATGATTGTTAGGAATTATGAATTTAGCTATTCATAATACTGAATAAATGTACCTGTTCAGGTAAGTTTGATAATTCTAAGTTTTGTTCCTCCATAGATTTTTCCATTGAAATATACTTATTTTTAAATAAATAAGCAAAATATTTGTTGTGGACAAGAGAGAGAGAGTGTTTTTGCTTCAACGCATGAAGGTTTGTTTCTCTTCTGCCTCCGATGCCTTTTATTTATAATGAAAAACTTTACATAATTTTACACGTTTCTAAAACTTTAAAAAAAATCTAAAGACTTGAAAAGTCTTTCTCTACCTAACCTAATTAAAGTTCTGACATATTTTACATGAAAGTCTTTACAAAGACTTTAATATCTAACTATAAGACAAAAATTTATAAATGTTTTTGGCTTGAAAAGTCAAAAAAGCTTATTCTATCTAAAGACTTTACAAACTTTATACAATAAACGTAAAGTAAAGTTATGCTATTCACATGTCTTTTGTTTTTATCTCTTTCTTCCGTATCTGCTTTGGTTATCTTATTTATTTTTTGTCAGTGTAGCATCACATCTGGAATAAAGTTGTGCTTGCCACTACATCTGCTGCATATGTGGTCTTTGTATTTTTGGCCAAATTTTTCACAAAATTGATCCAGAGCTTCTTCTGAAGTAATTCCTTTACTGATAGATCTTGTTAACGGTTGTTCTTCTGGTCTGAGGAGTGTTAATCCTCATTTTCTAAGTTCTTCAATGTCATGGTCTCTAACTTCTTTGCAAGTTGAATAAATCAATGCTTGACTCCTTGAATTATATATCCAAATTAGTTTTTTATTTGAATAATTATTAAATAACTCTGATAATATATTGCTTATTCCAATAACTCTTTTGTTGTGGTAAAATGCTGGTATCTGCGTTTTTGGTATCTCGATCTGTTCACATATTTATTCCGAAATAATATATTCTCTGGTCATACCCATTTTGACCACATTAATAGTCTGTTTAATTTTGTCAAATAATATTTCTGCTGGTGCGGAATAAAATCGAACATAGAATAATTGTCCGTTGGTAATTCTCTTGTAAGTCATAAATTCTTTGTGAATTTCTGGGATTCCTGCTAACTCTTCTCCATCGGTTGTGTAAACCGTAGATAATAATCCATAATAGTAACATGATTTAATAAGATTTGGGCTTGTACCTGGTAAGGCGATAAGTTTATTATAATTTTGGCATTTCTGGGTAATATATCCTTTTTGTTGTGCGGCTAGCTCTTCACTTTGAATAGGTTTGGTATTTAATAAGGTTTGTAAGGTGTGTATGTTGTCAATGTATTTACGAGAAAAATAATTGTATATCTATTTTTCTTGGTTAAGTGATTTAGAATATGTATGTATCTGGGGAGGTGCAAATGCTTCTAAATTTTGTATATTTGGTGTATATGGTTTTAAAAATATTTGACTGAGGTTATAATTCTTTTTCTTTGGTATTCCAGGTCTATTTTGAGTGGCTATATTTTTCCCTTTAGATGTGCCTGCAGCTGTAATTGAAGTTTCGTCAGTAATTTGAGTTTTAAGGTGTTTCTCATTGTCACATTCTAGGTCTAGTTTTTTAATGTGCTCTTTCTGCACAGTATCTTATTTTTTATAGTGCTCGACTTGCACTTTTATATTTGTAACTTCAGTAGTTAGTGTAATAACTCATTCTTGTAATAACTCCATTTGTTTAAACATTTGGAGCAATAAATTAGTCTGGGTATCTTTGGCATCAGCCTCTTCTATTGGTAAATCAGTTTGAGTAGCTTTGTCTTGATAAGTAATCTGCAATGATATTTTTGTTAGTATTGATTACTTCAATTGTAAATGTAAAATTCAGTATATTTAATACTAGTCTCTGAATTTCCTTTGTCGTAACTGAGTTTTGTATTTTTCCTGTTAGCCACCATCGTACCTGTGTATTATCTGTTCTAACAATAAACTTGTTATACACGATATATGGTTCAAATGCTATTAAACATTTATATAAAGAACATAATTCTTTTCTATTTATTTCCCATTTTATTTCTGTTTCATTAAACGTTCCTGAATAATATCTGCAATGAGTACTCCTCCATAACTATATTCACTTGCATCATCTTCTACTATATATGTAAATTTTTTATTTTCATCTGGAAATTATAATTTTGGTAATTCTTTACAAAGTAATTTATTTTCTGTACCTGTTTTTTGTCTTCTTCATTATATCTATATTCTACATCCATTTTTAATTTTTGTTTTAAGTTTTCTGCTAATTTTGGAATATATTCTCTTACTTGGTTTACTAATCCTAAAAATGATTGTAATTTCTTTTTTGTATCTAATTCTTCTTCTGAATTTATTATTTTTTGGACTATATGTTGTTGCATTTTGACTCCACTTTTATCCATTTGTATTCCTAAAAATTCTATCTGATTTTTCATAATTTCTGTTTTCTTCTCACTTAAATTTATTCCTTATTTTTCTATTATATCTGTAAATTATTCTAATAATTTTAAATGTTCTTCTTTAGTTTTTGTATATAATAGTATATCATCTATGTATACTATACAATTATGTAATTGTTTAAAATAACTATCCATAAAATGTTGATATCTACCTGGTGCATTTTTATGGTAGTACATTCCATTCATAAAATCCTTGTGGTACCGTAAATGCGGTTAATTCCTTAGATTCTTCTTCTAACTTTAAATGGTAAAATCCTGATTTACAATCAAATTTACTAAAATAATTATATCCTTGTATTTGTCTTATTTTTAATATCTTGTTTCGTATTGGGTAATTATAAGTCATTGTTTTTGCATTTAAATTTCTATAATCAATAACCATCCTACTTTTTCATTTTTTTTGTTCACTATGTTTATTTATTATAAATGCTGGGCTATGTTTACTATTACTTTTTTGTATATATTGTTTCTATAATAATTCTTCTATATGCATTTTAAATTCTTTTAAATCATCAAAATTATATGTTAATGGTTTTTGGGTTATTATGCTATTTTTATCTATTAATTCAATTTTTATAGTGGTTTTATGTTTTTTCCTATCCTTTTAATGGATCTTCACTATATAATTGTTCTAATTTTTTCTTAATTATTTCTATCTTATTTATTGAAAATATAGTTATTTTCTTTTTATTTATTGAAAATACGACCAGTTCTATTGTATCTTCAGTATTTTTTATATTTTCTAATTTTTGTGTAATTTTTTCACTTCCTTCTATCCAATCAGTTTTCTTTCTTATTTTATTAGTAACTCTTTTTGCTCTTACTTTCTGTTTACATGGTGTTGTAAACCACCAATCTGTTCTAGTTATTATATGTGGGTATAATTTATCTAAAAACGACATTCCTAAAAGTATATCTTTTGATGTTAGCTCATAATTATAGATTTCTTCTATTGTTAATATTTTATCCCATACTTATGTTTTTACATTCTTAGCTTTATAAGTAATTAAGCTTCCTTCGTTATTAAATCCTTTAACTATTATTGGTGTTTTTAATTTATCCCATTTACTTTCTGGTAAACAATTATAACTACATAAATTAGCTTCTGCTCCTATATCTATCATAAGCGTATAATATCTACTGTAATATCCTTCTACTACTATCTTCATTAATACATATATTTTCATATCATGTTAAAGCTCTTCTTAAGAATAATTTTTCTCTATTATATGTTATAGATAATTGTGTATGTTCTATATTGTATGGTTTTACTTGTTCTAGCCATTTAATTCCTAATATTATGTCTGTTTTTTGCATTTCTTCCTTTATTTCAAATTCTATTTTCATTTTTCTAACTCCTATTGTTATTTCTTTTTCTGCTATATTTTAAGTGTTTATTAAACTTCTTGGTAGATCTGGGCATATATTATTATCAGATTTTATTTCCTCATTTTTTACTAGATATTTTGCTATATAATTTTCTTTTGTCCTGTATTTAAGAGTATTAAATATTCCTTTTCATTTATTGTTCCTGTTATGTAATATTGGTTTAAATTAACTATTGCACTTGTTTCATAACTTGTTCTTTTTTATGAACTTGATGATTCTGATTTTTCATAAGCTATTCTTTTTGTTGTACTTATTCTATCATTTATTATTTCTAAATCTTCTTCTATGTCTATGTTTTTGTAACAATAATCATTATTATCAATTGTTTTTACGAATTTTTCAAAAGGACTTTCTAATTGTATTTTATTAATTTTATTTTTTCTTGTTATTTTGTGTTTTGTAGTTAATACATATAGATTTTTACATTTTGCTGTACATATTTTACTTCCTGGGGTTAGTTCTATTCCTGATATTTTCCAATATAATACTAATGATTTATCCATATTTTTATCTGTTATTGCTACTGAATAATTTGCACTTATTATAACTTTAAATTTTGGTATATTAAATTTCTTTTTATGACAGTTATTATACTTTTTTCTATAGGTCTTATAATCCTATCATCTGCAAAATATAGATTTCTTTTTCCTAAATAACTGCAGATAGAATTTTTAGGAATACAAATAGATAAAAGTGGAGTCAAAATGCAACAACATATAGTCCAAAAAATAATAAATTCAGAAGAAGAATTAGATACAAAAAAGAAATTACAATCATTTTTAGGATTAGTAAACCAAGTTATAGAATATATTCCAAAATTAGAAGAAAACTTAAAACCATTAAAGAAAAAATTAAAAAAGGATGTAGAATATAGATATAATGAAGAAGACAAAAAACAGGTACAGAAAATAAAATTATTTTGTAAAGAATTACCAAAATTATAATTTCCAGATGAAAATAAAAAATTTACATATATAGTAGAAGCTAATGCAAGTGAATATAGTTATGGAGGAGTACTCAAATATAGGTATGAAGAAGAAAAATTAGAACATCATTGTAGATATTATTCAGGAACGTTTAATGAAACAGAAATACAATAGAAAATAAATAGAAAAGAATTATGTTATTTATATAAATGTTTAATAACATTTGAACCATATATCGTGTATAACAAGTTTATTGTTAGAACAGATAATACACAGGTACGATGGTGGCTAACAAGAAAAATACAAAACTCAGTTACGACAAAGGAAATTCGGAGACTAGTATTAAATATACTGAATTTTACATTTATAATTGAAGTAATCAATACTAACAAAAATATCATTGCAGATTACTTATCAAGACAAAGCTACTCAAACTGATTTACCAATGGAAGAGGCTGATGCCAAAGATACCCAGACTAATTTATTGCTCCAAATGTTTAAACAAATGGAGTTATTACAAGAACGGGTTATTACACTAACTACTGAAGTTACAAATATAAAAGTGCAAGTCGAGCACTATAAAAAATAAGATACTGTGCAGGAAGAACATATTTTAGAGAAGGAATAGATACACCAATAGAACTATATTTAGCAGATGATAGGATTATAAGACCTATAGAAAAAAGTATAATAACTGCAATAAAAGAAAATTTAATATACCAGAAATTTAAATTTATAATAAGTGCAAATTATTCAGTAGCAATAACAGATAAAAATATGGATAAATCATTAGTATTATATTGAAAAATATCAGGAATAGAACTAACCCCAGGAAGTAAAATATGTACAGCAAAATGTAAAAATCTATATGTATTAACTAAAAATACAAAATAACAGAAAAAAATAAAATTAATAAAATACAAATAGAAAGTCCTTTTGAACAATTCGTAAAAACAATTGATAATAATGATTATAGTTACAAAAATATAGACATAGAAGAAGATTTAGAAATAATAAATGATAGAATAAGTACAACAAAAAGAATAACTTAAGAAAAACCAGAATCATCAAGTTCATCAAAAAGAACAAGTTATGAAACAAGTTCAATAGTTAATTTAAACCAATATTACATAGCAGGAACAATAAATGAAAAGGAATATTTAATACTCTTAAATACAGGACAAGAAGAAAATTATATAGCAAAATATCTTGTAAAAAATGAGGAAATAAAATCTGATAATAATATATGCCCATATCTACCAAGAAGCTTAATAAACACTTAAAATATAACAGGAAAAAAAATAACAATAGGAGTTAGAAAAATGAAAATAGAATTTGAAATAAAGGAAGAAATGCAAAAAGCAGACATAATATTAAGAATTAAATGGCTAGAACAAGTAAAATCATACAATATAGAACATACACAATTATCTATAACATATAATAGAGAAAAATTATTCCTAAGAAGAGTTTTAACATGATAGAAAATATATGTATTAATGAAGATAGTAGTAGAAGGATATTACAGTAGATATTATACGCCTATGATAGATACTGGAGCAAAAGCTAATTTATGTAGATATAATTCTTTACTAGAAAGTAAATGGGATAAATTAAAAAGACCAATAATAGTTAAAGGATTTAATAACGAAGGAAGATTAATTACTTATAAAGCTAAGAATGTAAAAACACAAGTATGGGATAAATTATTAACAATAGAAGAAATCTATAATTATGAGCTAACATCAAAAGATATACTTTTAGGAATATCGTTTTTAGATAAATTATACCCACATATAATAACTAGAACAGATTGGTGGTTTACAACACTATGTAAACAGAAAGTAAGAGCAAAAAGAGTTACTAATAAAATAAGAAAGAAAACTGATTGGATAGAAGGAAGTGAAAAAATTACACAAAAATTAGAAAATATAAAAAATACTGAAGATACAATAGAACTGGTCGTATTTTCAATAAATAAAAAGGAAATAACTATATTTTCAATAAATAAGATAGAAATAATTAAGAAAAAATAGAACAATTATATAGTGAAGATCCATTAAAAGGATGGGAAAAACATAAAACCACTATAAAAATTGAATTAATAGATAAAAATAGCATAATAACCCAAAAATCATTAACATATAATTTTGATGATTTAAAAAAATTTAAAATGCATATAGAAGAATTATTAGAGAAACAATATATACAAAAAAGTAATAGTAAACTTAATAGCCTAGCATTTATAGTAAATAAACATAGTGAACAAAAAAGAGGAAAAAGTAGGATGATTATTGATTATAGAAATTTAAATACAAAAACAATGACTTATAATTATCCAATACCAAACAAGATATTAAAAATAAGACAAATACAAGAATATAATTATTTTAGTAAATTTAATTGTAAATCAGGATTTTACCATTTAAAGTTAGAAGAAGAATCTAAGGAATTAACCGCATTTACGGTACCACAAAGATTTTATGAATGGAATGTACTACCATTTGGATATAAAAATGCACCAGGTAGATATCAACATTTTATGGATAGTTATTTTAAATAATTAACTAATTATATAGTACACATAGATGATATACTATTATATACAAAAACTAAAGAAGAACATTTAAAATTATTAAAACAATTTACAGATATAATAGAAAAATCAGGAATAAGTTTAAGTGAGAAGAAAGCAGAAATTATGAAAAATCAGATAGAATTTTTAGGAATACAAATAGATAAAAGTGGATTCAAAATGCAACAACATATAGTCCAAAAAATAATAAATTCAGAAGAAGAATTAGATACCAAAAAAAAATTACAATCATTTTTAGGATTAGAAATCCAAGTAAGAGAATATATTCCAAAATTAGCAGAAAACTTAAAACCATTACAGAAAAAATTTAAAAAGGATGTAGAATATAGATATAATGAAGAAGGCAAAAAACAGGTACAGAAAATAAAATTACTTTGTAAAGAATTACCAAAATTACAATTTCCAGATGAAAATAAAAAATTTACATATATAGTAGAAGTTGATGCAAGTGAATATAGTTATGGAGGAGTACACAAATATAGGTATGAAGAAGAAAAATTAGAACATCATTGTTGATATTATTCAGGAACGTTTAACGAAACAGAAATAAAATGGAAATAAATTGAAAAGAATTATGTTATTTATATAAATGTTTAATAACATTTGAACCATATATCATGTATAACAAGTTTATTGTTAGAACAGATAATACACAGGTACGATGGTGGCTAACAAGAAAAATACAAAACTCAGTTACGACAAAGGAAATTCGGAGACTAGTATTAAATATACTGAATTTTACATTTACAATTGAAGTAATCAATACTAACAAAAATATCATTGCAGATTACTTATCAAGACAAAGCTACTCAAACTGATTTACCAATGGAAGAGGCTAATGCCAAAGATACCCAGACTAATTTATTGCTCCAAATGTTTAAACAAATGGAGTTATTACAAGAACGAGTTATTACACTAACTACTGAAGTTACAAATGTAAAAGTGCAAGTCGAGCACTATAAAAAATAAGATACTGTGCAGGAAGAGCATATTAAAAAACTAGACCTAGAAGGTGACAATGAGAAACACCTTAAAACTCAAATTACTGACGAAACTTCAATTACAGCTGCAGGCACATCTAAAGGGAAAAATATAGTCACTCAAAATAGACTTGGAATACCAAAGAATAAGAATTATAACCTCAGCCAAATATTTTTAAAACCATATACACCAAATATACAAAATTTAGAAGCATTTGCACCTCCCCAGATACATACATATTCTGAATCACTTAACCAAGAAAAACAGATATACAATTATTCTTCTCGTAAATACATTGACAACATACACACCTTATTAAATACCAAACCTATTCAAAGTGAAGAGCTAGTCGCACAACAAAAAGGATATATTATCCAGAAATGCCAAAATTACAATAAACTTATTTCCTTACCAGGTACAAGCCCAAATCTTATTAAATCATGTTACTATTATGGATTATTATCTACGGTTTACACAACCGATGGAGAAGAGTTAGCAGGAATCCCAAAAATTCACAAAGAATTTATGACTTACAAGAGAATTACCAACGGACAATTATTCTATGTTCGATTTTATTCCGCACCAGCATAAATATTGTTTGACGAAATTAAACAGACTATTAATGTGATCAAAATGGGTATGACCAGAGAATATATTATTCCGGAAGAAATATGTGAACAGACCGAGATACCAAAAATGCAGATACCAGCATTTTACCGCAACAAAAGAGTTATTGGAATAAGCAATATTATCAGAGTTATTTAATAATTATTCAAATAAAAAATCAGTTTGAATATATAATTCAAGGAGTCAAGCATTGATTTATTCAACTTGCAAAGAAGTTAGAGACCATGACATGGAAGAACTTAGAAAATGGGGATTAACACTCCTTAGACCAGAAGAACAATCGTTAACAAGATCTATCAGTAAGGGAATTATTTCAGAAGAAGCTATGGATCAATTTTGTGAAAAAGTTGGTCAAAAATATAAAGACCACATATGCAGTAGATGTAGTGGTAAGCACAACTTTATTCCAGATGTGATGCTACACGGACAAAAAATAAAGAAGATAACCAAAGCAGATACGGAAGAAAGAGATAAAAACAAAAGACATGTGAATAACATAACTTTACTTTACAAAGTTTGTAAAGTCTTTAGATAAAATAGACTTTTTTGACTTTTCAAAGCCAAATGCATTTATAAATTTTTGTCTTATAGTTAGATATTAAAGTCTTTGTAAAGACTTTCATGTAAAATATGTCAGAACTTTAATTAGGTTAGGTAGAAAAAGACTTTTCAAGTCTTTAGATCTTTTTTAAAGTTTTAGAAACGTGTAAAATTATGTAAAGTTTTTCATTATAAATAGAAGACATCGGAGGTAGAAGAGAAACAAGTCTTCATGCGTTGAAGCAAAAAATTCTCTCTTGTCTACAACAAATATTTTGATTATTTATTTAAAAACAGGTATATTTCAATGGAAAAATCTATGGACGGAACAAAACTTAGGATTATCAAACTTACCAGAACAAGTATATTTATTCAGTATTATGAATAGCTAAATTCATAATTCCTAACAATCATGATATGATAAGATAAGTTCATGTTAGTTACTTTATAGTAGAATTATTCGAAGAATAGCATGTTATGAAGTTTATTAGCAAAGTAAAAACGGAGAAAAATCTCTAAGCACTATGTCATCCTAAAGGTGAAACCAATAAGACAAGAAGCCGTGGTGGAGAGTAGCCAGAGTTTAAGGGAAGAGTATCTGGATTACCCTTAGCTCAATATGCTATTTAATGCAAAGTTGTAAAAAATCTATGGTGTTTTAGTTTTAAATACATATAATATTATTTTAAAAAATTATATTAAACCAAAATAGAGTTTATTTTTTAATTCAAACATCACTTTTTTGCGTGACTAAAGATAAAACATTGATATATATATAGGGAAAAGACATCGTTTCCACCCCAAACTATACTTGAAAAGTCGAAGCCACACCTAAACTATACTAGTGACCTATTACACACCTAAACTATAAAAAAGTGAAACTATTTACACCCTGTCAGGCTACCACCACTTGCATGTGGTGTAGTGTTTTACACGCGCTGTCACGTTAGTACCACGTCAGTAAAAAGTATCACTTTTTTTATAGTTAAGGTGTGTAATAGGTCACTTATATAGTTTAGGTGTGGATTCGACTTTTCGACTATAGTTTGGGGTGAAAATGATGCCTTTTCCCTTAATGTTTTTAGCCGTTTACTTTTGTTATTTAATAGGCTGGACGTGCCTAAAATAAGTGTAACACACGCGCCTTAGAATGGGGGTTGCGGGGAGGTAATAATATCACTTTTATATAGTTAAGGTGTGTAATAGGTCACTTATAAAATTTAAGTGTGGCTTAGACTTTTCTTGTATAGTATGGGGTGTAAATGATGCCTTTTCCCTATATATATATATATATTATTTTCCAACTTTAATTAATTAAAATTTTAGCTTAACACTAAAAAAATAAAAGAGAAAATACCAAAGAAAAAGAGGAGTATTATAGAAGAAAGAAGAGAAAAATAGAATCAAAATAAATAAAGAAGAAAAATAAAAGAAATAGAATAATGAAAGCGAGAAACTATTAAAAAGGTTTGTTTTATAAATGGGACCACAAGCTCTACGTGTCAATTTATAAAATGCCTCATAGAAGTATTACATGGCGTATGAGGTCCATAATAAAAATTTTCCCTTTTACTTGGTTCTTAATTTATTGGAAATTGAGTGAAACTCCTATTCTCAAATTATTGTTACTGCATAATGAAAGTATCCAATCTAATTTTACAAGTGAGATATGAAGTAGGTGGTGTGTATGTAAATCTTATTATCTTATCAAGGTGAAAAAAATATTGTTGATACACCCTCGGATCATAGTACTAGTAACACTATATGTTTAGTTTCACACAACTTCCTGATTCTGTTTGGGTCATTTTTAATTTGATTAAAATTTTAACCAAATCAATTAAGTCGATTTTTAAAATTTTAAAATTAAATTAAATTAAATAAAAATCATCAATTTGGTTCTTATCGGGTTGGTGCAATTTTTCGACTTATGATTTGTTAATGATAAATTGATAATGGTAATACAACGAGACATGATACTACTATTTTTCACAAATGGATAACTTACACAAATTTCACAAAATTTTAGAGCTAACTATCCTCTCTCACACAATTTTGACATATGACATAAAATCTCATAACATATGAAATGATAATACATATGAAAAAGATAGACACATCAATTTTGAATACAATAACAACTAATCTGGAAAATTAAATTTCTTAATATAAGGTGGAAATCAAGGAATCCCTTAATATAAAACGGAAATAAAGAAATATATTTTTGTTTGATTAATTTCATTTAATTACTATTTAAAAATAATAAATTCATTATTTTCATTTACATAAGACAAAAACATGTATATCTTGATTATGTAATTTAATTAATTTCATTTTATTACTCTTTAAAATAATAAATTCATTAATTTAATGTATCTATTATTAATTTGATGTATCCTACAAACCAAAGACTTACATTCATGTGTAAACAGTTTTGCACATAGACATTCATATATGTCATAAATATGTATTAACCTCCTAGATACATAAAAAATTAATGGATTTTGATACAGGATGGATACAAAAAATTCATATATATTATAAATGCATACTAACCTCTGAGATACATACAAATTTTTGAACAATGATACATGTGCACATAGATACATTTGTATGTGTCAAGAATAATACAGTTGCATATATACACATTTATATGTATTATGAATACGTATTATCTATTAGATACATAAAAAATTAATATTTTTTTATGCATAAGCGAGCAGATGCATTCATATGTATCATGAATAAAAAATTACATTCTTTTTGAACTATGATACATGTGCAGAGAGATACATTTGTATGTGTAATGAACAAGCTCTAAGTTTTGTATTCCAT